>CM076689.1:46979496-49379496 GCA_038501925.1 Xenopus petersii
AGTCGCATTCAAACGGAGACACCGCAAGTTGAAAATACTAATATACACTAATATACTGTCTTATACTGATCTACTGCATCATACTGTCCCATTTTAAAAACTATTTTTTTATTGACAAGACTATTATCCCCACTGCTCCTATAGATACCATCTCCCTCTACCATACTTGCTATCCCACATTCACAGTCCCTTCCCAGAAGCTATTATCCCCACTGTTACTATAGGCACCATCTCTCCATACTATACCTGCTATCCCACAGTCACTGTCCCAGAGGCTTTTATCCCGACTATCCCATCTACTATAAGGAATGGTGAGAACTTTGCCTGAGGTGGCAGTGAGAGGCCAGTTGCTCAGGATATCACAGTCTACATCATCCCAAAAGTTAATTTATTGATGATTTTTATGGTGTAGTTTTTATGAATAAATTACATTGTTTATAGTGCAAATAATTCACTCTAGCATATAAAATTTTATTTCTGAACCAGGAATTTATTTATTAGTAATATTGGTGTGTAGGCAGCCATCTCAGGTCATTTTGCCTGGTCATATGCTTTCAGAAAGAGCCAGCACTTTAGAATGGAACTGCTTTCTGGCAGGCTGTTGTTCGTCTTACTCAATGTAACGGAATGTGTCGCAGTGAAACCTGGATTTTTACTATTGAGTGCTATTCTCCAAAGAACTGATATCTTGTGTCAGGGAGCTGCTATCTGGATACCTTCCATTTGTTCTGTTGTTAGGCTGCTGGGGGGGGAGGGGGTGATAACACTCCAACTTGCAGTGCAGCAAAATTAAATATAAAAAAATCTGTTTGCTCTTTTGAAAAACTTCCCTTCCCATCAGTGAGGATTTCTGATGTACCAGCACTATTAACAGATGTGTTTTGAAAAAAACATGTTTTCCCATGACAGAATCCTGTTAGTAATGAACTACCCCTTTAAGGGGGCAATGTTTGCTACTGGTCTAATCATCTATAGCAACTAATGAGCAGGTAGCAGGTTGCCATGGGTTACTGCTACTGGGCAAACTTTTTATTGACTTTTATTACATATTGGGTTAAAATTTTCCATCAGAGTGTTGCTAGATATATTCTTATTGATAGGGGAAAGGAAACATAAAAGTAAAAGAATATAGCAACTCTTTAGGACCTGTATGCTTTACAGTGTATGAAAAAAACCTGTAAAAACACTGCAGATAACATGGAAGCCATGGAGTGCTCAATTCACAGCGAATAAAAGTACTGGTCAGTGATGGGCGAATTTTCGCCGAAAAATTTGAGAAATTCGCGAAACAGCGAAAAATTCACGAAACGGCCGGCGAATTTTTGTCTGCAAATTTTCGTGGGCGTTTCGCGAATTTATTCGCTGGCGGCGAATTGCGCAAATTCGCCACGAATTTGCACCTGGCAAATAAATTCGCCCATCACTACTACTGGTGAAAAAAATATTTGCAATATATATATATATATATATATATATTACACATATTTACAGCACTGCATGTAACTCAGGAAAGGAAAGAGGGAAAAAAACAAGAGAATAATCAGAGATAATGGGAGGGAACATTTAAATCGATGTTAAAATATCAGGATTTTTATTTTATGATTTAATCTAGTACATGGTGCTGGTACAGAATATAAAATCTATTTAATTCCAGATAATTACAAGACACAGGCCGTGCACCAAGATGAATCACTGGAATCTGATCAATTTAGATGGTCAGGCCATCAATATACTAAGAGATCAGTGCTTGTCGGACTGGGAGACACAGCAAGCATCAATGAATTGTGCTGCTGAGAAGCCATGTGTATACTCTCTATCTATCTCTATCTATCTATCTATCTATCTATCTATCTATCTATCTATCTATCTATCTATCTATCTATCTATCTATCACTCATCTGTCTATCTATCTATCTATCTGTCTGTCTGTCTGTCTGTCTGTCTGTCTGTCTGTCTGTCTGTCTGTCTATCTATCTATCTATCTATCTATCTATTCTATCTATCTATTTAATCCAGTCTCAGCAAATCTTTTGCTCACAGGTTCAAAGGCAATCTATGAAAGGAATGCAGAAAAGACTGTTTCTGTACTGCTTTTTGCCCAGCTTTATAAATATGTTCCTAAATGTGTATTTATTTATTGAATAGTGATGGACATTCCAGGCAAATTACAACTGATGCAAACTCCAGTTCAGGCACCACGAGACCACGGACATGCACCACTTTAACTGCGTGAGATTCAATTGGTGCCACACAGGGTGCCTAGGCTATAGGGACTGAAAACTGGAAAAAAATGGAAGTGTGTGCTGCCACACAGCCTATGAGTAAGTGCCCCATTAGGCACGAAACGAGTTAGGTTTTATGTCCTAATAAATTTTCTACTTTTTTTAACATAATTTGTTCTTGATTATTGGAGATCCTCACACTCTTCCTTTTGGATTTAGTGTCTTGCCTAGGCTATAGGGGCCAGATTCAAAGGGAATCCTGGCACAGCCAGCAAATAGCACTAATTCTGCCTGATTTTGCTGTCTAATACCCAACCTATTTGATGTAGATGAACCCAAGATGCCATTAAAGTTCTAAAAGTTGAGACATTTGTTGTACGTCACCTTAAGGTTTGTATGGAGGGCATTTTCTGTATTCTGGGCACATTAACGTCACTTCAGATGGAGCAAACCGTATCTTGTCTCAGAGGGCTTGCATATACCATTTGTTCATTTCAGCTAAATCATCATCACACCCTTTTTGTCCACTGAAATGAATTCCGAGGTACGCTGAAGTGATGTCAAACCTAAGGCTGTTCCATCAGTATGTTCTCTTGTGTCTCTAAGTATTTTGAATTTCTGAATATATGCAATGATAACTCTCTAGTGTACTGTACATATATTCTGTTTCTTCATCTGATTAATTAATGCTGCTCCAGTAAATCACGGGAAACATTTAATACTCAGAATCCTAACAAGAAGGCATAATAAAGCTCAATCTGGGCACTTAATGAGATAAGAAATAACTTTTGCTTATCTAACAGCAAATGTAGCTTTAATGACATCCTTGAATAGCTGAATTAACTGAGAGCAAGGTCCGTCTGTGTATTAATTTATTAATATAATTAGAATTTAGAGGCACAGTACTTTCTATGGGAAGAAAGGGGTTCAAGCAGGATCTCTATTTCTATTTATGGTATCCAGCTATGTGCCTGTATTTTCTGTTTGTCTGTAATACATATCACAGAGCATCAAAAGAGATAAGGAATGCTCCATTAAAATATAAGGATATTAGAGATCAATTATGATTTCCAAGTCCAGAACAAATAGCACTATTGCCTTGGAAACTCTGGAAATTCTCATAATCTAATAGGTATGGGATCTTTTTTCCGGAAACCCAGTTACAGGAGAGCCATATCCCATACAGCCCATTTAATTATTTTTTTAATGATTTCCTTTTTTCTCTGTAATAATAAACAGTAGCTTGTACTTAATGGTAACTAAGCTGCACGAATCCATATTGGTGGCACAACAATCCAATTGGGTTTATTCATATTTAAAGGATTATTAGTTGACTAAAAGTGTGTTAATCCAAATTATGGAAAACCCCTTATCTGGAAAACCTCAGGTCTCAAGCATTCTGGATAATAGATGTTATAATTGTATTTTGGGATATGAGACATACACACTCCTAAGCCGAAGACTAAATAATGAAAACAATAATAAATAAGAAAATAGCAGCCACTAATACTCTAAATCATTCATATTAGTTACAAGAACTGGTACATTTCTACAAAACAGTAGATATGAAATCTGAAAGCACCCTGACATGTAATTGTATATTCAAATATCTGCTTGGTGATCCTGATCCGGAATTTCTTCTTCTCTACTGGAATCACATTCTTATTCCTTATTCTGCAATGGTGCAGCAAGACACTAGAAATACTTCCACACTTGCAAATGACTATCATGACTATAGCAGCCCAACTATATGGAAATGCAAATATAACATATACATGAGAAAGTAATTAAAGTGAGTGTATATTGTTCCAGCATGAGGTCCCTTTAGCCCGATTTTTTTTTGTTAAATCAAAATGTTGATTTATAATTTATACACCATTATTACTTCTTATATGAATGTTGATTGTTTTGTACTTATCATATTTCTGTTTCTTTTTAACTTCCGCCATATAATTACATAGAACTATTTCCAGCTTTTATTCTTGTAACCACAGCTTTGTACTGTTCATGGTATCATTATACTAAGATTATAAGAACTTTGTGTGCATTTATAGGTTATTAGACATTGCTATTTATATTTATTTATGCAGAGAATTGATCAAACAGTGAAGCTAATTACAAATCATACTGTACTTACATACATATACTATCTAATAATGCAAAGTCACATTATTTGATGACCAAAGGCACCGTAAGAAACATGGGAATGTATCCACTTACAGGTCTGGTAGATTTTATGCATATGAGATAGTCTCTGAAAGATGAAGTCTTTAAAATGGTATTATTGGTGTATGACCTGGAACTGAAATTGTTTAACGTGCATACAAATGAATTCATCCCATGGGGAGCTTGGAAAGGAGCTAAGTATAACAGGAAAGTGAGGGAGAGCTGCTTAATCAATATTTTAATTAGTACAATTCCTGTGTGTGATTAGAACCCAGACAGTTACAGTCTGCATTGAGTCTCTGATGTGCTTGTGCTGACACCTGCTGGAGAAACAGGAGAAGGCATGACAAGCAGGCATTGTTTCTGCAGCTACTGCCAGGAAAACCAGTTAAATGAGATGCTGATGAGCATTATAGATTGGGAATATTGGTTTCAATCAATATAGGCTCCATGGCATAACCGTGGTTCACAGGCCTCCATCCATAATTCACTGAAATCATTGGCAGAAATGCCTAATGGTTTTAAAAATTAGTGGTGAGCACAACTTTCCCTTGTTTGTTATAGTTATACAGGAGCAGTGACCAGCTCCATGTTGTAGCTCCCACCCTTCCCAGCTATAGTCAGGTGATCCCACTGGTGTCTTATAAAAGGGCAGCCAAGTATGGGGGTTTACTTTGAAAGCAGCAAGTAAGTTGCAGGTAAAACTTAGTCCCTTTGTAAAATGTATAATGAAGCAATAGAATTCTTAATGAATCAGATGAAAATTAAGCGTAGGACTGGCCAGATATGAGATGACTTTGACGTAGTTGGCCAGCTTAAATATATTGCAATATATGGACAAACAATCCCTGTTTTGCTTAAAGGGTAAGGCATTTTTTAGTAGCAGTATGCACAAAATGTCTCTGTCTTAAATATATTGATAATGGGTTGAGTGCTGAGGACCTTTTGTAGTTGACTATATATATATATATATATATATATATATATATATATATATATATATATATATATAAACTAATAGAAGTAGTGGAGATCGCACTCACAGGTCTTAAGTGTAGTAAATAACTTTTATTGTGGACAATCGCTATAGTGCAATCTCCACTACTTCTATTGATTTTCCTGATCAATGACTGCACCTGACCTGCTGCTCTGCCCAACCAGCACTGTGGCACAGATGAGCAAGTAATTGTTGTACTATAGACTTTTATGCAATGCTAAAACAACACCACCTGCACAGCTTCACCCCACGTGTCACTGATAGCACACACCTATCTAATGAAATGAGGGTTGATTTATATGAATGCTGTTACACTCAGTGCAGAAAATAGAAACAAGGTCTCATAGTCAACCAAAATGCAAAGTTTTTTTACAAGCACAATGATCCAGGAGTCACAGCAACAAGGCACAATCATAACCAGCAGGTCCCTGGTCGGTCTGATGTACAGGTATGGGAGATGTAATCCAGAATGACCAGGACCTTGGATTTTCCAGATGACAGAGCTTTCTTTCATTTGGATCTTCATGCGTTAATTTTACTAGAAAATCATGTAAACATTAAATAAACCCGGGGGCGTGGCCTAACCGCCAATGTAGTAAGACGTGTTCCCTCTGAGCTCCAGTCTCATTGATCCGTGCTGACTGATCCGAGGGCCAAAATTCTCAATTACAGAGACAGAGACGCTATCCTGAAACAAATGCAAGGGGACATTACTATGGAGAACGCTAAACTCCTGTTCTTTCCGGACTATACACTCGAAGTGCAGCGTTAGAGAGCAAAATTTGCTGAAGTCCGAAAGAAGGTAAGGGACAAAGGAATTCCGTATTCGACGGTGTTCCCCGCAAAACTCCGTCTGATCAATGGTGAGACTACCCATTTCTTCGATACTCCCCAGAGTGCCATGGACTGGCTGGAACCGCAAGGCGCACCGGCTTCACCACGCAGAGCCTAAACACCTTCCTTCTGTAATGTGAGTTGTCCCAAGATGCAGGTTATTTCGAGTGCCCGATTGTCTCACACATGCTCCCCCCCTGCTAGACTGTTGTCCATCATGGAGCGGGAGAGCCGACAACTACACCTGGGAGACCCCAGGGTCGGACTTTGGAGACTCTGTTCACTGATGGGACTCGGAGCACAGTGGGTAATATGATATGTTTACAAGTTTAAGTTGAGTGCAATTACTACTGCAATGGTTCCATCGTCCCTTGCAAATGTTTGCTTACTTCAGTTTGGGGCCAAGGCCCACCCCAGTTTACAGGGTGGGCAGGGAGGGCTAGGGTTATGTTTTGTGGGTTTTTTCTTCCCCTCCCCTATCTTTACCTTACCCTTATGCTTGGGTACAGAGCTGGGTCCAGCAATGGCAGTCAACCATAGGTATAAATGGCAACCACAACATTAGTATCGTGGAACTTCAGGGGGCTCAATGACAAAATAAAGAGAGCCCTTATGTTTACAGTGTTGAAACAATGGACCCCTGAAATAGTTTGTCTCCAGGAGACTCATCTAATAGGGCGCAAAACTCTTGCACTTAAGAAAGGTTGGGTAGCCCAGGCGTACCATGCTACATTTTCCTCCCATGCCAGGGGGGTTGCTATCCTTATAAAAAAAAGCCTTCCCTATGTGCTCCATCAGATTCATACAGATCATTACGGGCGATACATTATCCTACATTGTACCATTAGATCAACTGAACTCCTACTGATTACTGTCTATGTGCCTCCACCCTTTAGTATGGACCTTATGGACCAGATAATGCGGAAAGTTATTACTCTGCCCCTCCTCCCTCAGTGCTGGGTGGGTGACTTTAATTGCTGCCTAATCCCGGCCCTTGATAGGCTTAACTCTATAGACACTACACCGTCTAAATTTAAAAGCTGGATAGTATGGGATTGCTGGATATTTGGAGAGCTAGGAACGCCTCTGCCCAGTCCTACTTATGTCATTCAGGGACCCATCGCACCCTGTTACGTATCGACATGGCCCTGGTTTCTCCAGAATTGGCCGCTAAGATTGTAGACATTAATTACGAATCAAGATCCATTTCCGATCACTCCCCCTTACGTATTAAGTTGCAATTGTACCCGCATCAGGGATTCAAAAGGTGGAGACTGAACTCCTTATGGCTCTCACAGGAGGAGGTAGTAGGAAAAATCCAGACCTCAGCTGAGCATTATTGGGAAGAAAATAACGACTCAACATCTCCAGCTCTCCTATGGGATGCTTTCAAGGCAGTGGCTAGAGGAGACATCATTCAAACAATTAATGCTGTTAGGGCTAATACTAAGCTACAGGTCCATCAGGCTGCTGAGGAGGTGGAACGGGTTGAGCAAGCTTATATTGCAGCACCTTCAGAGGGGGGCCATGCTCTGCTGGTCCAAGCTCAAACAGCTTTGAAGTGTAAATTCACTGAACTGACCCAGAAAAAATTGTTATATGCCTCCCAAAGGGGGTTTGAACAGGGAGAGAAATCGGGTAAAACTCTAGCGTTCCTTTCCAAAATAGCTGTGCCTAAAACAGTGATTCATAGACTCAGGACTGGAGAGGGCCGTATCTTAACTGATCCAACGCAGATAGCTTCCCAATTTAGGGAGTACTTTTCCGAATTGTACGGTACCCAAGCCAAATACACCCAGACGCAGCTAGACAATTTCATAACAACCATACCTCTCCCCAAACTTCACCCCGCATATGCTGCTCTATTAGACAGCCCTATAACGGCTGCAGAAATTCAGGAGGCGATCAGTGCAATGGCGACCTCGAAATCTCCTGGACCTGATCGTCTACCGGTAGAATGGTATAGGGCCTTGGGAAAGAAAGTAACGGGTACATTATGTGATATTTTGGCACAGGCCTATGACCAGGGTACATTGCCTCCATCATTTAGTAATGCTTTAATTGTTTTGATACATAAGGAGGGGAAGGATGTGGAATCCTGTGGGTCATACCGTCCAATATCCCTTCTTAACGTAGATGCTAAGATCCTAGCGAAAGTGCTGGCTATCAGGCTCAAGCTGGTTATCACCGAATTGGTTCATCCTGACCAGACGGGTTTTATGCCTGATCGAGCCACTGATGTGAATCTAAGGAGGCTTTATTTTAATTTGCAGGTCCCACATGACAACATAGGTTCCAGGGTGATACTGTCACTTGACTCAGAAAAAGCCTTTGATTCTATTGAATGGGCTTATCTATGGGGTATTATGAAGCACTATAGGTTTGGGGATCGGTATATCAAGTGGGTCCAACTTCTATACCAAAATCCAACGGCCCAAGTACAGGTTAATGATTTTATAACTGATATTTTCAGCTAGGAAGGGGGACCCGACAGGGGTGCCCTCTGTCCCCCCTTCTCTTTGCGCTGGCTATTGAACCACTGGCCATTCAGATCAGAACATCACCGCAGATTAAAGGGCTCAAATATGGCGACATTGAGGAGAAAATCTCCTTGTACGCGGATGATGTATTGCTATACTTAGCTGACACGGGTCCTTCCTTGATAGGGGTACTAGATTTGTTTGACACATTTACTAAATATGCTGGTTTACGCATCAATTGGGTCAAGTCTGTAGTTTTCCCTCTCGAACAAGATCTAGACCCTGGCCTGGCAGCTGACCACAGACTGCAATGGGTCACTACCTTTAAATATCTGGGGATACATATCCATAGGGACTTAGAGCAATTTGCGCCCCTGAACATTTCCCCCATCACTAGACAGCTCACGTCAGCAATGATATCCTGGAGTTCACTCCCCCTTACCCTCTGGGGCAGAACTAATGTAATGATTTTTTTACCAAAGTACCTATATGTATTGCATAATTCACCGCTGAGCATAACTAAAGATACCTTAGACTCTATACAAGCCCTGATTAGACCCTTTCTGTGGGGCAATAAAGTCCCGAGAGTGTCTCAGACTACATTAATGGCACCGTATGACAGTGGGGCATTGGGATTGCCCAATCACTATCTGGCAGCCTAGTTGGCTTACATTAATTGGTGGCTAACGCAGGACCTAGAAAATCCCAATGTAATTCTGCAAGCCAAATATGTGGGCTCTCTGGAGGCTCTACGGAACTGTGTCTTTAGAAAAGAGAAGGATATTCCACACCTTCCACCTTGCATGAAAGCTCCATGGTTAGCGTGGGGGGTAGTAATGAAACTAACCCGAACCAAACCCCCAATTGTATCCACGGCACTTCCCTTATGGGGAAATTCCCATTTACGCCATTTTCTAGATACAGAGATCACTAAATATTGGGCACCCAAAACAATCAAGTATCTGGCGGATTTGGTGGATGGTTCTAAATTCATTGATATGAACCCATTGAGGGATAAAACTGGGACCCCAAATATGCCCATATATAGATATCTCCAACTCCGCCACGTGTTTCAGGCTCAGTTTGGGACAGGAGTTTTGGTTCTAGAGGAACCCCGGGTACTTAGCCAGCTCAGACAAGAGGACACCTCCAAAATGATCTCCAAACTATATGCCATAATTGTGGACACTGGTCCCAAACCCTTTGATAAAGCATGGGGAAACTCCCAGCACCACTATGCAAGCGTTGTGGGGATCAAGATGGGTCCTACTGGCACATGATTTGGACGTGTGCAGTCATCTCTAGATATTGGGCAGCGGTGACACACCATATACGGGAACTTCTTGACCTTCCTTCTATCTGTTCCCCAGAGATTTGTTTGTTGGGTCTAGTAGAGGATTTTCTTAATGCAACCAGAACAAGAACTCTAGTTAGATCCCTCCTCTATTATGCTAGGAAAGTAGTAATTATGAAGTGGATGGCTCCTTTACCTCCAACACTGGGTGACTGGGTACAATATGTTAACAAAATGCTCCCTTTAATCAAACTGACCTATGAAGCCAGAGGTTGTCCTGGAAAGTTCGGGAATATTTGGGACCCTTGGACCGATGTGCACCTGCCAACGTTACCTTGAATTATGCATGATATTATTCTGTATGCTTATGGAATGCAAATGATGTTCCATTTCTATGGACTTGCTGTACCCCCCCCCCCCTTTTTTCTTTCTGTATGCCACTTTTTGCTTTCTTTTGGAAATGTTAATAAAAAGTTACCTATTAAAAAAAAAACATTAAATAAACCCAATAAGATGGTTTTTGTTTCCAATAATGATTAATTGAATCTTAGTTGGGATCAAGTACATGGTACTGCTTTATTATTACAGAGAAAAGGAAATCATTTAAAAAAAATTGGATTATTTGATTATAATGGAGTCTATTGGAGACAGCCTTGCCATAATTTGGAGCTTTCTGGATAATGGGTTTCTGCATAACAGATTCCATACCTACTGTATCTATAGTCTCATTGTTGGTGAAAGTAAAAAAGAGACACAGGTCACAGAAAAACAACAGAAAGTCTATGCAATAAGGGGAGACTCAATGGCATATTCTTGCAGGCAAAAGTACCATCTGGCCTCCAGCTAACTCTCCATTACATGATTTTATTTTTCTGGACATACTATGCCACTCTGCTGTCTAACACACAATGATGAAACTGACATACATATCAATAAGCTGTCAAGGGAAAGGAAACTCATTTGGGGGAAGATGGCTTTAAATGCCTTTTATTATGTGCTTCCATCAAGCACCATATATACAGTATATAAACTCCATGAACGTCATACACCTAAGTACAAACATGATGAAAACACAAAATAAAAAAACAATAATAAAAACATAATTGTACCTTCCCAAATTTCATGCACCACCACCTGTTTTTAACTTTTCCAGTGTCAGCTTAGTGGTAGAAAATTGGCCTTTTTTTTTTAACAAATATTCATTAAAAAAGTAACACATTATAAAAAGATTATTTATAAATGACCCAGTGATTTAACTAGATGTTACTGGATCCCACAGCAAATTACATTTAGGTCCCAAAACATGACCTATTTTACCAATATATATTAAAATTGCTCATTAATTAGAGTTTTATTGGGCCCCCTACAGTCCTGGCCCCCCTGCAACCACAGTGTCTGCATCCTTTGTAGTTACACGTCTGAATGATCTGTACTAGAAAAAAACACAGAAAAGTGTACAATGACCCTTCGTCTGGAGCTTGTTGAATTCTCTCCATATAAACCTTAGCTCTCTGGGGTGAACAAAGCAATTCAGGTGTCTCATAAACAGAAAAGGCTTGAAGCAGAATTGGGGAGGTAGGGGCCCTCAGACTATACTCCCATCAGTCACCAGGAGCAGGTAATCTTGTAAGGCTCTTGGGATGGGTAACAAGGGGATGAGACAGTGACATTGGTCGCCAAAATGTCTGCGGAGACTGTAGCGGCACAAGTGCTGCAGGGAACGGACAGAGCCAGAGAGACTGAAGAATGTGGTATAAAATGATTCATGAGCCTATAAGAGAGAGGAAACAAGGAAATGAGATAGATTGAAGCTAAAGTCGGACATTGGATTAGTGAGACTGTGTTTGTGTGAGGCTGAGAGGGAAATAAGAGAGGAACAACGAGAAGCAATCACATGGGAATGGATCTACATGAGGCAGGGAGAATCCAAAAGTGCTAAGAGCTAAAGGAAAGTTTTTTTTATAGGAATAGAAATCCTATTTGTCTAAATCTGGAATAAGTGGATGTGGTACATCCCTAGTCTATGACATACAGGTTGGATTTCAGGTGTTTTACCACCCATGTCTTTGAGCACCTTGAAAAACACCAGATTTCTCTTCCTATTAGCACCTAAACTCATCAGAACTAGCTCTGAAACACTTTTGTTCAATGAAGAGAAAGACGGTGACTGGATTAAAAGAACAAAGGTTGGGAGTTACTGAGGAAAAGAGAGAGTTTTGGTGGCAGCAATGTGAAATAGGAAGATATATATGGCATGGGAGGCAAGTACATGTAAAGTGATCAGGGCAAGGGGAAAGGAAATAGAGGAATAGACTGGAGTGGGGCATATGTTGAAGCCTTAATTGGACTAAAAGATCTCAACCTGGAAAACCTCTTCTGGAATCTCCAGTTTCCATCGGCTGCAGATGTGCAGGTTGGCGTATGTGTTGTACAGTACAGCAATAATATCTGGGAGCCCGGAACAAAAGCGCAGCACCTGCACAGAGAAGCATCAACGACTCAATAGATGATAGAAAGAGTGAATGTTAACCACTGGGCCTTGTAAAAGCATTTATACATTTATGCACTATAATTAGCCAAATAAAATGTAAGATAAAAATGAAGGCATCACAATATTGAACTGATCTATACAGTATTTATTATACTCATGTAACAGTAAGTTGGTGTGAGGCTTCTGTGCTCCATTAATGCGTATAAGGTTGAGCCCCTGCAATGTTTATTGTGGTTGGCCAATAGGGTGTCTCTCTCTCTATGTGGTTATTTTACTACAGAATGGGACCCAAGTAAGATACTCTAATTAAAGCCAATTAAAGGTTGTGAACAGACCAAACACTTTTGTATTGCCTTAATAATTGGAGACATCATATGAACAATCAATATTTGGTCTATACATTAAGTAACATGCATTTGATCTCATGCTGTGTTGACAAATGTATGTGCAATTTGTTTATTATATTCTCAAATGTGTGGGAGACCAGGTTGCTATAAAGTTAATATTCTAATATCTATTGCTGCAACTCAACAGATACTTTTTATTGTATCTCCAGTGCCAGGTTGCAGTAAAATCTCTGCTGTGGTTGTTTTCATTTCCAGGGTTGGACATTTTTGTATGGTTTCCAAAATGCATCTCAGCTCATGTCTCATCAACCACAGAGTTTGATTGCATTTCTGTGATTTCAGACTGGTTTAATAGGTTTCATATGGCTTATAGCTTTTATTATTACATCACAATGTCTGTTTTGATTTGCTGCAACAATTAGAAGGAATGGCCCCCGACTCTGAAAGACCTTTGGTCAATTCCTACCAATAGCTCTGCTATCAAAGCCATGTGGTATCTGGAAATCACTCAATGCAGAGTTTATATTCTGTTGTATCTTAATATTTCGGCACAGCATATAGAATTAAATGAGATTAAAGACCAGAACATTTTCAGAGCTATACTCACAAATTAGCTCTGCTTAAAACTAATACTAATTTAGTATTAGAAGGAACTGTTTTAAGGGCACATTCAAAGTTAGATATTAGTTGAGGGTGAAAAAAACAACACACATCCATCAAGTTCAGCTCAAGTCTAACTTCTAGCAGCTACAGCAGTAGAAGAAAAAAAGCATTTGAAATGCCAAGTTACTACTCATAGTTTAAGAACCTGAGTTGGTGTTGAGTTTTACCTTGCCAAAGGCCTCTGGGCAAACACAGCGTGCTCCATGGTTGAGTAGAGCTTGTACAGTGACCTGGGGGTTCTTTTCTTGATTAAATTCAGCATTTTGCAGGACACAGCTAAGAGGCAGAACTCCATTGTAGTCTGCTGCATTCACATCCACACCAGCAGCAAGGAGAAGTTCTACCAGTTGGTAATCAACCCTCCTGCATGCATGGTGCAACGGTCTTACATCTTGCTGGTCTGGGATCTCAGGGTCAGCCCCAGCCTGTAGGAGGATACGGCACAGCTCCAGATGAGCACTTTCATTCCCTTCTTTTCCCCCACATGCAGCATTGAGAGGGGTAACGCCATCAATGTTCTTTGAATTAATGGAGGCTCCCTGGCGCAAGTAAAGCTGAACATGGGCAAGGAGGCCAAGCTGAGAAGCCAAGTGAAGTGCGGAGTCAAGTGTTTCTTCTGTGCCCTGGTTCACATTTGCACCGTGGCTTAACAGCAACTCGGCACACCTAGGAAGATAGACAGAATGGCTCTCAAGATTTAAAGGTAAATATAGCTCATGTAAAGTTAGAAATTAAAATTCTACCATGGTAGAATCTAATCTGTAATTCTGCCATGGTGCATGTGGCATCATCCTCCAAATCTAATTATCCCAATTCACATTATTATAAGTAATTATGCAGCAGGCTCACATCCCCAATCATAACACACAAACTCCACATATACAAACACCAACATCAATTCGGAAACAGAGCTTTTCTACTTTTAAAAGACTAATAGGTCAGAATTCATTTTATTAAATCCACCCCACTGTCTCCTCCTAACACAGAAGAGAAAATTTAAAAGGCTTATGTCCTATCTCTTGCACACAGGGGGTAGGGGGTTGTAGCGAGAAGGGGAGAATGAGCTTGATTGCCTAAAGAGTTACTATTAAAGGGCATGTAAAGTCTAAAATAGAATAAGGCTAGAAATGCTGTATTTTGTATACTAAATATAAACATGAACTTACTGCACCACAAGCCTAATCAAACAAATAATTTATACTTTCAAAGTTGGCTACAGGGGGGCACAATCTTGTAACTTTGTTAAACATCTTTGCAAGACTAGTCTAAGTGCACATGCTCAGTGTGGTCTGGGCTGCTTAGGGATCGTCATAAACAAAGCTGCTTGAATTCTGCATGGCTGGTAAGTAAGGCGGGGGCTCCCCCTGCTGTTCATAAGTATGATTGTTTCCCTGCTCAGCAGTTAGGGACCATCTGACAATTCCTATCCACAGCAGTAAATCAAGGGAGAATTTCACTGCATACAGTCAAGTATCCTATAATAACGGTACGCATTTTTAATTAAAGTATATTGGTGATAGATTTCTTTTTTATTAAATAAAGTAAAAATGGGATTTTATTTTTTTTTGCCTTTACATGCCCTTTAATAGGGTGGGTTTAATAAACCTATGGTGGTTGGAGCCATGGATAGTTTCATTTATTTTATATTTTTATTTATTTTATTACATTCATTTTTACCAATGATTCACTTTTCATACCGTAATGAACCAACGGTATCACAGTAGTGTAGTGGGCTCAGTCCATCATCACTCAGCTGATTGGGGTCGGCTCCATAGTCTAACAGTAATTGGACACAGTCTGCATGTCCCCCAGCGCAAGCTTCTTGTAGGGGTGACCTCCCTCCAGGAGCAGCATTGGGGTCTGCACGGCGATGAAGGAGGTAGCGAACACATTCACTGTAGCCATGGGCACTGGTGATGCAAAGAGGAGTGGTGAGCTCTTGTGTATATTCTAGGGTCCACAGACCTGAGGGGCAATAATAGATAGAATTAGGGATAATGACGATAATAAGGGAAGCAAATGTGCAAGTGTAAAACATTGCATTACTGGGCAGTTTATGGACAGAAGTCTGGATGAAGACCGATGCACAAGTAATGTTAGCTCATTCGATTATAGAGATTTAATCAAACAGTATAACTGTTCCTGTTGCTCCACTTCTTTAAGTTTGCCCTCGCAGATCATTTTTGTCTCTACTAAAACCATTACGATAACACTCAACACAACAAATAATACACAGAACTCCCAAAAAGGGCACATAGCTCTGTACAACAAGACACACAACTTCTAAAATAATACATAACAGTATAATATTGTAAAGCTATAACATCAGTGACTGAAAAACAAACAAAATGCAAATTGCCTGTGCGGGACTGTGAAAATTCAGCAACAATCCCAGGTAAACAAATTCTGGTGGCATAAAATCAGCATTCTATTGTACCAGTAACACAAAGCTACACCAAATAATTCACATGACACTCCAATTATAGACAGTAGTCTCCAACAACTCACAGCTCCATCTAATAATACACAAATCCCAGTCACACATGGCTCCTCCCAATAACACATTCAAAAAACAACTCCCCAAGTAACACACAGCCCCTTCCAATCCCAATAGTTAAAGGAACATTAACATCAAAATATGAAAGTGTTTTAAAGTAAAAAAATATAATAAAGTGTTGCCCTGCACTGGTAAAAAAAACCTGTGTTTGCTTCAGAAACATTTTTATATAAATTAGCTGCTGTGTAGCAATGGGGGCAGCCATTCAAAGGAGAAAATGCTCAGCAGGTAGCAGATAAGCTCTGTAGTACATAATGGTATTATCCATTATCCACTATTTAACCTGTGCCATATAGCCTTTTTTCCACCAGTGCTACACAGCACTTGTTTATATGAACTATAGTAGTGTTTCTGAAGCAAACAGATCAGTTTTACCAGTACAGGGCACGGACGGGCCAAGGTATTTTGGCACCCTAGGCAAGGGCTTTAATCAGTGCCCCCCACCCAGTCCTACATTACCATTTCACACCTTACCATTCATATTGCCCCCTGCACCTGCAGCCATTATGTTGCCCTCATTTGTACCTGTGCCAACTGCAGTTGATCAGTCAGATTGGCCTTAAGCAGGCCCGGATTTGTGGCGAGGCCACATAGGCTCGGGCCTAGGGCGGCAAGACTGTAGGGGCGGCACGCCGCCCAGCCACCTGCCTGTGCACACACACACCTGAGGAGGAACAGGGGGTTGCGCATGACATTTATGGTCACTAGAACTCAGCGGCGCGCCGTTAGCGGGCTCTAGGACCCTGCGGCACAGAGCTGCCTCGGGGCGCCGTCCCGAAGGCATAAATCCGGCACTGCTAGGGTGGTAGGGTGGTCCCTGGAAGGATGGCTCTAAGTGCCCAGGGACTGAAGCTCGGCCGCCGATGCAAACTGTTACCTGATGCCGCGCTTGTACTTCTGCCTGGTGGTGTGGAGCTTCAGTGGTCTGCAGGGGGACAATGTTGAGGAGGTATGTGTCGTGGGCAGAGAGGGAATGTGTGTGGGCGGGTGTTTGCTGCTAAGAGGTGGCTATGTGACGGATAGGGAATTAAGTGGGAAAGTGGGGGAATGTGGCAAAGAGAGGAAAGTAAGTGCAGCAATGAGTGCACATAAATGGCTCATGTGGAAGGAAGAGGACAATGAGTGGGGCATGAGTGGGTTAAATGGGAGAGATGAGTGATTAGCGTTGGAATGAATGGGACATGTCAGAGATAGACATGCATGAGTGGGGATTAATGATAGAGATGGAGACTGAAAGGGGTGGAAGAGCAGCAAAATGAACGCAAGTTTATGGGTGCATAAGTAGGGTATGTGGGATAGAAAGGCAGAGACTTCACTTATGAATTTGTGCATATGCACCTGTGGTAGACGGGGGGGCAGACAGCCTGCGGCCTAGGGGCGTCCGAAATAGATGCCCCTGTTCTAATCCCACTGTGGTAGACACAAACACGTCAGGGCTCAGCCTATGACTAAGTGTCCTTGGTAGACACGAAATGCGTCAGGCCTCCTTAAAAGACTAAAAAAAAAACATCAAACATCTTTGATGTTTGATGTTTTCTGGCATTTGCTCCCTTTGCTGAACATCTGGGGCATGTGCTCCCGGACCCACAGTGCACAGAGGTACGCTTCTCTCAATGTACCTAATGTACTCCATACACTGGTTCCCTATCTTTATAATTTGTATACTAATCCCACCAAGCACTTACCTGCAAGGCCAAACCTTGCTGGGGTCTGTGGCTGATACTCCAGTTCTCCTCCCTTCACCTCCATAGCACAGTTTGCATGCCTGGCTCCTAGTATTCGGATAATGTTCAGATCTCCAACCTCCAGAGCAGCATGGAATATATTTTCTGGCCCCAGAAGAGCCTGTGCATCCATTTCTGCATTGTCCTTTAGGATCTGAACTTTGCACAACTCTTGATTCCTGACACTTTCCATCTGGGCACCAGCTCAGCCCTCACTGATTTCTAGGCTGCCCTGGTACCTGCTGAGTATTTATAGGTCGCTATATGTGTGTGTTTATATGTCTGTTTATGGGAGACACTGGGGTGATAACTGCAACAAGGGTCCCAGGTCACATGCTGACAAAACAAAGCTTGTGATTATTATTGTCGGCATTGTGCCCAGGCCTGCATTCCTCTCCTGCTGCATTATTATAAATATAGACCAGGAGCCTATTGCTAACACACAGTCCAGTGAGACCAGACACATCACATTGTAATTATATAAATATTCTGTATGGGGCAACAAGGGCATCAGCCATGGAAATTGAAAAAATATCCTTCAAATCGAATTATTAGTTAAAGGGCATGAAAAAGAAATCTATCTCCAATATACTTTAATTAAAAAATGTGTACCATTTTTATAAGAAACCTGACTGTATGCAGTGAAATTCTCCCTTCATTTACTGTTGTGGATAGGAATTGTCAGGCGGTCCCTAACTGCTCTGCAGGGAAACAATCATACTTATGAACAGCAGGGGGAGCCCACCTTACTTCCCTGCCATGCAGAACTCAGGCAGCTTTGTTTGTCTCCCTGTAGAGCAGTCGGCGACTGTGTAGAGATTTGTATTGGATTTTATTTTTGCTTTTCCAACTCTAGCTGCGGGGACAAAGATCATGGAGCCAGATTTAAACAGATAAATTGGGATTCTATTTAGAGTATTATTTTGCTGCAGCCACTGGCTCTGCGGATTTGGAGAAAGTTTGTATTAAACAATACAATACATTAGATTACATGACAACACAGGATCCAGTGCAGTCTGTATATTCTAGTAGTCTTGCTGTATCGTCTTCTGTCAGATATTATTTGACTTATGTTTATGTTTAGTATACAAAATACAGCATTTCTAGCCTTATTCTAATTTAGACTTTACTTCCCCTTTAAGGACATATCATAAACCCATGCTTGGGATTTAAGAGTTCATAATCCCCATGTTTTGGGTGAGATAAATGGACAGCAGAAGGGGAGAACAAATTAGTTAAAGGCAAGCTGAAGTAATATTTAAACAAAACCATTTCATGTTATTTCTGTACATGTAAAATGCTTTTCTTTTAAGAAGAAATCGTGTTTTTATTGTACTATGTGTGTTACCAATTCAGCCATCCTTTAACTGCTGTCTAAAATGAAGCCTCTCAATCTGCTGAGTTCAATGAAGCCTTCAGCTGGCCGTGCATGGAAAGATATGGCCCTGCATGGATATAAACTTGCCAAATTGGGATGATTCTATAATTTTGTCATACGGCCAAAGACTGGATCATAATGGGAGTCTATGGAGACCCATCAGAAGTTTCGGCCAGATATCAATAAAGCAAAAGGGCCCCTTACACAAGCAGATACCTGCAGACTCAGAGTGCTTGACACATGGTGCTTTACTTTGAATAACAGTAGAAGTGGACAATTAGAGGCATTTTGACTTCTGCTGTTTTCATCAAGGTGACAGCAGCATTTAAAACACCCTCTGTGCCAATGCCTCATATAATGTGTATTCCTGCCCCTTATATCTAAAAAACTAGAAAAAGTGATGCCATTTTAAAAATTTGGCATTTTTGGCTAGTGCAAATGTCTTAATTTTTGTGAAAAGTTGAGTTTGGGAACAAACATTGTTTTTTGCATTTTTTACATGCGTGATATTTTTTTGAAGCTGAAAGTTTTCCTGTAGTTTACTTAATCAACATTCATTCTGCTGTTTTTCACTCAAACAATTTAGTTTAATTTGTATTATTCTTACAAAATAATGTTTAGGCAAATACCAAATCCACAACAAAAGATTCATGTGAACCAAACCGAACCCTAGATTAAGGCTTTGGATTCAATTCCACTCATCTGTACTTGAACTGTGACAATTCCTGATTTGCACAAGTTATTCCTGGTTCACTAAATTTACCAGCAAACATTGAAATTGTTGCTCAATGACCCAACTTGGAGTGTCCGGTCACTGGAAATGCACCGGCCTCCACCTCTGCCAAGTATTCCAATAGACTGACCTGTGGCCCATATGTACAAAATGTCCATTCATGTCTGTGGCCACATACGGCAATTATCTGAGGCTGAATGCTCCGAAAATACAATTGGTAAGATATCGGGCCTGTCAACCTCACAAGTGTACTCAGTCCTAATGTAGGTGCAGAGACATTTCATTTATCCGTAACAGATTCTCTGGTTACACCGCGGTTTGCACATCTCACATGATTTATTTTCATTGTGCTGTTAGTTATGCACTGCAATCTAGTTAGTAGAGTCAGGGGTCAACATGGTGCGATGGGTGAAGACATACAGACACACAGAGAGATATAAATTACATACCCTGGCTCTGGCAATGCCACCTCATCTCATCTTTCTCAATCACTATTGTCTGATTCACTATGTCTAACGATTCTCTGAACAACATCACAACATCCCCCAGATCCCCTTTGGAGAAGCATCTGAAGACAAAGACGTCGTCCCAAGATTTCCCCCCACACATGATATTAGGGTTCCCAGTAGATGTTCCAACCTCACTGACTGTAACTATGTAGGAAAGCAGCAGCTTCCACTATCATTGCACTGATGGGAATGTTTATTCTGGGACGACTGTATATCCCTGGGATAATCCCGCCAGCTGGAACCTTTTTGCATGGTAAATCCACATGGGTTTTTATTTCTTTTATTTCCATCAAAGGAAGAAAAATCCTGCAGTCTGGGCAGCAATATACCAGAGGGGATGAACAAGGCATATTATAATGGGGCTTTGTACAGTGCCACGAGAGGAGATAGATGCACGGTGTAATATGGGTAACTGTGTTACTGTAGGGCTATACAGAATGTTCCTTTTAACTGGTGGCCAGGCACCTAATTCTCACATGCCAAAACTACTCGTATTACCGGGATCTTAGAATTTCAAGGAACCACTATAACAATATTAAATCAAAAATATATGCACACTGGGTTGTAACCCTGTCTTTCCCTCAGGAGGTAGAACAACAATGTTTGATGGTTAGGGCTGAACCCCACAAGTGTTTTTCGACGGTTGGTGTCACCGTGGTAAAACGCAGATGACAAGTCGGATGTAGTTGAATGTGTCCAAATATAATGGGACAGAAAAATCGCAGGTATAAACTACACAAGACAAGACTGTCGGATGAAGATGCAGCATGCGGTGTTCACATCTGACAGTTGTGTTGTGTTGGATGGAATGTAGTTTATACCTGTGATATTTCTGTCAGTCCCATTATATTTGGACTCATCCAACTACATCCGACTTGTCATCTGTGTTTTATTGATATATTTGCACAAAAAACAGAAATCAGATGTTTGCTTTGAAACAGCTGACCAGTATATCCTGCCTATTGATTGCTTGCTGTGGGTTACCAGAAATGGTGAAAACTTTGCACATTGTGACTTTTATAAAACGACTTTCTTTACTCTTTCTGTGAAGCCAATTAATTAATGACACATAACACAATTTAATGGCTTGCTGGTTACTAAAGACAGAGTTTATAGGAATAAAGGTGCATACTAGTCCCTTAGGCAATGATTGTAGTTTAGTTAACTCTAACAGTAAATGGCATCTTTACTTAGTACACCAATTTTATAATTCCCAACACTCCTGACATAACTATATGCTGCCCACATTTCAATAAGCCCCACTGCTACAATCTCCCCATTCAGGCTTGCCCATTGAAAATAGAGACATCTGTGTTTCCTTTAATTACTTCACTTGCAATTAATGTACTGATCAGTGCTACCTGGCATCTTTGAGTTACTGTGCCCCAAAGCTAGAGATACTGTATGTCTTTCACTCCTATATCAGCAAATGGCATCAAGTCCCACAAAATATTACTTTATTATAGCTAACCATGCAATGCTAAATTCAGAGATCAGCAGCTCCTTTGGAAGTCATTGTGTGAAGCTTACAAATATAGTGGCCTCATTGCAATAGAACCTGCACCAGTATATACTGTATTTACTGCACTTTATAAATATCTTGCTCACTTTTATGTGTAATCAGCTCTGCCTGGTCTGTTGTCAAACCTTTAGCTGCTGGTAGGGCTTGAACTCCAACACAGCCAAAAACAGTGAAAGAAAATGTAATTCTGAGTATCTTTCAATATACATTTATATACATTTTCCATGGTTTCAAACTTGAAATTTTTGATTGCCATTAAATGCAGTAGCTGGCTGTTTATAGTCTCTGAACTAGTGATGTGTGGGTCGGGATTTCCCCCGACCCACACCCGACCAAGCCCGACTTCCAGGTTCCTTTTATAGACCCGCACCGCCATGCTGATGATGTCATAAAAGGGGCGGGGCAAGCAGGTGTAGCGTCTATAAAAGAACACAGAAGTCTGAAGCAGGCATTTGGTGGTGGCGGGGAGAGCAGGAGAAGTGCTCAACCCGCACTCGCCCGCCACCCGTGAAGAAGAGTGTGAGGTCGCCCGAACCCGTCCGACCCGCAGGTCCAGCGGGACATTACTCTGAACGCCTGGCTTTGACTCCTGAAACAATGTTGCAAGCCACCTGATTAAAGCTTATAAAAAGACATACCTCCTGTTACATTGTTTTGAGAATCAGACCCAGAGAATAGAAAGGGATAAACAAATTCAACGTTTACAAATCCTCTTACATATTTTGCCACTAAATTTTAATGATTGCATATTGGAAAGTTTCTTAGAATTAGATTAATATTAAGCAAAAAAGGGAATGAAATCCTCCTGCCCCACTCCCTGCTAGCTGCCATACTGCTAACTTTCCTACTGCTTGGAGTCATGTAAGTTTTGGGACTCTGTGTCCTGCAGCCCTAAGTCCATCTTAGTTCCTTAAAGGGGGAGCATGAGACACAGTTAGGGAACTGGGGTGGCAGAACTGGAGGGAGGGAGGTAGATGAGATACTTACCTTAAGCATCAGTACCTCTTAAGTCATTTCTGCACACATGGTAATATGTCTTTATTAATATGTAACAGTTGAAGTGACAAGTGACAGTTGATTTTCCATATATATAAAAGAATGGAATTATAGGCTTATATAATGGACTGGTCAGAGTGTAGTGGATTCTGCAACAAAGGAACAAAGAAGATATCTTTGAACATAAGGACTGAGATGTACAAAGGCCTAGCTGAGTATTACTATACACCCCCTCTACCCTTCAGCCTTCTTCTCTATTCTGTTTTCAATAATTTTATTGAGTTTTCCATAAACATAATAGAATATATTACACAGATTGAGTATGTCAAGATAACAAAAGAAACAAATATGCAATGCTGCATAACATGCCAAAGATACAAACAAATATCTATAAATATATACTCAAAAGCACACATTCCAAAGGAAAATAGGTAACATAGTAAATAAAATAAGCCTTCTCCTCTTTATAATAATAAGTTTCTGGGAGACAAAGAATTAAAGAGTCTGTAATAGAAGAACAATGAGAGGTGGTGTGAGTGCTGGCATAGCTGGGATGGGGGGGTTACTGGGTGTTAACGCATTACTAGGAATCAACAGATATTTGTAATCAGAAGCTGGAAACAGTGACCTCATGTCAGAAAACAAGCAGAGGCTGCAGCCCAACCCGTGATATTAATAACAGCCAGGAAAAATGTTTGCTGAGTGAAGCAGCGAGGTCTTAATACCCAGAATTAATTGTATGCTTATCAAAGTCCCGCGGCCAAATAAGGAAAGAGATGCTGCTATTTTTTGGGGGGTTGTATTTCTTCTGGAAAACATCCCTCTTCAAGTCCAGTATTTTCCAGCACCCACTGGGCTTAGAAGTGACCAACTGCTAAAAACACTGCATTATTCCTGACATCGCACAGCTCACCTAGTGCTCCATGGCTTATTATGTCCCAGCATGCATCTTACTGGAAAAAGGTGTGATAATTATCTAGATAAATGGCATGATGAGCCACCTGACATTTGCTTCTTCCATATGTGAAGCTTAACCATTCCAAATATACCCTAGTACATATATGTGTGTGTGTGTATATATATATACAGAGTCTGAAGAGCAACGCACTTACCCCTAGAAAAAGGTAAAAAAGCCCAGGTGCTGCCACAAAAAGTAATACCAGCATAGAACACGGAGCACTCATGGGTCTTAATTTATGTGCAAAGCTTTAATGGTGTAAGTCGACGTTTCGGTCCTGCACAGAGGACCTTTATCAAGAAATTACATACAGTTCCCTCAAACCAACTGAAATAGTCCACTATTTCAGTTGGTTTGGTTTGGGGAACCCTTCTTATGTCCAAACATTTCATACAGATAAAGGTAATGTCAAAATTTCTAGCATTTTGTCACCCAACACTCAAATGTAATAAATGGCACAAATATTGCCCAGGTGCAGTAACCCATAGCTATCAATATGATGTTTGCTTTAAAATAGGTGGCCAGTAAATGCTACTTGATGATTGGCTGAGGATGAGTTGTATAAATTATTAGTAAAGTGTCCCTTTAATTAGCTGTTCTGATGAGGAACACTATTGGTCTCTTATGAATAGACACAAATTAATTCTTAGAAAAATAATCTAATAAATAACAAATAATCTAATAAATAATAAATAATCTCTGCTTATAAATAGTATTTTCTATTCAAACCAAGAGTCACAATATCACTGTTGCAGGGTTTTCTAAATGCAATAATACTACCTATATGCAATAATACTACCTAAATTACCTTTTATTTCCATCTCTATAAAAACATATGGAGTGAAACCTTGTGCATTATGTCACTTCGTCAGAAGCAAGCTCCAGATAGGACCAAGTAATTGATTGTTATTCCCGTTAACTTTGAATGAGTCCCCCCCACCCACAGAGCAAGTAAACTGTCCCCTTGCCACAGGGTAAAAAAACAGAAAACCAATGTGAGAATAACTTTTAAGTGGATGAGGAGATTAATAGGTCTGTAATAACAGATGCCCTTCAGCATAAAAGAATGGTGGGTGTTTGTATGCCTATTTAGCATCAGTGCTTTATACACAAGTCAGTAAAAGCTGGTGACTGCTGATCATACTGCTCCATGTATTGAGCTCACCCTCAGGTATGCCTGACCAATCTTTGTCCAAAAAAATCAGGCATATTTCAAACTTGCAGGAGAAGTGTCCTCTCCTGATGTTCTTGATTCACCTTTGTTATGATCTGATTGTTGACCTGAGGGCCAAATGATTAAATCAGCTCTGTATTGCCCAAGAAATATGTCTGGCCAAAATCTGCTTGCTTGCAACTTTGCCAGCTAAAGTTGAAGTATATAGAACTGTTCATCTACTCCTCCTCCTGGCATCTAACTGACTATGACCAAAGCCAACAACTCAGGCAACCTGCTGTTTACTAACCACTTGCAATCTCCAACTAGTGTCTGCATGGAGGTCCTAAGGACTTCATTTTTCTGTATTTCATAGTTCCAGAAAATAGATATATAGTGCTGCACTTACAGTTGCCTCATATTCTTTGAATACATATCAATCATGCTGAGTGAATTTGCTAGCTGATATTTTCTTTCTAAACCCTTTCTTTTTTTTGTTACCTTGTGTGACACTTTTGTTTTGCCGTGACATTTTTAAGCACTTGTTGAGGTTTTTGATGACCTCCTATCTGCCTAAATGCAGTATTTATCCTGGACTGATCAGGACCCCTCTTTGTGTAATAAACAGAAACCTTCACCTGTTCACTATAAAATGTCCCTTCTCTTTCATCTCCTTTACAACCTCCAACATGTTCCTCCTCTGCTTTCCTATTCCCACCATAGCTTTTTATCTGCTTCTCTCTTGCCTCCATTTCTACTAATTTAGTTCTCTCAATTCCTGTAAAACGCCCATAATCTGCCCATCTAGCTCCCTCCTCTGCACTCCTGAACCCTTTTTCTACTTTATAATATACTTATTCACCCATTAGAATGCACTCATCTAAGTCACAAAGAAATGTGGTGGAATTCATAAAAATGATTTGAATAAAGTGTAAGAAATATAAAAGGACTGTGTGTAGTATCATATATGTGTATACTTGTATGACATGTAGCCTGACTCACTGTGTCTACAATTTTATATGTAGCTGTAGCTTTTATTTAACTTTGTGGGCTGGAATATATATTACTACATTACATTATTATCTTCAGGCTTAGTTTACATTCTTAAAGAAAAATGCAGTCTTTCTTATGTGGGACCTATGAGTTGTTCAGCTAAATATAGAACTTATTATGGGATGAACAGCATTTGTATAAGAATCAGACTGAGTATACCTGCCAAATGACAAAAATGTCACAGACAAGTGGTCAGTAGAACAAGTATGCGCTGGCTGAATTCAAGCCATGCCAGGGGATGTGATTAATCTCAGAACTATAACTAGTTTCAGAAGCAGGTGACATGGCCGCCCCCATTAATGTAACACATGGCAACAAGTTGAAGGTCAAATGAAATCAGAAATGTTTATTCCTAGAACCAATTCTAAAACATTGTAGAAATACATCCAATATCTTCAGGGACTCAGGGAGATGCAATGTAGTTCACACATAGAGGCACATTTATCAAAGGTCAAATTTTGAATTCTTGTGAATTTTTAAAAACTCCCATAAACTCCCATGAACTTGAAATTTGAAGTTTATTAAAAAAATCGAATTTTTTCAAATCGGGTTAATAGGATCGCCCTGAAAACTGGAATCAAATTTGAATTCGAATTAGAGTTTTTTCTGAGAAAAAAACTTGAATGTCAGGAAGGCTGCAAACAACTGCAAATTGATCCCAGGACGTCTCCCATTGACTTAAACAGCAATTCGGCAGGTTCTAGGTGGCGAATAGTCAAATTTGAGTTCTTAAAGGGTCAGAGTATGATTAATCTCAAAAATCGAATTCAAATTTTTTTAAAAAAAACTCAGATAGAATTTGATAGGGATGGGCGAATTTTTTCGCCTTGTTTCGCCGAAAAAATGACGCCCATAGACTTGTATGCAGATGTGCGTCCAAAAAAAGACGCGCGACAAAATTATTTTGTCGCGCGACAGTTTTTTTGACGCCCATAGACTTTAATGGGTGTCTGCGACATTTCGCCGGCGGCGAATTTTTGGCGAAACGAAACGGGTCAAATTCGTCCATCCCTAGAATTTGACAGTTTTGGCCATAAAAAAAAACCTCGAAAATTCTAAATTTTAATTCGACCCTTGATAAATCTGGCCCATAGTTGTGTCTATTTTGTAGACATGGCATAATTGCTTCATGCAAACGCCCTGTTGTGCCCACCATGATGTTAGAAAAAGCACAAAACATGGTGATTGTGCAAGAAATTTCACTTTGCACATTGCTTCATGGTAAGTGAGTGCAGCATTATGTATTGGGACTGTGGGGGGGGGCTGTTGGGACACGTGTGTACTTGAAATGCTTGGGACTATCCTGAATCTGGACCTGGTACAGCCCAAACATTACAGGTGGGGTAATTACTTTCCACAACTGCTTAAGATTTATGTGTTCTATGGGCTGGAATTCTATTGGTGGGTTCCCAACACCAAAATCTCCTGAAACACTACCATATATATATATACAAAGATACATATGAATATGTGTTGATGAAAATAAATACATGGAACACGTGCTAATGGCTCACATGACTGTTAGTTGAGTTGTTTGAGAAGTTGAGTATTTTCAGCTGGCTGAAAAAAGGGGCCACCATGAGATATGCCAGGGAATTTGCCTTTACACAGTCACAATGCAGATCTCACCATGGACTGTTTTCACAGTGTAGAACTTTTCATTAACTTTAGCAGACACTGTCTGACACTGCCTAGAGTTGCACAGTAGTGAGTAAAAAAATTTTCGTCAGGTTTCGCTGCGAAAAAGACGCACATGGAGTCCAATGGGTGAAAAAAAATTGTTGCCTTTTGACTGCAACTCATTTGGCGAATTTTTCACAGGTTGGTTAATTTCCGGTGAAGTGAAACGGTTCAGAGTCTATCAACAGCCCCAGAAAACTCAAAACATATTTCCACTTAGTGTATAACTCAGCTGATAACACTGCTCCAACTAGAGTGCTCCATTTATCACCATTTTTTATAATCTAGCATTTAGCCAGGAAAGTGATCTACTGTTTCTAATGGCACCTTGGGGCCTGTGGTGTCTCTGTTACTCAATTCTAAGTAAAACAATTTGTTGATAAATAAGTCTAATGGCACTTATAGTGCCTTCATGTCTTCAAAGATATTTGTCTATGGCACGTCACTGGCAGGAATGGATATGGCCTGTCACTACTTGAGAAGGGCAGGTCTAAGTATGGAGTTTTCATTAATGTCAATATTTAAAATGGGCCGGAATATAGTCTCAGTATCAGAGCCAGTGTCTCACAGCTAGATCCATTACTTTGGAAGGATATTTATCATTTCCTACACTGCTGCTTTGTAGTTAAAAATGGAAGTGAAGGCTTAGCTAAGGCAAAGTAAACACATGCATTGAATCTCTAACAGAATATAACAAAAAAACTATGACATTGCATTATAATTAAAAGGGGTCATAATGTGTTGACAGAATCTGCTTAAAGAGGTGGTTCACCTTTAAGATAACTTTTAGTATGTTAAAGAATGGCCAATTCTAAGCAACTTTTCAATTGGTTTTGATTATTTATTTTTTATAGTTATTTGCCTTTTCCGTCTCTTTGCAGCTTTCAAATGGGCGTCGCTGACCCCTTCTAAAAAGCAAATGCTCTGTAAGGCTAAAAATTGTTATTGCTACTTTTTATTGCTCATCTTTCTATCCAGGCCCTTTCCTATTCATATTCCAGTCTATTATTCATATCAATGCAGGGTTGCTAGGACCCTAGTCACCAGATCGCTTACAATACAAATTAAAGAGCTACTGAATAAAAAAACGAAATAACTTAAAAACCTTCAATAATAAAAAATGAAAACCAATTGCAAATTATCTTAGAATATTTCTCTCTACATCTTACTAAAAAAAAAAAAAATCTCTCTCAAGGTGAACAGCCCCTTTAAAGGGCACATAAAAGTTCTACTGTATATAGAGCATTGGGTTGGTGGATGTGGGAAACAGTACAGCAACCTAAGTTGGAGGAAATAAACTTTTTTTTACACAGGTTTTAGTTGCCCTTTAATTTGTGACTGTGGAGGACTGCTTAAAGTATCAGTTAGCTGGAGACTGCAGTTAAAAATACTATTGATGTATATAAGATCAGTTACCGAGAAGGACCTGTTGTGGGATCTGTGCCGATGGATCCTTCATCCAGTCATCATTGGAGAGTTCAATTATAGCATCAACATGTCTGACTTTTGTCTGAAACAGCTCAGTTACAGCTTCCTCATCTCCTGAATCCAGTGCTGATTTCAGCCTCTTCACAAAGAATGATCCAAGTGGGTGATCAGGATTGCAGAATGAGGCCTGTTTTCCACCATAAGGCTGTTTGGCACTCATTACAGCAGCCAGTGTGTAACAGCATCAGCCGTAATATACATTTCTCACTGTGTTACTATATACAGTAGTACCTGCCTCTAAGGCATGTCTATAGTTGTTCTTTTGTATTGGCTTCTTGGTACCAGCCTGTGTATGTGCGTTGTAAGATATTCTGTATTGTGCTGGTCTGCGAGCAGTCGGCTGTTTCTATAAATGGAACAAGTCACATGTTCCAAGCAGCAGCACTGAGAGAGGAGACACTGCTGGTTGTTGGCAGTACAGGCCTCCATTAGACTGGATGTAAGTTACAGTGGCCATTTACTATGCGGTGCAAAATCGCTCCCCTTAGTGCTCATTTAGTAAGCACTTGTGTCTGGGAGCGGAGTGCACCACTGGTGGGAAGTTCTACTCCTACTGCCTGTCATAGGCATCTGAATGATGCACAAGATGCACAGCCCTCCTTGTATGAATCCAGGGCTGTTGAATCCAGGTATCACTATATTAATGGGGGGAACATGTGAGTGGTGGCACAGAGCACAGGTCTTATTGTTCCATTTTAAATAAGGTAGGATGGAAAGTAAGGAAATATGGTAGCTTGCACCAGTTTTTTTGCACTTTTTACCCTGCTCCTTCATGATAAATGATTCATCTAATTCCTTTCTGACTCTAAGAGGGCAGTCCCTGGATCAACGTTGGAGTGAGACTTAATTTCTTGTATTTTCTTTTTTGCTAAGAAGCTATCTAACCCTCTTTTGAATCTACTATATCTGCAAGTACAATCACTTCAGGGACAGAATTCATAATTCTCACTGTTAAAATCATCTTTTCTGTATCTTTCGAGACCTCCTTTGTTCTAATCAGTAGCGTAACTAGAGGGGGGCAGGCCCTGGTGAGTGACCGCAGCCGGGCCCCGCCCCCCTCCGTACGGCCGCATTTTCAGTGGCACACGGGCTGCCGGGGGGGCCCTGAGGGGGTGCTCCCCCGGTAGTTCCAACACTGCTTCTAATCTCAATGGATACCCTCATGTCAGCATACTGGTAAATAAAGCATCAGAGAGTTTATTATAGGGTCACTATATATATTTAGACTGTGTATAGCGATGAAGCTCACCAACTTTGTTCTGGCCATTTGCCTTATTCATATTTTATTGCAGAAATTTAAAGCACTAGCTTTAGGGGACCAACCCCTTCCTCGGCTGGGTTGGTCCCAAAAAGCTAGTTCTTTGAATTTCTGCAATAAAATGTGAATAAGGCAAATTGCCGGAATAAAGTTGGTGAGCTTCATTGCTATATGCAATATGGATGATTTGCTTAATTTGGAAGCAGTCTGGGATTTGAATGCACCTACATGGATAAGTAAGTGGTGTGGGCAAGAAAATATTGCTGTTGGACCGTATACAGTATATTTATACATAGTTCCTTTATAACTAACTAACTAACTAACTAACTAACTAACTAACTAACTAACGTTTTCTAACTCGCTCTTCTTTGGACTTCTCTTTCAAGCACTGGAAACTAAAGCTGCACTGCACACTCTAGTTGGGGCCTAACCAGTGCTTTGTAAAGGGGAAGAATTATTGGGGCAAATTCACTAAGCGCCGAAGCGCCGAACGCTAGTGTTAATTCGCTAGCGTTTGGCATTTTCGTTACTGCGCAAATTCACTAACGAACGCTGGCGTAGTTTCGCTATTGTTACTTCGCACCCTTACGCCTGGCGAAGTTTCGCTAGCGACGTAACTACGCAAATTCACTGACGTGCGCAGTGTACTGAACGCTACCTTTTACGCTAGACTTCCTTCGCCACCTCAGACCAGGCGAAGCGCAATAGAGTAGATAGGGATTGCTTCAAAAAAAGTCAAAATTTTTTCTAAGTCCCAAAAAACGCTGGCGTGTTTTCTACATTATGGGTGATAGGCTGAAAAAGATTGAAATTTTTTTTGGGGCTCCCCTCCTTCCCCCCTACATCTCCTGACTCATGGCAACTTACGTAGACAGTGGGCACATGTGTAGGGCAAAATAAAAATTTTATTTGATATTTTGAAGGTTTTCTAGCCATTTGTAGTGCTGATACGTATTCCTCCATTGAAATTTGAATTTGGCGCCGTATGCAAATTAGCCTTCGCTAGCGTAACTTCGCTTCACTTAGTGAATCAACGCTAGCGCAACTTCGCAATCTTACGCTACCCCTGTGCGCAGCTTCGGATTTTAGTGAATTTGCGGAGCGCTTGCGAAACTACGCCTGGCGAAGTGCGGCAAAGCGCAGCGAAGTTGCGCCTGGCGAAACTACGAATGTTAGTGAATTTGCCCCATTGTCTCTTCCAATGAATCTATACAAGACAAGATAGTTTGCTGCTGCTGACAGGCATTGCTTGCTACAACTAAGTTTTTTTTATCTAAAAGTACATTTAACTATGATGAGGTACAGCAAATGCAATGTTTTTCTCTATACAATTCTTGTGGAAAACATTGTCCCGTGGTCCCATGTTTAATAATGTGAATCTTGGGTGCCTTCTCTGGGACCTGCATCATCTCCCACCCCTCTCATTACTGAGGTTGACAGAGAGGGAGGAGAAGATCCTCCTGTCTCTTGCCAAATTACAGAGAAAGGGACTATGAACAATGAGGACACATCTGTACCCGTTCATCACTGTGTCAGTTCTTCCTGTGCCAAGGGCAGAATGATGAAGGCGCAGCACCCTGTAATCATTGCACTCCAAAATGCTCATCTCAGTGCAGAATTCTGTCGGCACCTCCATTTTGCCCTGTAATCCCACAATACTTCTCCATTTCTGACCACACACAGTTTTGTCAAGCACAGCTGTACTGTACTAACTAACATCTCCACCCCTTATTATTCTTTCATTATACATTAACACTATAACACCATGTCATTCGTGCAGGAACACTAATCACTGTGGATTAGATGATCAGATATAGTAACCCTTCATGCTTGTACAACTCTTCATACTCCAGTAAGATGCCATAATAAATTCATTACAGTAGGAAATATTCCCACACTTTTTGCAAATATATATAAGAATCAGGCTAATAATTTTTCCTAAATAAACATGTTTCCTTACATTGGTCCTGAGCCTGAGCTTCAACTGATGAGATGGATTGTAAAAAAAAAATAAAAAAGTAGGTTGTATGAACTTAGTTTTATATTTCTGTGTTGTGTGCTTTCAGTGTGCAACTATTTGCTAATCATACAGGACATGGCAGCTGACATTTTAATTGTCAATAGTCTAATGATTTGACTGGTTACATGTTGGCACTATCGTCACTCATTCCAATGCAGAAGGCACTCATCCATCATAAAATAGTCACTACTCTCTCAGGTGCCTTGTTCTGTGGGTTTCATATGGATTCCTCCTCTCAGATCTGTCACTTCATCTTGTTTCCATGATGTACCAGCTGCTCTCCAGTGGTGCAAGATAAATGAACACTATTAATTAATTAATTATTAATTAATTGTTAAGAACCATTATAGTACTAATGAAGACAGGTATTGTCCAAGTAGGTTTATGTGTGTATTACACAGTCATTTTATAAAGGTGCTTGTGTATATATAAGCAGTAAATATATCAGGTGAACCTTAACTTGAGAAGACAGCAATGCAAGCCCTAGAGAACACATCATTATACTAGGACTAAAGCATACATCTTCAGTACAGGTATGTGACCAGTCTAATATAAATGTTACCAGTAAAAAGGCTAAGCTCTGTCCTGAGGCCACAGGAACAGGTTATCTGATTATATGCAGAGACAGGGTTTAATAAAGTCAGTTTTGAAGGCAATACATCTTGATGCTCTGGAAAATGTACCTCACTAGTCACTGATAAATATAATGGGTTTCACTGGGCATCAGATACGATAACAAAGACTTGCATTAGTAACATAGCAATGTGCTGTGTTGAACTTCATACATGCGTCCCTAGGGGAAGTTAAAAATCAGTCTTGACCCTTTTCTCAGTGCAGCATTTCTCCTAAGAATCCCAGTGAAAGAGTAGGTACCTGCTAAAAAGCATCTGCAGCAACTTGTGCTTGTATAAGTACTCATATTGATGCACATTAGATTCTTTCAGGTGGTGCCCAAACCCTGAAGTGTGGGGTATCCAGTGCATAAAAGGTCTGGGGACTGTAGTTGGGACAAGGAATGCTTGGTCTGTCAATAAATATTGAAGTTGCATTTATAAATAATGCCTCTGATTTCTGCAGAACACATAAAGGCTCCATATTTTTGTTGTTATCTTTTATTGTAAATGATTTTAATCTTGTTGAATTGTGAGGGAGGGAAGATATAGCTGTTTAATACTGACAATGAAGCAGTCTATTTCTTTTTTCCTTTCTAAGCTCCTTTCTTTTTTCCTTTGCCTTTGTCTTTCCCAGTATCTTCCTCTCCACTGGACTTTGCTTTGCTTCTCTTCCTTCCCAGTGGTGTTTTGGCGTACCATCCCTGCACCCCAAGCAAGGCCAAAGAAATCACTTTTGTTAGAAAGACTTGTTTCATGCTGTTTCCTTAAATGTTCTGCTTGTTAACAAAAGCTGATGGCAAAATCCTAACTGTTACACATTCCTTTCCTATCAAGTTGCCAGAATGTCAAAATACAACATTTTCTAAAACATTAGTTATATTTTATTTATGCAGTGCTGTTTCAGAGTTCCTTATAACTGTCAGCTCTCTCGAGTGAATGCCTGTTCACTATTAAAGGACATGTAACCCCCCACAAAAATGTAATCAGTGAACAGCCTCTTTGAAAAATCTTTAGGTAACTGCCTCTCTGATTGTTAAAAGGTTAACGTAAGGCTGCAGCATCCCCTTAATCACTTAGTATTCCTTCTCCTCCTCTAGGAATTTACTTTGGCTCTGTTTCCTAAGACACTAAAGACCTGCACTAAAGGCCCTCTGCTCTTGGTTTACTGCTATGATTTAGTGTGTACAGCCTCAAGCCAACAGTGTTACTTTCCTTCCCCTTCTAAAGAGCAGCAACTCTTTGTTTCTATTTTCCTCTTCCTTAAATCCTCATGCTCTTTCTCATTCTAATAGATAAGGCACAACTTACCCACCTTAAATGCCTCTTCCTTCAGGAACTCAGAAGCAGTTAGCGGCTTGCGGGAAAGCTGCCCAACTCTTCTGTCATTCAGAACACTCTCCCCAGCCTGTACAATGTGAGCAGGGGTGAAACCATCAGTGATCTTAGCCAAAGCACTTAAATTCACTGAGGCACTGAAACTGTCTGCTCGCAGGGTGATCAGCTGCTTCCACAGAACTGTGGACAAACACAGAGCCAGTTAGTTTCTTGGAAGGCTGTGAGTGATAGAGTATGTCGTCTACATTGCTTGAATATTGATGCTGGGTTGATGCATTATTGTTAACTCTTATTTGTATAGCACCAGCATATTTCGCAGCGCTGTATCCAAATCAGTTTGTATTGGATTGTTCTTTGGCTCAGGTACAGGAACTTGCAACCTCTGTTAGTTATTCCTGAATTACAGGTCCCCACATTCCCTAACATGCAATAGAGTTTGAGATTGACACTAATGTTACATACTGTATATAGCACTTTTCTATCACTAACAAAGCCATAAATGCAATACTATTTCTAGTAAATCTCGCTTACCGACATTAAGCAACAATGCTATCACATAGGGTAACTGTACCTCTTTTAGCTTGTTGAAAATTGGATTTAATACTTGCAAGGCAGGATTCTGTACAGGGCATGATTTCTGCACATGGCCAAGAGCAGCAGGTTGTCCCTTCTTCTCCAAGAACTAATACAACTACAATTTTACAGATTTCTTTCTTTCTTTTGATTTAAATTATCAACAGATAACAGGTGAAAGGAAACATAGTTTTATTATTATTCTTTATATTTATCATATAAGCTATTTCACATATGTTTGCTGGCTGGGGAGCAATTTGGCTATGAGCCTTTACAGTTTCATACAGATGGAAAACCTTCCATCATTTCCTTAGAAATTTAGCACACATTCACATCAGACCTGAATGTCTGGAAAAAAATAGTACATGAGTTCTAATAACTGTAATAAATGTAATCTACTAACCTAGGCATTTGTATAATTCTTTTTATTTAAGTAAAGAAACAAGTTGTGATTTACAGGAAGAGCGGTTACTGGACATCCCAGTCCGCAATGCAAATTCAAATGTTAATAAACAGACATTCCTGTGTATAAAATGGAATCCAGGTAATTTCTTTCTAATGTAGCAAATTACATTGCCTAGCAATGTGAAGTGCTATGAGAAAAGTAAAAGCTGTGATACAAATTACATAACAATAACAAATAAAAATGCTGTCTGAATCAAAAAATAAGGTATAAGGAAGTGCATGGGTGAGCTGTGGCGGAGAGTAAGTTTGGAACCTCTAGATTAAAAGCAACACTATGAGATGCTCCAAAAAAAAAAAAAATATTCGTTATGAATACCTCTGTAGGCTAGCCAAAGGTTTCAGACTTTATTGTGACGTTTCAGTTTACCAGTGCGACGGCTAGTTAATTGTTCAAGCACAAGAACAGTATCCAGTTTAACTTTTACCATTTGAACGTCTAAGAAAGGGGATTTTCAAGTTTTAGCAATTATCTGCTTTGTGGCAGAGAATATATGTGTCACTAGAGTTCTGGTATATTTATTTCCCCCTGTAATATGTTTATTAAGGAGGGCTTCCGCTGGGTCTTTTCGTAATGGAAGACCAGTAACATTAATGATCATAGAATAGATTCTGATCCAGAATCTTGAGACTTTCGGGCATTCCCACCAGATGTGCATAAAAGAGCCAACTTGTTCACAATTCCTGAAGCAGAGAGACGATGATGATGGGTACCATTTGGATAAGGTGGTAGGAACTAGATACCATTGAGGAAGCACCTTTTGGGAAGTCTCCTGAATCAGAACATTAATAGAACAATGTGTGGAGGCAGAAATAATGTTGGACCATGTATCGTTGTCATAACAAACTTTCAGGTCTCGTTCCCAGCGACGGACAAATGGCAAGTCTTTAATGTCAGTTTGATGAACCATATAGTTATATAATGTAGAGATTGATTTTTTCTGAGGAAGAACTTGCAGAAACATAAGTTCGAATGGGGTTGGGCGAGGAAAAGTACTTTCTTTCCAAACAGACCTTATGTAATCGCGAATTTGGAGATAATGGTAAACTTCTTGAGAAGGCAAATCATAGTGATCTTTAAGTTGTTGAAGGGTAGCCAAAGATGTTTGCTTTGTCAGTGAATAAATTGTAGTTAGGCTGTGTTACTCCCACCAGAGAAAGTATTTTCGAGAAAGTCCTGAACTTCGGGTTTGCAAAAAAACTGCTTATAGGTATAGGTATACATTTAAGCCATAAGACATTCTCAGTGTATTAGGCATTGGATTTTTTATGTTTTTCTATAACAAATGTTATGTTATGTGCTGATTCACTTTTGTGTTTATACATGTGCCCCACAAGGGATATGGGATTATAATGCATTGCCATTGCTGGTATTAGTTTATTGAGGGGCAGGGGCGCACCACCTATGAGGCGAGTTGAGCTACTCATCTCAGGCGGCAGCGCTCCCCTTGTTGCCAGGGGCGACAAAAATGCCGCTCCTGGTAACTAAGAGACAAATTTCCGGTTTTCAACCCGGAAATTAGGCTCTTCTAATGCACAGAGCGCATGGACTGCACCTGCCCTCTCCGGCGCTCTAAAGGTGAGTGCTGTGGGGAGGGACGGGGGCGGCAAAAGAAGGCCACCTCAGGCGGCATAATGGCTAGAATTGCCCCTGTTGAAGGGAACCAGTTGGTATAGATTTCCGTAGCTTTTGGGCTTACCTAGCCTTGATGCATAGTCTGGCCTAGGGATCAGGATAATCTTTTTATAAACTTTACAGAAAGATTTGATGTCAGCATCAAATGGCCTTTGACTTGTCCCCACCACGAGGATGCGATCTTCTGACTTAAGAGACTCCAGGAATTTGGGAAGATCTTTCTTTAGTCGTTTTGGGTCCAACTGAGAAACAGTAATTGGGTAGAGAAGAGAGAGCAATGAATGATGGGACAAATTATGACATGTTAAGGGTAGTAATAAGCATACTTGGAGAAGGTGCAGGTTGAGCTCTTGGTTGGATATGTTTTATTAAAGAGGTTGCTCACCTTCATATTCACTTTAGAATGATGATATATTATGAGTCTATGTATAGCACTCTATATTTTATGAGTGATATTCTGAGACAATTTCAACTGATTTTCATTTTTTATTTGTGGTTTTTGAGTTATCCTTTATTCACTAGCTCTCCAGTTTACCGTTTCAGCAATCTGGTTGCTGGGGTCCAAATTACCCTAGCAACCATGTTTTTATTTGAAGAGACTGGAACATGAATATGGGAGGGCCTGAATAGAAAGATGAGTTAGAAAGAGTAGCAATAACAATAACTTTGTAGCCTTATAGAGCATTTATTTTATTTAAATGGGGTCAGCCCCCCCCCCCCGCATTTGAAAGCTGAAAGGAGTCAGAAGAAGAAGGCAAATCTTTAAATAACTATATAAAAAAGGAAAAATGAAGGCTAATTGAAAAACTGCTTAGAATTAGCGTCTATAAGACAAGTTTACTTAAAGGTGAACAACCCTTTTAACAAAGAGGAGATTCTCAGGGCTGTGGAATCTTCTGTCCTATAGTCCTATAATATAGTCATATAAACTATCCCACATGCATTTTTTAATGATCAACCATGTGTAGTAAAACCATGTGTTTTAGTAAAAGAAAATGGTAGCAAGTACACCACAATATAGGTAGAATGCAGCCCCATGCTTGGCTAGATTTACCTAACCTAACACCAGTCCACATTTAATTAAAAATGCACAAACCTATAAACCCTCATTCTTTCTGCTTTTTTCAAACATAAGAAGTATACTGTGACATTTTGACTTTCTGTAAGTAGCATCAGTGTTGTTTATATGTTCAACGGGCACCAAACACATGCTGATAAGCTGCATATTCGGTCTCGAGGGGTCAAGTCTGCAGTTTTTATCACCCCACGCATGACCAATTTAAAGGGATACTGTCGTGGCAGTGTTAACAATGTAATTCAGAAAAAAAAACTACACCAAAAAAATCGTGACAGAATCCCTTTACAATTTAGGAAAGGAATATTTTTTCAGGCAGTGTTACGTTAAGAATACATCATGTATGTTTATTGGAATAAATATTTCAGCATGCTTTAGCCCTTGATTTAATCCGGCAGTATAGAGGTAAACTATGTATAAATCCTAGGTAAAATGTACTTTCTTGAGAGTTTTCTGTTCTTACTTTTGTTTGCTAATGAGTCATTTCCAATTTACCAACACCAGAGGGCAGTAAATCATTCAAGCAGAACCACTGGTCTTGCATTAACCTAAGTGAACCTGTCGAGCCAAGATATAAAGTTAAAAAGTTCAAAATGTATTGTATATCTATGGATATACAATACATTTTGAACTTTTTAACTTTATATCTTGGCTCTATGGTGCTCCGTTCTTCTACACAAGCTTCAACCTAACTTTACCTAGATTTAACTGGACTACAAATCCTAGTATAAACAAACAGATTATCAATGGTTAAAGTATTCTAGGAGATCTATTTCAGCAACATCATAATTATAGGCACATAGGCCAAGGGCACATGGGGAGATTTGTAGCTTGAGGTTAAATCTGCACTGCAACAAAATCTCTCCTACAACCAATAAGGTAAATCGCTGGTGGGAAAACACATGAGTCGCTTTGGCTTTCCAAAGTAATTTTTGGGAGGAATCTTCAGGCAACTTTGGAAAATAAATTGATGTGTATGGTTTCCCACCGGTCGTTTATATTATCGACTATGGCAGCACATTTTTACCATTTTTCCAGCGGTATGAGCTGTCCTTCAGAGCATGGATTGGAGCATTAAGTTTTCAGCTAAAAACACAGAACAGAAATGGTTGGTATTTAAAATGATATTAAATCATTACTGTTCTCAATTTATTCTTACTAAATTTATTCCCTTAAGGAGTAAATGTAGAAGCTCTAAGAATCACCCTATATGGCTTGATATAGAAGTAAAGAAGTTAATAGGAGAGAAGAGAAAGGCATTTAAAAACTACAAGTCTGTCGAAGGCAGAAGCTGCATTTAATGAATATAAACACTGTAATAAATGTTGTAAATCAGCAAAACAGAAGGCAAAGAAAGGAAAAGAAGAGTGCATTGCAGCGGAGGCTAAGACTAACCCCAAAACGTTTTTTAAATATATTAACAGTAAAAAGATGCAGGTTGAGAGTGTTGCTCTATTAAATAATGGTACCAGTATGGTTGTTACAGATACAGAAAAGGCAAATATGCTAAATCAGTTCTTTTCTTCAGTGTATACAATAGAGGAGTCTGGGTTCACAGGCTCACTACATAGCTGCACTGATGGCTCAGCTCAATCTAGTCAATGGCTGACTCAGGATATGATCCATAAAGCTTTAATAAAAATTTATGAAAACAAGGCTCCAGGGCCTGATGACATACAACCCCAGGTTCTAAGAGAGCTTAGTTCAGTTTTAGACCAGCCCCTATTTCTGATTTTGTCAGATTCACTTTCATCTGGTATAATACCTATGGATTGGAAAAAAACTGATGTCATTCCAATATTTAAAAAGTGATTACGATCTCAGCCTGGCAATTATAGGCCAGTAAATTTGTCATCTTTGGTGGGCAAATTATTTGAAGGCTTGTTAAGGGATCACATTCAAAATTTTGTCCTAGTGAATGACATTATGAGCAGCATGGCTTTATGAAGGATAGGTCATGTCAGACTAATTTGATTGCTTTTTATGATGTGGTAAGTAAGATGCTGGACAGTGGGGGGGGCAGTAGATGTGATCTATTTTGATTTTGCCAAAGCGTTTGTTACTGTGCCCCACAAACGACTGCTTTCTAAACTAAGGTCTGTTGGGCTTAATGAAGTCGTTTGCACATGGATAGGAAACTGGCTACAGGATTGGGCACATAGGGTGGTTGTTAATGGTACATTCTCTACTTGGAGTAAGGTTCTTAGTGGGGTCCCTCAGTGCTCGGTATTGGGTCCACTTTTTAACTTGTTCATTAATGACTTGGGGAGAGTATTGTAAGTAATATATCAGTGTTAGCAGATGACACAAAACTATCCAGCCCAATTAATTCCATCCAGGATGTGGCATCCTTGCAACATGATCTTGACAAACTGGCAATCTGGGCAGCTAAGTGGCAAATGAGATTCAATGTTGATAAATGTAAAGTCATGCACCTGGGATGTAGAAATATCCAAGCCACTTATACCCTTAATGGGACTGCACTAGGCAAATCCATTATGGAAAAGGACCTTGGAGTCCTTGTAGATGATAAACTTGGTTGTAGCAAGCAATGCCAGTCGGCAGCATCAAGGGCAAATAAAGTCTTGAGCTGTATTAAAAGGGGCATAGAGTCATGGGAGTAGGGGGTCATTCTTCCACTGTATAGAGCACTTGTAAGGCCCCATCTAGAATATGCCGTACAGTTATGGTCTCCATCTCTCAAACTGGACATTATTGTATTAGAGAAGGTCCAGAGAAGGGCAACTAAGCTACTAAAAGGTATGGAAAATCTTAGCTATGAAGAAAGACTGGCCAAATTGGGGATGTTCACACTGAAGAAGAGGCGTTTAAGGGGTGATATGATAACTATGTACAAATATATAAGGGGATCATATAATAATCTCTCTAATGCTTTATTTACCATGCTCTGACACGAGGTCACCCATTCCGATTAGAAGAAAAGAGTTTCCATCTAAATATTCAGAAGGGGTTTTTTACAGTGAGAGCTATGAAGATGTGGAATTCTCTCCCTGAATCAGTGTAACAGGCTTAATTAGCTTTAAGAAGGGGTTGGATGGCTTTTTAGCAAGTGAGGGAATACAGGTTGATGGAAGATAGCTCATAGTACAAGTTGATCCAGGGACTAGTCCGATAGCCATTTTGGAGTCAGGAAGGAAATTTTTTCCAAATTTGGAGAGGCTTCAGATGGGGTTTTTTTTTGCCTTCCTCTGGATCAACTGGCAGTTAGGCAGGTTAAAAAAAAGTTAAAAGGTTAAACTTGAAGGACGTGTGTCTTTTTACAACCTTACTTACTTTAACCTTAGTTACTATGTACTATGTTACTCCCAATCATTGCAACCTTAGCACATCTCTTCTACCTACCCCTAGTTCCTGCTCTTGTAGCAACCCTAATTAAAGGCTGATAACAGGGGTCAAAGTTGAACAGTGATAACTGTATGTTTAATAACAGCAAGTTTACTGATCTTGTTTTGGAACTCAGGATCAGAATTTACCTGCTTCTCCATCTTTGGTACATTCTTGTAAAAGGTTTTCTCTGCATCATCTATCCAGATAACTGATGGCTGTATTTGGCGTGCAACCTGTTATAATCAAAGAAAAGAGAAAGCTTAGAAGTGCAGACAAGGAGGGCATAGACCAGATCCACAGCCCAAAGCAGTTTTTCATTGAAAGCAGCTAGCCTTCATGATCTATATATGAACAAGCCTCAATTTATATACAAACACATCCAAATTAGACATCAGCTGGGGAGTGGGTCATTTGTGTTCCATGCAAAAGTCCAATAGGTTACCAACTTGGTCAAATAGTCTGTCTGTGCATGGGCAGCATTGATCACTTTTACTATAGGAAATCATTTAAAGGAGAACTAAACCTTAAAAATAAATCAGGCTAGAAATGCCAATTTTATATACTGAACTTATTGAACCAGTCTAAAGATTCAGCATCTTTATAGTAATAATGATTCAGACCTTCAAAGTTGTCACAGGATTTTTCCATCTTTTTAGGAGTTTCTGCAACATGCACATGCTCAGTGTGCTTCGAACAAGTGTTGAGAAGCTAGGTTTAGGGGTCATCACAAACCATCTAGCAGAAAATGAGGTTTGCCTATAATGTAAGATGATGCTACATGACTGATTATTAAATTCAGATGCTAGTTGGTCTGTTTTCTACCATGAACCAATAATCAGATTTATTTTCTAATCAGACTTATATTGTGACATTTAAATTATATATCTTCAGTACATTGTGTGCCGCTCTCTAAGCTCAGTAATTGACAGCAGCTCAGAGCATGTGCGGTGAATCTGCAGAAAAGATACTACTGGGGCTACTACTACAGGACCGAGGTTCCCTTGGGCTGGTACAGAAGCCCAAACCATGTACAACATGTCTGCCCTATTTCTTTAGTTAAGATTTAGTTCTCCTTTAAAAATGTCTTTATAGCTCAATAGTTACACGGGTTAATACTAATGTTGGAAAAGTCACAGGCATCTTTTTTAGCTCAAATCGAACATTTGCTTTTTTGTCATTTTCCTTGGCTTACGTCCCATCATTGTAAGAATGCAGCAGAGCTTGATCGTAATGGTGTGCCATTCCCATGGCAATTCCCAGTGTCAGTAATGATTAGTGGTTCATTAGGCAGTGACAATAAACCTTACTAAAGGGTAACTTAAAATCAGCAGCATACAAGTGTGAAATATGCACAGGGATCACACATTAAATCACACATCAGTGGAGCAAGTCACAGCCAAGTGGGGACAATACCAATGCCAACTTTGCTTCTCATAGCTTGTGGGACATAAACATTGCAAGATAAAGACAGAGGACATTTCAGTGGCCAGCACACATAGAGGAGAAACGAATACAATTTGCTTTGTATGTGCATGTAACATCCTTCGTATATTTAGACAGCAAATGGAACTAAAAGTGTATAATTATTACAGCTCTTACAGTATTTTAAGTGAAAAAGGATATACACAAGACAACCGTTGCAATCATGTCTTATTTTGAATATGATGTTAATTTTATCCATACAAGTCTAGAAAGGACTTTGGTTGGATGTTGCATGTTGGAGTCTCTGACACTTACCCAATCAGTATAGTGTGCCAACTGAAAGGCTGCAGTAATGGAGGGGTCCTGCCGATTTCTGTATTGGTGGCCTTAACTGTAGCAATAAGGTGGGTATTTCTTTTTATTAATCACTAATGTTCTCAGGTAATGAAATTGTGAGTATGAATCCACTTCAGGAGCTTGCATTATGTCATCTAATAATACAGTTCATTATATAATGCAAAAGCTATGTATTAGCTAAGCAATCTTTACTACCTAATCTAGGCTTTCTAACAGCAGTAGATGCTTACATTAATACATAATATTATAACCATCTGTGTATCCTGTCTTGATTCTAAACAAAATGTAAGTGCACCTTTTAGAAGAGCTCATATTATCTGTGAATCTTGGCCAAGCAACATTTTAGAAAAAGCAGATGTCTGTATTTTGAGTTTAATAAGTGCAATTCACTTTCAAGACCACTAGAGGTCCACCTACAATCATAGCACTTTACTGAGCCTTCTATTCACATTGCTTTGACTTGTATAAGGGAACAAATCAAGTCTGGATAACAACAGAGGAAAGCAGATACTGTACTCCCAAAACATGCTAAAAATATGAAATTTTGTACTGGTTCTAAGCAACATCAAAGCAAGCATTGGGCAAAACTGCAATCGACCATTTATGCCAATGTTTATTTGTACAGCACATATCTTAATCATAGCTCAGATATCAGCCAATAATGAACTCATGCCGGTAGGTGGAACATCCACTGGATAAATCCAAAAAATATTACTACAAAAGCAATAAAACTGTGGGGCTCCTCTGGGGTATGAAATCAGTCATCCTAGAACTGCAATGTAATGGGTTCAGAGAAAAATCATACATGCAGTAGTTGAAGGATATTGGTGGATGTAGAAGTTGGAATCTAGGGAACAATGAGAAATAGATGTCTGCGGATGATGATGAGGGGGCCCCACATCAGTTATGCCCCTCATTCTGTGTGTGGGTCCCACTTATTCATGTTCCACTTTGACATATAATAAATCAGGAAATGGATTTGCTGATTATGGAAAACACAGCTGCTCTGAACTCTGTTTAGCTAATTAATTATTCCACAATATCACAGTTTGTAAAGCTGCGCACTGTATAAATATCTTTTCCTCACACTTGGAACTCTCTAATTGAAGCACTATGTGGTGCCAGCATGTCTCCTCCCTATCTCATATGCATCTCAGCTTCCACCATAATTATTCCTCTTTGCGTTAGCAAACTGTGTAAAGTTTATAAACTGGCCAGTTTCCTTCCTTAACTGTTACGTTTCTTGAGTAATAAGCTGCCTTGTACTGTGCAAACCCTAGCATGATAAGTATAACATTGCTTTAAAATATCAGTGGGGTTTTGGAACAATTTGGGGGGGGGCGGCAGATGACCATTGGGATAATAATCGGGGGGGCTCTGCTAACTTAGTTGCATGAGACCACATTAATAGCTTTGCTAAAAATCCCACATACTTGAAATAATGAAACTGCAGTACATTTCATCAGTTTGTCCAGTGATGTATGGATTATTTTGGAAGACCTTAGGTGCAAGTGATAGAGCAATAAGGGTAGCGAATCAAGTGCTTTGTGCTCATTCAAAAAGCACTTGCATCTCAGATATTGCACTCAGCATCTTACACTAGATTGAAAACATGAATTATATGCAAGATATGGGAAGGGATGATGCTTATGTGCCTCCCACCTCCATGAATACAGTGCTGTATTCATAGGGAAACACAGGTTCACCACAAGGCCCTATGGCCACAAGAGCTGATGCCAGTGCAGGATGCAAAACAGGCAGGGCCGGATTTACATAGTGGGCACCCCTAGGCCAACTGCCGTTCATCGCCCCTGTCCCCCTCTCCCTTATTTGTGCAAATTTTCATCATCTGGACTAGAGCAATGGGGGGCTCATGGGAAATTTAAAAAATGATTCTCCAGCGCATCCCAGTGTTTTGTGTTTATTGTGGAGATACTGTTCTTGAGGCCAGATCCTCAGTCAGCAACAACAACAGAGATTGAATTACAAAGAAACATGCACCTGCCTACTTTGCTATTTTCATGTAACTCTCATTCCCTCGTAATTGTATTTCATTGCAGTGTTACACAAAGGATAAGTGGTTAATCCCTATAGGCATACCTTTAGGACCATGTGTAGCAACATTTGCAGGCCACTCTTGCCTGGGTATTTGCCTGCAATGTTTGCGGCTGACAGGTTAAACAGATTTGCTCCAGTCTCATTGCAGATGGCATTCACAATCATCTGCTTCCCTACACCAGATGGTCCTGACAGAAGTAGTGTCTTCACTGAAGGAGTCTTCTCATGCACCGACTCACAGCCTGCGCAACAAGAAGCTGGGGATGAAACAAAATCCTAAGTATTTAGCCCTACTTAATCCTATGTTGGATCATATCTATGTTCTGTTTCTATGCATTCAGCACATTCAGCACAACCTGATTCTCAATATTTGAGGGCAAGCAGGCAGATAAATCCCTGTGACACTATTTCTGATGTTATAGGAAAGCTTAGAAAGTGAACATTCTAGCTTGTAATATGTGGCCCCTCTGTAGTGTTGGCTCATGATCAATAAACCATTCCATCTAATACTTGCCCATTGTCCCCACAGCAATTCAGTGATTAACCCATATTTTAATGTCTCACTTCTAGCTTAGCTTTTTAATTTTTTCTCCAATGCAAGCACTTGCTTCTTTCTGTTAGCAATGGGCAGGTGGAGTTGCATGCTCATTGTGATTAGTTCCCTTTCAAACTAATAATAACTTCATGCTATGGTGTCTTTTGCAATATCACAGGTTCCAAGGCAACATTTTGATGACTGGATTTCTTGTGTGACAGTAGAGAAGATGCAGCCTTCCTCCCCTGGAGAAAATTTGCAGCAATTTAGGTGACCTTTTTTGCATTTAACTTAAGAAGCCACATTCTATGACATTTGTCAAGTAAAACAGTATGTGCAACTACCCAGGACTACTTTGATAAGCAGTTGTTGGCCCTAATAACAATGAGGGTCTCTCTCTGTTGTAGAAACACAGTGGACTATTTTTTGTCATTCATGTGTCTCTCCAGTAGCTGGGCTACCAGGATAAATTAAAGAGCAAGCACTTCACAACTCATTTACCTTTGCCTCATCACCATGAATAATCATTGATTTAACTCTTTGTACTTTAATGGACAAGACAGCACCTCGGCCTGAGAATGTGATATGATAAAGTGCTGACACACTTCACATCTCTTGTGTTTATTAGCTGCACTGGCTGACATCAGAGACACACATCTGCCTTTCATTATCCTGATCTGTTCACTTCTCTCACAGCTGTCAAACACCCTGAGAAACATGGCCAAGACTTACTCCCTGATAAAAGATAATATCCAGCCTAGACATGACCTGCTTTACACAGCCATCCCCACATGTGTTATACCAAGTGGAACTATCGCGAAAATGAAAATGTAATATAAGTCTCATCAAATGGAAATAAGAAACTTTCTATACAATCAATTAAATATTCTGCATCATTTGAGAAATAATCAAGTTTATATTCACTATCCCTCTCTCAGCATCTGTTTCTCTTCATTCTGTCTTTAAGCAGCAGTTGGGTGTCAGATGAATGATCCAATATATCTTATAGGGGGGCTTCCTTTCCTAGCAAATACTGTATATTAGAGCTCACACAAATAACTGATTCCAGTACAAACAAAATCTAACAAAATAACTGCCTTTTGCACAAATCCTGCATGTAGATAGACATGATGCTTGTTGATTTTAATAGAGTGAGCTCTAATACATCTTCTAGGCAAAAGGAGCCCCCCTATAAAATATATTAGATCTAACTGGCAAGAAAAATCTGACTACTGCAATAAGACAGAATGAAGAGAAACAAATGCTGAGAGAGGGTTAGGAAAGATAAAGTTGATTATTTCAGAAACGGTGCATAATTTTTTAACGATTATATTTAGAAATCTTATTTCTGTATGCTGAAGTGCATATTAAATGTGATTTTCGCGATAGTTCCCCTTTAAGATTATCTGATGATAGATATTACTAGAAAAGTATATTTTTATGAACATGGTTTATTTATATGAAATATTGTTATACATATGGGCTATTTTAAGTGTTTATGTGTGGTATTTTTATAGAGAACTGCACTGTTCAAGCTATAGTTTTTCTTAAAGAAAACATGCAATCCCATTACACAATTATTAGTCAAATTCAAATCTAGAAGAATCCTGCAGCCTCTCAAATATTTAGTCAGATAATAGTCTACAGTGTGAATCCCTAGATCTATTTCTCATTTAGGTTCTGAGAAACATATGGATGTCTCTGTTCTTACTATATCACTAAGGATATAGGAAACACAGGCACTAAGCTCAGAGATGTTTGGGATGCTTAAAAAGGGCAAATAATTTTTCAGTCTGTGGTTCTAAATACCTAAGAAGATGGTATGTAGTTGTGGTGGCAGATGGGATGATGGCCAAGTTGCTTTCTAACATCATGAGACAAATGCCTTCTCCACCTTAAGCTGGTGGCACACGGCCAAGCGATAAATCTTTGCTGCTGTGGGCAATTCCCTTGAAATGCCTTCCCACTGGCAGGAATGTGAATAGCAGTTTGGATGGCATGCATGTCCTTTTGTTTTCTGAAATCGCACAAAGTTGCCTTGCAAGGAAACTTCGGTAATTTCTGAAAAGAAGCAACGTGAATGCCATACCCCAGGCGATTCACATTCTTGCCGGTGGGAAGGCATTTCAGGGAGATTAGTTGTCTGCAGTAGCAAAGATTTATTGCTTAGCGACTAATCTCCCTGTGTGCCGCCAACCTTTTAGGGCTGCTTCAGGTTTAAGCAGAGTAGAATGCTTGATTTCACTCCATACAGAAATGACAACATGCACAACATCAACAACTAAATTAAACAAAAGTGGGAGGTAGGTAAAAGTGGCAGTCCAGAGCATTGGTTCTTAGAATTTCTCATTGAGATTCACAGTCCGGGACCATTTCACTGTGTCTGCTCATCATCATAGCTACATCAGTTTTATTAGTTGTTTATACAGGCAGCCTGCTGTTAGGATATTGTTAAAATATGCTCCGCATGAGATGCCAGAGGCAGTATAGGATCCTGTTGTCCCCTTTACCAATGACAAATAACCGTTCAGTTTTGCTCTCACCAAGTGGAAGAATTCCATAAAGGACCAGCAGCTGTTTCACATCACTAAGTGATGGCATTGGTTCAATGTCTGCTTGTCGAACAGTGGTGCCAAGATAGCTGGATTCACCTGTACGTTCGAAACACATACCATATTAATCAGAAAGATAAGAATTATGTTAATCATGAAACATGGGGGCAGCTCCACTACACCATACCAATATAATCTGACTGCTGCACGACTTTGGCTTGATAAGGAGACCTTCTGTGATGAGTTCTTCATAAAGAGAATAGATAGTCCTGCAAATAAATAAATAGTTTTGCTTCTCATTGACTGGTAAACCATGTTAAATAACAACAAACGACTGCATTTAAGTTAAATGTCACGTTTCCTTTATGTCTCAAGAAACGAATGCAATTTAACCTTTCCAGCAAAGGCAAGCCATATTGTGGATTGTGGAGGAATGTAGTAGGTTGCTTTTTTAATCTATCTATGGTCATCATTATCTTACCATGTAAGAATGTCCTTGTGTCTTTCTAGTGCTGAAATTATTATATATATATGATGTAATTTTTTCTCTGACCTCCCATACAGTGTGTTTAAGATGTTAATGGCCAGGTCTGTGATGCACTTGCAGTCTGTCCTTCTATTCTTTGGCACACTGTAACTTGCATGGGTAAATCAATCCCATTATCTTAGAAAAAGATTACAGATATAGGGAAATATTACTGTATAAGTAATTTAGGACAATAATTGAGGTTATAGGGCCTGTGTGGCCTAAAAGCAGTTGCATTTTGCATTTCTAAACTGATGCTGATGCTCAATATAACTTGAGCCTTAAAGGGAATTGAGCAGAAGACTTTGCTGATAGCTCTTGAACGTTTTAGCAAATATTTTAACAAAACTTATTCTATATGCCATTTATCTTAAGGCTAGGGCCCGTGCTGAGAATTGGCTCCCCCACTGCTCGTCTGCTCCTGCTCTGCCTGCACTAGGAAGCATTGTCTCCACTCAGGTACAGGCAGATGTAATGTATTTTTAGTGCCAAAATGTGACATTTTGCATTTCGTGCCAAAACGTGTCCTTCCTGCAGAAGAGAAGGGGAGCAGCTGGGCAGTCACCTAGCCTAAGCCCCCTGCGGCCACTGCTCCATGCCCAGGCTTTCCTGCATTACACTGCAAAAATAATCTCACCTGTTGGGAGTAAGCTCTTTTTCCTTTTTCTTTCTTATTACACTTTTTTCCCCTTTGTTTTTTTTTTCTAACACCAGAAAAGATATTGATTTTAGTCATATCTAGCATGGACTAACATACATAGGATTGTCAAAGAAACAAGGTAAATATGTCATAGAAGATAGATTAAAATTCAGCTGCTTCGTGAGTGAGTGGATAACAAGTGTAGGGATGAAAGGGTGAATAATTTTATAATTCCATTCAAAATAGTATAGCAGATGTCAGTCACCACCATTCATGCACAATTATAGGACTGATCTGCTGTTATTGTAACACTACAGAAATATTTGCAAGCATTGGGTGGGACTTTTGTCCATATTTGCTGTGTTTTGCTATTAAGCAGGTGTGAATGTAACAGCACACAAATACATTGAACTGTTAGACATTGCTTAAGGGCTTTGGGGGTTATGAGGGCCTGTCAGTAATGTCAGTGACAGCTACTGGTACTGCCATGAAAATGCAATTGATGGAATTTTAAGCTTTCTTTCTTCATTAAACTGCTTTGACAGGTTTCAGACAAACCTGAAAGCATTCCAGCATGGAGGCTGGGGTCCAGAAGAAATAACAGACCTCAAAAGGGTCTTCAACACAAAAAGCTTATATCTAATGATACCCATAATTGCTATAAACACTAATGAGTCAAGCAAAGTAAGAACATTTTAAGAGGCTAAATTAGCATCCTAATGAGGCATAAACAGTGGAAATGGCCATAACAAACACTTGATTGCATATGTTTTTAGATATAAATACAAGAACACTGGGGGCTAGAAGGCAAATATGTCTTCTGCCAATTAAGCTGCAGCAAGCTAATGTGAGAGAGGTTTGAAAGGAACAGGCTAATGAAGATCAAGTGAAAGCATACAAGACATGATTGGGTAGAGAAGCAAGAAGAGCAAGCTCAGAGTGAAGTCAAAGGGGGCATTTTACCCCCCCCCAATGTGTTCAACATGAATTCAATGAATAGGGAATGTGCTGAACATATGTTTTCTCTATTATATTAGTTAGGAAACATTTATGTTTTTTGATTATGAGGTAGTCAAGGGAAACGTGAGTGTTTTGTAACAGTACAAAATTTGGAAAAGATGTATATTTTAATCTGAAGTCCTCTTTATTTTGCTAATGTTAAGGAAATGTGTCTATAGGTGCTGGTGTTTAATAGAAAAATAACAAGATCAGATAAGGAAATATCAACAAATATTAGGGAGTTTCAGGCAGTGGTTGAGAGCCAAATAAGCAGATGGATCAAGTGCAACTACAGAAGGTAGATAGGAGCAAGATTTTAGGGAACAACCAGGAAGGCAGTGGGCTGAGGGAATGTCAGAGACAGAGATGGATGAAGCTGCGTGCCAGAAAAGTACAAGTTATAAATTCTTCATAAAGTACAAGATTATATGTGTTAAAGAAACAGGAATGTAAGCAGATAAAATACAATTCAACAAGATGTCAGATATCAGAAGTATTAGCGTAGGATGAACATTTATATATACAAGGTGTTTGTTTTAAATCTCTTTTTATTTGGTTTTCAAAGATTAAGCCAAAGATTATAGCTAAAGGAAAAATCTACAAAAGCAGCAAAACACCATCTGCCTACAAAGTATTAAAACAAACTTAAAGAAAAAAAAAACAAATAAATGAAAAATAAATGTGTCTTATAAATAATAAACTGAAATAAAAAAATCTAGACGTGCTAGTGTAGATATAGAATTTCTAACTGCTTTCTTGTCTACATCCATAAAAAGTAATAGTATTTACAAAACAGAAACTGTGAAAATTAAACATGCATGCTTAGAAATGCTACTGATACACCAGGTTTTCTCTCAGCTTGTCATTACCCGTGCCACCTGCAACCACCGATCATTGTACAGGTGGATTTTGGAAAAAAAATACTGGTGTGCATTTTAGGTGGAAATCTTCTCTTACTGTCAGACAAGTCAATGGCTATTGGCATGGGTGGTTACAAATGTTTTTCCACCAGCCATGGAAACACATAACCTAAATGTGCCAGTGATGCAAGTAAGATGCAAAGAACGATATAGGGTATCCTAAGACAGCAGCCAGAGAAGAAGCAGTGTCCCAAGTGTAAGTGATATGAAGTAGCTAGACAAGGCAGCACGATGCAAGTAGTTGTATTGCCGAACCACAACAACGTGAGTAACCAGACATCCAAAGGCTAAATCATGTACATGCTAGATTTTAGTTCTGTGTTGGATAATCCATTTTAATTTGCAGGAAAATGTTAATGGCAAAACAGTCCTAATAATAATACTTAATAATCCACATCCTTTGAGAGAAATATATGGAGCCAATATTCTGTTTATTCTGGGGCCTGGAAACAGGGGTGGGGTGTGTGGTGTGAGATCTACAGTTACATGTTGATTAAATGCATACTTTTGGGGATTACCATCAAAATATTACCACATTTTTTCTCTCTGATCTGCAGGGCCCACCCATTCTGTTTTGACCTATTTCCTCTCACCTCCTGTGAGCCAGTGTTGTCTCTCTCTCTCTGCAGCTTGTCGGTGTCATTGAGCAGAAGAGGCAACATACAATCTGTTCCATCTCAGCTACAGTATATGCTAGATCTTACACCCTTCCAAGAAAACATCTTAAAAGGTGTAGCTCCTGCACAGTTTCATTGTATAAGGCATAGATCAACATCCATAAATGTTCTTTAACAAGAACATGGTTGTCTGATATTGGAATTAACCGCATAATCTCCAGTTGTAAAGTCTGAGAAACACTTAACCACACCTAATGATCAGAAACAGCTTTCATCCTACTCACCACTATGCTTTTGATTCTCTCCCCAATACCACTGTTAGATCACAAGTATAACACTATCTCCAGATGCAGGGTTGTTTTATATAGTCTTTATGGTCTGACTGGAGTTTTAAATACACATGTGAGGGCCTATTCTAGGACTATTATATTGCTAGGCCAGTGTATTGTGTTCCCTGTTGTTACAAGTTGGAGCTAAATTACAAAGGTTATCCCCCAAATAATAAAATACCTCAAGTAAAAGGAAAAAGCAGGGTTTTAGCAACTTTTAGCAATGCAAACAAAGCTTTCGGCAGGTGTCAAGGAGCTGCTTTCAGGCTGCTGATGGGGGGAAAGGGAAGGAGGGGACATTATCACACTAACTTGCAGCATAGCAGTAAAGAGTGACTGAAGTTTATCAGAGCACAGACAGTTTGGGGGCACCTGGGAAATGGACATCATGTCTAACCCCTTGCCAAATGTCAAATTAAATATGAATTATAAAAATATATGCGTTCTTTCAAAAAAAATCCATTTCAGTGCAGAATTTTGCTGTAGCAGCACTACAAAACGGATTTGTTTGAAAAAAAACGTGTTTTCTCGCAACAGTATTCCTTTAAATATGGTTCATAAATTTGTAAAATAAACATTAGGGCTTACTGTAACAGGCAGAAGTTTGATCAGTCTCATAACCCACAGATGTTTGATTTCATTTTCTTAAGTGCATTAGACCAGTAAGGATTGGATGGGAGCAGCTGAATTTAGAAGTGCAGCAAGCCAGGGATATGAACATAATATGTCTTTGAGCTGGTAACAACACATCAATGCACAATTCCAGGATGCATGTGCTTGACAAAGGGAAGGAGTAGAGATGGAGCTAAGGATAGACTAGAGGTTGGAATGTGTTTTAGTTATAATATATGCAAGTATATATAATATGCAAGTAAATGTAAGCATGTAAAATCAGGTCCCCTTTAAAATGTGTAGTTGTACATTATTTTCTTTGGTGGTTCCTTCAGTTACTTCAGTGTATACCTCACAGGAACTGTATGATGTTTCCCGACTACAAGAACACCAGATTTAGGTCAAAACATGACATAGCGGTATACGCTATACCGGTATACCTGTATGAGGATTGCGGCAGTGCCAGTTATATCTCTGGTTTTGTTGTGGCAGTGCAACGGTACACCTCACTATTCTACTGTAACACCAAGTTTACCTGTATGACAGATGTGAGCAGGACAGGAATTATTGATAATACCAGAAAGGCTTGCTTATGAAGATACACACTAAATTGTAGCTTCCCATGGCAGCCAATCAATAATTTCGATCAGCCTACTGCTAGTGAGAGATTCGACGCAAAGTTCTTTTTGGTTGCTATAGGCAAATCAGCACCAGTGTGTTAAAGAGGACCTGTCACCCTAAGAAATAATTCCATATTCTTTCTATTATGTTAGTTGAGCAAAAAAAAAAAAAATATATATACATATATATATATATCTTTAAATTTGTTTCCTTCAGTCCTGGAATTACACAATCACACGAGTAGGCAGGTGCCATTTTGTGGCAACTGTGTATCATCACAAAATCTTGTTTGTGTGCCAGAATAGGAGACAGGAAGGCACATTTATCAAGTTTTTTAAAAATTCCCATAAATTCGAAATTCAACCAATCGAAATCTATTTAAAAAAATTTAATTTTTTTAAACTCGGGTGAATGGAATCGACCCGAAAAGCCAAATTGAATTTGATTCGAATTTTAAATACTTGAATGTCAGGAAGGCTGCAAAAAATTCTAAATTGATCCCTGGACCTCTTCCATTGACTTAAACAGCAATTTGGCAGATTTTAGGTGGCGAATAGTCGATTTTGAGTTGTTAAAGGTTCAGAGTATGATAAAGCTAGAATATCGAATTCAAATTTTTTAAAAAACTCAAATAGATTTTGACCATAAAAAAATTAGAAAATTCGAATTCGAATTTTCAATTCAACCCATGATAAATCTGCCCCCTAATGTCCATGTGCATTTCTCTACACAATTAAAGAGTGTGAGGAAAGAGGGGAACTGTGAGGATCGCCTCAGGCATAGAGACAGGGCAGGCAATAAATGATTGACAACTCAAATATTTAAACTCCTTTATAGGTATGGATGTTTTAATGAAAAAAAGAATTTCAGTTTCATGTTTCATTGGAAAAGTACTTTCATTTTTTTATGTGTGGGTGACAGGTCTGCTTTAAAAGTGCACATTTTGTGCTTTGCTGCCCTTGTGCAACTTTATTATAAAGCAAAAAATGTAGGGCAGCGTAAAGACAAACTGCATGTATGGGAGGTACAAAACTGAAATACTTTAGTGTATATTTGCAATGAAAACAAAGTGCATGAATAATAGAGATGATACTGAACATTAGTTTCATCCTCATCTTTCCCTTTATTCCCTTTAGATTTATCTTTTTCTTGCTTTCCGCTCTTCTTTTCCTTCTCTTTCGTGCCTTTCTCCTTTTTTTTCTTCTCCTTGGCTTCCTCCTTGGCAGCAAGTTCTGCCGCAACCTAGAAAAAGACAATATTGTACCAGCAATTACCATACTTTATACATATATGTATTTATTATATTGTACATGCACGTTCATTTACATACAGTAAACATATTAAGGATCAGCAAAGGCTTGGTTAAAAATAAATACAGATTCCTTGAGATTTAACATGTGTCTTTTGCTCAAGAGCAGCTTTTCCAAATCACAATTTTCCCCCATTAACATGCACTGTGTACATTTTATTGCACTGTTAATTTCCTGGATGATCTGGAGGGGTTTGTTAAAATTCAAACTGCTTGGAATACTTAAGGATTTTCCAGTTTAAATTTTCACAAATCAGCTCCACAGGCTATTTTGCACTCACCACATTTAATGACTCATTTGTTAAAATCAGGCTATGATTTTGCCATGCAGTAAAGTACTTATGCCTGTTAGCAGTCAGCCATGGCCATTTTTGAGTGCTATTTTTACATCAGACACAAGGTGTTGAACACTGCCATGCAAGGGAGCCCTGTACCTAACACCTACTGCCATAGCAAAATTGATTCCTTCACTGGAGGTGCTGAATACACACTCTGGTTGGGGGAAACAATACTATTTTAAGCGATAAGTAAACCTTTAAAATGTAAAAAAAATAGAAACATTTCTCACATCTTTACTATGCAGAAGAACATCAGAGTAATATTTTGTTAGCGTAAAAAACTTTGCAAACAAGTTTGCAAATGTTAGCAATCAAGGTTTTCATTGTTTGTGTCTTTTTTTGCCTGATTTGAGACCCCAGTGACTTCCTTGCTAAGTTTGCAAACAAATGGATATTACTAAATATTCCCAAAATCTAATTTTAAGAATTGTGATTTTAAAGGAACAGTAACACCAGTAAATTAAAAAGTTGACCTGCACTTGTAAAACTAGCGTGTTTGCTTCAGAAGGACTACTATAGTTTATATAAACAAGCTGCTGTGTAGCCATGAGGGCAGCCATTTAAAGCAGAAAAAGGAGAAAAGCACAGGATACACAACAGATAACAGATATGCTCTGTAGTATACAACGGAATCCTTTAGAACTTATCTGTTATCTACTGTGTATCCTGTGCTTGAATGGCTGCCCCCATGGCTACACAGCGGCTTGTTTATATAAACTATGGTAGTCCTTCTGAATCAAAACACTAGTTTTACCAGTTCAGGCAACACTACATTATATTGTCATTCCTTTGAAATGCTTCATTTTTTGGTGTTACTGTTCCTTTAATTACATTTCCCCTTTAGAATCCTAATATTGTGGTCCAAGCCAACTCTATTAGTCCGCACTTCCAGTGAGGGAAACAATTTTACTATGATAAGTTCATTTTAATATCTACGGTAAGTTTCAGATTAGCCATCATCCATGTAATGCATAGGAAGGTTGCTGCAGTTCAACACACTGGGCATTCTTACCCAGAAAAGGCTATAAAAAAACCATTTTAACTGCCAGAATAGCCTCCTGTAAGTGACATGATAATATACTAGCTACTGTCTAATCTGAGTTGAGGGTATTACCCAATTCAGTGGTTTCTTGCAGTACTTGAGGAAGGAGATAGTACGTGGATCTGCTTTCCAGAAAAAGGTCTATTAACCTTTTCCTGTATGTAGAGACCCTGAGGTTTAGGTATGGTTTAACTCAGACAGTTTCCTTTGTATTTGGACAGCTAAGTGGTCCTTTGATTGACCCAGACAGCTATGTCCCTTTTCCTGGGTCCATTGTAGTTCAAGGTTTTGCCCAGTAGGTAGCAGTGTTTAAAAGGGAGAACACACATGCTATGGGCTCTCTCTTCCTGGATCTCACCTTGCAGGGTGGTGGGTACAGGAGAGGGTCTGAGTGGTGATAGATCCTGGATAGGTAAAGTTTATTTAGTGATTGTGAAGTTTGTGTAACAGTCACTCTAGGAGCAGAAGCTAGTGGCAGATTATTTTAGTAAGTAACGTTTTGGATCCAACAAGGATAGTAGTTGGGGTTAGCACCCTTGCGATGATCAAGCAGCTAAACAGGGACACGAGTGGGTGAGCTCAGGAGCAGGAAAGTGCCAGGGAGCAAGATACCCCATGGCATCCCTAGTGCTGGGGAAAATCATCAAGACAGGGTGCACTACCCCCCTGAAAATGATCTACTGACAATATTAGAAAGTGTGACTGTATTTGGAGAGTTATACTGCCTGACTGCTGTAAGCCATATCATCTGCCATTGTCCAAAGTAGAAGTTATCTGAATCAATTAACTGGACTGCTGTTACTTTCAGCCTGCTTGATATGTGCACCAGGAGACACCCAGAATCCACCTAAGGACAAGGTGCTTAAAGGGGCCACTACACACTATTGGGAGTTGCAGGGAGTTGCCCATAGCCTTAGGGTCACACTATTTCCACACATCTCAGGCCTATCCACGGGTGTGCTACATGTAAATAATGAAAGCTTCTCAGAATAACCCTAACAAGCAAATAAATCATATGCAAATCTGAGACTTCTTTCATCAGTGTGTGAGAGGGGTATGGAAATAAGGCAGGTTAGAAGCACAAAAGCTCTTGAATGAGTATGTCATAGGGTAGATAGCAGTATCTATGCTGGCTCAGTTATTTGGACAATGTAGACAATGATTTTAGCTTGCGCAGTTGAATATAACTTGCACAGAAATTCAACATTTCTGTATTATTCTAATCAATAATGCAAGTGAGATTCTCAATAGAACTGTTGGTAAGTATTAGCTGAGTGGAGTATTTTGGAAAAGCTCTTTTATTGGTCTGGGCAGAAAATACCTAACATCTGTAATATTTTACTGATGAATAAAGATGTCAAAATGTGCATATAATTTGCCTTCTGAACAAAAGCTTATAGTAATAAATGAACTAGGATTTCGGTGGAGACCCCTGATAAGGCAGCTGACTGGTAAGAAGGCTTGAATGAGTGCAAGGCGCCTCTCTCTTGTGGTTAGGAGTATATAGTGTCATGTGCAGCCATTTGATATTTATTATTGCTCCTGGGATCAAAGACAGGAGCCAGAGTACAAAGCACATGCAGAAGTGGGTCAGTAAAATGCACAGGGGGATTAGAATCCATTTCCCTATAGCAAGAGATCCGGTGACAGAAATAAACTCACAATGAAAGGATAGAGGATACAGAAGTCCAACTAAAAACATTACAATGTAGTTGGCTTCACTTTCAATCTTTTATTAAGCAGACATATTAAATAACAAGTGGCAGCTGGGATGCTGGAGAACATTATTGCTCTGAAACATATTGTTACCTTGGCTGTAGCCTCAATATGGAAGGAGTTTAAATGTACCCGGTGTGATTTTTACCACTGAAAAATCCCTGATTACCTAAGAAACAGGCAGTGATTAGTACTCATGAATATACAGTACATCACCATATTTTGCAACAGGGAGACAGTAGTAAGAGGTAACCCGTATCTAGCTTTAATAAAATAAGCACTTTACCACAACAATGCTGAAGTTATCGATAAGGCAAGATAGCGTGAAACAGTAACACAGAGTCATTAGCAGAAAGCAACATTAATCTCGTTTTATAACAGCATTGGCGGTGGCAAAGCTAGAAGCTCAATAGTCTGTTGGAGATTCTCCTCCTTCCAGGGTAAACTCTCTGGCATCTAAATATTTTCAGATCCTACCCAATTGAATTTAATATTTCACCTGGTTAAATTAAGGAATATTGATCAGGAACATAGTATCTGTACCTGGACAGATAACTGGCTGAAGGAAAGATTACATAGAGGGTGGTAAATGGAACATTTCCTAATTAATGACCTGGAGGTGGGCATTGAAATCACCGTTTCTATTTTTGCTGATGATACTAAATTGTGCAGAACTATAATATCCATGTAAGACGTTGCCACTTTGCAGAGTGATTTGACTAAGTTGGTCAGAAAACTGGAAAATGAGGTTCAATGTTGATAAATGCAAGGTTATGCACTTTGGGAGAAATAATAATAAAAAAGCACAATATCCATAGGCTGTCATACCAGTAAGTCTTGGTCAGGGTCGGACTGGGCTGTCGGGAATCCGGGAAAAAACCTGGTGGGTCCTGTCTCTTTTGTCCCAGACCGACCTTGGTCCCCATAATGTCACGGGGGAACTAATTGGGACTAGGAACCAGCCACAACCTTAGCTCCTAATCATTTGGTGGAAAGTTTTGAGGGGGGAAAGAGAGGCCTGAGAAGAGTCCAGTTTGTGTCGGAGCCGCTGTTTGGAGGAGAGGGTAAGGATTCCTGGTCAGAGCCTGCATCGTTTCTCCGGCGGCTCCTGTCAAATGTTCCCTCAGTCAGTGACACATTTGCGGCCTGCAGCGTTCCTTCATGCCCCCTGCCGCAGCATGGCTGGTGAGCTCTGCCCGTGGGAGACAGCACATACATACCCCTCTACTGCCTGTGCAAGACGGTCACGCTGCCTTGTCGAAAAAGAACTTGAATTTTTCTAAATTTATTTATGCTTTGAAGCTGCTAAAAAATCGAATAAAAAATCCAGCTAAAACCTGTCTAAATCACGTAAAAGTCAATGGGCAGATGGTCCCTTTAATCTTTGGAACATGTTTTTTACCTTCAGGATTCATGAGAATTTTAGGCTGTTTTCACTTGTTTCCGCTTGATAATCTGATAAAATTTGGGCGACAACTAAAGTTGAGTTTTAGAAGCATCAATTTGAAAAAGTCGCATGATTTTAATTGACGCTCAATTTTGTTGCTACATTTCTTCACAGCAAATTTTTCAAGAACTTTTATTAGTCAATAATGAGATTCGGGTTTGGGAGTTTGGTCAAATTTTTTTTTTGCCAAACAGTGAGAAAACGTTGAGTTTAAGTAAATAACCCCCTAGAGGTAGTAAGTGCTGAATGTTATTAGGACTGAAAGAAATGTTCCTAGTCAGGGGCCCATTGGGTACTTTTCAGGTACCCTGCTTTGCCACGTATCTGATGATTTTATTATCATGATACCTGCTCTGGTGTTTTCTGAGCAAAGATAGCACTGGAACCACCATTATCTTCATCATGCCTGTAAAATATAGACCTACATTAAGAAAGATATTTATTTTCCCGTTGTAAGACAAGCAATGTGCCAGCTCCTATTCATAACTGTAAATTCGAATATGCTAAGAAGGAATGTGCACAGCACAAACAATGCCATTCCAAGGAATTATCTGTTTAAAGGAAAATAAATGGAAGATATGCCCTATTTAAGTATACTCAAAACAAAGTAAAACTATCACAAAAACAACATGTAGCATTGCTTTTTTGCTTTTTAGAATAATTAATATGTTAGACTGACAAAACACGGCACAATTACAAAGCTGTAGGTGGCTAGGTGCAAATTTGTACAAATACAGAAACACAACCAATCAGACGTTAGAACTAATTTTCAAAATACACTAACATTTCTCCAGTAATCCAGCAATAGCAGTGCTAGTATAATACAATTTAACATAACAATCAATCAACACTTGGCTTTAAAATGTCCAGTGTGGTTAAATCAACAGTTTATTTAAATGTTGGCTTGTTTGCTATTGTTTAGATAAAGGGATGTGAATAAGTGAATTTACATGAATATATGGACACCAAATACAGGCAGTTGTGTATTCATGCAGAAATGGCAGATTCTTGTGCTGCATTCTGGGTGCTGATCCATGAGGCAGGGTGCAAAGTACTTGTTTTTGCACTATGCACCATGACTTCTGAGTGTTACATTGGGTCTAAATGCACACATGATGGACCCAGGTATACGGTAGTATACAGTAGAGGTTCTTTATAGTGCCAGGCCACTTACTATAAACAGTTATACTGAAAAGAGTGTGCTTGTAAATCTGTGGAGAAGCATACCAAACGTGTACTGAGATGTGCTGAATCTTTCTCACAGCACATTTGCTAGACATGTTTACTAAAACATATACTGATGTGACTTAAAGTGTTTTTCCATGTATAAAGTGCATTTATAAACTTAAGCCAGATGACTCTGCGTGGAACACAGGTTTGTATATGTAAATGGACATACTATCCATTTAATATGATGTATATCTCACAGCTAAAAAACCCTCCTGTCTGTAGATGCTGGACAGGAATTATGTGACTTTAAGGGCTTGAAAGTTAGGGTTGATTATTGAATATATGGTAGGAAGGCTGGAAAATACTGACAAGCACTAAAGAAAGAAAGTAATATTATAACCACTTATTTATAAATTTTTTTTTTCAAAGAAACTGAACATTTTATTTAGGAATCTCTATCAATGACAGGGTTTAATGCAATGTGACTGAAATCTATGGAAGTAGCTATGTAAGTAGCTGAGATTGGGGCCAAGATGTGCTATGATTAGGGAAAGCATTTGATGATAATACAATTCATGCAAAAATGTTCGCATATAGACACTTTGAAGCACTGGCATTTGATTGATATTTTAATCATATTGTGCCGGTACAGATCTTTGGTCTCCAGTGAAGATTAATGCAGCCTAAGCCTGGTGGATTTGATTAAAAACCATATGAACCTACATCAGTCTATGCAGAACTTTTCATCAATTTGAATACAAATCAGACTTTCCCCATTACTAACTAATACTGATTGCCAAGTGAAAAAAAAAATATACATATATATATATATATATATATACAAAAATGTAACACTTTCATAACAGTGTCACTTCACCCAAATGTTGTGAATTACAATTCCCAGCATACTTTAACATAATATCAAGGTTAGGGGTTAATTAACTTTCATGAGGGCCCTTGGCACTGACCCTCCCCTGCACTGCCTTAATTTACCCATGCCTGCTCCCAACCACTCCAACTCTGCTTCTATCCTGCCCACTCTCCTATGTGACCCTAGGAAGCAATGGGCTTCATATGATACCCTTATGGCAATCCACCAAGGGTGAAAGCATACTGAAAACTTTATTGCAGTGATATATTATTTAAAGGGCATGTAAAGGCAAAAATATAAAATCCCATTTTTACTTTCTTTAATGAAAAAGAAATCTATCTCCAATATACTTTAATTAAAAGATGTCTACAGTTTTTATCATAAACCTGACTGTATGCAGTGCAATTCCCCCTTCTTTTACTGCTGTTGATAGGAATTGTCAGATGGTCCCCAACTGCTGTGCAGGTAAACGATCATACTTTCAAATGGCAGGGGGAGCCCCCCCACCTTACTTCCCAGAACTCGAGCAGCATTGTTGGATTCCCTGTAGAGATTTGTATCCAGAGACGCAGTGCAGTCTCTATATTATGATTATTAATCAGCCTTGCTGTATTGGCTTCTATGGCAGATATTATTTGACTTGTGCTGTTTTGATAATTTATGACGATCCCTAAGCTTAACCTCCCAACTGAAGCCCAGACCACACTGAGCATGTGCGAGTCTTGATATTGCAGAAATGTCTAACAAAGTTACAAGACAGCCCCCTGCGCCAACTTTGAAAGCATAAATCATTTGTCTTATTAGGCTGCTGGTGCAGTAAGTTCATGTTTATATTTAGTATACATAATACAGCATTTCTAACATTATTCTATTTTAGACTTTAGTTGCCCTTTAATAACCACTGTTCAGTAAAGCCTTACTACCCAGCTATCTCAGTTCCTAATTAGTGTCCCTGTTATAAAGGTCTCCTTAGTAACTTCTAATATCCTTAGATTTTACAATAGGGGGTACATTATTTACTATAATATCTCCCATGGATCCATTTGTTGGCCTCCTCCCCAAACAAAAATTTTACCCTCCACTACAGTTATGCAAGCAAATTCCTCACATGCTAAACAACTAATCAAAGGCATTCCAGCTGGACAGTTTTTGAGAATAAGGGGGCCCTGCAAAACCAAGAATGGTTTTAAGCTTGAGTCTGAAAAAATCATTTAAACATTTATGGTAGATGTTGCAAGTTTATAAATCTAAAGCAGATTTGATTCACGAAAAAGCATCAAAGGACAGGAAAAAGTCAATAAGCTCTGATCACTGATTCATTTTACCATATAGAATGAGAAAATAAAAGCCATAAAATATTGGAACATCCTTCTATTGGAAGCTTTATTAAAAAAAGAATATAAATCTATAACTTGAGTTTTCAAAGCACAATACAAAGAACTTTAATTAAGGCAAAAGTGATTATAGAACATTGATATAATCATGACATAAATTTGTAGGTACCAATGCAATTCCTGTGAACAAAGTGGTTTTAAGAAAAAAAGGAAAAAAATCACTGGGGGGGGCAAATGTTAGGCACCCCAAGTGATTATAATCACTGATGCTCATGTTTGCTGAAAACTGTACTGCCTTTTTAGATTTTCTCTTTGGCCCAGCCTTTGATTGTTTAGAGAATGCACTTTTAAAGTATGTGCATATTAGTACAAAAGGATGGCTTTTTGTGTTGAAATGCTTGAGTGGATGACAGAATATGGGGGCTTGGTAGAACTCAATGAATTACTTGTTTTTTATTGTGAATTATTTGTTTTTATATCTAGATGGCCAAGTAAAATGGATTCTTTTAAAAGTAGTGGAAACTATGTTTGGTCAAGGTTGACTGAGTAATACAGTGATGAATGGGTAGGTACTGCTGGAACACAATCCTTTTTGCAAGAAGAAGTGTTTAAGTAATGGTAGGCATAGGAGGGAGATGTTTTACTTCTGGTGATGTTAATAAAACTCTCTCTGGTGTATTAAGATTCCTGGGGGGCCTTTAGGACCTCTTTCCCTGAACGTGAGGAATTCTAGTATATTGGTCACAGAGGTGATTAAGATGCTGACATCCATTTCTTCAATGATAAATCTCTTATTGCAACTTTTTCAAAATCCATGACAGTGTTCTTTTATTTATGGCAGATCCTGACCTAATGTGAGTGTGGAGGCTGAAGAGAAAAAGAAGAGATGTGGGACCTTTGCCTCATTCCATGGAATCTTCTTACTAAGAGTAAAACGTGACATAACATGGCTCATTGACCTACAGCAGCCCATCTACTATTCAAGGGAATGCGGAGCCAAAGGACAAAGCAGAATCATTATTTATCAGCTCTTTCTATCAACACATCGTATGCTGAACAAGTACCAACATTCCTCTCCCACAACCGTTTTATCATGGGCTAATACTTGTGAATTATAATCTAATTTTCTGTAGGGTTCCCTTTATAATCGCATACTAGACATTCAGGCACAGAAGCTGCTAGAACAAGCGATCATTTTGAACAATGAATTCAAAATTGATATACCTTAAGGGCAAACTGGAGAGTCTAATACTGTTAAAGTTCCATGAGACCTTCTGAGACAAGGACAGATTTCTAATACAGTAGGGGTTCAAGAGCAGTGCAAATACTAGTTTCCTTGCTGCTTCCATCATGAAGGATTAAAAAGGGGATAAATAAACAACTTCTAATATTAATGATGTTCTATTTAACTGAAAATTTTCTCACGGATTAAACCTGCCATTGTTTCAAATTGCCCTTAATGATGCTTAATGTGAACTTCTGCCTTTATGACACAAATAAATGTCTATTGCCTGGAACGGTGGAAGTCCCTGTGTTGAGATGTTTGTTGTTTTACAGCTGTCAGCGTTTGAGATTTCCAATGTAAAAAAACATGACTACAAAATGCCACATTTTAGAAAGAAGTTAATATTTATTTTGTGCCTCTATTGGATCATGTGTTATTGGTTGAATTTAATAAAATGTATACAGGCCAAGTCAGATGGAAGCCTTGCACCTAATAAAAACAACAATAATAATAAACACAGGTAATGGTGAGATGTTGGTTGCATCTACAATTTATGTAGAATATTAGGCATAATCCATCCATGCAACTGCTAATCATTCTGCACTAAAATGCAACAGATGTATTGCAAGCTAAAAATAATGCATAGTCAGCTGTTCTGTACAGATCCTGTACAGATCAGTTGGTCCAAAGTAAAAAAGATACACATACAAAGTACACAACACTTCACACTTATGGCCCGTGGGCCCAGGTATTTGCAATCAAGAATGTAGCACAAAGTCTCCTGATTACACAGCTGCACTGCATTAAGCAGCACTGTATGGCTGAGGGTTGGTCTGGGGGTGGTATATAGGTTTCCACTAGCGCTCTAGCATTCATGCGACTCAGACCCACAAGCAGGTGTTGTAGTTTCTACAACACTGAACTTTGCACCTTGTGTTGGATGCAGGTTGTATAAATCCCACAGCTGCAGATTCTCCATAGAAGGGTCATAAGCACGCATCATGGCTTCAGCAATTGTGCCAATTGGATCTGCAAATATGGAATCCTTGTCCTGTGGCTTATATACAGTCTATTTTTTTCTGTTTAGCATATACACTGTATATACTCAGCAGTTGCTTGTCCCTGAACACTGGCCCTTTCACTTCCAAATCTTTTAAACACAAATGTCTTTTTGCATTCATGCTAAATTTAGACATACAAAACATTATTAGTATCCACATCATCATGAATGATTGTACTGCTGCGGGATACAACTTAAAATATTAAAAAAATAAATACAAAGTTGTTAAACTATGTGAAGAGAAAAAGAGTGTGGCGCCATCAAATACGTCACTATTGACGTGACTATAAATAAGGGCTAACGGCCATTTGTAGTGCTTTATATAACAATTACCCTTGGATGTCATAATATTTATTGATCATGGAAAATATTTAACGAGATAAATGGAGCTGCATTTACATTTTAGCAGTTATCTTAACATTATGTCATTAGCACAGGGAATTTATCATTTACTGTCATTACACATATCTAGAATGAAAACTTGTGTTTGAGATAAATGTGTAAGTTATGCTGCTCACCAAATTTTATGCCTAGGGGAATATTATAAGTAGGGTTATTTGAATGTATGCCATGTTGTATTATGTGTGGGTTGTAAGATAAAATAGTCGGTGGATAGCAAATACTAAGGCTTTGTACTTATTTAATTACTGTAACATTATCAGAATTAACACAATTTTTGCATTTTTCTCTATGTCTATATCAGAAAAATAGAGGTTTAAGACTATGGGTGTCTTCATATTCAGTTCTTATTAGTAATTATATGTTTGATAAATACATATATTTGGTTTCTGGATAAGAGGTATCATGTCTGGACCTAGAATGCATATTCAAACACAAGATACTGGGGTTAATTTATCAACACTGGGCAAATTTGCCCATGGGCAGTAACCCATGGCAACCAATCAGATTGCTGCATTCATTGTTCTACTTGCAGCTGGTTTCAAAAAGCTTATCACTGATTGGTTGCTATAGGTAACTACCCATTGACAAATTTGCCCAGTGTTGATAAATGAGCCCCACTGCGTCCATGTGCACATAAATTGTGATTAGTTGAACACGTACATACACATTTACAGGACCATTTTGGAGATGTTAGAAACATATAAGAGAGAAGCATGCAGCATTGCTGCATGCCGGTTAGATGAAGAAGTATTTCAATGCAGCATGCTCAATAAAACTGATTAGAAAACTGGGATAGATTGTAAGCTTTAGGGACTAAATGTTTCCTGTGTCTCCTCACGTCTTTGTAAATCTGTAGTTATTTATAGTGATGTTTATCTTCCCTGTTTGTACTTTACATGTCTTGTAAAAATGAACAGCACTATATATACAAGTAGAGCATAAGAGCTCAGAGACCTAGAATGTGTATTCAAACAATAAAACTGATTAGAATAAATGGACAATGCACATGGACACAGTATCTTGTGTTTGAATATGCATTTTAGGTCTCTGAGCTCTTATGCTCTACTTGTATATGTAGTGCTGTTCATATACAAGTGTACATGTAAAGTACAAACAGGGACAAAAACATCGCTATAAATAACTACAGAGTTACAAAGATGTGAGGAGACACAGGAGAAATTTGGTCCCTAAAATTTACAATCTAATCCCAGTTTTCTAATCAGTTTTATTCAAAATATATTCCAATCAAATATAGTTTCCCCTCCCCAGCTAGGACTCTGATACAGACCATTCCCATTTGATGATCCATCTTCTCTTTAGTGTAGGTATCCATGTGTGCCATATTAAAATGATAGGATTCTGGGACTTGAAGTTCCTCTGCTTTCCAGAAAATCGGTGCACCACTCATCATGGAATGATGAGGGACTTCAAAAGTCTAAGAATTCATCACTTTAACATGGAACAAGGTAATGGAGCAATTGAATGACTCTACTAACCTAAAAGGAGGAGATGGGGGATGGCTTCTTCTCCGTCATCTAAATATCCGTAATTATTTTTGCCAGTTTCAATAGCATTTATAAAAGTGAATATAACTGATTGATCTTGTGTCATAAATGGCAGTATATTTTCCCTTTAATGTCAATTATTAAAACAATTACAGCAAATGCATGCTATACTAAAAAGTGCAGTGTATTTTTAATTTATTTTCCCTTGAAAAAAAAAATGGTGAGAACATAATTTATATTATACGCTAAAGATTCTTTTATAAATTAACATTTATATTGTCCTTATGAGCAGAAGTTTGCGCTTTGCCTCCCACTGCAAAACTAGTGTCAATCGGAAAATAATGTAGCGCCAATGCACCCATGTGCTCATTTATGAAACTGGGGCAAGGTGCAAAAGGTTAAAAAGAATTCATATCAGTCTTATAAAAAGAGAAAAACATTAACAAATGTCAAATTGCACATCATATTGAAAGGAATATCTTTGGTATGCAAAAACTACAACATATATAGTTTTATTGACAAAATGTTTTAGTCCATTTTGATTTTGCTTGCTACTAATGTCCAATGTCACTTTTTTTATCTTACTATTGAAATGATAGTGCCAAAATAAGACATTTTTAGTTCAAGGTTTGCTAGAGCTCTAAAGTGAAAATAGAAAATGAATGTTTTAATAAATGGTTGTGCCTCTGGAATTGGAAAACATCATTGCAGACATCATAGGTATGGCTAATCTATTTAACTCCCTTTGTGCACTTAATGCTTAAGGAATAACATAAGGATTAATTCAACACCCTGCAGAATTCCACCCTGCTCACTAAATGTAGAAAAGGTTCTAGCACAGACCCTGCCACTGCCTCCCAAATACACTTATGGTGTGCTGATTTATTGTAGACAAGTTCCTTACATCTCTGTCTTGCACTAAGATTTATCCCCTGTCTGACTACAGGCCTGCCTTCCATTCTGAGGATTAGAAACCTGTTCCAGGGTAAGTCAGGCAAGTGCACGCAATTTTAACGCAACAAAACATAAAATCTAAAAGCAGATAAGGAGCTCTTATCCCACTGAGGTTAGCCAGGTTTCATGGTTAATCTCCATCACAAACTGTTGCAGCTTTTCATGTTCTGCACCAAAAAAAAAGTTTTCTAATAAGTTTCACCAAAGAAATATACCAATTTAAATGGGATATACTGTACATTACTGATCCCACTGGTAGCCAATAAAAGGGCAACCAAGTTTGAAAGCAACAAGTAAGTTGCAGGTAAAACTTAGTCCCTGTGTAAAATGTATAATGAAGCAATATAATCCTTAATTAACCAGATGAATGTGAGTGTAGGACTGGCTGACGTAGTTGGCCAGCTTAAATATATATCTATGGACAAACAATCCCTGTTTTGTTTCAATCATTCTGTAAAGTAGTGCATTATATGTTGCTGGAGTTAGCCAATTAGATCAGTCAGTCTAAGTGGCTAATTCCTGAGGCCAGGGAATATAAATTAGGTTGAGGAACTCACAAATAATATATTTGCCTCATTGCACCCCCGCCTAATGGTTTTAAAAAATAGTGGTGAGCACAACTTTCCTTTGTTTGTTATAGTTTATACAGGAGCAGTGACCAGCTCCATGTTGTAGCTCCCACCCTTCCCAGCTATAGTCAGGTGATCCCACTGGTGTCTAATAAAAGGGCAATCCCTGTTTTGTCTTAAATATATTGATAATGGGTTGAGTGCAGAGGACTCTTGTATTTGTCTATATGTATTTTGTGGTCACAGCCTCATTGCACCCCCGCCTAATGGTTTTAAAAAATAGTGGTGAGCACAACTTTCCCTTGTTTGTTTTATATATATATATATATATATATATATATATATATATATATATATATATATATATATATATATATATTCAGGAAAAATGCTGCTGCACACCAGGATTTATTGTGAAAAAGTTAATCCTTTATTTGATCGACGTTTCGGTCCTCACCTTGGACCTTTATCAAGATGCATCAACAGACAAGTGAAAATAATTTATAGACTCACCCACCACACATGGTGGGTGAGTCTATAAATTATTTTCACTTGTCTGTTGATGCATCTTGATAAAGGTCCAAGGTGAGGACCGAAACGTCGATCAAATAAAGGATTAACTTTTTCACAATAAATCCTGGTGTGCAGCAGCATTTTTCCTGAGTGAATATTGCACTCAGGAATGTAACTCCTTATGTGTGTGCCCTAGCCTTCCGTTGCATATATATATATATATATATATATATATATATATATACATATATATATATATATATATATATATATATATACAGTATATATAAACACACTGAGGCAGCACTCACTCATTGCAAAAAGTGTATTCAGTGAAAAGTCAAAAATTACAGGCTATGTTTCGGCAAGCAATGTGCCCTTTGTCAGGCCAAATATAATAAATTGGCTTGACAAAGGGCACGTTACTCAGAGTAGCACTTGATGAAGGGTCTTGGCCCCGAAACGTTTGCTGAGATCTAGAAATAAAAATGATAAGGATTTGAATTTTTCATTGCAGTGAGTGTGCCTTTGTTCCTATTTTTGTGCGTATTAACGGAAGCTCTTATCTGCAGCAGGGCTAGCATTTAGCACCTCACACCAATATAGATTACAGTTTTGAATATATAAAAGCGGAAAAAAGATTTTTGAATTTTGTACTTAGGCTCTAAAAGGCAGATTATTGAACAAAAATCCAGGTCAGGTTAATCCAGGTCACTTATTGCACAGTGGGTGGTCTGTAAACAGCAGAGTGAGTTCCCATTGCTATTGATATCCATAAAGCCTCATTAAATATGGTTAAACTCTTCGTTGTTGCCTAATTCATTGCTCTCAAATAACTCAATGGCTTGTAATTGATGTTAATTGTGATATGATATAACCATAAAAGCAAACCAATTGCATTGTATAGGCTGTTCTGCATTACTTGCTAAAGGTCACTTTTATTCTATGTTTCAAGAACTCCTTTTTTGGGGCAGTTCACAGCACTTCTCTTTGCCCCCTTAACAAGTTTTTTAGTGGCTTAAAACATCCAAGTGATAACCTGGCACACAAGCATAAGGAGTAGTGACTCCTAGGAGCACAGACAGCCAGGCTACCAGCAAGGCTCTAAAGGTGGCCAAAGACGCACCAATAATATCATATGAAACAAATTTTCGTACGATATTCGGTGTGAGTATGATGGGAGACGAGCCGACCGATATGGGCAGAAGACTTGGATATTGGTCGCCTCATTTATCGAGCTGGGTGGAAAATTTTGGTCGGGTGCCTTTGAAGGCACCGGAACATTGGCCATTGCTACTGCTGAATTGTCAGATACAGGTAGAATTCTATTGTTTCTACCTGTATATCTGATGATTCAGCTCTATACGTGCATTGAAACAAATGATCTTTCTTGGAAAGATATTTTCCAGGAAAGATGGTAATCGTAATGTCTATGGCCACCTTAAAAGTTAGCAAAAAAACAAAACAAATCTAGTCATCAGACTTTAGAAAGAAAACTGAAAATAAACCCTTGTCATGTTGGTGAAAATTATTTACTTAACAGGGGTGGAGAAATACGGAAAGAAAGCACACAAAAATTTCATGAACATGACACATTATTGACTAGAGATTGTGGTTTCATGGCAAGCAGAGAAAGTGGAATTGCGGGTGGGCTACACGCTTCTTTATCTGCGGTTTATCTTCCATATTTCTTTGTGTTTTTAGTTTAATTCCTGCTGAGAGGATTAAAGTGCAGTTCCACTTCATATATTATCCTGAAAACACAACACATTGGACGCTTTCACCCAGATAACCTTTTCTATGTAGTGTTTCATTTAAAAACATAAAAAAAAAGCCCACATGCTTCTATAATCAGGGCTGCAGTCCCTGCAAGAACAGATCTGATAATGCTTTCTCTTCACCTGACTTAGCTCAAAGCAAAACATTCTTCTGGATTAATGGGACATGCCAAGTCTGGTGGATTTCCTTCTCTCTAACTACGTCTACATGTTCATTATTTACTTCACTGATCATTAAGCTCACACCTGTATCACCCCCTTCCTTCCCTCCTAGGGCCCATACTGGAAATCTTGATGGACATAACCCTGGCAATACTATATGCTAAAGCACTGTGTGCTATCACTGCTATAATTAATCAAGAATTACTGCTTTGAGCTGGATGATGAGCTTTTTTTTTAGTTATGTTCATTGATGGTACACAGTCACGGTCATCAGCAGCGGGGAATTTTTTCAGAATATATGACCAAGACTAAGAGCTATTCACTAAGCGCCGATGGGCCGTACGTTAGCGTTAATTCGCTAGCGTTTTTCTATTTCACTAACGAACGCTGGCGTAGTTTCGCTAGTGTTACTTCGCATCCTTACGCCAGGCGAATTTTCGCTAGCGACGTAACTACGCAAATTCACTAACTTGCGCAGTGTACTGAACGCTACCTTTTACACTAGACTTCCTTCGCCACCTCAGACGTGGCGAAGCGCAATAGAGTAGATAGGGATTGTTTCCAAAAAAGTAAATTCCCAAAAGTCCCAAAAAACGCTGGCGTGTTTTCTACATGATGGGTGATAGGCTGAAAAAGATCAAAAACTTTTTGGGGCTCCTCTCCTTCCCCCCTACATTTCCTGACTCATGGCAACTTACCTAGACAGTGGGCACATGTGTAGGGCAAAATAAAATTTTTATTTGCTGATTTGAAGGTTTTCTAGGCATTTGTAGTGCTGATACGTGTTCCTCCATTGAAATTTGAATTTCGCGCCCCATGCAAATTAGCCTTCGCTAGTGTAACTTCGCTTTACATAGCGAATCAACGCTAGCGCAACTTCGCAACCTTACGCTACCCCTGTGCACAACTTCGGATTTTAGTGAATTTGCCGAGCGCTGGCGAAACTACGCCTGGCGCAACTTCGCATCTTAGTGAATTTGCCCCTAATTGTTTCAGTTTGTGCACTTGGAACTGCCACCTAGTTGCAGAAATAACTTGGCTTATCTGTTCAACTAAACTGCTTTCTTTTCTGGAAGCCTGATGGATCAAACTGAAATAATACATTTTGTGGTCATTGTACAACTTGAGGTGACATGCATTGATTTCTGTAGTTTTTAACGCTACAATGTTCTTATAAATGAAGACTGCAAGCAGCAAACATTAAGTTGTTTCTGAATTATTGCTATTTATCTGACGACAGAAGCTGTCTACACAGCATAGAATTGCATAAGGCATATGTGTTTTTCATATGATTTACATATGATTTAAATATTTTACTTAAAAACCCCACAGCTAGATGTCTTCATATTTATAGGAGTGGAACCATACCTAAGCCAGAGGTCTCTATATATAGGGCTATAGTTTTTTTTTTTACATAAAATTGAAGTAGTGCATAGTGTATACAGTGGCTGAAAATTGTATGCGATATTGCACTGGAGCTCATTGCCTTCTATTGACATTTCTGATTTTTTTCTGTTTTAGAATCTAAAGTGGCATATGAAGATTATTTACATTTTTAATACTTTGGCATATGAAGAGTATTTACATTTCTAATACTTAACTAGAAGTACGAGTATAAACAAGAACTAGAGTAGAAATTTCCAATACTGGACAAATTTGCCCATGGGGAGTAATCATTGATTGGTGGCTATGGGTAACTGGCCATGGGCAAATTTGCTCAATGTTGATAAATGAGCCCACTGTTGGAAGCAGAACCAGCCTATTGGGTTTCTTTAATGTTTACATGATTTTCTAGTAGACAGGAAAATTATACCAAAAAAATGAATACTTAAGCAACAGATTAATCATAATTTATTTTCAGATCAAGTTGCATATTAAAGAATCTTATGAAACTGGAATATATATTTAAGTATATATTGCCCTTTTACATCTCTTGCTTTAAGCACCATTTTGTGATGGTCTGTGTGCTGCCTCAGAGATCACCTGACCAGAAATACTGCAACTCTAAGGGGCAGATTCACTATGGGTCGAATATCGAGGGTTAATTAACCCTCGATATTCGACTAGGAACTAAAATCGTTCGACTTCGAATATCGAAGTCGAACGATTTAGCGCAAATCCTGCGATCGAACGATCGAAGGATTATTCCTTCGATCGAACGATTAAATCCTTTCGAAGGATTTTAATCCAACGATCGAAGGAATATCCTTCGATCAAAAAATCTCAGGCAAGCCTATGGGGACCTTCCCTATAGGCTAACATTGACTTCGGTAGCTTTTAGCTGCCGAAGTAGGGGGTCGAAGTTTTTCTTAAAGAGACAGTACTTCGACTATCGAATGGTCGAATAGTCGAACGATTTTTAGTTCGAATCGTTCGATTCGAAGTCGAAGTAGTAGTCGAAGGTCGAAGTAGCCCATTCGATGGTCGAAGTAGCCCAAAAAACACTTCGAAATTCGAAGTTTTTTTAATTCGAATCCTTCACTCGAGCTTCATGAATCGGCCCCTAACTGTAACAGGAAGAAGTGTTGAAGCAAAAGACAGAACTCTGTCTGTTAATTGGCTCGTGTGACCTAACATGTATGGTTTGTTTGGCATGTTTGTATGAACTGTGAATCAAACGATCTCAGGGAGTTTCCCAAATTTTTTTAAAATGGCTATTTTCTATTTCTGATTACCCAATGGCAGATATTATCTAAAAAAGTATATTATTATGAAAATTGTTTATTTACATGAAAAAAGGATTTTACATATGAGCTGTTTTATGCTATATCATTTTATAGAGACCTACATTGTTTGAGGGGTATAGTTTTCCTTTAGGTATGAAGAGCCAAATTATGTAAAGATCTGTTTTCCGAAAAAAACCCAGGCATTCTGGATAACAGGTCCTATACCCGTATCACTGAATGTAAACCAAAATGGAAGAAATTATATAGTTACATGGAAAATGGGTTAATTGATCCATAAATAGAAACATTTACACATTTCTGAGCAACTTGTGAATGCAGCATGAAAAATGTTGAGCTTCAGGTTCTTACTTCTGCCTTTAAATTTGCAAGGATTTTATGTTTTTATAGACATTTCAAAAAGCTGCTTAAATAGGCTGTGGTTAATTAAAATATTATCACAAGGATTTGAGTAGAAGTGTGATATTGAAAGATGTTGTCTATACATGTACAGGTATGGGATCCATTACCAGGAAACCCGTTATCCAGAAAGCTCCAAATTACAGAATGGCCATCCGCTATAAACTCCAATTTATCCAGTCCACATTTTTAAAAATGATTTCCTTTTTCTCTGTATTAATAAAACAGTACCTTGTACTTGATCCCAACTAAGATATAATTAATCTTTACTAGAAGCAAAACCAGCCTATTCGGTTTATTTAATTTTCCATGATTTTGTAGTAGACTTGGGGGGTTATTTATCAAAGTCCGAATTTATCTCAGTATTTTCTGAAAAAACTCCACATGGGTTTTTTGGGCTTATTTATTAATACATTTTCCCGAAAATTTTGTTTGCAGGAAAAAATCCTGAAAATCTTGAAAAATCTAATTTTCACGATTTTTTCGGATTTTACATCTGAAAACTCTGAATTTTGCCCGAAAACTTTGGGGCATTGCCAAAAACCCAGCGCATATCAAAAAATCATTGGGACTTCTCCCATTGAATTATATGCAATCTCGACAGGTCTGAGATGCCGGATTTTCAGATTCTGACTTTTCAATCCTCAGGCTTTAATAAATTCCGAAAAATTCGTGATTTTTATTACAGTCCAATTTTATTTAAAAAAATCACACATTTTTCGTGATTTTTGCATTCGGAGTTTAGTAAATAACCCCCTTAATGTATGAAGATCCAAATTACGGAAAGATTTGTTACCCGGAAAACACCAGGTCCCAAGCATTCTGGATAATAGGTCCCATACCTGTACTACACAACCAGCATCACAAACCCTGCTGTGTGGTAAGCATGGTGAAATGATTGCTTATTCTCATCATGTATTTATTTGGAGTTTGAAATGGTAAAAGCAAAGAAGAAGATGTACATAATGCAATCAATGTTCCATTGGCATAGTGATAAGCATCACAGCAGTAGTGATGGGTGAATGTGACCCGTTTTGCTCTGTTTTGAGTGAAAAATTAATCTCATCACTACTCAACAGTTTAGCTTCATTAACATTTTCTTATATTTTGTGAGTACCTTGTAAAATATTCATGTAACATATTGCAGGATTCACTGGATTTCACAGAAATGGTTAAAATACAACAATAATTAGAGCTCAAAGGGTAATCACAGTATTTAACACCAATGCAACAGCAGATGTTCCTAATGGAAAGGAAACAAAACATATCTCAAAGAACTCTGGGAAGCAGATGCACTTCACCACGTCAACAGTTATGTTTGAATGCTATTAATGGAATTTCTTGGCCTTACTCCAATTCATCATAATGAAGACAATGTGATCACTCAACATTTTTAGAGGTAACCTTAAATTTATAATGTTTATGTCTTCTAACTGATGTTAGCATGCATCAGGCATATAAAGCTATCCCTAGTTGATATGACTGTTGTTCCTGCAAAACATTGCCACGTAAAAGTTGTCGAGGTGCTATAGAAGTCAATGGGAGCAGCGTTGAGAGGTTTTTGGATTTTTTTCAGTACAAATTGTCAGAAGAGCTTACATTTTTAGAGGTTTTAGTGGTTTTCATATTTTTTTTGGATTATTCAGCACTTTTTTCGTTCATACTTTTTACAATAGGAGCTGTTAATGAATTCAATGACAATCGTGGTTTTATAGTTTGTGAGTTTAGCTGTGGTTTTATTATTTGTAGTTTTTGAGTTATTTAACTTTTTATTCAGCAGCTCTCCAGTTTGCAATTTGTGCAAGGATCCTAATTACCCTAGCAACCATGCATTGATTCAAATAAAAAGGCTGGAATATGAATAGGAGAGGGTCTGAATAGAAATGTGAGTAATAAAATGTCACAATAACAATACAAATGTAGTCTTACAGAGCATTTGTTTTTTAAATGGGGTCAGTGACCCCCATTTGAAAGCTGGAAAGAGTCCGAAGGTGGCGGCAAATAGTTCAAAAGCTGTAGAAGATAAATAATGAAGACCAAATTAAAAGTTGCGTAGAATTGCCCATTCTCTAACATACTAAAGTTAACTTAAAGGTGAACCCACTCCTATAAACATTTAGGGGGTTATTTACTAAAGTCTGTTTTTTTCTGGTTGGACTTTTTAAGGGGAAAACACAATTTTTTCAGATTAAATATAAACTAGAATTTTTCGTGATTTATTAAACTCCAATAGTGTTTAAAGTCCGAATAAAAAAAAGTTCTCCAACTCAAACCTGCCGAGATCATGTAGAAGTCAATGGCAGACGTCCCGTGAGAATTTGGTCGGAGTGGTTTTAACAAAATAGTGACGTTTGATAAATAACCCCCTTAATAAACCCAATATGTCTTTTTTTCCTAACAATATGAAGTTATGCAGCTTAAATAGGATCAAGTAAAATATATTGTATGTGAAATCATTTTTGAAAATTTCAATTATATGCTTAAAGGGGTGGTTCACCTATTCTTAGACAATTTGTAAATGGTTTTATTTTTTTAAATTATTTAGCTTTCTGTTCAGCAGCTCTCTGGGTTGCAATGCCAGCAATCTGGTTGCTAAAGTAGAAATTACCCAGGCAACCATTCATTGATTTCTGTAAAACACTGGAATATGAATAGGAGAGGGCCCAAATATAAAAAGGAGCAATATAAAGTAGTAATAACAAATTTGTAATCTTACTGAGCATTTTTTTCTAAGATGGGGTCAGTGAATCCAATTTAAAAGCTGGAAAGGGTCAGAAGAAAAAGGCAAATAATTAAAAAAAGCTATGGAAATACATAATGAAGACCAGACCAATTGAAAAGTTGCTTAAAATTGCCCATTCTATATACTTAAAGTTAACTTGAAGGTGAACCACCTACTAGATTTGGAGGATGAAACAAATTTTTCCAGTTTCTGAACAGGAAGCAAAAGGAGGAAGTTTGCAGATGTCACATCCATTACACCTAAAAGTTCACCAGACCAATCAACAAAGACTGATAAATGACCAGAAGTAACAGAGGTCCAGTGGTCCTTTACACGTCTCACTTACAATATTTCTGATTTATTCCTATTCAACTTATTTTAAAAAACACAGGCTCTTAGGCGCTTCCGTCTCAGCCTAAATTGACTGCCTCTCTCAATGCTGTTCATTAATGTCAACAAGCCCATAATTCTAAACATTCAGAAGCTCCATGAAAGTCCCTCACGCCCTACAAATTCAGTTGCACCACATAAACAGCATTGATTCCAGATGTTAGGAATTCCCATTTGTGACTTCTTTGGAAAGTAAAGGGTCCTTCCAAATGGTTGTCATAAAGAGATTTCATGACTTTTCCTATTTTATTTTACAATGAATCATGAAGAAATGCTTTGGAGATATAAAGATGTGCATGTTTTGGCATAATGAGATGTCTAGAGAGTTTTAATAGGATCTTGGATGGATATTACTCTGCAGACAAGTTTACAGGGTTGTGGGATTCAACAAACAGAATTATGGTAAATTTGGGAGGCATAGGCAACAGTATTGTTCTGTTGGCAAACCTTACTAAATGCTATGTGCAGTTTCAAAATGTAACTGTTCTCACTCTAATTAAATGGAAGGTCTGAAGCTTGGGACAAAAAGAATGAGAAAATCCAACATCTATAATCTGTGCTTTCACTGAAGGAGATCATGGTGAATAAGTATTTCCATTGGCAACAAAACCTTTTGAAATGTCTGGCTTTATGCATCAATCTGCTTTTTGTGAATAAAACCGCTGTATAGTACCGTAGCGTTCTAATGAACTGGGCTTCATTTAATATATATAATAATGTTCAGTGTGAATATACTATTACAGCGGGTGGGAATGAACTTCATTAAGAAAGATCACAGATTGCTATTAACACAGAGATTTGTATATCAAAAGCAGCAGACTCAACATTTGATGTAGAAGGGCATAAAAGGTGAACAATAAAACTCACAAAATAATACACAGATACATGTCAAAACAAATGGAACAGCCCTGCTCCAGAGGTGCAACAAAGGGTAAGGAGAACAAGCAGCTGTCTAGGGCGGCAGTGCATAAAGAGTCAATCAGTATGCTAACTTCCACTTGCTGGTCTTCTTTTTCTAGAAGTGCTTTCATCCAACACTTTCTCTAAAGGCTGACGCTTATATGTAATAAATGGTTACACTGTATCTTCAATGGGGCAAATTTACTTATGGCCAGATTTTTGCTTCAAAAAGCTTCTCCGTACTTCGCGCAACTACGTCAGATATTATTTCACTATGACTACACATACTCATCAAAATGAGAAAATTCGTCTTGGCAACTGAACACTGGCGTACTTTTGCTAGCGAAAATTCGTCAGCGAGAAAGTTTCTTTAGCGTTACTTTCTTCCTAGTGAAACTTCATTAAAATACTTATGTCAATTTAAAATACTTACGCCAATTTAAATATCTGCCATATTTACAGGTCATATATATGTCTTTATAAGTGATGCTGAAATTACTGGAAGTGGCTACTTATTATTAAAAATGAGCCTTCCCTAAAACAAATGTGGGATGAGTTTCAAATGGTTAAAAAAGTGTAAATAATATATATTTAACAGATATAACTTTTAAACATAAAATAATCCCACATTTATGATTTTTTTGAATACAGGATATGATGTCACTGATATAGTAATGTTGAGGATGTAGCTTCATCTTAACAATTCACCAGGTAGAACCAGGTGAAGTAGACTTCCAATTGTCTTCTTTGCCTTTTATTAAATTGCAAATTTTTGCCAAAAAACACAATTTGTTTACTAAATGCACCCCTATGAGTCTAAGGCATGACCTATATGTAGCTCAGTGCACTCCCATAGTGAGCAATTCAATTCTGACAGCACTACATTGAACACAAAACACCTATGTCCATTATCATAAAGCTGAGTACAGAAACAGCTTTTAACAAGCTAAAGGCTCCATTATCTACTAATTGTGTGAATAAAACAGTCCTTGAAACAGTACAAAAAGAGGCAAATAAACATGTAATGAACAATCCAGAAACTTGAAAGACATTTACACTTTAGCTGAAAATTCACATACCAATAATACTGTTTGAAGTGCTGCACCATTATTGGTACATGTATGGTGCCCTACTGATCCTGCCCGATATCCATAATTTACAATTTGATGTCATTTTTCATCTTCAAAGATGCAGGAAATCTGTTGAAATTTGGAAAAGTCTTAAGCTGGCCATAGACGCAAAGATCTGATCGTATGAATCGAGGATTCGTACGATTTTCGGACCGTGTGTGGAGAGTCCCAACATTTTTCGTACAGCCGAGATCTCTGCATGTATTGCCGATCGTACGATTTTCAGAGGGAGACTGTCACTAGCTGTGGTCGGACATAACTTTCGTACGATTGCAGAACATCGGCTGATCTGTTCTTTTGTACTTTATTTGATCGGAATGGTTAGTGGCAGGTCGGGAGATGGGAGATCGTACGATGATTCCTATGATCGGATCTTTGCGTCCAGCTTTATACCAGAAACGTTATTCTGGTTACGGCACACAAGGCATTTTGGTCACTGATCAAAACATCACTACCTGCTTGCATTACTTTTATGACATTAAATATATTTCATCACTAAAGTTATTTTTCTAATAGCATGTCCTTTGTTGGTGTACAGTGCTGAAATAAATAACTTTATTTAGGATGACAGAGCCATAGAACTACAAAAGGAAATTGTATGAGAGGCACTGAAAGCAGTTTGGGAATATAACATTCTAACTGATGTTAAATTCCTAAGTAATTGTGAGATTCATGTCATGCAAGATGGTGGAGGCCTACAAATTTTAATATAGGCCCAATATCTTCTATAAGGATGTTGACAACATTCTTTTGTTTCCGAAATAGGTTGTACAGGAAAAAGATGTTAATGACATTGTATGCTCATTTTGTCATGAAGTACTTGATTTGGAATTCCACCTGGTAAACATTCATGTAAAAGGATTAGCTGAACAGATATGAGTGGCATCTAATTAAAAGAAGCAGGCGTGCTTGTCTGGGTCACTTATTACAACAGCCTTGTGCTTGTCGGCTCACTCATTAGCTCTCTCCTGTCCCCAGTTGGGACATGCATTATTCATTCAGTAGCTTTTTCTGCTTACGGAAGCATGTCAGGAATTTTTCCTCCTATGTCTTGCAGATAATGTTTTTTTTATTTTGCTTTATTTAATACCTATCTAAAATACCCTTGAAGCATTGTGAGGGTTACAATAATTCCTGTGAGTGCCAGCCAATAAATCATTTAATTAAGTAACAGCCCACAAATATTGTCTGTTCATATGCAAGCAAAGAGATATACTGCATAAGGTACTTTCTGTTCCTGAGACATCTATATCCAGCATTGCAGAATTTTTCTTTGTTGATTGGGATTTCAATGGATGATATAATGAAAACCCAAGTTACAACGACCTAAAATGGAAAAGGTGAATAAACTATAAAACGTGACTTCACCAGTGTTCTGTTCTTTTTGCACATTTATGCACCAGATGTCTGGCAAAATTGTACTTGATTTTATCATGTGAATGAATAAAAAGCATAAAAATTATATTTCTCAGAATTGGTGTGATACTAATCTTTCCATGGAACAATGGTTGGTAGGGTCTTCTTACATAGGGTTACCATCTCACCCCCTTAAAAGAGAAAACTTATTGAATACACATGCTGCAAGTTGGATGCACGACTGCACACAAATCCTTGATCCATGTGTCCAACTTGCAGCATATGTATTCTTTTAAATAGGCGAGGTCTCAAAATTGATGGTAGAATTTTTCTGCTCACCTAGCCAAGAAGGAATCAGAGGAAACACTGACCCGAAGCTCAATTCAGTTTGGATGATTATATACTCTCCTATATAGGAACTAAGGGTGCCTTGCCAAAATTCCATGGAGGAAGTAGACTGGGGATGGGGAAAAGGCTGAAAAGACAAAAGGCCAAAGGTGTGGTATCAAAAGGGCTATTAAGGATCATTTTCAAGATTTAGACCAAGTCAAGGCAAGCATCAATCAGCATAGTTGGGAACAAGGCAAGAGTCAGTAAGCAATAATAGCAATAGTAATGTAAGTAGTGTAGAGCGCCCAGGAACAAAGACCTACAATCAGGCAATGCAGTGATACAGAATTTTCCCGTTGTGGTGCTCTGATATCATGTAGATGTGATGATTAAAGGGCCTCTGCCCCATTATGCAGACAGACGCATCATTATATTATTATCAATATGGACGTGAATAAGTGTCTGTTTTAGTCAATCGCATGCAAGTTGCAGGGCGTGCTATTTGCGTGGGAGCATGGGTCAATTCATCAGTTCAGTTTTGTGTCCATTTGGGCTCATTGCACGTGACCATAAATGAGGCCTCTAACCTACCCTTAACTCATATTCTATTGCTTGCATCAGGTTCAGGCTGCTGATGGCATTTTTTATTGCAGACAGACTATATTCTCTCATACATTCAGCTACTATCTACCCCTTTTCATCTCATAGAATAATTATTATACACCATATGGCTTTTATTATATGCATGTAGGTAATCACTGAGCACAGCATGTACATTACCAAGGCATTTTTATTCTGTATCATAGTGTGTCATGCTTATTATGCATTGTTAGAATCCCAGCAACATTAAACAGCAGTCTGTCCATTATCAAGATACTCAGCAGTATGGTACAGTTTTGTGAGATCATTATCTGTGTAATGATACTGAAATGGATGCTAGAGGGGAGAATGTTCACTATCAGTGCATCAGCAATGTACTCTGTTCTTTATTAGTGTATGGATATATTAGAAGGAATCAAACAATAATTGCTAATTGTCACTCTTTACACACAACTTGTAGAATCAAAACAGTATTTTTAGCAGTGTGAAGGTATCCGTAGTGAAAGTGCAGTGCAACATTCAGGGCAGGTGAAGGTTGAAGTGTTCGGCCGCTGCTATGAAAAGTAATGTAATGCACACTGACCACCAGACTGACATTTCTACACTGCTCCTGTGAATACATAGCATTCCTACCAACACAACATGTTGGTGGAACCCATGTGTCTCTTTCTAGCCTTTCCCTCATGAATACAGAGCTGCCAAGCGCTGGTAGCACTGCATTCATGAGAACCATAAAAGGTTTTGCAGTCCAGAATCGAAGCTGATGAGTGCAGGGCAGGGTGCTAAATGCAAAAACATTCACCTTGCTTCACCATTAGTAAAATAGCCAATGTTCTCACCAAAGGATGTACACTAACATAGAGCTGATCTCTTTCACGTATAGTTAATTCCTGCACCCAATCCAATAACCAGCCCATGGTCTAATTGGTTTGATCATTCACTGCTCCATTTGACAGACCACAATATAATAGCCACAAAGTTATATACAGACAAAAAGAGTTCCCATATACAGTAGGCTTACTGCCCAGGTGAAAATTTGCCCAGAGTTTATAAATGAACACCAAAGATTTTTGAATAAATAATCTACCATAGATGCCATGCCTATCCAATAAGTATCCAACAATATATTACTGTTCAGAAAAATTATACTGTTCCACTTTATAAAGCATATGGCAAACCAACCGTGGTCTGGTAACCTGTGATTAACAGTTACTATTGTATTGTTAATATTTAGTTTTTTTAGCAATATGTTTTACTTTCACTTGATTTTGGTCATTTACATAAACGAGTGCTGCAAAAACAGTTTATAAAACTTTGTATACTTAAAAAAGGCAAATAAATATGTTCATTTGATGATATGATATTGAATAGTTATTATAGTTATATTTTTCTGGATATCATAACACATATAATGATCTTTGAAGCAGAACTGTCTGCCTGTTTCATTGTGTACGGATTAAAGGCTAAATTCTGTTATGTGAGATTAATCCCAAGGCATATAAAATACATTGCAAATTTATACTTTTCCAGCAACGTGTCCTGCAAAAATATTTAGTGTGATGCTCAGCATTGGAGGAAAAGTAATGCAGAATGAATTAATAAAGAGCTGAACACATTCTATCATCTCTCTCCCACAAACTCCATGTACCATTTAGAAGCTGTATAGCACCCAAGAGGGGATATCATCATGTTAAAAAGTGTCAAAATGTTTTGGGAGACTCCACATCTTTAACCTTTGCTTCTCTGCAATAACCAGCTCTCCCTCTTTGCTTTGGGGTGGTTTGAAAAAAAGAATTATTTTATTTGAGCTTAAGGCCTATACAACTATGGACCCCCCAGAGAAGAACATAACATGTGTAAAAAGGTCACTCAGGGGTTGATTTTATTCTCAGCACTAACCAGGAAATAATGTAAGGGGAAACTAACATTGTGTTACAATACAGTAACGTAACTAGAGGGGGGCTGGACCTGGTGCGGGACATGCAGCCGGGCCCGCTCCCTCCATACACCCGGAACCGGCCGAAGAACTCAGTGGCGTGCGAGGGTGTGCGGACCCTGACCCAATCGCACCCCCTACTCCACCGGTAGTTACGCCACTGTTACAATATCTGTAAAGCTGGACTTGCAGATTTTACCCTTGTATCCAATGAAAGATTGGACATCGGAATCGAACTGCCACTATCCATTCAGATTAAATGAAGTAGTAAAAGAAGTCAAGACAATGTTCTGCCCATGCAAAATGCCAGACAAAGTCTAGTAACAGTCAACCATTTATATCGTCAGATAGGCAATACATGCAGAGAAATTATAGTTAGCCTACAGAAATCTTTTAACCTATCCGGTCAACTACCGTATATACGCGAGTATAAGCCGACCCGAGTATAAGCCGAGGTACCTAATTTTACCTACGAAAACTGGGAAAACTTATTGACTCTAGTATAAGCCTAGACACAACTACAGCCCTGTCTCCCAGCAGCGCACATTCTGCCAAAACGACCCCCCAGCGATCAACCGGACTTCTTTGCAAAGTTGATGGTGACAGAGAATTGCCAAACGGATTACTGTGTGCATTGTCCCACTGTCCCACTACCATGTGCAGAGGGTGCTGTTTGATATTGCCATCACTGTTAATCTTTCGTATAACCAACAGAGGGCGCTGTGTGATATTGCAGTCACTGTTATTCTTTCATATAACCAACAGAGGGCGCTGTGTGATATTGCAGTCACTGTTATTCTTCCATATAACCAACAGATGGCGCTGTGTGATATTGCAGTCACTGTTATTCTTTCATATAACCAACAGAGGGCGCACTGTTATTCTTTTATACAACCAACAGATGGCGCTGTGTGATTTTGCAGTCACTGTTATTCTTTCATATAACCAACAGAGGGCGCACTGTTATTCTTTCATATAACCAACTGAGGGTGCTGTGTGATATTGCAGTCACTGTTATTCTTTCATATAACCAACAGAGGGCGCACTATTATTCTTTCATATAACCAACAGATGGCGCTGTGTGATATTGCAGTCACTGTTATTCTTTCATATAACCAACAGAGGGCGCACTATTATTCTTTCATATAACCAACAGAGGGCATTGTGGGATATTGCAGTCTCTACCCAAGTGAACTGTTGGTATAGGAATGATTAAAAGTGACTGCAATCTCAGCTACTCGGGTTTGGGTACCGCTGACTTATACTCAGGAAACGACTGATCGTCATGGTAGAAAAGTGTAGGGACAATCCAAACATGGTCCAAAAATCGTGCAAAACTTCGATTCGTACACTATATATTTGCGTCTATGGCCAGCTTAAAAGGCGCTTATTATAATACACCTTTGAATAATGCTGATGTTTTTCTGCAATACTTGCTGTGGTGTGCTTTGAAATATTTTGTCATTGCCTTACTAGCCGAACTGCTTCCTCCTCAACCAGCAAGCAAATATTAGTGGGTCAAGCATGTGTAGTCACCATCTTTTTCAAAATCAATGGCAACTCCATGACTCAGCATGAGTGCCCTTATACATAAGCACTACTGAACATGCTTAAAAAGTCCTCATAGAGTAAGAGGTGCAATGGAAGATCCAACAAGGATGTCACCAGAAGAAAGCAGGCTCTGTAGAGTGCCACATAAGCACACAATGGCTCAGCTGCTACACAAAAGTGTAGAAATTTAATATACAAATAACATTCAGTATTCTGTCAATTAATCATTTAACTTATATCCCACTTTCATTATAAGGGGCCAGACTGTGTATTCTGTATGTACAAATAGGGTAGGAATGAGACATTGGTGGTCAGACATGCTGATTACTGGACATACTGTACATTTTATATACTCAGTCTGTTTAAGTATTCCAAAAAAATGCTCATTCTGTTGGAATGATGATGGAAGTAAAAAAAAAAAAAACCTCCCCTTTTCTATAGGGCAGCACTTTCCCATTGTTACAAATTCATCTGCTGGGGCCAAAAGTAAGACCATCCACCACTGGTTTTATAAATCATAGTGATTGCAATTCTTATCTTTTATAATGGATTATAATGAATCCTGAAACTGTGTATCTTAATCCATGTGGATGCTTCAGCAGCCCTATAAGAGAATAAAATTGTTGCCCTGATGTCTACCAGGCATGTCAAAAGGAATAATTAGGAAACAGCATTGCAGACAGAAGAAAAATTATCACAGGTTTTGGGGTTTTGATGTTACAGCAAATTAAATCCAGCCTCAGGTCAACAGAGAGCTAGAATAAATGGCAACAGAACATTTCAATGGAAAAAATTACTAATCTTCTACATATAAATATAAATTCTATACAATAGTTATAACTTGAAAAATGTCTGATTTATAACTGATTTGTCTTTAAAGGAGAAGGAAAGACAACAATCACTGGGGGTGGCCAACTTTTGGTTGTATTCACTTACCTGATACCCTGGAAAAATAGGATTGCTCTGTGGCACATGATGCACACCCCGAGCTGGGCCAGTTTTCTGCTAACAGGAGAATTGTCTCAGGGTATCCAAAGTGCTCCCTATAGAGCTATAGTGCTCACAGCACATTGCATATGAAAGGGGAATGGTTATTACATTTGGTCTGTGCAAAGCCTTATTCATAGTGATTGGCGAATGTATTCGCCAGGCATGGAATTCCTGTAGAAAATTTTGCTGCAACAAAAAAAGCATCAAAACAGTCGCACGTCAAAATTATTTTGACGCCCATTGACTTTAATGCATTTGGACAAAAGAGTCGCACGTGTAAAAATTGTCGAGCTTCAAAATGATTTTTCAAAGTTCCTCAAATTCTTGCACAGTTTTGCGGATTTTTCAGCGAATCGAAACGGGACAGATTCGATTGTCACTACTTATTTACAAGGCAAATGCAAAGTGCTAAAATGGACACAAAAGTGTATATTGACACTGTTCACAAAGGTACTTGCTTTAATAAATACTTGGAACAACTTGCTGCAATACCAATTCTCCTACCCAGACTATTAATATGAATTAGATGCAAGTCTACATTGACTAAAGGCATACCCTGGCATTACAGCTAATTAGCTAATTACAGTAGATATGGTGGGAGTTCCAGGGTTCCACTAGCGTGTTGTGTCAATATACTAATATGTTCCATGTGAATCAGATGCTAGTACTTTTTAACTTTTTTGTGCTGGAAGAGACAATCATCTGGGGAAAACTGTGTTTATCTCAATGAATAAGCGATTTACCAAACAGATGCTAATTGTGAGGGAAAATGCTGCATTGTGGGTAAAATGACAAGGCAATTTGTGTCTGTCTGCACCATTTGTCACTTACAAAGTCAGTTGGGTCTGGTAGAAAAACCTCCTAGACACAGAAACAACAAATGAAACAGGGCAGTTGGTTTTGAATACCTTGGACATTTTCAATAAACATAAATAAACATAAAGTTCTTGGTACAATTAAAAAGAATCACAATGCTTTTTTCAGCTTCTACTTGTTGTATGGTATTTGTGTCAGTTTTCCCAATGTATGTAGATATGTTTCTCTGTGGGTGAGCTGTTCTTCTGTGCTTAGTTTCATGGGTCATGCAGTAGATTTGATAGAAATGACTCAGTAACACAGGACAAGGAACTTCTTTTCATGCTCCATCTATAATAGTTTTAAACCCTCCATGGAAGGACTATTTTGCATTATGCACTTTAAATTTCATATTTGTGTCATCACCTAGCAGCTAGCTATCCTTTTTGTTTTGATATCTCTTTATTATATGCACATGGAAGCCTGAAACATAAAATCTCAGGCTGGCAGGGTTTGTGTTTATGGACATACTAATCAACCAGTCTCTTGCCCTCGAAATAGCTTTTCAAATTGTTCGCACTAACAATTTACTGCTTAATCTCAAGTGACCTTAGTACCTTATGCAGTGCAGCCTTGTAATGATTTGACTATTTTGAAAGTAGGTGGAGATGTTTTTATAACCTAAGGTTAGCTGTTGGTTGTTACTGGTAAGTAACTTTACCCATCTGTGTATTTGGCAAAGCAAAGAAATGAGGATGTAAGCCCCTCGGAAGATTGTTATCTGTTATCAGCACTTAAGATACATATGGTCAGTATAACACAATACTACAAATAACCATTTGATTGGCAGGGGTTATTCTAATTGTGACTCAAAGGGCATTATGGATGCTGTTATTAGACAATGTACTGTTTAATGCACACCATTTATATCCTGAAATATAGGTAATGTTATATATATATATATATATATATATATATATATATATATATATATATATATATATATATATATATGCGTGTGTCAGCTACATTACATACAACGTTTATTTACTACAGAGAGATTGGGAGTTACTATCGGTAGCTGTCGAGAAATGGAATTATCAAATTCTTATGAGGGTTAAATTCTAGTGAGGTGTATGGTGCAATTTCTACCCATGTGACATACAATATAGTACGGCTAGGCACACGCTCTAATTTACTCAGAGCAGTCCTATCATGAAGCTAGCTACTTCAGCATATGGCTCAGATGAAGGGGATCAACAGGGGCATTGAACCCTCAAAATGTTATTGCTAAAAACAACAATGGGAGGCTTTGGATGACTGTATATGCAGTGTCAGCTACTGTTCATAATGCACATACAAGGCTCAGCATTGCTTTTGAAATCAGCAAAGGTCTTCCATATGCACATATGCATATGAAGACAACAAATAAAAAATATATATTATATTTAATAATAGATCTTTCTGTAATTTAGATCTCCATATTTTAAGTCTACTAAGGAATCATTAAAACATTAATTAAACCCAGTAGTATTGCTTTGTATCCAATAAGAATTAATTACAGTATATCTTAGTTTGGATCAAGTACAAGTTATTGTTTGATATTACAGAGAAAAAGGATGTCTTTAAAAATGTCAATTATTTCGTTAAAATGGAGTCAACCTTTCATAATTTGGAGCTTTCTGGGTAACCTCTTTCTGGAAAACAACTCTCCTACCTGTATTGGTATTTTTTTCAGAAAATTGATTAAATTCACTTATGCATTTCTTCCTCATTTATAGGCATTTAAGGCTACATTATTAAACAAACTGTGAACTCAAATAAGCCTTATACACAAAGTCTATATCTATTTACCTATCTATCTGCTATGAAGGTTTGCAAATGCTCTCATTCTGGAGTAGATGCTAATAAAAAATCCCCTTCATTAAATGCATTCTTCTGGTCAAAAACCCTATCAAAGAACGCATAGCACTGCTTGCTGGTTGTCTAGGAGTATAAAATGGCCAGAAGGGTCTTAACTGAAGTAGTTTTAACATGTGCAAAATAAATAAACAATGAAGATTTGGTGCCCAAAAATGATTTGCCAATGTTGCATGCAGCATTTTAAATACAGAACATATGTTACCTGCACTCAATGAACCACTGGCGGATCTGGTCCTGCAGTATTTCCTTCATGTCCAGAGAATCTGTCTCTCGGATAGAATCTTTTATCTGAACCAAAGCATGCTCATACTCGGCTTCATGTTGTTCCTGAAGCTCACAACGTAGCGATTCTGCCTTTCTAGCAAGTACCTCTGCCATGATAACCTTGCTGAAGTTTGGCTGTGGCATCTGTGAGTGTAAACAGAACTTTTATTTAAATGAAAAGGTTATTTTGAAGTTTTACTAATAAATACAATTAAAATTTTTATAATTTATAACATGAGGGGCTGTTTTTTTTTAACTTGTGGAGGAGCCCTGACCATCAAAGGCTAGGGGGGTGAGGTAACCACCAAAGGCTTTTTATAACTTTGGGGGGTGGCCATCAATGGTTTTTTCAACTTGGGGGGCCTAGTCACCAATGTTTTTTTTAACTTAGAAGAGGGACCTGACGACCAATGAATTTTTATAACTTTGGGGGGCACCAATTTCTTTTAACTTGAAGGGGTACAAGACCACCAGTATTTTCTTTTAACTTGTAGGGGGCACTGACCACCAATGGCTTTTTATAACTTGGGACGGGTTAGTGTTTTAGTGTTGATGTCTGTGTGGCCTTTTTACTGTACTGGATCTGGGTGGGGCTTGGGGGCCAGGTTGGGGTGTGCAAGGACCAGGGGACCTAGAACATTTTGTCATGAAGGGCACCGTGATTTCTGTTGACGGCCCTTTTCCTATGAATATTCATTCTGAAATGAGTCCATATGCTTTATGATACTTACATTTAACATCCAACAATATATTTTTCCAGTGTCTGCTATGTGTTGGTATTTAGCAAATTATAAGTAAGACAATTAGAAAAAACGTGTTCCTTTGTGAACAAAAATAAATACTGTATTGTGAATGGACCTGAAGTAAGAAGACTGAGGAGCAGACTCTGATTTCCCTTTAGGCACCAGAGCAGCTCACTAGATGTAATGGAAGATGGTGAACTTACCCCACGTGGTGTCCAAGATGGCGACCTCCTGCTCCACCATGCGGTTCTTCCTGGTCGCAATATGACTGCGTCAGAAACGAGTCGCTCACGGATTGGTCGCCGGCGACGGAATGGACGCCGGCGTCAGAATGTGCGTCGGCGTCAAGACGCTAACGTGAGGACGCCAGCGTCAGCGTCATGACGTCATCGCGTCAAGTTTTGGCGCCAATTTGGGACTATTTATTCCTGATTGCCCCTTGCCTCCTTGCCCAATTATAGGTCTATCGTGCATAGTTCCTGGGTGTGATTTACTGCTTTGATTATCTGTGTACCGACTTCCTGCCTGTTTACGACTCTGATCCTTGCTGCCTGTATTTTGACCATTTGCCTGTTTTCGACCATCCTCTTGATAAATCCTTTTGTACCGCGAACTTGGTGTTATTGTCTCCTCCTTGGTCCGCACTACATCGGAGCCTTCGGGCCCTGACAGTATAATTGGGCCATGGACCCCTCGGAGGAGCCTCAAGTTCCAACCGATGTCGGCAGAGCCGTGCGTGGATTGGCTTCTCGCATGCACTCCTATGAAGCCCAGCAAACCCACTTCGCTCAGGCACTAGAAGCGATCTTGGAGAAGCTGTCTGCCTTATCTCCTGTGGCTCCAGTTCCTATGCCAGTTCCTGCAACCCCACTCCAGGTTTCCGAGCCTCGCATCCCTGCACCTCCTCTCTACAGCGGTGATCCGGAATCATGCCGTGGTTTCATCAACCAGTGTGAAATCCAATTCACCCTGCTTCCAGGTCAGTTCATCTCGGAGCGAGCAAAGGTGGGCTATATTATCACCCGCCTGCAAGGGAAAGCTCTGGAGTGGGCTTCTCCTCTTTGGGAGAAGGAGGATCCGGTAATCGATGATGCCAAGGCCTTCATCCGTGACCTTCGCACCGTATTCGATGCTCCTGGTCGGGCTACTTCTGCCTCTGCCCGTTTATTCCAGCTGCAGCAAGGGACTCGTTCAGTTCCTGAATATGCCATTGAGTTTCATACTCTTGTGGCAGAAACCTCGTGGAATAACGATGGATACCATGCTGCCTTTTACAACGGTCTGGCGATGCGCATCAAGAGCGATCTCGTTTCCCGTGAGATTCCTCCCCGTTGGGAGGACCTTGTTGCATTGGCTGTAAAGGTTGACACCCGACAGAGGGAGTTCCAAGTCGAACTTGACAGGGATCGTGCTAGGAAGTTTTCCAGGTTTCAACCCACCCTGGCTCCACGCTTCCAAAGACCCCTACTCCCCAGTCCGGCTTCTAATCTTCCTCCTCCTCCTCCTGTGAATCCTGCTACTTCTTCTTTGCCATCTGAAGAACCAATGCAGATCGGTCGGGCACGCCTTTCCGAACAGGAGAAGCTACGGAGAAGGGCTGCTGGGTTATGTCTCTACTGTGGGGGAAAAGCTCACTTCGCCCAAGAATGCCCAGTGAAGCCGGGAAACTCCAAAACCTAGGTAAGCTTGGGGAGACTTACCTGGGTGGAATTTGTTCTTCTCCCCATTCATCTGATCAACGTTTCCTTCTTCCTGTTCTAATCCAGTTCGGCTCCAAGAAGATTTCTTCTAAGGCATTCCTTGATTCTGGTGCTGCAGGCAACTTCATGGATCGTGCCTTTGCTAACAAACATGTCATTCCGCTTCAACGTTTGGCAACTCCTCTTCGTGTCCTGGCGATTGATGATCGTCCCCTTTCTTCTGCCATCATCTCGCAGTCTACTCAGGAACTTTCCTTCAAGGTGGGCACTATGCATTTGGAGAGACTGTCTTTTCTTCTTATTGATTGCCCTTCAACTCCTGTGGTCCTGGGATTGCCTTGGCTGTGTGTTCACAATCCAGTCATTGATTGGTCCATCTCACAAATATCTCGCTGGAGTCCATTCTGTGTACACAATTGTTTGCCTACTACCCCTGTCATCAAAGTTTCTTCAGTGTCTTCGAATTCTTCTCTTCCTCCTGTGTACCAAGCCTTTTCCGATGTCTTTGATAAAAGGTCTGCAGAAACTCTCCCTCCTCATCGCCCCTACGATTGTCCTATCGAACTTTTACCCGGCTCAATGCCTCCTCGTGGCCGCACTTACCCGCTTTCTCCCTCCGAAACTTCTGCTATGAAGTCCTATATCCAGGAGAATCTTCAAAGAGGTTTCATTCGTCCTTCCACCTCCCCTGCTGGAGCAGGATTCTTCTTTGTTGAAAAGAAAGACGGAAGTTTGCGGCCCTGCATTGACTACAGGGGGTTAAATAAAATCACTATAAAGAACAGATACCCTCTTCCTCTCATCTCTGAACTTTTTGATCAGCTCAAAGGGGCTAGTTTCTTTACCAAGTTGGATCTACGTGGGGCCTACAATCTCATCCGGATTCGTGAGGGAGATGAATGGAAGACCGCTTTTAATACTCGTGATGGCCATTACGAGTATCTCGTCATGCCTTTCGGCCTTTGCAACGCCCCTGCGGTCTTCCAAGAATTAGTAAATGACATTTTTCGTGATCTTTTGGGACAGTGTGTGGTCGTGTACTTAGACGACATTCTTATTTTTTCTCGAAACCTTTTTGATCATCGTTGTCAAGTACGTGAAGTTCTTTCCAGATTGAGGAAAAACAATCTCTTCGCCAAGCTGGAAAAGTGCACCTTTGAAGTTTCTTCTATTCCTTTTCTTGGCTATATCATTTCTCCTCAAGGTTTTAAGATGGATCCCGCCAAAGTTTCCGCAATTTTGGATTGGCCCCTTCCCACGAGTGTTAAGGCAGTCCAGAGGTTTATTGGCTTCGCCAACTATTATAGACAATTTATCAAAAACTTCTCTTCCAAGATCCATCCAATTCTGGCCTTGATCCGTAAAGGGAGTAAACCTCAAACCTGGCCTCCTCTAGCTCTCGAAGCCTTCAAGTCCCTCAAAGAAGCCTTTTCCTCTGCTCCTATTCTTCGACATCCTGAACCATTACAACCCTTCTTCATTGAAGTCGATGCCTCCGATGTGGGTGCCGGTGCTGTTCTGTCCCAAAGATCTTCCTCGGACGGGAAGCTCCATCCGTGTGCTTTTTTCTCTAAAAAGTTTTCTTCCCCTGAGCAGAACTACGATGTAGGCAATCGGGAGTTACTTGCCGTTAAATTGGCCTTGGAAGAATGGAGACATTTGCTTGAGGGTTCTTCTATTCCTGTGACTATTTTCACCGACCACAAGAACCTTGAGTTTATTCAATCCCTCAAACGCCTCAATCCCCGGCAAGCCAGGTGGGCACTTTTCTTCTCCCGTTTTAATTTTATTATCACTTTTCGTCCTGGCTCCAGAAACAGGAAGGCTGACGCTCTGTCCAGAAGTTTTGCCCCTGAAGATTCCTGTCCTGAAGATCCTGTACCCATTGTACCTTCTACCAAAATTATTGCCGCCATATTTCCTTCCTGTGCCTCTCAATTACTTTCTGCTCAGTCTTCGGCTCCTGCAGAGACCCCTCCTGGTGTCGCCTTTGTCCCTCCGGAATTTCGTCATGACATTTTATCCCAAGCTCACAGTTCCAAACAGGCTGGTCATCCTGGGATTAAGAAGACAACTGAACTTTTGTCCCGTTTGCTCTGGTGGCCGTCCCTAAGGAGGGATGTCAAAGACTTTGTTTTGTCCTGTTCCACCTGTGCTGTTTCCAAGTCCGGACATTCTCCTCCCAAGGGTTTACTCTTGCCTCTTCCCATTCCATCTCGACCTTGTACTCATTTGGCGATGGATTTCATTGTCGATCTTCCTGTTTCTTCTGGCCACACTGTCATCTGGGTGGTGATCGACAGATTCAGCAAAATGGCTCACTTCACGCCCCTCCGGAAACTGCCTTCTGCTCCTGAACTCTCTGAACTTTTCATCAAACATATATTCCGTCTTCATGGTTTTCCTACCGAGATTGTGTCCGATCGAGGGTCCCAGTTTATTTCCAAGTTTTGGAGGTCTCTTTGCAAAGCCCTCAACATTTCTCTTCAATTTTCTTCCGCCTACCACCCACAGTCGAATGGAGCCGCTGAACGGGTTAATCAGGCCTTGGAACAGTTTCTTCGTTGTCATGTGTCCTTGTGCCAGGATGATTGGTCGGATCTCCTTCCCTGGGCTGAATTTGCCCACAACAACGCCCTGCATTCTTCTTCCCAGAACTCTCCTTTCTTCTGTGTTTATGGTCTCAACCCTTTGGCGTTTTCTCAGGATCTTCTTCTTACCAATGTACCTGCGGCCAATGACCAAGCTGCTCACATGTTGGCTATTTGGCACGCCACTGCGGCAAACTTGGAGAAGAGTTCCCTGGTGCAGAAAAAGTTTGCTGACAAGAAAAGGATTTCTTCCCCTCCATACATTCCCGGTGATAAAGTTTTTCTTTCCACACGCAACATTCGCCTCAAGATTCCTACACCCAAGCTTGGTCCTAAATTCATCGGCCCCTTCCCTATCATCGAAATCATCAACCCTGTGGCTGTTCGTCTTCAACTCCCTCCTGAACTGCGGATACCCAATGTCTTCCATGTGTCCCTGCTTAAACCTGCCATGTCTTGTTCTTCTTCTTCCCCAGCTCCTGTTTTGGTTGAAGATCATATGGAATTCGAAGTCAAAAGAATCCTGGACTCTCGTTTTTCTCGGGGCATTCTTCAATATCTTATTGAGTGGAAGGGGTTCGGTCCCGAGGAGTGTTCTTGGGTGAGAAGTTCCGACGTACATGCACCTGTCCTGGTTCGTAAGTTCCGCAGACTCTTTCCTTCCTCCCCTAGACTCGGTGGTCCTGAGGCCCCCCCTAAGGAGGGGGGTACTGTAATGGAAGATGGTGAACTTACCCCACGTGGTGTCCAAGATGGCGACCTCCTGCTCCACCATGCGGTTCTTCCTGGTCGCAATATGACTGCGTCAGAAACGAGTCGCTCACGGATTGGTCGCCGGCGACGGAATGGACGCCGGCGTCAGAATGTGCGTCGGCGTCAAGACGCTAACGTGAGGACGCCAGCGTCAGCGTCATGACGTCATCGCGTCAAGTTTTGGCGCCAATTTGGGACTATTTATTCCTGATTGCCCCTTGCCTCCTTGCCCAATTATAGGTCTATCGTGCATAGTTCCTGGGTGTGATTTACTGCTTTGATTATCTGTGTACCGACTTCCTGCCTGTTTACGACTCTGATCCTTGCTGCCTGTATTTTGACCATTTGCCTGTTTTCGACCATCCTCTTGATAAATCCTTTTGTACCGCGAACTTGGTGTTATTGTCTCCTCCTTGGTCCGCACTACATCGGAGCCTTCGGGCCCTGACACTAGAAACACTGTATAACGGTTTGCCAAAGTATATGAATATGCAATGAGTGTGCAAAAAAAACATGATCAGTTTTCAATTAGAGGGCAACTAGGAAAACTGATTGACCAACACTTAGTTGATGACTATTTTTGTAATAATTCACAGGATGGGGCGATGATTGCACTACATTGACATAGTAATAGACAATGACCAATCATGTCAAGTTATCATCATAAGTGTTATCTCTATGATTTTTACCAAGTCTCTTAACTGTGTAGTAGCAGGAGATAAACTTTGATATGAAAGACCAGTCTAATAGCCTTTGGATGCTACAAAAGTCTAGGACTTCCTAGTCAACTTGGTTGTCAACATCCTTAGCTACATCTAGTGTAAGTAATTCTAAAACAACTGGACTTGCAGAGTAATCATTGAAGACATTTCATCTGAGCAGCAGAGCTGAAGAAGCTGCTTGGATGAGTAGTGAAACATCGTCAATGATTATTCAGCAAGTCCAGTTGTTTTAGAATTACTTATACTATATATTCTATGACCTGGATGAATGAAAATCTTAATAGTCATCCTTAGCTACAAAGCAGTTGACCTATAACACATGGGGGCATATTTATCAAAGAGTGAAGTTACAGATCACCACAGTCTGCTAGAGTGAAATACAGCCTCTCTCCATTCATTTCTATGGGATTTTTAAAGGCGTATTTATCACAGGGTTAAAGTGAAAGTTCACCAATTCACAAATACACCTTTCCCATAGAAATGAATCGAGAGAGACGGTATTTCATGCTAGCCGACTGTGAAGCTCTCTAACTTCACTCTTTGATAAATATACCCCATGGTGTGTAAAAGGTCCTTGGTGGCTGAAAGTTAAGTGGTATGCTAGAAATATTACACTAGAACATTTGTAATGCAAAGGATCAACATAACCTGTTTATTGGCAAGGAAAGTAATAGCTATAGGATCTGAGCTACCCCCTCTTTCCCCAAAACATTCTAGGGCCAACAAGTCAGCTCAGAAATAGGACATAACACGTCTATGTTATCTTTTGGTCATTGTGTGAAGACAACATTGAGAATGCAGTCTGCATCATGAAAGTTTTATGGAGTTTGAACAAAAATAAAAGTATAGTAAAGGCAAAATATTCATTTATTGTTCTGGCTGTGAACAAGAATACAATATAGCTTTTTATACTGCATCTGGGGTGCCCAAAAGGGAGATCGGGATCTACCAGTAGACCTTTAGTTGTGATCAATAGATCTCAAGATACTGTCAACAAACAGCTTGACTAAATTACCCTTCTATATCATGCTTTTCATTCAGATATTTATTATGTTAAGGTTACATACAAGGAATATTTGTTTGTTAAATATAGCAATAAAAATTTCATAAATCAATATAATATGTATGCAATATTTTTCATGGAACAGAATGCTAACAAGTAAAGTATGGGCACTCCCGTACTACATTCATTTCAGGTGTTTTGGGGTAATTATTTGATATTGTTAACAGACACCTGCTTGGTCCATACAATGCTTCATCAAAGAAGGAAGCAAATCAACAGGTTCAGATGCTTTGGATAGAACTCAATTCTTTAGTCCTCTACTGTTCTGACTGATTTCACAGGAGATTTGCAGTTCCCCTTTGTGCACTTCCCACGGCTCAAAACACAGATCCACATGTTTCTGTCAGCCCCTCTGCTCATTCATTGCCATTGCTTTGTCACTAACTTCCTGGCCAGCAGCTGTTTACATGGACTGTAGGAAAATGACTCTGCAGTCGCCTCTTTCCTTCTTGAAAGAAATACGGAAAAAGCACTAAATAATAAAATAAACAAACCCTGCGGAAAAATAACAAGTGTTTCTTATATAATGAAAAGAAATCCACAAACAATAGGATGGGGAAGCTGCTCTCTTAGGTGATGCTTGACATTGTTCTAAGTTTATGTATCATAATTTAGAGGCATTGACGTGTAGTATGAGAACCAGAACGTGGTTGTAAAAGTATAGGGTAAAGGCTGTTATAGCAGTAAAGAGAGGAGCAACTCCATATTAATAACCTTGGTTCTGAAATGATATGTTGGAAGGGCAGATGTCCACATACTTTTGGCCATATGATATATGGTATATTTACCATAACAATGACAAACATAAATGGTGGCATATATTTTATGAATAAATATACAGTATATATACTTGTGCATGAATGGTGTCACTTCTGCAAGGCATTAATAATGGCATTAACCACCGATTCTCTTCTCACAAATAATTTGCTGTTATTGATAGCAACAATTCTTTTCTGCAATACCACCCACCCTCGTCCCTAGCACTTATCTTTCCTGTGCCGGAGGAGGTCTGGGGGACACACATTGCTAGTGCAGAGAATGCAATTGTGCTATCTTGCACTAGAAAAGTTGAACTTCGCCTTAAAAATCGGAAATTCGGCTCTTAAAGGTACCAGGAGCAGCTTTTTTGCCTCCCCTGGTACTTTGCTCTGTGCTGCAGCCTGAGGCAATTTTTAACCAGCCTCATTGGTTCAGCACCTGCAGCTATTGATGCATTGCAGCAAAATTAACTGCTTGGGATTGTGTCTCAGATTCAGAGAGGTTACTCTGAATGCCAAGTGTTTTAGCAATCTCTAACATTTTATTAGGCATCTGTTATACATGTTTAATGTTTGTACTCAATTGCGGGTCTCCTAAACCCCACTTTCCCATGAAATCGTCTCATTGCACAAAGAATGTTTTCCATTCTTTATAATTCCACAAAATTATTAATACTCTTTATATTTATTTTGGATCTGAGAAAGTTTTAAGATACTAGAGTATTGTTTATCTACATAATTTATCTCATTCTCTTTTAGTAACCATTTTTGCTACTTATCTCCCATCACTAAGTGGTGCTTCAAGTAAAACAATCCAATTTTAAAAATTTCACTGCATGTATATTTTGTAAACCAATAGGCAAGGCTCTATGCATTTATCTTCTAGCACTTCCTCCTCACCACAAATCTCAGCCAAGACTGAGATACATTCTCACACACTGTCTATAGCCCAGTGCAGACTTGTGATAGCTTTTGCAGGGCTTAGGGTGGTGGCACACTGGGAGATTAGCGACAAATACTTGCTGCTGCGGGTGACTAACTTCCCCAAAATGCATTCCCACCGGCAAGAATGCGGATCGCTGATGGGATGGCATACTTATAGCGTTGGTTTTCCAAAGTCGCCCGAAGTTTTCTTAGTGAGGCAAACTTAAAGGTTCCAGAGCAGCACTGCTAGGGTACTGTGACTTTTTGTCACCAAACAGCAGCATGGTATAAGTAGTGAGAATGAGCAGGAGACCAGCTTGTTTGCTTCTAAAGATGACCTCAAAGCTTCTATAACACTGAAAGAGAGGAGGAAATATAGTGACTTCAAAAAGACTGAATGAAGAAATACAAAACAAAAGTTGTGTCACTTATGATCATACTTGGCTTAAGAAGTTATGATACAATTTACATACACAAAGTATAATATATTTAGTTTAAATGGCAGGGAGAGATCCCTGTGGAAATATAATGTTTTACCACTACATTTCTATAAAACTAGAAGTTTGCGGTTGCGCATCAGTACTGTGACAACGTCAGTTTGTTTGCTTTGGAAATGGAGGTGGCATATGCTGTCAGGAGGGTGAATTACAGTTAGCAACGGGCCCCAGACAGTACAGCGTGCAGGCTAATGATGTGCTTGCAGCCTCTGAACTGTGTGGCTCTCGCGCACATCTGCTGAATCTCACCAAATGAAGTAAAGGACAAGCAATTTGTTACAAAAGTTTCAACAAATAAATAACCTTAATCACAAGGCACTGGTTGCTAAACAGCCTAATCAAGCTAATCTATATGCATTCAGGGTGATTTCTCTTTATTTATTGTGCTATCTAATTATTCTGGAGAAATAATGAGGAACAAGAAAGATATAACATTTATGTCTGCATCAATCTGCCAAACAACAGAACTTACAAATAATTTCTTTGGCATATGTGTATATTTTGGTAAACAAATACTATAAACAATTTTCATATTAATGATAGGAAGTGCACAACGGTTGAAGACCAGGAAGTGCATTTAGGTTGCCAATTTTCTTGTTTGGTTTTCAAGTTAACCCTGTTTTTTAAGAGCTCAACCCTGTGTTTCTCCCAGGCAGTTTAACATCTGTTTATTGCAATGCTTTTTACCATCTCCATGGCAGTAGTCAGCTCATTTACAAAGTACAGTAGTACTTCCTAACATTCTTCCTTTCAGCTTTAGGGCACAATCTCTTAAATTATTATTCCGCCTGTTCTAAATATACATCCTGTCTCCTAGTCTTGGTTGATTTACTTATAGAATATTTGAATGTTTTCAGACACTTTTACTCTTGCCTCTTATCGATATTTTAATCATTATGTTTCTATGTGTACTCCAAACAGGAAATAGAAGTTTCCCCGAACCCACCTGACCCACAGAACATTTGGGTATTGGGCAGGGCACTATTTCTGCCCTATATAAATCATTGGGTTGAAACTGGCCAGTCAATCCCCAGATTGATTTTTCCCCTCAGAGCACCTGTTCAAAACCTGTGAAAAAAAACCAAAAACACATGACAGAATTCAAAATGGATTTGCAGGCAATTTAGCATTAGGTGCTTTTTTTAAACACCTGGGGCAGATTCACTAAAGGGCGAAGTGGCTAACACTAATGACTTTTTGCCAGCATTGCCATCTGCAGGGACATTGCCAATTCCCTAACAGGCGCCAATTCTCTAGCGAAAAGGACCGTCGCTAGCATTCATTCACACTCTATCGCCAGGCAACTTTTCGCTCTGGCCAAAGATATTTGAGATATTTTGCCAAGCTCTTATCTATGTTGGTACTTCTGCACCCCCTACTTTCTTTTAGTTAGTATTTGGCATATGTTGTCTTTAATTCACTTTTGCAGTTTCTATCTTACATTTTACTAAACACTCTAATGTACATAATGTTTAATTCAGTTATCTGTAAGAACTGTATTTTAGTTGCATAATCTTGTTTTTCACATTTCACCCAACAAATTAATCTAATATTCAATTTTTTCTGCACCTATGCTTTACTTCTCAACAATAAATAATACTCATCAGTGCTCTCTCATACTGTACCAAGTTTCCTTTGTTCTTCCTGCTAAAATAGCATTCTTACATATATATTCTCCTCAAGCACAGGCTTACCAGATACTGTCTACAAGAAATTAGAGGTATGCCCTCTATACGTTTGGTCTGTAGTGTTAACCTTCCATGTAGTGTTTAAAGAAATTGGATCTGGTGTATTGCCTTAGCTATCATTACAGTTGTAATGACTTCTCCTCATAGCACATTGTCTCATTTTTAGCTTGCTTTGTAGCCCTATAAATCATTCTTCTATTCAAAAGTCTAAAGTTCCTTAAAATCCCCATAAACATTCAGTCTCTGACACTTTAACCCAAATTAACGATGCTTTTAAGTCACTCAATATCTTTCATGTGCAAGGTAATCTGACCATTTGCTTTGATTTCTGTCTCTTAAATAGTTTTTGAAATTTCCACTTAACTTATTTTTTACAGAGATACTGACAATTTGGGTATTTCATTTGAGAAATAATAAAAATGTCACTCATTTCTTTCTACAAATCTCTTTAACAAAAACAGAATAAATGGTTATACTTTTGCAATATTGGTATTGTGTTACAATTATTAATTGGATATATTTTCTGCTATTAAATTAACACTAGTGATAGACAATGTAAAATGCAAAAGAATAAAATACCACCTAATAGTACAAGGAAAATCAAAGAAGGAAACGTGCCCAACAGTTCAAATAAGACAGGGTTTTAGAATATTATTGTATTCCATAGGAGCAATGCAAAGACTGCCAGTACCAAATCTAATCTACAGTATAACATGCTCACAAGCCTGGTGTACTTGAATTTAAAAGCATCTTCCCACAGCCATAAACTCCTTTCCTTTCTCACCATTCTTATACAGTACATACCACTGCTAAAAGAATCAAGAATTGATTTAGATGGTTGTGGGATGCCAACCAGTGGCCTAAATCAAGAACAACTTGCCTTTTCTGATCAATCTGGTTAAAATATTGCATAAACTATTGCTTTTATAAGACAAAAACAGATAAATAGCATTTGGACTCCAGAGACAGGCCTCAAAAGGATGATAAAGTGACCAGGAAGGCAATTAGCTAAGAAAAATATTTGTGCATTGAGAAGAATTGGCCTGGCACATTAAGTAAGCATATGTAGGACTTTCATTGCCATATATCATACTTTCCAACTGCTACATGTGATGGCTGGAAAGGTTTTGGGGAGGGCAAGCAATGCGGGATGCATGTTAATGGACATTCTATAAATTGCAGGCCCACTCTAGCTCTTACTTTGCTGGGCTAATGGCCCAGAACATCTGTTCCAAGCACGTGCTGGGCATCGGCAGAGAACATTAAACGTTAGAAGTCCTTTATGGAGGGAAATATCTGTGCAGATAGAAAACGAGGAGAAGGAGAAGGTTGGGGAGAGTCAAAGGCCATTAGCTGTGAAAGACTGACTATTAATGCACCCACAGAGACTTCATTAATATAGTAACTTCAGCAGTGCTGAGCCATCATTAAAATGTTCAGGACTGTATCACGGACTGTATCACAGAGGAGCAGCAAAAGAGACTAGCATGCGGAGAACGAAAAATACAGAGCTCAGTTCCAGACTACGAATTCTGCAGGATATGATGTATTTTCATATTCTACAAGCACTGTAACACTTTCTCGTATATATTGAGAACGTTATTTAAACCAATTCAATTTATAAAAGGAAAACTTTACCCCCAAAATGAATATTTAAGCAACTGATTATATCATATTAAGTGGCATATTAAAGATCTTACCAAACTGGAATATATAGTTAAGTAAATGTTGCCCTTTTACATCTCTTGACTTGAGCCACTATTTCGTGATGGTCTGTGTGCTGCCTCAGAGATCACCTGACCAGAAATACTACAGCTCTAACTGTAACAGGAAGAAGTGTGGAAGCAAAAGACAGAACTCTGTCTGTTAATTGGCTCATGTGACCTAAGAAGTATAGTTTGTTTGTGTGCAGAGTGAAAAGTATGATCCCAAGGGGGTGGCCCTAATTTTTTAAAATGGCAATTTTCTATTTATGATTACCCAATGGCACATACTACTAGAAAAGTATATTATTATGAAAATGGTTTATTTACATGAAGCAGGGTTTTACATATGAGCTGTTTTATGCAATATCTTTTTATAGAGACCTACATTGTTCGGGGGTATAGTTTTCCTTTAAATAAGGATTACTAACCACATGAATTTTGTGATCTACCATTGTCTGCATCTCACAGAATCTTGATATATTAACTTAAAATCAGCAGTGTGCTTTTACATTACCTATATAAGACCACAATATAAGCAAGTAAACAATACTATTTGTAAACACAAAACATAAACCTTTTTGCAGCATTACCCTCAATCAGACTCATAAAGTATTTATGATCCTTCAGTTTTTCTTGACCACCACCAACGACTATCATTACAGATTAGCACCCTGTTGGTTTCCCATTGCTTTGAAATGATGGAGTGACCAGAAACAATTCATAACTTATAATTGCTTTCGTGTCACCTTGCATCTGGGAGATTCTAGATACAAATACAGCTGTAGTCTGTTCAGGCTCAGTAATTTGCTTTCACCGTGACTGTTTTTCAGTGGTTTTACAAATTCCGCAGGGTCATATAGTGTAAAGGGATTTTTCACAGATCTGACCAATTACTTCACATTCAGTGTTAACAGGAGGTTTAGTCATTGACAGTTCTTTCGGCCCAGGAATGACACTTCAAAGATCTATGTTGTGTAGAAATAGCCCAAAATATGTTTCCATGTACATGTTGCTGTTGGTAATGAATTCCATTAATACATTCCAGTTAACAGCTACTGGGCAAATGTCTGCAATTAGCTTGGTGTATGCCTATATGGTGGGCCTACCACAAACCATGCTGACAGTATAGGTCAGCAGCACCTACCTGTGCCCTCTACTTGCAGCATGGGGCCATCACTGACTATACTGCACAGGAAATGTCAATATAAAAAATGTTATGGTCCACCAAGATAGATTAAAATTATATTTAAACAAATTTGCAGTGCATGACTTTGATAAATCATGCCTCTCACTTAATATTTAAGTTAACACTGATTGTTTGGATTGCTTGACGCCAGTCTTCCCAGTTTATTATAGTATGTGGCAATAAATATATTGGATTTTTCAAGGCATAATGGTGAAAGTTTTATGGTTTCTACTCTCTAAAGTAATATCCATTTATATCCCTTGAAACATAATTATGAACAGGTTTCAATAAATGCCCTGGTGCTCCAGTATACCACTGAACAAGGGTGAAAGTTTTTATCTAACTTTATTTGTTTATTAAGGACTTTGAACAGAATGGGGGGCAGCATGCAAAAATGGGACCTATAAATATATATAAAAATGTTTTTAAATGTTAGGGTTTTTCTGTCTAAACTATGCCTATTAATTTTACGAGGCAGTATCCTACAGTTTGACTGTTCCATTACCCTTGCACCACAATGGAAAATGTAATGTAAGTGGAATGCTTAAGGCCAGGGGGACAGATGAAAAGTAAAGAGAACTCATTGAATCTGAAGTGCCTAGTGGAGCAAAGGTGGAGTTAAGCAAGATCAGCAGAGCACAAGAAGAACTCTGCATGTTGCCTTTAAATGTGCACTATATTTGATATGTGTCTCTGGCTCTTTAGAAAGCTTAGAGTGGGTCATTAAACATAGCATTACCCTGTAAATCAAACTGTTCTGCACCCACACAAACAGAGGCATAAATATTTATGTAAAGTGTCCATAAGAGATAATTTGTCAGGCAGATTCAGCAGATAAAAATAGAATGTATTTAAAACTGCTGTAGAAGTTACAGAAAGCTCCCTGCATGTGTACAAAGCCATTACACACAGTATTGTGGAGAGTCTGTCATTTTATTCCAAGACGACAATGTATCAAGCTATATTAATGCCACACAGTCAGTGCTTTTCTATTACATCCTGAGCTGCTGCATTAAGTACAAGACATTAGTTTTTAGCACATGCACATTATTTTTTCTGTTCGCTTTATGTCTCATGTACCAGACAGTGAAAAATTCCATTGCGAGGAACATAAATAGATAAAACCATTGCATGCACCAAACAGGCACAACTATAACTCTTCACTGGTCCATTAAGCAACTTTGTGAATTATCTGGGCACGGGAGTGTCAAGAGTTAAATTTAACCCATGCAGTTGTAAAGACATTTCTACACTGTTTTGCTTTATATGTGTGACTGAAAGTATAGCTTCAACTTTCTGCAAAATACTGAGGATTGTAGCAATTTCTACTTTGGAACTTTTAAAACCCAGCACGAAATCTTTAAAACTGCAAGAAATGTTCCTGCTAAAGCTGAATATTCAGTAAAATGGAGAGCAAAAAAGCGGCACAAAGAGCTGCACCTGTCTATGTATGCAACACTGCATGTGACTGCCATCAGTGCATATACATACAGTACTGTAAGTGGGATGCTCCTGGGCAGAAATGGGCACAGATGTTTAGGCAGAATTCATGAGGATGGCATTGACAGCATCTATTATAATATTTTTTTTCAAGGCAATAATTCCAATTAGAACACATACAATTCAACAGCTGAAAAAGCCAATGGGGCAGATTTACTAAAAGGCGAATTGGCTAACGATCGTGATATTCCTCCAGAAATCCCATCCACAGGGACATTGCCAAACAGGTGTAGGCGAGAATTTGCTAGTGAACTGGGCCGTTGCTATAACTCGTTCACACTTTTTAGCCAGGCGATTTTTTGCCCTGGCTGAACTGTAGTTACTCTGCAAATTCAGTAAAATGTGAATTTTACCGAACGTCACCTCTTTAGCCAGAGTTGACTTCAACCACCTCAGACCAGGCAAACTGCTGAAATTAAGATAGATCTTCCTCAATCTTATGTCAGTTTCATCATATCTTGTCTGCCGGAAATGTAAAAATGTTGGCGACTTTTTTTTAAGCGGGATTGCCTGCAAAAGTCTTAACTAAAAAACTTTTTGGGGTTAACAATTTTCTCCAGACATTTTAGGGACACGGAACATTAATTTTAGGGTGGGCTCATGTGTAGGGAATTATAGGACCTCTTTTGTCTTCAAAAAATTCAGGTTCCCTGGACATTTGTAAGTGGTCACTTCAAGCATTTGCACCAACGTCTCTAATAAAGACGTCCATACAACGCCCTATTCAATTTGAACTAAGTGTAAAAGGACTAATGAAGTTTCACTATGCAGAAGCGATCGCTAGCATAATTTTGCTTTGAAAAGCTGGCACTGCCGAAGTAACGCTAGCGAAAACTCGTCGGCGTTCAGCACCCAGGGCGCAACTTGCATTTTAGTGAATTATCGTAGTGGTAACGAATTTTTGGCTGGCAAAGTATGCAAAGTGTTCACTGGTGACAATTCACTCTTTAGTGAATCTGCCCTAATATTTGTGAAATCAGCATTCGTATTCATACATACAATGGGGTATATTTATCAAAGAGTGAATTAAGAGATGGCTGCAGTCCACTCAAGTGAAATTCCACCAATCTCCATTTATTTCTATGGGATTTTTAAAAGAGTATGTATCAATGGGTGAAAGTGAAAATGCATCCTTTGATAAACATGCCTTTCAAAATTCCGTAGAAATGAATGGAGTGGCAAAATTTCACTCTAGCAGATTGTGGCCATCTCTATCTCACTCTTTGAAAAATATACTCCAATGTGTTTGACACAGGAACAAATAAGCAGCAAATAGGTGTGCACAAACCCCTCTGCTTAAGACACTTTTATCCATATGTGGGCAGCACAGTGCACAGTAGCTTTATGGTGCTGGAGTGCTGGGTTAAGTTTCAACAAGAACATTATCTGCAAGGGGTTTGCATGTTCTCCATATGTCAGGTAATCAGTAACGTAACTAGAGGGGGGTTGGCCCTGGTGCGGGGCGAGCAGCTGGGGCCTGCGATTTAAACAGTGGTGCGTGAGCTGTCGGGGGCTCTGGCCCAATTGCATCCCCCTGCTCCCCTAGTAGTTCCGCCACTGCAGGTACTCCAGCTGTCTCCCACACTCTTAAAGAACCAAGCAGCCTCCTGATAAAATTGACCATGTCACCTTTCACCTTAATATACCTGGGTAGGTACAGGAAGTATGTAAAAATCAAAGCTGTGCAGATGTCTCTTAGTCCATTAATTTATAATAAGATACAGGAAAATGGCTAAACCTCATCTGGCTCCTCATACCCATAGGATCAGGCTCTGCACATAGTTGTCAGAATCACATTTCTTCTCTCATAAGGGAGCAATATCAATATGTGAAAGGAGACTTTAAAAGTGGTTAAAGCTGCAGCCTGCTTTGCAACAGGATTTGGGGAAGTGCCGTGATATGCACAAGGCACAGCCATTTCCTGGCAGAGTATGTATCCCCTGTGTACTACAACAATTTTGCACAAATTCCGACCATGAGCTTGACATCACAATGGACATGAAGACTCCTGCAGTTCCGCTTGCAGTAAACAGGTTCTACCAGGGTCAGACTGGGGGCCCAATAAAGCAAACGAGGTGGGGAAAGAATACCAAAAGCGCTTATAGCTGCAAGGTGCCTTTATTCACCGTCACACGACATGTTTCGAGCTAGGTAGCTCTTTTTCACACACTTGAAAAAGAGCTACCTAGCTCAAAACATGTCGTGTGACCGTGAATAAAGGCACCTTTATTGGATTCAGCTTTGGATGGAAGCAGGGGCTTAAGATACCTTCAAGAAAAAACAACAAGGGTGATTTATACCAGTTTATTACTTGATAGACTGGGGGCCCACCGGGGCTGCTTTCTCAAGGGCCCCCTGCCGCAAAGCAATTTGCAGTTTGTATAATGAAATTACACTGTATACATTGCAATTTAAAATTGTATTGAATAACCAATAAACAGTCAGCACTTCACAACGGAACTTCTTTCAGATAATTTCTCTTAGTGTAGCTAAAGAAGTTGCAGCTTGGGCTCGCCAAAGATTTTTAGTATTGAGTGCTGTAAATAAACACATCTGTTTGCTATTTGGAAAAACAGATTTCAATGCAGGATTCAGCTCGAGCAGTGCTATTAACGTGTGCATTTTATAAAAAACATGTTTGCCCATGACAGAATCCCTTTAATGCCTGGTCCAAGGCACATGTATATACAGGGTTCTTTTGCTTTGGTAGAACCCTAAAAGGCATGTGACTTTAAAGCTCCACACAATTAATGAGACAATTTTTGGTTGACAGATGATGCAATTTTTAAAAATGTATCTCAGATGTAAATATGCAGATTAAGGTTTAGTGTTTGAACAAATCTTTTGTGGAGAATACAATAATGAGCCAAATAAAAAAATTATGGATTTTGTACATCCCTATTTCTAGCATTGTTCTATTGCCCTCCCTTGTAGGTGGCTGCTGCACAAAACTTTCATCTAAAAGCCTGTTTTTCTATAAATAATATCTGCAATTTCTTTTAATTGCTGCATTGCCCTGGAATGACAAGCCCTTGATCTAATCAGATAAGCCTTTTTCTTTAGAAAAAGGAATTGCATGAGGCACAGGGGGAGGTAGAACTGCTGGGTACACTTTGTTACCCTGATTTTTGCTGTTTGTGGACTAAACCAGTCTGCCAAAGCTGCTGTTAAAAGAAACATTTATGGGGAATGTAATAAAAGTCGGTATTGGAGAAAAGTATGCGTTTGTGAGAACAAATTTACCTTTCTGCAAATTTAATATAGCTTTTGTGAATCCGAAACTGTTAAGCAGCCACTTCCGACAGCAGGAGAATAGTTTGCACTAGTGCGCAGTGAATGTAATAAAACTTCTTACTGAACAAGTTGTTATGTTTGCTCCAAAAGATTACGACACCTTCAAGCACTTCTTAAAAGTTGGCAATGCACAATTTAAATTCGCAATACAATAACAGTTTAAGGAAGAGTATAACATTGCGAAATGTGAATTTTTATTTTTATTTGTGCAAATTGTTTTGCTCTTTGCGACTTTTATTACTTTCCCCCAATAGAATATTATTTCCATTATAATGGGAGAAGGTAGTACACGAATTTGCTTAAAGGAGAAGGGAAGGCTGGAGGCACTTGGGGGTGCCAAACGTTAGGCACCCCCAAGTGCTTGTATCGACTAGCCAAAAACCCAGGGCCAGTGCTCCTATCAGGAGAAATCTGCACGGCCCCGGTTTATAGGAGTGATCCCACGGAGAGATCTACTTCCATTTTCCTCTGTCCAAGTTCGGCTTTTCGCTCTAATGCGCATGCGCAGCCGCACAAAGACAGAAGAAAACGGAAGTAGATTGCTCCGTGGTGCTCACGCCTATAACCTGGGGCCGGTACAGATTTCTCCTGAAAGGAGAATCACTTGGGGTGCCTAACGTTTGACACCCTCAAGTGCCTCCAGCATTTCCTTCTTGTTAAATGATACAGATGAAATGAAATAGCAAAGACAAATCCGTTTATCAATCCTGTATATTTGGATGAAGAAGAGGAGAATAAGACTGGAAAAATGGTGAAAGATGTTTTGTTTGTGGTCTGGCAGTGAATGTGTCTGGAAAGCACTGGCCTCTGGTGAACCTACCATGCCCAGGAAAATCATTTCCGTCTCTCTGTGCTGCTTGGTTCTCTTCCTTTGGATGTAGCCTTGCCAGACCTATGGTGAGAACGGAAAATCAGAGAGGATATGGCTGGAATCTAATCAGCTTCCTGAGTTCTAGAGAACAAGTAGCAATTGAGGAAAACACAGAGGAAAGGAGTGTGGGTGATACAGGCAGTATGGACAAGATGGAGAGAGATTAGCTTGAGCATCCATGCCTGTCATTTATAAACAGAGAAAATGGCTTGCGGCATGTACAATAAAATTTGAGGATCCTCTACAACATTCGTAAAAGGAAAAAAATAAACGCAATATCAAAAAAAAAGCTTTATCAAACATAAAGCCCTGCTACCCCTGCTGTTATTTAGCCTGGTTGCCTTTGATTCCTTAGGCCCTTTACTTTCTACCTTCTTCTTACTACCCTAATGAGATTGCTGTCTGAAACACAGTTCTCATCTTTTATTGTGAATGAAACCCCACTGGTTGGAGGCTGTCAATTAAAACAAGGGATGTGTTATTATACATCAAACAAGGAGAATTGTAATAGATATGGTGTAAGAACAAGTATCCTTTACCAAACAAACTTACTGTCTAATACGGCACACAATTGGAAGATATTCTGCAGATGCACCAGATGCCAACCAACAAGATGCTCCAAAAGATTACATTTTACATTTGAATGGAGCAACTCTGATCTGGTAAAATCACAGAACACAGAATGGTCTGTTGAAACATTTCCCTCCCACACCCTTTTATGACAACAAGCCGAAACCGACAACACAGGCCTGGATTTGTGGCGAGGCTAAAGAGGCCTAGTTACAAATTTTTGAATTTGAGTGTTCCAGAAATGGCAATAAAATAGCTTGACTGGCGAAAATACACCTCCCATTTACTCCTATAAAAGCTTGTTAGGTTTTAGCTGCCAAACTTCTTTATTTGGAAGGAAACTTTGACAGAACTCCGTTAATTTACTCAGAAGTGGTATGATAAGTTTCGGAGTATTTAATTTTCTATTTTCGTACATTGACATCTTTTCACCAGGACAATTATATGGGGAAATAACACTGGCTAATTCATGCAGAGAATTTATGCCAGCAAAATGCTGGCACCTTACACTTATGACTTTAAAGGAACAGGAAAAAAGTTTTTTAACGTAATGAAAATATAATGTACTGTTGTGCTGCACTGGTAAAACTGGTGTGTATGCTTCAGAACCCCTATATTAGTTTATATAAACAAGTTGATGTTTAGCCATGGGGGGCAGCCATTCAAAGCTACAAAAGGAGAAAATGTGGCACTGCAGATAACAGATAAATCTTGTAGCATACAATGGGATTCTTCAGAACGTATCTACTGTGTATTCTGTGCTTGAATGGCTGCCTCCATGGCTACACAGCAGCTTGTTAACTATAGTAGTGTTTCTGAGCAAACACACCAGTATATTATATCGTCATTCCTTTAAAACGTTTTCATTTTTTTGGTGTTACTGTTCCTTTAAGTACATATGCAATGTCACCACTAAAATACACCTGACGTATTGATGTGAACTTTGGCTGGGTTAAGGCCAAGGGGAAAGATTTCCCTTTAGTAAATATGTCCATAGAGTGAGGATTGTGTCTCTCCATATTCATTGTTGATTTGAAAGGAGAGTTATAAAATTAGTGTAAATAACCATAGATAGGGAGAATTACCTTCTGAATGAGCAGCGCAGCTATCTCAGAGTCTAAAGCTTTCTCACCATGTAGTTTTGCAAGCCTCTCCCTTTTCTCTTCCAGATGTATCTCTTTCATGAACTTTGCTCTCAGAAGGACTTGGCGTGCCCTTTACGAAACCCGGATCACACGAACAGCTTCATCCAAGGACATCTGCTTCACAGCTTTTGCCTGAGCATGGAGAAAGAAGAGATCAACCTTCTACACATCTATCAATAATGTCTGAATCTTCATACATATGTGTGGGAGCAAATGTATTACATGTCCATAATGCCTTAGCACCTTGATAGCTTAAAAAGCACATGATAATTGTTTTTACGAGTTAATTATAATTACAATATATTTATATAATGGGAGTTTTTAGAGGTGTTAATAAACTATACTATATACTAAAATACTATAGCTTTGGTCTTGTGAAGATCTCATTTTTTATGTCTCATTTTAGCTTTCCTATATAGTCCAGCAACACTCCTTGGGGTCCCCTTAAGGCAGGGCTGTCCAGCTAGAAGCTTGTAGGTAACATGTGGCCCTCCAAGGGATTTTTTATGGGCCCGTTCTGCTCAAGGGTTTCATAGATTTCTTTGTATGACATTATTATTTTAACTTACTCCAGCTTTTGAACATGCAATGAGAAATAATAAGCTGACTACTTGTAAAAAGTTGTTGAATAGTACTGCTTTAAATGAACCCAACTATAGGACTCCCCATTTATGACATATGGAAGTCTTTATGAAAGTCTGTATTTTCCTGAAATGAAAATTGAGGATAAAATGTTAGTGTTTACTAGCCCTCAAACTGCAGGCTTGGAGAAGTGACAGGAGCACAAGTACAAGTACCATTACCAGAGAGTGTTTGAGATACTCAAACCCCAGTGTGAAGGTCATTCATGGTGAGATTTGAGATGAAAACCTATTTGCTGTTCTACATAATGTTGAAACTATGGCTGAATGACCCTACACCAATAGATTCCTATATCTGTAATTGTAACATTGCAATGAGCTATGTGTTCTTCTGATCAAAGGTGGGCTTGAACTAAAAGAAATTCAACAATCACTGAGTTAGAATAATGTTTTTAATAATAATAATTATTGGCTTAAATGCAAGCTTTAGGTACATAGAAACCACGTGTACTGCCAAACAGAGCCTCTGTTTATGTTGCTCTCCAACATTTTTTTACATTTGAATGTGGCTAAAAAAACTAGGTAAAAAAAGGTTGGGGAGCCCTGTATTAGAATGTGAATAATATGAAAGAGAAACACTGCAGGAAAACATATAGTATGCCTCCTAGATACTCTTGCACAAAAAATGGAGCACATTAATTATGGGCCTTACCTGTTACCTGGTTACCAGTTGCTTCCCTCTACCTCTTCCCAGGCTCCTAACTATCTGGTGTCAGTCACAGGCATTTGTATTCCAGCCCACAAAAACTTTGCCTTGGGTTAGTTACTAGGGGCCTTTATTAGTACATAGGCAAAGGTAAATCCACAAGTCTTTTTCTCAAGTGCAACTAACAGGACTTGCTAGCACCACACAAATCAGAATCAGACACTAATATGTTACGCCCCGCAGCTTTGCTGATGAGCATTCAAACTGGTGCAAATAAAAGCAGATATCCTATATTTATTACTACAGCTGCACTGTGGGTAAAAGAACACAGCGATTTGAATGTGAATCTTGAACATTGCACTGCATTTGTAAATGAGCCCTACAGCTTTAAAGCTTCATTGGGGCAGAGATTGATGCGAATGATGAACAATCTCTGTATAAGAGCTACATAAATATGTCAACACTATATAAATAAAGGATAATAATAATCATGTACATAGTAATGGTTTATTACAGGGTGGAAGGTGATGTTCTTTCTGTTCTGGTAAGAAAGTGGTTTATTTTTTGTGTAGTTTAACAGTGATTGTGTTTTAATGTTTTATGGCCTCTCTCTGACTGATTTTCCTCTGCTCCCTAAGAAAACAGTTCATGTATTTAAAGAACTGACAATAAATTACAAGTGGAACCTAACAGATCAGGAATTAAACAGATATTTCCTGCCATGCACCCAGAGAGTTATTAGTATGAGGTATTCCTGAAAGAGGAGAAAGGATTAATGAGTGGCCTGATAAAGTGCAGTACAAATCATCACAAAAAGTCTCCCTGAACTTGGTTACAAGCCCCCAAGCACCACTTAACCCCTTCATTGCCTTCTGGATTTGTCACACCTAGTTGCAAGGGAGTATCTATACTGCAATTCACACTATTACAGTGCTACATTTAAATGGATCAACAAATATATGTCACTTTTAGAACATTGATTTATATTATTTATTTATGTATTTTTTAATATAAAGCTATTTTATTTTTAGTTGCAGTTTTTTATGCTTGCAGTAACAGAATAGCAGACTATACAGTAAAATATCTTGATAGTTGTGTCCCTCCTTTAAAAAGAAGACAATCATTACTATAGCTAAAAGGCGCAGAAGGCACGTTTTGGAGATTTAATAAAGAGGAGAGATCCATGTCATGTAACAGCTTGCCAAGATAACTAGTTTGATAAAATGATATGAACTTGTTTATCATAAATATAAAGCAGAGCTTAAACAAAAAAACAGAAATAGCCTCCTAATTTAGGTTGGCCAGAGAACCCATACAAAAAGATAAAGCTCAACCAGATTTTGTTTTGTTTTTTTGGATGGTTACAATGGAATGTAATGTCAATCAAATCAAATTTGGAAGAATAAATGAAACCCAAACACTAGCATTACAAATAGTCAGTCGAAAATGGCTTAAAGAGGAACACCAACAAAACAAAGACAAAAAAATATTAAATCATGGAGAAAAAACTTTTCTCCTAATTTAGTTCCACTTTTTCCCCATAGATGTCAATATATTTGCACTGGTTGAACTTGTTGTGACACTCATTTTTTCTCTATTATTTAAGGCATTTTCTTTGTGTTCCAACATGTACTATCTTGCCTGTATATTAGTTCTGGTTTGAGAATGACAGCAGACATATTTTACTTAATCCAAAAATTATTTACATGTGTACAGGCAAGATGGTACAGGGTTGTCTCCTGTTTCATTTTATAACCTTATTAGTAAAGTTATGTAAAACTATTGCTTATAATGTTAACTTCAAAACTTGGTGGAGGTCTATAAATGACAAATATATTTATTTTAATCCTTTATTGCAGAAGTATTTGAACAAATTTAATATCATTCTTGCTTATCATTTTTGGAACAAATTATATCTCCCCTGAATTTGGAGTAAACTAAAAACTAAGATAATGTTGCTATAATACGTGGATATCTTTATATCTCATCAGTATCTCAGTGGAATTGTACTGTCTTCTTATCTTCCCTGATAGGTGCTAGGAGAAGCCTGTAGCCAAAGGACCTTCCAATAAGTGGTCACTGCCTTCTAGGAGATTTAGGTTCAAATGATAGGAACTTATTTTCCAAAGCAGAATTTATATTGCACGTGAAACATTTTTTAAAGACCTGCTTAAAGGTGGTGTGGACATGGTGGACTGGACATGTACCAAAGTGTAACACATACTCAGTCACCTGCATTGCTCTTCCCTGGACACCGGATGGGAGGCAGAGGAGACGTCATCATAGAGTGCCATGGCAATGTAAAGGGGAGGCAGAACTTAAAGGAATTGTTCAGTGTAAAAATAAAACTGGTTAAATAATTAGGCTGTGCAAAATAACAAATGTTTCTAATATAGTTATTTAGGCAAAAATGCAATGTATAAAGGCTGGAGAGAACAGATGTCTAACATATCAGTCAGAACACTTTTTTTTATAGAGACACATTTTTATAGAGACCTACATTGTTCGGGGGTATAGTTTTCCTTCAAACCAGTGAAATAATCCATATATATACATAAATACATATGTGCCAGAATAACTTTTGTAACATTTAACTGTTTTGTTAGAATTGTGCAATCTATTTTTTAACACTGGGGAACTGTTCTTATAATGCAATGTCTCTACTGGCTCAATCAGCATGAAAACTCCCATTTTCATGTATAAATGCAAACATGCAGAAAAGGAATGCTCTGTGCAGACAATTAGCTATGCATACTTTATTGTATAAATAAATAGAAGCTAACACTATTTACATTGTATATTTTTCCCATTATGTTCCAATAAACCGAATCCAGTGGGAATAACCAATGATGTCTAGCTAACAAAATCCATGATTGCAGATCATAAATATGTTCCTTCCTGACAAAATATAAACAAACAAGCATGAGCAGGACTGGAAGACACACAGGTATACAGACACTGTATAGGCAAAGAATGAAGTGGTGCAAAAATAAGAGGGTATTGACATCAAGGGGTAAATTCCCTAACCGGCGAAATTTTGCCAGCGACGGTTTCACAGCCATCGAACACTTCGCCAGGCATAAATTCGATAGGACAACGCCAATTCCCTAAAGTGCAAAGTTGCGTCCAGGGCGCCAAACGCTGGTGAATTTTCGCTAGCCTTACTTCGCCAATCAAAGCAAAGATGCACTAGCATTGGCTAATTTGCATACGGCGGATAATGATAAAGTTACATGGACGTATATGTTGCAGCAAATATATTACATTATACAACATAGAGTTGTTATAATGCCTTATTCATGAGCCCAGTGTATAGTTTATGTTCCATGTGTTAGAACATTTAGGGGGAACCTGGTTACCCAAAAAAATGGACCTTTGCAGGAAAAGACGCCAGCGTTTTTTTGCACTAAAAAAATTTTGCACTAAAAATTGATAAAGTCCTATGCACTCCATTGCACTTTGCCTGGTCTGATCTGGCGAAGGCAAGTCTGGTGAATGAGGTAACCTTCAGTAAAATCCGCATCTTAGTGAATTTGCGGAGTTACGTCCGTTCGCCAGAGTGAAAGTTCACCTGGCGTTACAGTGCGAAGCAACGCTAGCGTTTTTCTCCTTCGCTAGCGAAGTGATGCCTGCACCCGTCAGGGAATCTGCGAAGTTCCAAAATGGAAAACCAAAATGAATTTTCGCTAGCGTTAGTCATTTCGCCCTTAAGGGAATCTGCCCCCAAGCCTGCAGCTGCACACTCACATCCAGGCAATATACCTGCAGCGGAATTTCTGAATTTGCACAAAAGTAAAATAGGAAGAAAAAAAAAGTGCAGTTTAAATAGGCAAAGTTTTAAAAAATAATCTACAGCCATATTTCCAACATATTTTATAATTAGTCCCCTAAATGTCATTGTTTAATATTGAGGCACATATATCTGCTGCAGGAAAAAGTAATTGATTGAAATGTTTGTGACTACTGGTCACTTAAAATTCCCCAGGCATACTGCATGCTTACTGCCAACACACAAGATCACAAGCTTAAGGGAACTTGGCATAGAAAGACTTAAGTATTACTTAAGTAAGTAAACCCTGCAAAGAAATGTTACTCTAATTTGTTATAATGCTCTGGCCCCACATCCCAGTATATGGGTCTTAACATTCTAGTGCCCATGTGCCTGCACAGAGGAGATGAGTTGGGATTGGTGGTTATATATTTCATGGAGCTGCTGTATCTGAGAAACTGCTCATATGGGCTGCAGGTGACCCAGTAGTTTGCATTACTGCCATGCAGTGATGGGGTCCTTGATTCATTCATCATAAACATGCACAGGTAGTTCATTAGGCTCTTAATGAAACTGATCATTTTAAATCTGAGACCTCAGATTGTATGCTCCAATAGGATGGGGACTGGGGTGAATAATTAACAATATCTTGTGTAATCTGTTAGCATTATATAAATAATAATTGGAGCATTAATACTAACAGGGCAAAATTTAAGCAGTTGATTATTAGAAAATAATAACATCTTTGGTAATTTCACATACCATCTGTATTTAATAACATATTATACTGTATGACAAAGAACCAGGGGTATTAGAATGCATACCAAATGGATTCACATTTATAAAAACCTGAGTAATTCCATCCATAATATAGTTGGGATTTCCTGTATACCAGAGGATGAATCAACACATTTATAAAGCCATGTAATTCCATCAGTTACAGACTGGAGAAGAGGAAATGAGTGGCTCTTATTCTGGTATTCTTGAAAGGGCATAGTCCAGGCCTAAGTTTTGGCTATATATATTTCAAAAGTAGAAATAAAGGGTTAACCGAATTAAAAATTTAATGAGACACCAGCTGTATAGGTGTAGGGATGAAGAACTCCCACATTTAGCTATACATGGCAACTCACATTACTATGAAAGTGAAACATAGTTCTATTTAAATATGTACCAACCATTTCAGAATCCTGAGTTCCAGTTCGCTGCAAGATCTCTGAAAGAATTCGCTCTCGTTCCTTTAACATTTTGAGTTTTTCTTTGATGAAGTATTTTGGAATGGGAATTTCAAGGCATTCCTATGGCAAAGAACCAAAAGCAATTATTCGCTACAATGGTCACATAATCCTATACTACTACAAGAAATAAATTACCTGAAATAGTATACAATTGATGTTCTTGCGCGATTATTCTGGAAATATAACCCTGAACACCAAGATATTGGCAGCAGTCAGGAATAATATATGGCTACTTGTTGTGTGGCCTTTAAACATTGTTTAGATATGGCCTTAGATTTACAAGTTCTGTTACATAAAATAAACCGCAGAGAAAGTTTTGTAAAAAGAAAGCAGAAAAAGAAAACTGTTCAGCTATTTTTTTAAATATAATTTATGGTTTTTAATACAGAGTGTACAGTGCAAATTAGTACAAGTGCAAATTTAATGGCATTGCTATTTTGGACATTAAAGCTATTTAATTATTTGGCCACAATTCTGCTGAGTTTATAATGATATTAAAAATGTAGAATTTGTTATTTTGTATAAACTTCCAAAGTCAGCTTGTTTAAAATAATTGCCCTAAAGGGCCACTGTACCCTGATCTTCCAGCAGACTTGAGCTAATACATTATTTACAATGTTCCCATTATCATCTGTTTCCAAAGGACTACACACAACATGGTGCCATATCATGGACAATAGGTCATACCCTGCTCTGGCATCTTGGTATGGGTTTATAGCACAATAAGAAGGGTATAAGTGGTTATAAGGAAGGTTGTGGCCTGACAGCCTAAGACAAAGACTCACACAAATACAAAATAAATAACACTTATGGTGGCATTTTATGAAGAGAAACACTCACTCAAATCCTGCAGAATGTCGTCAAAATAGTGAAACTCAGAGATCTCCAGCTCCAGCTCCAAAATTCGTCCCATCACCCCATCTAGCACAAGCCTGACCACCCTCCGCTTCCGGGGGATGTGTCATCTGTTCATATGCCAGTTCCAGGCTGTGAAAAATCTGCAAATATCTGACATACAAGGTGCTAAGAAACTGAGCAGCTGCCATGCGATCCTTCTCAGGCTTCGGTGGAACATCTGGCATCTCCTGCTGAAGGAGGTGACACAGGGCTTGCTGGGCTTCTCCCCACATCTTGTTATAAAACCTAAAAGAAAAAAGATATGGTGTGAAATTGTAGAAAAACAGCTGGGATAATGATTATTTTCAAGAACCATATAGAAAGAAAACACCCATTATTATTCGCTGTTGCTGGTTTTATGTGCCATAGCTTACTTCTCATGTTCCCTCACTGGAATAAATGCCTTTTCATTGAGTTTCCATCAATTTCTTGCAATGGTATAGAAAAGGTTGATGGACTGGATTCATATCCTTTTTGTCTCTATATCATGTAGACCAGTGGTCCCCAACCAGTAGCTCGCGAGCAACATGTTGCTCTCCAACCCCTTGGATGTTGCTCCCAGTGGCCTCAAAGCAGGAGCTTATTTTTGAATTCCAGGCTTGGAAGCAAGTTTTGGTTGTATAAAAACCAGGTGTACTGCCAAACAGACTCTCCTGTAGGCTGCCAGTCCATATAGGGGCTACCAAACAGCCAATCAAAGGCCTTATTTGACATCCCCGTGGACTTTCTCATGCTTGTGTTGCTCTCCAACTCTTTTTACATTTAAATGTGGCTCACGAGTAAAAAAGGTTGGGGACCCCTGATGTAGACCATGTTATGACTAATCTAATGGATTTCTGACTGACATCAAAACTTATGGACAAAAAAAAACATATGGCACATAACACATGGCACATAATCTATATACTGGGCTCATGTGTAGGGCAATATAACAACTCTATTTTCTTTTATTTAGGTTTGCCGGGATTGTGTAGTGTAATGTATTTGCCGCAACATATACGTCCATTGAACTTTAACTTCCCGACGTATGCAAATTAGGCAACGCTAGCACAACTTCGCTTCTCAACTTTGCCAGCGTTCGGTGCCCTGGACACAACTTCGGATTTTAGTGAATTAGTGTTGTCTACACTTTTGGAGGTTAGTGAATTTGCCCCCAAATGGGCAGGACAAATGGATTTGTATCTGTCCCATTTATGTTTGAAAATCCCTAAAGCAGCATTTAGGGTACATGATAGATCTGTGAGCTTTAACTACTTGTAGTTTATAGTGATAGTGAAATCGCTCTTGAAAAAAGTGTTTTATATTTAATTCATGTAATCCTTTTAAATGAACCTTGCTCTCTATTTCAAAAGTCTTTCAGCGTGAAGAATAACAGAGCAATATTAACACATTTGGCTATTCAGTTTAGCTGGTGCACACAGCAGCTGCAGATCTCTGATCTCAATAGCTTTTGTTGGCTGGAAGGGTTACAGGTCCCTGGCATGTTAAGCTAAAGTGGGGCTAAGTTGCATATGTGCAATGGGATCCAGGATCACCATGGTGCATGCTTTGTTTGGGTATAATAATGAGACTGGCAATGCATCAGCTAAGAATGTCTTCAGGCAGCTTTAATGTGCAGACACCTTACCCTGCCAATTGTTTTCTATGTTTGTGCTGTGCAGAGAAGATTCTTAATAGCTTCACCTCAGCGCACCCTACAAGATTCAAGCACTTTGCATGCTCCTGTGATATTTATATGACAACAAGACAAAAAGTTATTCAGTAAGTTACAACTTGCTAGATTCAACTTGAAGTCATCACTCTTGAGAGCTAAAAAATGAATGTTTTCTTCTGTTTCACAGAACTGTTCGTAATCCTAACTGAACTTTAATAATACCCTTTCCAAGCAAAACAAATGTGTACAAGAAGGGGAAAGCCTGAGATCATATATCTGTCAGGTGATTGTCTATGAACATATGGTGCCTTTTTAATTCACGGATCATGCTATTCGTAGTATCAAGAGTGTAACAAAAGAGGGAACATGTCCGCGAAAGGGGATCCAGACTAATTAAAGATGATGTGATTTCATTATTGTGCCAGGAGTGACCCATGCATGCTAAGGGGGCTCCCAGATAACTGGGATGCTCTGAAACTGCACAAATTCAAACTGTACTTTATAGAAATATGGTATAAAATCCTCTCACACACACCCTGTGGTAATAGAAATAGGTCTACAAAAACCTCACATCAGTAATCAAGTGGATGCCCCTATAACACCACAGATGTCACAAAGTACATACAGGTTGATGCTAGGTCTCAATATATATATATATATATATATATATATATATATATATATATTATATACATGTGTATTTTCCTCTGTTAGCATTAAGGAAGGTACAACAAACTTTCATGTTGTATTGTATTACAGTAATCCAGGGACACTGTGTAATACCCTTTTCTTATCACACAGACATTAAAGCAGAGACAGCCCCTATCACCTTTCGCTGTAACTAAATTCAAATGCAGTTTATGAGCATAACTAAAAACTAGCAGCATGTCCTGATTTTCCCCATCTCTGTTGTCTGAAGCAAGAAAACAAAGGCACAAGGAAACCTGACATTGGAGTCAGTAATGAAAATCCACAGGGTTAGAAAAAAAACCTTATGAGGGAATTCCAGCTAGCTCTTTCATGAAGGCACCTGCTCTCAGACAGTCCAATATAATACACCACAGGTTGAGACTGTGAATCCTAGTAATGTTACCTTGGGTTTTTAGTAATCGAAATATACTGTATGTATCTACAGAACATATATAAATGGATAGATAGACACACACAATTTTCATTTAACCACTGTACTTACACTAGAAGAGAGCCTGTGATGGCATGATGGGATATGTATCCATGCAGCCCTCCTGCTTGGAGCTCATGACAAGGAGGATTTCTAGGCTTGTTCTATAATTTTATTTAACTCTCGCCCTTTTTAACAATTTTTGACATTTGTCATTAGGAGTACAGTGTGTGCCTCAGCAGCAGGTACCAAATCCCAACCCTTCCTCGGATTTGCCAAGCTACCCTCAGTGCTTTAAGGTTCTGTACCAGGCTCACCTTGGTGAAAATTCCCACAAGGTCCTTCACTACTCACACGCTAGTGCTTCCTGATCTATCTTCATATGTGTATACTCGAATGAAGCTTGTTTCATGTACATATGAAATGTGCAACCCAGCAAACCAGTGTTTTCAGTTGTTGTACAGTTATGGGATTATTTATCCCAGGGGACCCAACCTTTAGTACCCGTGAGAAACATTCAAATGTAAAAGAAGTTAGAGAGCAACAAAAAAATGCAAAAAGTTCCTGGGGGTGCCTTATATGTGCTGTGATTGGATATTTAGTAGCCCCTATGTGGACTGGCAGTCTACAGGAGGCTCTAATTGGCAGTACATCTAGTTTTTATGCATTAAAACTTGCCTCCAAGACAAAAAACTACTTTGAGGCTACTGGGAGCAACATCCAAGGGCTTGGTGAGCAACATGCTGCTCAAGAGCCACTAGTTGGGGATCATTGCCTTATCCAAAAAGCTCAGAATAACAGGCTGGTTCTTTGCCTGCCTTAATACTCTCACAGGGGAATGTAAGAAAGTCGCAAAGAGCAAAACAATTCGCACCAATAAGACTAAAAATCCACATCTCACAATGTAATATTGTTCCCTAAACTGTTATTGCATTGCGAATTTTAATTGCGCATTGCGAATTTTAATTGCGCACTCATAAGAAGTGCTTGAAGGTGTCGTAATCTTTTGGAGCAAACATAACAACTTTTTCAGTAAGGAGTTTTATTACATTGACTGCACATTGGCGCAAACTATAAAATTCGCAAACGGTCTTTCACTGTCGGAAGTGGTCGGTAAACAGTTTCCAGGCTCGCAAAAGCTATATTAAATTCGCACAAAGCATAATTTGTTCGCGCAAAGGCATAACTTTTCGCATTGCGAATAGTTTTTCCGTTAGCGATTTTTATTACATTCCCCAGTTAGTCTGCTACTGCACTAGGACAAAAAGCTCCAGCAGGCTCTTCTGCACCTTTAAAATGCCAATCTACCTAGTCTCAGAAAGAGACACAAGTGCCTCAAGCAACTCACAACTTACCCAGAGGTTGACAAATGAGCTAGTTAAGTTATGAGGTGCTGCCAACATTCCTAAATAGGCAGGAAGGTCTTGTGCTATTGATGTTCATCAACACCCTCAATATCTGCACTGCAACATTGGGCTTGGCAAAGAAGGCCCAAGATTACATTAGGACACTGATACATGGATTTACCCACAATGTACAATGGTGGCTTATTGTGTGCCAGTCATCAGTATCCCTTTAAATATCACTATACCTTCTTTAAAGGAGAAACAAACCCTTAATAAAAACAACCCTACCCCCCTACCCTTCATAGACCCCCTCCCTCCTCCCCCGCAGCCTAGCTGCCGCCCCCCCCCCGGGCAAATGCCCCTAACTCTTTACTTACCCCTCTGTGCAGATTCAGTCCAGCGGAGTTCACGGCAGTCATTTTCTTCTCTTTGGTAATCTTCAGAATGAGACTGACAAAGCGGCGCATTTGCAGTTGGAGAAATTTTCTGTTTCGCGACAACTGCACAACTGGGGCAAGACTCGCTGGACACATTCTGCACGGAGGGGTAAGTAAAGAGTTAGGGGCATTTGCCCGAGGAGGGCAGCTAGGCTGAGGGGGGGGGGAGAGGATGGAGGGGGGTTTTGTAGGGTAGGGTTTTTTTTTAATTAAGGATTTGTTTCTCCTTTAAATTGTGTTTGCATCTTGCTTGTGTTTTATGCATTGGATTAAATTGTATTTTATTAGCATGACACAAAGAATAAATCAGATAAAGAGAGTGAGTAACATGCTTGAAAAATGTGGAGAGATTTATTCTGGGGATTTAAGAACAAGATACATTTCCCTGAAAAAGATGCCTTCTCAAGGAAGTGCATAACTTTGTGTGGGTGTGTGGGTACAAGAAGGAAGAAAAGCATATATTGTGGGTCAGAGTGGAAAGATTCATAGCAATGACAGGATGGTATTAGAAGATTAGAAAGACAAGTGTACAGAGGATTAATCCAGGCTTTAAACTGAATGTTGGAATGTAAAGGGGAAAGTCTGTGGTAGCAAAGGAGAGTAAACGTGGCAAAAATACATTTAGAGGGTATTTAGAGAATTCTAAACTGGAGATAATAAAATACATTATTTATAAGTTTAATAATCCCTTGCATAAGAAAGTGTAAAAACTGGGAGATGTCCAATGATAAATGTGTTTAGCAGCAATACATGTACTGTAGTAAAGACAGATGAAAGTAGATTTTCGGTCAATGTTGAACTGGAATTCCAGGGGCCCACAAGAAAACAGAAATAGGGAATAACCACAAAATGGGCCAAATGTTTAGAGCAGGAGGGCCCAATGACACCTGGAACATCAGGAGTTTTCTCTTTTTCCTGGCCAGTGAAACACCAAGCTGAGGGGGGTTTCAAAAAGGGTATAGTCAGGACATTGAGGTGAGATTTAATAGTTCAGAACAAGACCAAAACAAAGGAAGCAGACTGAAGAATTACAAGGGAATCCTGCTAAAACCTGTTTTCATAATGAAAGAAAATCTAATTTTAAGCAACTTTCCATAATACATTTATTTTAAAAAAAGCAGAATTTATTTGTCCCTTTCTGAACTGCTGGTTCTGAATCTTAGAACAATGTAGCTTCAATTACAACTACTTTCATTATGAAAACAAAAAAATTGGCTGTAGTTCACCATTAAAGTGGCCATACACGGGCAGATAAAGCTGACGATATCGGTCGTTTGGACCGATTTGACAGCTTATCTGCCCGTGTATGGGGGCTTCCGACGTGTCTTCCCGATCGATATCTGGCCACGATATTGATCGGGAAGGTTTGATTTTTAACCGACCGACTCGTCGGAGCCCCTTGGCGCATCGTAATTCGATCATTTGGCCATACGGCCGAACGTTCGAATTACCCCCGATATAGCCATGCCGTTAGTGGCATATCAGGGAAAGATCCGCTCGTTTGGCAATTTCGTCAAACGAGCGGATCTTTGAGTCTATGGCCACCTTTAGAAACTATGTTGTTTGGTATGCCAACAGCAAAGAAATAAAATAACATCCTGACTTAAACAGCCTACCTAAACCATGGTATTGTTTCTAATGGCAATGTCAAAATGATACAGGCATTGTTCAATAATTAATTCCAAATACATAAAAGACACTTTCTGTCTGGATTTGTGGTTAAGGATCTCACCTTGTCTCATGGCAAGAACACTTCTGGATATAACCATGTTTTTTCTATATCTATAACCTTGTTATTAGCTAAGTGTGAGTATAAACAAATGTTAAACCTTATAGGGGGTATGAAAAAATTAAATCAGAAAACAAGTCCCCTGAGGGTGTGAGAAAACTGGCCTTATGCAAATGTAACTCTCGCAGAATACAAACCTTTCCTCTAATATATGCAAAGAGGAAACATACTGACCCACAAACCTCTAAACCCATGAAACATGCCCTCATCACATAATCAAATACAGCTACATTGAAAACAAAATACCAGAACTTTGTATACTCCATCACACCATCACATAAAGTGGTTGGTGTAAAATGCTGTTAGAAAGTAGACTTTTTTTATCAGCGAGAGTGTAGGAATAAATTATAAAACCAAAGAAGTGATCGTTCCTGCCAACAAAAATCAGGAAGCCGATTGCTCATTTGTTTTTCAGGTCAGCTTGTGGGGCAGTACTAGAGGTTGGGTGCATTTTCAAAAGCACTCACCCATGAAATGTTTTATTATTCTTATGGTCCATATGAGAATTAAAACACAATGGATACATTAGCTTTATTATTTTTGCATTTAAATAAACACCACTATGTTATGGCTTTAATACTACATTAACTGCTGTGTACTAAAACATGATATAAATAGTATACAATGGTTAAAGGAGCATCCCAATCCAAACATGAAATAAAGGGATCAATACAAAGTCTGCATGGCGCATATCTTTATCCATTCCCCTAGGACTGGATAATCTTTGTACTGCCATGAATGTATAATCAGTACCTTTGCCTCACTGCTTGTTATAACCCACAGAAAAAAAAAGCTGTATAACAGTGAATACCCTAACGATCCATATATTATTCAGGTTAGATATAATACAAGTCTTATATGTAGGGAAGATTAGTCATAAAGGCTTAATCTACTGATTCTTCTCTATTAAATAAATCTGCCGTATCAAGGAATAGCTGTGATATAATGAGGCAGAACGCTCCTGATCGCTACACACATTTCACCTTTAAAAATAACTCTGGCAAATCTCTCTCAGTCTTCACTAAAGTAATAGGAGCACTATGTATCCTGTGTTCATATCTGTTCATTCCTGTGAAGGATGAGAGAAGAGACAAGTCTTACAGAGATATAACCAGCGTGAAGGGCAATGAACTTATTAAAAGCCCCATTGAGGAGCCTGGCTGCAGCACATTAGATCTTCAAATACCCAGAGTCTAGTGGATGACTTCTGCTTGGTGAAACATAATGTTTTTAGATAGTCTGATAAAGTGGATCAGATGATAAGAAAAGTGGTAGTTTGATAGTGTAACTCAATAAATCAATCCGGTACCACATACTAGGCTGGCAAGTATGTGCCCTGGAAATACACCCTCTCTCTATGTGCGGCGAATAGAAAGAAATTTATTTCTTGCTTCACATTTAACTGAGCTTTTAAATAAAGGCTGTTCAATCAAAATTATGCATAAGAGGATATGCCCATAAAACAAGTTAATATGAAATTGTGACAAGCATCAAATTATAATCAGAAAAGGTGCACAATTAAGGTGCTGCTGCATACGTAAAAGCTTTGTATAGTAATGACATTATTTTACCCTTAAATTCAAGGAATCAGCAGTAGCAGAAGTTGTGCGACATACATCATAGCCACAGAGAGACATTTACAAAAACAAGATGGCAAAAGTAAAAAGAAACATTCTGATAATGTTTAGGCATTAAATTCTTAACCTATGGGCCAGGACCCAATAATTAGATTTGGGTGTTCATTGGACATGCAGGACCCCCATGACAACCTTTAAAAAAGTGATGTGTCTTCTTAATACAGAAAATGGTCATTATAAATTAGGTGCACATGTGGTTCTGAACCAGTTTTTGTGCCAGAAAGCTAATTAATTGACTTAATTTAGATACTGTTAAAAAAAGGTTACAAAAACCATACTCTAGGCAATATGAAATAAGCAAAGATTTTATCAGCATCAAAATAGTATAGTATAAGTATAGACATACTTATCTTGTCTTATTTTTTTTATTTTTTAATTTAACACCGATGAATTTGTTTAATGACAAATAACTCCTTCTTACCCTATTACTGACAGCCTGCTTATTGCTGGGTTGGCCTTTAAAGGAAAACTATACCCCCAAAATGAATACTTAAGCAACAGATAGTTTATATCAAATTGAATGACATATTAAAGCATCTTACCAAACTGGAATATATATTTACATAAATATTGCCCTTTTACATCTCTTGCCTTGAACCACCATTTCGTGACTCTATCTGTGCTGCCTCAGAGATCACCTGACCAGAAATACTACAACACTAACTGTAACAGGAAGAAGTGAGGAAGCAAAAGGCAGAACTCTGTCTGTTAATTGGCTCATGTGACCTTACATGTGGTTTGTATGTGAGCACAGTGAATCTTACGATCTCAGGGGGCGGCCCTTATTTTTTAAAATGGCAATTTTCTATTTATGATTACCCAATGGCCCATACTACTAAAAAAGTATATTATTATGATAATGGTTCATTTACATGAAGCAGGGTTTTACACATGAGCTGTTTTACTCAGTATCTTTTAATAGAGACCTACATTGTTTGGGGGGTATAGTTTTCCTTTAATCAGAACAGCTCCAAGGCAGTTTGAAGTTCTAAAATGGGCTATCTTTTAATTACATATAAACAATATAGTAATTTTAGATTAAACATGGGAACTGTACCACCAAAGGCACTGTGAGCAGTAGAGGAGGGCAAGAAGGCATGATTAATTTTAATTACAATTACACAGGTTCTATGCCATCATGACAATGATCTTTCATGTCAACAATATTAAATAAAAGTAGTTTAAAGACCAACTTTTGTCCCGTTGGTGTTATAAACCCTTTCTATAAATCTGGGACACTCAATCAACTGGCTTTGCTGCAGCTATTGAAAAACACTACAGTTCACACTTGGCTACTTTCAGGCTGTCTGGGCCATCTGTGCTTGAAATGTGTTTATGGCTAGCACTTCAGGCTATCAACTGGCCTGTGGGCTGAATAGACAGTTACTGCATGATGTACTGGCTATTCACATAGAAGGACACATTCTATAGTTGTATTCATTTTGCTAACAACCCAAACAATTGAACTACAGCAAGTGAGGTTCTATGGCATCACAGATGGATTTAAAAAAAGACAAACTGCAATTAGACAGGATCACAGGAAGGTCTGTGGGAATGACCTCTGAGCTGACATACTCTACATATCCAGAAAGTCTGAAAGTATAGTCCAGATTGGTTAAGCTGGTGGACCAAATCTAGAGCTTTAAAGGAGAACTAAAGCTTCAGTAAAGAAGTAAACTAGAAATGCTGTACATTATGTTTTGGGCTTCTGTACCAGCCTAAGGCAACCATAGCCCTTTAGCAGGGAAGATTTGTGCCTCCAAATATGTCCCATTAATTAATACAGATAAATACTATATGGCAGCACAGAAACTAATGCAACTAACATCAAAATGGTCAGCTCTTTAGCATCAGATTATATTACAGGCCAACCTCATTTGCTACTTGATAATTTGCGACAACCCCTAAGCTTAGCTTCTCATCAGCTGCTCAGAGCCCACTGAGCATGTGAGTGTTGCAGACACTTTCCAAGATGGTGACAAGTTTTTATGAGGGCAGATTGTATTTCTCTGGTGCCACCTCCAAATTTCGATATGTAGTTTCAGATAAAATGGTAGCATGAAGACTGTGGTCAGAAAGTCAAGTTATTGAAATCTGTCAGTGAGTGTTTCCAAGTGCTAATCACCTGCCCTGTGTGTGCACTGATACTAATACCACAAAGAAACAAATTTGATCGCTTGAATTTGCTCTGTGTTCCACAGTCCTTAAGAGGGGCTTCTGTGTGACAAACAAAAAATAACACTTGAAAGAGCTAAATATTGAATAAAAAAAAACTTTTGCAGTAGATCTAGCATATATAAAATGGCTTCTCTCATCTGCATTGTTTAGACTCTACAAATGTATCTCAATGTCATAAAACATGATTAGAAAAATGACAAGGAACTTTATCAAAAGATAATATGGGCAATTTCATTGTTACAGGTTATGGGCATGGATTATTATATGCACCCATACCAAGAAAGTGATACCCTCTGAGTAAAGCTACAGTTTGTATATGACAGTGATAGTCACTTTTTATTAGCCATGTATAAGGTAAAGCCAACACTGCAAGTGACATAAGCCATGGAAGCACTGTGAAACCCTCTTCAGCATTTCAAACACTGGCTTTACTCCGCTGCGAGGCTAGCTGTTCCTTGTCACATAGGGCCACATGCCTGTGTGGCCCTTGCCTTAGGAAAATAATTCTAAGAAACCAGTGTGGTTTCAAAATTGTCATGGAGGCTCGATAATTAAACCACTAAAGGCTGTGTTTGACCACACACAATTTCCTTTAATTACGCATTTCATCTATTTAATTAACAAACGAATTACTTTCCCAGCTGCAATGCATGGCTTTGGGCATCAGAAATGCAGACTAAAAGGTCATCATATTATTGCCACCATTATGGAACTGTGCTGAACATATTTTCCAAATGACAGAAACAGGGATTATTCCCATTCATAACCAAAAGCAAGACTTAAAAAAATAACACACAGAATGAGCTAGTAATGTCTACTTAAATAATAAAGTATTCAGAAGAGGAAATGAGAAATAAATGGGGAATTATGAGCTGTCCAAAAATGAGCAAAAAAAAAAAAGTCTATACAGATAACATAAGAGATGTTCCTGTTTCCTGAAAGTAAAAAAGCAATCTGGAATTGCCAATCGCTTCTACTTAGGCTAAGGCCACACTAGGCGATAGCGCCGCGATTTGACTCGCGGCGACTTTTCGCCGCGACATTTATTCCCCATAGACGCCAGCGCAAAAGTTTCCCCAGCGATTGCGGCTTAAAAGTCGCGGCGAAAAGTCGCCACGAGTCAAATCGCGGCACTATCGCCTAGTGTGGCCTTAGCCTTACGTGTGAGACACGACTTCTGCATTCAATTGCACAAGTTTCCAGAGAGATTACAGCTATGACAAATCCAATATGTGGTGGCGCATGCAGTAAAAATAAACAGTAAATCAAGGGAGTGATTCTTGCTCCTTGCTCTGTTTTCTGGGTAGGATTAGCAGAAATCTGCTATAGTTTTAACAACAGCAGCAGGAGAACCAGTTTGTCCCTGGCAACTCTGTGTCCCTACTGCCTGTCTGTTTGGTTGCTAAGGAGACTGTCCCTTACTAGTTACCCCTCTCTACTATGCATGTGCACTACTAGATTCAGGACATAAAACAAACTATTGCCCTTTTGTAAAGTGACATTTCCTGTTTACTGGTTGCACAGGTACTGCTAGTAAACACACGTTGGAGAAATAAAAGCATTATGCATGAATGCTACCACATACATGAATGGCGCTATTGTTTAGTTGAGAACTTCTTTACGAATTACTTGGAATAGAGATTAGTTTAAATTTGTTTTCCAAAGTCTGTCAGTACAGATATGGAAAATATTATGCAGAATGATTGGGACCTGGGGTTTTCCAGAAAAAAAAGGTATTTTTTAGTATTAGGATCACCATACCTTAAGTCTGCCAAATATCATTTAATCGTTAAATAAATCCAATAGGATTGTTTTTCCACAAAAAAAATGAAAGTTTTTTTAAAGTAATACAAATATAACGAAGTGTTGCCCTGCACTGGTAAAGCTGCTGTATTTGCTTCAGAAACACTACTATTGTTTCTATAAATAAGCTGCTGTGTAGCATTAGGGGCAGCCATTCAAATGAGAAAAGGCTCAGGTTACACAGCCGATAGCAGATAAGCTCTGTAAACCATAATGGCATTATCTGTTATCCACTATTTAACCTGTGCCATATAGCCTTTTTTTAATTTCTGCCATTGCTACACAACAGCTTGTTTATATGAACTATAGTAGTGTTTCTGAAGCAAACAGAGAAGTTTTTACCAGTGCAGGGCAATGGTACATGATATTTTCATTACTTTTAAAGGAACAGTTCAGGGTAAAAATAAAAACTGGATAAAAAGATAGGCTGTGCAAAATAAAAAATGTTTCTAATAAAGTTAGTTTGCCAAAAATGTAATGTATAAAGACTGGAGTGACTGGATGTCTAACATAAAATAACAGAACACTACTTCCTGCTTTCAGCGACTTGAAAGGGGGCAAAATTTGACATAACTGTTCAGTGAGTTTGCAATTAATCCTTTGCATGCAGCTAAGCTTCAAAAGCAACAGTTCTGGCCCATGTGCCCCCCCTCAAGTCACTGATTGGTTACTGCTTGGTCAGCAGGGTTCTGAAACCAAGTGGAAACCAAGAGAGCTGAAAAGCAGGAAGTTGTGTTCTGTGATATTAGGTTAGACATCCAGTCACTCCAGCCTTTATACATTACATTTTTGCCTAACTAACTGTATTAAAAATATATATTTAAATAATATAGGGAAGATGTACATATAATTGCTCTTTAGTGTGAGGCAGGTGAGGCTGGGTAATGTTCTATATGGTGATGTTTTGATGGCAGATTCCATTAATACCTTTGAGAAGAGGTTGGGCTCTCATCTATATATTGCACCATGCCCTGCACTTTTCACTAAAACCTGTGCTTTACCAATGAATACAGCATTGTATTTATACAGGATGGGTGGGGTGAGGCACGTAGGCGTCCCCCTTCCCCTTGCCCCTAACTTGTACGTCATTCAGGGAATGCTGGTGGGTGCAGAGTGCAAAGGAGCCCAGTATCTGCACTCTCAACTTCACACCAGATTAATGAGATACGTAATTGGAAAATGTGCTTTTCTTCCAAATGTGGGTTCACTGATACTGTAATATACATTGAACTGAACTTTTTACACAATTATTTTTAAACCCAAATTAACCATGTAACTGTGAATAATTCCCGTTTGTTTTATATTCCTCTATATTCTCGGGAGGTACAGTTTCAGTCTTCCTAAATTTTAGTAATTCCCATGTTGGCTTCTTATCACTTTCTATATGTAATGTTATAATCCCCTTAAAAGAAGCCAGCTGGTGAAATGTCCTAGCATCCCATTGGGAAAGGCCTGACATCACTGTGGGGTTGTTATCTGGAAGTGAAATGCTCCAGGTATAGCAATACAAGAACAAGCCCTTAGGTTTTGTAGGAGGAATAGAGGGATGCAATAATGCCATGCATATTGTCATAAATTATTATTCTTTATTAGTATTTGCCTTGATATGTCTGGAATTAGGGTCATAACAAGAGATGAAGCAGACTTTGTAACTGCTGAGGGCCTAAGGCTATTGACTGTTTAGTAGCTTTAGTGTACATTTATGATAAATGCTATTCAGAATTTTAAGGGGGGCCCAAATGATTTTTCAGTTGCGGCAAAGTAAATTCTAGCTGTGTCACTGTCTGAAATCATACCAGTTGCAACCTTTCTCAGTCAAAAGAATAACTTGATTTCACTTGCTTTAACATCATACACATTATTTCAGAAATCAGGGTGGTTTTAATTAATTAACAAAAGGGGTATTTGCCCAGGTCCACCAGGACAGGTTGCCCACCAGCAGATTTTTTACTTGACAGAAGCATCCATCAAAGATATTAGACCCCTCATTTTAATCATCTGGAAGAGCTGTAGAGCATTTCTTTTCATTATCACCATTTTCTATCTGATCCCATGGCTGTTGGTCCATAATGGCACATCAAGGGATCATGTCTATTAATAAGTGCAGAACATTTCTTGATTGTCTGTCTTAGTATATTCAGGTTTACCTGTGCTTACTATACCATGACCTGGATGAATGAAAATCTTCATAGACAAGTGGTAACTAGTAACTGGGCTGATCCTGGCCTGCTTTTTTAGTTTAGCTTTGATTAGTTCTTCCCTGTTTATATCTTCATAATATCTATTTGTGTCCCTCTTTTCTCATTTTAAAATCTGAAAAGACAATAGCAAAATGATAATTATTGAACCAGCTGCTCCCCACCAGTTTGCTTGAAATATGGAAATAGAGCAGCAGGGTGACAGTGATAGCCTGTCGACCACAAACTGGTACATTTTGCTCAGTAAACATTGCCTACTGCAATTTTCATGAATTGTCATTGGTGACACTTGTGCTGCATGGATCTTGTAATACAGAACAACAGCCAAAAGGGAATGTTGCAGGTCAGTTTAAACTTCGGCACTGTACAAACGTTTTTTATCTGTCTTAAAGGCTTAACTCTATATACAAATTTGACTAAAAGTGGGATGACTAGAAAAATATATTGATAAAGTGTGCTATTAATTGCAACATAAATTATAGTCAAATAGAATGGACAACACATGACTTTAATATAACACACCATCACTAATGTTTCCCAGATGTTTGCCCTATTAAAGCACAATTTAGCGGATGCTGGAACATCATTGTTTCTTGATCTGGGCATGAGGAGAACCAGTAGATTGGATCCTATTTCTGATCAACATGACAGAGCAATGCTTTAGGCAGCCTTTTCTTTATTTTTCATTTGTAATTTAAAGTTTTATTTGAATATCAAATCCAACATATCATTCACAGCGTATATGCCAACATAATATTACAAAGAAAAATAAAAATGTCATGGTTTATAGAAAAGGAATTGGGTCATATATGATGAGAATGAAAGGCCTGTTTTGAAGTTATCAAATGCTTAATACTAATAAGTCCAGAAAGGGATTTATTTCCAGATATGTATGGTTTATTGAAAAGTAGATGGATCTTGTAAGCGGTACCAGAATTCAGACAGCCTTGTCTTTTCATTAACATCTAGAAAAGGGAAATAGGTGATTAGAAAGAAAATCAAGACCCCTTGCCAAGTTATATGAGGTTTTTAAATCCATCTCAACAGTTTAGTAATTACACTCACTCTGACATTTTCAAAACTTCATCACAATCTAAGATGTGCTTAATAGCTTGTAATATAAGATATGTTTAATAGCTTGTAAAATGTGGTCCTTAAAGAGTGCCCCTGAGGCAAATAGCAATTTCTGCTCCCCACATCGCAAGTAATAGGAAAATAAGATCTTCTAATGTTGGCGCTAGATGACATTTTCAAGCCTCATGGCTTCTGACCCCTAACACCTTACAGAACAATTCTGATTGCTGAGGAACAAAGATGAATGTATCAGAAGCTTGATTAAAGAAAGCAATATCAATTACGTTTTACTGTACTGTTTAATATATATTGGATGTGCTAGTGCGTATGTGGGCATATACTGTATGTTTTGTGGTGCACAGAAGTAAAGTCATTTATGTACTAAGCACTCTTAGGGAGAATTAGTGATGTGGGTTGGGATTTTCCGACCCGCACCTGCCAGCCACCCGCCCTCCCTCCAATCACGTTTAATAAATATTGTATGTGCTAGTGCATATAGTGATGGGCGAATTTGCGCAAAATGGCGCCGGCGTCTCGTTTTTGACGAAAAAAAAAGAGTCACGCAAATTCCCCGCAAATTCGTGCCTGGCGAATAAATTCGCCCATCACTACATATGAGGTTATATACTGTATGTTTCGTGGTGCATAGAAGGAGAGTCATTTATGTACTAAGCACTCTTAGGGGGAATAAGTGATGGGCGAGTCGGAATTTCCTGACCCGGCCGCCCACCAACCGCCCTCCCTCCTCCCACGCCTGCTCGAGCCCGACTTCTAGGTTTCTTTTATAGACATGCGCCGACCCGAAAGTCGGCATTTGACGGTGGTGGGCGGGGAGAGAAGAGCTCAACCCGCACCCGCCTCCCGGAGGTATGAGGCTGACCCACACATCACTAGGGGTGATTTTTTTTTTTGCCAGTTTCCTTTACCAGCTTAGACCTGCCGAACTGATAAAATTAAGCTACGTAAATCAATCTTATGTCAGTGACATCATATCCTGTATGTCAAAAAGTTATTAATATTATAAAAAACATTTTTTCATATTTTAAAGCGGGATTACATGGTAGCACAGAAACCAGTGCAACTAGCATCAACATTTAATAATCAGACTTGTAGCATCATCTTATATTACAGGCCAACCTCATTTTCTGCTTGATTATCAGCTGTTAAGACCTGGGGTCAGTGCCATGTGGGGATTGATGAAAACCCTTAAAATCTGTATATGCTTTCAGACCCTTTTCCCCACAGGTGAAAGTAGAATAGTTGAATTGAGCAAAATGAGCTGTATCTGTACTGTTTTCCCCTTCTGCTCTTATCCTTTCTGAACCACTCCCTCTTTCCACCACTAGTTTTCTTTCCTCTCTGCTACCTTTTCTCACCACTAATACTAATATCTTCTTTACCCTTGTCCTCTGCTCTTTTCCACTCTGCTTTCCTCTCCTTATATTCTTTCATTCCATTTCCTTGTTCAACATCCTTTTCTTCTCTTCACAATTTTGCTTTTTTTAATATTCATCTGTCCTACATTGATTATTCTCGTGTATGCCATACCATCTCTGCCTATTTCATTATGCCCCTTCCTGTTATTTATTTGGCACTCTACTTTTGCACCCTCTTCCTACATAGCCTGCTCCCACCCACTTTTATGGAAAACATTTCACAGCATCTGCTTAGGACTGTGTGCATTTCTGTAAAATTGATCTGTGTAGTTGGACTGGGCAGTCAACAGTGGGGTCAGAGATAAAACCTCAGCAGACTACCCATTCTCACTACATGGCTCAATCCTATATTTGAACAAGTGCACCTTACTTTTTACCATACCAACCAGGAGGTTGGGCAGGTGCAGCGGGAAGGTTGAAGCAGGAATTGTCTCTAATCCTGCCCCTACGTACAAAGTGGTTTGTCATCCCATACCAATTTACCAATAATTGCAGTATAGAAAAAGTCAGTACCACTGATGTAGATGCTACAATACCACTGAAAAAGTCAAAGTTAATTCAAGTTCAAAAGTCTGTCTGAAGTCTCTTGTTCAGTGTCAAAGGGAACTGAGACCTATTGAGGCTAAGCAGCAGTCTCTACAAGGAAGGGGGTTATTGTGTGTCACAAAAGTATCACTTTATTTCCACGTTTGTTTTGCAGACTGCATTATTCTTTATAAATAACAACCATTGACTGTGAGAAAATATAGAAGAAACAAATATGGTATCAGGTGCCGGCACAGGATGTTTTTTTGGGGGGGAATTTTTCCTGTTTCTGGTAAACATACGGGAAGCTTTTGTGAGGCAGATTAGGGGAGGGTGGGAGGGGGGTTCTTGTTTTATTGTTTGAACACCTGCTCTGCTCCTGAATCCAGAAGGAAACTCACATTCCCATTCCATTGACAGGATTCAGACCTGAACGGGAGGGTTTGACGCTGCTGGATAAAGTGCCTAGCTATTAACTGCTTCCAATGTCTAATTATTCTGTGATAACACAAGAGAAGAAAAAAATTACAATAACTTCCCCTCCTAAATAGCTTCCTGCGGGGTTCCTGCGCGTACAGCCCCTCTACACAATACTTTATCCAAGCCTTAAGGCAGTGAATCCACTCTATTATTTATGAGCCGTAGTCAAGAATGAATGTTATTAAAACAGAATTCCTGGCCAACAGTGCCTATAAAACAAGCCAGGTTTAAATCTTTCACTATAACTTAATATATGATTAAATCAACATTTCATTGTGAAAAGCAAAAACATTCTGCGCTGTAAAAATACAATCTATACAGTTTAGCATGAAATCTAAACATGCTGTAATTACATGTATCTGTATTGTCTTGCAGCTAGAATTGGAGTGTCAATATAGAAAAACAATACATTGCATTTTACTGCCAATGGGGATCAGATATGAATATTTCATTTCCAAAAATATGAAATTGCATGCCTGTAAACCTCTTTTTATTACAACATTTATTTTGCCAAGAATGTCTCTTTATTAAATTGTGACAGATGAATCAGCCTACAGGTTAGAGAGTGAAAAAGGTTCATGCCAATGTCTGGATCCCTGCGTCTAGCAGAACTGATATGATCGTGTGGGATTTAAAATGTGACATTTTCTGCATTCCTTTTTATGGGCTTTGACTCTTGTAAAGAGAAACAAATTCTGACATGCTCACGGATGCCTAATGAACCTGAACAGGTAAAAGAAACTGTATTCTATGTGTGTGTGTTGGTGACAGTTATAACTATGCAAAGTGACTTTGTTTGCATTTTTTAAAAAAAAAACATATGTTACTAGTGAACTAGTTACTAGAGAACCAAAATTAGTACTACAATTCTGAACAAAATCTATTTTTAGAATATTCACTGTTATTAAAGAGAATTTAAAATAAAAACAATTACACTGTAATTTATGTAAGCTGATTTACATCTAAGCACTTTACAATGTTCTATTTTTAGTGGTCGTTGGGTTATTTGCCATTTTATTCTGCCAATAACAGGTTTTCAGTTCATCTGTCCTTTTGAAGGTCACTGACCCTATGGTTGAGTAACAACAACCTTAGGGTCCTTAGGGTCACTAACACTCTTACTTTGTAAGAGAGATGATGAACTGAAAGCTTGATATTATTCTTCAAAACTGCTAATATATCAGAAAACACAGTAAATTGAAAATATATACGTAAATTACAAAAGCACTCAAAGGAGCACACTTTAAGTCAGCAACATAAAACATTTGCGCTGTGCAATTGACGTGATAATGACGCAGGTGGTAAAAGGGGCCCCTCTTTTAAGATGTCTCACCTTGTGAATTCATATATCATGCACTTTATTGGGGTATTCTAATAATGGGTATTTTATATCAATTACAATTTGAATCTGGGCTTTAATATTATGGGGTATTTTGTTCCTACTATTTTAGGATTTAGTGGTGAGAGCATGTAGTGCCACGCCTCAGATAACGCAACGCTGTGCCACAGAATGTAGAATATGTGTTCTGTGGATAAAAGTACTGAAGTGCCACAGATAATAGATCTACACTCTGCAGCACTTTTGGGCAAGGAAGCAGAAGTGTTCATCAGCACCTATGCAGCAAGCAGATGCAGGGACCAAATGGGCCCTTGGGTGCAATCACCCAGGGGCCCCTAGGAATGAAAACATGAAAACAACATGTCTGCCGCAGATGCTCTGCAGAACTTCTGGGTAAGGGAGCAGAAGTGTTCACTGTTTGTTCACCATCACCTTTGCAGCAAGCAGAGGCAGGAACTGAGTGGCCCTTGGGTGCAATCACCCAGGGGCCCATGGGCAACAAAAGACACATGAAAACTACATTTCTACCTATGCCTGTACTCAGGGCTGCCTGAGGTGGCTCCTGGATTGCCAACCTCTCTCCCTGCCTGCTTACCTGTACAGGGGGGAGGCTGCAACACTAGTGCGAAGAGTGCAATTGCACTAGTAAATCCAAATCTTTGGTTTCAAAATGGGAATTCAATGGGAATACTTCTCAGGAGCAGTTTCAGGAGGAGCAGCAGAGCCCTGCCCTTACGGCATGGATTTGGGCTGCGTTTTTATTCATCTAGATTATTATCATTATTTATTTATATATATATATATATATATATATATATATATATATATATATATATATATATATATATATATATTATTGTTATTATTATTATGTATAAAGAGCCAACACATTCTGTAGCAGTCTAATAAATCGGTGTATACATTTAACATAAAGATTACAAACAAAAAACAATAACTAATAAGCATTACGAGATATCTAGCATTACGTGCCCTATCTAAATAGCATTGCTTGTATTTCTGAAGCTATAACAAACAAGGGAAAGTTGTGCTCACCACAAAATTTTTAAACCCATTAGGCGGGAGTGCAATGAGGCTGTGAGCACAAAATACCTATAAACAAATACAAGAGGTCCTCTTATTGATAATGGGTTGAGTGCAGAGGACCTCTTGTATTTGTCTATACACTACAGATTGCCAGTCCTGGCTTGGAAGGAGAAAGGAAGTTCAGAAAAGTGCAAGTGCAGTCACACTAAAACAAGCACACATGTTGTGTGTATCAGTGCCATTCATTAAAGGTGCTTGTGTCCAAACACGCTCTTTGAACTAGTGCTGTGCTGAGTGAAATGGTGTCTATTGACGCTGGGGAACCTTGGAGATGTATATCCTATAAGTATGTCAGACAAAGTCAATGTAAACACTTAAAATAAATGGCTTAAGCCTATGATTAGGGAGCAGTGTGTCAGGCTATAGCGTTGCATAAAGGTTTTGCTTTTTAACTAAATTTTTTCCAGTGGCCTGTATGGATCTTTCTGTGCCCAACACCTTTTTGTACTTTTGTACGAACCTTGCAGCTGCAATTGTTGCTCAATATACTATGTTCTTTGATGTTTATCTATCCCCCCCCCGACACACATTTTTTCATAGGGGCTCCTGTAAAGATGAAGCCCAAAGCAAATATCCCATTTGCCATTCTTTAGCACCTTAGCAAAAAACTGTCCCTGTGATAGCAACAGAACATGTTATTCAAGGCTGCCTCACATCAATTATATCTAGTGTCATCCACACATCTAGTAATATGGCAGCTCCTTCTTATACATATAAATACAAAACTGCAGCGTGAGTTCAATGAACTGTTAACTTATAACCCTTATAATACTGTTTGCATAACACACAACATAACCTGCCAAGAATTTATAGCAAAGATGATGATATAGATACCTCAATGAAAGAGGGATCTGAATAAAAGCACTATGACAAGGGAGTAGTGGGTCACTTCCTAAATATCCAGCTTCCTTCTCCTTTCAGCACAGTTGCATAATGTTGATTTTTCTGAACTATTTTCCTTGGTCAAAGCTTTTTATAATCCTTCCTTTATTATAAAGCGGAAATATATTCCACAGCACTGCTCCGTCCCTTTCCCTGTGATAAAAAGCCCCTATCTTTAATACTCTTTCTCTCTCTCAGTGGGGAATCTCTTTTCACATCCCCGGTCGCCACTGAATGGGGATTTTAATGGTGTGAGAAAGGTTTAGCAAACAGTCACAGTAACATTTGCTACAGGCCATGTTATAAAACTGTGCATGTCAGATTCCAGAGATGGAAAATAATGAGCTGTTATGTCTTATTCTGTAGGGCAATGCAGTACATTCCCTCTGTAACCCTGGCATTTAATCTGGAGTTTCTAGTTTGGAGTTTATGATATGATTACTGAAGGTTGATTTATTGAGTCATCGAAACTACCCTCAATAACAACATTACCATTTGTGAAATCCTACCCTGTAAATTCCTGTATCTCCCCCTTTCTTACATGTATTTGAACTTGCAAATGGCACAAAGGACTTCTATGGGAATTCCTGCTGATAGGCTAGAAAAACATGCCAGATAAAAGCAGTTGGGTACGTGTTTTATGGGGTCACTTGGGAGGAAAAGCCAATGATTTGTATCAATGTATAAACCAGAGGATTCAGGGAGATGAATCAACAGTGTTATAGTGACATTATCAGCATACTGACCTCAAAGAATTGGCCATGTTTTGCTAGATAACTAATCCTTTGCAAGTCCCATAAAAGTAGCAAGTATATGGGAAATAACTGGGACTGAATTTGGAGAAAAGTTTTTACTCCTTGCATTGAATCTTGTTTTCATGTGATAAATTGTGGGCTAACTTTTTTTCACTGGACTGGAATCTGTATCAATTTATCAGATTACAGAAAAAGTCCTAGAACTAGTGATGAGCAGATTTTTTCGGCAGGCATGGATTCACAGTGAAATTCCGCATTTCGCCATCAGCAAACATTTTTTGCGAAACTGAGTCAAAAATCTGCCCAGAAAAAATTTACTGCAACTAAAAAGTCATCAAGACAAAAGTGTTGCAGAGACAAAAAAGTCGCCACAAGAAAAAATGCCCATTGACTTTAATTTAATTTGGACAAAAAAAGTTTCCAAGACAAACAGTCACCACAAAAAAAAGTCCAAAAATTTTTGCTGTGCAAAGAAACAAGCCAAGCAAAATACGCAAAAGTCACATTCAGCTCAATTCATAAACCTAAAAGCATCATATTATATCAGCATTTCCATATCAAGAACATTTTTTTATTGAACTATGTAGAACTGATCTTTCATTTTTAAAGGCATGTTATAATCCCATATTTTCCTTCTTTTTTTTTTTTTTTACAAATTGCAATTTCATTATTCATGCACTATTAGTGCTAGGCGTTTTCTGTTGCTAAATATTGTTAGTGTTAATGAAAATACATATTTCAAATTAGGCAGAACTGTTTACTTTGCTAATCTTGATTGTTCTGCTACTTAACCCTGTTAAGGCCCCGTAGAAAAAGGAAGGAGACTTAAGGGGGAACTCCAACCCATTTTGTAGGTTGAAAGAAAGTCAAATGTTATACTATGCAAATTCCCCTTTAATTGTGGTATTACCCTAATTTTGTAAAATTCTACATTGTTTTTAAATACAAACTTTGCTTTTCTTTGTGTTTAAAGGGAAAATATATCTAGCCCATAAACAAATGCAATAGTCATGGAGTGCCTTGGGCTGGACATTGCAGAAATATGGGAACTAAAACCGATATGGCTGAAAACTCAAGTGGTTAATATCCATTGTTATTGAATTTGTCAGTTTTGCTTTAAATAAAAGATAATGTAATAAACACAAACATCTGGGACTGCCGTGAGGTAATTCTTCTGGAGAAAGGGTCAAAAATGAGAATAACAGTCACCCTTTAACTTCCCAGAGACCTCTAACCATTATGTTCAACTGGATTCTGTTACCTGTGAAACCTGCACCAGATTTTATCACAGTAAATTCCTGTCACAGCCTTTAAAAGTCACTAAGTAATAATGAGCAGTGAATGTAGCAGATTATATAGTCGCACATAAGAATGATTTTTACTTAACTAATCTCAACATCTTGCTATTACTTCCTTCTTGCAGTTGGGGACATGTGAAACCTAGTCACAAGGGTCACATTCAGCCTTGCACAGATTTCCCCAATTCCACTTGTTATGTGTGCCTCTAGTATGTAAGAATGCAGTAGTCACAAACAGAAGCTGTGGTATGGGATCCGTTATACAGAAAGCTCAGAATAAAGGGAAGGCCATTTCCCATAAACTCCATTTTAATTAGATAATTAAAAAAAAATTCCTTTCCAACTATTTCCTTTTTCAAACTAAGATATAAATAATCCTTATTGGAGTTAAAACAAGTTTATTGGCTCTAATTAATGTTTAAATATTTCTTAGTGGGCTTAAGGTATGGATATTCAGAGACCCCTTTCCGGAAAACCCCTTCCCTAAACATTTTTGAGAACAGGTCCCATACCTATATATTTTTTATGGTGGTGCCAATAGTATATTTAAGCTTCTTGAAGATTTAAGATGGTGATAAAAATGCCAACTTGACCCTTCCAGACTAAGTCTGCAGCTTATTGGCCTATATATGGTGCCTGCCCCACAAATAGTAGAGCAAAAATCAGCAGGTTAGAAAATCTTATCAAGAATATTGGAACTTTATTGGTTGCAATGCCATATGAGAGGATCAACCCTTTTTAGCCCAGCTTGCAAAATTAGTCAATATTTAAAGGGGTAGTTCACCTAGAATTAATATTTAGTGTGATGTAGACAGTTTATTCTGACAATTTTTAGTTTTTTTTTATTTATTTTTAATGTTGGTGGTTTTTGACTTGTTTAGTTTTTTAAGCAGCTCTTCAATTTAGAGTTTTAGCAGCTATCTGGTTGATAGGGTCTATGTTACCCTTTCAATCAGACAATAGCTTGAATGAGTGACCTCCCTTTTGATAGCTGAAAAGAGTCAGAATGCATAGCAAATAATTAAAAAACTATAACAAATGAAACAATTATGACCAGATGAAAAGTGGTTAAGAATAGGACATTCTATAATTTATAACTTAAAGGTGGACTCCCCCTTTAAAGGAGAACTAAAGCCTAACTTAAGAAGTGGGCTAGAGATGTTGTACATTATGTTTTGGGCTTCTGTACCAGCCCAAGGCAACCACATTCCTTTAGCATTGAAGATCTGTATCTCCAAAGATGCCCCAGTAGCTCCCCATCTTCTTTTCTGCTGATTCACTGCACATGCTCTGTGCTGCTGTAACTAAGCTTAGGGACCCACTAACAATATACAGTACACATAGACTATAAAGGTGGTTATTTACTAAAATCTGAATATTTCTCATTATTTTATTAAAACCACTTAGACCAAACTCCAATCCACATTTTTACCATATTTATCAATAAATTAACTTGAAAAAATCTGGTGCAGGAAAAGACTCTGAAAAAATATGGATTGTACAGTGCTACGCAATATGTTGGCGCTATATAAATACATGTTAATAATTGTATGATTATTGCCCGAAAGCCACAGATAATTCGGGTTATTATACAAAACCCAATGCAGATCATGAAAAATGGTGCTAACCTAATTTTCTGCTTGATAATGTGCGACAATCCCTAATCTTAGTTTCTCAACAGCTGCTCAGAGCCCACTGAGCATGTAAGTGTCGCAGACACTTTCCAAGATGATGTCCTCCTCATATGCAGAGCGCCCTAGGCAACCTGGCCAGTTGCAGCGCCAGCTGGACATGCGCGAATCACCGCTTGTCGATCAGTTCGTCTTTAAGTGTAAGGTCGGATTTATGTTGTGATAATATTATTACATCATCTCAGAAGTAAGAAACCAACACTGCTGCAGAGGGGATAATATTATTACATCATCTCAGGAGTAAGAAACCAACACTGCTGCAGAGGGGAGGCCCTGAGATGTAAAAAGTTGGCTGGAACATGGATAGAGGTTTGGCATAATTGCAGAATGGACAGGATGTATTAGGAGCATGGCTGGGTGTTTGAATTTCCACTTGTATTGGTCAGTATGCAAACTAGACATCTAATTCTTAATTCATACACCATTCTATTATAGAACTCTGTGGAATATGTTGGTACTTTATAAATAATTATTACATAGTGATATGAAAACATAATAATACTTATAAGGATGCAGAAGGAAACTCTTTCACTGCAGTGAACCAAATATGACCCTAATTATTTACTTATTTAAGCACAATTGCCAACATCTCTACTTTTCTGAGCAATAAAAATGCATTGTTCTTTTTTTGTCCACACTGAACAGAGTGGGGTCAGAGGGATGTCTTAACTTAGGTATGTGTATGATCCTAATGGCATAATATAGTGCTCACACCATGGTATTCCAGGCACCATCTACTCTGTAAAACAGAAGTCCTGTCCATGGGATTATTTTTGCTAATATATTGTGAAGACAAAACTGCTTGTGTGGCCTTAGCCAATAGCAAGTAGAATACTCAGTTGGAGGAAGGGGTGTGACACTGGCATGTGGGCAAGAGGTTACAAAGCAGGCAATCAATCACTGGCACCATATGACACCCGCCTACCAGAATACAGCTCTAAAGCAACGGCTCTCAAAGATGCTGGAAGTTGTAGTCCAATAAGCAGAGGGGTGCAGCCTGGACCTCCCTGGTCTAAAACAAATATATTCTGGCTGTTGCCATGAAAAATGCTGACAGAACTGATAAATGACATAATGCACACTTCTCTGGCAAACAGCAAACAAAACACTCCACTTAATTGTAAATTAATGTGTATGAAAACAAACCGTAGAGAGGTATGATTTATAAATTCCTTTAATCCCTTCACTCTTTGGTGCCAAATCATACATTTTCTTTGCTTTAATATTTCTTCCCAATAAAACATTATTTATACTTTCCTCCTTAGCATGAAATGAGATTAACCACTTGCAGCCTGCATAGGTGTACCATTGGTCTAATATCCATCCTGCAGTTTTCCTTATTCTGTTCAACTATAAGCCCCTCATCCCATTCCCTAGGAAGCTTTGGTTTGGCATGAAAGATTTGAAAGATTTCTCTATGGTGTTGTAAAGAGCCAATGGGAATGGGACCATTTACTAAATAAAGTGTAATAATAATAAACATGCAGAGAATAGGTTAAGCAGGGAAACAATGGGGCTTCTCTACACACAAGGTGCAGGCAGCTCCCCACATATCTCACTAAATAGCTCCAGATGTTAGGCCTATGGAACTGTCTAGTGATTTATTCTCTTTTCACTCACACCCTTTCTTTCGTCTTTCACATTCATCTCTCTTTCATTTTCATACAAACACACGCACACATTGTATGTCTCTTTCCTTTTCAGTCTCCTCGCACATGCTTATAGAGACATAGACATGTTTCTTATCACTCTATCTCACCCACATGACACCCCACACAGATAGATTCTTCTACCCCTGACACATCTCCCTGCATATTTATATTCTTCACTGTACACTCAAACAGATCAGGGCAGTCTTTGTTGAAGTCAAATATGGCACCTCTGTAGTTTGCACACAAATTCCATTTCAATTTCTTTATAGGCTTTTGCTCACCTGCATGAGGGCACACAACTACCTAAAATGTATTGACAAGCCTTCAACCCCTACTAGCTGCTGTATAAATCAAGCACCTCCATCTGCAAATACCAGGATTTATTTACATTTGCCATTATCTAAATACAATAAACCACTAGGATTTTAAAGATGACAGTGCAAGTGAAGGGTCGGATCATTTACAACAATCAAGGTCAGGCTGGGCTTTCATGAAGTAACTAGAGGAGCTTTGGAAGGATTTATAATGATTCTAGAGCTCAGCCAAGATTTCCCCCTCAGGTCAATTAAGGTCTAAGCAAAGAGAGTTGAATGCTTAATGATTCCAATTCAACGTGTATAAACACAGGCAACAGATAAGATTCCTATATCTGGCATTTCTTAACGTGTCTCCCCAAAAATTCCTCCTGACTTTGAACTGAGCCTTTGCAGGCGACTTCTTCTTGGTTTTTCCAACACACACACATATTATACCAATGATAATAGGGTTCTCGTCCAACTTTGGGTGATTTATGGCATATCTCATAATTATAAACCATGATCATCCGTGGAATTTGCCCTAAAACAAAGCATTTGTCAAGTGTAAGACATATCCAGAGTATCCGTATATCTCAGCATGAACCAATGACCTCTAGCAGTTTCATGCAGCATGGCCTGTGTTTATCTCATAGCATTCTCCTGTCCATAAATTAACTTGTAACCACTCAAATGATGGTTACTGCAGAGATTACCATCTAAAGCTTGTCTTCATAATTGATTTTCAACTCAGTCAGAAGAAGCATTAAGACAAAGCATATACACAGTGTGGAATTCTATACTTTGTATTGTGATCATATTTTCTGAAATCTTTGAAGGTAAACATACAAACTATCTAAAACAACTGAATTTGACACTATAGTTCATAGTTGAGTTCCTTGGCGAGCACCTCTCATTTGCCCTCGGGATAAACCAGTGCAGCAGCATTAAACAAGCAGGTGGCCAATATTAGAACACCTGCTGCCTCCATATAGAAGGCATCTGCAGAGCATTGCTCCAGCACACCCATAAATTCACGTAGCCTCCAATAATGAGCTTTGCTGTGTCTCACTTCATCCTGTTACTACTGTGATTTTGTTATTTTGATTTTTAAATATAAGCCCTTGCTTTTTACAGTGTTTTTCAGCCATCTACAGAAATCCAGGCATTAAACTTCCCAGCATCCTCAGGCAAGGGCACATGCTAACATCACAAAAGGCTGATAATTGAATCAAACAAGATTCCCCAGTTTCAGAACCCAGTTTCCTTGCCAACCGGGACACTCCCTCTCCCTTTTGATCAGTTTTTGCTGTCCTGGCTTCAGAAACGTATATAATCAAAGCTGAGCCAAAGTCATATTTGTTTATTATAATAATAGACCAAGGTATAATTTAAGACACATTCCCCACACCCTTGATTAATTTTATTGATTCAGATTGTACAGGAATAAGTGGAGATCAAGGAAAGGTTAACCTTAAACTAGCACATATGCCATAATTCCATGTGCTCTATACATACCTGAGAGTTTACTTAATTAGCAAACCCTCTTTCACGTAGTACTACTTTAACCCATCTTGTGCTGCTTTGTATAGAAACATAATTCTTTGAACTAAAGCAACATAAAATTGCTTTAAGGAACCTGCTAAACTTTACCCAAATGTCAGATAGGAGACAAACTCTCAGCATTTTAAAACTAGGAGTAATTTTGTAAAATACTTTTGTGTGTCCCATAGGGATAAAACAGCCTGCAGACAGATGAGTAAAGCATGTTTATAAAACTGCATAAGAAAGCGGAGTCAGAATGCAATGTACTTTGCTACTAATGCTATGTATAGAACATAATGTAAAATCACAGTTATTTTTCAAGCCTTGTAATATTTTTCTGCTAATCTATGTGTAAAATGTTGACGTGAAAAAGTGTGTCCACTTGAAAAAAGCCACCAGCCCACCAGTCCCATTGACTTTAATGGGATTACACCAGGTCCGGAATGGTTTAAAATAACGTTGGGCATCAGCCTGTAATAAAAAAATATGCAAACCTTTATAAAACTTTCACAGTGTTAATTCATACACATAAGAAAAGCAATGAAGTTGCTAAACTACTTTGTTATAAAACTTATTTGCTTTTATATATCTTTATAAAAGATGCCCCAAAATATCTGCTAAAATGCTTGTTGGGAATGCTGCACACTAGAGACTGAACTGGGCAATATGAAACCCTTACAATGATTTTGGATGGCAGCTATCCCAGTGAACATGTAGTAGGAAGGCCCCTCGCAGGGGCGCTCCACCAATGAGGCGAGTTGAGACACTCGCCTCAGGCGGCAGCGCGGGCGCTCCACCAATGAGGCGAGTTGAGACACTCGCCTCAGGCGGCAGCGCCCCCCTGGTTACCAGGGGCGGCAAAAATGCCGCTCCTGGTAACTAAGAGCCGAATTTCCGGTTTTCAACCCGGAAATTCGGCTCTTCTAGTGCAGAGAGCGCAATTGCCCTCTCTGCACTAGCGTCGTGCAGCGCCCCGACCCCCTCTTGTGCAGAAAATGTGAGCACCGTGAGGAGGGGTCGGGGCGGCAATGGAAGGCCGCCTCAGGCGGCATAAAAGCGCGGATCGGCGCTGGCCCCTCGCACACCCTTTATTCAGATAGCCAGCTTACCTCGGTGCCCAGTGTTTGGAGGATACGGCAACCTCCAAAATTCAGCGAAGAAAAAACACACCGGCACACGACGGATATAGATGTAGGGGAAACCCATGCCAAAACTTTTTACTGCGAAAAGTGCAAATGCAACGTTTCAGGGCTCTGCCCCTTTCTCAAGCATGTGGATCAAGGTTTAGAGAAACATTTAAAGGTAGGCCAATTATAATTAATTGGATTCAATTAAGTAAATTACAATAAGTGGATTACAATTTGCAAAAGTGCATACAAAAATTATATAATACAACATTTATCAGAGTTTAGAAAAATAGTTAAAAGATAATTTATACTAAAAGTTCATCATTGTAAAATGTGTGTACAGTGTCGAAGTCCCAGACGTGAAAGATAAATTGGTAACAATTGAGGTAAAATATCTAAAAGACACATAAATCGTTACAATGAATATAAAAAAGGATAAAAAGTTACTCTTACCCTACATAAAGAGGAAAGAAAATACCTGTCCCTGTAGATTAGTCAAAAGATATTGTTCTCATCTGTAAAGGAAAAAAGCACTATGAATAAAGCCTCATATTTAGAAAAAACAAGCCATATTAAATTCCTCATTTAAACATTTGGGATATAGCATTCTCTCTGATAATAAACATTGACTTTTTCTTGTAACTATATTATTTCAAAATTTCCCATCGGACTTGTGCCACTCGATGCCCATGTGTAATAAAATTTTGCCAGCATAGTTTCTTTCTTATATCTCCCTGAGTCAGTTTTGGACTTTACATCAGTACCAGATGGTATTACAAGGGGGCTGATATAATTCCGTATTATAGATTTATGTTCATTTAGTCTGACCTCCATGGGCCAGCCAGTTCGTCCCACATATACCAGACCGCATGGACATTTAATACAGTAGATGATGGTATAACTGTCACATGTAAAGAAGCCATTCAATTTATGTTTAGAGCCCTGCTGAGGATGTATAACAGAATTACCAGGAATTATGCCATTACAGTGGCCGCAATTTCTACACGGAAATGTGCCCATGGAATGTTCCAAAAGTTGTACTTAGCACTGCTCAACCTTAGGTTTAATTAATTGTCCAACATTTTTACCTCTTCTGTATGAATACAGAGGAGGTAGTTGGAACAAATGGCTATATTTGGGATCGGTCTTTTAGTATTAATTATCTTTTAACTATTTTTGTAGACTGATAAATTTTGTATTATATAATTTTTGTATGCACTTTTGCACATTGTAATCCACGTATTGTAATTTACTTAATTGAATCCAATTAATTATAATTGTTCTACCTTTAAATGTTTCTTTACACCTTGATCCACATGCTTGAGAAAGGGGCAGAGCCCTGAAACGTTGCATTTGCACTTTTCGCAGTAAAAAGTTTTGGCAAGGGTTTCCCTGCAACTATCCCCAGGCTCTGTCCCTAGCTGCAGTAACAAAGTCTAGATTCCTGGAACATAAATTGGGAGGACAGGGTAGGGTAATTTGGTTAAGGGAAGAAGTGGCATAATTAGATAATGCTAATGGCTAAATGGCTTTAGTTATTACTAACATGAGAAATGTGACAACAAAACCAAGGGCACAAGACATTACTGATTATTGATAATTAGTAAATTGAAGATGTTTGTATTCTAAGTAGCCTTTAGGTTGGTCTTCATTTTGCTTTATTAGCTCCTCTATCATGTCTTTTTCCTTCCTGTGGGAACCCTTACAACCAGATAGCATACAGCTGCATGCACAAAAGAGGCAAACTCGCGCTATTGTCATTTTTATTTTATTCAGGCCTTCGCCCATTCATATTCCATTCTGACTTCCTTATTACTGCTGTTTGTTAGGGTAAGTAAACCCTACTTAACAGAGAGCTGTTTAAACCAAACATCTACAAAACAAAAATATTGAAACAATTAAATGCCCCACATAATATGAATATTTCAGATTCATTGCAAATTGTATTTTCATAACAGATTCTATACCACAGTTTTATCATACAATAACTATGAATTAGACAGTTGCTTGTGTCCCTGATAAAAAGCCCATAAATATTATAACTAGTGGTGAACTTCACTACCTTGCCATTCGTGGTTCGTTCCATTACAGGCAATTTTTTTTATCACCTTAAAGGGAATCAAAATCCAAAAACACATTTGTATAAACTTATTTGCAGAGCACATCTCTGAGCACCTTCCCAATTTACATTTTCGATTTTTAGTGGCTCCTGAGACAGTTTTTGATTGCTAATGTCTGGCTATCGGCTCAGCATTCGTTTAGTGACCCCAAAATGGCAGTTTTTTTGCTGCCGTTGGTAAAGTGCAATCTGAGGCAATGTTATCATTGCAGGAATACCCCTGAAGTTAGGGCATAAAAATCTACAACCTCACATGTTTTTTATTAAACTTGTGCATTATTAAACGCAATAGAAAAAAAATGGTTTTAATGGTAACATTTTAGCTTTTGGTCTGATTGATTTCAGACATACAGTTACAGGAACATGGTAGGTGGCCTAACCAAGCAAGCGCTAAAAGCTCTATCATCATAGAGACTGCAACTTTGGGAAAATGTAAATAACCTTACTGAATACAAAGCCTCTCCATAAACATTTAGCCACTGGTATTGGCAGAGCATAAAGACATGGAACCACCTACTGCTGACGAGTAACTCCTTCACATACTAAACTTGTTGCTTACAATAATGTGGACTTAATGGAATCTTGGGGGAGGTGTAGTGCATCTGTCTCCATTAAATCCAGTCACAGTAAACATCAAAATATTTCCATTCTTCACCTCAGTTCAACTGTACAGATCTAAGTGGCGGAAGGGGTATGTTTATCTTTTTTTATACCAGCTATTTCTGCAACATATGATATGGCAAGATATAGGAGTGGTTAAACATGACATCAACTTCTAGAAATACTAATGTATCACTTCCATGCCAAGGGAAAGTATTATGCTAGGTATTGAGTACCCCAGAACATGATCTCTGCATGCCTTGGGGTGATAGTGGGGACAGACAGCATGGAATAAGAAGCTCACATTCCTTAACAGTTCCCCTAGCACTTTCCAAACTCCCAGTGACAAAAGCACAATGAACCAACATGCAAACACAATAGAAATTCGGCACAAACACAGACTGCTTCACACAAGGAGGGAGGCAAGAATTCCTTTTATCCCTCTCTGGCATATGCAAGAAAATGCACACTCATTACATCGCCTCTGCAGCAAGTTCTTTGCGCAATAATGTATATAATCATCATCCTCGTCATTCATTTATTTATATAGCATCAGCAAGCTTGCAACACTTTATATTCATTTGTTTAAAACAAATTGCAGTTAGAATTTGGATTTTCCAGTGTACATAAATTTCCCAGCAATGTTGTGGTCTAATGGGGTGGATCCAAATGAGGCAGTCATCATCATCATTTATTCATATTGTGCCAGTATATTATGCAGCACTTCACATAAATTTATAACAAACAGGTGTCTTACAATGTACAATAATTTAACAAACAAAGGTTACAAAATAAGAATATGGATCAGAGCGCTCTGCTCGCAAGAGCTTACAATCTAAAGGCAAGTCCTTACAAGATGTCAAATAAACAGCGTTTATATCATATATCATAAAATAATAAATACCTTAACCCTTTCCCTGCCAGCCGTTTTGTCCTAGATGCGAACATCTACTGCCAAGCAGTTTTTAGATATTTTGCACTCTTTCACTTTAAGGGCCTTTCCTGGGGTGGTCTTTTAGTTAACCCAGGAAAACAATATATTGTTTTTTTCAGGACAACCTGAACTTTCACAATATGCAAGAATTTTGGTGTAATTCTACTTCTCTAATAAAATATTGGATTCTAAGTGTCAAATAAAATGAAAAAAATCATGTTGCACGAAGAACAATCACATATATCAGAAACATCATTCATTTTATGTACGAGAACACAGCCGATTTAGAAAGGTCTATGTCTCCTGAACGCGACAATACCAAATATATATAGTTTTATGGAGATTTCTCACTTGTATAGCTCAAAATCTACAAGCAGTACACAACCAAATTTCCAAAGCAACACTTCCCAAACGGCATACTTTTGATTTCAAGGCCAAACATTCCGCTAACAGTAGGTTTACCCTAGAAAACTACCCATTACTAGAAAGAACAGATTCTGGTGAATCAAAAATGGGTAGAAATATCTTTGTACTCCAAACCACCAAGTTGCAATTGTTTCCTAAAGTTATAATGTTTTATAGAAATTGGTGAATTTTTTGAAAAATGACCTCAAAGCTTCCACTCTACAGCAACATATCTCCCACACATCATTAGGTATCAATGTAAAACACCCCAAATATAAAATCCTGGGTCCACTGAACAGTTTGATGCCCAATATGAATAGATGTACCCAAGCACGTGGCATAGGAGGCCCCAAAAGGAAGACCCCCCGTTTGTTCTGTCATTTCAGATACTGCAAAATCAACACATTTACATCGTTTTGAGGGGGGCAAATGTAGAAAAAAGTAAGTTCACCCCAGAAAACCATATATTTTCGGAAAGTACACATTGCCACGAATCTAAATTGGGTATGCATGTCTTTGTACTCCAAAGTACCAAGCCGCAAATCATTCCTAAATTTGGTGATTTTGGTGACATTTCCAAAAATCACTTAAAAATGTCTACCCTGCAGCATCGTATTTCCCACATACTTTTAGGTATCAAGAGAAATCACCCCAAATATGAAAGCCTAGGGTCCTCTGAACAGTTTGATGCCCAATATATATAGGTGTACCCAAGCACGTGGCATATAGGGGCCCCAAAAGGAAGACTCCCATATGGTCTGTCATTTGAGGTACTGCAAAATCAACACATTTACATCGTTTTGGGGGGGGGGCAAAAGTAGAAAACAGTAAGTTCACCCCAGAAAACCATATATTTTCGGAAAGTACACATTCCCACGAATTCAAATTGGGTATGCATGTAATTCTACGCCAAAGTACCAAGCCGCAAATCATTCCTAAATTTGGTGATTTAGGTGACATTTCCAAAAATCACCTCAAAATATCTACCCTGCAGCATCGTATTACCCACATACTTTTAGGTATCAAAACAAATCACCCCAAATATGAAAGCCTAGGGTCCTCTGAACAGTTTGATGCCCAATATGCATAGGTGTACCGAAGCATGTGGCATATAGGGGCCCTAAAAGGAAGACCCCCATATAGTCTGACATTTCAGGTACTGCAAAATCAACACATTTACATTGTTTTGGGGGGGCAAAAGTAGAAAACAGTAAGTTCACCCCAGAAAACCATATATTTTCGGAAAGTACACATTCCCACGAATTCAAATTGGGTATGCATGTAATTCTACGCCAAAGTACCAAGCCGCAAATCATTCCTAAATTTGGTGATTTAGGTGACATTTCCAAAAATCACCTCAAAATATCTACCCTGCAGCATCGTATTACCCACATACTTTTAGGTATCAAAACAAATCACCCCAAATATGAAAGCCTAGGGTCCTCTGAACAGTTTGATGCCCAATATGCATAGGTGTACCGAAGCATGTGGCATATAGGGGCCCTAAAAGGAAGACCCCCATATAGTCTGACATTTCAGGTACTGCAAAATCAACACATTTACATTGTTTTGGGGGGGCAAAAGTAGAAAACAGTAAGTTCACCCCAGAAAACCATATATTTTCGGAAAGTACACATTCCCACGAATTCAAATTGGGTATGCATGTCTTTCTACGCCAAAGTACCAAGCCGCAAATCATTCCTAAATTTGGTGATTTTGGTGACATTTCCAAAAATCACCTCAAAATATCTACCCTGCAGCATCGTATTACCCACATACTTTTAGGTATCAAGACAAATCACCACAAATATGAAAGCCTAGGGTCCTCTGAACAGTTTGATGCCCGATATGTATAGGTGTACCCAAGCACGTGGCATACAGGGGCCCCAAAAGGAAGACCCCCATATAGTCTGTCATTTCAGGTACTGCAAAATCAACACATTTACATCGTTTTGGGGGGGGGCAAAAGTAGAAAACAGTAAGTTCACCCCAGAAAACCATATATTTTCGGAAAGTACACATTCCAACGAATCCAAATTGGGTATGCATGTCTTTCTACGCCAAAGTACCAAGCCGCAAATCATTCCTAAATTTGGTGATTTAGGTGACATTTCCAAAAATCACCTCAAAATATCTACCCTGCAGCATCGTATTACCCACATACTTTTAGGTATCAAGAGAAATCACCCCAAATATGAAAGCCTAGGGTCCTCTGAACAGTTTGATGCCCGATATGTATAGTTGTACCCAAGCACGTGGCATACAGGGGCCCCAAAAGGAAGACCCCCATATAGTCTGTCATTTCAGGTACTGCAAAATCAACACATTTACATCGTTTTGGGGGGAGCAAAAGTAGAAAACAGTAAGTTCACCCCAGAAAACCATATATTTTCGGAAAGTACACATTCCAACGAATCCAAATTGGGTATGCATGTCTTTCTACGCCAAAGTACCAAGCCGCAAATCATTCCTAAATTTGGTGATTTAGGTGACATTTCCAAAAATCACCTCAAAATATCTACCCTGCAGCATCGTATTACCCACATACTTTTAGGTATCAAGACAAATCACCCCAAATATGAAAGCCTAGGGTCCTCTGAACAGTTTGATGCCCGATATGTATAGGTGTACCCCAGCACGTGGCATACAGGGGCCCCAAAAGGAAGACCCCCATATAGTCTGTCATTTCAGGTACTGCAAAATCAACACATTTACATCGTTTTGGGGGGGGGGCAAAAGTAGAAAACAGTAAGTTCACCCCAGAAAACCATATATTTTCGGAAAGTACACATTCCAACGAATCCAAATTGGGTATGCATGTCTTTCTACGCCAAAGTACCAAGCCGCAAATCATTCCTAAATTTGGTGATTTAGGTGACATTTCCAAAAATCACCTCAAAATATCTACCCTGCAGCATCGTATTACCCACATACTTTTAGGTATCAAGACAAATCACCCCAAATATGAAAGCCTAGGGTCCTCTGAACAGTTTGATGCCCGATATGTATAGGTGTACCCCAGCACGTGGCATACAGGGGCCCCAAAAGGAAGACCCCCATATAGTCTGTCATTTCAGGTACTGCAAAATCAACACATTTACATCGTTTTGGGGGGGGGGGCAAAAGTAGAAAACAGTAAGTTCACCCCAGAAAACCATATATTTTCGGAAAGTACACATTCCAACGAATCCAAATTGGGTATGCATGTCTTTCTACGCCAAAGTACCAAGCCGCAAATCATTCCTAAATTTGGTGATTTAGGTGACATTTCCAAAAATCACCTCAAAATATCTACCCTGAAGCATCGTATTACCCACATACTTTTAGGTATCAAGAGAAATCACCCCAAATATGAAAGCCTAGGGTGCTCTGAACAGTTTGATGCCCGATATGTATAGGTGTACCCAAGCACGTGGCATACAGGGGCCCCAAAAGGAAGACCCCCATATAGTCTGTCATTTCAGATACTGCAAAATCAACACATTTACATCGTTTTGGGGGGGGCAAAAGTAGAAAACAGTAAGTTCACCCCAGAAAACCATATATTTTCGGAAAGTACACATTCCAACGAATCCAAATTGGGTATGCATGTCTTTCTACACCAAAGTACCAAGCCGCAAATCATTCCTAAATTTGGTGATTTAGGTCACATTTCCAAAAATCACCTCAAAATATCTACCCTGCAGCATCGTATTACCCACATACTTTTAGGTATCAAGACAAATCACCCCAAATATGAAAGCCTAGGGTCCTCTGAACAGTTTGATGCCTGATATGTATAGGTGTACCCAAGCACGTGGCATACAGGGGCCCCAAAAGGAAGACCCCCATATAGTCTGTCATTTCAGATACTGCAAAATCAACACATTTACATCGTTTTGGGGGGGCAAAAGTAGAAAACAGTAAGTTCACCCCAGAAAACCATATATTTTCGGAAAGTACACATTCCAACGAATCCAAATTGGGTATGCATGTCTTTCTACGCCAAAGTACCAAGCCACAAATCATTCCTAAATTTGGTGATTTAGGTGACATTTCCAAAAATCACCTCAAAATATCTACCCTGCAGCATCGTATTACCCACATACTTTTAGGTATCAAGACAAATCACCCCAAATATGAAAGCCTAGGGTCCTCTGAACAGTTTGATGCCCAATATGTATAGATGTACCCAAGCACGTGGCATATAGGGGCCCCAAAATGAAGACCCCCATATGGTCTGTCATTTCAGGTACTGCAAAATCAACACATATACATAGTTTTGGGGGGAGCAAAGGTAAAAAAAAGTGCATTCACCCCAGAAAACCATATATTTTCGGAAAGTACACATTCCCACGAATCCAAATTGCGTATGCATGTCCTTGTACTCCAAAGTACCAAGCCGCAAGCCTTTCCTAAATTTGGCGATAAAAGCAACAGTTTTTACATTTTTGAAAATTGCCTAAAAATATTGCAATTGGCCGCATTTATCTCACCCAATTTCTTACATACAATTCTAAAACACCATAAATACTGATGCCAAGGGTCAATTGAACCGTTTGATGCCCAATATGCATTGATATACCAAGGCAGCTGGCATGTGCGGACCCAAAATGAAAATAGTGCATATGATTTTTCTCCGCTGCCGATTCGCCTTCTGTGAACATAGACCCTTGACTTCATATTATATGCCTCAAGACCCTCCTAACAGCAAAGACCCCCCCCCAAACCATATATTTTTGGAAAGTACACATTCTGACGAATCCAAAAAAGATAAAGACGTCTTTCTACACCAAACTGCAAAGCTTTTCTAAACGCAGAGGTTTTTACATTTCTGAAAATCGCCTAAAATTGTTGCAGTTTGCCGCATTTATCACACACAATGTTTTACGTATAAAGAAAAATCACCCTAAATATGGACGTCAGAGGTCTACTAAATAGTTTGATGCCCAATATGCATAGATTTACCAAAGTATGTGGCGTGTACGGACCCCAAATGAAAAACATGCCTATGAATTTTCACGCTAGCCAACTAAGCTGCAGAAAAGAGAGCCCCAACTGTGCGTTATGTGCCATAAGACCCCAAAACTGTAAAAAGACCCCCAGAAACCCATATATTTTTGGAAAGCATATATTCTGGCGAATCAAACTAAGTAAAATAAATCTTTCTATACCAAAGCACCAAACAGCAAAACTATACTAAAGATACATAAGGAACAATAATGCATGGATAAAATTGCAATAAAACCACAAAAATAGCGTAAATCAATGAAATAACAAAATAATTGATCCGGCAGCGTAATTAGTGGCCGAAATCGATTATCCAATAGTCACGCTGTCAAAATAACATGCTTTTAGGCAAAACAAACAGTACAATGAATAAGTAAAAAAAAAAAAAAAACCCCTGTTTGTGAGTTTTTGTGTATACATATTTGTGCACTAATAAAAGTTGTCTGAGTGTGCAAATACATGTAATTAAGTGTAAATAAGTGTACAAAATCGACTAAGTGTGCTAAAATAAAAAAATAAAAAATAAAAAAATACAAATTTTTACTAAAATGTTCATGTAAGTGTATAAATGTACTGTAGGTATGTGTAAGTGCAGGTAAGTGTGTAAAAAAAAGTGCACTTACCGTTTTTGTAGCAGGAGGATCGCTGGAACCGAAGGACGACTCCTGGCAGCGTGTCTGCAGAGTTACTGCGCAGCAGGAAGTGACTGGGCGCGTGGTGCGACGAGGAGGAGGTAAGCCAGCAGCAGCAGCGCTTACATTGCGCTTCTGCTACTTTGAAGTCGGATCTGCGACAATCGCGTCGCAGATCCGACTTGACAGCCCCCCAGCCACGTTGCCCAGGGGGCTGTCTACCCTCCTGACTCTCTGCAGAGGCGGCAAAAGCCGCCGATGCAGAGAGAAGGGCTCAGCTGCAAAAGAACGTACGAGGTACGTTCTTGGCAGCCTGAGCCCTGAACCGCCAGCACGTACGCCGTACGTGCTTGGCGGTTAAAGGGTTAACCATATCAGTAGGATACAGTATATCACTGAGAGCTAATGGGAACCCATGGTCATTGAAATTATACTTATGGAACATATTAGTGCTACACTAATCATGTGGGCAGTACATTGCAACAGGAACACAGCTCCTATCATATGAATCTTCTCAACCTTAGCAGTGAGCAAAGGAATGAAACAAAAGGGGTTATTGACCTTTGAGTTAACTTTTAGTATGATGTAGAGCAGGAGTGCCCATACTTTACTAATGCAAGGTCTACTTTTAGGGATGTCCCATTATGAACTAAATCCATAAAAGCATTGTTAGCATTTTGTTCCGTGGAAAATATTACTTAAATACTGATTAATGGGAAAATGTATATTGTTATATTTAACAAACACTTTCTTATGTAAACTTAACATAATAATTATCTGAATGAAAAGCATAAAATGGGAGGGTGATTTAGTCAAGCTGTTTATTGACAGTGTCTTGAGATCTACTGATCACCAGCTATAGGTCTACTGGTAGATCCTGATCTACCTTTTGTGCACCCCTGATGTAGAGAGTGATATTCTGAGACAATTTTCAATTGGTTTTCATTATTTTTTTTTCAAATTACCTGTACTTTTTTATTCAGCAGCTCTCCCGTTTGCAGTTTCATTAATCTGGATGCTAGGGTCCAAAGTACCTTGCAAATTAGCAAATTAGCAAGTAAAGACTTGAATGAGAGACTGGAATATGAATAGGAGAGGGCCTGAATAGAAAAATGAGTAAGAAAAGTAGCAATAACAATACATTTGTAGCTTTACAGAGCATTTGTTTTATAGATGGGGTCAGTCACCCCCATTTGAAAGCTGGAAAGGTTCACAAGAATAAGGCAAATCATTCAAAAACTATAAAAAACTATAAAAAAGGAAAAATTAAGTTGCTTAGAATTAGTCATTCTATAGCATACTAAAAGTTAACTTAAAGGAGAAGGAAAGGCTACAACTAAGTAAGCTTTATCAGAAAGGTCTTTATAAATACACCAGTAAACCCTCAAAGTAATGCTGCTCTGAGTCCTCTGTCAAAAGAAACACAGCATTTCTTTCCTTCTATTGTGTACTCATGGGCTTCTGTATCAGACTTCCTGTTTTCAGCTTAAACCTCCTTGCCCTGGGCGTGAACATGCTCAGTTTGCTCCTCTCTCCCTCCCTGCTGTAATCTGAGCCTAGAGCTATGAGTGAGCAGGGAAAGACATAGCAGGAAGTGATGTCACACCAAGCTAATACAGCAGCTGCTATCCTAAACAAACAGAAAGAGCTTCTAGAGCGGTTTACGCAAGTATGGTAAAGCATTCTGCAGAATAAATATAGTGTTATAGCTTGCACTATTGAGGCTAATCTATTGGCAATGAACTGCTTAGTAGCTTTCCTTCTCCTTTAAATGTGAACCACCCCTTTAATAAACAACTAGTATATCTCTGTGATATATTAAATGTATGTTGTTTCCACTGGTAGTATAGTGTGACATGCCTACAGTTGCTATTATATGTACACTATCTGTCAACTGTCAATCCGTGACAGAATGCCTATAGAAATGCCTAGAGTATTTGCAAGGTCGGTAATTAAACACAATATTCAGTATATACCTCACATGCAATATTAATCAACTGTATATTGGTTCTGTAGGCAATACAGCATAACAATCCATTTGTTTCTATTTTATGTACCGTTCTACCAAAAATGATAACATTCTTTAGTAGAAATCAATGTTTGTATACTTCTTGTTGTTTTTTTAGCTGTGTGTGAAGTTTTTGGAATGCAGTTCAGTAAATAGACTTCTTACACTTACATTGCCTAATCCTTAAAGGCTGGATGTTGAGCATTTCCCTGTAAGAATGTTCTAGAGGGAGCATAGTTGTCCCAATAAAAGGATACAATTTTCCTGTTTATAAGCAGGGTTTATAATCACTGTACATTTGCAGTAGCTTCTCTGTATATTTCTATTTATACCTGACTGGGAACTATACAGTTTACCTTTTCTGTTAATCAACAATATAAGAGCAGCCCTGGTAGCCCATGTAGCTGTAAATAACCAGAGAATGAACCCCACTCACATTTATAAACAAGCAAAATCTTTTATTTGTGACAGATATGTTGTCATGCCAGTGCTGGGTATTTATCAGCCCTAATGACTTTTTTCCTGCTGTCTCCTCTCAAACAATATGATTGTCCCTTGTTCTTTCTCTTTCTTGTAGCAATGCACAGCCGGGCTACAAAACAGTTCTATGTCACAGATGAAACAATTACTGCAAATAAATTCGATATTTTCCAGACTCACTATCATTAGCTGCAGAATGACACAAACTAATTGATAGACGTGGTGTTATGGTGCTCTGGCACTAATTGCTTGGTTTCTGCAGCAAACACCAATTTAGTAAAATGAATATCTTATGGCTCATGGCAGGATGGGTTCAAGGGTAAAAGAATGTTCAGTATTTGGTTTTCAGGGAAACTCTGCAAATAGTCCATATGTTGGTTGATGCTTTATCCACACAAAAACTCATTTGCTTGGCTGTTTTAATAAATGGGCAAAAGGAACATTTGCCCATGGCTCACCATCAGAACTTTTGACAGAAGCCTCTCCCTGAGGCCGGGCCAGAACAAGCAGAGAATTGTCAGACAGGCCGGAATCAGGATAGGAGAACATAGAATAGTCAGTGGACAGGCAAAGGTCAGATTGGAGAGGTCAGAGTAGTCACAAGCAGGCTAGGATCAGGATCGGAGAAGTCGGAGTAATCAGGCAGGCAAAGGTCAGGATTTGAGAGGATCAGAATACTCAAAAAGGCAGGCAAGGTCAAAACACAGGAGATCCATCAGGAATCGCAAGACAAAACACCCAGGAACTTCAATAATAGAACCTAACAACAGGCAATGAGTTTAATACTGATATCCCTTTAAATAGTTTGAATTTCACGCCGTTGTGCCGGCGCGTAAAACCCCGAAGTTCCCACCATGCGCGCATTAGGGAAGTCAGCACAGAAGGGAAGAGGACGCACTCAGCGGGCATCCCCGCCTGAGCCGTGGCAGGGGAGCCCACCACCCACTAGACCACTAGGGTGAGTTCTTACATATGGTTTATCTTCTACCTTGCTTCTGGACCCAAATTCTTCCTTAGTAAACACAAGAAATGTCTTTATTTTATTCTTCCTTATTATATTCTGGATTACCTGCTTGAGAATACAGTTATGGAATCTGTTATCCAGAAACCCGTTATCCAGAAAGTGCAGAGTTATGAAAAGTCCGTTTCCCATAGACTCGTTTATACCAAATAATCCAAATTTATAAAAATGATTTCCTTGTACTTGATCTCAACTAAAATATAAATAATCCTTATCGGAGCCAAAATCATCTTAATGTTTATAACATTTTCTAGTAGACTTGATGTATGAAAATCCATTATCTGGAAAGTATATATATATATATATATATATATATATATATATATATATACAGCAAAAGGAGTCTATAAGCCATTAACACACTATTTTTCTTTCCTCCTGCTTTACTTAAAGCAGACCTAAACCAAAGCAATAAATTGATGTAAACCCATAGTGGCCCTCTGAGCATTTAAGCACATTTTTTATTTCTATTAGTTACTCGGTTGTTAGCAGTTTTACACTGCTACTTTTGACTCAACATCTCTTTTGAGTGTCAGCGAATCTATATTTTCTGCAAAGGCAGTTCAAAACTGCTATTATAAATTTGTGTCACTTCCAAATGTGCTCAGAGAAACCCTGATCAAGTTTACATTAATTTCACTTTTTGGGTTTAGATTCCCTATACTAATTAAAACATAATAGTATATATATTTTTTTATTCTATTAGTAATTTTTTATGTGCATCACAAGACATTTTTTTGCATTAGGAAGAAATTTTTAAGAGATTGGTCTGCCAATTCAGTAGGCACATGGGTTAAAGCTCTTCCATACTGAATCACCTACCTTTTAAATAGTGGAACTGAGAAGTCAAGCGTCACCTCCTCCAGATGATGGAAACCAGAATAAGCAATTTGAAAAATGTGCCAATAACCTCTTTCACGTAGAATTGTTCATATTTTATTTCCCTTTATATTGGCTTTGCCCACTGTAACTCCAATGCCTCATCTCAGACAGTCACATTCCCAGTTATCTTAAGAGTTCTGGCATTAATAAAGGTACTGGATATTTATGTTAATACGTTAAGCCCTGGCCTCGCAAGGGGCTGTAAAATCTGTGTGGGACACAAGAAGGGTACAGATAACAAATGTGGATTTTGACAATGACCTTTTATGAGGAGTTTTGAATCCAAAGGGCAAAAGATCTGCCTTGAGCTATAGATTTAACCCCATGACCTATGGCTGCAGCCCGAACATGTTTGGAGGGTTTAACTCTGAATATTTCATAGTCTCGTAAGCTATGTGTGTGTATCAATAGCAGGATAGCTGCACCCTCTGTGAGATGATAGGCTGACTTTTTTGCAAGATAAATGACAAAGCAGCCACGGGAAAGGTAATCTTAATGGGATTTACATAACAGGAATGGAATGCATGACAAGTTAAACTTTGGATTCCAAGCATTATAGAAAGGAAACTGCAGATTAAGAAATAATTTCTATAGCAGTGTTTGGCCTGAATTGTTTTCTGCAAAAAGGTATGGAATTCATTTTGGAGCTTATATACCTGAAGTGTGTATCTGTGGAGAAAACTATAAATTAAGGCTTACAATATGTTCACAATATCCCCTGAACTTGCTGTCCTGCAGGGCAACAGGGCAGGGAAGGCTGTTTGCTTTGAAGGAAAATGTAAGCTTTGAAGGAAAAGTCCAAGCTTTGGCTCTACTGGTTTCACTCAACTACATCTCCAAGCAAGTGATAGTTGTAGTATAACAACAGGTTGATAACAGTTGATGGGCTGAAGGTTAAAAATCCTGAGTTTTACCATGTTATTCCTTGGCTCAGGGGTCCCCAGCAAATGTCTTCTAATCTGCCCTAGACTGGCCCTGCTCACAAGCAAAGAGGAGGCCATAAATAACTTTGTGATAGCTTATGAGGCAAGGACTAATGAAGGCCACATTGGGATGAGAGAGTTAAGAGATAATTGCTAGTTTTGCTATTTTTTTTATTTCAATCCTGCTGTGTGTTGTCTCCTCCTTCTCTCTATATCCTATATCATTTCACATATTCCCACAAGACTCAATAATTGCTTGCTAAGGGGCATGGAACAATAAGGGTTACTAAGATGAACACATGCAAAGGGTTAATGTCCCTCACTGAATCTGGAAAAAAAAGGGGGAGACAGAGCTGCTCAGTCAGTATTTGGTTACATAAAGTTCTTTTATACACTGTTTACAAACAGCAGTGTTTATTGCAGGAAATATAAACCATTTCCAGGACGCACCATATTGCAATAATTGTACGTCAGGAGTGATTTGAGGTGACCAGACCAGTGGAGCCTTTTGCTACAGAATATGTCGGACAATAATAACTATGATGAGGTGAAAAGGTTTTTAAAGGTAACGTTTACTCTCTAGGTAAATAAATTCTGTAATGATTTCTGGTCAATATTACTACAGTGTAGTAGTATTACTACAGTGTTGCCCACGATTTGCAAATGAGCAATTCAATGACAGGCACCACTTCGGAACATCCATCAGACATCAGTATTTCAAGTATTTCCTATTGGCCCTCTTTCCTTTAAATACTATGTCTGTACCTAAAGAAAATTAGCCTATGATTAAGAATCCCTGGATGACACGAAACGCGTAAGGCTTTATCTTTTAGACATAATGTAAAATAAATATATTGTTTTATACTTTAATTTTGGCTCCTGTATTCTACTATTTGTCAGATGGATGTTCCGGAGTGGTGCCTGCCTGTCATTGAATTGCTCATTTGCAAATCGTGGGCAACACTAGCACACTGTGCCATCCTTTTATATAGAATTCCAGTATACTTCCAAATAGGATTGTTTAATAAATAACAGCTATTCAAGAGGTCATTTGTTTTTCTATTTTAGGTACCCATACATGAAAGTGCAGAAACCATTTATACAGGGGCAATAAACCTGAGGAATTGATCAGAGAAGCAGCTCAGTACGTGACAGCGCCCTGTAAAATGGGCCGTGACTGTTGATGGCTATGGGGATACTATTCTTTAATAAGCACGGGATGTCCTACTGGGGACCAGCCAATAAAAAACCTTTGATTTCTGTGGATGGCGTCTCTACTGGCATTACACAAAAACATCTCTTGTAACTCTGGAGCCAGCAGACTGACTCCTAATTTGTTCAAATGATTTACTTACAGACAGACTCTCTGCAAAATGACTCACTGTTGTGTCCATTAGATTGCACATGCCTGAGAAACCTGGCCTCTCCTGTGACACTCAGTCCCATTGTCATTTAGATACACAGCAAGATCTACTGTATAACTGAAGATATAGGCCTCTTTATTATTCCTTTTAGTATCCATTTTTTTTATATAACGCTTCCATATTCTGGAGTACTTCACAAACGTGTTTATCCTTACTTTATAAGACCCTGTGAGTATGGGGGGCAGTAGTAGTGTTCAGGCTCATATGCATTTCCATTAAATGCTTTGCAGAACACCTTTATGACGTTTTGGAGGACCTGAGAAAGGTTTGGGACTTATGCCACTGTTTAGACATAATAAGTAATGCAGAAGATCTGGTTGTCCATCACGCTCAACTTTTGGTCTTAGTTGATTAAAAAATGTCCTTCCTGACTCAAAGAGCAAATGACCAAGCACCGGCTGAACTTTGTATTGAGAGCTAATTTAGTAACTTCTATTGTAGCCAAACATGTATTACAGTCTTGGGTGCACCTTCCATTGATCTAAAAGGCAGACATTTCTTGAAACTAATGCATTTGTCCACCTAAAGCTCACAGAGTCATTCAGCATATCTCTAACTATTATGATGCTTAAAGAGTATTCTTGGAGACTTTCAAAGTCAAAAACATCTTCAGTTCTTCCCTCTGAAACTAGCTTTAAAGCAGTTAGGGTGGGTCAGTTGTGTTGACTGAAACGGCTAGATGAATCTTTGGTATATATTCCTTGCCAACAGTGGAATTTCGTTTCCTTGGTATTGTATATACTGTATATATACTCTATATTTATGATCCAGAGAACATTGTAGCCTCTTCTGACACATCAATGTAGTAACTTTATGAAAATTCCTATTTGATAGATGGTGCTCTTTACACAAGAGGATGGGAAAGCCCCTCACACACAAACCCTACATTCCCTATGACAACACAAGGGTCTAATTCCAAATTATAGGCAACATTTCTGGGACAGGTTTGTGTAACTTTGAAAGAATAATAGCCAAAGCTCTTTACTGATCATGTCCCAAAGGCTTTCTTATCAGATGGTAACCTGACCCACGCAGTGCCTTATTAAATTATCATCATTAGGAACTTTTCACCAAGCTAAAGCCTGGTTTTAGATCAAGTTCTCAAGGCATCTCCTATGTTACCTCCAGGGATTCAACTGTGCTCCAGTGGTTTGTACAGCCCAAGATCAGAACATAAGGGGCTTTGTATTAGACGCAGATACTAAAGCACAAGCTGGAAGTGTCAGATTCAATTAACTCTGCAGAACTGTGCCATATACTGATTGCAGTGGAGTCCTAACCTATGGCAGTCTACTTGATAAACTATAACTTGCAGCATGCTCCACTCTGCAGATACCCAGAGGGTTAGTATTGTTGTTTTTGGATGCAATGTACTGAAATACTAAATAACTTTAAATACTGGTACAGTAATGGACATTTCACCCTTATTTTATTCCTTTTGGGGATATGGATATTGCCTGTGTTGGAATGCTGACCCATGATTCCCGTTTTTGCTACAATCTTTTCCAGATTCAGTTAAAAATTTACATTGTCATAGAATTGCCACTTTTTATGAACCACTTATCAAAGTGGTAGCTCAGCTTTAAATTAACTGTCAATGGAGACATTATATTTTGATTGACTTCTTGTTCAGCATTAGCAATGAGTGAAGAAATTCAACAGGCGTGAATTCACTGCAAATTTCCACGTTTCTGGAAATAAATTCTCAGGTGAAAAATTCTCTGTGCCGAAAAAATTTGGGCGCACGCCGGAATAGTCGCATGCATAAACATTGTCAAGCGTCAAAATTATTCGGACGCCCATTGACTTTAATGCATTTGGGAAAAATAGACTAGTTTTATGAATTTCTTGGGAAATTGACAAATTTTTCGGCAAAGCGAGACAAATTCACGCCATCACTATTCAGCATCTTTCCAGATACTTATTGTACCGGCTCTCTGTTGATAAGTTACATAGTTATTTTGGGTTGAAAAAAGACAAAGTCCATCAAGTTCAACCCCTCCAAATGAAAACCCATCATCCATACACCCCTCTCTACTTTTAATTAAATTCTATATACCCATACCTATACTAACTATAGAGCTTAGTATAACAAAAGCCTTTGATATTATTTCTGTCCAAAAAATAATCCAAGCCATTCTTAAAGGCATTAACTGAATCAGCCATCACAACATCACCCGGCAGTGCATTCCACAACCTCACTGTCCTGACTGTGAAGAACCCCCTACGTTGCTTCAAATGAAAGTTCTTTTCTTCTAGTCTAAACGGGTGGCCTCTGGTACGGTGATCCACTTTATGGGTAAAAAGGTCCCCTGCCATTTGTCTATAATGTCCTCTAATGTACTTGTAAAGTGTAATCATGTCCCCTCGCAAGCGCCTTTTTTCCAGAGAAAACAACCCCAACCTTGACAGTCTTCCCTCATAATTTAAGTCTTCCATCCCTCTAACCAATCTCTGCACTCTCTCCAGCTCATTTATATCCCTCTTAAGGACTGGATTCCAAAACTGCACTGCATACTCCAGATGAGGCCTTACCAGGGACCTATAAAGAGGCATAATTATATTTTCATCTCTTGAGTTAATGCCCTTTTTTATGCAAGACAGAACTTTATTTACTTTAGTAGCCACAGAATGAAACTGCCCAGAATTAGACAACATGTTATCTACAAAGACCCCTAGATCCTTCTCATTTAAGGAAACTCCCAACACACTGCCATTTAGTGTATAACTTGCATTTATATTATTTTTGTCAAAGTGCATAACCTTGCATTTATCAACATTGAATCTCATTTTCCATAAAGTTCCGTTTAACTCGGTGCCATCAGAAACCTTGGCCCCTATGTACTTTTGGGTGAGTCAACAAGAATTGGTTAGAAACATGTAACTGAATGAAATATGGTGAATATAGACCCTTGCATTGCTAAAGATTGCGCACAATTTGCCTGGTACTGGCAAAGCCATCCATATATCCACAGCTATGGATTGCTGCAGGATAAGTCTGGCACATGTGTGAGCGATGGCGTCAACCGGATGGACATGCTTAATTTGATGCCAAATGAACTGTATTTTATATAAGAAATAAGTAGTGTTCTTTAGTATTAGGAGTATCACTCAAGTGGCCATATTGGGAAAAGATGAACTTGTTTCCCTGCTGGACAGTAACAGATTAGGAGAAACTATAGCTATCAATTAATACAAGAATTCCAAACTGGGTCACATATCACCCAGTAGGTAACAGAAACAAGATTCACTTGGAGGCATTAGCACAAGTTAAACCCGCACCCTAATATTGCTTCCTTCTAAACCTTATTTTATACTTACTAATGGGACCTTATTTTATGAGGTGCTAATATATTCGGTGGCACAAAATACATGTGGTACAATAAGAAAAGGCAGTGCAGGGCATCCCACTGGCACATGTTCTGTTTACGTTAGCATGTTATCTGTTTACATATCCATAAACAGCCAGTCTGCTGGAGGCAGGTGTAACTACACACCATTGTGTTTGCTCGAGTTATGTGAATAGAAGTGTGTGATACTGACACCTCAGTGCCCAGCAGGGTTCATGCTGTTAGTATACACTTACAGCTGTTATTCCCAGCATGCCTGTCACCTTACCTATATCTGCAATGGATTATGTCACACAACAAAGTTGCCTTAGCAGTTTAATATAAAAATAAACTTTCAGCGTCAAAACAACACATCATACTAGTTTTACAAACTAGAACATGCCATTCATTATAGAGGGAGCAGACACACTTGCTGCTGGGGGCCTCAAAAATACAGTGGACCCAGTTGGAGCCCAGGCTATTGGGTAAATGTATTATATCATATTAATATTCAACTCATAATGTAATCAATTACCCATTACAACAATAATAGTGTTTTTACAAAAAAACACTGTACCATTCCAGATACATATTTTGCAGATTTTGGTCAAAATATACAGTATAGCAGATAAAACCCAAGGGTGCAGAAATGAAAATAATAAAAAAGTAATGATTCCAGTCCACCATGTAATAGCCATTTATTGTTGAAGTCCAATAACTCTCTGCTCCCCCCCCCTTTGCACAATGTGGATCTGGTTCAGTCTAACCCACTTGATTGCTGCCCACAACATTATAATTAATAATCATGACATAATTAAAGGGATGGTTCAACTTTAGGTTAACTTTTAGTATGTTTAAGAATGGTCAATTCTAAGCATCTTTTCAATTGGTCTTCATTATATATTTCTTATAGTTTTTCAATTATTTGCCATATTGTCCTGCCTCTTTCCAGTTATCAAGCTGGGGTCACTGACTCCATCTAAAAACAAATGCTCTGCAAGGCTGCAAATTTATTGTTATTCCTAATTTTTAATACTCATTTTACTATTTTGTCCCGCTCCTCTTCATATCACTGTCTCTTATGCAAATCGATGCATGGTTGCTAGGGTAATTTGGACCTTAGCATCTAGACTGCCAAAATGGCAAACTGGAGACCTGCTGAATAAAAAGCTAAACAACTCAAAAACCACAAATATTAAAAAAATGAAACCAATTGTGAATTGTCGCAGACTATCACTCTCTATATCATCCTAACAATTGATTTAAAGGTGAACAACCCCTTTAAGCATTATTGGGGTTTACTTCACTAGCACATTTTAATAGTTTGCACATGGATCAGCAAGATGGGCATTTGCTCCAGAGAAGCTGTATCTATGAAACAAAGCTGCTGCTGCTGCCCATCATGGGGACATTGGCACTCATTGTCAGAAAGAGAAGTGAAGCAAAGTGGACATTGTGTGTCCACACACACTGGGAGCAGTGACATTAGTAAACTACTCGCAGGCCTACAGAGAGGTGAGCCGCCAGTAATATCACTGTCATAGACTACAATAGTACGGGCATTTCTTTGGGCAGACAGCGCAAGATTTGAGCCGAGGGGCAGGTTCTAGTTTTCAACTTTGTGAGAACTTCTGCAGCCACGACTATGTCCTTCCTTTGCTGGGCCGATGTCCAGTAACTCCTCCAGCCCATGTAACTGGCAGCCTCTCCCCCTCCTTGAGTCACACTCGCTGCCATCAGATTTGGGCTGTAGCGTCCGATCCCTAGGGAGGAGCCTCAGTATCACACTGCGTGCTGCCCTACTCAGCAGGCATAGCCGGTCGTGCGCTACAGCTCCCCTAGCGGTGTTCTGCTGTATCTTTATATATATAAATATAGAGGGCAGGCAAGCTCGCAGCTCAAACACACGGGAAACTAACAAGTGATAGGTTGTGTGGGAACCTGCGCCCTACAGTCAAGCAGCGTGGTTGGTAAGTGATGGATTCTTAAGGTGGAGTGGGGGCAAGTCACTTATCCAATATCTTTATTAACTCACTGTCATATTAGGCTCGTCATAAAATAAGAAGCGGCATTTAATAGTTACGCTGACACTTAGCAAATTATGTGACGGTCAATTCCTGCTGTATATTTAAAGTATGCCACAGTAGCACATACTCTCATACTGCTAACTAACTCTATGGCACTAGCACGCACTTAAGGTGTCTCCCAGCTCTATTTCATCATATCATATATACCTTCTGTACCAAATATATGCCCTATACAGAATACGCTATAACCCCTAGACGGCAACCTCATATAGCAAATCTATCCTCTGCAAAGAACATTATATACCAATATACAGTATATGATATACCCACTATAAAGAATATAATATACCTCTATATAGAAATGTTATAGGACTTCTATCTGTACACACTTTCAGCAATTTCATCCCTACACAACACTGTATCATGGATGATAAAGTGTAAGCTCTTCAGTACAGTCATCTCTGTCTCATGCTTTCTAATTTCAGTAGGTGTCTTTATGCATGGGCTTTGTTATATATATATATATATATATATATGTATGTATGTGTGTGGTTATGGCATTCTTGTCAATTCTGTGTCATATTAAGTGACACTGTACATATGCTATCTCCTATATAGTGAATTGCATCTACAAACATAACTACCTAGCAAATAAGCACATGCTCTACAGTTATTATTGTATCATATATATATAGAGAGAGAGAGAGAGAGAGTTACGGTATGTCTGTAGTAATGTTAGGTATTGTTTAATAAAAGTTGGGGTGACATATATACTCAGCGATGCCCAGTGGCACATTCTCTCTTTACAGATGTATATATATGTAATTGGGTCTTGTATACAGAGTTCTCACTCTATTACTGTAAGTTGTTGAGTTTAAGCATCTACCGACAGTATTATATTTTTCTGTACTCCTTATACCCCTGCCTTGGGGATCTGTGACTACCTTGCTGTCATGCTGTAGATGCAAATACTTCCATGCACATTTCATTGAATTTATTGTGTGTATGTTGGCTGTTAGCAGTTGATATTCTAGTCCTTGTCATTATGGAACAAATGGAATGCGAGAGTGATTGTGTGGGAGCTTCTGTGCCACTTTCTTTGAGGGATATTTCCCTGTATATGATGAATGAAACAAGGTGAAAGTGCTGACATTTTAAACTGGGTGATTCTCCTGTACCCGCATTGATGCTGAACGAATTTATATAATGTATTCTCATGTTGTCTCATTGATATCATTATCTGCCAGTGCGGGGGAAGCCTTAGTGACGTTGTGGGTATTACTGAGTAAAGTTTTGCAGCTGACATCCAGCGATTCTACACATGCACTTTATTACTCTCTTAGATGTCTGTCTGCCTGGCATGTGCTCAGCTGTCTCTTACTTGTGGGCACTGCCACCTTTCCCAGATATTTATATTGCTGCGTGGTGCTCAGTGGCGTAACTAGATGTTACTGGGCCCCACAGCAAATTAATTTTAGGGCCCCAAACATATCCAGAGGTTGTCCTGTTTTACCAAAATGTATTGAAATTGTATATGAATTTGAGCCTCATGGGGCCCCCTATAACTCCTGGGCCCCCTGCAGCCGCAGGGTCTGCTTCCTCTATAGTTACGCCCCTGGTGGTGCTGTTGTTCTGTGTGTGGCTTGTAAAGAAAGAAAACCCCAAGGTGGGGAGACCTGAATCCACGAGATAGTGCTAGCAAATCTTGTTCAGATCTCTCTGTTAATCAATGTGCTTGGGTATTTTATGCTAAAATTGATTATAAGTGGATTAAAAGAATTGAAGGGTAGCAGTGCATGAATACTGAAGTGTATCTTATCCCTGTTCCTCTGCAACTCTGCCATATCAGTGAGAAAAGTGGCTTCTTTTACATATGCACTCGTAAAACAGGACGAATGCTGTAATTATTATTTGCATTAATGCCTAAATGACCCCATTCCCATTTCATGTCAGGCAGAACAAAGGCATCACAGGACAGACAAGATAAGAAAACATACAGGAGGCACTGCCATTGAAAGTCACAATTACAATATGCTAATAATAGATTTGTGCACAAAATAAGTGCCGGGACCTGTGTCTCCTGTCCAATCAATATAATGGATAAAGGTTAAGCAATCGACTAAAGAGTCCCCTCTGTACTGATCCAGTGAGTTATCATTTCCCTTGTCAGCGATTGATATATTCTGGGCCAATTTTATAATCATATTTCCATTTTTTGTATTGTATTGCACGAATGTAGTCAGTGAGTTTGTGTTTAGCAAAGCTACCGGGGAGTCTCCTTGTGGAGCTGGCCTGTTAATATCCCTTGTGCTGACCCCTGGATACCAGGTCATCCAATACACTGTGAATGTTTAACCTCTTCTCTGGCAACATGAACCACACATTAACCCTCTCAATGATGTTTTGGAAAGCTCTGCCAATTAAATACATGTTCAGGACAACCTCTTTAGCTGTGTTAGTGCTCCGTCTGCAACTATTTAACTGCATTATGTTTCAGTCTCCTTGGGCATGAAAGGGTCAAGTGTGCAATATTAATTATTCATATAGCTAAAGACATGTATATGAAATAGGTTAGTTTTAATTTCTGCAAGGGCCTGTGGGGGTATGAACTGTAGTGTATACCTCAAGGGTGTCAAATCTCTAACAATCCCTGAAGCAGGACTCCCAGCATCCTCTCAACTTGTGGCAGGGTGCAGTGCTTGGTTTAAAAGTTTTTACCAAGAGTTACTTTTTCTGTGTTGCAGATAGTGTGCGGCAGAGCTGTCTGGCAAAGACGGAGTCAATTGAACCTGTGTGTTCTGCAGCTATAGTCTTAGTGACTAAATATTTGCACAGGTAGAAGAGTGTAGGGGGCAGTTTACTGCTTTTATATGATAAGGTTTATTTGTGCCATTAGTTGGGGGGGGCACAATCCACTCTCCCAGCAGGTGGATCCCTTCCTACCTAATATCATCTGCGGAGCTACAAGACAGATGTATAAATAAAGGATAATAATTATAATAACAGCTAGTTGAAAAGACTCTGGGTATCTACATTGGCACTCTTGATAGTAGGACTGTTGATACAGCCTCTTCCCACTTCTTTTGTGTAGTGGTGGTTGTAGGTTGGCTTAGAATGGTTGTAGAAAAGTCACTGTAACTACCTTTAATATGTTGTAGACAAGGGATTGGACAATAAAGACATCAATACATAAATTAGGCAGGCAAATTCTGTAAAAAATAATTATACCCCAGAAATTAGTTTCCCTAACTCCCTCTGGCAAGAAGGTGCTTGTCTTTTTGTTGAAGATGTAACAGGATCGCTGTTGTATTGGCCACATGTGCCGTGTAAAGATTTGCCCCCAAAAAAGCAAGTATTTTGCTTTTAACACATTTCTGTGGGGTTCACAAACTTAAAGGAAAAACTTTGAATAGGGGATTGGCCCACAGTCATAATTTAGAGTAAAACACCTATGCGCTACCCCAAATATCCTCAGAAATGTAGGTGATTGTTATAACAATGCTTTCACATATATCTGTTATATTGCTAGGACAAGGCTTTAATGGAAATATAGAAATGCTGCTGCTGTCAGATTGCCTTTGCAGGGCCAAGAAATACCTGCTCACTCAGTTGCTGATTAACAACACATGCAGTTTCAGAAAGGCTATTCATTTTCAGTAATTCCAAACACTTACATTAAAATGTTGTGAATGGCAGAGATTGTCCTAGTTTAAGCACATTGAAGCTGAGTAGCGCTTAAGACATCAGGACAAAGAAATGTTTTGAGATCAACAAAGGAAAATGCAGTAATTGCACAAAAGCAAAAAAAAATAAGATGCCATAGGGAAGAAATGGAAGTGAGAAAGGGAGGCTTGCAGGGGGCAATTAAGAGAATAGATGTGAGTTTCTGTGAGCTGAATTATGGTACAGAACTCCACGGGGTGCCTTAGTACCACAGTTTCTGGGAGGGGCCATGTCCAAAGGGCAGATTCTGACATTTTAGAGGAAAAAACAGCGAACATAGAAGGCAGAGGAAAGAGGTGGATGCCTCTAACAATGCATTAATTACCCTGTAAGGCTGAGTTATAGTGATGTGTAGTAATCTGTGTGTGTTGGGGGGATAAACAATTCCAAGATACTTTGCATTGGGAAAGCCCTCCTTTGTGTTTTGTATGAGAGGATGTTATTAGAGTCCAAATACAATTACTGTTAACGTGATTTAAATAACACAGAGCTCTGCAGGCTTATATACACCATTAGTGGTGGCAAGGGACTGTTACTAGGGGCTCTTTCTGTTTTACATTCAAATTCTATTAGCCTTATGTCCCTAAACCCAATTTTTGCAATCATGTAATTTCTGGCAAATGTTATATGGCTTCATATATAAGAGCTAAGAACTGCAAGTGTGGCAAATGCATAGCAGTAATATTGTTGTGACAGAAAAGAATATATTGCAACTAATAGTGCAGGCCACACAAGCAGATAAGGGTCACTGACTGTGATGCAACTTTTTCCAAATTCTTAACAAATTCTTTCCTAATTGATGACCCATTATAGATGCATACATTACAACCTGCCTTCTAAGGCAGAGATGGAAAGTTGTCCTTAGGGAGTTAGCCTGTTGCTTGAGATTACAGAATCACCTGCTTATTGACTCCTCTATCAATATGGGGGACACATACTGCATAGCTTTTCCCAGGCCCCTCAGCCCCTTAGTACTGCGTTGACTACATGAGCAATATGGCTATAGTCAGTTATTGCACAGGCCAGATCTCTCTGGAAGGATCACCAAATCTTTGCTTATGACCATTCGTTGGTTCTCCTCCCACAGGATTTGCAGTTAGTAGCATTGACGCCTTGCAGGACTAGGGTCCTAGGTTCAACTCCAAGCAGGGCACTATACAAGACATTTTGAGGGCCAAACAATAGATATGGCTTGGGACAATGGAGTGAGAGGAATCACCCTGATCTGATGAGCATCACCTCCGCTACCTATATCAGATAAAAGTAGTCCCATGATCTTCTATGCTTTTGATTCCCAGGAAACATTTAATCTCAATAGTACACATACTGCCTGTCTTCATGCGACCACCACCCTAGGCCTGGCCTTAATCTTATTTGGATAAACCTGTTTATCTGGGAATCTTTTGAAGGTAGCAAACACAATTTGTTCATAGTGAGCTCTTGATCTCAGATCAGCTTTCTTTTGTCCAGAGACCCAGCCATAATCCTTACCTGTATTGTTCCGGCATTTCTAGAAGTTTAGGGTTACAAGAGAACTTGCTTATCCTGAATAAACTCTTATTGTTAGTGGTCGGTGAAATGGGACCAGGCAATTAATACAATTTATTTGCAATTGTTCTGTACACAGCCATTTGCTTTTCTAAACATTTCCTGACACTTTTCCCTACTGAACCCAGGGAAGAATGTTGATACGATTATTGCAGTACAGGTGGGGTTTATGGTCCCAGGTGCAGGGCTCTTCTTTCCATGCAGTCAGTATATATTTTGCTTTCCTATCTGCCTTAATAAGACCCACTGCCCTGAATAAGACTAGATCATATGGAAAGGCAATTAAAGTGACATTTGTTTCCCAGTGATACTTTATATGTATGGCTTATTCACCATCCTGCAGCGGGTGTGAGAGTTGTAATTCACAACAGCTTAAGGGCTCTCAGTTTGACTTCCCTGGCATAATGCCACACAAGGAGTTTTGTAACTGGCTACTTAAAGGAGAAGGAAAGGCTAAAATTAAGTAAGCTTTATCAGAAAGGTCTATATAAATACACCAGTAAACCCTCAAAGTAATGCTGCTCTGAGTCCTCAAAAGAAACACACATTTCTTTGCTTTTATTGTGTACACATGGGCTTCTGTATCAGACTTCCTGTTTTCAGCTTAAACCTCCAGGGCACGGCCTTGAGCATGCTCAGTTTGCTCCTCTCCCCCTCCCTCCTCCCATCCCTACTGTAATCTGAGCTCAGAGCTGTTAGTAAGCAGGGAGAGACTCAGGCAGGAAGTGATGTCACACCAAGCATATATGGCAGCTTCTATCCTAAACAAACAGAGACAGTGTCTAGAGCTGTTTACTCAGGTATGGTAAAGCATTCTGCAGAATAAATATAGCGTTCTAGTTTGCACTATTGTGGCTATTCTATTGGCAATAAACTGTCTTGGAGCTTTCCTTCTCCTTTAAGGGTTAATGTTTCCTGTATACACAAGCTACCTTTCTAGTGAGTGTCTTGTACCATAGATGGTATAAAACTAACTTTACCCATCTAAATTTTGCCTTTTAAAAGTTTTAATAAGTGCAACTATTCAAACTTTGCAGAGGCCTTACAGCATGCCAAAGCCATTGGAAAGACACTGAAAATGCTAAGCTAACCCCATCTTAGCAGCAACAACTTCTCAAGATTGCATGGTGGATTTGGTGGCCAATAGTTATGCATTATTGATATCAGTTGGTCTGTTGACCAGGCAGGTTTGAAAACCTCATCTGTTGATGCACCACACCCGCCAGTGTATGATGGATCAGCCCCAGCTCCTCTGCACTTTCTGATGTTTCGATCATTCAGGCTGTCGGACTGAAGAAATGTATTAGTAAAAAGCTAGCCACAAACCTGGATTCTATACAGGTTTCTATAGCCTCACATGAAAAACACGTGGTCAGGAATAAGACTTGGTTTGTCTCATACTGGAATCATGGGACTCAATGGTTGCCTTAGTTTAATGGAGTGATCCCCAACCAGTGTCTCGCAAGCAACATGTTCCTCACCAACCCCTCAGATGTTGCTCCCAGTGGCCTCAAAGAAGGTGCTTATTCTTTAATTGCTGATTTGAATGCAAGTTTTGGTTGCATAAAAATCAGGTGTATTGCCAAACAGGGCCTCCTGTAGACTGCCAGTCCATATAGGGGCTACCAAATAGTCAATCACATCCCTCATTTTGCAGACCCAGGAACTTTTTCCATGAATGCATTGCTCTCCAGCTCTTTTACATTTGAATGTGACTCACAAGTAAAAAAAAAAGTTGGAGTCCCCGGGTTAATGAAATTAAGCAAATATACAGGTTTTATTCACTGGGGTATAGAAAGAGCATAAAACCATTCAGAGGCCGACACAGGGAGCTAAGTATTTTATGGTTGGAATATGCATGCAAAGTTAAGAAGCACAAGGTTTATTTGAAGTAGAAGCATAAGGTAACAATGTAGATGTGTATTTCAACAAGGATTCCCCAGCCAGACAGTCTATTTCTAATTCATGGAGGAACATGCTAATATAACAACCAACTGGAAAATGGTTATATTAAATATATAAATATTTTATTATACTTAGCCTTCACAATTTTCATCTATAGGAGATGACAGAAAGATAGAATTTTTTTTTCTTTTTGGGGCCAAATAATGTTCTTATTATGTTTCCTGCCTTATGACTTTGGGATATGCCCTGTAGATATGTATCACACATATTTTTCTCTTTCAGCATTACACTGCATGCACTGTACCAACACTTTAGATTTCCCTATAGTATTTTACCAGACTTGATACTCCCACCCTTTAATTGCTCAAATAATCCCCCAATCAGTGTACTAACCTCATTAGAACAGTTTTGGGCCCTGGATCTTATTGAGAGAGCATTGAACATAAAAGAAAAAACCTCACAGAGTTGCACTTGCAGTCCAGATGGACCAGCCCGCGACCCTCTACTAGGGGAGTGGAAATCTGTAAAGAAAACAAAAAGGCGAAGGGCACTAAATGAATCCACATACATGTAGTGAAATATATTAATTGTAAAAGTTAAAAGAAACTCTGTTACAAAACCTTACACATTTTATAGCAGATGTCATTTAATAATAGGTTTGGCCTATCGAATTGGCTAAATGACAGCAGTACCAGCGCCAGATGGAAGAGATGTGCCATGACCAATTTAGCTCAGTGTTAACCCTGCACCACAGTTCAGACATCTGTTGAGTGCAGCACAACATTAATTCTGTACAAGAGCACCCATGTAGTCAAAGAAAGGATGCAGAAAGTACACAAATTTGCCCTTGTTCCAGGGGAATTACCTGTTTGATAATCTTACAATGTCACATGTAAAAAATCAATGGGCTTTCATGTAATAAATTGCACAGACAAGCATACAGTAATTAAAGAACATTGATGGTAGTAATTGTCTTTGTATAGAAGGTAGGTGGTCCCTGAGCCCATTGTATGGGTAAGGAGTATTGATGTTTTTGAGATCGGTTCTCTAATCTGGGGCTTTTAGGATTTCACATGCTTGCCGATTCTATGACACATATTCCCTTTAAAGTTTTAATCCCCTAGACACAAAGGACTGCAGAGGAGCAGTTGAGTGTCTGTGTTTAGGATTAGAGGAGCCATTGCATCATTACCATGAAGATTCCATATGCTCTTATGGGCCTTGGCTCGTACCCTACATAAACTGACCTTTTTTATATAGCTCTGGTCACAGGGACAATAATTTTACAGTCTCGAGGGTTTAAAGATTATGTCAAAGACCAAGAGAAAAAAAAATCATGTCACTGTCATAGACATAGGGAGGAGAGCCAGGTCAGAGCACACTGAGGACAATTGGCTAATTTGTACAAATTTTAACACTTTGAGACAATGTGTACTTTAACCCTTTCAAATATATCGCTCTTAGCACCCCCACCAACTTCACACTTGCTATGTCACCTACATGTGTTTCTTGTTAGGGGGAAGGGGCATGAGCTGATGCACATGTGGTTAAGGGTTATTTAGCCATCAAAGGGCACACGTAAAAAGCAAAGCAAATCTGGGGTCATTTCAGGCTGATTTCCTGGCGGTACAGGACTCAACGGATAACCTTTAAAAGCTTTTCCCTGTACCTCTAATGGGCATCTCTAGCTCATAAAAAGAATTCTTCATTAATTAATAACTGCTTGGAACTACAGTATGAAGTAACATTACTAACATGAATATTTAAAATGTCAAAGCGTTGTACAGTAGAAGGAGTTATACATGAAACATACAAATTACATACAACTGATCGATACAGGAGGTAAATAGGACCCTGCTCATTAGAAATCTAAAACATTAATAACTTTTGGCCTGCAAATACAGGCATAGCTCAAGGATTCTGCGTCCCCTTGAAATTTGTCAGCTTGTCTTTGCAAAGGCATATGCTTTTGGAAATTAATGATATGGATATTTCAACAATTTTCATATGATTCTTATAGAAAACACAGAGGGTCAGTTTTGATGCCACATTTTGTGTAAAACCTGGTGAAACAATGCCCAAAATCACTAAATATGCCATTGGCCCAAATAGTGTGCCACCCTGCGTTCATCCATGTGATCTTGGGCTTTGCCTAATAACAATTTTGAGCCTGCATTTGAGGTATTCTAATACAATGGATCAATGCAACAATACCCAACAAATGCCCCATGCAGCCAGACATGCCCACGTGACCCAGCTCTTTTAACTGATATCTTGCATTCACAAAGAACACATTTACAGATTTCCATGCAAAAGTTCCCATTCCATGGAAAAAACTTTGTGACATTTGCAATTTAACATATGCCTGAGGGAAGCGGTTATTGCTTGCGTAGCTCACTTCCCTGTCAAAAGACTATAATCCATTATGGCAAGGGAACAGAAGGGAGCAAGGGGCATAAGATAAATGACTTCCTGCAGATACCTAAAACACATTCATTAAATGTAATTGTAATTGATAATAATCTGAAAGATATTCTTCTATTAAAACAACAAGTATGGAGGCATACAATAGCACTTTGTAAATAAGGATTCATGTTCTTAATAAACAGTCCATACAATAGAATCCAATAAATATATCAAATTATACAGATTTGCTACAAAAGCTTTTAGCCAAAAAAATCACATTTTATCTAAACCTGATTTTAGCCAGGAGAAATCCAGGCACTGGTATCGGTATCGGCCCTTTTTATAATAGGGCTGCGTTGCCAACACATGGTATTATTTGTTGATGCACCTCAGGCAGTTTTGGTTCCAGTTTTGCTGTGGTGCATTTGAATGGGTGTATGATTCACAGAAGCTGCAGGATTTATAAATTAGATTGGGGCACAATTAACTGCACCCAATTTGCTGATGCTGTATGTGCATCAGAGAAGAGAATCTGTAGCACATATCAGCATTCACAATATTATTATCTGGAGTTGCAATATAAAGTCAGTAGCTTCTTTCCAATGAGCCCCCTTCAAGCATACAGCAGCACTAATGTATTACCCTCAACTACAAACAAGGTATTCAATTTAGCTGTACTTGTTGTTAAGGTTTTGAGGCCTGTATCTGCTTTAGTGCCATAATATAACTATCATTACTACAGTGTTTTAGTACACGTTGTGATGGGCGAATCTGACCCGTTTCGCTTTGTAGAAAATCTGTGAAACAACGAAAATTAGCTAAAATGCATTGAAGTCTTTGGACAACAGAATTTTTATGTGAAGCTTTTATATGGAAATTGGGAGAAAAGCCAATAGAAACTGGTACAAAAAAATGTCAGCGCCACTCACAATTAATGATGCTAAATGTATTGATATATATATATATATATATATATATATATATATAATGTAGTAAAGATGACCAGCAACACCGAGTTTTTTGAAAAAAGTGAATTGTATTCAAGTTACATGTAAAGCCTTTACATGGCTTTACATGTAACTTGAATACAATTCACTTTTTTCAAAAAACTCGGTGTTGCTGGTCATCTTTACTACATTATCTACCTATTTTACCTTGCACCTGAGGTAAGCTGCAAAGGCGGCGTGCTGCCCACTTGGAATCATTACATATATATATATATATATATAGAGTATATACTGTAGAATGTTTTTTTGTGAGTTATAACTTATGATGTGTCTGTTTATCCTGCAGGTTGTTTGCAGACATTTTGCAGCAATGAGTGCAGCTGATTTTGCCGCCGCGATGGATTACATGGAAAGTATCAATTCAAGCGATTTCAATCTGAGCTGCTCCAATGGGGACTGCATTATACTGGAGTCCTTATCCTGCCCCAACACGCTGAACAAGAGTGCTCTGCTCTACACGCTTGCTATAGTCTACATCTTTATATTTGTAATGGGACTCCTGGCCAACTCTATGGTGATCTGGCTCAACCTGCAAGCTAAGACAACTGGGTATGAAACTCACCTGTATATTTTCAATTTGGCCGTAGCTGATCTATGTGTCCTTCTCACTCTGCCAGTCTGGGTGGTGTCCTTAGTCCAGCATAACCAGTGGCCAATGGGTGAGATGACCTGCAAGATTACACACCTGGTGTTCTCTATTAACCTGTACAGCAGCATCTTCTTTCTAACATGCATGAGTGTTGATCGCTACCTGTGTGTGTCACTAAATGGCACTGCTGGCCAGCGTCGAAGAAAGATCATACGGCGATTAGTCTGTGTCCTTGTCTGGCTTGTTGCCTTTGTTGTCTCCCTACCAGACACTTACTACTTAAAGACTGTTTCCTCACCTGTTACTAATGAAACCTATTGTCGCTCAATGTACCCTGAGGAAACCTTCAAAGAGTGGCTATTGGGAATGGAGATAGTGTCAATTATGCTGGGATTCGTTATTCCCTTCCCAATAATTGCGATCTTTTATTGCCTACTGGCTTGGACTATTTCTTCTTCATCTTCTTCTGCGGACCAAGAGCGGAGAATTAGTGGAAGGCTCATTGTTTCATATGTAGTTGTGTTTATGGTTTGTTGGCTGCCATACCATGCCATGGTCATACTAGATGTTATGTCCTTCCTTCAGCTGCTTCCTTTCAGTTGTTTTTTGGATAATTTCCTTTATGCTGCCCTCCACATCACTCAGTGTTACTCCCTGCTCCACTGCTGTATTAACCCAATCTTGTACAGCTTCATCCACCGAAACAATCGCTACGAGATAATGAAAGCCTTTATCTTCCGCTACTCATCAAAGACTGGTCTCTCCAAGCTCATTGAATCCTCTAAGGTATCTGAAGCGGAATATTCAGCTGTAGACCAAATTCCAAAGTGAGGATGCTGGTGCCTTAGACAACTGCCTTAGAAATCTATGTGCCTCACAGTTATGTCTGAATTGGGCAACTGGGACCAAAGTAGCTCACACTTATCAGCTGAGAGTGAAATTGAATCATCTTGAAAGCAGTTGCCTATGCAGGAGTGCAGTTTGGCAGATCACCATGCCATTAATAAGACATTAGAGGCACTCAAGCAAAGTGAAATGTAACCTGCTTGCAAATTATCTTTACCTGTTCTGTACCCTTAACAGGGAGAATAAAGCACTGACACAAGTTTCTGTGAACGTTACTGTTCATAAGGGCCAAGACCAAGCTTCCTTCTTTGCAATAAATAATGGACTAAACTGACCGAGTAACTCTCTTTTCCCATTCTCTACAAGCACAACTTAAAACGACTCTCAGCCAAATAGCCACAACTGGCAACCTGCCCAGTGAATGTGGTATCTTGAGTGCGAGTGTAATCTGTAAATACTGTATGTCAGCCACTGTTGTAATATATGTAATATAAAATGCTTTTTCTAAAGCTCCTATATATATATTTTTCTATAGCTTATTCTATTTAAAAGCCATTTTTGTTAATTGGCAATACTTTGTATTTGAAATTCAAATAGACATATCTATATATCTTCCATATATGATATCTATATTTTTGAAGTGTTTATTATGTTGTGTGACAACTGAGATTTTCACTTGTTTCATAATGTCCTTTGATGGTTTTGATATATACTGAACGCTCTTTTAGCCATTAAAGCATTTCATTAAACCACTTGGATTGCAACGTTTATAATGGTCATAAAATTGCATTTGAGTGTCAGATTATGTGTGGGTTATGTCCAAATGAGTGTGTGTCTTGAGTACATTTTTCTCTGTGTGTGTCAGTGTGCCATTTAATGTTAGAGGAGCATTGTATTACTGGAAGCAGCTTTTGGTTGTGGGAATAAAGGGCAAGCTTTGCACTCCATCTTTCATAAGAGGAACAAAAAGAAAGACTGGGTAATGAGGAACTTGCAAAACATTATGCATAACAATACAGACAGTATAACAGGTAAACCATCAACAGTTGGCTGCAAGATTCTATATAAATAGTCCAACAACAACTGTTGTAAATCTTTAGCTCTAAACAAAAAGAACAATTGGAGTCCCCAAATCTAAATTGTACTAAAAAAGTACTTTGGGGCCCTTTAGATTTTTAACCCTCCACCCCTCTTTTTGCTATTGCAGAACACAAAGATTTTGCTTTGATAAGCACATAAATTTCCTGGTGAAGGCATAGAGGACACCTACACTATTCCATATAATTATTATGGCCCCACAGCCTGCCTGAGTACTCCATATACTTCATTGTCTGACGTGTTCATATAAACAAATAAAATAAAACAAATGGTATGAGCCATAATGCAATTATAATATAGCATTAGAACAGCTGTAGAGGCCAAAAAGTGATCCCAATGTCTAAATATTGCTATACAGGATAGCCAAATTTAAAATTTCTTTAATCTTCACACCCACCGTATAGCTGGAACAATCAGTTGCACAGCCATTTTTTGTTTTGCAGTGGTGCTACACTAAAGGCAACAAATATTTTTTAGTTACTGAAATTTGAAACCAAAAAGGAATATTTTTCTAATGCATTGTGGTTATTTCGTTTTTTGCAAAAAAAAAATGGTGAATATGCTGCCCCACTAAAGCTAGCTAAACACAGACAATGAATTTGGGTAATTTTCATCCACTTTTCTGCCTGTATGTATTGTAGGTCCATAGGATCATAATTCCAATTGTATTCTGGTCGCACACATTAGTATTATTATTATTATATACAAGTCATAAACAGCCAACAAATTCTGATGCACAATACTGTAGAAGGGCGTATACATCAAACATACAGATCATATATATGAATACTGACTTATACAAGAGGTGAACAGTTTACAGCCTAAAAATTAAAGTCTTATTCCACAAGAGAGGATGGAGTTAATGTCCCCTGCAATGCTGAACCTTATTGCCAGAAATATTCACATGACATAATCATATGACACAGATATCACATGGCACAGACATGACATGGTATTCACATGACACTTACAGGTTGCTGTAAAAATGCACAGTAGGTAGGTTGGCAAAGTAGGTTATTAGCCAAGGAAGACTGATGGGGAAACGACTATGTAGATTGGCCTTGCACTTAATTAAAGTAATTTGTGCTGCTGCGAGCAAGTGCTGCTTCATATCAGTTGAATATCCAAGTGACACTATATACATATAGCTAATATATTTGCTAAAAGAGTCACTAGTTAGGGTCAGACTTACAGATTTTTAGCTGTTCAATATGTTATTATTTATTAACAGCTTCCTGACTCAAAGAGCAGATGCTGTTCAATGGGGTGTTAAAGCACTGGACTTCCTATAAAGCCGTATACATGGAACTTTGCAATGAGGATTAACAGTTCAGACAACTATCTGTAAAATAGGTACTTCCATTTACTATAAGAGAAAGATATATGAGCCAATTCCTGAAATTTTTAAAGGAGCATTTACATCAAAACATTAAATTGTTTTAAAGTAATTAAAATATAATGTAGTGTTGCCTTGCACTGGTAAAACTGCTGTGTTTGCTTCAGAAACACTACTATTGTTTCTATAAATAAGCTGCTGTGTAGCAATAGGGGCAGCCATTCAAAGGAAAAAAGGCTTAGGTTACACAGCAGATAGCAGCTAAGCTCTATAGAACATAATGGTGTTATCTGTTATCCGCTATTTAACCTGTGCCATATAGCCTTTTTTCATTTTCCATCATTGCTACATAGCAGCTTGTTTATATGAACTATATTAGAGTTTCTGAAGCAAATAGATCAGTTTTACCTAGGGCTGCAAAAAATCCACTTTTTTTGATTCGGCCAAACCCCTAAATCCTTTGCGAAAGGCTGAATACCAACCAAATTGTAATTTGCATATGCAAATTAGGGGTAGGAAGGGAAAAACATTTTTTTACTTCATTGTTTTGTGACAAAAGGTCAAGAGATTTTCCTCTTATCCCTCATTATTGTAAAACACAATATTTTGGTGTTACTGTTCCTTTAAGCTGCTGTTGTTCTTTAGGGAAACCATGACTACAATTTAATGTAACACGTGACATATTCATAGAATAAGAACTTTTACAATAAAAAATAATGAAATCCATGGCAAATTTTTCACCAGGTTTTGCTTCGGGAAAGACACCCATAGACTCCAACGTGAAAAAAATTGATGCGCGTCAAAAAAATTTGTCGCACATAGACTGCAATGCTTTTGGTGAATTTGTAGCCATTTTGCGAATTTTTGGCCAAGCAGAACGCCCATCACTAGAACAAAGCTGCAATGTACAGAACTAGAAATTCAATATAATACATTCCAGTAAAGTTCTTTATTACACATTACTCTGAAATAAGCTGCCCAAGTTCCCATGTTTGGCAATTCCTCAAAGTTGCAAGAGAAATTTGATCTGTCACTCAGCTAAATCCCATACATACACAAGGAAGGGTGTGTTTGCTGGTGACTGCATCTATACAAGCACCAAATCTCTCACTAAGCTCTTAAGAGAGCAGACCCTGCTTGTAATGTCTGGTTTCCCAGTGACCTTAAAACACCTTGCTTATTACTGGACTTGTTTGAACATGGCTCTTCTCTCAGACTTCCTACCCCCTCAACTATAAAGATCCCAGACAGACAGAAAGACCACAGGATTGCATAGCTCTCACCCTGGCACAGACTGGTGGGTCTTGTATGGTTATAGGTGCTTTCAAGAAGATGAACTGGATTATACCGTGAATAGTGTACCCCTTATTGTAAGACATAAGGATATTACAAGTAACTGAGGTAACTTTTAATCCACATATTTTAGAACAATAGGTGCAGTATTGATAATACACATGTTTCACAAGGGTCACATGACAGAACATCCACAATTTAACACTGATGATAACTTATGACATCACTGAGATATGTTTATAAGGACATAATTTACAGGATATTTATGGCATAGAGCCCTATACTGTAGTTAGTGATATAACTAGGGGATAATTTGTCCTACCGCAAAAAAGTATTAATGCACCTCCCTGTACTCAAAATTGTTGACAATATCATCATATGTATCAAATCAATCCAGACTGCCAGTATTGTAATGACCCCAGCTTCCAGTTATCTTATTTTGAAGCTCTGCCCATAGTGAATTTAAAGACCCTGGGCACCTACACAGAATGGTGAACCATTGATATATTTATTGCACTTTAATAAGAATATGGCAGTGTTCATCCATGTTAATAATTGTGACTGACTCAACATGAGAACGGATTTTTTAGGATTGAGACAATACCAACGATAGGATGCAGCTTGGGCTCAGGTAATATATTTATGTCCAGAAAAAGCCATGTGCCTTTATATAGTCATGGACATACTCTGTGACCTCTAATATCCTTATATTTTTTTTATTTATAGGAGCACATTATTCCATATAAACCATGCAACAGTCATGAGACACAATAATCTGAATGCTATGTTCTTATAAATGGTACTTATTGATTACTGCTGTGTTACAGGAGACACCCAATCTTAAAATTTCCTAGGACAGATGCATGTGCAGTAGAATGAAATAGCCGACTTTTTAGTTAACGTTCGGCTTTTCGCATGCACTGTCCCGAGAAGAAAGAGGAAGTAGGAGGATCACTCAGTGGTGCTCACAGGAGGAACCCCGGGCCGGTGCAGTTTTCTGCTGATAGGTTTCAGGTAAGTATATACAATCATTTAGGGGTGCCTAACATTTGGCACCCCCAAATGGAAGAAGACTTTCCTTCTTTTTTAATGCTTCTACTACATTAGACATGCAGAAGGTGCACTAGGCTACAGACATATATAGGGGTCAATGGGGACCAAAAAAACACTTATTCTAGATAAGGCAATTTTAATGTATTATAAATAGAATTTCATCATCCCATGAATCTTTTAATACATTTTAAATTTTCCAGCTGATAATTGTCCCTGCTTGCTGCAGTTAACTGTACTACCCATACGCACCCCCTGCTTTATTGGATCATGCTGATGTTTTCTCACAACAAACTTTATAATAACATACGAACAGATTTTGATTATTAGAAGGAATTGTCTTTCCAGTCAGGGCCAGATTTATATAATGGGCACTCCCTAGGCCCATTGGCGTTCGTCACACCTGTCCCCTCCCCTTTATTCTGGCAAATTTTCATCATCTGGACTGGAGCAATGGGAATTGGCTCATGGGAAATTTAAAAATGATTGTATCCCCAGCGCATCCCCAGTGTTTTTGAATCAATGTGGGTGTGGTTGGGCTGCACGCCACCCCCCTAAAATCCTGCCGCCCTAGGCCCGGGCCTAGGTGGCCTTTCCACAAATCCGGGCCTGCCTCCAATTCCAGAACTAAGCAAAGGTCAAGGTCTCTTTGCTGTGGAACTTCACTCATCACCCACTTGCCCATCACTAATTCTCCGTCAGGAGGCAGAATTCAAAGTGGTAATTTCCTGGCCAGGTAATGAGGGCATGAAATCTGTCATTACAGGAGATAGATAGGCACCCAAGTTACTTAATAACCAATTTCTGGGAGAATCCCACTATGATCTATTTGTGCACAGACTAGTAGGAATAATAGAATTATACTCAAGTTCTGTAAAACTTTGGAAAGAGGGATAAATATGAACTGCCTTAGTCTGGACCAGCAAGATTGAAATGTAAGGGCTATGGAGAACCTAAAATACATGTAAACTGCTATTTAAAAAGAATATCTTCAACCATTAAATCATCTTTCATTTTAACAATTGTCTCTGTAAATGCATTATAAAATGTAAATGAATGTATATACACCATTTTAATATTCTGTTCATTTTAGGTAGGTAAACAGTCTAAGTCTGCCTATTTTTGCCGATGGTCTTGTACAAGGAAGGTTTTTTGGAATGTGAGGTTAATATTGAGTTATAATCATTTTTAGAGAAGGAGGGCAAGGAGGTCCTGCTCAGACACTACCTGCCCCTTGGCTATCAGCCAGAACACATTCTCATTATCATAGTTATAGCCAAGTTATTTTTCCCAAAGAGTTTCTCTGCACGCCCCAATCCAAGTAAGACTAGAAAGAGGCCATTGTTACACACAGAAACATTTGAAACTGATTACACAGAAGAGGTAGTTTAGAAATAATTGAGACATGTAAGAGACTTATGCCCACCACTGCTAACTGAATCTCTGGAAGGAGACACATATTTGTATTCACTGTGACACCGCCTCCTCCAGATATATTTGAACCTGAATATTTTACTGTCAACTTAGAGTAATGCAAAAATCATTGTGCATAGATAAAAAGATGAGTCTGTATACTGATGTTGCCCTATATAGCTGATATTGCTATTGGCTGGGATCTCAAACACATTTCTCAAACATTGCATGCTGTGAGTGTGATTAAGTTATACTTTACTTTCTGCAGAGTGGATGGGAAAAGATCCAGCAATTTTTATGATATTGATGTACATGCAAAATAGGCATTTACTACTGTTTCTGGGATCAGTCAGGTACCCCAGCAGTGCACCTATTTGTTTGAGCCCTGTACTGCACAGCAGGATTTGCAGGGGCTGGCCCATCATCTTATAATAATATGAGCATGAATAATCATTGTTGGGCAAAAATTCCACAGCACACCTTCAGCTGCAAAAATAGTCAAAAAGGGTCTGAAAAAAGTGCCCAAATATCGCCTGTATGTTACTTTTGGGCTGAATACACGTTTCACGATTTTTGTCGGTGAAGGCTAGAGACCTGTAGTGAGCACCTACCATCACAACTGGCGGCAATTTACTTGCATGAATAGAAGCTAGTTTTCCCGTGGATTGGGCTGGTTGGGGCTGACTTCCACACAAAGTTTGCAGGTGGGTGTGGTCTAAACTTTAGCCTGCGTCCACTCCACATGTGATCTTCTAGCTCCCCACTTCCTCCTGGATATGCTCCTATTTATATACTTGCGCCCCTCCCCCTTCCATGATGTCAAGGAGGGCGGGTTGGGCGCAGGTATATAAATATGAGTATGCAGTGGGTTAGGGTCAGGTGCGGGTTCTCTAGGGTCGGGTGCGGGTCAAGTTTTTACTCACTGCTAGATGCACTCCAACTGCATAGGTGTGAATAACCAAGGTAACATTCTGTTACAGTTGAAAACCATAATTCTTGTGTTGAAGGTAAAGTAATTATTCCTTCTTACACCTGTTCCAATGCACATTCTGCTGTATAGGAGGTCCTACATCAGGGAAAAGGAAAAGCATGTAAGCCTTGATGATTTTTGGAATGAGCACTCTGGTGAAGTCTTGAGCATTAGAAATCACGAGGCCCCATACAACAAAATTTTCTAGGCCCCCCCCCTTTCTAGGCCTGGTAAAGTATGTGCTCCCCTGATGGCGACCCTTTTCAATAATGTCCATTGTGATTGGTTTTTGGTGAAGCAAAGCAGGTCAGATTCACCCATCACTGAGTTGCTCTTTCTCTGTAACAAACCACTCATGTGGATGAAGCCCATTGGCGTCACAGTCACTTTCTTCTAGATCTTTGTGGTGACATGCAAGTATAATTTATATGATCCATCTATATACAAATGCAAATAGCTTTTATAGTTGACAAATGCATAACTTTGTAAATAGGGGGCACTCCCTCACATTTTGGGTGTTCCTCCTCTGTGTTTAATCACTGCTAGGAAATAAACCTATGTGACAGTAGCCTAAACTAGGAAATAGCTGTGTTCAATATTTAATACCAACTCACAAATATGTAATTGGTTTCGATTTGTTTCTCGTCCCCGCCTATGTGACATTTTGGAGAAGAATTTAAAGGAATCAGATACCTCTGCATGTGCATCAGATTACAGCATGGAAGGAAATGAGTAAGGACAGGATTTATTCCAGAAGTATGGTTGTCTTTATGTGTAGCAATATGTACAAACAGGCGTTTACACTTTAAAACTGGATGCTTTATATGTCTGTGATTCACATAGTTCCACATGCAATGAGCCAGAGTTAAATGGTCAGAAAATAACCTTTATTTTGGCCATGTTTCATTGTTTCAGAAAGTGTTAGCTGAACCCAGAATGGCTAAAAAACAGATAAAGACACCAGCAAAAAAAGACTTTCTTGATCATGTTAACATCCAAGTTTATATTCACATATTTTTCAATAAATGCTTATAAAATATTTGATTAAAGCAGAACTTTCTTGAATCCTAACTATAATGACAAATATGTTGTATTTGCTTGGTTTAAAGAGATTAACAGTGGCTCAATCATATACGTGTATCATTGCTTCAGAGCTCCTTCCATGGAGGGCCACAGTTATCTACGCCCTTTATCCTACCTTCAGCCACTCAGGGAAAACTCTCTGCCTTTGAAGATGTCATGTGTGGGTTTTCAGTGAAAAATCCAAAGTGGGCATTCCCAAGCCTTCCACTGGTCCAACATCCACCATAAGCATCTCACTTCCCATTGAAGCAAATGGCTGAAGAGAGGGATAGGTGTTTGGCCCTCCTTGGTTTTCACCCTGAATGGGCTTAGGCAGCAAAAAAGGTCTATCATTGTATCATGAAAACTCATAAAAACCACAAAAGGGCAGATAGATTATGAAAAAATAGATTCCAATCAATGCATAATGATTTGTAATACATTATTAAAAAATAATGGATTATTCTGATATAATTCTGATTGTTCCCAAGAAAACCACACCCACAGTAAAAATAGATCATTACTGACTAATATTGATAACAATAACCTACAATGAGATTCGGTGTCTTATACCAGTTTTTTTAGAGGGGGGGCTGAAATATTGAATCCCTGGAAAGCTTGGACAATATTAAATATCAGTTTTGATTGAACTAGCCTATGAATTCAATCAACATTCCATCAAAAACTGAATAGTCAAGTCCTGCAGGATTCCCTATTCAATCCTGGATGAATTTGCTGGATGTGAGCAGCATGGTTGCACAATGCTTTGCAGTGTTGGGTTCCCAAGGTTGATTTCAAGGCAAGGCAATATTTGCAAGGAGGTTACAAGTCCACCCCATGATTGCAAGGCTTTTCTTTGGGTACCCTGGCCCTCCAGTACATACAGGCAAGTTAATTGGATCCTGATGAAATTAACTATGATGAATGTGATAGGGGCCGCTCGGGCAGGGACTCATGGGAGGAATGTATCATCTCTTTACAGTGTTGCAAAATATGTCATCACTATATCAACAAAGAATTATATTGTTTCTCAATCTATAAATGCTTAGTTTATTGCCCCCTTTGTGAGTTCCAGACCAAGAGAAGATTAGGCAGTTGAACGCATAAATAAAAATAATTATGCTATATTATTCTTCATTAAAATAACTTTAAAAATCCATCTTGCTAGTCTTAAGAATATGTACGCACAAGCATCTCTTTATTATTATCATCATTTTTTTCTTTGACATATTGCCCAGTCCCTGCCCCAGTGGAGCTTTCAATATAATTTTTCTATTACAGTTATGTAAATACTGTACACATGCTAAGGTCAATTTAATCAAGAGCCAACTAATCTATCTCTGAGAACTTGGAGGAAACTCATGGGGAAAATATACAAATGGTACACAGAAAAGCCTTGGTCTTTGGTCAAACCACCATGTTGTGGGCCATCCTTGTGTCTTTACCTTGCAACATTAATCTATTGCTTGGCTATCTTGTTCTAGGCAACAACAGGCAGAGTAACAGTTATTTTTCTGTATATGTTTACCTCTAGGGTAAAAACACAGCCTAAATGCAGACAAAAAAACTGTATTTACACATCAAAGGTTGACCATAAATTGTGACATTTTTCCTTTCATACCTATACAGAGAGAAATAGGGACCCTTTGTGAACCTGCCTGCCATCCTCCAGCCAGAAGGCAGACAGGACGGAGTGGGACTAAACACAAGCAGCTCTGTGTTTCATGTTCTTTGCCTTGGGCCAGACTGGAGATTTTTTCCAGTGTTCTGAAAAATTCCTTATTATGATCCTCTGAGGGTGCAGTCAGAAGCGCATGTATTCAAAGACCCAGGGGCTCCACTGTCTGGACTACGCTAGTGGCACTTGCTTGTGACGGGGGGGGGGATTCTATGCCCCTTGCTATTGAATACAACAAGGTAGCAATATGGTGGATTTTAAATGTGAATTTAGTTAGTTAGGTTTATCTATTCCCAATAAACAGGGTTGGATTAGACCCTAGGACTGCTCCCTGCTGTCAACTCTGGGCGTTCCCCATGAACTCCCCAGATTACAGCCGCACAAACAGTAATAGGTACCCGTGGTGGATGGCAGGTCTGTGGCTGGTTCGGCTCCTGACTGGGGTGTGGCCCCTGAAGGGGTTTTGGGGCCCCTGAGGTGGCAGCTCTGTGGCCTTGGACACCCCAGTCTGACTCTGCCAATAAAGGTATAGAATCTATTATCTAGAATGCTTGGGACTTAAGAGCTAAGGGTTCTTTCCATAATCTGGATCACTGTACATGATGGCTACTACTATGCATTTAAACATGTATGTTATCAGCGTAAATTTAAGCATATTGTACAGTATAAGGCACTGTCATATTAAAGACAAAAGGAAATCATTAAAAAATTGTTTGCTTAAAATTGAGTCACCGTTGCTGAATATTTTTATTGTGATAAGATAGATTAATGCTGGATTTTTATCCCTAGGATATGATTTATTTAGCTGTAATTCACTCTTTTTTTAACTGTTAGATTTTGGGCTGTGGGACACAAACATTTCCTGTTCTGCAGAAAATCAGTAATCCTTCTCTTTGAAAGACAGCTAATATTTTTCTCCAGTGCAGGCAAGATTATCCCCTGCTCATTACCGTAGAGGTTTCTGGCTCTCTCATCTTCTCTTCCCTTACTGGTTTCTTTGTTTCTCGGTTACTCAGTAAGGCAGATAAAAAGACGCTTTTCTGGAAGAAGTTCGGTCCTTGCTCACTTCCTTTACATTTTATAATCTGAAGCACATGGAGAGATATCTGGTTCTCCTTAAAGTTCTGTTGCCACCAATATCTCAGTGGGACTTAACACCTTCCTGGTATAGTTCATGCAGACCATCCATCTCCAGAAACTAGGGCACAGTGCTCAAGAATACAAAGTCACTTTGAGGGGGGCTAAATGCATATCTGCTGAGTTTACTGCATTATTCATAATTCTGATGCCATAATCAGTAACACCTGCTTCTTTCTTTTTTTTTACTTGGATGTAGTTTATTATAGTGTATAATTCCAATCTAGTGCTCAGTATTTTGCCATTTTTATTGCTGGATTACAGTATCCTATTATATTGTTACTAAAACGTTGATACATTGCCAAAGACAGTGTTAAGTATCTGCCTCCAAACGTTATTATCTAGGAGAATGAGCAATAAGTAGACTCTAGTATATTATCCTTTATTTATATAGTGCTGACTAATGATGAGTGAGACTGACCCATTTCACTTTTCTGAAAGAAACCACAGGAAAATTGATGAAATAACACCTAAATTCTGTCAAATAAATTGAAGTCAATGGGAAGAGAAATTATATTGTAGTTAAAGGGGACCCTTCACCCAAAAAAAATATTCAAAATCCTATTTTATCACATTAGTCAAGCAAAATGAACTTTAATTACACTATAGAAATTATTTGAATCTTGCTTCCTTCAGTCTGGGATTTCAAAATTATAGCAAGCAGGCAGCAGCCATTTTGTGGACACTGTTATTAAGACAAGCCTTGTATCATCTCAGAATCTTGTTTGTGCACCAGAATAGGGGACCCGATGTCCATCCCGATGCCCTGGTTACACAATTAAATGGTAAAGAGAATGGGGGAATGTGTGGAGAGCAGTGACATCTAGGAAGTGCTGAATGGAAAGTGAAAGTAATTGTCTGCCCCGCCTCTATGCCACTGGCATAGAGGAGGGGCAGACAATATTTGATTGACAGCTGAGATTTTTAAATGAGCTTACAACAGCTATGAATGCTTTAATAAAAAATAGAAATTGGATTTCATGTTTAGTTTGAAAAGGACTTTTATTATACAGATTTTTGTGTCTGGGTGACAGGTCCACTTTAAGGTGTTTTTAGTTCAGCAGTAGCAGATACATTTCCAGTATGTTACAACTGTTCTTCATAGAGAATAAAGGCTACTAGGTTGCCAGTTTATTCCCACACAGCTGCATTAAGGTCAAGTGCCTAAGGTGATTAAGTTTCCTATAACAGTTACAGTGAACAAGCACATGGAGCACATACAACTCTTTGCATATAGTGCCTAAGTTCTAGAGTTCTTAGATTGAGCCTCAATTGACTGAACAGTTATCAAGAGAAAACCCAATTTAACTACACTTAATAGAGGTCACATTTTATCCCCCAAAGACCAGGCTCACCATGCCAAAGTAGCTGTCCCCTACTCCAACCATGGCCAAAGTTCCTCCTCTTCTTCTCTCTTAATAACCTTTGATAACAAGCATCATCAAGTAATGAACAATACCAGAAAATGTTTTAGAGCAGAGACACACGCTCAAATTTGGGGAGATTAGTCGCCCAGTAACAAATCTCTTCTTCAACTGGGGCAACTATTCTCTGCGAACTGCCTCCCGCCGGCTAGAATGTAAATTGCGGGCAGAATGGTAATCGATGTGCTTAGTTTTCCGAAGTCACCGAAGTTGCCTCACGAGGAAAATTCCGGGAGATTAGTTGCTCCGAAGAAGAGGTGATTTAATGCTGGGCGACTAAATCTCCCAGAATCTTCACGTGTGCCCTTAGCCTTTAGGGAACAGAGCAATGTAACAGCATCAGTGAGAGTGATATTATGACAATTGGTTTTTATTTTTTATTTGTGGTTTTTGAGTTATTTAGCTTTTTATTCAGCAGCACTTCAGTTTGCCTTTTCAGCCATCTGGTTGCTAGGGCACAAATTACCCTAGCAACCATGCACTGATATGAATAAGAGACTGGAATATGAATAGGAGAGGCCTGAAGAGAAATATAAGTAATAAAAGTAGCAATAACAATACATTTATAGCTTTAAAGAGCTTTTGTTTTTAGATGGGTCAGTGACCCCCGTTTGAAAGCTGGAAATAATCAGAAGAAAAAGGCAAATAATTAAAAAAAACTAGAAAAGAACTAGAAAATAAATAATGAAGACCAATTAAAAAGTTGCTTAGAATTGACGATTTTATAACACACTAAAAGTTAACTCAAAGGTGAACAACCCCTTTAAAGTAATGTCTATTCTAGTCCAAGGTGAATATCAGCTCTTGTAGATCTCCCTGCTTTAACTTCAATTGGTCTTCATTATTTATTTTGTTTTTCTGGTATTGTTACTAAATTGGTTAGAGGGACGGAAGACTTAAATTATGAGGGTAGACTGTCAAGGTTGGGGTTGTTTTCTCTGGAAAAAAGGTGCTTGCGAGGGGACATGATTACACTTTACAAGTACATTAGAGGACATTATAGACAAATAGCAGTGGACCTTTTTACCCATAAAGTGGATCACCGTACCAGAGGCCACCCGTTTAGACTAGAAGAAAAGAACTTTCATTTGAAGCAACGTAGGGGGTTCTTCACAGTCAGGACAGTGAGGTTGTGGAATGCACTGCCGGGTGATGTTGTGATGGCTGATTCAGTTAATGCCTTTAAGGATGGCTTGGATGATTTTTTGGACAGACATAATATCAAAGGCTATTGTGATACTAAGCTCTATAGTTAGTATGGGTATATAGAATTTAATTAAAAGTAGAGGGGTGTATGTATGGATGCTGGGTTTTCATTTGGAGGGGTTGAACTTGATGGACTTTGTCTTTTTTCAACCCAATTTAACTATGTAACTATGTAACTATGTAACTTGCAATAGACCAGTTTTTTATATAGGGAAATCCTCATTTTACTGAATTTGTGGAGTAACATCCATTCACCACAGCGAATTGTCGACTGGCGATAGAGTGCGAATGAACGCTAGCAACGGCCCCGTTCGCTAGCGAATTGGCGCCTGGACCTGTTAGTGAATTGGCGATGTCCCTGTGGGTGGCAACGCTGTTGGAAAGTCGCTTAGCCACTTCGCCCTTTACTGAATCTGCCCTTAAGGTTCAACAAAGGGGTTTCTAGTTGTTATAGTATTGCTGGAAAGCACAAATTCTTTGAAACTGCTTCTGCTGCCACCCCACTCTCAATGGGAATTAATACCTTCCTGATAAGATTTGTGCAAATGTCCATCTCTAGTAAATAGGTTGAAATTCACAGGAAGGAGAATGTAATCCTAGACTAGTGGATTGTGTCAGGATAGTGTTGCAGCCCTATCACTTTTGAACTCATCAACTCATCAAGTAAAAAATAGGCAATGACATGTGGTCCATCCTTCTGAAATGTTTCCATTGATATTTCTGAGTGGTGGTCACCCTTCCAAATCTACCTTTGTAGTGCATTTCCCATGTAACCCAATGGGAAGTGATGACAGGTGGATAGTGCTATTTTGTGCATGATTTTGTGCCATAGACCTAAAAGGTTCTGACAAAGTCATACAATGCTTTATTTATTGGTGTAAATGTTATTTCAACTGTTATTTCACGCTCATTTTTATTATGAATGCACTGGGTTTTCATTAGGGAAATGGTTTGTTTGATCACTCTAAGGCAAATCTGGGGGAGCAATGGAATCTCTGACACCAAAACCAACAGTAACTCAAATTAAATATTTTTACATAAGGCAATGCTCTTGTTCAATATTTAGATCCTGGCAGGCCGTCAATCACATGTATGATATAGAGGAGGACCATAAATACTTTAAAACAATAAACAAGTGAAAGGTGTTAGAATTTGCCCCCACCCTTTTCTTTATCTCCCCTTGTCCTCTTTCCCAATGAATTGCAATGTTGTACTGCATAGTTCTGGGGCTAAATCACTGAAGAATTTAGCTAACTGACACATGAATGTTGAAGTATCAGTATGAGGTGAAAAAGAATAATACAAAATGTAATTCAGTTCCCCATTCAGAACTTCCTTTGCCTTCTTCCCAATGTTATAATTATTTGCAGCTTAAAAAACATCTGTTGGATGAAAATTCACTATTTTAGAAACTTTGAGACCAAGATGTTTTTAAAATAGATTAGGATGTGTGGCATTTTAGCTGATTGAACCCCAATTGTTCACTCATACTGGCAATTAATCTCAAACTATTCCAGTTAGGAATTAGAGGTAAGTAGATATCTGTCCCACAAATAGAGTATTCACTAGATCAACATGGCATTTGACAATACTGCTCTGTCCTACTCATATCTTCCTCTGACCCCATGTAGAGCCTATTGTGTATGACCGTTGGTGTCTTTTTGGGCAGGCTAAACTTCTCTACAGCTTCATTATTCTATGCCTCTGAGTGGGGTTAAAGTAGAGCAGTCACCCAGACATAAAAATCTGTATAATAAAAGTCCTTTTCAAATTAAACATGAAATCCAAATTCTTATGCCTTAAGCTGGCCATAGATGCAAAGATCCAATCGTACGAATCATCGTACAATCGGACTTTCATATCTCCCGACCTGCCACTAACCATTCCGATCAAATAAAGTACAAAAGAACAGATCAGCCGATGTTCTGCCCCTGACAGCAATTGTACGAAAGTTATGTCCGACCTAAGCTCTGAAAATTGTACGATCGGCAATACATACAGAGATATTATCAGCAGCCGACAGAAATCTTTTAACCTGTCCGATCTCCACCAGACAAAAAATGTCGGGACTCTCCATACACGGTCCGAAAATCGTACGAATCCACGATTCGTACGTTCTGATCTTTGCGTCTATGGCCAGCTTTAGGCATAGAGGCAGGGCATGCAATTACTTTCACTTTCCATTCAGCACTTACTAGATGTCACTGCAATACCCACATTCCCCCCTCTCTCGTTAACATTTAATTGTGTAGCCAGTGCATGGGGATGTACATCGGGTCCCCCATTCTCATGCACAAGCGAGATTTTGAGATGATGCAAGGCTTGCCTTAATAAAGTGTCCACACAATGGCTCCTGCCTGCTTGCTGTAATTATGAATTCCCAGACCGAAGAAAACAGGATTTAAATAATTCATATTGTGTAATTAAAGTTCATTTTGCTTGAGTAACTTGATAAAATAGGATTTGTTCAGAAGAAAGGTCCCCTTTAAGAATCATCCCCACACCAGTCTGCTCAAAGCATTAACACATTCTGATACGCTGAAGCAGGTATTAGGTTTGACATGTCAGCTTCAAATGACTCAATCATCATTCGGGGTCAAGTCTGCGTCACAGGCTCCCCGCTTGGCCTCCTGCATTTATTTCCGGGAACAGGGGGTTGAAATTCTGGACCCCCCTGGGACAAATGCTTATATGTTACCACATAACTTGTGCATCATTCTTATAGGTGCAGCTTATACCTAGGTCTCTATTGACCATGTTTGATGTCCCTGCATAATAAATGATGAAATTATCCATTCACATTTGTTATTACATTAACATCTGTAATACAACATATAATTATGAATGCCAATGGATCTCATTCCCAACCTATTTCACCCCTGTAGCTAAACCCTTGGAAGCAAAGGGAATACACAGGGAATGTAGCTCAGCATAAAAAGCCCATAAAGAATGAATAGCAGTAAGAAACTAGAAGTAACTAAAACAGATCAAGTGTGAGACAGTAAAGACAGGATTTTCCATATCCTCCACTCTTCAGCGTACAGCGTACTTATCTGCTTAAGTTATGTGTAATGTCTAGTACTCCATCACATTACTGTGACATACATTAGGGGGGTTATTTATTAAAGTCCGAGTGCCAAAAACCCAAAAATTTGTGTTTTTTTTTTTACTATTAAATCCAAATTTTTAGCGAAAAAAAACTAGAATTTTTCGGGATTTATTATACAGAGAGGATGGAAAAAGTCTGAATCCGAAATCTGGCATCTCAGACCTGCCGAGGTTGTATATATTTCAATGGGAGAATTCCCGAAAATATCTTGATCTGCACTGGGTTTCGTGCAATAATCTGACGATTTTATGGTTTTCGGGCAAAAATTCGAAAAATTTGTATGATATGAATTTTTTGGGTTTTTTCCCGACCACAGAAAATTTGGTCAGAGTAGTTTTCAGAAAATAGAAATAGGAGATAAATGGGCCTCCCAATGTATACATGGTTGTAAATATTCTGCAGCTTCAGATTACAGCTATTTAGCCCCCATATAAGTGAATTTAATAACTAACTGGCTGTGAAATATATGCTATTTTATCACATGCTGCTTTTCTCATTAAGGGCACATGGATGGTATAGGAATTCTTCTCCTGATATTTTCCCACCGCCACTAAATTTAATTTGACATCATTGTAAACATCAATCAATTTGAACGGAGACTGATACTGAATAAACATATGCTGAAATTCTTCTCCAACACTGGTGTAAATGTAAATACTGTATTGGGTGAAAGGAACTGTAATAATCATACTGAGCAGAACAATGAACGTATTTTGTACCATATCACTGTGAAATCAATATCAAGTCTAAAGAAAATTCAAGACCCAAATACTGCTAAGGTAGGGGCCCTGGAGGGACTGACTTTCATGTTCAGTAGCTTCCATTTGTTGTTACTAAGGAAAAATGCATGGTTATAATTATTTAGTGTTCAATTAATATTGGTAATGATAAGTGCGTATGGAAGACATTATGCTCATTACAAACTCAAATTCTCTGTCATATATTTTGCAATGAAAGACTTATTCCTATCTTGGCATCATTCTTTTTTCTGCTATTAACATTGGAAATATATTAGACCTTAAAGCTAATTAACTGCACCACATGCTCAAGATGCAAAGTGAGATTTTGGACATAATTTGCCATGCATTTTCCCCACAATGCAGCATTTTCCCCAATGGCATTGCGGCGAAACACAGAGTTGAAGTTTACGTGATTTCATCCAGTGCATCAAAATGAACCCAACTGTGTGTGCCATTTTGACAAATAGAAGGCAACTGCATTTGCACATTATTCAATGGATGTAAGTCTGCGGCACCTATTGATTTAGCGTGCAGAGGGAGAACCTGGAATTACAGCTTAAAGGTGGTGATTGCTGCAGGGTTCCCCTGTTTCAAAAGTCATAACAGTGTGCAAATCGGAGGCTGGATGGCAACTATCCAACTTTGTACACAAAAACCTTTAATGAATGTCATTACTGTATGCAACAAGTTTCTATTAAAGCAGATGTAGTTGTGACTGCATTCATAAATGAGCCCTCTTGTTTCTCTTGCTGCAGACTGTGCCTTGAGGCTTTATAAAAAAAAGTGCACAGTTTTCTCAGGTGCAATAACCCATATAAAAATGTATGGAAAAAAATGAAAAACTTTTTTTTAAATAATTGATGGGTATATGGTTGTTATTGGTACAATTTTCATTTTATAACCTAATGTATTTGGTCACTGTAAATTTCAAGAATAAAAAGAATTGGCAACATCAAAAAGCCATTGATGCTTCTATACCAGAGTGCCAGCTGTTTTATCTCATAAACTGTCGTATCAAATGCTAAGCCACACGTATTTAAGGTCTTTATAAATACATGTCATAACTAGATTATGACTGTAGTATGTTTAGTAAAGGTTTATGTGCCCTTTATACTTTGCATAATGTAAGCTGTTGTATCTTAGGCTGTTGGCAGCAGGTACAAACAATAGTTACACTTTCCATTACAGCAGGCCGTTGGGTGCAGAACAAACATAGCTTTACTGCTACCATCCTAGGTTACAGGTAAAAAGTCTTTGATTTAGAGAAGACTCCCATGGATCATATATGAACAGAGCACAAAATCCTAATTTGTGTAGAAGGGTAGACGCAAAACTGTTTGTGCGATACGGCTACTGTGTTGCTTAGGAAGCACTGAGGTGGTGGCATTTTGCATGTTTAGTTTGTACCTTACTGCTATGGCATGAGGTCAGATTTGCACTACTTACTGTGCACCTTACTGTCTGATCTAAACCATTTATGTATGGTGGGTAGAACATGAGGGTCACTGCCTCTTTAACTAAATCTATAACATAACCAGGCATGGGTCCAGTAATTCAGGAAATCAGGGAATGCAAAAAGGATAAAGACAAATTTAAATGAGAATAAAGAGACCTAGGCGCAAATTCACTAAGCGTCGAAGCGCCGAACGCTAGCGTTAATTCGCTAGCGTTTGGCATTTTTCGCTACTGCGCAAATTCACTAACGAACGCTGGCGTATTTTCGCTAGTGTTACTTCGCACCCTTACCCCAGGCGAATTTTCGCTAGCGACTAACTACGCAAATTCACTAACTTGCGCAGTGTACTGAACGCTACCTTTTACGCTAGACTTCCTTCGCCACCTCAGACCTGGCGATCGCAATAGAGTAGATAGGGATTGTTTCAAAAAAAGTCAAAATTTTTTCTAAGTCCCAAAAAACGCTGGCGTGTTTTCTACATGATGGGTGATAGGCTGAAAAAGATCGAAAATTTTTTTGGGGCTCCCCTCCTTCCCCCCTACATTTCCTGACTCATGGCAACTTACCTAGACAGTGGGCACATGTGTAGGGCAAAATAAAATTTTAATTTGCAGATTTGAAGGTTTTCTAGGCATTTGAAGTGGTGATACGTGTTCCTCCATTGAAATTTGAATTTCGTGCCGTATGTAAATGAACCATCGCTAGCGAAACTTCGCTTCGCAAATTAACGCTAGCGCAACTTTGAAAACTTATGCTACCCCTGTGCGCAACTACGGATTTTAGTGAATTTGCGGAGCGCTGGCGAAAATACGCCTGGCGAAGTGTGGAGAATTGAGCCGAAGTGCGGCGAAGTTGCGCCTGGCGCAACTTCGCATCTTAGTGAATTTGCCCCCTTGAATCTGGAATGTCCTAAAGAATGTCAAGAAAAATATGTATATATGTGCTGTTTGAGAAGTGTTGACTTCCCATTTTAGCCGTAGCTCAATTCAGACATTACATTATTTATAACTGTTACCTTAGGAGTCTTATTAGTTGTTGACAGGTGAAACGTGCAATCTCCTAGATGTGGAGAACAATCACATTAAATAATCAGACAGGCTAATATTAAGGTGTTGAGTTATTTAAACAGCAACACATGACAGAACTGGAAGCGGCAGCTTTTAAAAGAAATAAATTAACTGTTTCCGCTGAGATTCAAACTGCACTGAACTGTTAGGCTGGATCTGTGGATGCAGTATATGTAGCCGCAATTAAAAGATAAAGAAATCATTTAATATAAAATAAAAGTAAATAATGAGGAAGATATGCACAGAACTGGCCAGTAAGAATGTAATGTCTATGCATATATCACCTTGCATTATGCTGATGTACAGTATTTTAGTGCAGTGTTCCAATGAATAACATAACATATGTGAAACCTGCCTTTGCTCTTAGAACTCAGTTGATATCACAGAAATACCTAAAAAGTAATTTGCGTAATTAAGGTGTATTTACAGCATGGATTGGGAAAGAGCAATCAGTGATGCTTATAAACAATCTAAGATTAAATGAAAGTTACTGAGTCACACAGACCTCACCCAAGAACATACAATGCATATATTAAGATACTAGAAAAGACCCAGGAACAATTAAGGTAAATAGATGATTCTGTAGGGACCTAATGGACACTGCATCATAATATGAGCCACTACAGCCTTCCAGATGTGAAAATAACACACAACATTCCAAACTCACAGTTGCATATGCATAAAAGTGCAATAACTTGCACCAGGACCACCATCTGCAATCCATGTTTCCTTCTTGGGGCCCACCCTGTATAGTGTGAATTTTAGAACTGGTGGCATCTCTCTCCTGCATGTTCCTGACTCGAAAGTTTGAGAGAGAGAGAGAGAGACACTGCCCACAGACAGGACAGATATCCTTACAGATGGTCACATTTAGCCTCTAGAAGGTACATATGAGGTTATGATGATATTAATGTGTTTATGGTATTTATGTTCTTCATCTGTTTATTTCGAGATCTGAAATGGGGGTCACTGAACCAACAGCCAAAAAAACTATTGCTCTGTGAGGCTACATTTTCATTGCTATTGTTACTTTTTATTACAGGCACTCTCCTATTCATATTTTAGCCTTTCTTTAAAACTACTGTCTGATTGCTAGGGTAAATTAGACCACAACAGCTAGATAGCTGCTGAAATTCCAAACTGGAGAGCTGCTAAAAAGCTAATTAATTAAAAACCCACAAAAAATAGAAAACGAAGACCAAGTGCAAATAGTCTTAGGACAGCACTGTCTACATCATTAAAAGAGGAACAACCATTTTAAGAATCAACTCAAGTCATTTAACATGGTGTTCCATATTCTCGCTGTTCTTTATTAGTAATAGAATGGTGGAGTTTGGGAGAGAAAGAACACGAGGGAAAAAAAACTATTTGTAATTTTTGCCTAAAAAGGTGTAAGAAATGATTACAAAATAAAGCTGTGTTTATAGGCAATCCTATTCCTAATACAAGAAAGATTTACAGCAAATAACTGGGCAGTTTCATTCATTAAGCAAGTTCATACCAGATACTTTGTAGCAAACATAGTTTATTAGAGTAGCCGAATATAAACACAAGCAATGAATTATAAAGCTCAATATTAACTAAGCTTTGTTGAACCTAGGGTTGAAACTATGATAGATATGAAAGCTAAAGAGGCAATCAATCTCTCTAGCTGAATTCTTCCTATAAAGGAATTCTAATTGACACGCTTTCTTGAAAGCATGACTGTAAAACTGACCATAAGAAATAAAAAGAAACTGAATTTTGTAAACATTGTCAGAAGAATTTATTACACAGGTCACTTGCAAGATTATATTTCATTAACCTTATGTATTACAGCCTAAAGAACAAAATGGCCTCCTAGTTTGACTGGTTACTGCAGTGTTATTGCAATTGCCATTGTATCAGTAATATTTGCAATTTACTGCTTGCTTCTGAATGAAGTACCCCTCAGAAATAGAAGTCTCAGTTAACCATCTTAGCAAAGCTGTAAAGGAGCAGTATACATATTCTTATACATATACATATACTACATTCTGCTTATTCTTTAACTTTAGAAATCACATGTATTGTAAAGCAGTGGCCACATTATATTGCTTTTAACCAGTGTCGGACTGGTACACCAGGGGCCCACCAAAAAACCTTAGACCAGGGGCCCACTGTCAGTACTAATATTCCTCATCTCCTCAATCAACCTCTATTCACCTAGTTTGTTTTCTTTACATACTATAATCTATTTTTCCATCTACTTAGCCTCTTTGTTTTCAAATAGGGAATGGCTTGCCTGGTATCCCGGTGGGCAAGTCCGACAAGTGCTTTTAACAACTTTAACTAGAGACTCTGAGCTCTGTGTAAACAACCTCCCCACCTCACCCTTCGTTCTATCTGTATTGGTTTACAGATAAGCAAGTGTCCATTATGCAGGATGATTATCTGTACACAGGTAATCTAAATATCTACCTTGCAAGAATCAAAATCAGGAGTCATGTAACAAGTCATGTATAGTCATGTAAACAAGTCAACTTTGTATTCATGGAGAAATCATCCATGGATAACGAGTCAGATCTCTGTACTCCCAGATGGAATGCAGAGACCTGCAGTAATTCACGAGTTCAGTATGGAAAGAACATTAAAATACCAATTGTGGCCTTTTTTTACTTTGCACAGTGGGTTCTACAATGTAAATGTGCCTTTTGGAGTAGCTTCAGTTTCCCTTTTTTTCATGATTAGGCAAAAATAATGTTCTGCACAAGCCATATTCATTGTACAAATGTAGAACTTGAGCTTTTCTGTCCCTTTAATAAAGGCCCCTTTTGGGACTTAATAACCAAATTCTATCAGAAATGGAAATAAAGTGTTGACAGTATTTGTTTATCTGACACTGAGCTATGGAACAGCATTATAACTGCTTCACTTCTCAAGATCAAAGATTGTCTGAACTGCCTTTACACTGGTAAATTTTAAAGTTACAATAAACCACTTTTTGTGCAAGGTATAGCACGGTTCCAAAATACTCGTTCCTCCCCTTCATTTTTTTATTGTTCTGTCTCTGGGTTTCCCATCTCCTTTCATTGCATTCTTTTATCAGCTGCCAATGGTTTCCAGGCAAATAAAATACATGATTTTAATATGCAGAGTCTGATCCTATGTCACAGAAACAGTCGGTAGCCTCATTGGAACCAGCCGAACCTATACAAAAAAGGGCTCCTTCTGAGCCGATGAAATATTCCTGGTTCATAGCCACAGTTGAGTGAATGCAGCCCCAGTTTATGGAGGGGAATAAGGGCATGGGCAAGGCAGCCCAAATCTGCTTTCTAAATTGTAATTGTATAGAAAGTTAATCACCCAGTTGCTACTTCAGCCATTAATCATCATCAATGAAAAGCTGTCAAGAGGTTCAGGCATTAGCGTAAACTACGGTTAACTATTATCTTATATTCATTGAGCAAATGTATAAACGATAAATACAATTTTAATGTACTTATCAGGACATGAATTTTTCATTGTGTTCTGGTTCTTTAGAGTCCTGTTAACAGTCTTCAAGTTAACAAGTCTATGAGCATTTAAACTTCACCAAAATGGGAGTCAACTTATGCATTATATTTGCATTGTAAAAGTGGCCACACACAGTACGATACATCCATGTTAGTTTGTCACCAAACTAATGGAACAGTCACCAATTCAGCCACATGCTAAAAACATTTAAATGTTCATCCCAAGATGCTTCTATAGTCTGATTCAAATTAGCAGCTGCTCAGCCAGTTAATACTGTAAGTATGAACCCATTTCCCTCCCTTCCAAATGTTCCCCAGCAATGTCTTGCCTAATTTGGTGGGGGAGAGTGGGAGTTAATCAATCACCATCCACCTATGCCGCCTGCCCTACGCGTTTTCGCCGACTACTCGACTTCCTCAGGGGCATAGGTCACACTACTTGGAATTGTTCACTAGACAGACACAAGGTTAGATGAGGTCAGTGGCGTAACAAGAGTGCACCACCCTCCGCAAAAAAATCTTCAGAGGCACCCAGCATGCATAGCTGCCCCAGCATGGTCTGTTTCCTCTATAGTTTTGCTACTGGATGAGGTGAAGCTCAATGCTCACACTAAACTGTATTATTGTGCACACACAAATAGTTTCAAGGCAGTGTACACAATATATCATGATGCATACAGATAATTTGAATACAAATTAAGGAGAGGTAGGAGTTCATAATATTTCTTTAAGAAGTAATTATGCTTTATAAACACTCTTCTGCTTATACTAGCAGTAGGGCCCAAGGTTCCCAAATCTCTTCACAATATTTTATGACAACTGTATCAAGCCCATTTGAGGTCCATATACTGCCCTAAAGTGCCAGGAAAAGCAAGTCACTCCTCTTTCAGGGCTTTCAGCATGTTGGAACCCAAATGCTTAAGAGTGAGAGTTTCACAATCTAAGCACAGTAACTAAATGAAGCAATACATTATTGTATATGGATTTAAATATGAAAGAAGTGATTGTTCCTTCATCTTGTCTAGAGAGTGCTGCAGCAGTAAATCAGTGGTTTGTGTCCATGTATTTAACTGGGAAGATCACAGGGGAGGGAATGAGTCTAGATGCAGCAAACAATCAATGCACACAGTCAGGAAAGATTTTGTATGAGGAAAGCAAGACTTGGGGTGGATTTCTACATGTATTTGCAGTAGACAACAGCAGTGACCAATACACCTGCCAGTCAAACTATGAATTCACTGCTTCCTGCAATAGAGAAGACTGAGAACCCAAACAGGGAACCATTGGTGTCACTGTAAAAACATAAACTTAGTGTGGCAGCAACAAGAAGAAAACATTTAAGATATAGGCAAAGTCAAAAACTCTATATGAAGATGTATTTTCTTTGGAAATTGTAACAGCAAAGCCACTTCTTCTTATGGGGTCAAATATTCCTTTGAAAGGTTATTTTTAAAACTGACCTTTACACGTTACCTATGTTGAAATTCTGGTTTAGTCCAACAAAAAAAGTTTAAGTGCTGTGTGACAGGGCAGTCGAAAAATGTATTGAGCCTGAAATATGTTTTATTTGGGCTGTGGAGGGATACCAAGGAGAAAAAATGGTTATTTTCCGTTCTCAGACTGGTAATTAGGTGTTAGCTGAGAACAGAGCTGCTTCTGCATGTAAAAGGGATATGCTCCAACTCCTATGGTCCCTTCCTTGGATGTCTGGAGAAGATATGTCTTCTTGAATATGAGAAAGAGTGCCAGAGGCCTGACCAAACCCCTCCCCCCAGTATGGTGGAATATAAGAGGAAGCCAAGGAACCTGGGAGAAAGCCAAGTGACCTGAGAGAGTCTGTAATTCATACAGTCTTGTAAGCCTTGTGGGTTTTAGTGAGGAATCTCTCTATCCCTGAGACTAACCCCCTGTGTTCCTATGCTAGCTAGTGATCCCACTGGGTAGTAACCCTTTTGGTCTGTTGCTGCTATACTATCTACATTGAGCTCAACACTTTGCTGACACTGGCTCCTACTGAGGCCTCCTACCTCAGGGTCTCCAGCATGGACCACCCAATCAAGCAAGTGGAGACCGATGAGACAGGACCAAATGGTGACACCCCTTTTAAATACTACAGACTGCTGACACCCCTGGTAAATAGAAAAAACTGCCAGGAAACACTCTAACCTGGAAAGGTAAACAGCTACGCCTCCCAACCCCCATCATTTTTAGTTGCATTTTAGCCCAGTCATATATTATTGATCTTATTTGTTAATGCAATTAGAGAAATAAAGAAATGCATTTTTTCATGTTTCCCATTATAATATATATTTACATTGTTTATGAAAGCTGCAATGATGTCCCGGTGGGCCCTGAACCAAGGTAGCACTTATAAAAACCTTTTCAACTATTTATATGTTATTGCTGTAGAAGTGGGCTCACTGTGTAAGGTTATCTGATGGCCTTGTGGCATGGTAGCACTCAGAATGGTATAACATATTCAGGGATGCCTGCCTGTGTATAAATGAGGAATTGATTATAAACATACAGTATAAGGAAATTATTACTTCATACAAATCAGAAAAAGGAAAGGAATAGTTTTCATGAACTTGTTTCAAATATTAAAACAAAAACTGTGCTTCAACTCTATATATATGATTATGTTTCATACACTGCACCATCCCAATGTAAAAGTCAACATTATTCTCTGCATCAGTTATTTATTTACCAAAGTATTACATTGGTCTGTACCACTGGGAGCGCAAAGCAAATATAAAGTACATTTCGAAACAATGGTTTTATGACATGGTCTACAGAATATTGAGCATTGATTTTTGTTTCCCTTTAACAGATGTATTTTATGGAGTTGTGATTTTTTTTTACAGCTTGGGTTATTTGTGTGTGTGTGTGTGTGTGTGTGTGTGTGTGTGTGTGTGTGTGTGTGTGTGTGTGTGTGTGTGTGTGTGTGTGTGTGTGTGTGTGTGTGTGTGTGTGTGTGTGTGTGTGTGTGTGTGTGTGTGTGTGTGTGTGTGTGTGTGTGTGTGTAATCCTAAGATTACAAAACAGTACAAAATTAAAAAAAAGTGTAAATATTGAATAGTGAACTTCTGCACCCTGTTCTATCAGCATCCAGAGTTTGTTTTTTATCATACCACAATTCTGTATTACTATGCTGAAGAATTTATCAACAAGCCGCTCAGTACATTAACAAGAGACATAATCTACTGGAGTAGCACTGAGAAAATGCAAGATACACATGCACAGCAAGTGTTTAAGATATACACCAAAGTGCCAAGGGTATGTAAAGTTAGTATTGAATTGCTTTTTTTTTCTTAACCCTCCCATCCCTGGAGTCGGACCCGGATGACCCCTCACTTCCTTTGTTTGGAAATTTGATTGTTCCTTATTAAAGTATTTATTAGTTATTTCTTCCTACGCTGATACTATTCACTGAGTGATCCACAGTGCCAGAACAAGGCCTCTCTCTGTAACTCAAGTATCATTCTGAAAGCTCTAAGGGAATACTGAGTGACAGGCCAGATTACCCAATAATCTGCACATTAATGTACAACATTAAAGAGCTCCATTCTCTTTATCCAAAGGTATATTCCTATGGGATTTTCTATAGATAATTTATGGGTAGATATCATCCAAAGGCTCCCATATGAGTACCACTCATTATGGAAAATGTTTTCACTCACAGTATTCCATTAGTGCTAGCTTTTACTCCATTTGGTTTTTGCACAGGCACTGCATTGCCCTTTCACTCTGAATTAGTAAATTAAATTGATATATTATGTAGATATGTCAAAAACACAGCCCTGAAGATGTTGAGAACTAGATATCTTTACCTAATCTTATAATATAGGGCACATTTGTTTCTCTGGGCTGAGAATCTGTTTCCACGCTGGAGGGGAAATATTCCACTTTAAATGAAATGTATTCAATTTACATAGACCTATTATCACCCAGGGTCTAACATCTGACGTACTGTTCACAGTAGGGTGGAGCTCACTTGAAGGTGTCCCTAGGATCTAATGCCTCTGTGATAAGGAGAAGCCTGGAACCTGTGGACAATTATAAAGATGTTGAGACACTATTAAAGGAGGATGATAAAATTCACTATGCACCTCATTTCAAGTGATCAACTTTAGGGCACTTGACTTGACTGAAGGCATAATGGGTCTGTAATGTCAAGTGAAATCAGACAAATCATGTTATTTGCTCAAAACCCTGGTCTGCTGGCTTACTTATATAAATATGTATGTCCAAGTGCCATTACATAGCTCTCGGAAGTTTGAACAATGACTCAGTGATAACATTTCAAATAAATGACCTTGTGCTTTTTGCTACAAATCCCAGTGTCTTTGCTTTTGTGTTGTGCGTTCTTGGTTAATTGGTTTATTTGTTAGTCCACTTGTGTTCTGGTTTAATAGAAAATGTACTACTGATAATGGGTGTTTATCTTTCAATTATTGTCCCTTTCACAGAGGTTACAGCTTTTCTGTGAACATCCCTTCTCTTAGTGGTCTATACATAATTTATGGCGCTGCTCTATTGCCATCTGCACTATAACAGCTAAAATGGAATGACTTAGGGGGCTGATTTATTTAAATGTGAGATAACACCACAGAAAAATTCACCCACTTTCTATTTACTCCTATAGGATTTTTATAAGCTTATTCATCAATGGGTGAAAGTTAGAGTTCACCATTTGATAAATACACTTCTAAAATCCCATAGGAATAAATATGAAGCATACCTGAGCCCTAGAATGTCCTGCTTCTATGTTTCCTTTAGGAAGATTTTTCTTCTGACTTTGAGACAAGGAGCTACAGGTGTGATTTATAGAAGAGGAATTTCAGATTTTTAGGAATTTTCTTGTTGCCCGTCAAGTCATGTGTGTTTCCAGACATGCTCAGTAAGATGATTCACAGCAGGTCAAAACAGATTATCAAGTTCTGAATCCCCACAGTACAGAAATCGGCTCTTTGTGCCAGTCACAGAAGAATATTTTGATTCTAATTCTGACAGCAACTAATTGGCCAGCAACAAAACTCTTTTGCAGTCTCTTGACTTGAATGTGTAAAACCAATTATGACAGCTGGGCTGGACTGTAGACCAGCTTATAGACATAGCTCATAGTCTGTCAGATGCCTTTATCAACTCCAACAACTCCCATTCACTTCAATGAGAATTGCTTGGAGGGGCAGGTTAGAGGATTGTTTGGGCTGAATTTGTTTACTAGAGCATTTGTAAGCCAGAAAGTATTTACATCTGTGCTTCAGAATGTTTCTTATTCAACTGAATGAGTAGTCACCAGTATAAGAATATTTTTGCATTTGCATGTGGTTCACAAAGACATGGCCTATTTTCATTTGGGCACCAAGTGGTCTTACAAGAAGAGATGCTTGTTTGCTAAATAAATCGATATAGTTTTAGACAAGTCTGGCTGAAAATCGTATCAAATGATGGACCCATGCAGATTGCTTGAGAAAGGATTCAGTTCATAGCCCAGTATAATCTCCAACACAACTGTAGCAAAGTCAGCAATCAGTTTGGGCCCCTTAATGGCCAACTTAAGAGATATGATAGCTTGCTTAGTCAAAAACATGTGAAACTTGAACTACTGGTGTGACAGAAAATAACACATTGAAAGAAAGACGACACAACACTTTTAAAGCATAGTTTAAAAAGTGATATGGCATTGTTAGAAATAGGATATTTATGAGAGAACAAGAGGGCATGGTGGGGGCTGGAAAAAAGAGGCATTTCAGCATTCCCCTAGTCACAAAGTGTTTTACAATGTTGCTTCTCATGGGTCCTGTACTACTGTCTAAATGCTGTACAATGGTCACAACCTCTCACAAACAAAATAACATGGGCACTGCGAAAATTCTTGTCCTTGATTCCTCTGCCTGTTTTAACTTTTCATGATAAATGTTGGTATTAATGATGTGTGAGCAACTTAAGGGCTGTCACAGACCTAATTAGATATGAAACATTCTGTATTTCCTACAGTTTGCTAACCCTTCTTAGCTAACACAGGATGCTGGGAACTTTAGCACAGAAATAGACAGGAAATAGAGGGGACAAATTAGCACAGAGAAGAGTGTAGCTGCATTATCCAAAGCTTATTTATTTGTCAAATTGTTGCCAGTTTGTAAAAGTGCTATTAATTTTAGCTCTGTGCAAATGTATTTGTCTATAGGTCACTTATTACCTTTTTGGTTATAAGCTGATGTATTTACCCCATCTTGTGTTTTTATAATCTGTGAATTATTGTGAAAACATCACAGAGATCATTTGCTAACTGATGAGTTTTTATTTCACATGAGTTTGTGTGTGTATGTGTGTACTTCATTATACATGGCCTTTAGATTGTAAATTCTTGTGAGCAGGGTCTTAAATTATTTTAAGACCCATGCTATCTATAAAGTATTGCAAAGTGCTGCATAACTTGCTGGCTTATTATATATATATATATATATATATATTATTATAAGGAATAATGTAGCCCATTATATAACATAAGGGCATTATAAGTCTTCTAATTTCCTAATATTTTAAAACAGGGGGTACATTGTTTTTATAACACTCAAGTTTTAGTGAGTGATGTGGCACAAATTACATCATCCATTATAACGTAGACTATTAGATGCTTGCTTTTGTTATTATGTCATTATTATGACAAGTAAAGGCTAACTCCTGATTGGATGTCAAGAATTGCAGGACTGGAGCAACCCTTTATCCTTTTTCTGCATAACATATACATGTGTGCAATCAATAGTGGTGTTATTTAGGAAGATCAGGGTTGACAAAGCATTATCTTTAATTTCTCCAGGAGCTAAATTGATGCCAGGGGGGTTTCAGATGGGTACGGTTCTAATCAACAGCAAGCAATGTCTGAAAATCCCTTTGTGTGTTTACTATGGGCATAACTAAATGCCCAATTAGAACCCCTTGCTATATCTGTTGCATTGCTTAATTCTTACCCAAACCATAATTCCTTGACCAGAGTGACCAACGACTTCCCTCTGCCCCTAATTTTGAACTGGGTTAGTTATACTACTGCTTTTTTCTTCTAATGTGAAAGATCAAATTATTTGTGCTAATGGGCTCCCTGCCCACCAACAGCTAGGGCCAAACATGGCTCCTGAAATACCTATAGCTATGCTTTCATGTTTACCTATAAAATAAGTGCTCACTGCCCAATTTTCCTCTAAGATAAGTGCTAATACACACGTTATGATGCTAGCGCACAGCAAACAGTTCTAGGCTAAGGGCACATGAGGCTGTGCATTGGCTTGTATCTGCCAGAGGAGAAATGTCAATGTGCTCCCATCTACTCATTCTTATGTCTGCACTGACAGGCATGGTGTTGACCTCTGTGCAGCCACAGAGCAAATATCGGTGTAAAAATGCACACTTTCCACATTAATATCCACTTCTTTGTCTGCACATAGGCCGTCGCCATGCCTGTCAGTGCAGGCATATGTAGGAAGGAGCAGATGATCGGCTTTTCTCTGCCTGCCGAAAATTTGCATGCTCCCACATAATGTAGAACTGTAACACTCTTTAAAAAGTGTGCACAAAAACATTTTTTCATGCGTTACCTATAAATGAATGAAAACCTATTCTGTAGTACTATTTCAACTTATTTATTTGCTGTGTATATCTCCATAATCCACTTTAACATATCTGATTCAAAGTTTGGACAAGGGATATACTGTATTAATGTTTTATACAATTTTTACTGGTATTCTTACTCTTCTATATTTAAAACTTAAAGGAAAATATAAATGCATATATATGGATTACGATTCTAGAGTTTAGCTTTTTGGAGATCTTAGATTTTATGGAAATTTCATCAGCTACTGTACAACAAGGAAAGAAATTTATTATTGCAGTGTGCCAAGGGTGAGGGTGTGGGATATGGTTGCTAACCATTACACAGCATGAAGGCGGTTATTGGCCTGACTCAGGGAAAGCAGATTAATCCTGCTGTGATCCAGCAGGGGGGCTAGTGGGCCCCATAATCCTTTCAGCTATGCATGCCTGTATACTGCTACCGCTTTAACAGCATAGCGCAGGGTACGTATATTAAATGCATAAATTACAAGCACACATATACAGTAGTTCTTTGTACAGATAGAAAAACAGACAATAAACATTACGAAATAAGAAGAAATGTGGGAAATCTGTGCTGCCTTCACTAATTCAGTGTGACATATCCAAACATTATGAAATATATATTAGCACACATTAGAAAACATACAGACATCGGACAGCCGATGTGCTCAAAATCTGTGGTTATTGCCTAAAAACACGGGGGATGATGCTCAATATTTTTGTTACATGCTATATTTCCTAAAACAACACAAATCTGTTATTTTTGTGTTCTATACAAGTAGCGGTCAAGTTTCACACTCCTAGAGAACTATAACAAACAAGGGAAAGTTGTGCTCACCACTAATTTTTAAAACCATTAAGCGGGGGTGCAATGAGGCTGTGACCACAAAATACATATAGACAAATATAAGAGTCCTCTGCACTCAACCCATTATCTTTATACAGGAGCAGTGACCAGCTGCATGTTGTAGCTCCCGCCCTTTCCAGCTATAGTCAGGTCATCCCACTGTAATAAAATGGCAACCAAGTTTGGGAGTTTTACTTTGAAAGCAGCAAGTAAGTTGCAGGTAAAACTTAGTCCCTGTGTAAAATGTATAATGAAGCAATAGAATTCTTAATGAATCAGATAAAAATTGAGCGTAGGACTGGCCAGATATGGGATGACTTTGATGTAGTTGGTCAGCTTAAATATATTGAAATATATGGACAAACAATCTCTGTTTTGTTTAAAGGGTAAGGCAATTTTAGTAACTTAAGGCACAAAATGTCTCAATGTCCTTAATATATTGATAATGGGTTGAGTGCAGAGGACCTCTTGTATTTGTCTACTCCTAAAAAACCTCTAGATCAATGATATCTATATATTATATCTGGCCTAGAATGCTAAGAAGGGGTTGAGGTACTAGAATTGGTGTTCTAGCAACATATTCAGTGCCCCCCCACTGGGGGGACTCCACCTCATGGGCTAGCCACCCCAACCAGGGAGGCCTCCCATGCCAATCATAAATCCCCTGGCACCACTTTCTGAAACATTTGGTGCAAGTCAGCCTCCCTGTGTTCCACTGGGTTTTTCCCTGTGTCTTGGGGGCTCATTCAAACGCTGACCATACTGAAGTCTACTAGTTTGACATTCCTGTTACATATGAAAAAAACAGACTTACAGTAATAGTTCAATATGTGTCTGTTCATGTTCTTGTAATGTTATTTAATATTGACTTTAGTTTATTAACTAAACTCTGTTTTTTTCTGGTCAGAATTTTAAAGGGGAAAAACTTTTCTTGTAGAAAAAAAACCTTGAAACTTTCATGATTTATTAAACTAGATGCTGCTGAAAAGTCAGAATAAAGAAGTAATCCATCTCAAAACTGCTGAGGTCATGTAGAAGTCAATGGCAGATGTCCCATTTACAATTGGAAGATATGCTCTGCACTGGGGATTCATGCAATAATCTGATTAATTTGTGTTTTTCAGGTGATAACCTTAGAAAATCTGCATTTTCAGGCATCAAATGCAAAATAGTCGACCGATTCGGATTTTTTCCCGAATTTATCAAATCTTTTCCTGCGCTTGATTTTTTGGTTTAAATTGATAAATTCAATAAAAATGGGCACGGGAGTTTGTTCAAAGTGGTTTTAAGAAAATAGTGAGAACTTTTTCAGATTTTAGTAAATAAACCCCCTAAATGTCGGAAAGTTTAGAATTTGTTTTGGCTTTCTGGAGGGGTAGACTCTGTCACTAATAGAAAGCCTGGTAATACTGAGCTGGCAGCCTCCAGTTTTATAGATAGCAAAGAGCAGCGATAGCCAATCCATGGTTTTCCAGCTGTTGTGTTATTACAACCCAAAACAGATGGTAGGTTCTTCATGCGTGCTTCTTGTTGGTACATAGCTGTGCTTCATAGAACTTTCTCATGTTCAGACCTGATAAATATGTGAAACGTAACAGATATCTGTTTATTGGCTAGTGAGCCCTTAATAATAAACATCACAGTTGCATAGCTGGCAGCAGCAAAAAAACATCATGAAATTAAGGGACTGAGCACTGAATACAAAACAAACCTCTGCAGTTGAATTCTTGTTATTCAAACGGTGCCCAGTTTTGCAGAAAGATTCCAACTTGTGGAAAGTGATGGTAGAAACATAAAAAGACAGAAAGGAAGGACATTTAAGGGTTTTTTTTAGATGTGTTGTGCTTGCAGGGGTGGTCTATTGGTAGAAACTATGCATTGTGGGCCCCTGGACATTTAAGTTTGGTAAAGTTTTCTCTGCCTCATTAAAAAGTTGGACAGTACAATTCTACTAATAAATTTTTTTAACCAAACTCCCAAACCTGAATCCCCTTAAAGTGGATAAAAAGCTGTATAATAAAAGTCATTTCAAATTAAACATGAAATCCAAATTATTTTTTTATTAAAGCATTCATAGTTGTTGTAAACTCATTTAAAATTCTCAGCTGACAATCAAATATTGTCTGCCCCTCCTCTATGCTTTAGACATAGAGGGGTAAATTTAGCAAAGAGTGAAGTTCCGCCACTAGAGTGAAATTCTGCAGCTCTCAATTCATTTCTATGGGATTTTGAAAGGCGTATTTATCAATGGGTGAAGTGAAAGTTCACCCTTTGATAAACATGCCTATAAAAATCCGATAGAAATGAATGGAGAGTGGCGGAATTTCACTCTAGTGGCAGAACTTCACTATTAACTTCACTCTTTGATAAATATACCCCAGAGGCGGGGCAGGCAATTACTTTCACTTTCCATTCACAGCACACCCCACATTCCCCCCACTCTCTTTACTTTATAGTTGTGGAGCCAGTGCAAGGGGAGTTGTTGCCTCGACAACTCAAATTTATCAGATTATCGAATGAAAACCAGCATCAAACTGGCCAAAACTATCACGAACCCTGAAGACAAAAAACATGTTCCAATTGTTAAATGGGCCATCTGCCATTGACTTCTACATGATTTCAACAGGGTTTAGCTGGAGTATTTTTCCCCTTTAAAAAATCGACCAGAAAAAATAGGTTTAATAAATAGGCCCCTATAAACCTGCCTAAATACACCATTTAGCTTGCATAGTTTTTTTAGTTTTTTGGCTAATCTGACAACTTTATATGCTGCACATGAGACATAACCAGTAAAACAGTAGCCATTACTATGTTTCTCACTGATAAATGAACCCACAATGAATGAAGAAACATTTGAAAATCAACAGGGGATAATACATTGACTTAATTGCTTGCTTGTGCTTGGAATCCTATGCAATGCTTGCAGGTGAGAGAGAGAGAGAGAGCTCATATCTCTCTGTTTTTTGATAGGAGGCAAAAATGGTTCTACTTGGGAGGTAGACATGCTGGAAAAGCCTGATTAACTGAACTGTTTGTCCAGGGACATGTTGGCCCAATGGACATTTAGGTAAGGTGAGGTCATGACCTGGAGGGTCCAACTTGTATATATCCTGACATGTTAAAACTGTGTTATATTGTAACTAAATTAAATGTTCTGATATGCATTAAGGTAAACTGGTTGCAAATTGGCCCAATAGATGAACGGATCAATTATTTTTTAGAATTCAGACACTGGTCTTGCTAACATACCAAACAAATAAAGCGCCCAGTTGCCTAGGGCTCCCCACTTTGCCTAAGCTGTCATCATGAACTCAAGATCCCTACAACCAATGTGCTCTTCTGCTCTGGAAGCTTTGCTGTAATTCCATTTCACGGTGGCTGGTTACGTTTGTTTATAATAGAAACAGGGCTTTCTAATATATCATTTTCATAAGGCCTATATAATGTCTCCATGTTTCCCAATATAGAAAATGACAGTAAAAGCAAAGCAAATACCCCCTAAGTATTCATATTAAGTTGAAACCCACAACTTGTATCCTTCAAGGCTATTAACAGGTTAGTATTTTAAAGCTATAAAAAAGAACATGTTGAAGGCTGTATGCATCTCAGTTGCATAATGGTTACTAAAGATAATTCAATATGAGCACAGGTGAAACAATCAATGCATCGCAGCTACTGACTGTTGCCTATACAAGGTCATGCTCCAAGGCTGAACTGTTGTGGGTATTTGCACACCATGGGTTCCTGCTCTCGTATTTATGACATAGAGGTTAAAGCTACTTATCTATTAACTAATTGCTTCACTTGTGTATCTGTAGCCTATGGGCTGGACTGAACATTGCTGCATTAAAGGATCTACTGTTACAAAAACAACAATAATAACATTAGTTCATTTTGACAGCAACCCTTTAATCAAGTTCCTGACAAGAAAGCCATGTGTTGCCTGCCCTTCTGCCTGCCAGTGGCTACAGGACTAGTTTTTCTTATAGAAATATTGAAACTTCAGATATGAACAGTTTTGTTGGGCCAGGTGTCAGTGGGCCCCCTTGCTTTTAATTTGCTTAATAATGGAAGCATATAATAAATAGAGATTAGGAGAATAAGGAGGTTGAGTGAGGAAAAGTAGTTTGGAAAGTGGACCCACAGTCTAAAGTTTTCTGGTGGGCTCCTGGCATCCCAGTCCGACACTAGATATGAACAAGCAGGATTATGATCTCGGGTTTGAAAAGTGCGTTTGCTCTTGAAAGTTTGTTATTGATGGATAAATTAAGGGTTAGGAGTATTAAACTGGAGGTGACTATATATTTCTGTTTTTATGTGGGATAAAGGGAAATGTCACCTTTACATTAATAAATTCAATTGATCTTCACTTCATAGCTTTTTTTAATTTTGTTACCTTCCGCTTTTGCCACTTATCAGCTTTCAAATGAGGGTCACTGACCCTGACAGCCAACAAACTTTTGTTTTGTGAGGCTACAGTTTTATTGTTTTTATTACCTTTTAGGTAAAGTCACACTGTCACACTGATTTATTAAAGGTTGAATTTTTTAAACTTTAAGAAATTCGAATGGTATGTTATTTATGAAAAAAATTTAAATGTCTAAAATTTGATCGCAAAGTCCCGACCCAAATCTCAAACAGAATTCGAATTGTTTTCCTCCGATGAAAACCTCAACTTTTTTTTCTCCCATTGGAGTCTATGGGGCGTCATTTTCTAAACAAAATTTGCCAAACATTTGGCTTATCCCTAGTACTATTAACTTCTTAAAAATAGTTCAAGGGACCTCTGACTCTCATTGACTTCTACATGAACTCAGAAGATTTTAGGTGGAGATTAGTTAAATTAGAACGCTTTCCAGGGTTGAGATGTGATAAATCTCACATTCTAATTAAAATTTGAGTTGGTGGTTTTAAATTCGAATTTGTTAGTTTTGACCACAACTATTTTAATAAATTCGAATTTACCATCTGAACCTTAGTAAAACTGCTCCTAAACATATGCTGCACTTATCTCCACCTGCTCTTCTGAATTTGTGAGTTTACAAGCTCAAAAAACATTTAAAAAAAACTGGAATGGAAAATAATTGCTTACATTTTGCCTAGGACAACTCCCATGGACTTCTACATTAACTCAGCAGCTTTTAGATGCTAAATGTTTAAATTCAAGATTTGTTTGCTTTTAAAATCTCAAAAATGTTGTGTTTTTTTAAACTCGATTCCAGTTTGTGAGTTTTAGCTAAAAAAAAACTGTCAAATTGCATCTAAGTGTGGATAAATCCCCCCTTACTGTGCCCTTGCCCTTATTACTTATATTTCTATTCAGACCCTCTTCTAGCATTTCTTTCAAACCACTCCCTGGTTGCTAGGGTAAATTGGACCCTAGCAACCAGATCACTGATGTAATTTCTAACTGGCGACTTTCTGAGATAAAAGCTAAAAAATTTAAAACCACTAAAAATAAATAAATAAAATTGCAGATTGTCTTAGAATGCTAATATTTGCATTATCCTATGGCGATGCGGCAATATTTTTGTCTTGGCGACAAATCTTATCACGGCTAATTTTTGTGAAAGAATTTGTAGATGACAAAATGTGGAATTTCGGTACGAATCCATGCCTGGTGAAAAAATTCACTCATCAGTAACTATAACACATATCCAGGGGACAAAATATAATACAATTATGATGAGACACAGAAAGGTCAATGTAGCCTATCACTATGGCCCTTAAAGGTCTCTTGATTGGTCACACCTGACTCATGGGCCTCCAGTTGGACAACCTGGTATTACAGGAAGATTTATGAATAGAAGTATTATTATTATTTATATAGCACCATCATCTCCCACAGGGAAGAATAAGGGCATACAAACACAAGATATAACATAATGCACATACAAATAGAGCAGGCACATATTGTTACAATGCATATTGTTTTACCTATTGTTAAGAGAAAATGGCCAAAATGCAAATTCATTTGAAAAAAAAAATGTATGTCTATCAGAACTCACCGAATGGAAGAGGTTTTGATGAAAACTGACCCCACCTACACCTCCCTCCGAGAGTAACAGTCACCGGCAATGGGAACAGGACTGTACCTCAGTAGCGGAGTGGGCAGGAGTGCCGAAATCCAAAAACGTCAAAGCAGGCAGGGATGATCAAAAGAATGGTCAAGACGGTCCGAGGTCAATGCAGGCAGCTAACAGGCAGAAGTCAAAAACAGGCCGAGTCAAATCACAGGAATCAAGTTTGAAGAAAATAGCTTAGGAATCAACACAGGAGCGATGATCACTTCGCAATGCAGCAAAGTTCAAGGTGACCTTTTAACCTATAGCGCCAGCGTCGAAAAGGGCGCGAAAAAGGCGTCAGCGTCATGACGTCGACGTGACGCCCGCAGAGCGACCGCAACGCACGCAACCGCGTTGAAACTGAGCGCCCGCGAGGCGCCCGCGACGGACGCAACCGCGACGAAACCGGGCGCCTGCGCACGACGTGGCGCTGGTCACGAAGCCGGAGGCACCATCTTGAAAAGGGGCAGACATATCCTTACATTGCCCCCCCTCGACGGGCGGCCTCTGGACGACCTGAAGATTAGGTTTACTTGGAAATCTAAGGTGAAAAGTCTTGATCAACCGAGGAGCATGGATATTATTAATCGGTTCCCAGGAGTTATCTTCAGGTGGATATCCTTTCCATTGGATCAGATACTGGAGTTGGCCTCAGATTCTAGAGTCCAAAATTTTTTGAACCACAAATTCTTGAACCCCTTGGACAATTGAAGGTTTCGGTGGTTGTCTCACACGATTAGGAAACACGTTCTTAACAAATTTCTTCAGTAAAGAAACATGGAATACAGGATGGATCTTATATTTGGCAGGTAATTGTAACTTAAAAGCAACTGGATTAATCTGTTTAATAACAGAAAAAGGACCCAGGAACTTCTGTCCAAATTTTTTAGACGGACAAGATAATTTCAAGTTACGTGTAGAGAGCCACACCAAGTCACCGACCTGAAAATAAGGATTCTTCAAGCGCCTTTTGTCCGAAAATTTCTTAAAAGACCGTTGCGCATCTTAAATAGTTTGTTGAAGAATTTCAAAATTGTGTTTTAGGAACAAAAGTCTCTCTTGAGAAGCTGGGACCGGAACTTCAGTAATACCAGGAAGAGACGTAGGATGAAACCCAAAGTTTGCAAAGTATGGAGACTGTTTAGTTGAATCATGAACTGCATTGTTATATGAGAATTCAGCTAACGGTAATAATGAAACCCAATCATCCTGAGAGAAGGAAGTAAAACACCGAATATACTGTTCTAAGGTTTGATTGGTTCTTTCAGTCTGCCCATTGGTTTGGGGATGAAAAGCAGAAGATAAAGAAAGCTGGATATGAAGACCTTGACAAAGAGATTTCCAGAATTTGGAAGTAAATTGTGACCCTCGGTCAGAAATTATTTCATTTGGTAACCCATGTAGACGAAAAATTTCCTTCACAAAAACACTTGCTGTAGTAGCTGCAGACGGAAGGCCTCTTAAAGGTATGAAATGTGCCATTTTTGTCAACCTGTCTACCACCACAAAGATGGTATTGAATCCTTCAGATATAGGCAATTCCACAATGAAGTCCATAGAAATACTATCCCAAGGTCTCTTAGGAACAGGGAGTGGATGTAGTAGTCCCATGGGTCGGGAACGTGGTTCTTTAAATCGAGCACATACTTCACAGGACAGGACATAAAGTTTACAGTCTTTAGACATCCCAGGCCAATAAAATTTCCTTTGAGCCAATTGCTGCGTCTTCCTAACACCAAGATGACCGGATAAAGGATGATCATGAACAAACTGAAGGGTCTCCAGACGGAGATCTTTGGGAACGAACACCTTATTGTTGACTAAAACAAGACCATCCTGAACAACAGCATCTTTAGGGCAGCAGTCTTTCGAGTTGACAGTTTCCCGAATCTTGGTTATTAACTCCGCTTGGAGAAGAAAAAAAATTAGCTGGAGACAATATATTTTCGACTGAAGTATCTTGTTCGTCCATCGAATATAAACGAGACAGGGCATCAGCTTTCCCGTTCTTGGACCCAGGTCTGAAAGTAACATGGAAGTTGAACCTAGAAAAAAAAAGGGCCCATCTCGCTTGTCGTGGACGAAGTCTTTTGGCAGAACGCAAGTACTCCAGGTTCTTATGATCAGAAAAAACCAGTGTAGGATGATTAGCTCCCTCTAATAGATGTCTCCATTCCTGAAAAGCAGCTTTGATGGCGAGTAATTCTCGATCCCCGACATCATAGTTTTGTTCAGATCTAGACAGTTTCTTAGAAAAGAAAGCAATGGGGTGAAGTTGTTCCTGAATGTCGGCTCTTTGAGAAAGAACAGCACCTATAGCTGACTCGGAGGCATCAACTTCGAGAATAAAGGGCAAAGCTGGGTCCGGATGTACTAAGATGGGTGCAGAAGTAAAAAGATTCTTCAAGTCCTCAAAAGAAGACTGTGCTTCCTTTGACCAATGAAATTTCTTAAGGGAACTGGTAAGAGAGGTGATGGGAGCAATAATTTTAGAAAAATCTTTAATAAATTTGCGATAAAAATTGGCAAACCCAACAAATCTTTGCACCTCTTTTCGGCTGGAAGGAGTAGGCCAGTTCAGCACAGCAGAAATCTTACGGGTATCCATTGCTGTCCCACCAGCAGAGATTATAAAACCGAGGAACTCAATAGTGGTCTTCTCGAACTCGCACTTTTCTAGTTTGGCATAAAGTCTGTGAGTTCGTAACCGTGAAAAAACCTTTTTAACATGAGTTACATATACATAGTTACATAGTTAAATTGGGATGAAAAAAGACAAAGTCCATCAAGTTCAACCCCTCCAAATGAAAACCCAGCATCCATACATACACCCCTCTACTGAGTTCTATGTTCTTCCAAAGATGAAGAAAAAATGAGAATGTCATCTAGATAAACAATAACAAATAAATCAAGAAAGTCTCTGAAAATGTCATTGACAAAGTGCTGAAAAGTTGCGGGGGCGTTGCACAACCCGAAAGGCATAACGAGATATTCAAAATGCCCATAGCGTGTCTGGAAAGCTGTCTTCCATTCATCACCTTGTCGAATACGTACCAAATTGTAGGCTCCTCGAAGGTCTAATTTGGTAAAAATACATGCTGAACGAAGCCTTTGAAAGAGTTCTGGAATTAGGGGCAGAGGATATCGATTCTTGATTGTAACTTTGTTCAAGTCCCTGTAATCAATACAAGGTCGCAAAGAACGATCCTTCTTTTCCACGAAGAATATGCCAGCCCCGGCAGGTGAAGTGGAAGAACGAATGAATCCCTTCTTTAAGTTCTCATCAATGTAATCTTTAAGAACTTTGAGCTCTGGCTCAGATAAGGGGTAGATTCTTCCGAAAGGAATAGCTGCCCCAGGTAATAAGTCAATTGGGCAGTCGTAGATCCGATGGGGCGGAAGAATATCCGCTGCCTTTGCATCAAACACGTCAAGGAATTCATGATAAGGTTCAGGAACCAGTGACGATCTAGCATCCTGAGATACCATATGTAAGGCAGTTTTACACGGAAGATGCTGTGAACAGAAATTGGAAGAAAACTTGACTTGCTTAGTGTGCCAATCAATAATTGGGTTGTGAACTCGAAGCCATGGATATCCTAGAATCACAGGATATAATGGGGAAGAAACAACATCAAAGGACAAGGACTCAGTATGCTGCTGAATCTTTATTGACAGGAGAACAGTTTCATGCAACACAGGACCAGAAGAAATATTCGAGCCATCAGCCAATCTCACCACCAATGGTTTAGTCTTAGGTAACAAAGGAATGCGATGTCGAACAACCAGGTCTTGGTCAATGAAACATCCGCACGCTCCGGAATCAATTAGAGCTGGAATCTGGAGACTTCCCTTTGACCACTGTAAAACAACATTAATGGAGATAAGAGATTGACCATTATTAGCACCAGTCTTTATAAGAACAGGTTTAACCATCTTACTGGCAGGCTTGAGTGGGCAGGTAAGCAGGAGATGACCCGCAGCTCCACAATACATGCACAGGTTTAGGCGCCGTCTTCGGAGTCTCTCCTCAGCGGATAGGGGAGGACGAATGAGACTGATCTGCATTGGCTCTGGGTCCATGGAAGTTGCAAAAGATGTAGGTACGGACTTGACGGGGGGTAAGGCCTTAGGGACTAGCCAACTGGGGGAAAAGGCTCCAGCCCTCTCCAGACGTCTCTCCTTGAGACGTCGATCAATCTGGATAACAAGTCTAATGAAGGGCTCCAATTCATCAGGCGGCTCCACACGAGATAGTTCATCTTTTATGGCCTCTGAGAGACCAATGCGGAACTGGTGTTTGAGAGCAATGGGACCCCAACGGGTATCAGCAGCATAATTACGAAAGTCTGTAATATAGTCTTCCACTGGTCTTTTCCCTTGGGTTAGCCCTCTCAAACCGGCCTCTGCAGTTACCTCTCTCTTGGGATCATCATAGAGCTGGGCCATGGCAGATGTGAAGTCGTTGAAGTTCCCCAACAACGGACTATGTTGCTCAAGCAGGCGGTGTGCCCAGGTCTGAGGTTCATCAGAGAGGAAGGAGATGAGGAATCCCACCTTGGATTGTTCAGCGGAATAGATATGTGGGTTCAACAGGAACTCCAATTTGCAGCTGTTCACAAAGGACCGAAATTTCTTACGATTTCCAGAGAATCGTTCAGGTGTAGCCAATTTAATCTTGACAGGCGAGGTAGCAGGAGGAGGTGCAGCTATGACAGGAGCAGCCGCCGCGGCTCCAAAAAACTCAGGAGGAGCTGCTGCAACAGCAGGTGCAACAGAAGGACCAGGCAAATTCTGGAGTTGGGTTTGGATTTGCTGATAACCCCCTTGGAGATCTTGAACCACCTGGGTAAGGGCTGCCAATTGCTGAGTAAGGCGATCCATGGCGGAATCAGTTTCGGACTCTTCCATCTATCGGGCGAAGTGATACTATCAGAACTCACCGAATGGAAGAGGTTTTGATGAAAACTGACCCCACCTACACCTCCCTCCGAGAGTAACAGTCACCGGCAATGGGAACAGGACTGTACCTCAGTAGCGGAGTGGGCAGGAGTGCCGAAATCCAAAAACGTCAAAGCAGGCAGGGATGATCAAAAGAATGGTCAAGACGGTCCGAGGTCAATGCAGGCAGCTAACAGGCAGAAGTCAAAAACAGGCCGAGTCAAATCACAGGAATCAAGTTTGAAGAAAATAGCTTAGGAATCAACACAGAAGCGATGATCACTTCGCAATGCAGCAAAGTTCAAGGTGACCTTTTAACCTATAGCGCCAGCGTCGAAAAGGGCGCGAAAAAGGCGTCAGCGTCATGACGTCGACGTGACGCCCGCAGAGCGACCGCGACGCACGCGACCGCGTCGAAACTGAGCGCCCGCGAGGCGCCCGCGACGGACGCAACCGCGACGAAACCGGGCGCCTGCGCACGACGTGGCGCTGGTCACGAAACCGGAGGCACCATCTTGAAAAGGGGCAGACATATCCTTACAATGTCATGGTTTATGACGTGAAAATTCAGTAGAAGTCTATTGGGCAATACAGACTTGAATTAGATGGAGGCATACATTCTAAAGATAGAAGAGTGATCCTCAACTACTGGCTCATGAGCAACATGTTGCTCACCAACCCCTTGGATGATGCTCGCAGTGGTCTCAAATCAGGGGCTTATTTTTTTAATTCTATGCTTGGAGGTTTTGGTTGTATAAAAAACAGATGTACTGCTGAACAGAGCCCCTTGTATGCTGCAAGTCCTCTTAGGGGCTAATAAATAGCCAATGACAACCCGTATTTGGCACCCCAGGGATTTTTTTCATGCTTGTGTTGTTCCGCAACTCTCTTTACATTTGAATGTGGCTCATGTTGGGGACTCCTGGCATAGAAGAAGCACAATTTCCAATTTTGGGTGCATTATAAAAATGGTATGATCTGGCTGGTCAGCACTTGCCTTCTTACTGTAAGCATTTCCCAAACTCAGGCTATTTGATAAAAAGCGTAAAGAACACAGAGTGACATAATGGGATAAATTAAATTTCATGAGAAAATTCCTAATTCTTTATTCTTTATTTTACTGAGCTGAAATGAGATAAACTATGCAACAAGTGTTTACTCAATTTAATTCCAAACTTCCCCATAAACTTATTTTACATTTTCATATGATAAAACCTGAGCTAAGTTCATATTGAATTGCACCTGTACCAACATCTGTTATACAAGGCTAGTACAAGGACACAAGGAATACATATATACACATTCCTATAAAATATATATTTCTGCAACTCCCAGTTCAGTAATGTGTTTCATTTATGTGATGGTGTTGGAAAGGCACTTCTGTACAAATGAATAACAGAGTGAGGCTGCAAAACATAAAAAGTGCAATAACAAAAGATTAGGGAATTTGTATAAAATCTCATTTCATTTTCCACATAATGCACCCCTTATAGCAAACAAAACTGAATGCTCCCCTTAAAACAGCAGGTTTTGATTGATCAATGTGGGTGGTCTTATACACACACACATACACACACTACTGATACCCTAGCACTCGCCAGCCTAACAGAGAGAATTTAGGATTCTATTGTCAAATGGAAAGCAAAGAAAGAGGTGATGATTAGGCAGACAGAAAGGCCCACCAGAGCAGACAAGGACACATGCCAAGCCTGCCCTTACCACCCTTCTACTTTGGTTTGACATGTCAATGCTCTCAAACATTCAGGGCATCAACCCTCCAACTAAAAAAAGAAAGTTATCATTTCTAATGTCTTAAAATACTCTAAACTGGAGCCAACCATACACACAAAGAACAAGACGGTGCCAGAAGACCTGAAATATTTCACCCTGGAACATATTAACCACTGCAAGGGTTGGTTAATAGCTATTAGTCAATAATTAATTGAGGCCTGGATCTTCCTCCTGCAAGGGAATCTGAAACTGTAAATGGAAGAACTGCATCCTGAAATCATCTCCAGATTAAACATAATAACGAAAAATAATATATATATATATATATATATATATATATATATATATATATATATATATATATAATAGTAAAAAAAATACTGCACTCAACAGGCTCAGTTAGAGTAACTGATTTTATTAGAAAAACAAAAGAAATTCCAACGTTTTGATCATATCATAATGATCTTCCTCAGGGGAAAAAAACTAACCAGAGTGCAAACCCTTAAGAACCCCCCCCCCCGTGCAAAATATGGCACTAAAATCCTTGAAAAAGGTCCAAATGTGGCCATTTCCTATTTCTAAGAGAACAAAGAGGCTAAATAGATGGAATAATTGATTATAGTATAAAGAAAACAGACTAGGAGAATAGAGGTTTATTGAGGAGATGAAGAATATTAGAACTGAGAGTGGGCCCCTGGTCTAAGGTTTTTGGGTGGGCCCCTGGTGTCCCAGTCTGACACTGATCTGTCTGCTCTAGCATTAACAATCTTCATATTTGCTAAACCCTCATTCTAGAGCCACAGGATGTGGTGTAGTCTTGGGCTTGCAGTCAATGGGGTATATTTATCAAAGAGTGAAGTTAGAGATCACCACAGTCCTCTAGAGTGAAATTCTGCCACTCTCCATTCATTTCTATGGCATTTTGTAAGGCATATTTAGCAATGGATGAACTTTCACTTTCACCCATTGATAAATACTCTTTTAAAAATCTCAAAGAAAAGAATGGAGAGTGGCAGAATTTCACTCTAGACGACTGTGGTGATCTCTAAATTCACTCTGATAAATATACCCCATGGTCTCTTATTCCAACTTTTTTTTACCTCTACTTTCCTTTGCTGACACCTGACCAGCTGCAGGCAATTTTCCACCAGCCTGCTTAAGTGTGCCAGGATTGCCAGTGTGTTCATGCTTTGCCCTTATCCTCCAATTCTGATCTGGTTTTGACCCCTAGACTGTTATTCATACAGTACGTGATTGCCTGCTGCCTGCCCAGAACTTTTGCCTGCTTCATGGACTTGTTACTGCCTTCCATCAGCCTAGACCACTACCCAGTTATGGACTTGCCTCTCTGCTTGCACCTTTATACTGTTTATGTGCTGTTTGACTTCATTTAATATCTTTATTAAAAGGTTCTGCTCTATACCTTGTATTGTTACATTTTTAATCATGCAACTGTATTTAAAAGGTTACACAGCACATACGTTCCTTTCTGCCAGTCAAACACCTATAGTCTAACTGACATCTCTCGGGCTTTTTTTATCTTAACATACCGTATATTGTTTAATAATTTGTAACAGAGTTCTATGGAGATGTTGGGGAAGTGGGGGCAGCCAGAGCCATGAAAAACAATGGTAGAAAATGCCATCTATTATCATCTTGATATAATTATTATCATCTTGTTTAACCCATGGAAGGTTGCAGTGAACATATGTTATAATATCAGGGGTTTGTTTAAACTGGAGACCAGATAGACTATTATGAGTCCTTAATTTGATGAGCAGAACTTTTGTCCATCAGAAAGCCCTGAGATTCTCTTTGGCCTGGAGCCCATCTTGCAAACATACTATCATACAACCCAGTCTCCAGGCCTCCAGTTCTTATGCCTGCTTCTTATAGGAGTCAAACAGTGTGTTGGCTAGTAAATGATATATACAGCGACTTCCCCTCTACTATGGAATATTTAAGTGCAGAAGTGCAATAAAAACATTTTTAGAAATTAACTGTACATAATTCTAATATGATATTGATTCCTGGCATTGACTATTGGACTGTTTGTTACTTCTGTTTTCCCTACTTCCGATTCTGGTCTTTTTTTTGGATATGATTTAGACGGAACCTGCTTCTGATTTGTTGCCTTCAGTTAACAGCTAAGTGCCTATGAACCGTATTACTGGTGTCTTGGTTATTTTACATCAGGGTTCATTCTTGTTCACAATTCTGAACTCCTATTGAGAGAAATAGGGCAGTCTATTATTCATCAGACCCATCCTAGAAATCTGATACATTGTATGTGTTTTTATACCCTGACTAGGAATAGCTTATCTTTTAAAAAACAACCAATGTCTTGGCCAGAATAATATTGAAAGCTTTCTAAAATGTAGGTACAGTAAAGGACTAAAGCTGGCCACATGTCAGCCTGTGCTATCATTTTGTGTATGATTTGACACCAGATTGCAGTAATACAATTTGCTAATCATGGGGACAGGGTGCTGGAAATGAAAGATGAAGTCATAATATATCCCCTCATGCCAATCCAGTCATTATCTGACAGGATTAACCATCCAGGCAGATTGGGATGTGATAGGATAGTATGATGGCCCATATATGGAGCAATAGTCAGCCTGTCTGAAATCTACCAGAATGGCCAACAACCTTTCTTCATGTGTGGCCAACTATTGAAGTGCATTGATACTGAAGCACAAAGGTATGTTTCATCCTCACAGCATGTTGCTGGATTCAGGAACAAGTGTCAATTGAGAATTGAGAATACTGTGACAGCTGCAAACACAGAGCAGGGGAATCACTGAACTCTACAGGCCCAATATACTCTATCTATAGTTCAATATATAAGGCATGTGACACAGTCTGGTAAACACAGGAGTTGTTGTCTGGCTGGGAGTGGGCTGAAAGCATCAAGATTTCAAATCACAGCTTTAATAATATCTGTATATTTGTAGCTTCATATGCAATAAAAGTGACATGACCAAAGTACCATGGCTTGCCAAAAGTTTTCGTAGAAGAGGGATTAAGTAGTTTCTCTTGCAAGAGCAATTCAACCTTTGATAAAAATGCCTCTTATGGGTTAGGGGTTAGAAAACCAGAGTAAGAGGTCTCATATGACAGTCTGTGGAATGTTGCAAGTCAGCGCTGGCATTCAGTGCCCAGGATAACTGGCCAGTTCTCTGATGTGACACTTTCAGAAAAGGCGAACACTGATCAATGCACACAAATGCAGACACTAATACTGTATATATTCGATGCACATGTACACCATCCAAAGTGTCAAATCAGGAAAACATAAAGATTCCTTTCTTGTTGCAGAATAGTCATTTTTAAGGAGTGAAGCACCCAGAAATGCTTCCATGTTTGTTCCTGTGAACTCATAAGTGCATATGGGTAAGTATTAGGAATCGTTTGCAATCATCATTTGCATTATTGCATATATTACACTGCACCTCCTTAAGAAATAATCCCCACTGCGTGTGGTCAGTGATTTATAGATACACAGTGGGTTTGATTCAGTCCAAGTAACATAGATGATTTTATTTTAACTGAGATAAAGAGAAAAACAACCTGAAGTCAGCTGGCTGATACACCAACGTATCAGTAACCTTGATCTTAGCTAAGGAGGGGGTGACCAAATGTTGAACCTTAAAGAGGTTTTAACTGAAAAAGTCAGAAAGCCACAGTTACATAGAGATGGCATGGAAAAAGCTTTATAATACAACCCACTGCTTACTAAAACTGAACTGTACAAAGTGGATTACCGGTATCAGTACTCATGGAATGTTCCTTAGTAGGAATGCATAAACTTGATTTATATTGCTGCATTTGGGATTGAAAAGTTATAAAAACAATTTTGGCAGCAAGTAAGAGATTATGCAACAGATACTTTACTAAATTCCTTTCCTGTATAATAGAATGGTCTATACTAAATATTCTTCATACAAGGCACTAATAGAGAGGCAGAAAGCTGCTGACAACTGGATCTGCAGTAGCAAATAATACTATATTTGTGTAAGGAGTGTCTTGTTTTACAAGAAATATAGATTTTTTTTTAATTTTGGGGAGGTTGATGTAGGGGATGTGAAAGAGTTAAAGTATTTTCATTAGCCCACATGTCTATATCTATATCTAAACTAGGGTGAACTCAGTCCAAAAATCATATTAAAAAGTGGAACAAAGGCCTAGTGACAACAACACACCCTCTATAAAGGTCTCCCCCCATGAACCTCAAACCTGGGGAAACTCAGTACTGCATTTTTTGCTGTACCTGGATTAAAAATTGCATAGTAGTGCAGTGGGGTTGGCAGTCACCATGACATTCTGCTTAGGGTCCTCTTTTTTGTGACCACTAACATGGACCCTGCACAGTTGAAGTCAGGTCTGGATTAGCTTCAGCTATGCATGATCCTTTGGTCAGGTCATAAAGAAGAGGACCCACCGTTCCATGAGATTGCACTCGCTAATCTTGCTGTGCTATTCTGAATTTTTTAGTTAGGTAAAGTTAAACTGTATGTTTTTAGAGTGTGAGAGGAAACCAGAGTACCCAGAGGAAACACACTCAAGCACACAGAGAACTAAAAAACTTCCTGAAGTCTTTGCTATAATTGAACCCTGGAACCACTGGAGCAGCAGAACTTGTACACCTAAAGTGCAGCAGGTTGTAAATCCAGTGCAAGAAGCAGAGCACAGCATCAATAGGCATACTGTAGTCCTGTACTTGATGCCTGCCCTAGAAGGTGCTAAGTACTGGGCTCCCTTGCTCCTTGTCTTCTTTTGTATTACTGCCTTGCATGTTCTGAATGCTACAGCCACATCCTGCGCATATACTACAGTATGTAGCACTGCCAGGCACAGCCAACACATAATATAGAATGAGTGCAAAGCTTTATGTTTCATTCTGAGAGTGCAGGGTCCTAGATCTAACTTGTTTGTGTAAAGGTGTATTGTGGGGAAAAAAAAACATTTTTGCACTATGCACCTTGTCAACTACTAGTAAATGGGCTACATTCACATAACATAACTTCTCCTTTGTTGCACTAAACATCTATTAGCTTATAAGTTGCTGCTCCATTGGGCCCCATACACCGTCTGAGCCTTCCAGCAATCACAGGGTCTGCTTTCTCTATTGTTAGCTCTCCTACTCCATGCCAGTTTATTCGGGTTGACTAAGATTTACTGTCCAATGCTGGTATGATGCTCATCGTCCATATCTAATCTTGGAGTAACTAGCTCCGATATAGATTCTCACAGCTGGGGACTCAAACTTTGCTTTATATGGGAATTTTCAACCCATCCTAGATTCACCCAGCATAACTGAAAATACTATATTGAAGCCAGAATAGCACATTCTAATCTTCTGAGAATCCCAGAGATAACCAGGCAGGGCTGGGAGATTATTCAGCAATCCAAAGAGCAGAAGAGCAGGCAGTGGGAAAATATATTAGCACACAGCATTGCTATAAATGGAGTGATGAGATTGCAAGCTCCCAAGGGCAGTGATAAGACCCCCTCAACTTAAAGAGAACAATTTGTGTATGGGTGCATGTGTATGTACATGTTTATGTACATGGGCATACTGCATGTGTGGTGAGAGTGCATGTGTATTTGTGTTTCTGAGTGAGAGTGCATATCTAAGTACCTATGAATAAGGGTCATTGATGAATGCAGCTGCTTGTGTGGTTGAGCTAAAAATTACACAAAGGTTGCATGTATTGACACACCTTTTGAAAGGAACTTGAGTTGCAACATGCCATTTAATTTCTGCATAGTTGTACTAAGGGCCATTGCATCTGCCCTGCTTCTTTTGCTGAACTATGTGCAATAGATGAGTCAATAAGGGCAGGAGACTTGTGGCAAAAGAAATGCAAATTCTGATCTGAAAATGCTAGCTGCAACTTGCACCCAATCACTGTGTTCATTTGATGCATCAGATGCAATTGTGATGGATTTGACTGGCTGCAAATATAGTGGAATTCTGTGTGAAAGTGATTGTACACTCCATAGGGGCAGGGATTGATGTGAACGATGTATAATATGTGAAAGAGGAATAAAAATAAACAATAATACTAATATAAATGTGGATGAAAAGCAAAGCAGGTGCTAGGCAGAGGAACACCAAAATTGTATGTAGAAAAGAGAATGGAAGGGCAGACAGGTAAGGAGATGAGACAAAATGATAAAGGAGAGACAGCAGAAGAGGGGAGAGAATAAAAGGAGAGGGTGCTGGGAAAGAAAGAGTCAAGCCTGGGTTACATTCCAGAAGCAGCTCTGGGAGGATTCTCTCCTGGGAAACAAGGGATCTATAATTAAAAGGCCCCTCTGCCCTAAAACAGAAAGAATAAATAACATCAAACTTTCTACTCCACCTGCTGAAGTCATCATAGTGACTCATAACCAGCTGTGTGCAGGATTCCTACCTCCAACTTCATAATATTTGACCTGAGGGAAACCATTTTCTTTCCCTCCCTTACTATTTTCTGGGCCATTTGTTAACACTTCAAAGGTCTGAGTCCTAATTATTTCTCCTTTGTAATATCTGGCTTCATGGCCATTGTAACCACAGACCCCAAGCTCTGCTTTTCAGCAGAGATTCTGCTTTCGTGGCTTTTTTATTGTTGTTTATTTATTGTTGTTGTTTCATTCTTTTTAATTTAAACCAGAAATGAATCACTGCATATTACCAGATGTGCAGTGCTTGTCCTTTGGGACTAATTCTGAGCCTGCTTGGGTCACCATATTTGCTTCTACTTGAAAGCGAAATCATTTTAGTTTAACCACAGATGAATGAGCATAAATTGGGCATCCCTTCATGTACCAGCAGGGTGTATAATGATTTCAGAATAATTATAGAGAAATATATAAAGCATAATCCACCCCCTGTTATTAAATATAAGGGTATGGGTATTATAAGTCAGCAAGGAATTCCTGAAACATATAAAGACACAAAACTATGAATAGAATTATTAACACATTCTGTACATATATATATCTACAGAATTGATGTACTGAATAAAATCACTGTATAGATGAAATGAACATTGGTGTGCGGGTCTTTACAACAAATCTACATATGAATTTTTTGACCCTGCACCCACAAAGATAAAAGTCCGGTTTCCAGAGTGCGGCCGCTTGATACAGATTATATATATAGAATTACAGTATCATTTTCCCCTGTATTGTGTATACAGATGGGTGTATGGAATGCATACAAATATACAAATATTTATTGGTATAAGAAGTAAAGCAGGCTCTGCTCAATAGAGTTTACAAGATCTAAATGGTGCTTATTGATCCTGCTAAAAAGAGACTTGGGTTTGGTTCTCAACCAAATCCTGGATTTGGAGCATCCCAAAATTCAGATCAAAATGTTAGGCACCCCTCACCCTGTTAATTAGACTTTCCTTTTCCTTTAAAGGGATACTGTTTTCTGCATAACATCCATTACACATAAATAAATACGTTTTCAATGGTTTTATTGTTAATAAGTTATTTGTAAACATTATTGCATAATTGCATAATAATTGTATAATCTATTAATATGATGAAATATATATTTCTTAATACAATAAGCTATAAATGACAACAAATGACAACTGCATCTCATCATGAAGGGTAACCCAGAATGTGACACAGGGTCAGCACTGAAAGAGAAACATCTCAGCACCTATAATTATGGGAAAGGGTCAGTCTAGTTATTTCAAGCATTAACATGGGGCTTTCTTGTGCTGCTATTTTCACTAGCAGTTAAATATTTTTTATGTTTTACCCAGTTAAAATCTGTTTGATGCTATGGCTTTAAACATTACAAGAAGTGCCCAGATTGTACAATAAAAGAACCAGCTAGTGCCTGTAGTCTGCACACAGACTGGATTGAAGGCTAGTCAATGTATTTCTTCTTTCTTTCTTCTTCTTCTTTTCATTAAGGTGGAGCTTCTTTGTGCTACCTTCAGGCATTGTCATTCCAGGTTTAGTCTACAGGGCTCAATGTAAAGGCAAAAAAATAAAATCCCATTTTTACTTTCTTTAATGAAAAATAAATCTATCTCCAATATACTTTAATTAAAAAATGTGTACCGTTTTTATAATAAACCTGACTGTATGCAGTGAAATTCCCCCTTCGTTTTACTTGCTCTGACTGCTGAGGATAGAAAACTTCAGATGGTCGCTAACTGCTCTGCAGGGAAACGATCATACTTTCAAAAGGCAGGGGGGAGCCCCCCACCTTACTTCCCAGAACTGGAGCAGCTTTGTTTGTTTCCCTGTAGAGCAGCCGACGACTGTGTAGAGATTTGTATCCACAAACCCAGTGCAGTCTGACTATTCTGATAATTAATCCGTCTTGCTGTATCGGCTTCTATGGCAGAAATTATTTGACATGTGCTGTTGTGATAATTTAAGATGATCCTTCAACTAAACCTCCCAAGCCCAGACCACACTGAGCATGTGCATAGTCTTGGTCTTGCAAAGATTTTAACATAGTTACAAGATGACAGCCCCCTGCGGCCAACTTTGAAAACATAGATTATATGTTTATGTTTAAAGTGATACCGGCTATAAAAATTTTCTTTACAAAGTATTAATCTACATTAAAAGTTTCCTATAGGTCAAGTTGATTGCTTCTTGACTGATAGTTCTGCTTTTGTAAGTAATTGTCACTTGAAGTTCCTAAACCTGACTGTTTTGCCAACCTGACTGTCCCTTCTCAACCTGTCAGTTAGAGTTTCTAATGCCAACAGACTACTGCTGCACAGATATGGCAGCCCCCTCTTAGAGGAACAGGGTAGTAAGAAAGGTAATGTAAAAGCATCCGGCAAATACTTTTATGGCAAAATTATAAATAGCATTCAAAGACAATGTTATGATAGATTATAAAAAAGGTTGTATTCTGATGTTAGTATCTCTTTAATATACAAAATACAGCAGTTCTAGCATTATTCTATTTTAGACTTTAGTTCCAGTTTAAGAACTAGTGCTGAAGCATTAATGTCAAATGGCACCAATTCTGGCCAGTTCTAGGAAACCTTGCACCTGTAAAAGTGGAAGGTGCCAACTGTCGACCTTATGGTGAATTATAAACCGGGTGCAAGCTACAAAGCCATATGGTTATGTCCCCTAGCACTTGTTAGCTTGTGTGTCTGGATGTGAATACCCATGTGCCACCCATCTCCCACCCCCTATGCCTGCACTCCTACAATTTCTTCTAGGCTACTTCTATCTATTACCCTATGCTTCAAACCTTGTTACCTCTGTTAATTGCCTTTTGTGTAATAAGCAGGATGATAATGGAATTATTCCACCAGGATCTTTCAGATACATCATAGAATATGGCATTACATCTCTTTTTGGGGGATGGCTCATAACTTCTCAAAGCATTTTTGATACATAGTGGTCTGGTGATGACATGTTTGTGAGTTATGATAATATATAAATAATTATGTCAAAGAAAATAGCGAAGTGAAGATCTACTGTAGAACATGGTGGACCATAAATATACCTCTGAGGCATGCATCCAGCCCACAGGCCTCTATTTGGCCTTCCAAAAGTTAGACAATGAACAACTCATTTTGCCTTATGGCAGGAGCCGTGCTGAGCATTCCATTAGCTTTACTCGCTGCTTGAATTTATTTTGTGTATATTTTCGAGCATCAACTCCTTGTGTAATTCCTCTGACCTGAAATCAAAGGAAAGAAAGACCTTGAGCCCTCCCTAAAAGAGAACAATGTTGTAAGACTGGAGCCTGGTGCAAAAGGCTGAAGCAAGAGCTAGAATTATACATTTAATTAATGCAGTGCCAATTGTGAGAAGAGTGATGCCATCTAGGGAGTTGCTGTCCTGCCTGGGAATCTCTCTGTAGGCCAGAGAGTGTCTTAAATCTGATAGGGATCCCCATGACAAAAATTAGTATTAAGCTGAGATGGGATCCTAGAGAATAAGGAACCCAATTTGACAAAGTGGTGAGAATAACCATTATAGAAACATTACAAGCCTCAATCAATGATTCCAGTACAGTGTGTAATTTTCAGGCACACTATCACCATGTCAGCTGCTACTGCTCAAGATGCATCATGAATACTATTGTGTTTCACTTCTGGTACACCAATGCATACAGGGTTAAAAAAACATTAGCATGTGATTCATTTGTTGCAGGTTTGTAACAGCTACCAACAATCTCTAGAATTACTGTGGTATCTAGGGTGGCTATTATTTCAGGGTTCAGAGGTTCAATAAGCCTACTTGTGCATTATTTATCAATGCAAGGAGGTTGCGCTGGCACTCAATACAATTATATAGAAGTGCAGGGGGTGTGTTTGGACACAAGTTTTGTATCCATTGAAGTACTTGTACTTGTGGTATTACATGAGGCTTTGTGTATCGGGAAACGGCTCTCAACTCAGCTTGCTAAGTGTCTGTGAGTTAAAAAGCCAGATCATTTTTTCCACTCAAATTGAACCAAGCCCTTTCTCTTCCTCTACTTCTTTTACATCTTTGAGGAGGGATTTGGATGTAATTAATTTTTATGTTTCACTTTAGGAAACATACACAGGCATCTTGTTTCCATTCAATGCCAAAAGCATGAATGGTGCATTTTAAATGGAAAATTCAGTAATACATTTCTCGCATATTGTTGTTGTTACAGTTTACATCTGTTTTTTACATACCATAAGTAGACCATAGGATTGCCATATCATCCTTTTAAATCTGCTGACTATAGCACATCCAATGTATTCATCTTAGTTAAATTAATAAGATTTACAGGATATGCATTTTTGAAAGATTTTAAAGAGAAGCGTTTTTTATACAGTACATTCTGTTTGGTCTATGTGCTATGTGTTATAAAACGCTTGAGGCTCTACTATATAAAATGACTATGGATTTTTTTCTTATGCATGTGACAACTGAGCATGAGTCTTTTTTTATATTTACCCCTTTTTGTCAGATTAAGGAGAGAGTCATTGCAAGAGGAGAAAGAAGGAATGTTTATATATAGTGTTTTTAGTCAATGAGAGCGCAACAATGAAAGCAGCATCTTTTGGAATAGGCTTAGACACCAGAAGATTAAAGGGATGCTGTCAGCCCTCTCTAAAAATGTAATGTTCATTTTAAAACAAACCAGATTCTTTAATTTGGATAGGTTTACATTTTCAGCAACAAGGAATACCACAGATAGTTACAAAACCTCTGTTGAACATGTGGCTGCCTGTAAAAAAAAAAACTGCAGTATTCTGTGGCGTAACTACCGGGGGAGCAGGGGGTGCGATTGGGCCAGGGCTCCAACCCCCTCAGGCCCCCCCCCCGGCAGCTCACGTGCCACAAATTCTGACGGTTCTGGGTGTATGGAGGGGGGCAGGGGGTCCGGCTGCGCGTCCAGCGCCAGAGCCCGCCCCCCTCTAGTTACGTTGCTGGCAGTATTAACTAATTAGCTTTTCTAATAGAGCACCTATAGTATAAAGGTCGCCACTCATGGGCAGATCCGCTCGTTGGCAAAGGTTGCCAAACAAGCGATTCTTGCAACTTATTGCCAACCTTGAGTGTGAGATATCGAGCTTATTGGGCCCTAAATCCCAACAATACCATCAGAAAGCCAGGAATGCATGCGGTGGGAACCAATGGGAATTTTAAGATTTTTGGCAAGATAGCAACAATGGAAGCCCATAGGAGCTCTCCAAACAAGTCAGGATCAAAGTTGTTGAGAAGTAAAGTCAGGGTTGGGATATAAAAAAATACCCAAATCTTTGATGATCCCCCAGAGCATCATCAAATCCATCGTCTTCAAATAGAACATGGTGCCATGAGTGGGCCGCCCACCAAAACTCACAGACTGGCAAGGTGGGCATTAATCAGAGAGGCAGCACAGAGACCAAAGGTAACCCTGAAGGAGTTGCAGAGTTCCACAGCAAAGACTGGAGTATCTGTCCATGCAACCACAATAAGCTGTACTCTCCATAGAGCTGGGCTTTATGGAAGAGTGGCCATAAAAAAATTACTTAAAGGGATACTGTCATGGGGAAAAATTTTTTTTCAAAATGAATCAGTTAATAGTGCTGCTCCAGCAGAATTCTGTACTGAAATCCATTTCTCAAAAGAGCAAACAGATTTTTTTATATTCTATTTTGAAATCTGACATGGGGCTAGACATTTTGTCAATATCCCAGCTGCCCTGGTCATGTGACTTGTGCCTGCACTTTAGGAGAGAAATGCCTTGAGGAATGGGCAAGATGTGACAAGCTCATCCAAAGCGATTTCCAGCTGTAATTGCCGCAAAAGGTGATTCTACAAAGTACTGACTTTAGGGGGTGAACAGTTATGCATGCTGAAGATTTCTGTTATTTTGTCCTATTTGTTGTTTGCTTCACAATAAAAATAAAAAAAAACATCTTCAAAGTTGTAGGCATGTTCTGCAAATAAATGGTGCAAACTCTCAAACAATCCATTTTAATTCCAGGTTGTGAGGCAACAAAACATAAAAAATACCAAGGGGGGGTGAATATGTAGGGATGCACCATTTTTGGATTTGGTTTGGCCAAATCCTGCTGAAAGGCTGAATCCCGAATCCTGGATTCAGTGCATTCCTAAAAATGAGGGACACAGCTGAAACCAAAGTGATGGATTGGTATATTGAAGAACTTACTATTGTGGTTCTGAATGAGCTCTTTAAATTGGGCTCACTAATTCTCCTTGGACTGGGATGGAGAATAAGACCATGCATTTTCCTCTCTTATCCCAGTGACTTTTCAGATTTATGTAGGGCATTTTAACAATTGTATAAAGTGCATGTGCATGGTTAAATAGGGATGCACTGAATCTAAGATTCAGCTTCATCGCATCACAGATGATATTTTTGGAAATTTCTCAAATTTTAATATGCAAATTGGTTTTGTCTTGCACCAGATATTTTGTGGGATTCAGCTTTCTGCCAAATTCTAAAGTTATGGATTTAGTCTATCCCTAGTTAACATTACTTCAAAACTCCTACAGCTGTATTACTTTGAAGCAATAGAACCGAGCATCATTACTGAGCTTGTATTACTTTGGGGTAATTGTTCCTTTGTATTGCATGCTGGGATCCGATCGACTTGCATGTGTTCCAAAAGCCAAGAAATGTAAAAGCATAACACTTAATTCAGATTAAAAATAAAGTTTAATTATAGATTTTTTTTTTGGGGGGGGGGTCCTGAACAGTTTGAAAATTTCATACATAATTCAGCACAGGATAGGGCTTATGAGAGTTTCATCCCATGTGGTCACTGTCCTGACTCAAATACTTACAGCTAATAATATGCATCTGAGCCTGAGAAAATAAACACTGCCATATCCAAGACCTTGTGTGTCTGTACAAAACAGAGTCTTGTGTGTATCTGGAATACAAAGAGCTGTTTATTTTTACCAAACTGAGAAGTGTGTATTTGTAGCTCACCCAGGAGAGTGTATCTAACACAGCCATGAGTATGTCAATATATGATAGAGATGGGCTAGTAAACACAGAAAGTGAGCATCTTTGTAACAAACCCTGGAGATTATATTTCTAAAAGGGTGTGTTATTATAGTGTCTCGCTGTCTCTGTATGATGCCAGTGAGATAGTAACATTAGTAATAATAACATTAACTAGTTAGTAATATTTCTGTAACACATCACTATCCATGTTTTTGTGATTCTTTCCATTTCTCTTACATACCATGTTTATGGTCCATATTACAGTAACATTATGATATCGCCAAAGGTCTGTAGACCCCTTGTACAGGCAGTGGGTCATAAGAATTTTGTGAAAGGCCAAATCCGAAGAGTTGAGCAGCTCTTCTCTAATACATATTATACATATGGTATAGTACACCCATGAGTGTGAAGAATGATGCATTTGAAAATTATCCAAGACAATGTAACAGGGATAAATTCTATTTTTGCCGTTTGGAAAAACCAGACTACATTGTGAACACTTGTTTGGAACTTGGATGTGGGTAGAACAGAAATATAAGAGCAAAAAATAAATTGCAAGGTAACCCCCTAGTTTAACAGCTGGGTCAGTCCTTTCATTAACCATAGTAAAGGTTCTTACATGAGGGTATTTAAAACACTTGTGTGTAAGGTAATGGTGGATGGGAAGATTTGATGCCTCAGGAGGAAACTTTGTGTGCAAAACAGAGCACGACATACGTACAGTATATCTGCCTGCTGGCGATCTATTTTATTGTCAGTGGGAAAGCATTTTCAGGAGATTTGTCATCTGCAGTAGCAAAGATTTAACCAACAAACTTCTGCCATCACCCTAAAAGTTCCTTTCATCGAATGAACCGGCAGCATGGATTATTGTAGGTTAACATCCTTTTATTAAAGTATATTAAGAGACATATGCCTGAAAATTCTGTGGGTGTTGGTTCCTGTTAATTGTGGAAGTCAATATGTCATTTGATGCTGAGAATAACCTTGTACCAATCTGTGCTTGGTTACGTTCAGTTTCTCCTGCCTCCCTTTCCAAATCAAGCACGGCCTCTTGACGCAGATAAAATCAGGGTTTCCCTGCATCAATAGGCGTAATCTAAAGAATCGGGTACACACCGAACTCTGGAAATTATGGCAAGCAACAATATGTGTGTGCAGTTGCTTTAATATTGATAATGTGCCTGCGATTGCATCAGGCACAACACTACTGTATTAGGGGCCCCCTTTGAACACAACAACACTGCATTGTGGGGGAAAAACATGGCAAAATTGCACTTTCCTTACTGCACTTGCATTTATACATCACCCCTTGTGTTGGGAGTGCAAAGGGGAATGGCATGTTGTAGAGAATAAGTAAGTAAAAGCAGGATCTGCAGTCATCATAACCATGGTATGATTGCCTGGGGGAGGGGGGTCACTGTACTCTTTAATCTTGATGTCAGATGTCGCTGTGCCATTTTATGTTGGGACACAGGGGAAAGAATAGTGGTAAACTCAATCCCCCCAATAAACATATATGAGGAAAATGCATGAAAGGCAGACAGCACAGAGATTAGGGAAAGTCCAATGTGGGGAAGAAAGCCCAGATGTCGGGTAAGAAGCTGGGTGTGGGAAAGGGAGAAAGCAGAGATTTGCCAGTAGGGCTTTTATATCTGTTGCTGTCAGAGATATCAGATCCCCATACATGCTCTTACTTCCATTGATTGGACTGGGGCGAGGGGTGAGATTACTAGTTTAGCGGTGGCAATTTCAATCGTTACACTAAAAAACTGAATGTCCAATTCCAATTTCCAGTGGAAATTCAGTTCGAATTATCGGAAATTGTTTTTGTGTCCCTTGATAGACCTGAGAAATGTTCTCACCTTACATCATGACACTGGCACTGTATGTGTGCAGCAAGGGGAGAGATCCCAGAGGTCAGAGGAGCAGCAAGGGTAAAGATCATGGAGAAATGAGGAGTAGGGGGTAAGAGCACTTGGGCATAGGATGGAGGGTGGGGGATATATGCACAGCCTAGAAACAATAATACTACTTCATCATTTTTCTGTCTACCCAAACGGCTTGTTTCACTTCAGTGAAATCACACAAACATGTCACTTTTGCTTGTGACTTTGCCGTCTTAAAGCACAATGCAATATCCAGCAGATTATAACCAATGACCTCACTAAGCACCATTTATAAGGATATCATGGCTCTTGTCTATTATAACAGTGGTTGGAGTTCATTAATAGAAATACATTCAATATAACTTATAATGCACATATTTGGTGCTTCACACAGATTAAGATTTTTTCATGCCATGATAGTAGTATGTTTATATAGAGAAGAAGTGGTTAGCATAATTGTGTAACTTTATACCTACATCTGGATGGGTTTATGCTAGGAGGATGCACTAGGAACTTTCCAACCTCACAGTAGTTGTCCTCAGCTTTTAAACATGATGAAAGCTGTGCTATGGTACAGACAGTTATCTCATGGGGTCAGTGGGTCCTATAGTAACTATGCATGGTAGCATGGCAGCCATTAAATACAAAGCAGTTGCAGACAACCAGGTGCACACTATGGTGCAGAGGTCCAAGATACCACACCCCCCTTTACTCTGCTAAATTGATTCTACCATGGTTCCATAAACAGCAGTATATCAAGTCAAACTCCCCTTAACATATTTGAACCTTGAAGTTCTGTAATGTGGACAATAAGGTTTTGGAATGAAAAAGAGAGTTATTATTCTTTTTTTCTTCATGTATGGCCACACTTTACAACCTGCAGATCTTGCTGATATCTACTACTGTATATCTAAAACTGTGTGAGCTTGTTTCTGCTTATTAGAGACTGGAGACTCATAGGGGGAAATTTACTAAAGGGTGAAGTGGCTAATGCTGGTGAAAATTCGCCACCGTGACGTCATTTCGGTAACTTTACCAATTTACTAACGGTAGCTATCGTAAATTTGTTGGCGTAACTTCGCACTCTAACGCCAGGTGAATCTTCGGTCTGGCGAAAGAGCATTACTACGAAAATTGACAAAGCTTTTGATTTTACTGACCGTTACCTCTATCGCCAGACTTCGCCACCTCAGACCAGACGAAGTGCAATAGAGTAGATAGGAGTTTCTCAAAAAAAAGCTGAAAATTTTTCCAAGTCCCAAAAAAAGCTGGCGTTAAAGGGTGATAGACTAAAAAGATCGTACATTTTTTTGGAGTACCCTCCTTCCCCCTACATTTGCTAACATATGGCACCTTAACTATACTGTAGGCACATGTGTAGGGCATATAAATATATTTATATAATTTTTTTAAGGTTCCCTGGCCTTGTGTAGTGTAATGTATTTGCTGCGGCCATTGTACTTTAACTGCACGTCTTATGCTAATTAGCCAACGCTAGTGTAACTTCAAACTGCTGAGCGTAATTTCACTAGTGTTCAATACCCTGTGCGCAACTTCGGATCCTTGTGAATTAGCGTTGTCTAGGCAAATTTAAGCCTCATAGTCCCACTAGTTCCTTCACCCTTGAATCCTAATGGACCCTGCAGTAAACTGATCAGAAACAACTAGACTTTATCCTAGCAAATGAAGCATAATAAACGAATACTGTATAAAGACCTGCACAAAAAGAATGCCATTACATTATACATGAAATCTGACCATATCCCAGCGGCCATTTCATCTTTGGAATAACCCATTTAACATGCCAGTGAACTCCCTCTGCAACTTCAACCCTTACCAAGCTATATTCATTAAGATGGCATTCCATGCTAGTGGTGTACCGGGAAGAACATTGCCCAAAGGAAAGAACTGCTATCAACACTTTAAATGGTGCGGACCCATATACTGTAATCAGGAAAGCAAAAAAACAGAATAATGTTAGCAAAAACATTTGGTTACATTTACAGTTTCATGGCTGCTTGTCTCAAGCTCATTTGAAAACATGCACTAGTGCTGACAGGCAGACAAGGCGATTTCTGACCCCACAGCAGATGTTGGAGGCTTTACCAGGGGCTGCACAATGCAACCCCTGTCATATTTCTGAGTCTGCTCCTCAGGGAACAGAGTTAAAGTGACAGTATTATGTGACGATCAAATTTTTTTTAATCCCATAAAATGGACAAATATATTACCAGTACACTCTACATGTGGGAAAGTTCCAGCACATTTGGCAGAATGTTATTACATGTATAGTTTATAGCCTGTCAAATACTTTTTATTCATATTGCTCACTTTGTTCCTGGGGATCAAAATCTTCAGTATCAAGAAACAGCAGGAAACAAGGAGTTGTTAACCCAGGCTGCTAAGAACTCGCTCTGCTTCCAAAAAAAAGAAACAAACTGTGAACAAGATTTCCTCTTTACTGTACCTCTGGGACTGTTATGAGTTCCCAAACATTCAGAATTCTAAGTAGTCCAAAATATGCCAGACTTACAAGGTGGGTTTAAATTCACTATTAATTTTCTATATAAATGCAATGTATTAACATCAATTATTTTGTGTGTTTGGTTATGTGGGTAGGAGCCAGACCCAGACAATCTGTGGATTCTTGAAAATGAAAGAGGGGTTGCTATAAGATGCCATAGACAGTCACTATTAATTGAAATGGACCTGGTGGGAGCTCCAATACTGGTTGCTCTGTATCAGGTATGTCTGAAATTTAATGAATGCTGAATTAGTTCTCTCTGACAAATTGCCTTGACCATATTTAAAATGATTGCTTGAGCTTAGCAATAGAAGGGCCCTTTTTACCCAAGGCAGGATTCTGCAGGAGTGCACCCCTTAGTACAGAGAGCACAGACAGGCAGTAAGGACAGGGCCCCATTGCAGCCGGTGTCCACTGCTACACCCTAACTTGTGTCAATGCAATTTAGGGGATGGGTAGGGGTAGGAGAGCCTATGTGCCTCCAGCCCCCCATGAATACAATGTTGCCAAATGCAGACAGTAATATATTCATGGAGGTAGTCATAGGTCTCTGTGCTTCAAAAAAATTGCAAAGACATGCCCTGATTAGTGAAATCAGGAAAGCAACAAATGAAAGGTTGACCCCTCATAAATGATAGGTAGAATAATCCTTTAAATAATAATATAATAATCTATTAAAGAATAGAGTCAGCTCTTTTGGTCACAGATTTAGATACAAATCTTTCCATATTTAATCTCACACCTTATTAGTTGATGTCTTGGATAAATAAGACCACAGCATTACTACCAGGGGAATGATGGGTTTTCTAGATTTGGAAAAAGGATTCCAAGCTTTCCGGTATGCTTTTTAAATGTTTTAAGAAACACTAAGGACACTTTATTTCAACCTATATATTAAAATTTCAGAGAGACTCTGGAAATCTCTTTTTTTAATGCTCAAAACACCTATGCAATGGATTTATTTTATAATAGGCAGTGAAACTGCTGTATTGGTGGGGCAGTCTCAGTAGAGATCATTAGAACATGATTCTTACCAAAACCAATGAAATGAATACAATAGGTATGTGCCATCGCAGTGGCTGCTCAGCACACTACATTTTTTATTACACTGAGACTGGTGCAACAGAAGGGTGCTCACCAGAGCTCTATTGAGGTCCAGTGTCACCCTATGCACCGGATTACAGTGCCCCAACATACAGAATGAAGTCACATGCATAGGCAAAACGTCACTTCTGGATTGCAAAACACTGAACCCTGTACTCCTAACCCCCCCCCCAGCTCTGTGGCTGGGGGTATTTGTATCTTGTTTGTCTTTGAGAAATGTTTTCAATTATATAGGCACCTAAGGGAGCCCCCCAAAAGCTGCCACCCTAGGCACAGGCCTTCTGGTGCCTATGTATAAATACAGTTTGGCTCTGGTGCTCACTCAGCATTGATGAAAGACATAAAGAGAATATCATAGATAAAAGAGCGAGTAAAGCAAAGTAGAGCTTGTGACATGTCAGTGTAACCTTTAAATGCATTCTAGGTCTGCCAGGTAAAACTCCTTTTCCCCCCATGTCTAGCAAAATTAAAACTGCACATTCACTTTTGCCTGATTCATGCACAGACAATATGGATCATGCTGAAACTGGAAAAGAGACATTGGTGGTTAGGGTTTTATACTTGGTAATAAGGATATATCACTTTTGTTGTGGATTAAGTATTCAGCCTAATCCTAAAAATGTAGATTTGGTGCATCCCTACTTGGCAAAACACGATTTAAACAGCACAAACTATTTCTGACCTTTATCAAGGTGAGTGAAACCACAGCCTTGAATATTGTGAATTCCAGTTACAAAACAATAGAAACATATAACAAAAGACATTCAGAGTAAAGTCCACTGCAATTAATAAATATTATTTGTTTCATTTTTCTACTTGCTACCAGCATATTTCAGCTATGAAGTGTATCTTCTGCAAGCAAATAAGTATATTAATGAATTTCTAAATCTGTACTTCATGAGTAGCAGCATAAAATAGAGGAAGTAGGATCTGGTGGGAATAACAAAGGTCAAACAAAGTAAGTTTATTAAAATAGTTTTTTCCCTACTGGGTGGTCATGCTGAAAGCTGTCACTATTTGTAGGGACAAAAATATTTTTTGCGAGTGGCCCAGGGGCTTCAATTTCCTTCTCTGTTCTTGCCTCAAAAGAAATGCATTTAAGGGACAGTTTACCCTAAAATTAATATTTTAGAACAACACAGAAAGTGTCATTCTTGGACAATTTCCAAAGAATGTTTATTTTTGTATTCTTTTGCGTTTTTAAAATGTAACTTTTTGCTTTACAGCTTTCTAGTTTGGACAGCGATCTGGTTGCCCAGCTAAGTGACCCCAGAAAACAGCATTATGCATTCCAGTTTGGGAAAAGGCATGCTTGAAAAGCAATTAATCAAAAAATATAAAAAAGAGACCTATTGCACATTATCTCCATACTGTATATATGATGGAATGACTATGAAGATTTTCATTCATCCAGGTCATAGTATATCTAGTATAGGTCAATTTAAAAACAACTGGACTTGCTGAGTAATCAATGAAGACGTTTCATTGATGATGGAATATATGATGAATGAGTATTTGTAAAAAAAGGAAAAAAAAGGAAAAAAAAGTGGTTGGGTCTGTTGGGCAGTTTTCTTGTAGGAGTCTGGTATATTTGTGGCCAAAGGATACAACACCATTAACAATTACCAGGTGCACCTTGGTCATACCTATACCCCAAATATTATATACATAAAATATATGTTTAAATGATTGTGGATATGTAACACTTTAACTCTGATATATATGTATTCCCTTTTGGTGCACACTTACAGGTTGATATTTGAAGGGGTGGATCAATTTTTAGTATTAGGGTCACCTGACCCTAGCTAAAAAAACAAATGCTCTGTAAGACTACAAAGGTATTGTTATTGCTACTTTGTATTACTTGTCTTTCTCTTCAAGCTCCTCCATATTCATATTCCAGTCTCTGATTCAAATCAGTGCATGGTTGCTAGGGTAATTTGGGACCTAGCAACCAGATTGCTGAAATTGCAAACTTTAGAGCTGCCGAATAAAACGCTATACCATTCAAAAACCATAAATAGCCTCATAGTAAAAAGTTATTTGAAAGGTGAACAACCCCTTTAAAGGGGTTGTTCACTTTTGAGATAACTTTTAGTATGATGCAAAGAGTGATATTCGTAGATAATTTGCAATTGGTTTTAATTTTTTATTATTAAAGGTTTTTGAGTTATTTAGCTTTTTATTCAGCAGCTCTTCATTTTGCATTTTAAGCAATCTGGTAACTAGGGTCCAAATTTCCCTAGCAACCATGCATTGATCTGAATAAGAGACTGGAATATAAATATGAGAGGACCAGAATAGAAAGATGAGCAATAACAATACATTTGTAGCCGTACAGAGCATTTGCTTTTTAAAGAGGGTCAGCGACACCCATTTGGAAGCTGCAAAGAGTTAGAAGAAAAAGGCAACTATAAAACTATAAAAAAAAAATAATGAAACCCAATTGAAAAGTTGCTTACAATTGGCCATTCTATAACATACTAAAAGTTACCTTAAAGGTGAACCACCCCTTTAATAGTTGTATATAGTTGCTATAGCCTGAATATTTATTTACATGTTGAGGTGTCTATCTTCCTCTCTTCGGTGTCCCACAACTCTGTCTTAGGAACTGAAAAATAATGTTTTTTATCAGTCCAGTGCATCTTACAATGAATGTTTTGTGCTTTTTACATAGGTATAAACAGTTGGTATAAACTAATTAATAGGCAGCACAGCCAACACCTCACAATCCTGCTTTGAACAGCTCTTTATGCATTATATTTCTAACAATAACATCTTCAGTGACAGTTTCACACCTCTTATGTCTCCATCACCAACAGGGAAAACAGATGAAATGAAAACAGAACGCAGCCCTAAACACTATGATACCCAAGTGACCCCACAATCCTAAAATTCCAGTGTAGGAGATAGAGTTGGGCCAGACATTGTATGTATATTAATAAGCACAAGCAGACAAAATCAGGGATTTGGAATAACCGCGATTCCCAAGGTACCACGGAAACAGTGAGGTCAGTTCTGAAGGATACTGTAGACGCCTGAGATAACAAGCTAAAGCCGCACTCACACGGAATGGTGGGATTGTAAACTACATGGCCTCTTGGACTTGTCACACCCACCTCCATTGTATTGTGTTAGAACAGACATCGTTTTACATGCAGACAGAACTCTAGCCAAGGGACACATTAGCCCAAAAGATTAATCAAGAAATGGGAAAGTCCTCCATTCAGGAAAAGCCACCCCAGTGACTAAGGAATCCCACGTGCCTCTGGTTCTGAAAAACATTTCTAAAGAAGCTCTAGACCAACCAATGAATTCATTTGCTATAGGTACACAACGAAGATGTGAATTCCAGGGATATTCACTGCAGTAGTTAGTCATTTTTCAAAAGCCATAATGCCAACCAATTATGAACTCTGCAATAGAGTTATTTGTGTTTGTGCCTTTTATTGATTCTGTTCCATTTATACACACTGATGCAAAATTGGTTTGACTATTTCTAATTCATTTTGCGGCTCTGCTATTATGCCCAATCCATGCACCAGAAGAGATGTATTACAGGTGTTTCACAACAGTGTGCCATGTACTTGTGAATGTGTAAAGAAACCACTGGCACTTCTAAAGTCAAGGTGAGAGAACATCCGTTATACAAGGCAATGGAATTGCATAATTGAAGAAGTCTGACATGCAAAATTCTGCAGAGTGGGCAGAAGGGTAATTTTTTTCTGTCGGAAAATGTCATAAGCACCTGGTCAAATCATCCAAATGTAATTGTTAGGACTTTAGGGGTGGCATGCCGCCCAGACGTGTTCCATTTTGTTGGAAGCACTGGGGACGTGCTTCTTAAACTGCCACAGCACCTAATCCCCAGTGCTCTGGAGGGAGCCTCCACATGCTCAAGTGCTCGTGAGGGAAGGGGAACAGGTGACCCTCTGGCCTAGGGGAGGCCCAGACAGAAATCCGGCCCTGTGCAGAGGGACTGAAGTTTTAAAGCCTATACTATACTAGCACACCAAGTGAGTTGTATAATATTTGAGTGCAGGGAGGTCATTATTAGACATTACATTATTACAAATGTATTTGATCTTTTGGAGGAAGGTATTGGCCACAGCCCTTGCAGAAATATTATGTCCATTTGAAGGAGGGGAGTGCTTGTCGGGGGATCCATGGTTATGTATACCTGAACCTGGGACTTGGTTTTAATATACATGGACATTTGAATATTATTCTTGTGTGGTGAATTGTTTCTCCATAGGAACGCTATATATTTTCTTTGTTCTTTTAAAAATCTACTTTTTGATACTGGAGTACTATAAATTGCAAGAGAAATAGTGAGCCTGCAAATTAAGTGGGAGAGAAGTGGCCTCATTATTTTGTGTATTTAGATCAGTGTAACTTTGACCACTGATTGGACTGGAGATACTTGAAGTCACCACAGATTTTTTTCAGAAACCAGAGGGCCCAGGGTCTCTTGTAGTGAAAACAGCAGTGATTTAAAAGCAAAGACATCACTGTACTGCCTGCATGAAAGAAGCACATCATTTTCAGTGCAAATAAGCCATGTAACTGAAACATGTTTAGATTTAATTTTACTTTCTTAAACAATGTCCAGCTCAGACTTTTATTTCAAAGAGGGGAATTAAATACCTTAATTGAACTAAAGCAAAAGGTGAACTTTGGGAAAAAAGCCAGCTATTTCACTCTATCTAATCATTCACTCATCACTAATGCATGCTGTGCCTAAATAAAAAGATAAGAAGAAAGATTTACTGCTGACTGTAAGGGCTTTATCACACGGCAATGCACTCTTCGATTGCCGAAGTCGCCTGAAGTTTCCTAATGAGGTGACTTTGGAAATCGAAGCACCGCAAGTGCATTGCCGCAGGCGATTTTTCATTTTAGCAGGTGGAAGAAAGGGGGAAGGCAGTTCAGGAAGATTGTAGCCCCGAAGAAGAGGCGATTAGTCACCAGGCGACTAAATCTCCCCCAATCTGCCCGTGTGCTAAAGCCCTAAGAGGTGATTCTTAGTATTTTGACAGAAGGTGTGGCACAAGTTGACTGGGAGGGGGGCCTGTGGGAGAAGTGACTGTTCGCGTCAGGGCCCCCAAAAGATTTTTTTGCAGGGGGCCTACAAGCCCAGTTACGCCACTGACTCTAGTAGTATAATATATTTATTCATTATATTAGTAAGTACTTGTAAATATATATATATAATATACAGGGATGTGCCCTAAAACATAAGGTTTATACATTTTCAATTAGATACACCCTATTATTTTCCAGCTGTCTTTTTCTATAATTGATCATGTGTTCACTAATGTCACAATGCCCACTCTAGATAAAACAGATTTTATTGTGGGTCATGTGACCAATGATATCATAATGCTCACTCCAACACTCTCTGATATATTTGAGCTGCGTCAGTTTGAGTGTGGAAGCTGAAGAGTGTGGACGTGCAGGTAAGAGACCTACAATATTTTCATATTTGTGATGATCTAAAATATATGTTAGGGCATCATGGCCATTCACAACACTTAGGTATTGTACTAAAAGAGAATGTGGTGTTTCCCACACTACAACTTGTCCAAAAGGACTGTTTAAAAGATGGTTTAGTTAGGAGTTGAAGGCAGGGGGAGTTAAAACAGACTTCATAGTAAGTCACATGACCAATGATGTCATAATGCTCACTCCAACACTCTCTGATATCTTTGAGCTGCGTCAGTTTGAGTGTGGAAGCTGAAGAGTGTGGATGTGCAGGTAAGAGACCTACAATATTTTCATATTTGTGATGATCTAAAATATATGTTAGGGCATCATGGCCATTCACACTACTTAGGTATTGTACTAAAAGAGAATGTGGTGTTTCCCACACTACAACTTCGTCAAAAGGACTGTTTAAAAGATGGTTTAGTTAGGAGTTGAATGCAGGGGAAGTTAAAAAAGACTTCATAGTGGGTCATGTGACCAATGATGTCATAATGCTCACTCCAGATACAAACTCTCTTATAGTGTCTGATTGGAGTTGTGTTAGTGTTAGTGAGGAAGCTGAAGTGTGTGGCTGTGCAGGTAAGAGACCTTCAACTGAACTGAACAGAAATGTTAAAATGTAAAAAGGGTCACTTTTATCTGAATTGCACAAAAAAAGATAATACCATGCCTCTCACCATAATATCCCTGAAGGTAGTGGTTAGAAAAAAGTTACACCTAGGGGCAAATTTATCAAGGGTCGAATTTCGAAGTGATAAATACTTCGAAATTCGACCATTGAATGGCTTTACTTTGACTTCGAATATCGAAGTCTATGTTTTTTTCCCCCGAATTTGACCATTTTGCGGTCAAAGTAAAATCGTTCGATCGAACAATGAAATCCTTCGAATCGAACGATTTGGAAGGATATCATCCATCGATCTAACTATTTTTCTTCGACTTCAAAAAACGTAGAAAACTGCTCTAGAAGGTCCCCATAGGCTAACATAGCACTTCGGCAGGTTTAATTTGGCGAAGTATTGAAGTCGAAGTTCTTTTAAAGAGACAGTACTTCGATTATAGAATGGTCGAATATTCAAACTATTTTACTTCTAATTGAATTCGAAGTCGTAGTATCCTAGTATCCAAAAAATTATTTTGAATTTCGAATTTTTTTACTTCGACCCTTGATAAATCTGCCCCCTAGACTTGCACCTCTCCGAAGTAGATAGTGTCGTCGTTTGCAATTGTGTTTTAGTATTTGGGCACATTGGGTGGGATGAATTTACGATTGCCTTGACTGGTTCAGTGGAGTTTTTAAATTGTTCTTTAAGTTTTAGAGACCAAGTGAATTTGTAAACATCCTGCATTACTTCAAATGAGTTAGTATAATGGAAAAAAATATTATTAAATATTTTTTTATTAAATAACAGCCACTCTGGTGACATTAAAGTATGGTTTGACAAAGGAAAAAAATCAACATTTCTCTTTCAACCGTCTGGGAGGGTAACCTCTTTGGGTAGTAACCCCCTTCCTAAGAAGTCAAGTTTTCTGTTTGGTATGTCTATGATTAATTGGGACCATGTCGTAATGTTGGGTCCTCAACGTAATCAAGTTTCCTGTTAGAATTTGATAATTAGGGTCATGGGTAGCTGAACTTATAATGCCATGCCCATCTTTCAAAAGATTTTTACCTCTCTCACCAAAGATAAAACCCTAAAGAGAGTAACCCCCAATATAAAAAGAGGCTAACTAAATTGGTTAAGCGATCAGGTAAGGGTGGTCTATGATAAAGTGTGAAATATAATGGAAGCCTTTCTTTGTTATTTAAAGGAAGGTAGACTTGTTATACAGATTTCTGCTTGTATTAATATGCCGCTGTTCCATGGTATAAATAGGGAAGACCATTATGACCATTGAGAAGAGATTTTATATATATATATATATATATATTTCATATTATTTAGGTCATGTAATAAAAGACAGTGGGGCTCATTTATCAACACTGGGCAAATTTGCCCATGGGCAGTTACTTATAGCAACCAATCAGTGATTAGCTTTTTAAAGCCAGCTGCAAGTAGAACAATGAATGCAGTTATTTGATTGGTTGCCATGGGTTACTGCCCATGGGCAAATTTGCCCAGTGTTGATAAATGACCCCCACTAAGTTTGTCCAGGGGCAATAACCCATAGTAACAATAAGCAGGTAGAATTTGCTAGTCGCCAATTTAGTATGACACAGAGAGTAATATTCTGAGACAATTTGCAATTGGTGTGCATTTTTTTTCATTTATTTAGCTCTTTACTCAGCAGCTCTCTATTTTTCAATTTCAGCAATCTGGTTGCTAGGGTCCAAATTACCATAGCAACCATACATTGATTTGAATAAGAGACTGGAATATTAGTAGACTGGGGCCTGAATAGAAAGATTAGTAATCAAAAGTAGCAAGTCAGTGACCCTATTTGAAAGCTAGAAAGATTCAGAAGAAAAAGGCAAAAAAAAACAAACTATAAATAAATAATGAAGACTGTCAGAGTTGTGCCACTTTGTCATGAGGAAATAAACATCCTTAACCGGTTCCACTGCATCAGTAGTGTTATTAGTGTTTTTGTTGTGTCATGAAATAGTTGTTGGCCCTTGCCAGTTTTAGGCCCTACACCTGGCAGCACTTGACACCAAACAGGTGTTATAGATGGCTAGAATCACTCTACTCTTGGACATGTACTAATCTTGGCTGGGCATCTTCTTTTTTTATATGAAATAGAAAAAATTTGCCAGTGCGCGGTCTAACCCACGATGTGGCTTTGTCCAGCTGCTATAAACACCCTTGCACCAGCGTTTAGTCTAACCCAAATTCTAGAGTTGACCAGCTGCTATAAACGATAAAAAGCCAATATTTGTACACAAAGCGAAAAAGAAAAATTACCACGGCATGGTTTGACTTTCAAAATAATTATTACATAAACATTAGGTGTTAGTGCCACACTTTGGCTAAAATATGTAAGCTCACGTGCCACGTCAAGGCCCCTCATTGTATGTGAGTCCTACACTATTGGTGAGCATTCTAAGTCTGTATTGCATTTAAAATCAAGTCCCCCAGCATCCAATATGACTGAGTAGTAAGACCATTGTGCACTTACCCTTAGTTCAGGAGCTCTAGTGAGAAAGCGGGGAGCATTTAAGCCCAAGCAAACAAACCTAAACCTGTGAATAATTACCTTCCTACACTATCTACTAACATTTTAAGTTTGTAGTGCATTTAAAATCAAGCCCCCCAGTAGACAATGTGTTTGAATAATAAGACCATGGTGCACTTCCCCTAAACTCAGGGGCTATATTGAAAAAGCAAGGAACTTTTTAGCCCCAACCAATTAACATACATCTATAAATAATTCCCTGTTTTAAAGGCTGAATGGCAGCTTTAGGCAATATTTGGCTACAATTTATGCACAAAACACAGAAAAGAATTGCCAGCGCTCAGTCTAACCCATGCTGTGGCATTGACCAGCTGATAAAAACACACTTGTGCCAGTGCTCAGTTTAACCCACATTCTGGAGTTGACCAGCTGCTATAATGATAAAAAGCCAATATTTGTACGCAAAGAAAAAGAGAAAAATGACCACTGCACTCTTTTTTATGTTGCATAGCCTTATAGCACATTGTGAAAAGTTAGTTTACAAGTTATATTTACATACACTAGAGGGCAGATATATCTGTGTGAAATTAGAGTTTACCATGCAAAAACATATCCACTTTCTATTAATTCCTACAGGATTTTTTAAAACAGTATTTATTAAACGATGAACTTCAACTTTCACTAATGTATTGAAAGTGTTTTTTTGTAATGAGCTCTTATTTCACGCTATAAATCTGGGATTCAGGGATTGCAGTTCACAGCAGTCATTGCAAACCGGGAAATTGCTCCAACTGCGCATGCGCCGCTTCGCTGGTCTCAGTCTCAGATTACCGAAGACCTGGAAGATGGCTGCCGCGAACTGCGATCCCAGAGTCTGCATGAGGGGTATGCATATAATTCTTATCAGTCTACTATAAGTAACGATTTGATTGGTTGCTATTGGAATATGCTCTAAAAAATGTTTTTATAGTAAATCCCCTCCCCCATAATCATTTGTTTTGTGTGGTAATTTGGCAGTGGCAGTTTACTCAGAAATGGCTTTTTAAGGTACACATTTGGTCCCTGGCACACAAAACAATTTGTTGCAGCTAGGGTTGCCACCTTTTCTGGAAAAAAATACCGGCCTATATATTTATCTTTTTTCCCTATTAATAACATTGGGTACAGCCATCATTTTTACCGGCCAGCTGGCAATCCTAGTTGCAGCTGAGGCAGAAAGCAATGCCCCTCTCTACTTGTGAGTTGTGACTACTCCTTACTTCTCTGTTGAATGAACACAGAACAGTGACAGTGACAGTGTCTTGGCAGGGAGGTCCACTTATCACTGCTCCATCTTATCTGTATTCAAATACAACCTGGGGATTTTGCTTCACACACAGGTTGCTCCATGGCCCTTTCGTTACTCTTGGATCATACTGGAGCAAAGTGACGGGACCCGCTGACAATTTTGTTCACTTGTGACTTGTAATAGTCTTGTGCTTGGTCTAAATCTGCACCTTTTTGTCAGATGACCAAAAAAGTTGAATTTATTCCTAATTGTGTTGCCATTATTTTTTGATTTTACTGTATTATGCGTATGCAATTGCAAGAAGTTTATTTGCCTTGTCATATTTTCATATTGTGTGTTCAAAATATTGTCAAAAGGGGAACTATCATGAAATCAATAATCTCAGAAATTAATCATAACATCAAGTTATGAAAGTCTCTAAATATAATGCATTATCAATTTTGTACAGTTTTTAAAATATTCTTTTCTTAGTCCCACTTGCAGCTTCAGCTGCTTTAGTGCTCTCCCTTAGTGCTTCAGGCCAGCTTTGGCTTCGGAGTCATGTGAATTTACATGCCACTCTCTCATTGGCTGTTAGTGATTTCAATCTTCATCTGTGGAAAGCCAGCTCTAAGCTTTTAGTAGTTCAGTATTGCCCCCGTTTGACAGGTTCACACAAAAGTCCTGCTCTCTCCATCTTCAGCCCCCCCCCAGAAAAATCATATGAAAACCAAAGTCAGTAACTCCGTGGAGAGTTTACATTAAAGCAGATTAGCACATTAAGGACTTGCAAGTATCAGAGATCATCTAAAAATAAATGTTTCATTTTACTTTTTTCTTTCTAAGAAGTAGTAGTTAAAAAATGCTAACCGGCTCAAATGCTAAGTTGAGCGTACATTTAATTTTACTTTTCCCTTTCCAAGAAGTAGTAGGTAAAAAACACTAACCGGCTAAATTGCTAAGTTGATCATAAATGTACTTTTACTTTTCTCTTTCCAAGAAGTAGTAGGTAAAAAAAGCACTAACCCACTCAAATGCTAAGTTGAGCGTACATTTATTTTTACTTTTCTCTTTCCAAGAAGTAGTAGGTAAAAAGCACTAACCGGCTCAAATGCTGAGTTGAGCATACATATAATTTTAGTTTTCTCTTTCTAAGAAGTAGTAGGTAAAAAGCACTAACCGGCTCAAATGTTAAGTTGAGCATACATTTAATTTTACTTTTCCCATTCCAAGAAGTAGTAGGTAAAAAATGCTAACCGGCTAAATTGCTAAGTTGATCATAAATTTAATTTTACTTTTCTCTTTCCAAGTAGTAGTAGGTAAAAAGCGCTAACCGGCTCAAATGCTAAGTTGAGCATACAATTAATTTTATTTTTCCCTTTCCAAGAAGTAGTAGGTAAAAAACGCTAATCGGCTAAATTGCTAATTTGATTATTAATGTAATTTTACTTTTCTCTTTCCAAGAAGTAGTATGTAAAAAGAACTAACCAGCTCAAATGCTAAGATGAGCGTACATTTAATTTTACTTTTCTCTTTCCAAGAAGTAGTAGGTAAAAAGCGCTAACCGGCTAAATTGCTAAGTTGATCATAAATGTAATTTTACTTTTCCCTTTCCAAGAAGTAGTAGGTAAAAAATGCTAACCGGCTAAATTGCTAAGTTGATCATAAATGTAATTTTACTTTTCTCTTTCCAAGAAGTAGTAGGTAAAAAGCACTAACCGCTCAAATGCTAAGTTGAGAGTACATTTAATTTTACTTTTCTCTTTCCAAGAAGTAGTACGTAAAAAGCACTAACCGACTCAAATGCTAAGTTGGGCATACATTTAATTTTACTTTTCTCTTTCTAAGAAATAGGGATGGACGAATTTTTTCGCCGAAAAAATGACGCCCATAGACTTGTATGGCGCTGTGCGTCAAAATAAAAAGATGCGCAACAAAATTATTTTGACCCCAGTAGACTTTAATGGGCGTCGGCAACATTTCGCCGGTGGCTAATTTTTGGCGAAATGAAACAGGTCAAATTCGCCCATCCCTACTAAGAAATAGTAGGTAAAAAGCACTAAACAGCTCAAATGCTGAGTTGAGCATACATATAATTTTACTTTTCTCTTTCTAAGAAGTAGTAGGTAAAAAGCGCTAACAGGCTCAAATGCTAAGTTAAGAATACATTTAATTTTACTTTTCTTTTTCTAAGAAGTAGTAGGTAAAAAGCGCTAACCAGCTCAAATGCTAAGTTGAGCATACAATTAATTTTAATTTTCCCTTTCCAAGAAGTAGTAGGTAAAAAGCGCTAACCGGCTAAATTGCTAAGTTGATCATAAATGTAATTTTACTTTTCTCTTTCCAAGAAGTAGTAGGTAAAAAGCGCTAACCGCTCAAATGCTAAGTTGAGCGTACATTTAATTTTACTTTTCTCTTTCCAAGAAGTAGTACGTAAAAAGTACTAACCGGCTCAAATGCTAAGTTGGGCATACATTTAATTTTACTTTTCTCTTTCTAAGAAATAGGGATGGGCGGATTTTTTCGCCTTGTTTCGCCGAAAAAATGACGCCCATAGACTTGTATGGCGCTGTGCGTCAAAATAAAAAGATGCGCAACAAAATTATTTTGATGCCCGTAGACTTTAATGGGCGTCGGCGACATTTCGCCGGTGGCTAATTTTTGGCGAAATGAAACAGGTCAAATTCGCCCATCCCTACTAAGAAGTAGAAGATAAAAAGCGCTAACAGGCTCAAATGCTAAGTTAAGAATACATTTAATTTTACTTTTCTCTTTCCAAGAAGTAGTAGGTAAAAAGTACTAACCGGCTCAAATGCTAAGTTGAGCATACATTTAATTTTACTTTTCTCTTTCTAAGAAGTAGTAGGTAAAAAGCACTAACCGGCTCAAATGCTGAGTTGAGCATACATATAGTTTTACTTTTCTCTTTCTAAGAAGTTGTAGGTAAAAAGTGCTAACCGGCTCAAATGCTAAGTTAAGCATACAATTAATTTCATTTTTCCCTTTCCAAGAAGTAGTAGGTAAAAAACGCCAATCGGCTAAATTGCTAGGTTGATCATTAATGTAATTTTACTTTTATCTTTCCCAGAAGTAGTATATAAAAAGCGCTAACCAGCTCAAATGCTAAGATGAGTGTACATTTAATTTTACTTTTCTCTTTCCAAGAAGTAGTAGGTAAAAAGCACTAACCGGCTCAAATGCTAAGTTGAGAATACATTTAATTTTACTTTTCTCTTTCTAAGAAGTAGTAGGTCAAAAGCACTAACCAGCTCAAATGCTAAGTTGAGCATACAATTAATTTTACTTTTCCCTTTCCAAGAAGTAGTAGGTAAAAAGCACTAACCAGCTCAAATGCTGAGTAGAGCATACATTTAATTTTACTTTCTCTTTCTAAGAAGTAGTGGTTAAAAAGTGCTAACCGGCTCAAAAGCTAAGTTGAGCATGCATTTAATTTGACTGTTTTCCTTCCAAGAAGTAGTAGGTAAAAAGCACTAACCGGCTCAAATGCTTAGTTGAGCATACATATAATTTTACTTTTCTCTTTCTAAGAAGTAGTAGGTAAAAAGCGCTAACGGGCTCAAATGCTAAATTAAGAATACATTTAATTTTACTTTTCTCTTTCCAAGAAGTAGTAGGTAAAAAGCGCTAACAGGCTCAAATGCTGAGTTGAGTGTACATTTAATTTTACTTTTCTCTTTCAAGAAGTAGTAGGTAAAAAGCACTAACCGGCTCAAATGCTAAGTTGGGCATACATTTAATTTTACTTTTCTCTTTCTAAGAAGTAGGGATGGGCGAACTTTTTCTCCTTGTTTTGCCCGAAAAAATGACGCACATAGACATGTATAGCGTTGTGCGTCAAAGTAAAAAGACACGCAACAAAATAATTTTGACGCCCATTGACTTTAATGGGCGTCGGCGACATTTCGCCTTTGGCTAATTTTTGGCGAAACGAAACAGGTCAAATTCGCCCATCCCCACTAAGAAATAGTAGGTAAAAAGCACTAAATGGCTCAAATGTTGAGTTGAGCATACATATAATTTTACTTTTCTCTTTCTAAGAGTAGTAGGTAAAAAGCGCTAACAGGCTCAAATGCTAAGTTAAAAATACATTTAATTTTACTTTTCTCTTTCCAAGAAGTAGTAGGTAAAAAGCACTAACCAGCTCAAATGCTAAGTTCAGCATACATATAATTTTACTTTTCTCTTTCTAAGAAGTAGTGTGTAAAAAGCACTAATCGCCTCAAATGCTAAGTTGAGCATACATTTAATTTTACTTTTCTCTTTCTAAGAAGTAGTAGGTAAAGAGCACTAACCGGCTCAAATGCTGAGTTGAGCATACATATAATTTTACTTTTCTCTTTCTAAGAAGTAGTAGGTAAAAAGCACTAACCGGCTCAAATGCTAAGTTGGGCATACATTTAATTTTACTTTTCTCTTTCTAAGAAATAGGGATGGGCGGATTTTGTTGCCTTGTTTCGCCGAAAAAATGACGCCCATAGACTTGTATGGCGCTGTGCGTCAAAATAAAAAGATGCGCAACAAAATTATTTTGACGCCCGTAGACTTTAATGGGCGTCGGCGACATTTCGCCGGTGGCTAATTTTTGGCGAAATGAAACAGGTCAAATTCGCCCATCCCTACTAAGAAGTAGAAGATAAAAAGCGCTAACAGGCTCAAATGCTAAGTTAAGAATACATTTAATTTTACTTTTCTCTTTCCAAGAAGTAGTAGGTAAAAAGCACTAACCGGCTCAAATGCTAAGTTGAGCATACATATAATTTTACTTTTCTCTTTCTAAGAAGTAGTGTGTAAAAAGCATTAACCGGCTCAAATGCTAAGTTGAGCATACATTTAATTTTACTTTTCTCTTTCTAAGAAGTAGTAGGTAAAAAGCACTAACCGGCTCAAATGCTGAGTTGAGCATACATATAGTTTTACTTTTCTCTTTCTAAGAAGTTGTAGGTAAAAAGTGCTAACCGGCTCAAATGCTAAGTTGAGCATACAATTAATTTTATTTTTCCCTTTCCAAGAAGTAGTAGGTAAAAAATGCCAATCGGCTAAATTGCTAGGTTGATCATTAATGTAATTTTACTTTTATCTTTCCCAGAAGTAGTATATAAAAAGCGCTAACCAGCTCAAATGCTAAGATGAGTGTACATTTAATTTTACTTTTCTCTTTCCAAGAAGTAGTAGGTAAAAAGCACTAACCGGCTCAAATGCTAAGTTGAGAATACATTTAATTTTACTTTTCTCTTTCTAAGAAGTAGTAGGTAAAAAGCACTAACCAGCTCAAATGCTAAGTTGAGCATACAATTAATTTTACTTTTCCCTTTCCAAGAAGTAGTAGGTAAAAAGCACTAACCAGCTCAAATGCTGAGTTGAGCATACATTTAATTTTAAATTCTCTTTCTAAGAAATAGTAGGTAAAAAGCGTTAAACGGCTCAAATGCTGAGTTGAGCATATATTTAATTTTCCTTTTCTCTTTCTAAGAAATAGAGGTTAAAAAGTGCTAACCGGCTCAAAAGCTAAGTTGAGCATGCATTTAATTTGACTGTTTTCCTTCCAAGAAGTAGTAGGTAAAAAGCACTAACCGGCTCAAATGCTTAGTTGAGCATACATATAATTTTACTTTTCTCTTTCTAAGAAGTAGTAGGTAAAAAGCGCTAACGGGCTCAAATGCTAAATTAAGAATACATTTAATTTTACTTTTCTCTTTCCAAGAAGTAGTAGGTAAAAAGCGCTAACAGGCTCAAATGCTGAGTTGAGCGTACATTTAATTTTACTTTTCTCTTTCAAGAAGTAGTAGGTAAAAAGCACTAACCGGCTCAAATGCTAAGTTGAGCATACAATTCATTTTTCTTTTCCCATTCCAAGGAGTAGTAGGTAAAAACGCTAACGGGCTAAATTGCTAAGTTGATCATCAATTTAATTTTACTTTTCTTTTTCCAAGAAGTAATAGGTAAAAAGCACTAACCGGCTCAAATGCTAAGTTAAGCATACATTTAATTTTACTTTTCTCTTTCTAAGAAGTAGTAGGTAAAAAGCACTAACCGGCTCAAATGCGGAGTTGAGCATACATATAATTTTACCATTCTATTTCTAAGAAGTAGTAGGTAAAAAGCGCTGAATGGCTCAAATGCTAAGTTGAGCATACATTTAATTTTACTTTTCTGTTTCTAAGAAGTAGTAGGTAAAGAGCGCTAACCAGCTAAATTGCTAAGTTAATCATAAATGTAATGTTACTTTTCTCTTTACAAGAAGTAGTAGGTAAAAAGCGCTAACCGGCTCAAATGCTTAGTTGAGCGTACATTTAATTTTACTTTTCTCTTTCTAAGAAGTAGTATGTAAAGAGCACTAACCGGCTCAAATGCTGAGTTGAGCATACATATAATTTTACTTTTCTTTTTCTAAGAAGTAGTAGGTAAAAAACGCTAACCGGCTAAATTGCTAAGTTTATATGAATTTAATTTTACTTTTCTCTTTCTAAAAAGTAGTAGGTAAAAAGCACTAATCGGCTCAAATGCTAAGTTGAGCATACATTTAATTTTACTTTTCTTTTTCTAAGAAGTAGTAGGTAAAGAGCACTAACCGGCTAAATTGCTAAATTGATCATAAATGTAATTTTACTTTTCTCTTTCCAAGAAGTAATAGGTAAAAAGCACTAACCGGCTCAAATGCTAAGTTAAGCATACATTTAATTTTACTTTTCTCTTTCTAAGAAGTAGTAGGTAAAAAGCACTAACCGGCTCAAATGCGGAGTTGAGCATACATATAATTTTACCATTCTATTTCTAAGAAGTAGTAGGTAAAAAGCGCTAACCAGCTCAAATGCTAAGTTGAGCATACAATTAATTTTACTTTTCCCATTCCAAGAAGTAGTAGGTAAAAAACGCTAACCGGCTCAAATGCTAAGTTGAGCATACAATTCATTTTTCTTTTCCCATTCCAAGGAGTAGTAGGTAAAAACGCTAACGGGCTAAATTGCTAAGTTGATCATCAATTTAATTTTACTTTTCTTTTTCCAAGAAGTAATAGGTAAAAAGCACTAACCGGCTCAAATGCTAAGTTAAGCATACATTTAATTTTACTTTTCTCTTTCTAAGAAGTAGTAGGTAAAAAGCACTAACCGGCTCAAATGCGGAGTTGAGCATACATATAATTTTACCATTCTATTTCTAAGAAGTAGTAGGTAAAAAGCGCTGAATGGCTCAAATGCTAAGTTGAGCATACATTTAATTTTACTTTTCTGTTTCTAAGAAGTAGTAGGTAAAGAGCGCTAACCAGCTAAATTGCTAAGTTAATCATAAATGTAATGTTACTTTTCTCTTTACAAGAAGTAGTAGGTAAAAAGCGCTAACCGGCTCAAATGCTTAGTTGAGCGTACATTTAATTTTACTTTTCTCTTTCTAAGAAGTAGTATGTAAAGAGCACTAACCGGCTCAAATGCTGAGTTGAGCATACATATAATTTTACTTTTCTTTTTCTAAGAAGTAGTAGGTAAAAAACGCTAACCGGCTAAATTGCTAAGTTTATATGAATTTAATTTTACTTTTCTCTTTCTAAAAAGTAGTAGGTAAAAAGCACTAATCGGCTCAAATGCTAAGTTGAGCATACATTTAATTTTACTTTTCTTTTTCTAAGAAGTAGTAGGTAAAGAGCACTAACCGGCTAAATTGCTAAATTGATCATAAATGTAATTTTACTTTTCTCTTTCCAAGAAGTAATAGGTAAAAAGCACTAACCGGCTCAAATGCTAAGTTAAGCATACATTTAATTTTACTTTTCTCTTTCTAAGAAGTAGTAGGTAAAAAGCACTAACCGGCTCAAATGCGGAGTTGAGCATACATATAATTTTACCATTCTATTTCTAAGAAGTAGTAGGTAAAAAGCGCTAACCAGCTCAAATGCTAAGTTGAGCATACAATTAATTTTACTTTTCCCATTCCAAGAAGTAGTAGGTAAAAAACGCTAACCGGCTAAATTGCTAAGTTGATGATCAATTTAATTTTACTTTTCTCTTTCCACGAAGTAGTAGGTAAAAAGCACTAACCGGCTCCAATGCTAAGTTGAGCATACATTTAATTTTACTTTTCTCTTTCTAAGAAGTAGTAGGTAAAGAGCGCTAACTGGCTTAATTGCTAAGTTAATCATAAATGTAACGTTACTTTTCTCTTTCCAAGAAGTAGTAGGTAAAAAGCACTAACCAGCTCAAATGCTAAGTTGAGCGTACATTTAATTTTACTTTTCTCTTTCCAAGAAATAGTAGGTAAAAAGCGCCAACCGGCTCAAATGCTAAATTGAGCATACATTTAATTTTACTTTTCTCTTTCTAAGAAGTAGTAGGTAAAAAGCACTAACTGGCTCACATGCTGATTTGAGCATACAAAAAATTTCACTTTTCTCTTTCTAAGAAGTATTAGGTAAAACGCGTTAACCGGCTCAAATGCAGAGTTGAGCATCCATTTAATTTTACTTTTCTCCTACTAAGAAGTAGTAGGTAAAAAGTGCTAACCGGCTCAAAAGCTAAGTTGAGCATGCATTTAATTTTACTTTTCTCCTTCTAAGAAGTAGTAGGTAAAAAGCACTAACCGGCTCCAATGCTAAGTTGATCATACATTAAATTTTACTTTTCTCTTTCCAAGAAGTAGTCGGTAAAACGCGTTAACCGTCTCAAATGCTGAGTTGAGCATACAATTCATTTTTCTTTTCCCATTCCAAGAAGTAGTAGGTAGAAAACGCTAACGGGCTAAATTGCTAAGTTGATCATCAATTTAATTTTACTTTTCTTTTTCCAAGAAGTAGTAGGTAAAAAGCGCTGAATGGCTCAAATGCTAAGTTGAGCATACATTTAATTTTACTTTTCTCTTTCTAGGAAGTAGTATGTAAAAAGAACTAACCAGCTCAAATGCTAAGATGAGCGTACATTTAATTTTACTTTTCTCTTTCCAAGAAGTAGTAGGTAAAAAGCGCTAACCGGCTAAATTGCTAAGTTGATCATAAATGTAATTTTACTTTTCCCTTTCCAAAAAGTAGTAGGTAAAAAACTGCTAACCGGCTAAATTGCTAAGTTGATCATAAATGTAATTTTACTTTTCTCTTTCCAAGAAGTAGTAGGTAAAAAGCACTAACCAGCTCAAATGCTGAGTTGAGCATACATTTAATTTTACTTTCTCCTTCTAAGAAATAGTAGGTAAAAAGCGTTAACCGTCTCAAATGCTGAGTTGAGCATATATTTAATTTTCCTTTTCTCTTTCTAAGAAGTAGTAGGTAAAGAGCGCTAAAAGGCTCCAATGCTAAGTTAAGAATATATTTAATTTTACTTTTCTCTTTCCAAGAAGTAGTAGGTAAAGAGCACAAACCGGCTCAAATGCTGAGTTGAGCATACATATAATTTTACTTTTCTCTTTCTAAGAAGTAGTAGGTAAAAAGCGCTAACCGGCTCAAATGCTAAGTTGAGCATACAATTAATTTTACTTTTCCCTTTCCAAGAAGTAGTAGGCAAAAAGCGCTAAATGGCTCAAATGCTAAGTTAAGCATACATTTAATTTTACTTTTCTCTTTCTAGGAAGTTGTAGGTAAAGAGTGCTAACCGGCTAAATTGCTAAATTAATCCTAAATGTAATGTTACTTTTCTCTTTCCAAAAAGTAGTAGGTAAAATGCGCTAACCGGCTCAAATGCTAAGTTGAGCTTACATTTAATTTTACTTTTCTCTTTCCAAGAAGTGGTATGTAAAGAGCACTAACCGGCTCAAATGCTAAGTTGAGCATAGAATTAATTTAACTTTTCCCTTTCCAAGAAGTAGTAGGTAAAAAACGCTAACCGGCGAAATTGCTAAGTTGATTATGAATGGAATTCTAGTTTTCTCTTTCCAAGAAGTAGTAGCTAAAAAGTGCTAACCGGCACAAAAGCTAAGTTGAGCATGGATTTAATTTTACTTTTCTCTTTCCAAGAAGTAGTATGTAAAAAGAACTAACCAGCTCAAATACTAAGATGAGCGTACATTTAATTTTACTTTTCTCTTTCCAAGAAGTAGTAGGTAAAAAGCGCTAACCGGCTAAATTGCTAAGTTGATCATAAATGTAATTTTACTTTTCCCTTTCCAAAAAGTAGTAGGTAAAAAACTGCTAACCGGCTAAATTGCTAAGTTGATCATAAATGTAATTTTACTTTTCTCTTTCCAAGAAGTAGTAGGTAAAAAGCGCTAACCGCTCAAATGCTAAGTTGAGAGTACATTTAATTTTACTTTTCTCTTTCCAAGAAGTAGTACGTAAAAAGCACTAACCGGCTCAAATGCTAAGTTGGGCATACATTTAATTTCACTTTTCTCTTTCTAAAAAACTAGGGATGGGCGAATTTTTTCGCCTTGTTTCGCCGAAAAAAATGATGCCCATAGACTTGTATGGCGCTGTGCGTCAAAATAAAAAGATGCGCAACAAAATTATTTTGACGCCCGTAGACTTTAATGGACGTCGGCGACATTTCGCCGGTGGCTAATTTTTGGCGAAATGAAACAGGTCAAATTCACCCATCCCTACTAAGAAATAGTAGGTAAAAAGCGCTAACAGGCTCAAATGCTAAGTTAAGAATACATTTAATTTTACTTTTCTCTTTCCAAGAAGTAGTAGGTAAAAAGCACTAACCGGCTCAAATGCTGAGTTGAGCATACATATAGTTTTACTTTTCTCTTTCTAAGAAGTTGTAGGTAAAAAGTGCTAACCGGCTGAAATGCGAAGTTGAGCATACAATTAATTTTATTTTTCCCTTTCCAAGAAGTAGTAGGTAAAAAATGCTAACCGGCTAAATTGCTAAGTTGATTATGAATGGAATTCTAGTTTTCTCTTTCCAAGAAGTAGTAGGTAAAAAGTGCTAACCGGCACAAAAGCTAAGTTGAGCATGCATTTAATTTTACTTTTCTCCTTCCAAGAAGTAGTAGGTAAAAAGCACTAACCAGCTCAAATGCTGAGTTGAGCATATATTTAATTTTCCTTTTCTCTTTCTAAGAAGTAGTAGGTAAAAAGTGCTAAAAGGCTCAAATGCTAAGTTAAGAATACATTTAATTTTACTTTTCTCTTTCCAAGAAGTAGTATGTAAAAAGAACTAACCAGCTCAAATGCTAAGATGAGCGTACATTTAATTTTACTTTTCTCTTTCCAAGAAGTAGTAGGTAAAAAGCGCTAACCGGCTAAATTGCTAAGTTGATCATAAATGTAATTTTACTTTTCCCTTTCCAAAAAGTAGTAGGTAAAAAACTGCTAACCGGCTAAATTGCTAAGTTGATCATAAATGTAATTTTACTTTTCTCTTTCCAAGAAGTAGTAGGTAAAAAGCGCTAACCGCTCAAATGCTAAGTTGAGAGTACATTTAATTTTACTTTTCTCTTTCCAAGAAGTAGTACGTAAAAAGCACTAACCGGCTCAAATGCTAAGTTGGGCATACATTTAATTTTACTTTTCTCTTTCTAAAACACTAGGGATGGGCGAATTTTTTCGCCTTGTTTCGCCGAAAAAAATGATGCCCATAGACTTGTATGGCGCTGTGCGTCAAAATAAAAAGATGCGCAACAAAATTATTTTGACGCCCGTAGACTTTAATGGGCGTCGGCGACATTTCGCCGGTGGCTAATTTTTGGCGAAATGAAACAGGTCAAATTCACCCATCCCTACTAAGAAATAGTAGGTAAAAAGTGCTAACAGGCTCAAATGCTAAGTTAAGAATACATTTAATTTTACTTTTCTCTTTCCAAGAAGTAGTAGGTAAAAAGCACTAACCGGCTCAAATGCTGAGTTGAGCATACATATAGTTTTACTTTTCTCTTTCTAAGAAGTTGTAGGTAAAAAGTGCTAACCGGCTGAAATGCGAAGTTGAGCATACAATTAATTTTATTTTTCCCTTTCCAAGAAGTAGTAGGTAAAAAATGCTAACCGGCTAAATTGCTAAGTTGATTATGAATGGAATTCTAGTTTTCTCTTTCCAAGAAGTAGTAGGTAAAAAGTGCTAACCGGCACAAAAGCTAAGTTGAGCATGCATTTAATTTTACTTTTCCCATTCCAAGAAGTAGTAGGTAAAAAATGCTAACCGGCTAAATTGCTAAGTTGATCATAAATTTAATTTTACTTTTCTCTTTTCAAGAAGTAGTATGTAAAAAGAACTAACCAGCTCAAATGCTAAGATGAGCGTACATTTAGTTTTACTTTTCTCTTTCCAAGAAGTAGTAGGTAAAAAGCGCTAACTGGCTAAATTGCTAAGTTGATCATAAATGTAATTTTACTTTTCCCTTTCCAAGAAGTAGTAGGTAAAAAGCGCTAAATGGCTCAAATGCTAAGTTAAGCATACATTTAATTTTACTTTTCTCTTTCTAGGAAGTTGTAGGTAAAGAGTGCTAACCGGCTAAATTGCTAAATTAATCCTAAATGTAATGTTACTTTTCTCTTTCCAAAAAGTAGTAGGTAAAATGCGCTAACCGGCTCAAATGCTAAGTTGAGCTTACATTTAATTTTACTTTTCTCTTTCCAAGAAGTGGTATGTAAAGAGCACTAACCGGCTCAAATGCTAAGTTGAGCATAGAATTAATTTAACTTTTCCCTTTCCAAGAAGTAGTAGGTAAAAAACGCTAACCGGCTAAATTGCTAAGTTGATTATGAATGGAATTCTAGTTTTCTCTTTCCAAGAAGTAGTAGGTAAAAAGTGCTAACCGGCACAAAAGCTAAGTTGAGCATGCATTTAATTTTACTTTTCTCCTTCCAAGAAGTAGTAGGTAAAAAGCACTAACCAGCTTAAATGCTGAGTTGAGCATATATTTAATTTTCCTTTTCTCTTTCTAAGAAGTAGTAGGTAAAAAGCGCTAAAAGGCTCAAATGCTAAGTTAAGAATACATTTAATTTTACTTTTCTCTTTCCAAGAAGTAGTATGTAAAAAGAACTAACCAGCTCAAATGCTAAGATGAGCGTACATTTAATTTTACTTTTCTCTTTCCAAGAAGTAGTAGGTAAAAAGCGCTAACCAGCTAAATTGCTAAGTTGATCATAAATGTAATTTTACTTTTCCCTTTCCAAAAAGTAGTAGGTAAAAAACTGCTAACCGGCTAAATTGCTAAGTTGATCATAAATGTAATTTTACTTTTCTCTTTCCAAGAAGTAGTAGGTAAAAAGCGCTAACCGCTCAAATGCTAAGTTGAGAGTACATTTAATTTTACTTTTCTCTTTCCAAGAAGTAGTACGTAAAAAGCACTAACCGGCTCAAATGCTAAGTTGGGCATACATTTAATTTTACTTTTCTCTTTCTAAAAAACTAGGGATGGGCGAATTTTTTCGCCTTGTTTCGCCGAAAAAAATGATGCCCATAGACTTGTATGGCGCTGTGCGTCAAAATAAAAAGATGCGCAACAAAATTATTTTGACGCCCGTAGACTTTAATGGGCGTCGGCGACATTTCGCCGGTGGCTAATTTTTGGCGAAATGAAACAGGTCAAATTCACCCATCCCTACTAAGAAATAGTAGGTAAAAAGCGCTAACAGGCTCAAATGCTAAGTTAAGAATACATTTAATTTTACTTTTCTCTTTCCAAGAAGTAGTAGGTAAAAAGCACTAACCGGCTCAAATGCTGAGTTGAGCATACATATAGTTTTACTTTTCTCTTTCTAAGAAGTTGTAGGTAAAAAGTGCTAACCGGCTGAAATGCGAAGTTGAGCATACAATTAATTTTATTTTTCCCTTTCCAAGAAGTAGTAGGTAAAAAATGCTAATCGGCTAAATTGCTAGGTTGATCATTAATGTAATTTTACTTTTCTCTTTCCAAGAAGTAGTATATAAAAAGCGCTAACCAGCTCAAATGCTAAGCTGAGCGTACATTTAATTTTACTTTTCTCTTTCCAAGAAGTAGTAGGTAAAAAGCACTAACCGGCTCAAATGTTAAGTTGGGCATACATTTAATTTTACTTTTCCCATTCCAAGAAGTAGTAGGTAAAAAATGCTAACCGGCTAAATTGCTAAGTTGATCATAAATTTAATTTTACTTTTCTCTTTTCAAGAAGTAGTATGTAAAAAGAACTAACCAGCTCAAATGCTAAGATGAGCGTACATTTAGTTTTACTTTCCTCTTTCCAAGAAGTAGTAGGTAAAAAGCGCTAACTGGCTAAATTGCTAAGTTGATCATAAATGTAATTTTACTTTTCCCTTTCCAAGAAGTAGTAGGTAAAAAATGCTAACCGGCTAAATTGCTAAGTTGATCATAAATGTAATTTTACTTTTCTCTTTCCAAGAAGTAGTAGGTAAAAAGCGCTAACCGCTCAAATCCTAAGTTGAGAGTACATTTAATTTTACTTTTCTCTTTCCAAGAAGTAGTACGTAAAAAGCACTAACCGGCTCAAATGCTAAGTTGGGCATACATTTAATTTTACTTTTCTCTTTCTAAGAAGTAGTAGGTAAAAAGCACTAACCGGCTCAAATGCTGAGTTGAGCACATATATAGTTTTACTTTTCTCTTTCTAAGAAGTAGTACGTAAAAAGCACTAACCGGCTCAAATGCTAAGTTGGGCATACATTTAATTTTACTTTTCTCTTTCTAAAAAATAGGGATGGGTGAATTTTTTCGCCTTGTTTCGCCGAAAAAATGACGCCCATAGACTTGTATGGCGCTGTGAGTCAAAATAAAAAGATGCGCAACAAAATTATTTTGACGCCCGTAGACTTTAATGGGCGTCGGCAACATTTCGCCGGTGGCTAATTTTTGGCGAAATGAAACAGGTCTAATTCGCCCATCCCTACTAAGAAGTAGAAGGTAAAAAGCGCTAACAGGCTCAAATGCTAAGTTAAGAATACATTTAATTTTACTTTTCTCTTTCCAAGAAGTAGTAGGTAAAAAGCACTAACCGGCTCAAATGCTGAGTTGAGCATACATATAGTTTTACTTTTCTCTTTCTAAAAAGTTGCAGGTAAAAAGTGCTAACCGGCTCAAATGCTAAGTTGAGCATACAATTAATTTTATTTTTCCCTTTCCAAGAAGTAGTAAGTAAAAAACGCTAATCGGCTAAATTGCTAGGTTCATCATTAATGTAATTTTACTTTTCTCTTTCCAAGAAGTAATATATAAAAAGCGCTAACCAGCTCAAATGCTAAGATGAGCGCACATTTAATTTTACTTTTCTCTTTCCAAGAAGTAGTAGGTAAAAAGCACTAACCGGCTCAAATGCTAAGTTGAGAATACATTTAATTTTACTTTTCTCTTTCTAAGAAGTAGTAGGTAAAAAGCACTAACCAGCTCAAATGCTAAGTTGAGCATACAATTAATTTTACTTTTCCCTTTCCAAGAAGTAGTAGGCAAAAAGCACTAACCGGCTCAAATGCTGAGTTGAGCATACATTTAATTTTACTTTCTCTTTCTAAGAAATAGTAGGTAAAAAGCGTTAAACGGCTCAAATGCTGAGTTGAGCATATATTTAATTTTCCTTTTCTCTTTCTAAGAAGTAGTGGTTAAAAAGTGCTAACCGGCTCAAAAGCTTAGTTGAGCATGCATTTAATTTTACTGTTTTCCTTCCAAGAAGTAGTAGGTAAAAAGCACTAACCGGCTCAAATGCTTAGTTGAGCATACATAGAATTTTACTTTTCTCTTTCTAAGAAGTAGTAGGTAAAAAGCACTAACCGGCTCAAATGCTAAGTTGAGCATGAATTTTATTTTACTTTTCTCTTTCTAAGAAGCAGGGATGGGCGAATTTTTTCGCCTTGTTTTGCCGTAAAAATGACGCCCATAGACATGTATGGCGTTGTGCGTCAAAATAAAAAGACGCGCAACAAAATAATTTTGACGCCGTTGACTTTAATGGGCGTCGGCGACATTTCGCTGTTGGCTAATTTTTGGCAAAATGAAACAGGTCAAATTCACCCATCCCTACTAAGAAATAGTAGGTAAAAAGCACTAAACGGCTCAAATGTTGAGTTGAGCATACATATAATTTTACTTTTCTGTTTCTAAGAAGTAGTAGGTAAAAAGCGCTAACAGGCTCAAATGCTAAGTTAAGAATACATTTAATTTTACTTTTCTCTTTGCAAGAAGTAGTATGTAATAAGCATTTACCGGCTCAAATGCTAAGTTGAGCGTACATTTAATTTTACTTTTCTCTTTGCAAGAAGTAGTAGGTAAAAAGCACTAACCGGCTCAAATGCTAAGTTGAGCATACATATAATTTTACTTTTCTCTTTCTAAGAAGTAGTGGGTAAAAAGCACTAATCGCCTCAAATGCTAAGTTGAGCATGAATTTTATTTTACTTTTCTCTTTCCAAGAAGTAGTAGGTAAAAAGCACTAACCAGCTCAAATGCTGAGTTGAGCATACATTTAGTTTTACTTTCTCTTTCTAAGAAATAGTAGGTAAAAAAAGCGTTAACCGGCTCAAATGCTGAGTTGAGCATATATTTAATTTTCCTTTTCTCTTTCTAAGAAGTAGTAGGTAAAAAGCGCTAAAAGGCTCAAATGCTAAGTTAAGAATACATTTAATTTTACTTTTCTCTTTCCAAGAAGTAGTAGGTAAAAAGCACTAACCGGCTCAAATGCTTAGTTGAGCATGCATATAATTTTACTTTTCACTTTCTAAGAGGTAGTAGGTAAAAAGCGCTAACAGGCTCAAATGCTAAATTAAGAATACATCTAATTTTACTTTTCTCTTTCCAAGAAGTAGTAGGTAAAGAGCACTAACCGGCTCAAATGCTGAGTTGAGCATACATATAATTTTACTTTTCTCTTTCTAAGAAGTAGTAGGTAAAAAGCGCTAACTGGCTCAAATGCTAAGTTGAGCATACAATTAATTTTACTTTTTCCCTTTCCAAGAAGTAGTAGGTAAAAAGCGCTAAATGGCTCAAATGCTAAGTTAAGCATACATTTAATTTTACTTTTCTCTTTCTAGGAAGTAGTAGGTAAAGAGCGCTAACCGGCTAAATTGCTAAATTAATCCTAAATGTAATGTTACTTTTCTCTTTCCAAAAAGTAGTAGGTAAAATGCGCTAACCGGCTCAAATGCTAAGTTGAGCTTACATTGAATTTTACTTTTCTCTTTCCAAGAAGTGGTATGTAAAGAGCACTAACCGGCTCAAATGCTAAGTTGAGCATAGAATTAATTTTACTTTTCCCTTTCCAAGAAGTAGTAGGTAAAAAACATTAACCGGCTAAATTGCTAAGTTGATTATGAATGTAATTCTACTTTTCTCTTTCCAAGAAGTAGTAGGTAAAAAGTGCTAACCGGCTCAAAAGCTAAGTTGAGCATGCATTTAATTTTACTTTTCTCCTTCCAAGAAGTAGTAGGTAAAAAGCACTAACCGGCTCAAATGCTTAGTTGAGCATACATATAATTTTACTTTTCTCTTTCCAAGAAGTAGTAGGTAAAAAGCACTAACCGGCTCAACTGCTAAGTTGAGCATACAATTAATTTTACTTTTCTCTTTCCAAGAAGTAGTAGGTAAAAAACGCTAACCGGCTCATATGCTAAGTTGAGCATACAATTAATTTTAGTTTTCCCTTTCCAAGAAGTAGTAGGTAAAAAACGCTAACCGGCTAAATTGCTAAGTTGATCATAAATGTAATTTTACTTTTCTCTTTCCAAGAAGTAGTAGGTAAAAAGCGCTAACCAGCTCAAATGCTAAGTTGAGCGTACATTTAATTTTACTTTTCTCTTTCCAAGAAGTAGTAGGTAAAAAGCACTAACCGGCTCAAATGCTACATTTAATTTAACTTTTCTCTTTCTAAGAAGTAGTAGGTAAAGAGCACTAACCGGCTCAAATGCTGAGTTGAGCATACATATAATTTTACTTTTCTCTTTCTAAGAAGTAGTAGGTAAAAAGCGCTAACCGGCTCAAATGCTAAGTTGAGCATACAATTAATTTTACTTTTTCCCTTTCCAAGAAGTAGTAGGTAAAAAGCGCTAAATGGCTCAAATGCTAAGTTAAGCATACATTTAATTTTACTTTTCTCTTTCTAGGAAGTAGTAGGTAAAGAGCGCTAACCGGCTAAATTGCTAAATTAATACTAAATGTAATGTTACTTTTCTCTTTCCAAAAAGTAGTAGGTAAAATGCGCTAACCGGCTCAAATGCTAAGTTGAGCTTACATTGAATTTTACTTTTCTCTTTCCAAGAAGTGGTATGTAAAGAGCACTAACCGGCTCAAATGCTAAGTTGAGCATAGAATTAATTTTACTTTTCCCTTTCCAAGAAGTAGTAGATAAAAAACGCTAACCGGCTAAATTGCTAAGTTGATTATGAATGTAATTCTACTTTTCTCTTTCCAAGAAGTAGTAGGTAAAAAGTGCTAACCGGCTCAAAAGCTAAGTTGAGCATGCATTTAATTTTACTTTTCTCCTTCCAAGAAGTAGTAGGTAAAAAGCACTAACCGGCTCAAATGCTAAGTTGAGCATACAATTAATTTTACTTTTCCCTTTCCAAGAAGTAGTAGGTAAAAAACGCTAACCGGCTCATATGCTAAGTTGAGCATACAATTAATTTTACTTTTCCCTTTCCAAGAAGTAATAGGTAAAAAACGCTAACCGGCTAAATTGCTAAGTTGATCATAAATGTAATTTTACTTTTCTCTTTCCAAGAAGTAGTAGGTAAAAAGCGCTAACCAGCTCAAATGCTAAGTTGAGCGTACATTTAATTTTACTTTTCTCTTTGTAAGAAGTAGTAGGTAAAAAGCACTAACCGGCTCAAATGCTAAGATGAGCATTCATTTAATTTTACTTTTTTCTTTCTAAGAAGTAGTAGATAAAAAAACCTACGCTACCCTACTAACCCTACAATAAAGCCCAATAATAAAATGATATTGCATTCTTCAGTTCTTTTTTGTATAGATTTTTGGCTAAGATGTCCATATGTATGTAAAAGGAAAGTGCAAAGAAGCATCTGAGCAGATGCCACTAGCAGGTGCTCAATGAGATCATATAAGAAATGAGTACAAAGGAGCTTATTACTGATACACAATCAAGCTTGCTACAGTCTCTAATGACATTCACAGGGATGCAGGCAGTTACACATATGATAAAATCATTCTTTCAACTAAGAAATGTATGCAGCATTCTCCTGGCTCATAGGCAAAGGGTATATAAAGTACTCATCCAAATAAATGATTTCCAGGTTGATATCAGAGGTTCTGATCCAGGAAATAATGAGTTATTGTGCCATATTTGAAAACTGACTAGAAAATTTCTAACAGATGTTCTGGGGGAAATAAATTAAAAGACCCCAGAATACAGATGTGTCCCAGAAATTCCACCTTAGAACCTGGGTTTCCGTTACCAGCAGGGACATTACTTAGGAATGTAAGATAAAGACTTTGATGTTTTGGGGACTGGTTTGGCAGTTCCTTTTGAGCAGCTACACCTTAAAGCACATATCTGTGATGATAGCCAATGTAAAAGTTACAATATCCCTTTAGTTATATTCTTTCTTACTGCAGCTTATCTTGCACTGAAATATCTTCTCTCCATATCTGGATTTATACATAATAGCATATATTTTTAGGCTAAAAGCTTAAGCAAAGTCATTATCACAGATAAACAATATTTTGGCTAGTTGGGATACAAAGCAGTAGGCACCAAAAGTACAGAATAATTCGAATGAAGGTCAGTCAGTATGGTCAAAAAACAAGTGAAATGGCCATGCTCCCTGGGTGGTCAGCTATGGTGTTCATTATGAAAACCAGGGGCATTTAGACAGAGAACACATCTGCAGTATTGTCCTGGTTTACTAAGCTTATGCTGAGCACGTGTATTTTCTTATTGTATTGTGATATAATTGCCTGGAAAATGAATAGTTTCTATGTATTTTTCATTGAATCCACATTTGGCTATCAATAGACGTCAACCTTGACTGCCTAATTCAATTACCTGATGTTTAGCAGACCTGAACAATCTCGATTTTGGTAATTGATGATAGAATCTCCCAGCTTCCTCGCAATGCTTTCCACATTCTAAGGGACACTTTATCGACCAATTATAAACATGGAAACAATGGAGGTTGTGTTCAGCATTTCTTGCTGAGCAAAACAAGAGTATTCCTGTGTCTAAGAAACGTCAAGTCACTGATTGGTGCTTGGTAATCCCAACAACGCATTCAAAGACCTTTAATAACAATATGGCGACTGGGGGCCTTGTCTCATTATTCTAGATAGAGCCATATTTCATTTTTACTTTGGCAAAGCAATCACTATAGCAGCTTTAACTGATAAATTGAAAAGAGTCTGCTTGTGCAGTAGACATATTTTAACAGAACATACAGAAAAAAACTCTATATTGTATACTTCTTTTAACCTAGGAAATATAGATGCAGCGTTGATTTTCCACATATATTTACTTAAGCAGTCACAAGTATAAGGGCATAGTATAAGTAAAACAGTCCTGCAGCTGGTATATGATGAATGCCTAGTCCCTGGGGCTGATTTAGAAATATTAGTGCTGCTGCCAGTAGCAACCACCAGCAATTAGTGAGACAATCCTCAAATTGGAAAATGAAAGTACCTTTTAAAACCAAATTGGAAAATAAAAGCAGAGACTAGACTGATTGCTATTAGCAAATTTGCTTGTACAATTTAGCACTTACGTTCCAAAGCCCTTATGTGGTTTCATTATTTTGTACTTACTTTCCACATTGTATAATATTCACAAATAAAAATGAACAATTTATAAATGAATGGTAGCAAAACACCAAAGAATAGGTTGTAAATGATAAATCCAGTTCATATCCTACTCCTAGGGCCAATAAAAGTTTCTGACTCCAAACCAAGTCACTTGTTTATTGACCCAAAATTGGGTCACCCTGTTGGGCCTGCCCGACTGATATCTTTCCATTCCAAATATTGGGCAGAAATGAATTGTAAAGGCTTAGAAACCCAGGTGGAATTCGAGCGTGAAAGCATGTTGGTCTTGGTTCGCACCTGACAAATCACCTTTAAATGATGAGGAATGAGTCAGGATGCCACTTTTTTCATACTAAACAATGTTGCAATAGAACATCGATTTTACTGTAAAGAGCAATAAATGGCACAAAAGCACTTGTGTCTAGGGTCTTGCTGCACTCTGCACCTAGCAACCAATTTCAATACAAGCAGGCAATAAGTACAGGGCTTTGTTATGGCCTGCCACTGCAAGCGTTCACTAACTTGCACATCCAAATGACACTCAAGTTAGGCAATGGATAGGGAAGTGTAACGATCGCCGCCCGGAGCAAACCCAGGAGCTCCGGGCGGCGCGTCCTCTTCCGCCGGCGTCGCTCCCAAAATGGCGGCGCCCATGGCCGCCACGTGGGTAAGCGGCGCCGGCGCGATGACGTCAGTGCGCAGGAGCGTCAATGACGTCAATGGCGCCAAATTCAAAATAAAAAGACGATCTAGACGCCAGAATGGCGCCCAAGTATAGGATAACTTCCCCTAAGCTTATCCTGGGTTCCCTGTGTGCCTTATTACCTAATCCTGTTCCTGCCTTGTATCCTGACCCCTTTGCCTGGACTTTGGACTTCGTTGTATTCTGCCGGCCTACGAACTCTTGCCTGATCCTGACTATTCTTCGTTTAACCCTTTGGACACCGCGACCTTGTTCCCTCAAGAGGGCTTCCTCCTCGATCCAGACAACCTCCCTGGAGGGAGCTCCCGGCTCCCTGACATTATACTTGGGCCATGGATCCTTCTGAGGAAGCCACACCGGATGTCGGACGAGCGCTCCGCGGACTGGCATCCCGCATGGAGGACTACGAAAATCAGCAGGTTCGCATTGGGCAAGCTCTCGATATCCTGCTTGCTCGTGTGCCTTCCGCGCCCTCCGCTGCTCCACCTACTGGGAATCCCCCCATGGTGGCAGCCTCTACGAACGCAAGCTACACGACAGGTGAGCCTCGCATTCCACCTCCCCTTCGCTTCAGTGGGGACCCACAAGCCTGCAGGGGATTTGCCACACAGTGCCAAATTCAATTTGAATTCCAACCCTCGCAGTTTCCTAGTGAGCGTTCCAAGGTGGGGTATGTGATGTCTCGATTGGAAGGCAAGCCACTGGAGTGGGCAACGTCTCTTTGGGAGAAGGATTCCCCGGTGACCTATGCTGTTAAAGACTTTCTCCAAGCTTTTCGCATTGTCTTTGATGCTCCAGGTCGGGTCACGAACGCCCCAGCCCGTCTCTTGCAGCTCCGGCAGGGAAGCCGCAGTGTCAATGAGTACGCTATAGACTTCCGAACACTGATGGCAGAGACTTCCTGGTGTGATGACGCTTACAAGGCCGTATACTACCAAGGCCTATCCATCCGCATCAAAGATGATCTCGTCTCCAGAGAGACTCCTGACACCCTGGAAGGACTGATCACTCTATCTATTAAGGTGGACACCCGCCTCAGAGAACACCAGGTGGAGAGAGAGCACAGCAGACGATTTTCTCCCATGTTGGCCCCTCGCTTTCAAAGGCCTATTCTGCAAGCTCCCACTGTCCCTGTGACTCATGTGTCCACGTCTCCCCTGGAGGAACCTATGCAAGTAGGAAAAGCTCGCCTCTCTGAGCAGGAAAAACTCCGAAGACGAATGGCAGGTCTCTGTTTGTACTGTGGTGGGCATTCCCATTTTGCCAACGCCTGCCCTGCCAAGGCCAAGACTTTTGTACCCCGAGGTATGTCTCAGGTTTCTCATGTAGGGGGCATCACTCGAGGGCCTCAGGAGAAGTATCTAGAAAAGTCACGCAGACTTCTTCTTCCCTTGCAGATTCACCTGGCAAGTAAGACTATCTTCGAAAGGGCCTTCCTCGACTCCGGAGCGGATGGCAATTTCATGGACGCCTTCTTTGCCGAACGCATGAAGATTCCCCTGCTCCCATTGTCTTCACCTCTGCGAATTACCGCTATAGATGACAAACCCCTGGAGTTTGAATTCGTCACTATGTTCACGGCGGAACTATCTGTACAAGTTGGGGCGCTGCATCAAGAAAAACTTTCATTCTTCATCATCCCCTGTCCTTCTACTCCAGTAATATTGGGTCTCCCGTGGTTACGTCTGCATAACCCCACCATAGACTGGTCCTCTGGGCAGATCTCTCGTTGGAGTTCATTTTGCCTGCAACATTGCCTCCCGCCTAAACCCCTCGAGAAGGTGAATGTCTCCACTGCAGAACTAAAGATTTTGCCCTCCACTTACAAGGGATTTTCTGATGTGTTTTGTAAAAAATCTGCAGAGTTCCTTCCCCCACATCGCTCCTACGACTGTCCGGTTGAACTCCTGCCAGGAGCCATGCCCCCCAGAGGGCGCACTTACCCTCTCTCTCCTGCAGAGACTACCGCTATGAAGGAGTACATCCAAGAAAATCTCCAGCGGGGGTTTATCCGCCCTTCTACCTCTCCTGCAGGGGCTGGGTTCTTCTTCGTGGAGAAGAAGGACGGAGGCCTTCGGCCTTGTATAGACTATCGGGGCCTGAATAAGATCACCGTAAAAAACAGGTATCCCCTGCCCCTGATTGCTGAGCTCTTTGACCAGCTGAAAGGGGCAAAGATTTTCTCCAAGTTAGATCTCCGGGGGGCCTACAACCTCATTCGCATCCGGGAGGGTGACGAATGGAAGACGGCATTCAACACTCGGGATGGGCACTATGAATATCTTGTTATGCCCTTCGGCCTATGCAATGCCCCTGCCGTCTTCCAGGAGTTTGTTAATGATGTGTTCCGAGATCTCCTAGGAAGGTTCGTAGTCGTATACTTGGACGACATCCTGATCTTCTCCAAGGACCTTGAAAGTCATCGCTCCCAGGTAAAGGAGGTACTCTCTCGTCTGAGGAAGAACTCTCTCTTCGCCAAGTTGGAGAAGTGTGTCTTCGAGGTATCCAAGATCCCCTTCCTAGGGTACATTATCTCTCCAGAGGGATTTGAGATGGACCCCGTGAAAGTGTCGGCCATCCAGGAGTGGCCTCTCCCTCTGAGTACCAAGGCAATCCAGAGATTCATCGGATTTGCTAATTATTATCGGCAATTCATCCGGGGATTCTCTTCCCGCATTGCACCTATCCTGGCCCTCATTCGGAAAGGGGGTAAACCCAGCCTGTGGCCTCCATCTGCCATAGAAGCCTTTCAGTCCTTGAAAGAGGCCTTCACGTCTGCTTCTGTTCTCCGACATCCCAATCCTGTACTACCCTTCTGCATCGAGGTTGATGCTTCTGAAGTCGGAGCCGGAGCTATCCTGTCTCAGAGACACTCCACTGATGGAAAATTGCACCCCTGTGCGTTTTTCTCCAAGAAGTTCTCATCCGCAGAGCAGAACTATGATGTCGGAAATCGAGAACTCTTGGCAGTCAAGCTGGCCCTTGAAGAATGGCGTCACCTCCTGGAGGGCTCTGAAATTCCTGTCCAGATTTACACAGATCACAAGAATCTGGAGTTTATACAGTCCCTCAAGAGGCTAAATCCCAGACAAGCCAGGTGGGCCCTTTTCTTTTCCCGATTTAACTTTATTTTGACTTATCGCCCAGGTTCCAAGAATCGGAAGGCCGACGCCTTGTCTCGTAGCTTCACTCCGGTGGACCGTGACCCTGAGAGGCAGGAGCCAATCATTCCACCAGTCAAGATCATTGCCTCTCTGTATCCCCAATTTGCCGACCAGATCCTGGCTGGGCAGTCCTCGGCTCCTCAAGATACTCCGATTGGCATGGCCTTCGTCCCTCCAGAACTTCGCCTGGCCATCCTGCAACAAACCCACTGCTCCAGGCAAGCAGGACATCCTGGTCCGGCCAAGACCCTTGAACTCTTGAGGCGCCTAGTCTGGTGGCCTGATATCCGCAAGGATGTGAAGGACTTTGTTGCTGCTTGTAATGTTTGTGCCACATCTAAGTCAAGTCACTCCCGCCCCAGTGGGTTACTACAGCCCTTACCAGTTCCTTCCCGTCCCTGGACCCACCTGTCCATGGACTTCATTGTCGAACTTCCTCCCTCCTGTGGGAACACTGTGATCTGGGTTGTCATTGATCGTTTCTCCAAAATGGCCCATTTCATCCCTCTGAAGAAGTTGCCCTCTGCGGTGGAGTTGTCCCAGTTATTCATCCAGTACATCTTCCGCCTGCATGGTTTCCCGGTGGAGATCGTCTCCGATAGAGGCACCCAGTTTACTGCCAAGTTCTGGCGTTCCTTATGCAAAGACCTGGGAATTGTTCTTCAGTTTTCTTCTGCATACCACCCGCAGACGAATGGGGCAGCTGAACGGGTCAACCAAGCCCTGGAACAGTTCCTGAGGAACCACGTATCCCTCTGCCAGGATGACTGGTCTGATCTCCTCCCATGGGCGGAATTCGCTCATAATAATGCTTGTCATTCCTCTACAGGGAGATCTCCGTTCATGTCGGTGTATGGTCAGCATCCTCAAGCTTTTCCCCAAGACTTTGTGCTATCTGACGTCCCGGCTGCTGACGATTCCGCAGCCCATATGTCTGCTATTTGGGCTGCTACCAAGTTGAACCTAGAGAAGAGCGCTCTGGTTCATAAGACTTTCGCGGATCGTCGTCGAAGATCCTCTCCTCTCTACAAGGTGGGTGATAATGTCTGGCTTTCTTCCAGGAATATCCGGTTGAAGATACCATCTCCCAAGTTGGGTCCAAAATTCGTGGGTCCATTTCCCATCCTGGAGATAATCAACCCTGTGGCTGTCAGACTCCAGCTTCCACCAGAGATGAGAATCCCCAACGTGTTCCACGTGTCTCTGGTGAAACCCGCCATCACCAACCGGTTCTCTGGCGGTCAGTCTCCTCCTCCTGCCATCTCTGTGGAGGGTCAACTCGAGTACGAGGTGGAGAAAATCCTAGACTCCAGAATCTCCAGAGGGTCCCTTCAGTACCTCATTCAGTGGAAGGGCTTTGGTCCTGAAGAATGCTCCTGGGAAGGACACCGTGATGTTCACGCTCCTCGTCTGGTGAGGGTATTCCATTCCAAGTTTCCCCAGAAGCCAAGTCCTGGTGGTCCGGAGGCCCCCCGTGAGGGGGGGGGTACTGTAACGATCGCCGCCCGGAGCAAACCCAGGAGCTCCGGGCGGCGCGTCCTCTTCCGCCGGCGTCGCTCCCAAATTGGCGGCGCCCATGGCCGCCACGTGGGTAAGCGGCGCCGGCGCGATGACGTCAGTGCGCAGGAGCGTCAATGACGTCAATGGCGCCAAATTCAAAATAAAAAGACGATCTAGACGCCAGAATGGCGCCCAAGTATAGGATAACTTCCCCTAAGCTTATCCTGGGTTCCCTGTGTGCCTTATTACCTAATCCTGTTCCTGCCTTGTATCCTGACCCCTTTGCCTGGACTTTGGACTTCGTTGTATTCTGCCAGCCTACGAACTCTTGCCTGATCCTGACTATTCTTCGTTTAACCCTTTGGACACCGCGACCTTGTTCCCTCAAGAGGGCTTCCTCCTCGATCCAGACAACCTCCCTGGAGGGAGCTCCCGGCTCCCTGACAGGAAGTTGGAAGATTCCTTATCCTGTCCTTCATGAATAATAAAGTGCTGCTGAAAGCATGGATTGCTGTATTCAAGGTGAAAATGCAGGGCAAAGTGGAGCACAGAGACATTCATAAATTCAGAGACATCCAGGGTAGGATGCAAAGTGCAATAAACGTGGAAGATTGTACCCGTTGTTTGCATTTTCCACCCTGCCCTACAGGAAGCCAGGTTTCCTTGTGATGCTTGTTTGCAATTCTGGCAACACCCAAATAATGGATTCCAAATTTTAATATGCAAATTCAGAATAAGTTGGCTATTATTGTACAATAAAAATAACTTAAGGGTCATCTATGACTCCAAAAGCTTTTTTGGTGACCACAAATGCATTAAAGGAGACATATTGAGTGGAAAAACAAGAAAGTAAAAAAAAACACAACAAACAAAAAAACAAATTAAAGGAATTGGCTTTAAAAAGTAGTATTTCTTGCTGATTTATTAAATATGTCTGCAAAACCCCTACTGGTCCCACCCATCTGTTCTACTTCCTGCTGCCTCCTTTGCTAGGCTGCGCAGGGGAGCACCCGGCACTCAACACACTGCACTGTAGGATAGAAACAAATTTATTTTGCCCACTTATGATGTGAATGAACTACTTGCAAAACTTTCAATCACATGTACACACCTTGCCATCCAAACATATTATTAATTTCGTGGTGACAGAAGAATAAGCAGATACAATGCTTTACAGGCCTCAAATCAGTTCCAGTTCAAGTGTACATCATTCAGAACCATGTGAATATTTAAGTTTTATTACAACTACGCCTTCACTTTAAGATCCTGCACTTTTCACTGTATGCTGGGGCTCGTGCACTGTTATTGTAGAAATTTTTAACAGCGCACAACCTTTATAGACGTGCTCGCTCCAGGGGTAGGAACGTTCTTGACACATGCTCATTTAGTATGAAAGCCCCAGCTTGGTGACGTCACTTTAGAGTAACACGAAATTGCAGAAACTTCGAGTGGACACTACAAAGGACACAAGCCATGTGGCCTTCTATTAGTTAAACACAAATGCATAAAAAGCCTTTCCTTTTCCTTTAAATAGAACGGATCATAAAACTAAACCTAATACACTACAGTTTCCATTTTCATGGAATACCATATAGGATTAAAACACAGCCAGATCCCAGCTACGAACTGGTTTCACCCTTATTGGGGTTCATCTGTGTAATGCAGGGTTTCTATCGGCATATGAAGAGGCAGAGATTGTCAAAAGCTACTTCACCATGAAGCCAAGAAGTACCCCACTATCCCCAATCCCCTTGTGATCAGCAAACCTTCACCCAGTGCTGCAATGGAGCAGGGAGGCACATGCCTAGATCTTCAGGGTTGAGAAAAGTGGTGTACAGGCTAGTCTTGGCCTTAAAGGAACAGTAACACCAGAAAACAAAAGTGTTTTAAAGAAATGAAAACATTATGTTTATTGTTGTTTAATGTGTGTTCAGGACCAGAACTAGGGTTAGGCAGAAGAGGCAATGTTTATTGATTAATAAGGTATAATTGTGGATAGGAGTTTAGTTGAAGTGGTTTTAATTAAACAAAGAGAAAAATTTGGATTTTAGTAATTAACCCCCTAAAACTCAATAAGTGCGCTTTAGCCTATAGAGTGTTTCAAGAATTTAAGGTGTAATACTAGGTTTTCTTTTAAGGATTCCTAGTGCTTTAACTCCAATCTGGAAACAGAATTTCCATCATACATATACTGTATAATGACAGATCTGCTGTTTTTTATAGACACTTCGAACACCTCTCTTATCATATAGCATGAAAATACTTTCACAGGTATTATTTTTTAATGTTCTTATTGTTGACAACATTTAATATTTTTTCGCATTTGGTAAAGACAATATTTAGATTCAGAAGCGCAGCTGAGTGCAGCTTATATCTATATTATGTGTCAAAAACATATTTCTTCTCATCTACTTGCAATAGCAGTGCAGCAAATGTTGAAATAAGTATTTGAAACTTTTGTGGTTTTAAGAAATACTAAGTTAGAGTTAAAGACCACCAAAAGTTATTAGTGATCATATAAATTAAAGATTTGAAGACCTGGAGAAGGTATTACCCAGAAGACACAATAAATGAGTGGACCCCAGAAAAGGTCACTTATTCTGGCACCTAGGAAATTAACGAATTTATGAAAAGTTGGTATGAAATTGCACTAATTTAACCAAAAATAACAATCTGTTCCCTGTAGCCCAAAGTCCTCTATTTATATGTCCAAATAATAATGTTCAGCAGATTAATGATCACCTCAAGAGGAATATAGATTTTCAAGATACAAGGTATATTTTCATATTCGTAAGACTCTAGCCAGACATTTTTTCTCCTGAGTATGCACAAATAATATACAATATGAACTGCGGAAAGCCTAGTGCTGAATATTCTGCAAGTATGCACAGATGGTGGGGATGATATAGCGTCGTTGTTTCAAGCAGACTGATTGAGGGAGGCTCCTATTTCAGGCCTCCAGAAAGCACAGATACAAGTCAGAGTGCTAAATGAACCTCCTGAATAAATGTATAGGAGATTAAATGCAGGAGGGATAGCCCATTAGTGAGTGGGAAGGATAATAAAACTTATCCACTTGGCTGTTTGCAAATCAGGGAAACTGTTTAGTTAAGAATGTAAAGACCTATGGAGGCCTTCGAGACAGGTAAAATGAGTAGGGGGACCCAAACATGAAGTCTTTGTCTAATGTAGAAAGAAATGTGATATATCTGTTTATGGCTTATCACAGTTTATCAAGCTGTTCACAGTTTGCTAGAGCCCCTTGGTGCAGATCCTATTACTATTGCAATGCTTAGTTAGACATATTTATTAATAGGGTGTTTTCATTGCGTTTTTAAAAAAATAAACGTTACAGCAACAAAATACCAGAAAATTCTAGTTAATGTACATGCTACAGATCATTGTGATTGGACAGATATGCTGGGTTGAATAAATAGTCCAGTGGGTGGACCAGGACCTACAGGTAGGGTTGCCACCTTTTTTGGAAAAAAATACCGGTTTCCTATATATTTATCTATATTCCCTATTAATAACATTGGGCTCAACCATAATTTTTTTTTTTTGGTTCAAGTGAGATTTATTGAAAACAAATAGTTGTACAAATAATATCAGAGCTCAGTACACATGAAAAGGAATATTACCCAATACGCAGATTGGGTCTAGACATCTTGCAAGCAGAGAAGTTTGACCAAAAAAAGGAAGATTATTTCATACTTACCTTTCCTAGATGTACTCCATGTCATCACGTTACGGGATAGCCCCTCCTCCCTGCTCCCATTAGAAGGAACCTTCCCAAGCCTTTAAAAGGCCAACCACACCCACCTACCGGCGTCTTTGTAACAAGCTCTTAAATTACCGGAAAAGAAGGGGCGGGTGTGATGACATGGAGTACGTCTAGGAAAGGAAGATCTCGGTAAGTATGAAATAATCTTCCTTTTTCCCTAGACGTACTCCATGTCATCACGTTATGGGACATAGCAAGTTAACGTTATTCCATGGGAGGGAATATGCTTTAAGAAGAAACTGTAATAAGGAAAGGAGTATCTCTGACTAGATAGTCCACCATCATGCAAACTCCTTACTTTAATAGAGAGTCCAGGTGAAAACCCCAGAATAAGTTCACCAGGCTAAGAATAGAGCTATAATATAGCCTACACTATAGAGAAAAAGAGAGAGCGAGAGAGAGAGAGATGTTAGCCCACTGAGAGTGAGGAACAAGTTAGCTCACTAACCACCACTTCACCCTCCAGAAGAGAGAGAGAGAGAGGAAGACAGTCCTGTAAAAGGTGAATTCAGCAAGCTGAAATACTTACTCTCCTACTCACCAAAAGCATTCATCACATGTATGCCTAATTTCAGTGCAAATTGTAAGGTACCTGTAAGAAACACTTGGTAGGAGTAAGCACCCAAAACGGACACAAAATAGGAATGATCTGCTTAGGATATATCCCTAAATGTAGGATATCCAATGTACCCTGAGGTACCCAAGTCCAGTACCATAAATATCTTCATATCAGAATGCATGTTAGTCAGGACTGTTCTAACAGAAAACAGATCCTAAAGATCGGATAAGGGCACCTGAGAAAACAATTGGGATTAGAATTCCTTACACTGTGTAAGATCCTGTGATGAGGCAGACTCAATTAACTGTAAAGAGTTGAGCAACTACAGTACCTAAGAAAGAACCCCTGTTGGTTGACCCAACCTAGTACTCTGAGAGGTATAACTGAATACCCCTAAGGTTACAGATCCCAATAACCACCGTGCAACTAAAGGACTAATTCCAAGATTTATGGAGGCAGATTACATGCCCTGGATAAATGTTTACAGTCACCCACAAACCTGTGTTCTTTCTACCCATAAGGGACCCATTTATATGTGGAATCAATTATACTACATATTTAATCGTTGAGGCTGACCTTGGAACTGGAGGAACCCTATGGATGTTCCAGTAAGTGTCAGAAGGGCCTCTGATCTACTAGAGTCATGCTGGATCATATGTATCAGGAGTGGCACAGGAATGTGAATCCGAGAACAAACTAGGATAATAGGAGTGTTGTATCTGGAAGGGACATTGAGCTCTGTGCGAATGTTTCAGACACAATTTTCAGCAGGTGTAAATGTAATACCCCTAGTATAGGGAACAATGTGACAGACATGGTCAAAACAGATAAAAAATACTTCCAAACCTCCCCTTTGACGCTAGACAAACCTGTAGGACAGATACATAAAATATCCTTAATTCATTCCCAATGAAATTAATGACTGGAAGTGGTAAGAGATTACAGTCTACTGTAATGACTGCAACCGTCCCACTTAAGGGAAGACTCTGATCCTGCTCAGAAGAGCCAAGTACATTCTCGGCTGAAGCAATAGGACAGGTAGCAACTGCAGTATGTAACTGTGAGGAGGAAAGATCCAAAACTGCTGGTGTTCCAAGAGGGAACAGACATAGAGACGAAAAATAAATTAACGCTCCTAGGATGCCTCCATCTGCTGTCCAATCAGATACCTATCTGGTGTGGAAGAACAGCTGGCCCTGTATTCTAAAAAAGAAAAACCCACTAACTAGGGGATTGAGAAATTGAAGAAAAAATAAATAAATAAATAAATAAAATAAATGGACCCAAAATAAGTGCCTTCTGGACACAGAGCCTTAAGTCACAAAGCCGTCTTGTTTTGTTGATAATATAAGGTAGTATAAGCAGAATATCCCTATCCTGGGCCAGACTTGAACCGAGGTCATCCCTAAGGACTAACAAGACACTTTGAGGACTCCTATAGCCTGAAAACCCTTGGTTTGAAATATATATCTTATGCAAATTCCCAGTGGCCTGATACGTATGTGTACCCTGTCTCTATAGACACCCTGTATTGGCAGATAAAATGTCCCATCTATCCTGACATTAAGAATATCAGTAGAAATAGTATAGGAATAACACTGGGTAGTGGCTCCCCTCTCTAATTTGTAGGAGGCACCAAGGAGTCACCCTAGAAAACGGTAAAGATACATCTGGGGATCCTTCAGCCAAGCATAGAGAACTGTATACCTTGTTCTTCCTTAAACCTATGAATATGGAATTTCCACAGGTTGCACCCCTAGAAACTAGCCAGATGTCCTGGCTGCTATAGTGAAATTTATGGATGAAGAGTTCAAGTACTGATTGTTCCAGGAATCTGTTGCATAAAAATATAGGTTTATTGAGCCAACGTTTCTGGTTCCAAAAAAGAACCCATCCCAAGGACACAAATCATATATAGATATCTGTGCAAACATATATACACACTCATATACATGCCTTAGTTTTAAAATATATGCACCTGCCTATGGCCCTCTTATAGATGCAAACATATATGTTGCTTGGTAGACCAGTTGTATTATGGAGCTTATCCATTAATTGAGCATTTGTTCTGAAGGCAGTAGAATCCCCCTGCCGGATGTGGGCCATGGTGCAAGCATATATTAAAATATGTGATAATAATATGTACCTCGGTTAGTGTCCTAAGCTCCTGGTAGAGCACAGTACCCGACCCCAGAACTCGAGCTGCGTGGGTAGTAATAAACCGCACAATTGACTGGGCAAAGCAATTATCTGGTCCTCCATTCGTTCAGGCAGTGATCGGTGATACAAGGCTGCTGAATCTGGAAAAATTTACATTAAATGGTCCCAAAAGTAGTACATACCTGTGGTTATTGTTAACCCAGCAATCCTTATGACAGACAGGCTTCAGAACTCCTGTAGTGTTTATCAAGACAAAGTTAAGCTTACCTGCCATCGGGAAAAAATATTGCCTAGTGCTTAATTTATTAAGCCCTATTTTATCCCAGGAGCAATGCCATGAAATGAAAAGACCTTCATATGTAGGTACTCATCTGGATTAAACCTGAATGTACCCCAGAAACAATTACAACCCCATGTAATGCATAGTTTAGGTTAGTTGCAGTCAGAGCAAACCTATATCAGACCTTCATAGCTACCCAGTCCAGTGATCTACATCTATTAGAGCTACTGGTTCAAGGTGAGCAATAATTAGAGCATATCATACTGCAGAGAATAGGAGCATACAGATATTATCACAGCAACATGTAATACATAAAATATTAGCTACTGCTTAGGGCAAGCGTAAATCTGGTCCTAGCCGTTCCCAGGCCTGTGCTTTACATACCTTAGGGCTACCTATTCTAGGTGAGCCATAGCCAGGGTATATACTGCGGAAGAAAATATAAGCACAGATTCAATTACAGTAACATGAATACGTAGTTTATATTAGCTGCTGCTTAGGGCAAGCATATCTCAGGGCCTAGGAACTCAAAAGGCCTGTGCTCTACATCCATTAGGGCTACTTGTTCCATGAGAGAAATAGCCAAATCGTAAACTGCAGAAAACATGTAATACATAGTTAGGTTAGCTGCTGCTTATAGCAAGCATGTGTCAGGGCCTAGCAGCAAGACAGATCTGTGCTCTACATCTCGCAGGGCTACATGTTCTTTGTGAGCAATAGCCAGAGCATAAGCTGTATAACAAAATAGTAGCACAGGTACAATCACAGCAACATGAAATACATAGTTAGATTACCTGCTGCTTCGAGCAAGCATGTCTCAGGGCCTAGCAGCCAGCCAGACCTGTGCTCTACATCCTGTAGGGCCACGTTTTACCTGTGAGCAATAGCCGGAGCTTAAGCTGTAGAACAAAATAGGAGCACAGGTACAATCACAGCAATATGAAATACATAGTTAGGTTAGCTGCTGCTTCGAGCAAGTATGTCTCAGGGCCTAGCAGCCAGCCAGACCTGTGCTCTACCTCCTGTAGGACCATGTTTTACCTGTGAGCAATAGCCAGAGCTTAAGCTGTAGAACAAAATAGGAGCAAAGGCATAATCACAGAAACATGAGGTCCATAGTTTAGATTAGCTGCTGTATAGAGCAAGCTTATATCGGGCCCTAGCATTCAGCCAGACCTTTGCTCGACCTCCATTATGGCTACCTGTTCTATGTGAGTAATAGCCAAAACATAGAATGCCGAACAAAAATAGCGCAATACATAATATGGATTATCTGATGTTTATAGCAAGTATATATCAGAGCCTAGCAGCCCACCCAGCCCAGGGATCCATATTCAATAGGGCTACTGGTGTCCTATTTGTAAATGGCCTGAATTCAGCACCCAGCCTGACAGTATACAATACTTGTCAGCATAAGAGAATGTTAGCCCAAATATCTATTTGTATAAGGGCTACTGGTTTCAGGCAGGAAACAATCATAACCAGGCACAGTGCAGATAAGCATATGATTATATAGCATGCAAGCAGTTAGTTAGACTTTAGTACACTGCAGAACAGCATATGGAGACACTTCTTACCTGCTGCTCATTATGCAAGGCTGGAAGCTGACCCCTTAATGCCACAAATTCCAGGACACTATTGTTAACAGAAAAACAGGCCTCACACATTTACTGACAACAGCAGGACTTACCTGAGGCTGCAGCTTCCTCGCTTGCTGAGTTAGAGAGTGGGCGGGGCCATCTCCACTTGCTTTAGCTGGACCTGATTATACTCAGCTGGTGTCTGCACTCAGTGGGGGGTTGATTATACTCAGCTGGTGTCTGTATAGGCAGGAACCCAAAGCAACTGCGTAGGATATACTGAGGCAAATTGGATAATTAGTGTTGGTGCTTCCTGCACAGGCCCAAGTTTGCTATAATATGAAGCCTATAGCGAAACTTCTTTTATATTTTTTATTTTTTTTATTTTTTATTATTATTATTTTAACTACCTCCACCTTAGGAAAGTCTGTTGAGGGAGGCAGTTGGCCATGACCTGCCCCCATTAAAACAAAAATAAAACAAAGGTAACAGGGGGCAGTAAGGTTCAGGCCCCTAACTAATTAGCCTAAACGAACTGCCACCTCCCTCGCCCATCTGTAAAAATGGGGTGTAGGGGCCACATACACCACTGCCGCCGGACGCCCTCTGGGCAGGTCGGGAGGGCACACGAATGGGGGGACAAGCACCTGCCACCCAATGCTCTTGATAGCAATACGGGAAGGCAACTAAAATACGGGAAGACAAGGAGTAGCAAACATTGCACCTCAGTGCCTTACCTGATTCAAGAGCTGAAGTTCAGAAGACTCCAGGTCTGAGGTAGTGTGCTGGGGGGAAAAAAAGGTCCCATGGACCAAAACCCCTGTCCCTAGGACGCCCTTGGGGCAGGCCTAATGCTTTCCTAGGCATAAAAAGAGAAAAACAAAAATTTGCTTCTAATGATTGAGGCATTTGTTCAGAGAACAAAGCCAAGAGCATAAGAGAAGGAAAAAAAAGACGCCGGTAGGTGGGTGTGGTTGGCCTTTTAAAGGCTTGGGAAGGTTCCTTCTAATGGGAGCAGGGAGGAGGGGCTATCCCGTAACGTGATGACATGGAGTACGTCTAGGGAAAGATAAATACATGTCATATGCATTGTGCCTCAACTTACTGAAAAAGTAAGAGTTTTCACTATGAAACAGATATTTCTAACACTGTAAACTCACATCTTTATTGACAACAATGACATAATCTATTGGCAGTTTCATGAGACGAGCTGTAGCCCATAATTAGACCTGTAAATGATTCGTACCTGAAAAAGTTTTGCGTTATCTTGTACCACAGGATTAGCAGACTTTAACTATACCTTACCGACCCCCTAGGCCTTCTCAAACATGCTCCAGAATCCATAGCTGCCAAATAGTGGTGTTAGCTTTAGTAGAACCCTTTCTCCTGGCAATCTGATCCTCCATTTTTTTTCCCCTCCTGAACCGACTTCAGCCACATCTGGTAGGAAGGAGGGTCAGGGGCTTATCAACCATCATTTTTACCGGCCAGGTGGCAACCCTACCTAGAGGCCACTTTGCAAAATTAGCTAATTATCATTAAGGACCGTAAGTCTCAGCCATAAGAACCATCACTATTATTCTGTAAAGTATTTGCTTTTGTGTTAATATATTGAAATGAATGTCTGAATATATTTATGTAATGTTTATCTGTGTTATGTGCAAATGTTTCATGCTCCCAAGCACATTATTTCTACATGATTATTTTCCTGCATTGCAGATAACAAGGCTCTTTATGTATATATAATCTGCATTTACCTTTTCAAACTTTCTAGGGAAGAGGGCCATTGCAACTTTTAACTAAAGGCAAATGAACCACTAATTTATTAACATCTTCTTAATTATAATTAACTATAATTAAGTGGCTCATTATGTTCTAAACATAATACTTGTACTGCTACCCATGCCCTGAATCTTTGGCATTAAAAAAAAACTGGTGTCCTCATTCTCTAACATATATACAAAGTTTCCTCTGAGCAGTAATACGTAGTGGCTGTTTTTTTTTTGGTTAGTATTGTCAATATACAAGCATACCCCCAAAGCTAATTGCTAACTGGGTGTTATAGCTTGCTTGAATGGAATATCTTTACCCCATAGTAGTAAATAAGGGGCTTTTTTCAAACTCATGGGTCAAATTTAATTCAGTGAGAAAAGTATTTATCATGTGAAAACTCATGGATGAGATTCAATTTGAGATGCAATTCAATTCAGAAAATCTTGTCTCACAGTTTATAACGTGAAAACTTAATTGAAAAAACTAGAACTGAATTAGGAGAAAAGTTTTTTTCTCCTTAAATTGGAAGAGTTTTCACGTGCATATCAGTGAGATATAATTATATCTCACTTAATTGAATCTGGCTAGTGATGAGCGAATTAGCAAAAAGAAATGAAAGGCGCATCCACTGGCTCAATGGAAGGGTAACTCCAAATGTAAGGTAAAAATCATTTAAAATCATGACAAAAATTATTGAGCAGAGCAGGGGAGTGCATGGCTTTACACGTTTCGTGACTACAATGGTCACTTCATCAGAAGTGATGAGCGAATCTGTCCCGTTTTGGTTCACCGAAAAATTTGCAAAGCTGGTAAAAAAATCTTGAGACAGAAAAAAGTCAATCGGTGACATTTGTTTTTTTTATGTGTGACAATTTTAGAAATGCACAACTTTTTTTCTCACTCCAAATGCATTAAAGTCAATGGGTGTTTTTTTTTTTGCTGTGATGACTTTTTGTCCAAATGCATTAAAGTCAATGGTCTTTTCTTCTTATGGCGACTTTTTTGTCTTGCGTCTTGTATATGTTTTAGTGGAAAGTTTAGTGAAAAATTTGCAGATGGGGAAATGTGGAATTTCTCAGTGAATCCATGCCTGGCAAAGAAATTCTCTCAAATCGGGTCCAACTTTACCACTTATTCTTATCACGCGGTGTATGATTCCCTGGGATTTTTCTTGAAATACATTTCCAACAGAATATGAGAGCTGCAACTAACAACACAACAACATGCTTTTAAACACTGGGTAAATAGGCTGTGCAAGATAAAAAAAAGTTTCTAATATAGTTAGTTAGTCAAAAATGTAATGTACAAAGGCTGGAGTGACTGGATGTCTAACATAATAGCCAGAACACTACTTCCTGCTTTTCAGCTCTCTTGGTTTCCACTGATTGGCTACCAGGCAGAAATCAATCAGTGACTTGAGGGGGGGCACATGGGTCATAACTGTTGCTTTTGAATCTGAGCTGAATGCTGAGGATCAATTGCAAACTCACTGAGTTATGTCCCATGAGGCCCCCCTTCAAGTCGGTGACTAACTCAGAGTTAGAGGTGTGTTTACTAACATTGGAGATAAATATCTGGAGAGATTTCTGGAAATGTTGCCCATGGCAACCAATCAGCATTTAGATTTAAACAGCCACCTATAAGTTAGAAATCAAAAGCAAAGATCTGAGTTGCTATGGGCAATATCTCCAGAAATCTCTCCAGATATTTATCTCCAATGTAAGTAAAGATGCCCCTTTCATAGAGCTAAAAAGCAGGAAGTAGTGTTCTGGCTATTGTATTAGACATCCAGTCACTCCAGCCTCTATAGATTAAATATTTGCCTAACTAACTATATGTAGGGACCCATAGGGTTAAATGTGTCCCTATGACTTTAATTCCCTACATTTCCTGATCTCCCTAATTGCTCTGGTATAGTGAGTGAGAAGGGGTGGATTTTCCTCTTTGACTGCTGGATGCTGATACAGCTGAATGTGCCCAGGGGAGCCTGGGTACAGCAAGCATACCTCCCAACTGTCCAGTTTTTAGAGGATCAGTCCCTCTTTTGACAGCTCAACCTGCAGTCCCTCATTTGTACTGGAAAGTCCCGTTTTTCTCTGAACAGCCAGAAAAAGAAACAATGTTTCTAACTTAATTGGCTTTTGGCAGAGAGCACAGAACAGCCACCAGGTGCACTTGGAAACTTTTGTAACAATTTCAGAAAAATAAATAAGTAATTGTAACAATATAAGATAACAGGTCTCTTGGGGAAAATGTGGGGCAAATTTACTAAAGGGCGAAGTGACTAACGCTGGAGAAAATTCGATAGCAAAGGAGATAGACTGCTGCACTACTTCGCACTCTAATGCCAGGCGAATTTTCGCTCTGGTGAATGGACATAACTATGCAAATTCACTAAGATGCGGATTTTAATGAACATTACCTCTTGCGCCAGACTTGCCATCGCCACCTCAGACCAGGAAAAGTGCAATAGATTAGATAGGAGTGTCTCAAAAAAAATGTGAACATTTTTCTAAGTCCCAAAAAACGCTGGCGACTTTTCAGTTTTTAAGGATGATAGGCTGCAAAAGATCGTACATTTTTTTTAGGGTACCCAGCTTCTACATTTCCTTACATATGGCACATAAACTATACACTGGGCACATGTGTCGGGCATTATAACAATTTTACTTTATGAGGTTCCCTGGGCTTGTGTAGTGTAATGAATTTGCTGCAACATATACATCCATTGAAATGTAACTTCCCGCCATATGCAAATTAGCCAATGCTAATGCAACTTCACTTTGCTTGCCAAATTAACTCCAGCTCAACTTTGCCATCATTTGGCACCCTGGATGCAACTTCGCATTTTAGTGAATTAGCGCTGTCCTGGCAAATTTTCCCCTGGCCAAGTGAGTCGAAGTGTGGCAATGTGAACGAAGCCGTTGCTGGCGAATTTCCGCAGGTTAGTGAATTTGCCCCTGGGACTCACAGCTTAAAGGGCAATTCACCTTCATTAGCAAAACTGTAATAACTGAAAAAAAACCCCACAGAAATGTGTTCAAACTTACATAACCTGCCAAATTTTGTAAAATGAACATGGTATTTAGGGGGTGTGGCCACAAAATGGGTGTGGTCAAAATCTATTTTCCCCACCCTCTTTTTATTTCCAAAATGTTGCGAGGTATGCAGCAAGGCCCAGAAAAGCCATGTGCACTAGAGGGGCCAGTAACTCAGAGAGACAAGTCGGGGAGCAGGGACCCCATGAATGAGGCTAGTGAGTGGCAGGAATATAATGTGCCAAATAAGGGCTCTGATTGGTTATTTGGTAGCCCATATACAGTATGAACTGGCCGCCTACATTAGGCTCTTTGTGCCAGTACACTTGGTTTTTATGCAACCAAAACTTGCCTCCAAGCCAGAAAATCAAAAATAAGCACCTGCTTTAAGGTCACTGGGAGCAACATCCAAGGGGTTGGTGAGCAACATGTTGCTCACGAGCCACTGGTTGGGGATCACTGCTCTAGAGGAGTAAAGGTGGCCATACATGGAGAGATCCGCTCGTTTGGCGATGTCGCCAAACGAGCGGATCTCCCTCCGATATGCCCACCTTGAGGTGGAAAATATCGGGCTGATCCGATCGTGGGCCCTAGGGCCCAACGATCGGATCCTAGCGAATGGGCGGTCGGATCGCGGGACCGCATCAACGAACAGATGCGGCCGCGATCTGACGGGATTTTTAGTCCCATCCGATCAAGATCTGGCCAACTTTCGGCCAGATCTCGATCGGGGAAGCCCGTCGGGGGCCCCCATACACGGGCCAATAAGCTGCCAACTGTCGGCAGCTTTTATCGGCCCGTGTATGGCAGAGAGGGAAGAGAGAAAGAGCAGCTTTGTGCTCCATCAAGGAGGTGTAGCAGGGAGTAGCTTCCCAGGCTGTAAGATTTGCCTACAGTGAAGGGATACTGACCATTCCACAGGATGGGATCCAGACCACGTGTGAGGTATTTCTGCCTGGAGGTATGCTGTACTGCCTTCACTACATCCTGCAAGAACCTCCTGGCACCTATTCTTTTCCTGTTTTATTGCACAGTAGCCTGTGGGAGTTGTAGTAACACACCTTTAATCTTCCATTTAGCGAATGCCCTAGCCTGAAGTGATAGGGGGTTATTTACTAAACAAAAACAAAAAATGTGTGTTTTTTTAGTATAAAATATGAATTTTTGTGGGTAGGGATGCACTGAATCCAGGATTCAGCCTTTTTCAGCAGGATTCGGATTCAGCTGAATCCTTCTGCCTGGCGGAACTGAATCCGAATCCTGATTTACATATGGAAATTAGGGGAGGGAGGGAAATTGTGTGTCTTTTTGTCACAAAACAAGGAAGTAAAAAATGTTTTCCCATTCCCACACCTAATTTGCATATGCAAATTAGGATTCGGTTCGGTATTCTGCTTAATCTTTCGCAAAGGATTCAGGGGTTCGGCGGAATCCAAAATAGTGGATTCGGAGGATCCCTAATAATGAGGGTAGGGTCTTATTAGTCTCACCAGGTTAAACAAGCCATAACAGCCAATATGCAGGTATCATTTATTTATTATCTGTTAGAAAACATTTTATTGGTTTTTATGGATTACTAGATTGGTGAAGCCCTTTTCCTCAGTTTTGAAGAATCCTACATATGGGTCAAACAAAGATAAACTCACTGTAAAACTATAAAACACAAACACAGTCATAGATAAAAAAATCTCTAGAATATCCTTTGAAGTAAGATGTGCAGCTGGTTATATGCTATTATCTGTTTTCCTTATAGATAATACAAAGTTACAAAACAGAGAAAGTGAGTGTGAACATGTTGACAGTGCTCAGATATAAGAAGAATGAGAAGGGTAAAGGCTCTCTAATGTATTGGGCATGAGAGATTTTAAGGTCTAAGTGGTAAAACAACTCAGCAGCTGAGGTGTAGAGACTTAGGGATAAGGCAGATAAAAGCACAGAAATATCTGCACAATGTCTAGGATTAGAGGGGCTTTTCAAAAGGCAGCACTATATCAGTTCAGTAACCCTTCTGCCTGCCCATATCCAGGGAGGAAAAAGAACAGACACTATGCAAAGTTTTAATGTCTGCTTTCATATGAAAATGTGATGATGGATTATATATACAGTATATCATGCTGGGAAATGTTAAAATATATTACACAATATTCAGCAATGATTTCAAATGTAAGTGGGGTATTGGAAATTGCAGCCAGAGGTTACCTAACTTTGAGAAACATGGTTAAATCATAGGGCACTTCCATTACAGTATTTGCACATAAAATTCTACTAGTTGTCAGTATTGATGCTAAAATTAGCTGCTAAAAGGTTTTGTAAAGGAATTATAATTCACAGCTTCTATAGGATTCAGTATGCCAAACTACTTGCTATTATGGCTGGTTTTTGATAATTAATTCTGAAGGTTTGGACAGAAGTAAATACCAATAGTGATTAGCATTTATTGAGATAATCAAACTGCCCTGTAAACCAGTTAGCTGAGAATTCTACAGAAAACCTGCAAGTTTTCAATATTGATATTTGATCATACAGTTCCCAATATTAAATCAATGATTATTTCACATACAGAAATCATAAATCATATTGGTGGCTACAAGTAGTTCGGTTATAAGATGCCTCTGTTGTCCGACCGAGATACAAATAGGTTTGGGTGAGTGATATAGCTGACTCTGGCCTTCCAATTGCATTTTGAAAATATACCAAAATAATCAACTTCAGTCTATGCAATATTGTGGTGCATTTAGTTCATATTATGCTGGGAGAGCACAATTTTACTGCTTTAGGCTATTTGAAACCCTTATCCAAATGCTAGTACTAGGAGTACTAGTGTAGATTAGTCTAAGAAAATGTGCACACGTAGGAGTTAGTACAGCAATTCAGCAGTGGGAATAATTTAGAAAAAGATACAGGAGCAGGACACAATGAATTAGCATAGACTGAACAGCATTGAATGACCCAGTGGTTCACAGTTTAGTAAACATGTGCCTTATGTCACTGGGGTCCTGTGTTTAATTCTGACCTGGGCAGTACCTGTTATGAGTTTGTATGAGTCTGCATGGGTTTCTTCCCACTCTCCCTAAACAAACTGTATAGGCAAATTAACTGGCTTCTGATGAAATTGGCCCAACTGTATGTGTTTGTTATGTGAAGGTTTTAGGGACCTTATATTAAAAGCTCCACTGGGACAGGGACTGATGAGCAGCACTTATAAAGCACTTATAAAGTAACATGTGATATTTGCCCAAAGTTAATATCCAGAATTCTTTGGAATGTGTATTTCTGTATTGTAGAGCACCATGCCTTATAGCTAATAAAACATAATAGTTATCAGTTAGTTAATATAATGTACAACATAGAATACATGTGATACTCTAGCAGAGCAAAATAAAGATTCATGATTTTAACAGAGGAAGACACTGCTGACCTTCATTATATGAATTTCTATAAGAATTGGCATTCCCTGATTTTGACTCTTTTAACAGGTTTCTGAAAAACATATCCCATACCTCTAATAACAATGTCTGGCAAATATTCATAATGGTCTCCATTACATTCACTTACCCCAAACTCTTTATCCCACTACAAACAATTCAAGAGCCCTTATGTGTGAGTGACCCTTGGAGGCTGGAGCTTGATAGTGTAAGTGGCCCATCCATCATCCAAACATTTCCCAGCAAATGTCTCTCACACAAGACACCGGAGCATAGATAAATGTTAGCAGCTTGAAAGTGTGACTTGCAGAGCCCGGCTGTGCTGACAGGAGCAGATTGGGGGGCTCTCAGACTACAATGTGACTGATCAAATATGCGATTATAAGATCCAATTTCTGTCAGAGACTGTAAATGTAATAAACTATGCCAAACATATCTAAGTCCAGAGGACTGCATGCTAGCATTCTAGATTTCAGGGCCAGGTCTAGTGGGGTAGTGACCTTACAATTCTTACTGACTTTGTAAAACGAATACCTTATACCTTCACAGCTTCAACCTCATGACCTGAGTTTAGATATATATATATATATAAGAATCTTTATTTTACATATAATACAATATATACAATATAAAAAATGTTTTTTTTTAGGGAGAAATACAATGTATTAGTTGTCAACTTTCCATGATTTAGGTCAGTGAATTTTCCCTTTATCCCTTGCAGTGGGACTAATTTATTGAGTTAACCAACAAAATTCATTCAGTGGCTGACATAGCCCCAGCCTGTAGCCCTGGATTCAACTAGCATCATGCCCAAATGACAAATTCGGGTGGTCAATTGTTATTGCTGTTTAGAGGGTTTTTAAGGGTACATGAAGTATGTTTATGGCTGAATAGCTCACAGTCTAGTCATTTTTGTAAGCACAAAGGAAATTTTGTTACACTGGGAATGAAAATGTACATTTTACCATGCAATACTGTTCATTGGAAAATTACTACACTGCACATTTCAGTTGTACATATGGTCTGCGTGTCACAAACAATATTGTTTCCAGTAAGAAGTTTAATAAATCCTGTTCAATCGCTTGCAATCGCTTTTTTTCTGCCTGCAAGAAACTTGCTAATTTTTCATAATGAATCAAAATGTGTAATTCTAAGCAACTTTCCAATATACTGTACATTATTTTAAACCTAGAAATGATTAAAGTTATTATTTGTACATATTACACAGAACATAAAACAGCTTTTTCATCGTTCACATCAGTCCCTGTCACAGTGAAGCTTGCAACTAAGATCTATATCATATTTGCATTAGAGTAAATTTTATCAATAGCTAATTAACCTGCCAGTATGTTTTTTGTCGGAGGAAACCAGAATACCCCTACACACATATGGGCAATGCATAGAAACTTGTAGATAGTGCTCAGGTTGGAATCAAGTCAGTACCAATGAGCTATCATGCTAATTTGTGGGCAACAATTTCTTGAAAGCCACTTAATGTTTTAATGCATTTTAGAATTACAATTTCACAATTTCAAAAAATTTTGTGTTTTACCCATAATACCCCCATAATTCCAGCATAATTGCAGATGTGCAGTAGGAGTTAAAATGATGTTTGCGAGCAATTCTTTTTGCCCAACTCGCTGTGAGAACCCTGAAATGATTGCCAAGTTCAGGGTGGCAGTAGCACCAGTATTCTCCAGTACCAATAGGCACATTAGCAGTCAATTCAGTTGAAAAAGCAAGTTGGAGGCAAGGTTGCTTGGTGCAACTATATGGAGTTGCAAGAAGTGTGTTTGGATGCAAGTACCTTTAATGAATGCCATCAATAAATGCATAATTTAAGCATGTCCGCACTTGTGCCTATATTTGGATATAAACCCAAGACTGTACTGTGTGATGCAAACAATTGTTTCCAAAAGATTTTTCCATAGGAAACTATAATTAGTGATGGGCGAATTTGTCCCGTCCCGAAAAATTCACGAAACGCATTGAAGTAAATTTTTATACGCGTGCCTATTTTGTCCAAATGCATTAAAGTCAATGGGAGTCAGTAATTTGAACTATTCTGAATTTTTTGTTGGTGGCGAAATGCAGAAATTCACCGTGAATTCGCACTTGAATTTATTCGCCCATTACTAATAATAATGGCTCCAACATACATGCTGCTGAACTGTTGGAAGAGTGTGTCCAACAACAAGATTTAAGTCTCAGTCAAACAACTGGAAACTTTTTCTTGTTGAATGGCTCAGTATTCCACCAGAAAATATGTTACCCTTGTGTGTTTGAGATCTTCATACCTCCCAAATTATCCACAAGTTTCCTCAGCAGTGTCACAGCCATCGTTTGTACTGCATATTGTACAGCAGGTACATAAGTGCTGAAAGAAACTTGGAAGCACATGAATAGGGTCAGACTGGAGGCCCATTGGGGCTGGAAAACGAAGGGCCCTGGCAGTCCACGGAGCCCCCTCTCGACCTTGAAACCTCAGGCCTCAATGCACGCGTGTGCGAAAGACGCATCATGCGGAATCAGTTTTTTTCCCAGTGTCCTGCCAGCCCAGTCCGACCCTACACATGAAGTATTTATGCAGCAGCAATAAGTCAACAACAAGGAATGGAATGGTTTAGCGCTAGCCAATGGTTTAATCCACTAAACATGGATTATTCATACCTTCTGGAATAGACAGACTCATGTTAAAGGAATTGTTCAGTGTGAAAATAAAAACTGGGTAAATAGACAGGCTGTGCAAAATAAAAAATGTTTCTAATATAGTTAGTTAGCCAAAAATGTAATGTATAAAGGCTGGAGTGATTTCATGTATAACTTGTCAGTCAGAACCCAACTTCCTGCTTTTCAGCTCTCTTGGTTTACACTGACTGGTTACCCTGGTTACCAGGCAGTAACCAATCAGAGACTTGAGGGGGGGCCACATGGGTCATTTCTGTTGCTTTTGAATCTGAGCTGAATGCTGAGGATCAATTACAAACTCACTGAACAGAAATGTACCATGTGGCCCCCCTTCAAGTCACTGACTAACTCAGAGTTATAGAGCTGAAAAGCAGGAAGTTGGATTCTGGCTGTTTTATTAGACATCTGTTCACTCCAGCCTTTATATATTACATTTTTGGCTAACTAACTATATTAGAAACATTTTTTATTTTGCACAGCCTATCTATTTATACAGTTTTTATTTTCACACTGAACTATTCCTTTAAAGAGTGTGCAAGGGTCCTAAAAGGGTAATTAACTGTTTAGAATATACTGTAATAAATGTTTTTAATGCTTTCCTTCTTGCATAAAACAAAAGTACTTTTATTACTTTTGCTGCTTGGTACTTTGGCAGCTGCAGGACACTCTTTTATTGCATAGGATTACCTAAAATGTGTCTTCATGCTCCCACTGAAAGAGTAAATACACAGATAAACCTCCCAGCACACCATGAGCCACACCAATACTGGAATACTTATATGAATACTACTGGAATATTTATATGAAAAAAAACTGAACATGACCCCTATTTAGAAAAAGAGTACTTTAGCCCTTTAAGGATACTTTACTTAATAAAGGCAATTATAATCATGCTCAAAGATTCACTTGTGATTAAGCAAGGAAAGTAACAGTATCTGAAGCCTAAGGGTACATGAGAGTAAAGTTACCCATTTACATTGTAATTAATTAAGTGCAAGAATAGCTAACCCGCTTCAGTGCTTTATGGAACTCTCTAGCACCTATAGTTTAATATCCCCATGCACAAACTCACAATTTAGACTAAACAGGATTAAAAACAAGACTCTCGTCTTTCCTCACTTCTCCTCCTGCCTTGCACTCCCAGAACATTAATTCTAAGTGGGTTCCTCATATAAACACCCAGGCCCCTGTCAAAGAGGCCCAATTTCACTCATTTGACAGCCACTGAGTGCTTACACTGGTAATAACCTTAGTCCCATTAACTTAAAGCAAGCTCAGCATCAGAAGAGGATCATTTGCATATATGTTTTTCTTCTAAAAGTTCAAGACAACACAACCAGACTCTGCCAGAAATGTATAATCCCAGCACATGCTCAGCCTGCCTGATACGGACCAAATCTGTTGATTGAATTGAATTGCAAACTGGGCCTTTCTATAATAACATAGGTATGTGTCCATGGAAGATGTATGAGAACCTCTTGCCAGTATGAATTATTGTGGACTAATGACAATTAACCTTAGTGTTGCAAAAGAGACTTAGAAAGCATACCACTGTGCTCCATCTACTTGGAAATGGAATAGTAAGTCAAGATTAATGCTAGCTCACATAGGTTTATGGGAAGTCTAAAGCAGGCTTAGTGGAAAGTTATAGTATGGTTTGCAAATATTTGAAAATGCAAGGTAAACCCATTAATTTGCTAGCAATCATCGTTATGTTTATACTTAGTTCAGAGGACCACTTCACTTATCACAGCCCAACTACAAAGTACAGTATACTGTATGTTAGGTTTGTTTATTGACTAAAGAGAGTCTGTGCTCGGTCAGGCCATTAATGTCTGTAGAGGGTTTTTAATATATGTTCCTGTTTGATATTCATCCTGGTTCCTACACTTGCTCCTCCTCCTCTGCATGTAGCCTAAGCTGGAATCCCAATGATATAGTATGTGAAAAATGGTTTATTAATAAGGGCTGCTACTTTTAAGGATATTATCTTGCTTTAGGAATTTTTAAACATCAAAGCAGGATTCACTGATAATCCTTGTAAGAATGCTGAAGCTAACACATTTTTCTGTTTATTTCAAGGTCTATACTTGGAGTTAAGCAGCCTGTGGTTTTCACTGGTTGGCATAAGTGGAACAATACAGAAAAGTACTACAGCGTATCTTACACCACATATAAAATTTAAAATGCATAAAGCAAAATTAGTGGCACCTTCTCAAGTGATTTGAAAGTAAACTTACCAGTGTTACAGCGCTGCAACACAAGAAGCACACATTCAGCAAGTTTGAATTGTGCACCACACTGAACATGGAGAAAAGAAAGAGAACTAAGACAGAAAATTGTAAGAAATCATGGACAATCTCAAGACTAAATATACAGAGACCTTAATGTTCCTGTGTTGACCATATGCAATGTTATCAAGAAGGGAGTGTAGCCAATCTCTGTTGATTTGGAAGAAGGAAAAGGTTGAGCAAACATTATAGAGAAGTAGCTGCCACACAGATTCAAGCTCACTTTAAGATTAAAGAAGGAACAGTGTCAACTCAATGTGGTAGGCAACACAGGAAAATCCACTGCTGATAGAAAAAGCCTGATTTGAGTACCTCAAAACACACACCTGAACAAGTCAAAATCCTTCTGTATATAGATATAAGATATAACAAAATTAAAGTTTTTTTTTTGGTGAAGCATGATTTTTTTGTTTATAGGGAAAAATACCCTCAACAAAAATATTTGGGTGTTTGTGTGCATGGCTTTCTCATTTGAACTATTTTCCAACCACCCGATCCATCACTTCATAATGAAACAAAGAGAGGGAGAGGTTGCACAACTCTGCCAGCCTAAGTAGGAGTGGCTGGGAAATAGTTCATACATGTATAATAAATTATTTTCAATGTATGGAATCTGAATTTTTAGAAAATCAGAGAGTGTTTCTATAGTGTTTATTTTCTACATAAGCCCAACTGAGATCAGGAACTAGGAGCATAGTCAGGATAAACAGGATAAATGAGATAAAACCAATTGGTAACACAGTACAGAGATGGGATCCAGAAGAGTGGTCAAGAACAGGCAAGGGTCAGTTCAGGCAGTGATACAGCAAAGTTCAAAAATAGGCAAAGGTCAGGAACAGCTAATCAGACACGAATCACACCCAGGAACTACCAGGAAATAGACCTACATTGAGTCAGTGTAGAGCAGGAGGTTTTATAGTCAAACTCATGACTTATATTGATCACCTGTGGCCAGATTGGCAAATGGTGAAACAAGTCATGCCTACTTGCAATTACAAGGATAGCAATAGGAGTTTTCTCACATAGGGCAGAGGTAATACAGACAGAATGAAAACACCAGACCACTGGTTTGAGTCCAGGCCGGATGCTACAAGAAGATTGAGAGTGTGTATAGAAAATATTCATCTGGTTTCTTAATGTATGTCTAAAACACTTGCGACTAGAACTGTAACACACACATGTTACCACAAGAACATTTAAGACCATGTCAACATTAATGGTGGTAGCTAATAAACCCTACCAGGCTCACGTCTCACATGCAGAGTATGGCATACACAGGGAGCATAGGGCAGGCAGAGTATGGCACACAAGAGCATAGGGTAGACAGAGAATTGTGCTCTCTGCACTAGAAGAGCTGAATTTCCGTGTTGAAACAGGAAATTCGGCTCTTAGTTACCAGGAGCAGCATTTTTGCCGCCCTTGGCAACCAGGGGGGTGCTGCCACCTGAGGCGAGTGGCTCAACTCGCCTCATTGGTGGAGCACTCCCTGACAATACAGGGATTTAAGGGTGTAAACAATAGAGGTGTTACAGTTGTGAACAATGCAGGAGTTTAATGTCTGTATTTGAGTTTTACACAATGCAGTGACCAGTTAATGTCAATACTGATACACAAGGGAAGCAGTCACAGCAGGCAGACTTTAATGTGGGGGCCACACAAGGAGGGAAGCCCTGCGGGCCGCCAGTTGGGCAGCACTGCTGTACATAACCTGTATAATGACAGAGAACACAATGGCCATTTCTTCAGTTAGACTCTTTAATTGGGAACAGGCCATCTTTGAAACTGTCAAAACTATAATTCTTGCACATTTTGACTGCAAAGCTATCTGTCCACCACATTTACTGGAACAGGCTGTCTCATTAACCATTCGATAGCTGGTGCCTGTAAATTGTCATCTGACCACTGTGAAGTACAAAGCAAACAATGTAGTTCATTAGGGAATATGGTTAATTTGCATATATTAAAAAAGGCAAAATCATTTTAGCGTTTGTAGTGTTGTGCAGCACTGGGAGTGGGGGTCCCTTGGCAGCACCTTTCGTAACACATGGGAACCAGTCACTTTATGACACATTCACGTTCAGCTCATGCTGTGCTGCAAAGCTGTCTCAAATGAAGAGAGGCAGGTTGAGCAAAATCACAAAAAAGGAGGAAAAGGGCAATTGTAGTTCAAGGCTTCCATGAAACACATTCACTTCTGGCTTGTTAAGGAGAAGGCATATGTCCACAAGTTATTATAAAGCTTGTCTGTAACCCCATTAACCCATTAGACTCCTGTACAGGATTCCAACGGCCCAACAGGATTATACAGGAGATTAGCACATTGGAATTCAATATGGAGGCACTCTCATAACTGTTAGTCAAAGCAATCGCAGTGTTATCCTTATCTTACCACAAAGGTATAAACTTGATCTGTGCTCTGCAATTTTCCATTTTTATTAGAATGCAATTGTAAGTCTGTCTCAGCTAATTGCCTTATAAAATAACTTTGTGTAAAGAAATATTAGGACACTGAACTGCGCACAAATGTAGGGTGCTCATACTAAACGATTAATCCATATCCTGGTCCAGAAGGAAACATAAAGAGAAAATAAGCAGACACTTCCCTGAGGATACGTCATGACACACTACACCGGTATGTATGTAGATATATGTGTGTAGATATAATCAGTTGTACTGAATATACACAATGTACACAGTCACCAGTGACAAGCAATATATACACCAGGTAGGCAATCAACAGAAATGTAAAAGGCAGATAGACACACTCTTGGTATATGATGGAGAATTTATTTACATTTTGGGACTTACCCTTTCTCAAGAGTAATGTCTGCTTTTTCTTTGTTTATAAATACATTACCTTTGCCTGGGACAAAGTAATTCATAAGGGATTATTTTCTAGCTGCAATGCAGAATGCAGAATTATTGCACTCCTTGGTTGACTGAATTAGCACTTATTATATATAATATTAATAATAATAACAACACATATTTATAAAGTACCAACATATGCCACAGAGCAGTATTAAAATGGCTCAACATACAGATATATATACAAAAATGACTAGCAATTACTGATTCAAAAGATAAAGAATTACTGGTTCCCTAGGTACTTTTTACAAAATGAGGTCTTGATAATACCAGAAGAATGGTTCATAGTCCTTTTGAATGTATTATGTTTGTGTGGAGACCATTTTATTGTCAGTTTGCAGTAGGATTACTCCTTCTACATTTTAATACAGATTCTCAAATAATTATAGACTGTTTGTTGCCTAATAAACCCTATTACCAAGGTCAGGGATGTTAACATTCCATCAAAACAAGTGGTCCCACATCCACATAAACACATGTATTGTGCAGCTGCTGGGCTGCTGTAAAGAGAGCCATATAAAACTGTGGTTTCTTGAATGGACAAAATAATAATCTTTACCCAAACCAACAATGTCAGCGACAGAAAGGAGAACATATCTACAGGGTTTACAGGACTTTACAGGGATAAACATCTGCACACATAGTTTTCCATACAGCCATTTTTTTTTGTAAGTCTTTATTTTACTTTTCTTGTTAACTGGGGGTACAGAAGTAGAAAAAAGGGGGGAGTTTACATTGTCTTTATTTTTTTTTCTTGTTTTTTATTTAATTATTAATTTGGGAGTCAAACTTTTTTATGGTTGCAAACAGTACACTCATGCTGCTGCTACTGCCACATTTCACCTGCGCTAAATGTTTATATAAATGATAGTATCCGATTAAAACAATTGTGGATGCAAGGCATCAGTAGGAAAGATGCTTTAAATATGAGGACATTTTCTATTTAATTGCATATAGTGTTTTGTAGAACATGAGACACCCCTGGTGTTTGGATTCTATAGCCATACACAGACTGTTATTAGTTTTGACTCAGATACTATAGTCAAAGCCACCAGCATTCTGGTCTGTGTTTTGGGCCAAAACAACAGCATTTCTGATCAATATATGGGTAGAGATTAGCCAAATATGTCTTTAGGCTTTAACGTTTGAAACTCACATTGGGCAAAGACCACATTGTGTGCGTATAGGGCTTATTAAACCTACTATTAACTATAAGTATGACATAGACAATTATTTTCTAAGACAATTTGCAATTGATCTTGATATTTTAGATGTTGTGTTTTATTTTTAATTATTTAAGTTTTCATTCAGCAGTTCTCTAGTTTGGAATTTCAAAAATGATTTGGTTGCTATGCTTCAATTTATCCTAGCAGCCAGGCAGTAGATTATATTGGAGACTGGAAGATGAATCGAAAAGGCAAGAATAGAAAGATAAGTAATAAAAAGCAACAATAAAATTTTTGACATAGGGAGCAATAGTTTTTTTGGCTGCCAGGGGCAGTGACCCTCATTAGCAAGCTGGAAAGAGAAAAAAGAGGGTAAACCATGACCATTTAAATAGTTGGCCATTTTTAAACATACTAAAAAGGTAAGGTGAACTACACTTTTAATGCAGTGATCTCCTGTTGGGTTTACATTGGCCCCTGGTATGATCTGATCACCATAGCATTTTACATGCTCTAAAAGACTTCAAAAGAAATGCATTAAAAAGGAAGAAGCAGAAGACAATTGCATTCAGGCTGGTGCAGTTTTCTGATAACATCACTGACCTTGGTATATTTTAAGTGATTGTAATGACAGGGGGTGTTTAACATGAGGCACCCCCAATCGATCATAACCTTCCTTTAAAAAGAGACAGTGCAATATACTGTATGGGTTAATATATTTTACTGTTATAAAATATACAACAGTATATGTTTTATGAGATAGGAAATTGGTCTTATAAAATACAAGTGCAACTATCTTTCAGGTGTTACTCTCTGATTTACAGTGACATTATTTGCTTTTTGAGTTGTTCAGTCTGTTAACATATTGTCCGTTAACTTTTTGGCCTAGTCTGGCACAACACCTGATTTACCAAATCATCCCAACTGTCCAGTTTTCTGCAGGACAGTCCCTATTTTGATCAGCTGATTTTTATTAAAAAGTCCAGAGTTTCTCTTTGACCTCCTGCACTGAAGAAAAGAGAATGAGATACATATGGGGTTATGTAATAAAAGGCATGTTTGCCCAGGAGTAGTAACCTATAGCAACCAGTCAGCAAGTAGCATATAATGGTCACCTGTTTAAAAGCAAATAGCCTATTGGTTGCTACTGGTTACTGCTCCTGGGCAAACTCAGTGTCTTATATCACATATGGGGGACTTAATTAAATACGTGTTTTTTTTTGTCAGAGAGCCCAGAATACTAAGCACCTGAACTTAGATACACTTGTAACAATTTAAGATAAGCAAAGATACAATTGTATCTATTTAGGATAAGCAAGTCTTTAGGGAGAACTAAGACTCACAGCTTAAAGGGCAATTTTACCTTCATTAGCAAAATGTTATAGCACATAAAACATGGCCCTACAACTACCAGAAATGTGTTCGAACTTTGTACTTTTACAAATTTAGTAAAAAAGACATGATAATTATGGGGTGTGGCCATAAAATGGGTGTGATAAACAATTTCACCAAGCTACGGGCAGAAGATCTTTTTGCCCCTCTTTGAATTTCTCAAATCTTAGGAGGTATGTATTATTTTTGTCACACTAACTTTTCAAGGGCACACATTTCTGGACAATATAAGACTATGAAATACTACACCTATTGTAATGCCAGGGCCATCTTGCACTGGCATTTTAAAAGTTAATACTTAATTACTCAGTCTCAGGCTCACACAGAGACCCTTTATTATTATATCTCACCAGGGGGCTGGGGAAGGGTGACATCCATATCTGTTATCTGAGACGGTCTGGAGCCACACCATTTGGGCAAGGAAGCTGGGCCAGTCTGTTCTTTGATCGGCTGATCAAAGAACAGAGCTGTGGACCTAGAGCAGCAGGGGGGATAGCTAGTAGAAACTTATGGATTATAGGAAAGTATCCATATCTCCTGTGTCATAGGATTCACAACCTCATAACTTACATATTGGTTATGAGGAGGTCACATGCTTCCTAACAATACCAAACAGGGCTAGCCTATACCCACCTGTTAGGAGGGCTGGTTCCTAGGGGACTGGAAAGTGGGAACCTATTAGTGTTTGGTATTGTTCTTCTTGCCCACATATGAATCACAGCCTGCCCATGTTTTTATTATAGTATTGGGTACTGGCAAGTACCCATATTATATTAAGGGATATTGGGGAATATTGCCTGAGAGTAGCAAACCCCCTGCAGGGGGTCGTAAATGACATGTTCCTGGGCACTCCTACCTCATGCATAAGGTAATGAGGGGAGTGTCCCAGCAGGAAATAAAAAGGTGACATTCCCAATATCACATTGTCATACAAGGAGGCTCCATTTTTTCAGTGGATTGTATGTCCAGCTTCCAACTCGTGCCTCAGAGGAAATACACTGACAACTTCAAAACTTGGTAAAGTAAGGGTTTTCTTTGTGTTTTTACTCCCTTTTATTTTATTTACTGTATTTGCAACTGTGTGTCATCTTTGTAATATCATTTTTATATATATACATATGCACTGTTTCTTTTAAATATTAAATATCATTTAATACGTTAGTCCTTGTGCTCTAAACGAACTCATTGCCCTATGAATGCTTGTGCCTACGTGTATGAACTCTTCGTATGTGTGGAAAGGGAAAGTTGCCTATTTGTATGTTGGATAACTAGTACGGCTAGCAGGAAAGTGTGTTTGAATGTAGATTAACCCTTTGGCTGCTGGAGTGCTTGTTAGACTAGTAGGATCTTACCCTGAGTAACTACCATAGGAGAGAGTGTTTGATATATTGTGTAATGTGAGTTATTACCTGTTATAGAGGGCAGGGGAATAGTCACATTAGGTTTCTATCGCCTGTTAATGATAGATGGTGGCAGCGAATGAACTTTGTGGGTGTTGGTGTGTTTTTGGGGTGTCTGTTGTTAGTCTAACCTGTGTGTAAGGTGATTGAGAGACTGATTGTAACCCCTTGTAGCCAAACCCAAGAGTTAAGTGTGGTTGAGTGAGTCGTTTTTGTGACAATTGGTTGGCAGCGGTGGCATAATTTAATTTTTTATTAGAGCATTAGTGCTTGGATTAAGTGTTTAACCCTTGCACTAAAGGACTGTACATCCTTGCGAGGAATATACAGTCTTCAAGGACAAACGCAGTGCATAGTCTAGAAAAGACATACTTGCAAACAGTAGTGCCCTTCCCTTCTTTTTTCTTTCCTATCTTTTATTTGGCAATTGTCCTCTGAGATGGCATCCTACAAGTGGCAGAGCAAGGAACAGCTGTCCAGACTCTGTGAGGAGAGAGGGATTGCAGTAGCAAATCAGACCAAGGAATGGCTTATTGCATCCCTGGTTGAAAGTGACCAAGAGTCCAGCACTGGGCAAGTGGGCCAAACCATGGACATTGCTATTGGCCAGTACCACTCTGATGAGAGTGGCAGCAACAGTTCGCAGAGTGGTACAGGATCTTCTCTGCAACTGGTTTTGCAGCAGCTGGGCTCATCGGACCCTAACTTACGGCTACAACTTATACTACAATACCAGCAGGCCGAGGCTGCAGCAGCAGAACGCCAGGCCGCAGCAGAGAGGGAGGCAGCTGAGCGCCAAGCCGAGAGGGAAGCAGCAGCAGCAGCAGCAGAGAGGGAGGCAGCTGAGCGCCAAGCCGAGAGGGAAGCAGCAGCAGCAGCAGCAGAGAGGGAGGCTGCTGAGCGCCAAGCAGAACGACAATTCCAGCTGGAGATGGCACGGCTCCAAAAAGGTACTGCCCCACCTCACAGCAGTGACTCCAGGGAGGCCAATGTCTTCAAACCCCGTCTGGAGAATTTTCCCGTGATGGAGAAGGATGGGGATCTGGACACTTTTCTGAGGGGGTTTGAAAAAACCTGCAGGCAATTTCATTTACCCCGTGAGCAGTGGGCAAGTTTCCTGACCCCAGGGCTTAAGGGCAAAGCTCTGGAAGTTTTTGCGGACCTTCCACCAGAATATGATGGGGACTATGATGAAATAAAAAAAACTTTGATTAGGCACTTTAACCTCACCCCAGAGGTGCACCGCAAGAAATTCAGGAGTCTACAGCGTGGGGCCCACGACAGCTACACCGATGTGGTTGGGAGGCTGAGAATCACCTTCCATCAGTGGGTACAGGGTCGCAGTGTCTCAACATTTACAGAATTGGAGGACCTGATGATACTGGACCAGTTCCTGTGTATCTGTCCAGTGGAAGTCCAGCAGTTTGTCCTTGACCGTGAGCCCAAAACTGCCGATCAGGCAGCACAAATTGCAGATGCATATACTGCAAACCGGATGCCAGCAGCCAGGAAGCCTATTCCAAACCCAGGGTCCCATAGCTGGAAAGGAGGAAAGTCAGGAGGAAGCCCCTCCTTCCCTTCTTACAAACCGGGGGGATCTGCAGCTGCTCCTGCAGGAAGCCCAGGGGTAAGGCCGGGGCAAGTGGATGCACGCCGCTGTTTTATATGTAATAAGGTGGGCCACCTTAGTCATGTCTGCCCTGACAAAAGGAAACCTACACCACCTGGAAAACCCCCTGGCCCATCTCCTTCTGTTTTGTTTGTTGCTGGGATGGAGGGGAGCCACAAGGACAATCTGCAGCCGGTTACCGTGGGCACTCAGGTAACTGTGGGACTCAGAGACACAGGAGCAGAGGTGACTTTAGTGCGCCCAGAGCTAGTAAACTGTGAGGATATTATTCCCGGGAAGACTATGGCTGTCACAGGATTTGGGGGAGTCCATCCTTCAGTGCCCATGGCACGGGTTTACCTGGATTGGGGAGCAGGGAGGGGGTTGCGGGAGGTAGGGGTGTCGGATACCATCCCTACTAATGTGTTACTGGGTACTGACTTGGGCAGGTTGGTGTCACAGTATGTGCCCGCAGGGGACCCTCTGGAGCCAGCAGAGCCCTACGTGAATCCTGCTCATCTACAGGTATCTGATAATGATGTTGATTGTGATGGGGGCTGGGAGGGAAATCAGGATGTGGTTGCATGCAATTCTGTATTAGAGCCAGCTGAATCCCCATGCATAGACCTGGGGGGAGGGGAAGTGTATGTCCCATCTCTATCTCGGGGGGAGAACAATTTCGCAGGGAGTGTAGGGGGATTCCCAGTAGCAAGCCACTGTGATGTGGGAGGGGGGAACCTCCCCTGTGTTGCAGCAGTAACCCGGCAGCAGTCTGTAAGGGCAAGCCAGTATCAGACTGGGGGTACAGGGCTGGAGGGTCTGTCACTGAGTGGGGAGGGGGGCCCCTCTGAAGGAAGTCCCCTGCCTGTAGCGTTGCTGTGTCCTGACCCAGAGGACAGGGGGGTTCCAGCTTCTGGGGCCCTGCTCACACTCACACCAGATCCCAGGTTTGAGGCAAGCAGTCGGGAATTTGAGGCAGCCCTCCTGACCGATGCCAGCCTCGAAAAGATGAGAGGCCTTGCAGCCCAACCCCCTGCTGAGACTGATAAAGAAAGAATATACTGGCATGAAAATAGGTTGTACAGGGAATCCATGCCTACAACTACCCAAGAGAAGTGGGTAAGTGACCGGCAACTAGTGGTGCCTTTGCAATTTAGGGAACAGCTCCTAAGAATAGCTCATGAAATCCCCTTAGCTGGGCATTTAGGGGTACAGAAAACCAAGGCCCGTTTAGTACATAATTTCTATTGGCCTAACATGGGTACAGACATTGCCAATTACTGTCGTTCGTGCCAGACTTGTCAGCGAGTGGGGAAAAGTAGAGATATGGGAAGGGCCCCATTAGTTCCGTTACCAATTATTGATGAACCCTTCCAAAGGGTAGCTGTGGATCTCATAGGGCCCTTAGCTATACCCAGCAGTTCAGGGAAACGGTTTATTCTCACTGTGGTAGACTATGCTACCCGGTACCCAGAAGCAGTAGCCCTATCCTCCATCCGGGCAGACAAGGTTGCTGATGCCCTCTTAAGCATATTTTCAAGAGTGGGATTTCCCAAAGAAATGCTCACTGATCAGGGGACTCAATTCATGTCTAACCTGATGCAGTGCCTGTGTAAGAAAATACAGGTGAACCACCTAATTGCCAGCCCTTACCACCCCCAGACTAACGGCCTGTGTGAACGTTTTAATGGCACCCTAAAGCATATGCTAAAGACCTTTGTAGAATCCCAAGGGAAGGACTGGGAGCGTTATCTCCCACACCTCCTATTTGCCTACAGAGAGGTACCACAGGCATCCACTGGCTTTTCCCCATTTGAACTGTTATATGGGCGGAGGGTACGTGGCCCCTTAGATCTGGTAAGGGAGGCATGGGAAGGCAAGCTAGATACTCCTGAGGTGTCAGTAGCAGGGATGTAGCGAACCGCCGCCGATGTGTTCGCGAACGCCGTTCGCGAACACCGGCAAAAATGCGGACAGTTCGCGAACAGTTCGCGAACATCGAACACCCGCTAAAATCGTTCGACTCGGACGATTCGAACGATTTTTGCCATTCGATAGACCGATTTTAGTGCGATTCGAATGATCGATCATTCGATAGAATGAATTTCATTCGATCGAACGGTAAAATTCTTCTAATCGAACGATCGAACGTTTTAAACAATCGATCGAATAAAAATCATTCGATCGATTACAACATCATTCGATCGAATGGAAAACGTTCGATCTTTAGTTATCGAAGTAATCGAATTGAAGGATTCGAACTATTCTAAGCTTTAGTTTTAGCTGCACTAGAGGTTTGTTGAATTACATTAGAGACAGACTGACACCAGAAACATGTTTTTTTTTGCCATCTAACACAACATTTTTCCTATTTGGACAATTTCCAAATTGCCTAGCCCGAGGGCTGGCCTGTGGGTAAGTTATCCGTTATATTTTCTATAAAGCCATTTGACAGATTCATTTAAAGGAATGTGCATGTATTTGGCATAGACTAGCTACAATCTTGTAACAATACATGCATTGTGCATCTTGGGACTTGTAGTTTTCTTCAATTAAGTGATTTTAGCAGGGATTGTAATTAATGGCACCTGATTGACTTTGAGGTTGGATGTGTGTTAATCAGTTAACTAATAAGGAAGGAAAGGCACGTCTCCTACTAATTGCACTTACCTCTCACTCACTGGGGGTGCTGTGCTTTATTGGCCCTGGAAGGTGTTGCACCTCACCATTATGTTTGTCATGTTGCAGTGCAGCCTGGCCTTGCACCACATATTAATGACGATCTTCAACTGTCAACTGTGGGGAATATTGGCAAATGGAAAGCTAACCAACTACAGAGTGTGTGAGGCTTATCCTTCATTGATATTAACTCAATAATGACTGAAATGCACAAATACCTAAGTCTGTTGGTTGGCTTTAATATGTTGGTCTTGTCATGGGGCTTTTATGTCAGTTCATGAGGCTTTTGGTCCTATTTAACCCCTTCTTCTGTTGTCCAACTTAGAACTCTGTGTTAACTCTGCAAAAAAGGGTTGTTAGGTATATACCCTGAAAATGATGTACCTGCTCTATGTTTCAAATGACATTATCCATGTGTATTGCATTTTTTGAAACCACCTTAGCAAAAGTGAAAAAAGAAACAGACACAGCTTTTGGTTTTGTGGGTTTACTGACAAAATCTCAAACATTTTTATAAGAATAAAATGACAATATGGATTTGTGACAAAACTTTGTTGGTTTGTTGAACACCACATAAGCATTCTTAATAACAATTAAAAAAGTAGCCTATCTGTAACATACAGAAGGAATTGTGGTCTCAACATACATTTCAATATATAACAGCCCCCATTGAGCACTAAAGGCCAGAGCTTTACAAAAGGTTTATAGGGTTACAGGCAAGAATTTCTTGCATGAGATTCATACTGCGCCCCTGTGTCCATGCTGGGCAAGTTTACATAAATTAAATAAGACAAAATAAGTTTGGCATTAAGGAGCCCTGCGTACAAAACCAGAATATAACAATCAATATGATTTATAAATGACACTTGTCAATATGACAAAATGGGCTGTTTGAAAGTATCAGCACATATGAGGTTAGTGCTGGCCAGGTAATGTGTTGGAATAGTTGTTCAATGTAACAACCAACGCTTTGTGCCTTTAAGGCATATCATATACCTGGGACTTGCTATTTAAGTACCACAGGTGGAGGAGGTGATGGAGGAGGAGGAGGAGGTAGTCAGCAATAGCACATATTATGAGTGCTGGGTAGCCAAAGTAGGCCATCGGTAGACAACAATACTTTCTAGTGCAAAGTAACAACCAACGCTTTGTGCCTTTAAGGCATATCATATACCTGGGACTTGCTATTTAAGTACCACAGGTGGAGGAGGTGATGGAGGAGGAGGAGGAGGTAGTCAGCAATAGCACATATTATGAGTGCTGGGTAGCCAAAGTAGGCCATCGGTAGACAACAATACTTTCTAGTGCAAAGTAACAACCAACGCTTTGTGCCTTTAAGGCATATCATATACCTGGGACTTGCTATTTAAGTACCACAGGTGGAGGAGGTGATGGAGGAGGAGGAGGAGGTAGTCAGCAATAGCACATATTATGAGTGCTGGGTAGCCAAAGTAGGCCATCGGTAGACAACAATACTTTCTAGTGCAAAGTAACAACCAACGCTTTGTGCCTTTAAGGCATATCATATACCTGGGACTTGCTATTTAAGTACCACAGGTGGAGGAGGTGATGGAGGAGGAGGAGGAGGTAGTCAGCAATAGCACATATTATGAGTGCTGGGTAGCCAAAGTAGGCCATCGGTAGACAACAATACTTTCTAGTGCAAAGTAACAACCAACGCTTTGTGCCTTTAAGGCATATCATATACCTGGGACTTGCTATTTAAGTACCACAGGTGGAGGAGGTGATGGAGGAGGAGGAGGTAGTCAGCAATAGCACATATTATGAGTGCTGGGTAGCCAAAGTAGGCCATAGGTAGACAACAATACTTCATAGTGGAAAGCACAAGGCACACTGTTTTCACTTTGACAGTTGCAGAACATAGGCCATTGTTACATGAATGCTCCCACATGAGAAACACATACAAACAGCGCTTGATTAGCATATGGAACATTTGAAGCAACACTGCACTGGTGATAAATACACAATAAAAAGTGTAGTCATGTGTTTGCAATGATTGGAATGCATTGATCCTTACATGTAACATTTTTTGGGCCAAGTGAATGTGTTTGGCAACACTGCAGCATCACCATAGAAATATGTTAGAGCAAATGCACTTTGATGTTTGTAAGTGCTTTTCCAGATGTTATTGGAAAGGGCGCCATTGGATGTAAGATATGGCACACCTTGGTGCTCATAACACCATACGTATATACATATGTTAGAGCAAATGCACTTAGATGTTTTGAAGTGCTTTTCCAGATGTTATTGGAAAGGGTGCCAATAGATGTTAAAATGGCACCCCCCAGTGAAGAGAATGGAGCACACTGTAAACAATGGGATGTGTTGTTTGGGAGTCAGTCCCATTGCTGGGTAACGGACAGAGTGATACCTGAAGCGTCAATAGGGCAAAGTTTGTTACCAGGAGAAAATAGGCAAAGAGGCCAGTGTCAGATGGTAAATGACACAGACTGGATCTAGGGACGTTTGTCCCCTCGGACAGGACTGTGTCCCCTTCCATGCCCCCTTTCCCTCCGATGTTGAGGAGCTTCAGGGGGTGGAGGGGGAGCAGCAGGTGGACCAGGGACTTCACCCTCAGCAGGGCCCCTTGGTCGGTGAGACTGGGCTGCCACCAGGTCCTGGAATCCTCGATGGATGGCCATCCGGGTCTCCCGCATCTCTGCATAGATATGGGCCATCCACCGCCTCATCCTGAGATCCTGGTAGCGCTGCTGGCGTAGCATGGCCTGCATCACGTTGACGAGCCCCGGTTGTGCCGCAGGTTGATCAGCCAGTCGCCGTCCTTCCTCTTGTGGTGGTCCCCCAATTGCTGTGGCAGCAGCACGATCTACAAGAAAAATCAAATATAAATATATATATTGGACATGTGCATAACCCACAACAAACAAAAGGTTACAAAAGGTTCCAAGTTAGATTGGGGTGGTGTTTTAGTCTGGGGGGTGGCATAAACACAACATTACAGTGGAAATCTCATACCAGTCTGTAGCTTGGAAAACATGTTTTTTCTTAGACAAAAAAAATTGTTTTAAAGGACATGTAAACGCTCCCAACAAAAATGTAATCAGTGAACGGCCTCTTTTAAAGCTTCAGACACGTGCTACTGGTTTTTAAAAGGTTAACAGTAAAGGCTGCAGTATCCCCTTAATCATTTAAATGCCTTCTCCTCTTCTAACTCACTCTTCCCCGCCTCAGGAATTTGCTTTGGCTGTTGGCTCATGAGCATGCTCAGTTCTTCCCAGCTCAGAATACTAAACATACCCTCCATTGTAACAGCCACTAAGGAGATATTATTACTGGTTCCCATATAAACTCTGCTTTTGCTGTCTGATCCCAGGGCCGCCATTAGAAATCACAGGGCCCCGTACAACAAAATTTTCAGGGCCCCATCCACACTAATTTTCTGGGCCTGCCCACCCAGCCTAGGCCCCACCCCAGATCCCGCCAACTCCACACTACAGTTTAAAAACAACACAGACAACAGTGCTAAAAATGGTAACCCCCCCACACACAAGTTAGAAAAAGCCATTGGTGATAAGGGCCCCCCCTGCAAGTAAAAAAAATTGTTCAGATACCCCCAAATTTTATGAAAAATTGCTCGTGAGGGTTTTGTGTCTAAGGGGGGCCCGGCCATGCTTCACTTATTTGATTATCCGGGCCCCCCTGTCTTCAGCGTACTGCCTGCCAGCTCTCTGTGCACAGAAGCTTTTCTACTATTAAGATTTCCTGTATCCTTGTGGTCCTTTAAGAATAAGTCCCGTTAAGGGGATCCAATCCCAATGCAGATTTACTGGGCCTTATTCTTAAAGGACCAATGAGGATACAGGAAATCTTAATAGGCGAAAAGCTTCCGTGCACAGAGAGCTGGCAGTACGCTGAAGACAGGGGGGCCCGGATAATCAAATAAGTGAAGCATGGCCGGGCCCCCCCATAGACACGTGCGGGCCCATGACAACTGCCCCCCCCGATGGTGGCCCTGTCTGATCCTATTTTGTTCTCCTAACCACCTCTCCTCAGCTTAACCATTACTTGCATCTTTGGTGACACACTGACAAATAAAGGAAGAGTTTATTAGTTATAAACATTGATCTTACGTCTGGGGGGCACCACAGGAATCACGGCTGGCGACTGGGCGCGGCGTTCAGCTCGGTGTTCTGTAATGTGAAATAGGACATTAGTAATGCTCTAAACAAGTTCAGGGAGCAATTACATTTGTCACAAACATTAAACATGTCTGTACCTTGAGCTTCCGGGGCTCTATCAGAGTCATCAGTCTCACCCTCTTCCTGGGGTTGCTGAGCAGCATCACCCTGGTCCTGGTCACTGTCCGGGCGCGATGTTTGCGGTGGTCCTGCAATTTTGAGTAAAGAAAGAAAAAAGGTATTAAGAGACAAAAAAATATAGAATTGCAAGTGTACTTGGCTAGTAGCCTGGTGTACAGACCTCTCACATGCTACAAATCTATTTTATTGCTCATTCGAAATACTAACTCCAATGAAATAGCACAGGAAGGAAGATGAAATGGTTAAACGTAAATCTACTGTATAATGGCACAACTAGGGAGATGAAATGGTTAAACGTGAATCTATAATGGCACAGCTATTATGGATGGAATGGTTAAAACTTAAATACATTTGCAATCATACAAGCAGAAGAGAATTATATAGATGACAATACTTGTGTTTTTTGAGTTGTTTAGCTTTTTATTCAGCAGATCTACACTTTGCAATGTCAGCAATCTGGTTGCTAGGGTCCAAATTAGCATAGCAACCATGCATTTATCTGAATAAGAGACTGGAATAGAATTGGGGATGTTCTGATAAGTTAGATGAGTAATAAAAAATCAATGTGTAGAGCCTTTCTTTCTAGACCCACATTTTAAAGCTGAAAAGAGTAATTTAAAAAAATAATGAAGGACAAGTGAACAGTTGCTTACACTTGGCCATTCTATAACATACTTCAAAGTTAACTTAAAGGTGAACCACCCTTTAAAGCAGTTTCTAAACATTTGTGCTATAGTGGAGAAATGGTTAATAAATAAATGGCTCCCCATTTTGTCAGTTACAGCTGCACTTAATAACTAGTAATAATAAACAAACAGCAAAGCTGTAAAGAAAAGCACAAAAACTCCTCTAATGCAAAACAGAAGCAATATTTTACCAACAAAGTGATATGCTAAAGGGAACATTAGACATTTATGTAAATAATGGGAATGTGGAACAAAAGGAGTCAGATATTTGTTTCTATAAAAGTCTACTTACGTATCCAGTCTGTGTCCAGTTCTTCACTGCCCTCTTTGGCCAAAATGTCCAGAAGCCGGCGCTCATGGGGTTGAAGTCTGAGTGGAGGGACACGCCCTCCGCCGGTCTTCTGGGCTTTAGCTCTCCTGGTAACCAGCTTTGCCCTTAGCCAACGCTTCAGGTCACTGTAGCGCTTATACACAGTTGTCCGATCCCTGTGTAAAGCGCCCACAGTGTTCACCCTGTCCGTCACCTGCTGCCAGAGTTGTTGGCGTCTGGCAGCACTGATGCGATGGGACTGACTCCCAAACAGCACATCCCATCGCGCTATCACCTCGTCCACCAGTGCTCCATTCTCTTCACCGGTAAACCTTCGGGCCATTTTGTTGGTGGGGCCCTCCTCTCCTCCATCATCACCTTCCTCCTCCTCCTCTCTCCTCTCTGAGGCAGTTGGTGGTGGTGCCTCCATCTCCTCCTCCGAGCTGCTCGGCAGCCTCTGTGGCCTCCTCCTGGGGAAGCCTCTCTCAGCCCTGGGTGGGGTGCGTGACACGCTGCGTGCCCCAGATGGTGGTGAGCGAGACACGCAGCGTGCCCTGGGGGACTCCCTGTGTGGGCTGGGGGACACCCTCCCTACACTACGCTCCTCCCTCCCTCTACGGGACCCCCCTGCCCTACGCTCCTCCCTCCCTCTATGGGACCCCCCTGCCCTACGCTCCTCCCTCCCTCTACGGGACCCCCCTGCCCTACGCTCCTCCCTCCCTCTATGGGACCCCCCTGCCCTACGCTCCTCCCTCCCTCTACGGGACCCCCCTGCCCTACGCTCCTCCCTCCCTCTACGGGACCCCCCTGCCCTATGCTCCTCCCTCCCTCTACGGGACCCCCCTGCCCTACGCTCCTCCCTCCCTCTACGGGACCCCCCTGCCCTACTCTCACCCCCACTACGGGACCCCCCTGCCCTACTCTCACCCCCACTACGGGACCCCCCTGCCCTACTCTCACCCCCACTATGGGACCCCCGACTCTCTACCTCCTCCTCCACCCAGGAACCCCTGTTGGTGACCCCCCAGCCCTCCTCTCTCCCCCATCTACCACGACTAAGATCCCACATAGTGTGGGATCCAGCCGCAGTTGGCACCTCACCAGGGCTGGAGAGACGTTCCCCCTGCTCCTCCTCCTCCTCAATCCTCCTCCCAGCCATTTGCAGGCTTTTTTTTTTCAATTTCTTTAAACACCTCCTCCACCTGTGCAATCTAAATAGCAAGTGCGCAATCAGGCCGAAAATGCACCTAAAATGGCCACTGGAGGGCTTCCTGTATGAAAAAAATGTCAGAAAGGAAGTGGGGCATAAACGTTCGAATCGAACGATTCGAATATAAGTGGGGCAACGATCACTTCGATTATATTCGACTGCTCGATACGACGGAACCATTCGAATCGAAGACACTATTCCCTCGGTCGAATTGTTAAATCGTTCGATCGTACGAGTTTACTTCGACCTAATCGAGTGCGAACCCAAATTGGCGAACGTCCCCAAACGTTCGCGAACGTTCGGCGGACGCGAACAGTCGAAGTTCGCGCGAACTAGTTCGCCGGCGAACAGTTCGCTACATCCCTGGTCAGTAGTTGAATATGTAATAAGATTCCGGGAAAAGATGGAGGCATTGACGGGATTGGCACATAACAATGTAACCCAGGCACAGGCCTACCAGAAACAATGGTATGATCGCCATGCCAGAGAAAGGGTTTATGAAGCGGGACAGAAGGTGTGGGTCCTGGTGCCAATGCGTCAGAATAAGCTACAGGCTGCCTGGGAAGGCCCATACACTATTCTAGAACGGGCTAATGATGTGAATTACGTAATTGCCCTAGATGAAGATGGAAAAAGAAAAAAGGTCTATCATGTAAACATGATCAAGGCCCATTACGAGCGGGAGGTCTCTGTAATGCCGGTTGGTGGTATGGCTGAGGAATCAGATTCTTTACTAGATTTAGTTGCGATGGCCCAGGGAACAGAGGGCATAGGAGGGTCACAGGTCAGTAGCATGTTCACCGTTGACCAAAGAACTCAGGTGATGGGGTTACCAAACTCTTATGTCAGTACGTACTTTCCAGACAGGGAGACTGTGCTGAGCTAGTGGGCACAGGTGAAGGCCGATAGGCCATCCTCTGTACCCATTCCTGAGGGGGGAGGTGTAATGCCAGGGCCATCTTGCACTGGCATTTTAAAAGTTAATACTTAATTACTCAGTCTCAGGCTCACACAGAGACCCTTTATTATTATATCTCACCAGGGGGCTGGGGAAGGGTGACATCCATATCTGTTATCTGAGACGGTCTGGAGCCACACCATTTGGGCAAGGAAGCTGGGCCAGTCTGTTCTTTGATCGGCTGATCAAAGAACAGAGCTGTGGACCTAGAGCAGCAGGGGGGATAGCTAGTAGAAACTTATGGATTATAGGAAAGTATCCATATCTCCTGTGTCATAGGATTCACAACCTCATAACTTACATATTGGTTATGAGGAGGTCACATGCTTCCTAACAATACCAAACAGGGCTAGCCTATACCCACCTGTTAGGAGGGCTGGTTCCTAGGGGACTGGAAAGTGGGAACCTATTAGTGTTTGGTATTGTTCTTCTTGCCCACATATGAATCACAGCCTGCCCATGTTTTTATTATAGTATTGGGTACTGGCAAGTACCCATATTATATTAAGGGATATTGGGGAATATTGCCTGAGAGTAGCAAACCCCCTGCAGGGGGTCGTAAATGACATGTTCCTGGGCACTCCTACCTCATGCATAAGGTAATGAGGGGAGTGTCCCAGCAGGAAATAAAAAGGTGACATTCCCAATATCACATTGTCATACAAGGAGGCTCCATTTTTTCAGTGGATTGTATGTCCAGCTTCCAACTCGTGCCTCAGAGGAAATACACTGACAACTTCAAAACTTGGTAAAGTAAGGGTTTTCTTTGTGTTTTTACTCCCTTTTATTTTATTTACTGTATTTGCAACTGTGTGTCATCTTTGTAATATCATTTTTATATATATACATATGCACTGTTTCTTTTAAATATTAAATATCATTTAATACGTTAGTCCTTGTGCTCTAAACGAACTCATTGCCCTATGAATGCTTGTGCCTACGTGTATGAACTCTTCGTATGTGTGGAAAGGGAAAGTTGCCTATTTGTATGTTGGATAACTAGTACGGCTAGCAGGAAAGTGTGTTTGAATGTAGATTAACCCTTTGGCTGCTGGAGTGCTTGTTAGACTAGTAGGATCTTACCCTGAGTAACTACCATAGGAGAGAGTGTTTGATATATTGTGTAATGTGAGTTATTACCTGTTATAGAGGGCAGGGGAATAGTCACATTAGGTTTCTATCGCCTGTTAATGATAGATGGTGGCAGCGAATGAACTTTGTGGGTGTTGGTGTGTTTTTGGGGTGTCTGTTGTTAGTCTAACCTGTGTGTAAGGTGATTGAGAGACTGATTGTAACCCCTTGTAGCCAAACCCAAGAGTTAAGTGTGGTTGAGTGAGTCGTTTTTGTGACACCTATATGAGTAAAAGGGCTATTTAACTGGACTCATCAATTCACTAAAACAAATAAAACCAGAGGAAACAGTGATTGAACTGATTTATGTCATTGAAGTTCCATAGTAAAAGTCATTTATCCCAGAACAGCCCATTATTGTGCGTCAATGCCTGAGTCCCTGTGAGACAATGTGTGTAGTGTGCATGCTATGATAATAAGATAAATGGGATCTAATAACAGAATGCAGGTGGACGGCGGATCTGGAAAGCGTTCCAATGTTATTTAGACAGAGTTGTGTACTTTGTATACAATAGCTGATAATGGCACTGCTGAGCTGCACTATGCCTGTGAAATGGATAACACAGGAAAGACAGTATTAAATACAAGCCTTTTGTAACCCCTTCAAAAGCAGAACACAAGTAGCATGAGTCTATTTTATGAGAGGAGCTCATTCTGTTGAGATTATTTAAAACAAATGCATAAATATTATGTGAACTTCCAAAAATAAACATATGCTCGTTAGCTCAGACCCACTCCCTGCCCAAACCGCCGTCTCTCCTGCCCCAGTCACCACAAGAAAAAAGGGACATGCATGTGGAGGGGGGGCAGGCGGTAGGGTGATTGCACCAGGCAGCAGGGCTGGGGGCCCAGAGGGGTCTTTGCGGCAGAAGCAGGGGGGGGCTGGAGAGGGGCCCCAGGCCCCCCAGTCCAACCGTGCCTAACTCCACATATTGAAAGGACTTGTACGGAACATTTCCCAACCCCACCTTAGGTTCACACTATTGGGGTTCTGGTATTATAGTATGATCATTATGCTATGAGTTTTGGGGGTATTTATATGTGAATTAGTCAGTGTGCCATACTGCTATGAGTCCTGGGGGTACTATATATGAAATAGTCATTGTGCCATCCTGCTATGAGTTCTGGGGGCTATTATATATGAAATAGTCACTGTGCCATACTGCTATGAGTTCTGGGGGTACTATATATGAAATAGTTAGCGTGCCATCCTGCTATGAGTTCTGGGGGCTATTATATATGAAATAGTCACTGTGCCATACTGCTATGAATTCTGGGGGTATTTATACATGAAATAGCCAGTATGTCATCCTGATATGAGTTCAGGGAATATTTATACATTAAATAGTCACCCTGCTGTGAGTTCTGGTGTGTTTGTGCCACTGTGCCATCCTGCTATGAGCTCTGGGGTATTAGACATGGAATTGTCACTGTATTCATTCTGCTAAGTGTTTTATGGGGGACCCACCAAAATGGTCACAGTTGGGCCCTGCAATTGATAAGACAGGCCCTGTATATAAACTATCCAAAAAAGGGACATTCTGTCCTATAGGATAAAATATAGACTTCAATTCTAGATCAGTGTAAACTACATTACCCTCCATGCACTCTGCTTGTTCATCCATGTCCATATCCTCAAGTTGTTCTATCACTTGTAACACATCCTGTGTAGCAAGATTTTCATAACTTACATTTGCATCATTGCAAACATTTTTTTTTAGAAGGCTTCAATTTGCTTTTGGCTCCTTTTAGCCCAGCTCACCATAACCAGATTTGGTTCTCTTCATCAATACAAACCACATTTTGTATGTCTAATACACCTTTCTCCTTTACTTCATTACATTTAACTAAAAATGACCGTATCTGTGGTTTGTATATAGGACTGATCTGGGAGGCTTACTGATCAACACTTATGTTGGTATAGTTACATAATTACATAGTTAAATAAAGTGCTTGCCCATCAGAGTTTCAGGATGCAGGAAGCAATTACTGATACTCACATATGTTATTGAACTGAGCTTGTGACACTGTACTTTAGGAATGACACTGCACTACTGCACCTGTCTTCCCATGACCTGGCTGACCTAACATTGAAAGGTCACACTCTCGATGACCCCTCCATGTGTTTCTTGAACAGTGGTAACTCACTCACCTTTGCCTTCTGGTTGTCTTCCAACAGCTGCTTCAAGTCTTCCACCAGAATACCATATTAAGGGATGCTATACAGTTTTTTGGGTTCCTTCCACAATGTGGGGGAGCACTGCCAAGTACGGTTAAAGTTAAAACAGCACAACATTGAGTGGGGTTGTACCACTGCCTCACTGGCACATGAGAGGTTAAATGCAATAAAATAATTTACATACATCTTCATATTTTTCAGTACCTATCAAAGGACTGAACACATGTGCTAAAAATCACTGAATGAAGGCTATAAATATTCTTGGGATTAAGCATATATACCCTATATTTCTGTGTATAGCTCAGGTACCATATAGTTACCTTTAATCCTTTACATGCCAGCTTGTTGTTGGTTGTGTTGCTATTTGTGTTGCAATTAAGGTGTAGAATAGATCAAAGATGTCAGCACTATGGAACTTTCACACCCATGCCATGGTTTCATATGTGGCACTAAAAGTATAAAGTATACATAACCTTTCCTTAGCGCTGCTCCATCGAAATGTTGCATCACTGCAATCTCCTGTATACTCCAACATATTATAAAGGATTGAAACATCATGGTAGTTTCAATCCTTTATGCCACCATTTTGGACAGCAGTTCTGTATTGACTACATCCATTTTTTTGTAAGACAGTCACGAATGTCAACAGTGTACTTTGGGAATGGCACTCAATGAGCAGTCCATCACAGGCAGAGAAGTAAAATAACTGTGGATTTACTTAGTACCAACAAACAGGGCCTCTATACTCAAATGGCAAGCCTTCTCTGGTAGCACCCCCAACTAAAAATGTCACCCACTTCTCCTGGCCATCCCTTAATACCCTGCTCAATACAATTAATAGGAAGGTAGTTCTGTATCTTAAGGCAGAATCATTTTCTCAGTAAAAATCAGAGTAAATACTCAAAAAGCAACAAAATGGGTTGTTACAGAGAAAAGCTTGATCTTAACTACTTAATTGATATGTAGAATTAGTCTTGGTTGCTGTTTATAATTTGCCACTACAAATTTGCAGAAAAGAAACTAGCAATAGCATCATCATTATTCTGATTTTTGGTGATTCTAGACAGAAAAAAACCCAAAACATTAAAGGTTCTTCACTTAAGACTTATAAGATATGCGTCTGATGCAGAACGGAGCTTTCCACCGGGGCTGCAAAACAAAGGGCCTTCATGACAGTCCCCGGGGGGTCCCTCCCAACCTTAAAACTCCAGGTCTCGGTGCGCGCATGCTTGAATGACGCTCTGTGTGCATGAGCGAACACCGATGCGGCGCAACAATGGTACAAAAGCAGCTGTTAATGGGGAACCTGGAGGAGCAGGTCTGGCCGGCCGGGGCCCACCTTTTTTTTTTGCTGTGTCGAGTTGGCCCAGTCCAACCCTGACTACTTGTGGGATACTAGCAACATTTTTATAGGTGAATATGTAATGTGCCACCCTGGGCAACAATCATTTCCCATTAAGGGAGCTGTTTTTCAAGTTCTCCAGTGAGCTTAATGGCTGAGCTATAAGGTAAAGTGCAGTGTGTTACTGGTAACCATGGGAAGAAGCAGCAGCTGATAGGGGAGAGTGTTTTGATTGCTTTAGTTGCCTTTAGCCTAATCTCTACATTTCCCTAAAACAATTGTACATTTGTCGAAGAACAGCCAATGACTACAGGGCTGTCCTTGTTGTTCTTTATTTAGAATGTGCAAGCTTAGCCCAGCTGTGGAGCTCAAATCAAACAAACATACATAGAGAAGTAATACTATGTACACACAATAAGCTATGCCTTCATACTTTATGGTCTGTTTAAGAGAAAATGAATGGAACACAAACACCACCTAATAACAGGCATTTTTTAGATTGTGATTGTTCCAACTGTGCTATTTTAGGCGAATGAAGCCTCTTATTGACAAGCATTTATAGTTGTTTATTCAGTACATTGTCCTGTCCAGGCCTGACTACAAAAATTCACTAAACTTTGTCTTGCCAAGTGCCCAGACCAATAGTCTCCAGGAAAATTAGAAAACAGCTGTGATGTCACAATAGGTCATAGTTGATAAAGAAAATGTATACACAGATTGTTGATGTATCTAATGTTCATAATAGATAATTGGATAACAAAGCTCTTCAGTAACTGGATAACAAAGCTCTTCAGAAACAATTTTGATTATTTATGATTAGAAATATGATTATGAAAGAGCGACAAAAATAGCTTCACTCACTTTTATAATTAACTGCCTGGGTGCACAATGTATATAGGTATATAGTTACATAGTTAAGTTGGTTTGAAAAAAGTCTATCAAGTTCAACCCCTCCAAGTGATCCCCAGTGCACATTAACACACACTCACACCGACCCCTCCATACACTCACATAAAAGGTATATACAGTATCAATATCTATACCAGTTGTACAATAGCCTATGATATTATGCTTAGCTAAACTCCTCTTAAAGGAACAGTTCTTGTTTTACTTGTGACAAGTAATCATGTCCCATCACAAGTGTTTTTTTTCCAGAGGAAACAACCCAACCTTGACAGTATACCCTCATAATGCAAATCTTCCATCTCTTTAACCATGTTGCATGTCTCTGTACTCTCTCCAGCTCATTAATTTCCTTTTTGAAGGGATCCTGTCATCGGAAAACATGTTTTTTTCAAAACGCATCAGTTAATAGCGCTACTTCAGCAGACTTCTGCACTGAAATCCATTTCTCAACAGATTTTTTTATATTCAATTTTGAAATCTGACATGGGGCTAGACATTTTGTCAATTTCCCAGCTGCCCCTGGTCATGTGACTTGTGCCTGCACTTTAGGAGAGATTATAGGAGAGATATACAGTATGCCTTCTGGCAGGCTGCGGTTCTTCCTTCTCAATGTAACTGAAGGAGTCTCAGTGGGACATGGGTTTTTACTATTGATTCAGATTTCAAAATTGAATATAAAAAAATCTGTTTGTTCTTTTGAGAAATGGATTTCAGTGCAGAATTCTGCTGGATCGGCACTATTAACTGATTCATTTTGGAAAAAAAAATGTTTTCCCATGACAGTATCCCTTTAAGGGCTGGTGCCCAAAACTGCACTGCAGGCCTTGCCAGGGACCTATAAAGAGGCAAAATGATGTTTTCATCCCTTGGATCAATGCCCTTTTATTATTATTATTATTATTATTATTAACATGTATTTATATAGCGCCAACATATTGCGTAGCACTGTAAAGTAAATGTGATTATATAACTAAATCACATGAATTATATACATAGAACATATAGAGTTACATACATCACAATCAATACAGGTACAAAAAGGTGAGGAAGGCCCTATGCATAGGCATACACTCTAAAGGGAAGGGAGTAATACACAAGGTGTGGGAGTGGGCAAGATCGAATTAAGTGAGTGAGAAATGTGGTACTGTATGTGGTGTAGTTGGTAGTTAAGCAGAGTGAGGGTAGGCTTCTCGAAAGAAGTGCGTTTTAAGAGATTTCTTGAAAGCAGAAAGGTTGGGAGAAAGTCAGACAGACCATGGGAGAGAATTCCAGAGGAGGGGTGCAGCCCTTGCAAAGTCTTGAATGCGAGCATGTGAGGAGGTAATGAGAGAAGAGTTGAGTAGCAGGTCAGTAGAGGAGCGTACTAAGCGGTCGGGCGGGTATATAGAGATGAGTTCAGAGATGTAGGGTGGGGCAGAGTTATGAAGTGCTTTGAAAGTCAGTCTCATTAATTTGAATTTGATTCTGAAAGGTAACTGAAGCCAGTGCAGGGATTGACAGACTGGCGAGGCAGAGGAGGAGCGGTTGCTGAGGTGTATGAGCCTCGCAGCAGTGTTCATTATGGACTGGAGAGGTGACAGTCTCTGGAGGGGAAGGCCAATTAAAAAAGAGTTACAGCAGTCTAGACATAATATGATGAGAGAGTGAATAAGAATTTTGGCAGCATCTTGGGTGATAAATGATCGTATTTTGGATATGTTCCTTAGGTGGAAGTGACATGATTTAATAAGTGACTGGATATGAGGAGTGAATGACAGGGCAGAATCTAGGATAAGCCCAAGGCACCGGGCCTGGGGAGAGGGGGTGATAGTGGAATTGTCAACTATGATGGATACTTCAGGGATGTTACTGGTGTTAATTGGAGGAAAGAGAACCTTTTCAGTTTTAGAGAGGTTTAATTTAAGGTAGCGTTGCGACATCCAGGTAGAGATAGCGGACAGGCAGGAGGAGACGCGAGTTAGGAGTTCTGGTTTGACTCCATTGTAGGAGACACAGAAGGAACGATTGGTGATGTAAGAAGAGAACCAGGACAGGGCTGTGTCAGGAAGGCCAAGCGAATGGAGGGACTGGAGGAGGAGAGGGTGATCTACAGTGTCAAATGCGGCTGAGAGATCAAGCAGTATTAGTAGTGAGAAATGATTGTTGGCTTTAGCTAGGTCATTAGTTAGTCGAGTCAGGGCAGTTTCCGTGGAGTGTTGTGGCTTAAAACCAGATTGTAGGGGGTCCAGCAGGTTATTGTCAGAGAGGAATGAGGTTAGTCAGTTGTAGACTAGGCACTCAAGTAGTTTAGAGATGAAAGGTAGCAGAGAGATAGGTCGGAGGGTGTCAAGATTGGAGGGATCAAGAGAGATAGATTACCTATTTATTTATACAATTTTGTTGCACATAAACAAGCATGTTACAGTGCCTAGGGGCTATATATATATACTACCATACACAGTCCAAACATTTATTTTCTATAAATGTTAGGGTTAATGTGGGTGCTAGGTTGCTGGAACACACTATACTTTTTGGCTGCAGGAAAAAACAGTTAAGGATCCCTGCGCCGACCCACTTCACTGAGCACAAATGGCAATCTGGTACTATATAGAAGCCCACTTCCAACCTGACTTTAACACTTATCCTGGGGTGAAAACCTTTCCATTTAAAGGTTAACTTTGTAGCACTAAAATGCGGTCAGCATCTACAAATTAACCCTATAGCTGCACATAAGCCGTAAGCATCCAAGGTATTTACTCAATACAACAGCAATGTATTGTCAGACAGTCACAGACATGTAGTTTACATTAGGAGCGCCATCAAAGTTTTCCATTTGACTGAAAAAAATGAGGATACGGTGGATATGTGTTTTGCAATAACAGCAGAACATTAGTCTTTAAATATTAGACAGCTTAGAGCAGGAATTCCCCATTTGACAGCAGGCCTCAAAGTATGTCTGATAGGATCTTTGGCCATCAGTTTGCAATGTTTAGGTTAGGATCTGTTCCCCAGTGGTGCCTGTTTTGCTCCTATCCTCAGTACATTTAGAATTAGAATACTTAGAATTGATGATTTATAGCCATTGGGATGCTCTGCAGGAATTGCTTCTCTCCTATTCTGATGTCTGCATCTCAAACCAGTCAGGGGCCATCTGAGCACTCACAACTGCAATACATAATGTTGGCTTAAACTTCCTTAAGACTGAAATGATCTGATGTACGTTGGAGGGTAATGTATTAGTGCTCTGCTCAAATTGCTGGCTGTGATATGTTCTTGCGTGATTAAGACATGGGTAGGAAAACAGCCAAAATGTCGTATCCAGAAATATTTGTAAACCTTTACTGCATATCTCAGTGATTATATATTTAAACAAAATATATATGGTAAGTAGTGTATATTTGATTTTGGGTTCATCTTGTTTGTTTTTAAATAATCTCCGTGCATTAGGCTGCAACATTTGCCATTTTACCTGCCAATACCATATACTTCAGTTTGTGAGTTACTTGATTTTAGTGCCCCCCCACGCCACGTATTATAAGCCAGTTCCCTGCTTTTCTACAATTTTCCCATTGCGTCTGCAGTGTGCATGAGCGGAGTACTATTTGAGATAGGGAAAAGGATGATTTCACAGTGTGCCCATGTGCAATTATATCATTAGTGACATCATTAACAGGCCAAGCCATTGTGCCAATTAGGCCATGCCAATTTCCCGGTGGTGTGCTATGCTCATCTAAAATACACCTACATCTATGATCTGTAGGTTGATATCTCTACATTATTCACATATACCATATTAATGGCATTCACCTGTGATTGCGAACATGGGTACTTTTCTTATTCACATGGGAGCTACCATACTGTTTACATTTACCGGTTTTTGCAGACATTATATCATGCATGAATAATATCATTAATGTAGCTAGCAATAAAGAGTAAAGATTTAGTAATAGAGGCAAATGGTCCCAGTGACAATTTCAAATGCTATTCAATATCAATAGCATGGTATTACATGCTTTGCCCTGGGTGGGTATAAGTGCCATACAGAACTTGGATATAACTGCCCAAAGTATGTTCCCAGCTTGAAAATACAATGGGGATACATGGAAAAAGACACAAGACCAATTAAGTCAATTGGGGTGTCTAACATATTGCCACCCCTTAATATTACATTTTCTTCTGCTTTATGACTTTCCCACTGAGCTTTTTATATAGTTGGATCTTGAATCAGAGGAGCCCATTGCCTGTGGCTTGGACTTTGTATATATTAATTACTGGGAGCAGAGTTGCTACACCACAAAGCCACTAGACCAGGTTTTATGATACAGAGCAATTAGATTACTACACATTTTACAAAAACATTTGTGAAACCTGATTGAAATGTGAGTGCATTTTTTTTATATATTCTTTTAAATATTTATTAAAACATACTACACAATATAAGTCTCTATTCTATGTACGAGTGACTACATGAAGTGACGGAGGAGGAGATGGGAGCAGTTACCATTATATGCGATCTAAAGATCAACGTCTTGTAAGTAGGCATTTTAGCCATCCCTTGGTGGAAGCCACTGAACACCAAACACTGACTGATGCTTGATTATTTAATCTGCAGCTACTTAGAAAATAAATATATTTACACAAACAAGATAGAAATCAATTGTAGATGTCAAATTGGCCATTTTCATTTTTCATATTAAGGGTCATTTATTTGTGCGCAGCAACAAGCCTTCAAAACAAGGGTTACACCCTAACATACTGCATAGTATTATATATATACTTTTCATATATGAATATGTCTTGCAGCTTGGGAATTGCTTTGTAATGTTAAACCTTCTGTTTGACATTTTTGATAAATTGGTACATTCCAGACTTCTTCCACTGCTTATATATTAGTTTATAGAGATTAGTTTATTTTGCTTACTTGTTATATTTTTCTACTGATTTGAAGAGAAGAAAGTCTCATGGATTTGTAAAGGAACCACAAAACATGCCTGCCGGTGCTCTGAGACAGCATTCTTTCTAGCAAGGCAAATAAACTACCCCATACTATAAATAACAAATATGAAGAATTCTAAATAAGTGCATAGAATGTGATGTTATTTCAAAAACGTCCTGCCAGTCTTCTAAATATACAAAGCTCCTTAAGCCCTTTCACACATATTCACGAATGGAAGGTATTGTTAGATTTGCTAAGATAAAGAAATGAATGAATACAAGAAATAATTTCTTTTGATCCATAACCATTTAAACATACTCACTCCAAAAATTTGCATTCATGTCTACGTCTAGCCCCTGGGTGGTAGAACCAAACAAAGAAATTGTAGACAGAGGAAATAATCTAATAGAAACAATTTATTATAATTATGTAATGCTGACAAAAACCACCTTGAAATAAAATCCTTGGTGCAAATTCACTAAGCGCCGAAGCGCCGAATGCTAGCGTCAATTCGCTAGCGTTTGGCATTTTCGGTACTTCGCAAATTCACTAACGAACGCTGCCGTAAATTCGCTAGTGTTACTTCGCACCCTTACGCCAGGCAAATTTTCGCTAGCGACGTAACTACGCAAATTCTCTAACTTGCGCAGTGTACTGAACGCAACCTTTTACGCTAGACTTCCTTCGCCACCTCAGACCTGGCAAAGCGCAATAGAGTAGATAGGGATTGTTTCAAAAAAAGTCACATTTTTTTCTAAGTCCCAAAAAACGCTGGCGTGTTTTCTACATGATGGGTGATAGGCTGAAAAAGATCGAAAATATTTTTGGGGCTCCCCTCCTTCCCCCCTACATTTCCTGACTCATGGCAACTTACCAAGACAGTGGGCACATGTGTAGGGCAAAATAAAATTTTTATTTGCTGATTTGAAGGTTTTCTAGGCATTTGTAGTGCTGATACGTATTCCTCCATTGAAATTTGAATTTGGCGCCGTATGCAAATGAACCATCGCTAGCGAAACTTCGCTTCGCTTGGCGAATTAACGCTAGCGCAACTTTGCAAACTTACGCTACCCCTGTGCGCAACTTCGGATTTTAGTGAATTTGCGGAGCGCTGGCGAAAATACGCTTGGCGAAGTGCGGCGAAGTGCGGCGAAGTTGCGCCTGGCACAACTTCGAATCTTAGTGAATTTGCCCCCTTGAGTCCAGACAGCATTGCACTCATGCGCATGCGTGTGCCAGGTCCGGACTGGCAATCTGTGGGTTCTGGCAAATACCAGAGGGGCTGCTGTATGGTTCCATATAAAGTTACCATATAGTGGGCTGGTAGGGGGTTGTTTGGGCCTCTGTGTACTTGGAATGGCAGGGCCTATTTTGACTCCCAGTCCAGGCTTGGCCTATGCCCCTACACGGCCGATCCGACCGGGAACTCCCTCCTGGTGCGTTTGGCCTAGCACTAGCGAGGTGCCATTTAAAAAAAGAAAACTACTGTTACCCCTAACTGGGTGTGGGCTCTCTTAGCCCACATCATTGGTTGGGCATAATATTTTTTTGCAGCAGGTGCCCTTTAAACTAATAATGTTAAAATGATTTCCTTCTTCTCTGTAATAATTAAATAGAATATTGTACAGGTATGTAATCTGTTATCCGGAAACCCATTATCCGGAAAGCTTTTTTTCTGGTAGGTCATTTGAGGTCAAGTATATGTAATATCTAAAGAAGCACTGAACACAATAGACTGGTATGGGAAATTGGTTGTGTCAATGTCCATTCCCATATTTGTAATCTGATCGTTTAACCCTAGGGCCAAACAATCAGATCAGCCTGATATTGTCCTGAATTTGGTGGGCATATCAGTAGAAAGAGCCACTCGTTAGGCAACCCTACCAAACGAGCGGATCTTATAATGTACGTTCACCTTTAAGGTGTGCTGATCTAAATTATGGAAAGATCCCAGAAAACCCCAGATCTCGTGCATTCTGGATAACAGGTCCCATACCTGTACTGTCATGGGAAAAAAAAAATTTTTCAAAATGAATTAGTTAATAGCGCTGCTCCAGCAGAATTCTGCACTGAAATCCATTTCTCAAAAGAGTAAACAGATTTTTTTATTTTGAATCTGACATGGGGCTAGACATATTGTCAATTTCCCAGCTGCCCCAAGTCATGTGACTTGTGCTCTGATAAACTTCAATCACTCTTTACTGCTGTACTGCAAGTTGGAGTGATATCAGCCCCCTCCCTTCCCCCCCCCCCAGCAGCCAAACAAATGAACAATGGGAAGTTAACCAGATAGCAGCTCCCTAACACAAGATAACAGCTGCCTGGTAGATCTAAGAACAACACTCAATAGTAAAAACCCATGTCTCACTGAGACACATTCAGTTACATTGAGAAGGAAAAACAGCAGCCTGCCAGAAAGCATTTCTCTCCTAAAGAGCAGGCACAGGTCACATGACCAGGGGCAGCTGGGAAATTGACAAAATGTCTAGCCCCATGTCAGATTTCAAAATTCAATATAAAAAAAATCTGTTTGCTCTTTTGAGAAATGGATTTCAGTGCAGAATTCTGCTGGAGTAGCACTATTAACTGATGCGTTTTGAAAAAAACATGTTTTCTGATGACAGGATCCCTTAAGTAAACTGTAGGAACTGATACTGGTGGCAGACTTAAGGTATAGCAATCCAAAAGTGCATAATTGTTTCAGATTTTGCACCGGAAAGCTATGTTTTTTCGTAAAACCGTCCGAAAGCTAAGTTTTTTTTGTGGAAACCCAGCGCAACTCGGAAAATCTTCCATTGATTTTTACATGTTCTCAGCAGGTCTTTAATAAACGGACTTTAATAAATCCCAAAGAAATCAAGTGTTTTTTCCCCAAAAAATTGTATTTTCCCATTTAAAAGTCCAACTAGAAAAATTCAAAGCTTAATAAATAACCCCCTTACTGTACAAGCTCAAGTGCATCCAGAGTGTGTTTTGCAAGTATGCATAATTCAACAATATGCTTCTTTTATGAGTTGAGTTTTCTGATGAGGTTTAATGCCATCTGGATTTTTATAAACCAGTTGAACTGAAATTCTTTCACTGCTGTTTTTTCCTTATCTTTATCATCTAGACTAAAAATAGATGAATGTGTTTTTTTAAACAATTACTAAAACTGTTCCAAACCAGAAAGCTATGACAATGACCTCCATTGAGTGAAATATTCAACAGATGTGTATTCATTGTATTGAGAACTTCTGAGCCAGGCTGACCACAAAAACATCAAGTCAGCTTCATAATAGGAATAGGAATTTTTGTCTGAAATATCCATAAAATTCTGTAGGTGCCGCCTTATTTTATGATGTGTGTGGGTTGGTCTAGGAATTGTGCGCATTAAGGCTACTGATTGTTGGTTATATCCTAAAATAAAACTACACTCTAGTAAATGTTGTAAAGCTATGTGACAAATTGCAGTTGAGTTGTAACATCTGCCATATACCTTCTTAAACTGATTCATCTGGTTCCATGGCAGTAAACCTAACAATCTGCCATTGCCTGCTTTGTGAAGAATGTCACCCCTTTGTCAAAATTGCTAAAATAGACCAGAACAAGCTTTAAGCTTTTTATAGTGCCCATTTGCATTCTTATGAAATTGGTATTAGCTTGTAGTGGTTTGTTTTAGTCTAGAACTTCTTTTGGTTCAATTTGTTATATTTGTACTACATAATAGTACTTATAGAGTTCACACAAAAAATAGTACTGCCACAAGGGTAAACAGAAAAAAATAGCCTGCAATGTAACAAGTTTAATTACAATTTAATATGTTGATGTATGAACCAGCATGTTGGGACTTCCTTGAAAAGGTACTAATACATAACTGCACTATGGTGTTACTAAACAGTTAAGAGCAAAAAAGTTCACTGGCACACAGGTAATGATTCATTACCTGTGTGCCAGTGAACTTTTTTGCTCTGCACTATTGATGGGTTGCCGATACCCAATTTGCTGAGCACCAGGGATTCGTTCTTCAGAAGGGCCAGGGTATGCGTCTGCATTTGGATATCTTCCACAATGTTAGTAAACAGTTACTAAGCTAGTATATTAGTGCTCAAGTGAGAGGAGACCTGGATATTGTCTCCAAATTTTAGAAGAATCAAATGTGTAGTAAGAACTTTATATGATACTGATAAATATATGCACTCGAAAGATGTGAGGGTTCATTTACTAAAGGAGGACAAAGAGTAAATCTTTTCCCACAATGCAACATTAATTAACAAAATTCGAGCATAAATGCACATGCCACAATCAGGTACTTAATTCTGCTCTAGATACCAGAGGCACAAATAGTAACCCATTAAAATATATTGCATTTTAATGGGTCTAAGTTGCTCCTGCAAGGGAAGGAGTGACACACATGTAGGACATGTCAGATATTTAGATTCAGTTGGGTGTAACTAAATGAGTTACATGAAAAAACACATCAGCTACAAATCAACAAAGTACTGTGATCATCAGCATCTTGTTTTTTGGAGGTCAAGATAAAAAACTTGTCTTGATGTTATAAGACCTCCACGGACCTCACCTTCTGGTCTGGCTCATGCCCCTTACAAGCTCTGCTTCCAGACTGAACTTTGAAGGTGACAAATGAACAGGTGCTGAAACAGTAGCACAACTAGCAGTGTCAGACTTGGGTGTGGGATGTTCATCCAGGCCCCAGCCAGACCCCCCTTACTTGCATTCCTCATCCTTCAGACACTTACCCTATGCTCTTCACAATATGGGTCTATTGTGGCTTCAGCAAGCCCAAAGGGGATGCAGGCACCCTTGGTGGTTCCACCACTGTGCTGCATTTTTCACCTATTGGTTAAATATATTATGTGAAATACTGCCCAGGGAAGCAGAGGATAGAGCTGGCCATAAACATAAAGACAATAATAACAAGTAATATGAATAGATTTTCAGACCATGTGTCATTCTTCCCGACATTTTTTGTACCATGGAGACCGGTCGTTTAATTGATTGGACAGATTAGAAGATTTAGGTCGGCTAATGATAATATCTCTGCGTGTTTTGCATGTATTGGGAGACTGTCACTGCTATTTATCGGACATAATTTTTGTTTGTCACGGGCAGAACATTGTCTGATTTTTTCTTTTACTATTTTATCTAATCTGAATCATTAGTGGCAGGTCAGAAGATTGCAATAGCTGATCGTTAGTCGGATACAAGGATAAAATGTGCATGTCTATGGCCAGATGGTTTGGAATAGAAAAATGCCTGGGCCTCATTTGAAATTTTACAAACAGTTCCTGTTTAAATGCCAAACTACAAATGGCCAAACCTTCTATTCACATGGTTTGGACAGAGCATTTCAAGCCTTGAAGATTGGGGGTTATAGGGCAGTAATTAGACAACGTGGAGGGGTCAGCAGGAGCTTTCTTAATTTGCTATCCTTGCATAGGAATGTTAAAATCAAAGTGGAAAGTTTCAGAAGATGAAGAAGAATTCAATATGTGTGTGATATTGTAGGAGTAAGGACAGCAACACAACATTTGAGTGAGTAGGCATGGGGGTCAAAGGAGTAGGCATTGCAACGGGAGGATACACTGATAGTAAAGCAGAGATGAAAGAATGACATGATGAATACGATTTAGGTGAAAAGAGGCTCAGTCTGACATAAGAGCTGGTAATGTGTTTGAAGATGGATTTATTTTGCTGTTCAAAATGACAAAAATGTCTGCAAACTATCTTTGTGCACTTTTACAACCACTTAAAGTTGTAGGGTACATATCCTTGTTTTGAATACAAAATTATATCAGTGTTGCTGTCGGCAGTGATTGTATTCACTTGTTATCACCTGTTAGTAGAATAATGCACTGGCTCAAGGTACTTCTCAGTGAGCAATCCTTTTTTCCCCTTCTTCTTTCTTCAATGCCTGGTCAAATGCATGTACAGTACAGTGAAAGAGCCGGCTGTGACGTCAAAGTTTGGCTTTTTGTTCTACTGTGCATGTGTGCCTGTGTGAAGAAGAATGAAGCAGGAAAAATATTGCTGCGTGGTGCTTGCTGAGAAGAACACCAGGCCGACACAGTTTTCTGCTAACAAGATCACTGGCCTGGGGTAACATTTGGTACTCCCCAGTGATTTAGACTTTCCTTCTCCTTTAAATAGTGAATAAGAAAATATAAGTAAGAAAATAAACCCTAATCCAATACAACCTCAGTTTCCAAAACAACACTTACACATCTACAATCACCATCTTCTATTTATAGAGAACTGCATTTTCCACAACTCTGAGTTCAAATGGAATAACAAGCATTTATACTAGAATGAGCAGATGTGTTTAAAGGGGACTTGTTAATTACAGTATGTTCCCTTGTCCCTAGCCCACTCACTGCCCCACAAAAAAACTAACATCATGTCACATTTACAGCGAGACTCTGTTAGTGTTTTTGTTCTTTTACCTAAGTAAATGCGTTGGCTTTTGGGAAGTTTGACTTCTGTCTATTACTCATTCTAAACAAATCCCATTTCTTTGTGCTGCCCTTTTCACAAATGATGTATTGATCAAATATATTCATGAGAAATCCTATTCCGAGGAAAATAATGGAGGGTGAGCTAATTGTGGCACAAGTACATTGAGTTCTCAAGCCCACAGTAAACAACCCAGAATAGTATGTGGAATTAATCTCTGCATAGCCCCAGGGAGTGGACTGCAATGTATTGCATTTAGACCCTAATTAAAGGTGCAGCTCTCCCAAAGGATTGTTGTAAAGATATCTGCAGATAAAGACTGAAAATGATTTGCTTCCTGGCAGTAAAAGGTTGGCCAGGAGCCACATGTTAATGAACCGTGTAATTATATAAGGGGAGGGTTCACAGACTTGGCATCAGCCATTCCCCTGGATGGCAGCTTCAGATTGTTTAAGCAAAAACGTAGGAAACCTTAATTTTGTGTGTCTAAGACTGGACTCACTGATCAAAGACTTAGTGGTATCCAGATCTTAAATTCAATCAATGCTATGCTTCCGGACTCCATGTTCTTTGAATGGCACTAATAATTCTCTTCTCATATTGCAGGTACAATATAGGCTGTTAAATTGAATGGCTCTTGCTGTAATGTGGCACTGCTTAGTCGTCAGGCAACTTCCGGCGACTTCGGAAAACAAAGTGCTCCGAGTGCCATCCTGCCAGCGATTTTGATTCTAGCAAGTGGGAAGGCTTTTCGTGGAGATTAGTCGCCCAAAGAATAGGCGTTTAGTTGCCTGGTGACTAAATCTCCCCAAATCTTCCTGTGTGTCTCTGCCCTTAGAGTAGCAAAACAGTGTGATTTATCACATGAAGCCTCAATGGAAGTAGCATTGGGCTTGTTTGCATTAGTGCCTCAGAGCACCCTGGGTAAACTCTACAGAGCTTGATTTTGCTGAAGTGTTTAAATAATTTTAACCCTAAGACCTATAACACACGCAGTGGATCTCATTCACCCCTATCACTTTGCATAAGTAGCTGAATTTAGTCGATTAGCTCACATACCTTAGCACCGCAAGTCCCATGGATGACCTATCCGTTTGAGACCCCTTGATGATGTGACCGGTTAGCCTCTCCCTTTTATGGCAATATCAGATGGGATTTGGCAGTTTTGAAAATGTTGGATCAGGTTGCAGACAGGTTAATGCTGAGTGGGTTAGAGACAGTTAAGGTTGCCACTAGGTATTTCACCGGCCTAGGTGATAAAATAGTGGCCAAGGCCGGGCCAGTATTACAAATTTACCGACCGACCGTACTTCCTGGTAAATTTGTTATACCCTCTTGTGCACATCTGTTTGCAGCAATTTTGGCCAATACCTCTTTATTTAGCAATACCAATTATACTTTAAGAATACTTTAATTAACCTGACAGTGAAAATTCCCTTTTAGGCCTATGTCACAGCATGATCCAGCTCAAATAAAAACAGCAATCTGGCTAGCTTTTAGCAAAGGAACATTTTCCATCAGTTAGCAACAGCACTTTGCATAAGGTTCTTTGGATCATTGATTCAGCTTCCATGGCCAGAAAGAAAACAGGCTGCATGTCAAAGGTTAGCAAGAGAAAAGTCACTTTCCAGCCTATTTATGCTGGTTTAAGTTGTTTTTTTAATCATTTGACTTTCAAGCAAACATTATTGCTCATTTTCTTTAAAGTGTTCAATTGAGAGAAACATACAAACATAAAACAGTTTCCCGTTGGAAGGTCTGCCATGCTTTGCTTCAGCACGTACCTTTTGCGTGAATATCCTTGAGCCCGCATTAATTGACCTTAAAATGAAAACATAAAAAAAAATAAACCATACAAATTAAAACATAAAACATTTAAATTTACAGTAGATGTTAAAAATATATTGTTTTTAATGAAGGTAGAACTTTGATGACTTTTTGGCATCCCTGTAGGGAGTGTGAATCCTCAAAAAGCTGGTTATGTTTTGCAAATGATGTTCTTAATTAAGCAGACTGTGATAGCGTCATTACTGTCAGCTAGGAGGCTAATTATGGCCACTTGCTCAGACAATGTTATTTCAAAGTCTTTTACTGAATAGTTGGCCATCTCATGCTTATTGTGACAATAGTGTTTATAGTGTACTAAACACCATTTACTGGAGTTGGGAGGGCCATGTTTTGTTCTATTTTAAAGTTTACTACACTTTGCCAACCAATGGGATACTTGAGAAATAGATCAAAACTACAGAAATAAACTAGAACTAGAAGAAATAAACAACATACTGACCCAGCCCACAAGATTAAACTTATTGGGGAGTGCCTAAACAACTGAAAACCACCAGTGTTTTAACCTTTAGCTCTCCTTTAAAGGAGCACAACTCTAAAAACAAGCTGATCATATGGAAATAAGTACTTTAACAATTCTAGGTTTTGCATTTAGTAAAAACACCGGGAACAATTCATATATTCAGTTACTGGAAACCATTATGTTTGTTGTTCTATTGAATAACTAAGATTTTCAGATATGGTGCCATCCATTATATGTGTCAAATTAAATATGAACAACATTGTTGTACTAAGAAAATGAAAGAAGTAGGAATTAGTAATAAAAATAGCCTTAGACTGTACAGAACTAACAACAGACAAATGATTGCCACGGGGCTGGGCTAGGCCGGCTGTGTCGCCCCCACCCTCTTGCGCATGTACACGCACAATCAAGTGTATGCACATCTTCTGTCTACCCCTAGTTCTGGTCCTGGATTGCTGCATTAGGTGACTAAATTATCAGCCTTCATATTCTACTGTCACAGCCAGGGCCCAGTGAGTAATGTCAGGGGCCACTGGTCATAGTCAGCGTGGGATTTCCAAATGAAGCCGGCCACCTCCTGTGCCCCCTACACATGCATAAGCACGTCATTATTTTACCATAGTTACATAGTTAAATTGGGTTGAAAAAAGACAAAGTCCATCAAGTTCAACCCCTCCAAATGAAAACCCAGCATCCATACACACACCCCTCCCTACTTTTAATTAAATTCTATATACCCACATCTATACTAACTATAGAGTTTAGTATCAAAGTAGCCTTTGATATTATGTCTGTCCAAAAAATCATCCAAGCCATTCTTAAAGGCATTGCACACTCAGTCTTAAAGATACAAAAATAATTTTATTAGACACTTACATAATAGCAGGTCGCCCTTCTATTATGTAAGTGTCTAATAAAATTGTTTTTGTATCTTTAAGACTGAGTGTGCAATCCTTAATTTTTTGAGCTGATATATGTTAGGAGGCTTCTTTGGGCGGCCCCCCTAGGTATTAGCACCTCAGCATTTGTTTTTGGGTGTGCGCCTTCTAATTCTTGAAGGCATTAACTGCATCAGCCATCACAACATCACCCAGCAGTGCATTCCACAACCTCACCGTCCTGACTGTGAAGAACCCCCTACGTTGCTTCAAATGAAAGTTCTTTTCTTCTAGTCTAAAGGGGTGGCCTCTGGTATGGTGATCCACTTTATGGGTAAAAAGGTCCCCTGCTATTTGTCTATAATGTCCTTGACAGTCTACCCTCATAATTTAAGTCTTCCATCCCTCTAACCAATTTAGTTTCACACCTCTGCACTCTTTCCAGCTCATTTATATGTCTTATAAGGACTGGAGTCCAAAACTGCACTGCATACTCCAGATGAGGCCTTACCAGGGACCTATAAAGAGGCATAATTATGTTTTCATCCCACCAATTAGCTCCGCTTCTCCCACTGCAACTGTTGAGCAAAAGCCAGTGCAGAGCGGGAGCTAAAGCAGAGAGGGAGCTTGCTATGCAATAAACCTTTGATATTTTTGTGTTTATATGTGTTTATATGTTATTCTATGTAACAGACGTCACTGAAAATTATTGAGCATTTTCATAGGTGGATTTTTTATTAAGGCCTGCCAAAACCTAGCTGACTTATAATTAAAAAAATAATTTAAAAACAAGAGAAAAAAGATGCTCTGACAAGCAAAGTAAATGGAAAATAGGTGTTTATCTTACTGTAAAAAGTATATATTTTGTATTATAGCTACCTTTAAGCATAGCTAGATTTGCATTCAACTCTGCATATAACATCTTTAGCCTCCCCACACAAAAATATCACCTTGCGCCTATTTACTTACATCTTTGCCATATAGCACCAGTGCAATTTCATAAAGCTAAACTGTGAGCGTTTAATGTTGTTTGGATTTCCCTCAAGGCTGTTCCTAGGTTCCTAGGTTTTAAGCTTGCCTGACCGTCTTCCCATCACCAACTGGTAAATGTGCAAGGCAGTTTGTGCATTGCAAATAGTGGGGTGCCCCTACCCACATTAGCTCTGTTGCCGGATTTAGACAAAATTGTCCAGATCGTTTTTTTTCTATAAATGCACTTCAATGCTGCCTCCCTAGACATGGGCTACATGTTACAATATGGCCCTGCTGTTTAAGTTTGTCTCTTAGATGTTAGGAAATGTAAAGTAATGATATTAAAAATGATATAAATCATTAACAGTTCTAATTGTCATTTTAATTTTTACTTACAATATTCCTTAATTTACAAATGCCAACCAGTTCTGTAGCAGCAACCAGGTAATACAAGAAGGTTGCTATGAATGTCAAACAGACAGTGAAATAGAAAAGCATTGCATAGAAGTAATACGTATATATAAATAATGTCTAATGCACAGGGTACAAAAGCTGTGTCCAGCCTTCTGTTTTTGATCTAACACACGACCCTGGCCTATCAAGTGATGCTTTGGGTTCTTGATAATAAAAGCCAAGCACTGGGCTAACTTATTTTGGTTATTACATTCCATTTGAAGTGTAACTAATTGACACCCTATTGTGAAGACTTGCATTTCTGTTTTCAAACACATCCTTCTCTTCTATCTGACAAGGTATTATGGGGTCCTCATTAGACACCCAGTCACAATGCAAAGACAATAACGGACACATCTGAAAGAATCTGTGTTTATCTTGAATAAAATAGCTTTCCTTGTTATTTACATGACATGACATGCCAGAGTTGCTTTCACTTTATGGTTAATTAAATCCTCTTAATGGACTTAATTGACTCAGTTTCATGCCAGTGTGTGCAGGTGCTGTTGATTTTGGGTGGTCACACAGTTAAAGGGAGAGCAGGAAGAAGCCAAACATTAGTGCTGGTAAGACACTGACTGAGGAAGTCATTAACTGGTGGGAAACTGCAATCAGCATTAGGAGGCATACAGCACTGGAAGACAATTATCTAAATCCCCTGGTGAGGAAGCGATTGTTACAAGCCATTTTGAGATATTTCTGGTCTAAGTGATTAGCAGTGCAGTTAAAATTCTTTAATAAGTGTTCTAACATATGATACAAGTGTACTGGACAGCAGAGTATGGCTGATTTTCTCATAAGCACATAAACATACTGTATGTATAAGTGCACCAACAAGGTCTACAAGCCAATATAGTGATATTTTTGGCCTTTATGTTCGTTTCAGCCTGGATTGACATATCAGTGAATGTTTGCTGCTGCAATTCAAAGAAGGAAATTTAAAATGCTGCAAAGGAGAATTGATGTGTGTAAGGCTGGAACTACATGATACGTCTTCATCAGACCCGACACGACGAGAGGAAACGAATGCAATGAAAATAAGGTAAGTAATAGAAATGTTGAATCTTTTTGTTGTGTGCATCCAACACAACACAACAAAGTTGTGTTGGATGCACGCAGCGACAAGGTCCAACATTTCTATCACTTATCTTATATTCGTCGCATCCGTCTGGTCGCATCCGTTTCCTCTCATTGCTTCGGATCTGATAAAGACGCATCGTGTTGTTCCAGCCTTATAGTTAATCAACAGCGTGAGGACTAGTTTTACTATGGGGGCCCATTTTGTTTTTATCTTTATTTTTATTTATTTGTAGTGCAACACACCGCCTCATGATTTATACCTTCTGCTTATTTAGTATACAGAGAGAAGCCTAGAGCAATTCATTAGCATATATTAAGTATTTACAGGGTCGGACTGGGCCCAGCCGGCCCAGATCCGCCACCTGGATTTCTTCCCGGGGGGTTCTGCCTCAGGGCCCCCCTCCAGACCCTGAGGGCTACTGCATCAGGGCCTCCCATCCGGCAACCGCGCATGCACGTCAGCACAGCTTTATGCCGCATTCAAATAGTGTGCGCTGCCACGCATGCGTGAGTGTGCACACTCGTGGGGGGGGGGAGTTTGCAGGACGGGAGGCAGTGAGGCAGCAGCCCTCAGAGTCCGAAGGGGGGCCCTGGGCCCCTGAGGCAGAAGCCCTGGTTGGCCTGGGCCCCCCAGTCTGACCCTGAGTATTTACTAATGACTTAGGGCTATTAAACACAGACATTTTTTTCTGCAGTTTATTTAAGCTTAATGAACGTTTAAACACAGGTTTGAGTGCAAAGAAAGGTGATTTGTTGCTTTAAAAAACACATAGAAACACAAAATATGTGCTTTTAAAGCTTAGAATACCTTAAAATGCATTTTAAGAAGTCTGTCCATATATATATATATATATATATATATATATATATATATATATATATATATATATATATATATACACACACAATATCAAAACAGGGGGGTTGTGGGAGCACTCTAAAGGCTTTAAGGTATATAGATATATATATATATTAGTATAATAAATGCTATTGCATATGTACCCAAAACAGGGGTTATTTTGTTACAAAGTTATGATCATAAAATTGATAAGCCACCATACCACGTCAAGGTAAACCCCGAATGGCGGTCCCTAACTTATTTTATTTTTTATGTGCATTCTAGCATTACCTGTAATCATATATATATATATATATATATATATATATATATATATATATATATATATATATGGAACATACTGCAAACATGTTATCCTTAAAAATTATTTTTAGCATCATTAAGACAGTACCAAGTGTAGCAAATTCAATGATGTTGGTTTGGATGTGCGTAGCCTCCCCAAGCCATACTTGGCTGCTTAGTTGGTATGGTAAGTGGGACCATAGTTACCAGATAGCAGTTTGATAGATAAATGAAGCGACAAAGAATAAAAGTTATACACCATTTATCCTGCCATGTGTTCTGGTGTATTATACATGGAACTGGACATATACCATTATGGAAACTTAGCCTTCCCAAACACAAAAAACACTCTCAGCCTATTCAGGCATTAATGTCAATCAAAGACTGATTAGAAGAGGGTGTTCAGATACGTACAGGGGCGGGATCCCTTAACCAGAAACCTTTTATTTAGAAAGCTCAGAATTACAGGAAGGCCATCTCCCATAGAGTCCATTTTAAGCAAATTATTCAAATTTTTAACAATTTTCTGTATTAATAAAACAGTACCTTATACTTGAAGGTAACTAAGCTGCTTGAATCCATATTGGTGACAAAACAATACAATAAAACTTTAGCTTCAAAACATATCTGCGGTGTGGTTGCTGAGAGCCTATAATATCTCAGATTTCATGTAATAGACAGTTTGAACAAAAAGGAAAATTAGCAAAATAAACAAAAAGGGCCAACTGTAAACTGTGTCAGAACAACAATGTATGCAACATATTATTTTTAATTTTAATTTTCCTTTTAAAAAATGACAATTGGCATAATAACTTCAAGTGGTTTTTCATTATTATATTGCAAGTATTTGCAGCTTATTAGCATATAGGAAAAGTAGTTCATTCTTTGTCACAGTCTGGGTTAGTCTCACACCAGAAGACACTGAAATAGTTGGGAAGCAGTTTAATGATTGGTAAGATTGATTATTTTGAAATAAAATGTGCAGAACAATAGAGAACAAGTTGCACTTCTGTCTCCAGAGAAATACTCCACTTCCTTTTTCCAAAATTCTATGGACTCTCAAGGGAGAAGCTGTGAATGCTTCATTTCCCATGCGCTGAATATAAACTACTTCATAATTTCTAGAGAGGAAAAGAGCCTTTTGTAGTTTTATACAGGAAAAGAAGGTCAGCAGAGTGTTTATAGGGGAAGCCTTAGAAGCATGTCTTGTACACCAACATCCAGTCTGTACTGTACCCTGTAACTCAGTGTATTTCCTATGGCATTATTGTTTATTATGCGTAGTATTACAAGTGTGTCTTAACCTGCTCTTTGCATGCGCATTAGACAGCCACTTTAGATACAATGCATCATCTGTCTATCCTGCAGCTTCTGTCTGTCCTGTTCCAATAACAATCCTGTTTGGCCATACTATCTTGATGGCCATTAGCCCTGAGAAAATGCAAGTTAAAACACTAGGGATTATTTATGAATGCATCCCCAATTAAGCTTGCTCTAAAATGGATGCAATAAAGAGTGCATATTGATGCAATCAATTAAGGTACGTGTGTCCAAAAACACTCCTGCGTTTCCACAAGGTTGACAATGTATCCTTCCTGATTCTTCCGACGAATGGGTTGCAACTTCACCTATTGATGCTGGGGAACCCTGCAATTGATGGCTGAATCAGTAGGTGCACCAAACTTGCAAAGATGTAAACTTTTTAAAGTCACTTACTGGGTGAGTTGCAACCGCAATTGTGTCTGTTTTCTGTTCATCCGGGCTCAATTGTGGCATATGCAACTCAGACTGCAGAAGAAACACTGCATTATGGGGAAAATGAGTTGCATCTGAAGGTGTACACTGCATAAATTAACAGCATAGCTCGCAACACATCAAGAGAAGTTTGTTTCACAGCCTGATGCAGTCCTTTTCTGACAAAAATTTCCAACCTTCCCAATCAATATCTTGTAACGCCCTGGGTCAATCAGATATTGCTCATGGAGGTCACTGTTTTGGCCCTACACATAATCCAGTACATGGCTGTCAGTGGCCACTCAGCAGATACTGGTGGCCAATGATTAATGGTAACAAGCCTGAAAGGTGCTGCAGAATAAAATTACCATCTCTTATCCACCTGGAGTGTCATTTCTCAGTTCCTTGAATATTGGGTACAGCTGGTGTCAGAGCACTCAGGAGGACAGCGGCAACCTAGAGCATCTGGGGACAAACGGCAGGACACAGAGTATGAGTCTTGAGAAACTTTTTTTCCTATGGAGAGCCAGCTTAAGCCTGACAAAACAGAAATATCGTTCCAAAGGAACCTCTCTGACCTGCCCTTTTAACAGCCAATTTTGAGTGTGTTCCCCTAAATGTTTGCCAACTACCTGTGCACACCTCACTTCCATGATAAAATACTAGCACACCTTGGGGTACCAGTGTCGTTATTTAAATCTTCATAGAAAAAAATACTTAATTAAATCCTTACTGGTTACTTTTTGATGATTTTTCCTTTAATTCTTATTTTTTTATATATTGTATTGTACAGTGGAGCATCATTTTTGTCTGATATTAACAAAACAATCTACATTTGAAATAATAACAAAGGAAATGGCTGAAAGACAGGAAAGGCTTACTGATGAGCACTTTGTGATGCCTGTCACTTTCCTCTGAACCACTACAAAGCTTGCACTCCCTGTCTGTCAACGGCCAGATCCTTGTTTTCTCTATTTTGTTATTGTACTGAGATGTTATCTCTAGGAACACAAGTGTCCTCCATAGGAATGGGTGTAACTAATTAGAACCCATCTGATCATCCTTATTTAATTTAATGTGGCTTTTCCTTTCACACTCATGCAAACATATCTTCTCCAGATTTCCTTTTTAATGCCTCTATGTTTTTGTCTGCTGATGTTTTTCATTTGCCCTGTAGTAACCCAGCCCACGCCCTCACTGAGGGTATCGATATAAACAGCAATGACATATTAGTGATATAATGTGTTCCCGCTGGGCAGGCTGTTGAGAAACACCAGAGAGATTAGCCAATATTATTTGGCTGCAGAACTGGTCATTTTGCAATACTTCCTAACTGTCAGGGTGTAACCCTCATTCATGTTCTTACCAGTGGTCTGAGACATTAAACTCAGTGGAATAATCTTCCTAATCTAGCAAATCAATTATATAAAATCAGTTAACTATAGATGGATTCTTCACACATATAACTTTTTTTAATGCATTATGGTTATTTACTTGTGTTTTTAATGCTATGCATGTTGGTTCAATGTAATGGAGGTGATGCTATTTCAACTGTGGAAATGTTAGCCCCACTTGTGCATGATTCATGAAAACCAGTGTGTGTATGGAACATCAAGTGACACCCCGTTTACTACCAAGTGAGAAATGGAATGAATGATTCATGCTTTTGGCAATGCAACCTAAACATTACTAGTGTTACACTCCAATACCGAGGAGGGTATTGTGCCACTTGATATGAGTTAAACTTTTGATTATTATATAGTTTTATGGTTCATCAGTCCAGGCTTTCTGGTCTATAAACCACATGTAGATCTCATAGGAGAATTTTTAAGCTGCTCTGTTCATGAATCACATAGCTCCAGGCCCGAATTTGTGGCGAGGCCTAGGGCGGCAAAGCATTAGGGGCAGCATGCCACTCCAGGCAGCTTTCTAGAGAGCACTGGGGACGCACAGCTCCCCAGTGCTTCGTCTCCTCCTCCGTACTCCTCGAACGGTGCAAGGTAGTGTGGGCACGTGCTAGGAACGCGTGGCCGCCTCTAGGACCGAGCCGCCCGCCCGTCAAATCCGGGCCTGCATAGCTCGTCCCTCTGACAACTGTTTGGATACATTCTTCATAGATTTTTTTTAACTATACTGACCAGGGAACAGTATAAATATAATACAGGAATGGGATCCATTGTGGGGAAACCCATTATACACAAAGCTCCAAATTATGGAAAGGCTGTCTCCCATTGACTTCATTTTATTCAAATAATTCACATTTTTAAAAATTATCTAATTCTCTGTAATAATAAAACTGTACCTTGTACTTGATCCAAACTAAGATACAAGTATTCCTTATTGGAAGCAAAACCAGTATTTAATGTTACATGATTTTCTAGTAGACTTGAATGTATAATGAATAAAGGAGCATTTACGAAAAGGGAAGCTAGAAAGGGAAATGTGTTTTGTATTTTAGGGAGAATATGGAAAAAAACACCTTTTTAGCATTAGACAATAATAGAGGTCTCTGTGGAGATCATTGCTTAATGTGTTCTGGAGGAGTGCACATGTTTTCTTAGGTAATGAAATAGCAGTTTACACCTTGGCAGTTGGTCTTGTCGGTTCTCAAGTGAACAGAAAGTCTAACATAAATGAATAAAAAGCCATAATGTTACACGGTATAGCAATACAGTTTTTTGTATTGTTGATGAGGCGAGACTATAAAGGAAGCAGACCTTTGAGGGGCCCTGTGGGGTATTGACTGAAAACATTTTGTATTCCCAAAATGTAGGGGTTCCCTGAAATGATTTTGTTATGGGGTCCAGTATCTTTTAATTCTGGCAGGGGTTCAGCTACAGCTGGATTTAGATGCAAAGCAAGTGCACAGGTCTATCTATGTGGGAACAGACATTCTCAAACAATTATAGGGAGACCTGAGTTAGATTGAGCTACAGAATAGTATGCAGGTAGCAAGAAGCATTTATTAGGACTACTAATAGTAAATAAAGAAGTCCCAAAGCAAAGAGTCGTGAAATTGCCTACCCGTGCCACATAATATCAATGCAGGGCCTGGTACAGGATAGAGGGCTATTCAGGAGACAGTAAGGTAACTAAGCAGCGGTGGGCCTGGGTGCAGGCCGTGCCCTCCACCCCAAAGGGGCGAGGTCCCGGGTGTGATAGCACCCCTGCACCCTTGGTAGTTACGCTCCTGTCAGGAGGGCAAAATATATATGCTTTCACCCTATATACCAATAAACCTTCACCATTGTATACACAACCCTAGAAGCTTCAAACATTATATTATCCTGCAATCTTGGCAAAAAAAAAAGTCTAACCCAACTTTTCCATTGATTTTTTTTTGCCACGATTTTATAAAGTTTATATAAAAACCTTAAAAATATACAATCTCGCCATCTATAACCAAAATCGACTGTTTTGCTCAGGACTGCAGTCTGGGGACATATGGTTTATGCACTGTTGTTGTACCCATTTACTGCCCTGAACTTTCTGAAGACAGAGCTTGTAAATACACTGGATTAAAAACGTTTTACAACTCCTTCTTTAACACAAAAAATGATCATCAGTGATTTGAAACTATATTAGTATTCAAAATATATGATAACATCGCCCTCTACTGTCCAGTGTCCAGTATAATCTTCTACAAAACTAACCCTTAAAGTGATACTGACACTAAAAAACTACTTTTTAAAATATGATCGTACATTAAAAGTTACCTATGGGTCATGTTGATGAGAGGTTTATTTTTGTAATTAATTGTTAGTTGAAGTTTCTAAACCTGACTGTTTTGCCAACTTGACTGTCCCATCTCAGCCCGTCAGTTAAAGTTTCTAATGCTAACGGACTCCTGCTGCACAAATATGGCAGCCCCTCATACAGGAACATAGGACATCAGAAAGGTAATGTAAAAGCATCCTGCAAATACTTTATGGCAAAGTAGCTTTCCAAGAAAATATTATGATAGATGTAAAAAAAAGTTAAATTTCTGGTGTCAGTATCTCTTTAAGGAAGGATTTACTAACAGCAAATTTTAGCCTCGGAAGGCTCCGCCACACTTTGCAGTGCATACACTTATTCATGAGAATGCAAAGTTACGTCTCAGCAGACAAACGGAAATTTGTGAGCACGAACTTTCGCTAGCGTCATTTTCTTCCTAGCAAAACTTTGTTAACTCACTTATATATTTTGTATAGACTCTTTATTAGAGATGTTGGTAAAATCACTTGAAGTGGCCACTTGTTATTAAAAATGTCCAAGGAAGCAAAATAAAGACAAAATAGATCCTCTATTGTTCTAGACACGAGCCCACCCTAAAACAAATGTGGCATGACCTTCAAACAGTTAAAAAAAATAGGTACAGCTTTGAAACACAATCCCAATTTAAAATATGGAAAAACGCCAGCGTTTTGATTTTTTTTATAACTTTTCGGCATACAGGAAATGATGTCACTCTGAAGAATTTGCTATCATTCGCCTAAGTGAAAATTCGCCTGGCGAAAGGGCGCAAAACTTCATTAGCACTGAGCTCATTTGCTAGCGAATTGTCCTTTGCGCCTTTTAGTAAATTGGCAATGTCCCTGTGGATATTCTTTTTGGCGAATTTTTGCTAGTGAAGCCCACTTCACCCTTTAGTAAATCTGCCTCTTGGAGTCAGGAAGGATTTTTTTCCCACTCTGCAGCAGATTAGAGAGGTTTCAGAAGGGCTTTTTTTGCCTTCCTCTGGACCACCTAGCAGTAAGGCAGGTTTTATATAGATAGAAAAGTTGAACAGGATGGACGTGTCTTTTTTTAAACCTAACTTTCTATGCTTCTGTGTAAGGGTTTATTAATGAATAAGGTGTTAAATTGCGGATGTCATTATTGACCAATCAGCAATATAAATAGCAATATATATGTATAAAAAAAGCAAAAACAAGACATTGAAACATTTCATCATTTATTGTCTGAAAAAAAGGATTTGTATAAAATCATCAAAGTGGTTTGTTTGATAAGTCTCCATTGTAGTTCATTTCCTAAAGCCAGTTATCCAGCTGCTTTTTCCAGTTTGAGGCAGAAGTCAATGTTTATTGGTAGTATTCCTCATGCTGGCTGGCCATGAGATCTGTAAAAGAAAATTGAGATTTGTTAGCATGCAGAAATAGCTACCCCTAGTCTACTAAGAAAAATCATTGAAACAATAATTTAACCCAATAGGATTGCTTTGCCTCCAATAAGGATTAATTATATCTTGGTTGGGATCAAGTACAAGGTACTGTTTTATTATAACAATGAAAAAGCAATAATATATATATATATATATATATATATATATATATATATATATATATATATATATATATATATATATATATATATATATATATATATGTTATAGACATTCCATTGCCAATTTCTCCCATGCAGAATTCGGGACACAAATCTATATAGGATTGCTTTGCCTCCAATAAGGATTAATTATATCTTGGTTGGGATCAAGTACAAGGTACTGTTTTATTATAACAAGGAAAAAGCAATAATATATATATATATATATATATATATATATATATATATATATATATATGTTATAGACATTCCATTGCCAATTTCTCCCATGCAGAATTCGGGACACAAATCTATGGAGGTAGACATATCTGTCCATTCAAGATCATACAACCCAGCAATCATCCACTGTGCTGTCTAATACGACCTTCACCATTTATGTTGTAAGGGGTTAACCCCCCACAGATTAACGAAACCATTTTAGTACCCTAAGTAAGCTACTCTACTAGCACCCTTTTAACTAGCCATGCCGTTTTTGTCTCTCCATGAAGACAGTGTAACAGGAGGGGCATCCTGATTGGTAGAGCTTGACTTTACCCTCAATAGAGCAGTGATACTCCTCAGCCATCGTACTCTGAGTGAACAGGCACTACTATATGCCTTTCGCAAAGGGGTATGCCTTGTACCCCACAGTCGAGCTGGCACTATCGGATGGGACAGCAAAGATGATCTTCACTTTAGGCTTGCTTTTGGTGTTGCATAGGAATGGAAGGAATAAGTGTGCATGATGTGTAACATGGTGTGTATGTATTAGTGAAATACACACTGGGAAAAGAGTATTTACTCTACAAAGCGTGATAGAAAAAAGCCTACCTTCAGTTATGTAGACGTGCCATCATCATTTTGTTCCATGCTTTCTTTCCCAGGCTATTCCAATAAACACTATTCAGAGCTGATTTAGTAGAACTACAATGTTATTTTCCCAAATTATGTCCCAAGTGCATCTATGCTGCACTGACATAAAATCCAGAACTGCAACTGATGATCCTGAAACTGCCTGCCAGTGGTGATCTTTCAACTGTCACTTTTGTTTACTTATTCTCTTTTCATACAAACAACAGTGACCTCAGCCCAATTTAAAGCTGTTGAGATCTAAGGACCAGTAACACCATTTATTGAAGTCAACCTTAATTAGTTAACTTACTTTAGTAAATGTAATAGTGGTGCTGGCTCATGGTTATCCTGAGGATAAAGAAGATGCACAAAACCTCTGCTTTTCTGTGCACTCCAAAGGGTCCCTCGCAATCTTGCAGCACCAGATATCTTCTTCCTCCATACGTGTGTGCAGCAGACAACCACTTCCTGCTTCGCACACCAGAATGTCCAGTTTTCGTGATGTCACTTCCAGAAGTGAAGACATTACCCTGCCATGACGGGTGTATTCATTTCCCTACCGGCTTTTGAAGTAAACCCTCCGACAGCCTTCCCCCTCTGTGTTCTTACACAGACTTTCCCCTCAGCGTTCCTGTCCCCCAGCCTTCCCTCAGTGTTTCTGTCACATAACTTTTTCCATGCCCCAGCCAACTGTAACCCGTAAGTCCTGTGAGGAGGAGAGCCATTGGGAGCGCGCATCTACTTTCATAGCAGCAGGGTTTGTTGCCCTATCGCTTTTTTTCAAAATGCATTACATAGTATGGAGAGGAGTTTTTTTTTTTTTTTTTTTTTTTTTTTTGCTTAACACCAGGTAAATAAATAACATACAGCATGGCATGGGTATTATTTGGATAGCATAACTTTAATGTTTTTGATAAAAAAATTTTGATCTCACTGTTTCTTTAATATTTGAAAATGGAGGAAATGTGGCAGTTGAGACTATTAAATCAGAGAAAATACCATTTGCTGATGTCCACACTGAGAGGCAAGAGCAGGAATTAAAACAGAACAGACATGAAAAATAAAGCAAATTCCCTGGGACCCACACCTTTCTTTCTTTTTGGGGATAGGACTGCAGCTGTGAGATAATAGCCATATGGGGTTACTAACACCTTCTAATTTTCAGATATGTCAGCTAATGGATTTTTCACCATTATAACTCTAATTTAAACCCTCACTCAGTGACAGTCAGTAACAGCGCAGGTACCCACTATAATTTGAACCCTAATTTTTGCTTACATTGGCCACTTAGAGCAGGGCATGATCAGGGCTTGTGGGGAGAACAGAGGCCTGGCTAAGGTGGACCGGGTAAGGGGAATAGTGGGTGTGGCCAAGATGTAGAGGGATATCTATAGATCTAAGTTGATGTGTAGGTAGCATGCCAGTGCTCAGGGCTTTGTGGAGAGGAAGCGTGAGAAGTTACACAAGTTGTGTTCCAGGACTGTGGAGTCACTCCCACCACTAGCGCTATGGTTGAGGAGAGACTTCAAAGTGCTACTAGGCAGAAGTTAGTGACTCCTCCTATAGTGAGAGCACCTCTGGGAGTCTGATAGTGGGGAATATGCAAAGGGACTTGAGGTATGGGGGCATGAAGGATGCTAATACAGATGCCCAGCAAGTTATGGCCACTGACACCAATGTGTATTACAATAATGATAATAATGTAGAGCACCTTGGGGAATATGCAGATGATGATGGTGAATAGAAGCTGCACCTAAAACACAAAAAAACTATTTCTAGACATGATAGCAGAGCCATAAGGGGTGGTGGCAGCTATAGTCTAAGGATATGCCAGCAGTAGGGGCTTCAGTTAACGATGCACTAGATAAGGATCAATGTGAGGTCCAGTATCAGTCATCAGGCTTTACAGATAGTGAGGAAACAAGGGGAAAATACACTGATGGCACGGATATAGAATCAGCTTTCATCATTAGACCCAGAAAGTTCTTGTACAAAAAGTCTGGTAATACAGCTATAGCAAACTACAGTATTTGGACGATTTCTTCATTATTGGCCCAAAGTAATCTGAAACTTGTTACAAACACAAACACTATTATTAGTGGTACCAGTTGCAGAGGAAAAGACAGCCCAGCCTACTACAAAACTGACATTTTTAGGCATTGGAATCGATACAGAGGCAAATAGATGTCGACTTCCTATGGAGAAAGTAGGCAGTCCACAGGATTATATCAGCCAATAAGGTATCCTTGAAAGATATTCAGGTATTACTTGGGTTGCTGAATTTGCCTGTTGAGTAATCTCAATGGGTGGCTCAGAAAGTCCACAGCAGGGGTAAAAAATATTTTAGAACTATAGGCAGAAGAATTCATAACAGAGCCATTAAGTTCTTATGTGACAATATGGGAGTAGTGCATGCTGTTAATAAGTTGTCATCAGATTCAGGCCCAGTGATTAGGCTATTGACACATCTGCATGCAGTTTAATATTTCCTTCAAAACTCAATATGTTCCACGTGTAGAGTACACAATGACAGTTGCCCTGTCTAGGATAGTGAAAACAAGACTTTTTATTTAGAATTGACCCTAATGCATCAAAAACACCTCATACATGCTCTGATAATTTATGGCAGTTGGTGATCCCATCCTTAAAAAGCTACACACAAGGTCTGTATCAGAAAAAATATATATTTTTAGCTCCAAAAGTGCATGGAAAAGATGGCAGCTTTTTTGTGATAGTCATAAGAGTTAATGCAGCCTTAAATACTTGTTGGCTTTTCTTAATAATGTATTGGGAAGGTAAATTGAAAGCTCTATATTAGTTGAAATTTCACTTTTTTCCTTGGCCCAGATTTAGTATGACTGGGTAGATTTTGATCTGCCCTCCCACTCTCCCTATTATGAAAATCTGCAAATCACCAGGTTTTTAGTTGCCTATCTATTTATATAGATATTGATGAGATAATATAACTCTTGTTGTCACATCAAAAAGATCCCCAGTGCTATGGAATGCTGCAATTTTATTGGTCAGATGGGTATGCAGGCATATACCCATTATTGCCTGGTAAACAGATCAGGATTGCAGGCAAATAGACTGCATAACGATGTTCAGCATACTTATAAACACCTATGTATGCAGTTTCTACTTTGCAATGATGTATTGCGGGTAATGGTGCAGTCTTACTTGTCACATGGGAAGGCATTTGATTTTGGGGTAAAAGATGGTATGTTGAAGACTTTGTCACAAAACAGTCTGGGATGTGATTTGGGGGTAAACGGATGGCAATAGTGGATAGTTGGAATTTCAGCACATTTGAAAACCCCTAATTAAATGTATTTTCCTTCAAAACAATGCTTAGCTCAATATAGTTCTTTGATACTATGGAATGGTGCAGTCTGATTGGTCAGATGGTAGATGCATGATATTGGGGCAAACAGTAGGTTGAAGCTCAGCACCTTTGATTACCCCTTGGCACATGTTTTATCATTTCAGCAAAGTGCTGCTGTGTAGTTCTGCAGTACGGGTATAGGTTCTATTATCCTGGATGCTTGAGACCTTGGGTTTTCTGGATAAGGCATCTTCTCATAATTTGATCTCAAGATTTTAAGCCTGCATTAATTCATGCAGCTAAGTTGCCATCAAGTACAAGCTACTGTTTTATTTTTACAGAGGATATCTCCTTCAATATTACTTAGGACAGTACCAGCTATTAATAAACTCCTGAATCAGATAAATGTAATAAATGTTGTAAATCAGCAATCCGGAAGGCAAAGAAAGGAAATGAAGAGTTAATTGTGGTGGAGGTGAAAACTAACCCTAAAAAGTTTTTTAATTATATTAATAGTAAAAAGAGTCAGAGTTCCCAGGCTCACTTCATAGCTGCACCAATGACTCAGCTCAATCTAGTCAGTGGCTGACTCGGGATATGATTCATAAAGTTCATAAAAATGTATGTAAACAAGGCTCCAGGGCCTGATGGCATACACCCCTGGGTTCTAAGAGAGCTTAGTTCAGTTTTAGAGCAGCCCCTATTACTGATTTTCTCAGATTCAGTTTCATCTGGTATGGTGCCTATGGATTGGAGAAAAGCCCATGTTATTCCAATATTTAAAAAGGGATTACGATCTCAGCCTGACAATTATAGGCCAGTAAGTTTGACATTGGTGGTGGGCAAATTATTTGAATGCTTGTTAAGGGATCACATTCAAAAGGTTGTCCTAGTGAATGGCTATATTAGCAGCAATCAGCATGACTTTATGAAGGATTGGTCATGTCAGACAAACTTGATTGTTTTTTATGATCAGGTAAGTAAGATGCTGGACAGTGGGGGCAGTAGATGTGATCTATTTGGATTTTGCCAAAGCGTTTGATACTGTGGCCCACAAACGACTGCTTTCTAAACTAAAATCTGTTGGGCTTAATGAAGTCGTTTGCACATGGATAGGAAACTGGCTACAGGATTGGGTACAGAGGGTGGTTGTTAATGGTACATTCTCTACTTGGAGTAAGGTTCTTAGTGGGATCCCTCAGTGCTATTGGGTCAACTTTTATTTAACTTGTTCATTAATAACTTAGGGGAGGGTATTGTAAGTAATGTATCAGTGTTTGCAGACAACACAAAACTATCAAGCCCAGTTAATTCCATCCAAGATGTGGCATCCTTGCAACATGATCTTGATAAACTGGCAATCTGGGAAGCTAATAGATTCAATGTTGATAAATATAAATTCATGTACCTGGGATGGAAAAATATCCAAGCCACTTATACCCTTAATGGGACTGCACTAGGCAAATCCATTATGGAAAAGGACCTTGGAGTCCTTGTAGATGATAAACTTGGCTGTAGCAAGCAATGCCAGTCAGCAGCATCGAGGGCAAATAAGGTCTTGAGCTGTATTAAAAGTGGCATAGAATCAGGGGAGGAGGGGGTCATTCTTCCACGAGCACTTGTAAGGCCCCATCTAGAATATGCTGTACAGTTTTGGTCTCCATCACTCAAACAGAAGATTATTGTATTACAGAGGGTACAGGGAAGGGCAACTAAGCTGGTAAAAGGTATTGAAAATCTTGGCTATGAGGAAAGACTGGCCAAATTGGGGATGTTTACGCTGGAGAAGAGGCACTTAAGGGGAGATATGATAACTATGTATAAATATATAAGGGGATCATATAATAATCTCTCTAATGCTTTATTTACCAGTAGGTCTTTCCAGCTGACACAAGGTCATCCATTCCGATTAGAAGAAAAGAGGTTCCGCCTAAATATTCGGAAGGGTTTTTTTTACAGTGAGAGATGTGAAGATGTGGAATTCTCTACCTGAATCAGTTGTACAGGCTGATACATTAGATAGCTTTAAGAAGGGGTTGGATGGCTTTTCAGCAAGTGAGGGAATACAGGGTTATGGGAGATAGCTCATAGTACAAGTTGATCCAGGGACTAGTCCGATTGCCATTTTGGAGTCAGGAAGGAATATTTTCCCCCTCAAAAAATTGGAGAGGCTTCAGATGGGTTTGTATGCCTTCCTCTGGATCAACTAGCAGTTAGGCAGATTAAAAAAAAAAAACTAAAAGGTTGAACTTGATGGACGTGTGTCTTTTTTCAACCTTACTTACTATGTTACTATGTAGATGTTTGCTTACATTATTCAAACTTAACTAGGTTAGTAAAAGCTCAATATAACATTGTCATGGATTACAGAAGTAAGATTTTTGTTCTGCTGCCTGAAAGTCCAGTGGCTAACTATGCAGCTTTTCTCCCATTTATACTGTATGAATATGCATATTCCTCGCTGCAGGAAGGTCCAGGCACATTGGGTGTTGGGCCCCTATAGATAACAATACTGTGGTGTAAGGATGGAGCTTTTTCCCCCCAAATTTCATCTTCATTTATTCATTTGGACTGAATAGATTCAGTGTCTTCATTCACTTTATTTTAATTACTTCTCCTTACATATTATCATGCATTCTTTCCTCCATTTCTTCTTTTTGTTCTCATATAGAAATGGGGGAATGGCCGTGGTATAGACATACAAACAGGTTGGGTGAACAGAAGGGCCAACTGACACCTGGGCCCACTAGGAGTTTTCCTGGTATCCCAGTAGTCCATTCCAATCCAATGCTACATTTATTCATACAGCACCATCAAGTTACACTGCTTTTTACATTGATTTAAAGCAAACACAAGTTCAAAATTCATCTTCCTTTATTTATATAGCACTAGCAAGTTACTGAGCTTTTTACATTAATTTGTAACAAACTAAAGTCTATAATTAAAAGAAGTCGTTTAGCACTAGGGGGTGCCAAATGTTAGGCACCCCCAAGTAAATGTATCAACTGACCTGAATGTATTTACTTACCTGAGCTTTTTACATTAATGTGTAACAAACTAAAGTCTATAATTTAAAGGAGGAGGAAAGTTGTTTAGCACTTGGGGGTGCCAAATGTTAGGCACCCCCATGTGAATGTATTTACTTACCTGAAACCCCGGGCCGGTGCTCCTATCAGCAGAAAACTGCACTGGCCGGGGTTATACCAACGCCTTTCCTTCTACTTTCACAAACAGGGGTTAGAAAATAAAAATTGGATGAGGGCCCTAACCCCTTACAATTTACAGAGGTTAGGGATAATTTAAAACATAAGTAAACACACTTGGTGTTTACGTCAAGTTGATTCCTGATCAATACAGATGCAGTGAATGTGCTTTCCAAACAGATATTTACGGGTATTTAAGGATTGATCATCTGACATTACATTTACAATTAGTTAGTTATTGTACACAAGCTTAGTATAGGAAAACAGGTTGCTTTTAATTGATGACTTTACCCAGCCCCTTTGTATAATTTCCTGCAGATGCCCATGTGGGTAGTACATAGGAATCAGGGCATATTGATGGGTACAAAAGTGTATGTGTATTTTACATTTATAAAAGGATATGTGTCTACATATATATGGTTGGTAGAAATGCATCTGGATATGATGGTGGGTTGTACATATGCATCTGGAAATATGGATAAATATGCAAGTGTTGCACTGTATGTATTGAATTCATCTACAGAAGGTTATGCAAGTGTATATGACTACTACATAGGTTTCTAAACATATGGATCATGTGCAAATGGATATACAGTACATAATGTGCTACATATGCATTTGGACATACAGATATGCATACAGGCATATGAATGTATATAGTGTGTGCTGTATGTATACAACTGCATGTGAGTGCAAGTGGATATGAATTGCACACATTAATCTTGACATGAGGATAAGCATAAAAGTGTATGCTGAACATATGCCTACAATGTACAAAAGCACACTCAGTGAGGTGTGTTCTATAAATTCATTTGGATATTAGGTTGTGTGCGTAAGCCCTCCACACATATACGTTGCTCGGTGTGACCTCACAAAGTAAAACCGTTCTGGATATTTTACCTGAGCCTTTTAAAGGAGACATTTTGTGTTAAAAAATATATATATATATATAATTGTGCTTTAAAAAGTAGTGTTTCAGGCTGATTTATTGAATATTTCTGCAAAAACCCTAATAATCCCTCCCTTCTCTTCCACTTCCTGCTCCCTGAATTCCCAGGCTGTGCAGGGGAGCTGGCAGCTCTAAACTCACTATACTGTAGGACAGGAACCAATCAGCAGCTAGCAGGGCTGTGATTGGCTGTCCCCTCCTACTGTTCTTCTGGCAGGGACCGTTATGGCACACTCACCTCTCATTCAAAACACAGACAGGGACCAGTGAACATCTAATGGGAGCTCCAATACAGGGGCAATTTTTAAAGATACTATTCATTTTTAGCACCATGTAAAAGCAACACCAGATATTACTTATAATTGCCTACAAAATTAGGGGGTTTTCATTTATCCTATATGTAAGGTTGCCACCTGGCTGGTATTTTACGAGCCTGGCTGGTAAAAATGATGGTTGATCCCAATGTTATTAAAAAAGATAGGGCCGGTATTTTTTTCCAAAAAGGGTGGTAACCCTACGCTATATGGCTCCTTTAAATATGTGCGCTGAGAATCAAATAACATTATCATGTTTTAAGTATAACTGAGATCAAGGCAGAACACGAACATGGCCAAATAAAGCAGCATCGACCTATGGCAGGCTATATTTGCTCTTGGCTACCACCTCCTCGCCCTATATACTGCGTCGTCCACATAAACGTGTTCAGTTCCGCGTTTTCCAACCCAACAGAGGTCAGATTTGAATGGGGGCTTGGAAAGTTTGTCAGAGGTGAACCTTTACACCGTACTCGCTATCGGACTGGCATGGGAACTGAAGAAACGGCTATAACGGCTTAGGCTGACCAACCACATGATAAAACGGCTTCAATACAGGAAGCGGCTCCACGTTTGCGTTCCAACACACGCCAACCAATAAGAAGCCGGGTGCCGCAACTTATCACGTGATTTAAACCGGAAGCGGGAAGTTTGTTTTTTGTGTTGAGCGGAACTGAGTTCCCGCAATGAAGCTGTCGGAGTCCGTGATGGCGCAAAATCCTGTGTCTTTCCAGAAGCTTCAGGAACAGTGCGAGGAACAGGAGTTGGAGGTATTGTGATTCACTAAGTGCTGCCTCGCGTGGGGGCGGAGTGTAACAGTGTAGCGCAGGGAGGGAGTGCCATTATGGGGATATGTCATTTATGGCGCATCCATAGAAATACATGTTGCTGCTGCTTTTACGTTGACGTTTTATTAAACTCGCTGTCATTGTCTCGTTGTTCTCACAGGCTCCAGGCGGTATTGCCAGTCCTCAGGTGTACAACCAGCTCTTGGCATTGTACTTGCTGCATAATGACTTGTAAGTCTCCTCATTTCTTCATCACACATTCATTTAAAATTTTTGGATGCCCTACCCCCTCTCCCATTGTAAACAATTTGTTTTGACATACTTATCTGCCTTCAAAGGGGACCTGTCGCCAAATCCTATTTTATCACATTAGGCAAAAAAACTCCACAATCCCTAAACTACAGCCTTTGAGCAGCTCATCATGCGAGGACTATTCAGTGATCACTTGGGGGTGCCTAACTTTTGGCACCCCGAAGTAGAAAGACCTTTCCTTCTCCTTTAATGCCAAAAATAACACAAACATTAGGTCCCCTTAAATCTTATTGACAGATATCCAAGTACAGTGTTGGCAATAAATTGTTTTTACTTTTTTATTATTTGTGGATTATTAGCATTTTATTCAGCGGCTTTCCAGTTTGCAATTTTCAGCAAAAGAAGAAGAAAAACAAACTATAAAAAATAAATAATAAAGACCAATTGAAAAGATGCTTAGAATTAGCCATTCTGTAACATACTAAAAGTTAACTTATAGGTGAACCACCCCTTTAACAATATTAACAGTGTTAGGCACATATCAATAAAAGTTATATTTTATTGTAGATTGAGCCCCATGAGACATGCATTTGTTCTTTAATATAGGTATAGACGTATAGTATTGTGGAGAGAAACACCCAAGATGAATGGTAATTCATTCCACTTTGTGCTGCCTTATTTGTTTAGTGATGCCTTAAAATATGATGTGTGTAATTTCAAGTAAAATACATTATAAGTCCAGAAGGAATAAGTAACAAAACGGTTTCCCCAAACACGTCAGTAACATTGATAGCGGTGTCTGCACATCTCTGAACAAATTCATTCACAAAATTGCCAGTTTTGTTCAAGAAATAATTCTGTATAGTGTTTGAAACTTTTGGTGCTTTTTCTCTTTTTATTAGGAATAATGCACGTTATTTGTGGAAAAGAATCCCGTCGGCAATCAAATCCGTAAGTAATGTTATCAGCTTGTTTGTGTAATAGCTTAATTCTACTACTACTTATCTAATGGTGCATCAGCAAATTCTAATAATGCCTATATTTATTCAAATCTATTCTATATTTTGCCCATATTTAAAAGGCTGATATGATAATCTGCAGAGGTGGGTTGTATACTTTTTTTCTGTTTATGCTTAAAGGTAAAATAGCCCTTAGGTCTGTTCAAACCTGATTTAAAGACTTTTTAAAGAACCTGAATTAAGACCTGCTGGACCCCCTACAATCTGGTTTTAAGCCACAACACTTCACTACAACTGCCCTGACTCGACTAATGACCTTTTAACCACTAAAGCCAAAAATCATTTCTCACTACTAATACTGCTTGATCTCTCAGCTGCATTTGACACTGTAGATCACCCTCTCCTCCTCCAGTCCCTCCATTCGCTTGGCCTTTGTGACACAGCCCTGTCCTGGTTTTCTACTTACATCACCAATCATTACTTCTGTGTCTCCTACAATGGAGTAGCATCTTCTCCCCTACCTATTTCTGTTGGGATTCCTCAAGGCTCTGTCCTGGGACCCTTACTATTCTCCCTCTATACTTCCTCCCTCAGCAAATTAATCAACTCGTATGGTTTCCACTACCACTTGTATGCTGACGATACTCAGATCTATCTCTCATCTCCTGATCTCAACCCAGAACTCCTCTGCCTCGCCATTCTGTCAATCCCTGCACTGGCTTCCGCTAACTTTCAGAATCAAATTCAAATTGACCATGATTCAAAGCACTTCATAACTCTGCCTCACCCTGCATCTCTGAACTCATCTCTATATACTCACCCAACTGCTTACTACGCTCCTCTACTGAACTGCTACTCCACTCTTCCCTCATTACCTCCTCACATGCTCGCATTCAAGACTTTGTAAGGGCTGCACCCCTGCTCTTTAACTCTATCCCACGGTCTGTCCGACTTTCTCCCAACATTCCTGCTTTCAAGAAATCTCGAGAAGCCTACCCTCACTCTGCTTAACTACCAAACGCAAAACCACATACAGTACCACATTTCTCAACCGCTTAATTCGATCTTGCCCACTCCCACACCTTGTGTATTATTCCCTTACCTTTAGAGTGTAAGCTCTCTGCATAGGGCCTTCCTCAACTTTTGTACCGGTATTGATTGTGATGTATGTAACTCCATATGTTCTATGTATATAATTCATGTGATTTAGTTGTATAATCACATTTACTTTAAAGTGCTATGCAATGTGTTGGCGCTATATAAATGCATGTTAATAAGACTCATTCAAGTCTTGAATTGTTTTGAATAGGGATGTTTGGAATTAACCTGTTTTCGCTGGCAAAACTTTGCAAGAAAACTGCTGCCTTCCTCACCCCACCTCTATACAAAACTTTCTTTACCTCTTTGTGGGATCCTGGAACTATAATAATTTGACGGTGTAAATGCCCTTTAAAGGAGAACGAAAGGTTTCATGCCCCTCCTGAAACGCCGTACTTTAATTACTCAATTCACAATGGTTTACTTGCACCAGCACATTGAATTAAATCACTGCAGCGGACTTTGTGGCCGCCATATAGATGAAGTGCTCGTCTTATCCTCTGTCTCCCGGTCCGAAAGCACGCATGTGCAGTTCTCCTTCATGACCCCTTCGTATCACAAGGACCAAAGATCGCATTCTTTTACAGCAACAAGAAGCGATCATTGCTGTTGGCACTTCACAATGAAGTGGAGGAGAAGGAGGTTAATGATGACGTTCACTTTTAACATGTGATCAGAATTACATCACTGGCCTGGGGGAAGTAGAGTGATCATTTGCTCATGCGCAGATTTATTCTGCGCATGTGCAAGCCCTGATTGAGCAGTATTCTATCAGCAGAGGGATGTCCTCTGTATTTTATGCACTCTTCAATATTTTTAACATCAATCTCTACATGCAGCTAAAGGGAACCTTCTATAGAGGCAGCATTATTGTAAGTAGTTCTTCACCTAAGGGGTAATACATAGAGCTTTTTTTTAACTTTCCTTCTCCTTTAAGTAGCAATATTTTGGACAGGTTATAATGTTAATATTGGTTGACAGGATGTGTTTATATTAGTTTCCTTTCTGATCTTTAAGAACATGACACTCAGCACTGGTTTAAAAACATTTCTAGGTTATCTCCAGGACCAGTGTTAAAAAAATGTATCTTCTAGAACGGTTTCCACTATTTCAATAACATTCTAATGCAGTCTATTCTTAATCATTTGCAGTCCCACTCTGAGCTTGGTGGGATCTGGGAAGTAGGACAGAAGATTTGGCAGAGAGATTTCCCAGGGATCTACACATCCATCTCTGCATATCAGTGGTCTGAGAACATCCAACAAATCATGGAGGCTGTAAGAGGTATAACCCCATTTAATAGCGGAGTGTGCTGTATTCAGACACAATAACTTCTGACTGGAAACTATAACTAGTAACTTGGGAGGATGAAATGTGCTTACTTTGTAGATAATACTGCATTTGCACCTGCTACAGCTTTGAATAGTGGGGAATATTCTCCCACACCAGAATTCAAATTTTTTTTGAAATTAGGCATCCCAAGTTTAATTACATATTCAAGAGAATTCTCCAGTGAGAATCCTCTTTACTAGCTCTGTGTCAGTCATTCATTAGTCTGTGTGTATGCCAATTATTATTTGACACAAACACTCTCCCGGTTCATAACATTCATTAATAACATAAAATTAGCAGTTTTACTACAGCATATAACCCCACTCAGTCTTAATAGCAAGAAAACGTTCTGGATGGTCTGCTCATAATTGCCCATACTAAAGACACTTCTTACAGGATGTGTGCACCAAAAATAAAGCCTTCTGCTCCTGTGTCCCTGCACACTTCCATACCTCATCCTTCTCTCGCTCCTCCAGTGCTCTTGAGTTTCTGCAGAGACTGCGTTACTGGCGAGCGCTATAGTAGCGATAGAAGAATGTGGTTCTGAAGTATGAATGAAGAGTGGTAGACAGACTTTCACAGGAGTACACGTTTAACTGTTTGTGATGATGCATGAGTTTTGGGGTTCTTTACCAGTCAAAAGCAACCACTCAAAGAGCTTCGTTTGCCAAAGTCGGGAGTCTTCGGGAAAACAAAGCACTCCAAGTGCCATCCCCATATTAGTTGCCAAAAGAAGAAGCGATTTGTCGCTGGGCGGCTAATCTCCCCCAGTAGCTTTGTGTGCCCCTGCTCTTTAACTTGGCAGCCACAACTTGAAAGCTGCAGGATACCATATGTAAAATAAATTGCATATTGTCTACATTGCTGTCTGCATCATGTTACGTTTATTTGAAAGCAATCTACAACTTGATTATTTTGCATATTGCAGCCTAGGAGAAGTTTGAACATTTCATAAAGAGCAAGTTAGAGTATACAGCTATGTTCAGAATAACAGCTCCGTGTTTAGAAAAATGAATAAAATTCAAAATCCTTATAGCTTATTTCCATGCTTGCAAATGATTTGGGAACACTGCACATTCTATTTCAAATCAAAACATGAAAGTCAATGTGTTCTTTGGCAAATTGTAACCTTTTTTCAACAAGTGGACTTCGCGGGGGCTTCTTGCCGATGGCTTGGCTTCACATAGGAGTCTTCTAATTGTAACAGTACTCACAGGTAACTTTAGACCTTTTGGCCATTCTTCTATCCATTTGAATGGTAGTTTTCCATTTTTATTCCACCTGACTGTAAGCTTAAATGAGGCGTAGATATAACTAACCGTACATTAAAAAAAATACTTATGGCAAATATATTTTTTATTCCATAGATGCGACACAACAGCGAGCTTTTGGTTTGGTTTCCCAAGCATATACCTCGATTTCTGCAGATGATTTTGCAGCTTTTGTTGGTCTTCCTGTAGAGGAGGCTGTTAAAGGTTTGTGCTTTTTTTTTTTTTTTTATGAATAAAATGCGGCTTTGGTGCAAGGTTTATAACTGTTATGTGCATAAATTATTTTTATATGGGTGTCTCCATATCCACACTATTGTAAAGCAGTGCCTTAAAGGGCATGTCAACCCGAAAAATAGAAATCTGCCTAATAAAAGAAGACCAACTTTTCAGTATGTATTTATCACATTTTTCAGTGCTTTCAAAGGGCAAATCAACTCCAAAATAAAAGTGCCTTATAAAAGAAAATGTAATTCTAATCAATTTTCCAATATACACTTATTAAAAATTTTCAGTGCTTTTAAAGTTATTTGTAAAAACATTTGCCATTGAAAGCAGCATTTGCTTAACACCTGGTTGTTAATTTAAGCATTGTTGCAAAAGTCTTTGTTCCCCATCAAAGACGGGTCTGTTAATCAGCTGACTTGTCTTACATTGCATCATCAGTCTGAGCCACTAGGGCAGACACTAGACAGGGGGCAAACCCTGCTTTCAATAGCCATACATATACAGCAGGGAAAATAAGTATTGAACATGTCCATGTTTTTCTCAGTAAATATATTTCTAATGGGGCAATTGACATGCATTTTACGTAATCCACACATACCAAGAATTCTTAACAAAAAAGTCCGTAAATTAAGTTATGTGTAGTAAAGTGGAATGACACAGGGAATAACTTTGTTGGTATTGACCGCTTTAAGATGTCTTCTTTATGAAGAAACTACTCGTATGCATTGCTCAGGTGATTTTTTTTTTTTTTTTTTTTTTATTTTATTTTTTTTTTTTGGTCTCCTTCTTCCACACTGTTTTCAAATCTTGGCGGTTCCAGGGGGCTTCTTCAATGAACTCTGATCTTCAGTTCTTTCCATAGATTTTTGATTGGATTCAAGTCAGGTGATTGACTGGGCCATTCTAGTAGCTTTATTTTCTTTCTCTGAAACCAATTCAGAGTTTCCTTGGCTGTGTGTTTGGGATCATTGTCTTGCTGAAATGTCCACCCTCATTTTATCTTCAGCAGATTCTTATCAAGAATGTCCCGGTAGATTTCACTTTCATCCTTCCTTCAATCACATGAAGTCTGCCAGTACTATCTGCTGAAAAACAGCCCCACGCTATGATGATCCCACCTCCAAACTTCACTTCTGGGGTTTTTGGGGTGTATGGTGTATGCAATGACATGCAATACTTTGTGTTATTTCACTTTATTACACAACTTAATTTATGGACTTGTTTAGAGTCCTTTGTAGGTGTGGATTACTTGGGTTATTACTGACATCTGCTGTAAATTTCATGTCAATAGCCCCATTAGAAATATATTTACTAAGAAATACGTTTACCTGTTCAATACTTATTTTCACTGCAGTATAAAAACTTAAAAACCATAGATGTGTAATGGAACGTATTAGGGGTGCAACAAATCCAGGATTCGATTCGGGATTCAGCCTTTTTCAGCAGGATTTGGATTCTACCGAATCCTTGTACATGGCCGAACTGAATCCTGATTTGCTTATGTAAATTAGGCATGGGAAGGGAAATCACCTGACTTTTTGTCACAAAACAAGGAAGTAAAAAACATTTATCCTACCTTTTACTTTCTCTCCCCTAATTTGCAGGGGCAAATTCGGATTCTGTTCGATATTCGGCCAAATCTTTCATGAAGGATTCGGCCGAATCCCAAAAAGTGGATTTGGTGCATCCCTATAATGTATATTGCAAAATTGCTTTGAAATTATTTTTGGAATAAACATTTTTTTCAACACACATAAGTTAATGGTTCTGCTGCAGCAGAATTCTACACTGAAATCTATTTTTCAAAAGAGCAAACAGATTGTTTTCTATTTAATTTTGAAATCTGACATAGGGCTAGACATGTTGGTTTCCCAGGTGCCCTCAGTCATGTGACTTGCTGTAATAAAAATCAGTCACTCTTTACTACTGCACATTGCACTGATATCAACCACCCCCTTATCCCTAGCAGCCCATCAACAGAACAGTGGGAACGTAACAGGATAGCTGCTCCCCTACACCTGCATTGCTATGTGTAGATCTGAAAATACATTACAGGAGGAGAAACAATAGCTTTTCTTAGGGTCTGCAACCCTTGAAAGCAGCATTTGCTTAATGCCTGGTTATTACTTTTGGAACAATGTTGCAAAAGTCTGAGTTTCCCAGCAAAGACAGGTCTGTTTATCGGCTGGCTTGTCAGTCTGAGCCACCAGGGCAGAGAATTGAATGGGACCGACAAACACCGCTTTCATTACAGACACATTACATACATAAATTAATATCTGTAGGAAAATAATAATGAATGTATACTGCAAACTTGTTTAGAATTATGTTTTATTTTAGATAGATGGATATATAGATATGTATACCGTATGTGTTGCTCTTGGGTAGAGTAAATATGAATTATCTCCTTTAAGTGTTGTCATGATACAGGCCTGTAATAGTTAATAAAACAGGCCAAGGTATCATGAGAAATATTTCTGCCAACATCTAAATCAGACACATGACAGGCCTCTTTTCACTATGGTCAGAGGGGTCAGAGCTGTAATGCCCTCCTCCATGCCCTGGCTGATAAGAGCCATTCCATGGGGAGGGGGGAAGCCCAAGGAGTGAGAACTTAATGTTCCCAGCAAGACCCTCAAAGGTGAAGTAAAGGTTACATATAATGTATACTCCAATATATTTATCCTTACAGAACCCATACCTGTTGTACGAACAGTATAAAAAACTGATGATGGGTTCAAGGCAATTTCATCGTTCCAACGAGTCCAAACATGACTGGGTTTGGTACTCTGTGTATTAGATATGGATATCTGGGCAGGGGCAGGTCACACAGTATTGATGTTTAGTATCTATGGAATCCCTGAGAGAATTAATAACCAATGAATATAATATCATCTCTCTCCTATGTTCCTATAAGGAGTTATGGTCATGATATTCTTGGTCCAGTTCCTACTCACAGGAGGTCATAAAAACTCAATCTTTGTCCTGCTAGGCCACGCCCCCTTACATTCCTGAGGGAGGGGGGAGTGTGCAGTTACCTGATGCCCTGAAATCACTGATAAATAGTCAGCTCTTCTGACTAAACTTTGGATTTACTTTGGAGGACCAATTGCGATTGGAAGTTATCCCGTTTGTTTCCCCTTGCCTCCAGGACCAGGAATTCTATATCTTTGGAGTTAAGTATAGATTTTCCATGTTTTCCTTTTTATTTTACAACTGTTTGTAATTGTATTATTGAATGTATGTCTCTTTTTGTAACATCTTTTTGTATTTTGCACTGTTATACCTTTTATAATATTAAAGAGAATTTAATAAGATTGTCTTTGGTGCTCTAAACGAACCTAGCCTGAAAGAGTGTAACTGTGAGCCTTAACCCTCTGCATACTGAAGTACTTGTTGAGTCAGTAGGAACTAACTGACTATAGTGAGAGAGTGTTGATTGACTTGGTGTATTGTGAATTATTACCTGTAAGAGAGAACAGGAGAATAGTCACACTAGGTTTCTATCGCCTGTGAATGATAGATGGTGGCAGCGAATGAGTTTTGTGGGTGTTGGTTGGTGTTTGGGGTGCTTTTGTGTTAGTCTAACCTGTGTGCAAGGTGGGTGAGAGACTGAGTGAGTGACCCCTGATAGCCACACCTAAAGTCACGTGCGGTTGGAAGTACCGTGTTCGTGACAAGTGTGCTCAGTGCTGACTTTTTTGTATTCATCCTTTCCCAGACACTTGTAGAGCTTTTGACTAGGAACCTGGCTGATGTTCCTTCTTCAGCCATACAATCTGTACATTACTTTATTATGCTAATTGATCCTCCAATAGTAAACTTACTATGTCGATGATTAAATAATAGGCTAGCATTTTGTTATGCTGTCCAGCTTGTTCCAGATTTGTTTTTTGCAGTCCTGCCCAAGGCATCATCCAGGATTTGGTACCTACCACAGAATATGCTGAGGGTGGAGTTCATTCAAAGTATAGGAACCTCAAAAAAAAAAAAGAGCACTGCTCTTTATGGCAGCCTTCTTTTCCTTTACAAACTTGTTTCTATGAGCTGGAGCAAATGTTATATGTTGCTGCATTTGAATGCTTATGATGAGTTTCAAATAGCGAGGTATCCTCAGCTGGATGGGATCATTCCAAATTAATGTTGCTTTTTTCTTTTGTCAACAGGAGTGTTGGAACAGGGTTGGCAGGCTGATTCAGCCACTGGGATGGTAATGCCAAAAAAGCCAGGTAGGTGGCACTGCGGTTCCACAAGATCTGTTGGGCAGGCAATATAATATTTATACAAAGTTCATAATACACATAAAAAGTATATAAAGTATGCATATAGATTCTCTACTTACATAGTAAAATAGTAAGTTAGGTTGAAAAGACACGTTCAACCTCTTAACTTTTTTTTAACCTGCCTAACTGCTAGATTATCTTTTTAAATAATATTAAACCTGTTAACATATTTAGGAGGGTACCTTTACATATACTTTTTCAACATCTATAACAGTAAATAAAAGTATTTGTGCCTGTGTAACACAGGGATACAAATATTTTTTCCTCCCTACACTTCCACCATTCATTCACTAAAGGAAGAACAACTTAATGTGGCATATATACGGTTTCTATATTCCTAAAGCCATTTAAGCTTTTTTTAATTCTGTTCTGCAACACTGTGATCAGAAGGCGGTGCTTTGGTCAGTGTAATTTCTCTTTCTGCTCTGCTCATAGATTCGGCGCCCTTGTCTTTGATCCCCAACGAACAGCAGCTGGCCAGACTTACTGACTACGTGGCTTTCCTAGAGAATTAAAGCTCCCTCCTACTTCAAGATCAAAAGGCGCTGGTAGAGTGAAATCATGTGAAATCCTCTGCACCTCCAAACCCACACACATCAATCATTGAACTTTTTCTCTACTGTGTGAGCTTATGTCTGAAGTTGGAAAGAGTTAACCCAGATGGGAGACCATGAAGCATTCTGTTGGCTTGGGTGCTGTGCATGTGAACCTCTTTACTGTAGCTCTGTGCAGTGCAATTTGTTGTAGGCACCTCTGACAATAAACTGGTTAAGATGCTGCATAGTCATGTATGAATGATTGCTCTTTAACACATTAAGTGTTGAATGCTCGCTGTTATACAATTAGGAGTTAAGACTTACCAGTGAATTGCATAAGAGAGGCTTGCTCTTATGGCAAAGGAAGTGTTTTTTTTTTGGGGTTTTTTTTCCATTTTGAACTCCATGAATAAATAAGAAAGTCTAATACTGTCCCACAGTAAATGTAGACCTGTGTCATATTCAGTAAGCTGTTTTCAAGGTGAGAATTCATCTGGTAGAGGGATTAAGACGTGAGCTACTGGCAGTTCTCAAACTGTGAGACTGAGACCCAATGACAATCTGGTGTAAATGTGCTAGCAAATGTTAACCCTTCTGTATCTATGAACCGATGTTACACGGTTGCATCCTTTAAGGATATTTACCATGTATTTAAAGATATTAAAATTGTGACTTCCAACAAGTTTTTCTGTTGATGGGATTCAGGGAGTTGTGATTCAGTTGTGAGAGCCACTGTTGCCCATCACTCTAATAACGCTTTGGCTATTGTTATAGATTGGTTTGGTTCATAAATATATAGGATTTTTATGTATACCCTTTAAAATGCACAAGCGAGAGAGAGCGATGCCTGTTCCATAAGAAAGGTCTGTAGTGACTCAGTGGGCAGTTACCCATCAAACAATCAAATGGGAGTCACTGACCCCATCTAAAAACAAATGGTCTGTAAGGCTACAAATTTATTTTTATTACACTTTTTTTTGTTTTTTTTTTTTTTTTGTTTTTTTTACACATCTTTCTACTCAGGCCCTCTCCTATTCATATTCTAGCCTCTTATTTAAATCAGTGCATGGTTACTACGGTAATGTGGGACATGGCAGCCAAATTGCTAAAATTGCAATCTGGAGAGTTGCTGAAGCAAAAGTTGAATTACAAAAAATGAAAACTAGTGGCAAATTGTCTAATAATATCTCACTCTACATCATACTAAAGGTTAATCTAAATGTTTCCCAACAGATTTTACTTTGAGACAGTCTCAGAAATGTTGTCATTGCACCTTATCTTGTTACATGTGAAAATGTGCTTAGACTGAGGTTTTTAGTAATGCAAGATAACTGCTCTAGCTGAAGTGTAAACAGGATGGCTTTTGTACATCCTTCTGTTCTTAGATGTCCTTTAAAAGTGACATTAAAACTGTTAAGTCCATACTATGGATATGTGTACTTGTGTTTATATATTATTTGAAATGAGTTGCATTCTGTAGTTTTGGAACACTGGAGCTTGCAAGATTGTAAATTGAGAATTTGCTGCCTCTTTTGCAAAGACTATATTTGTGGCATGTTGTTCGCGTTAGTAGCCCCATTTGCTATATACAGTTAGGTCCATAAATATTTGAAAAGAGACAACTTTTCTAACTTTGGTTCTGTACATTACCACAATGAATTTTAAATGAAACAACTCAAATGCAGTAATCAAAAGATTACATAAAAATGTGTGGAACTAAAGCCTTTTTTAACACAATCACTTCATTTCAGTGACTCTAAAGTAATTGGGACAATTGACTCAAAGGCTATTTCATGGGTAGCTGTGAGCAATTCCTTTGTCGTTATCAATTAAGCAGATAAAAGCCCTGGAGTTGATTTGAGGGGGGTGTTTGTATGTAGAAGAATTTGCTGTGAACAGACATGTGGTCAAAGAAGCTCTCAATGCAGGTGAAACAAGCCATCCTTAAGCTGCAAAAACAGAAAAAAAACCCGTCCGAGAACTTGCTACAATATTAGGAGTGGCAAAATCTACAGTTTGGTACATCCAAAGAAAGAAAGCACTGGTGAACTCAGCAAAGCAAAAAGACCTGGACTTCCACAGAAGACAACAGTGGTGGATGATCACAGAATCATTTCCATGGTGAAGAGCAACCCCTTCACAACAGCCAAACAAGTGAACACCACTCTCCAGGAGTTAGGCGTTTCGATATTCCAGTCTACCATAAAGAGAAGACTGCATGAAAGTAAATACAGAGGGTGCACTGCAAGGTGCAAGCCACTCCTAAACATCAAGAATAGAAAGGATAGATTGGACTTTGCTAAAAGAGCACCTAAAAAGCCAGCACAGTTCTGGAAAAACATTCTTTGGACAGATGAAGCCAAGATCAACCTCTACCAGAACGATGGCAAGAAAAAAGTATGGAGGAGGCGTGGAACAGCTCATGATCCAAAGCATTCCACATCATCTATAAAACATGGTGGAGGCAGTGTGATGGCTTGGGCGTGTATGGCTGCCAGTGGCACTGGGGCACTAGTGTTTATCCATGATGTGACACAGGACAGAAGCAGCCAAATTAATTCTGAGGTGTTTGGAGACACTGTCTGCTCAAATCCAGCTAAATGCAGTCAAATTGAGGGGGTTTCATAATGACCCAAAACATACAGCCAAATCAACCCAGGAGTTTATTAAAGCAAAGAAGTGGAATATTCTTGAATGGCCAAGTCAGTCACCTGATCTGAACCCAATTGAGCAGCATTTCACTTGTTGAAGACTAAACTTCAAACAAGAAGGCACACAGACAGTAACTGAAAGCCGCTGCAGTAAAGGCCTGGCAGAGCATTAAAAAGGAGGAGACCCAGAATCTTGTGATGTCCATGAGTTCAAGACTTCAGGCTGTCATTGCCAGCAAAGGGGTTTCAACCAAGTATTAGAAATGAACATTTTATTTTCAGTTTTTTTTTAATTTGTTCAATTAATTTTGAGCCCCTGAAATGAAGTGATTGTGTTACAAAAAGGCTTTAGTTTGTCACATTTTTATGCAATCTTTTTGTTCAACCCACTGAATTAAAGCCTGAATGAAAATGAAAGTCGGCAGTTCAACTGCATCTGAGTTGTTTCATTTAAAATGCATTGTGGTAATGTACAGAAACAAAATTTGAAAAAAAGTTCTGTCCAAATATTTATAAACCTAACTGTAAGTGCAAAGTGTTTTTTATATGTATTTTGATTAAACTTTGGGACATTATATAAAAAGAAGGGTGTTGTTACTGAGCAAGACAATAACCACACACCTTTAAAAGGTGGTTGTTTTTTGTTTTTTTTTTTTTAAATTCACTGCATACTTAGTATTGATAAGACCTGCTCTGGAGATGTTACACTAATGGTACAGCAATGAAGAGCTAATTTGTGACTGCTTCGCTTTGTCCTTGATGGGTGACTTAGAACAGACTGATCCATATAACTGCATCTTCCCATCTATCCAAGAAACGCTTGTGTAAATTAAAACACCTTTTTATAAATACTGTATTTTAAAAGGATATCCAAAAGAAAAAAAAATTAAATTGAGGTTAGGAGTGGGGGGGGGAAATAAACTAGAGGCAGTTCGCTGACAGCATATAAATAAGCTGTTGTGAGAGTGGGGGGGGGGAAATAAACTAGAGGCAGTTCGCTGACAGCATATAAATAAGCTGTTGTGAGAGCGGGTATTAAACCTGCCTAACCAACACACTGTAATCCGAACTGCAGCCTAAAGGCATGATCTAGCAGTTTTATCTTAGGCGATTGGGTATACCCATATTATCCACATCAACCATCACACCACTTCAGTCACATAGAGTCCCCTCCCAGGTCGAAAATTGGTCAATGCCCCATTTAAGTAAAGTTCTGACACCCTTGCCTAGCCTTTCTGTAACTGTACTGACTACTGAAGGGGGGCATGAATCTGCTGGTGGACTTTGTACTAAGTTGTGCCTGCTATACCAACAATTAAATACATTTTACCATTACACTAGCAACATTACCCCTTCTGCTGCTGCTGCTGCTTCGGGCCTCTTTAGTGGCTATAGATGATCGGTTACCCTTCCAAAGAAATGACGAAGGGGATCTGTTATCACGAATAGTTTGGACCAGCAGTGTTTCAAATAAGGCTTGGGACCATGTGTGACTTGGTTGCATCTGCAAATGGATGAACAAACTGCCTTGTTATTGCCATACATCAAGATACTGTGCTAATGGGCTAGCAAGTGTTCTAGCACGGCCAGAGCCACTGGGGATCACTGCAGGTCAAGAGTCTGTCACGTGGCACTAAGCAGTATCACTTGCACAGCACTCTCACACGGGGGATCTTCATACTCTTGTGCATGGATAGTCACACAAACTTGATGGGAGTCAGTCAGGTGGCAAGCTACAGTATATGTACTCATCTGTAGTACCAAGTTCTGGATTTTGTTGCTCCCTAGCCGCTCCCAGTCAGAGGTTTGTGAGTTCTAACACTATTGGCAGCACCAAACTGTTGATAACTAATAATTTTTTATAATGTAACCCTTTTGTAAAATATTAGGACATTCTAATGGTGGCCATACACAAGCTGATAAAAGCTGCCTAATCGATCTGGAAGGACAGTCAGCAGTTTATTGGCCCAGGTATGGTGGCAGCTGAGAGGCCTGCCAGACTGGCATCTGGCTGAAAATCGGCAAGATCAGGCAGGTTTGATTTTCACTTTAGATAAAGGATTGCATTTTTGATAAAGTACAAGTTTCAGCGAGTCATGAAAAATTACATCACTAAGCACCATTTATAACAGGACATGACAGTACCCTTTATATAGTGAATAATGTGCCCCCATTGTAGAATATGAGGAAATAAGTCACCAAAGAATTCCATGACCTTTATAAGGTCATGAAACTCCAAGATGACTTCTAATATCCTCATACTTTACAACGGGTGGTACATTATTCTAAAACACAAGTTTCAGTGAGTCATGTGATGTAAATTACAACACTGAAATCAATTATAACTGATGACATCAATAAGTACCATTTATAAGAATATAACTTACAGGATATTCAGGGCTCTTGTGTATCAAAAGGATATAATTTACAAGAAATTCATGGCTCAAGTGTATTATATAGTGAATAAAATACCCCCTATTGTAAAATATAAGGATGTAATAAGTCACAGAGGAGCCAACCTAGTGCTTTTATACAGGTCATGGAACTCCGAGGTTACTTCTAATATCCTCATATTTTCCAAAAAGGGAATACACAAGTTTTAGTGAGTCATGTGACAAAAATTACATCACTAAGCTCGGTTAATAACTGATGACATCACTAAGCCATTTATAAGGATATCATTTACAAGATATTCATTGCTTTTGTGTATTAGGGCTGAACTCTACGGCGCATTGATGTCCGATATATTACCATTCAATAGCACGCATTTGACGTGTCGAATGTGCAGAAGAGAATGGAACTGTATGTGAAATTGCAGGTGCAGAAGAGAATGGAACTTTATGTGAAATTGCAGGTACAAACTACATGTATCCATCTGTTGGATGAAGATGCAGCGTCCGGCATTCACACCCGACAGCTGGATACGTGTTGTTTGTACCTGAGATGTCATATTCAGTTCCATTCTCTTCTGCACAACCGACACGTTGCATGTGTGTTATCGCATGGCGACGTATCGGACATCAATGCGCGGCGGAGTTCAGCCCTAATAAGGATATATTGGATAATATAATTATGCCTACATGCTCACACTTACAGCGCAAGCGAGACGTTCCTTGTCCCAAAGTAAAATTCATCTTGCAAGATGAAGAAAAAATTATCTTGGCACGTTTTGTTTCCGAAGGAAAAAGACAAGAGGGAGTTACATATGTTGTGTATCAGGCATTTCTCTGAAACATTACTTGGAGCAAACTACTAAAGGAATTTTGGAAATGTCAGATCTATGTTTAATGGTTTTCAGACAATAAAGGACAGTCCTGTTTAAACAAAACAACTGTCAGATGGTTAGTTAAGCAGTTAAAACGTATTATCAATGAGTAAACTTGTCATTGTTAGATGGGCTGAAAAAGTTGATCAGGCCACTAAGGTTATCTACTCCTTTAATATAAAACAGCTGGGATCCAGTCTTCATACACTTACTGTACATATACGCTCAGGCTGGCATGCTAACAATACCCACTGACTGGCCAAAGTAAAGCAATCACAGATTATTCCAAAAACATGTTCAGAAAAAGCCTTATGCATTTCATGCCTGCTGGCACTTAATCACACCCAGGTCTATAATTAAGGCCTGGGTATATAAGTACAGTGATTCATCCTCCTAGCTGAATGTTTGGGGGTTGGCACCAAACCCTCAAAGCAAGCATTTTACCATGTCTGGGGAGGGGTGCACCAGCCATGAGGCAAGATCAAAACCTTGCCTCAGGCAGCATTTCCCCGCAAGTTACCAGGGACGGCAAAAATCCATTCCTGGTAACTTTAAGAGCTGAATTTGCGAGTTTTAAACTGGAAATTTGGTGCTTCTAGTGCTTAAGAGCACAATTGCGCTCTCATCACTAGCGATGCCCCCAACTGGACCCGCTCCAATGAAAGATGGGAAGAAGAGCGGTGGGGAGGAGGGTAGCATCACAGGACCCACTTCAGGGAGGCTTTGGGGCCCAAATTGCCCCTGTGTCAGGAAATTTCTTTGGTTTAAACATTATACACTTACCTTAGTACAAGCCCACATTTGTTTGGACCCTTGTTCCAATATTGACTACACTACCTAACTATCTGGACATGTACTCTGGGGTGGCAGTTTTTATATCACAGTCATCTGTTCAAATTTCGGGTCGAATTTGCTAGTGCCTTTCCTAGGCACGTTAATGGGACCAGACATTTTCACCAGAATTCTCAGGTGTTACCCAGATTCAGGCCTGGACTGGTAGATAAAATAGGCCCAGCAATTCCAAGTACACAAAGGCCCAAACGGCCCCCTACCAGCCCACTATATGGTAACCTTCTATGGAACCATACAGCAGCCCCTCTGGCATTTGCCAGAACCCACAGATTGCCAGTCCGGGCCTGTCCAGATTTACCTCAACTCCCATATTCACATACACTTGTCAATTAGCCTTCACTAAAAAAATAAATATTTAGATTAAATGAATTAAATTGCAGTTAAAATAAATTAGCACGGTCAGTAGAAACATGCTGTTTAGTGGCTTGTGACATGCTCATAGCACTAGAAAATGGTCACCTTAAGTTACTTTCCCATGTTTCTAATAGTTTCGCTCTGTAAATTCTTCAGTGTTTCCAATTAAGGCTGAAATTCTAGGTTTTGTTTGCCATAATACTATATGAAGACACACTGTCCATTTCATCAAAGTTTATTACATATTTCAGAAATGAGAACTTGCTTATGTTTACTGTTTTTAAATTCAGAAACAGGCCTGATGGCATCGAAGTATTTTTGTGAGAAATATTCCTAAACATTAGCGCCAATATTTTACATTGCATCATCCAGACTGAGAATTAAAATAGGCCCTGGCATTTCAGGTACACAGACGCCCAATCAGCCCACATAGAGGCCCAAACAGCCCCCACCAGCCCACTAAATACCGAATTTCTATGGCACCTTATACAGTAGCAGCCCCTCTGGCATTTGCCAGAACCCACAGATTGCCAGTCTGGGCTTGCAGGCGAGGCACTATTATGCGGGCTTCTCAAAATATCTGCAAACTCTTACCAAGCTGCAGCCAGATGAGTAAATGTCACCTGAAATCTTTACTTATGAATGTGGCTTTCCATCTATCTATAGGAACAGCTCTAATTAGCCAATCATGGCTTGCCATTGACCCTTTGAAGAGAGTATCAACCTTGTCTGAGTGTTGCCCAAAGTAGAATTACCCATTACCCATTGCTGGACTTTCTTATGATGTAGTTTTTTCTAAATCACACTGTTTACACTACAAATAAGTTACTCTACAATATAAAATGTCATTCCTGAACCAGCAAGTTTATTTTTTTTAATTGTAATATTGGTGTGTAGGCAGCTATCTCAGGTCATTTTGCCTGGTCATGTGCTTTCAGAAAGAGACTCTTTAGGATGGAACTGCTTTCTGGCAGTTGTTTCTCCTACTCTATGTAACTGAATGAAACTGAATTTTACTGTGTTGTTCTTAGATCTACCAGGCCGCTGTTATCTTGTGTTAAGCTGGCCATAGATGCAAAGATCCGATCGTACAAATCATCGTACGATCGGACTTTCCCATCTCCCGACCCGCCACTAACCATTCAGATCAAAGTCTTACCAGTCAGATTAGTTAAAGAACAGATCAGCAATGTTCTGCCCCTGACAGCAATCGTACGATATCTATGTCCAACCAAAGCTAGTGACAGTCTCCCACTGAAAATCGTACGATCGGCAATACATGCAGAGATATTATCGGCAGCCGACAGAAATTTTCTAACCTGTCCGATCGACCAAACGACCGATCTCTGCCGGACGAAAAATGTCGGGACTCTCCACTCACGTTCCGAAAATCGTACGAATTCTCGATTCGTACGATCAGATCTTTGCGTCTATGGCCAGCTTTAGGGAGCTGCTATCTGGTTACCTTCCCATTGTTCTTTTGTTAGGCTGCTAGGGAGGGGGATGATATCTCTCCAACTTGCTGCACAGCAGTAAAGAGTAACTGAAGTTTATCAGAGCACAAGTCACATGACTAGAGCAGCTGGGAAACTGACAATATGTCAGATTTAAAAATTAAATATAAAAAAATCTGTTTGCTCTTTTGAGAAACAGATCTCAGATTTTTTCCCATGACAGTATCCCTTTAAAGCAAGATGAGGTAGATGGACATGACACTCATGCTTAACATGTAATTGTAGCTTGTCTAAATTACTCTGTAATTCAATATTAGAAAGAAACAGACACAACAGTGATGGTTATGTGTGTTTTCTTCCTCTAATCTTCCTGATGGCATTCACTGAACATGTGGGATTAGGAGGTGCCTTCTGGCCAGTGGCATTTCCAGCTCTTATCTGTGATAGTCACAATAATTTGTTTTTGTGTATCTTCACTCACACATCTGCTGTACATAGGGTACATGGTACAATTGTTTTTAGCATGAAAAATGATGTGACTGTGTGAACCATTAAACTGTCTCCATCTATATATTTATTTGGGGTTTATCCCATCACATGACTATTACATAAACAAGGGGGTGCAGTGAGCCCTGGTGAAGCCTTTAGCATGTGTGACTTTACAGTGCTTAGTGGTTGTGTTGGTGTCAGATATTGTATATTGTAAGAGATTTATTGGAAAATGTAGCAAAAGTCTGAAACTGGAAACAGGGCCTGTAGTAAGCAGAATAGGCAAGTGCCTAGGGCACATGGGGGTAATAACTAGGCATGGAGCTCTGCTGCCTCTAAAATCCTGCATTCAGTTTCAGTTCTGGAAGCAACAGAGGGGTTGGCAGAAGAGAGTAAGTGTTGCAATGACAAAAAGTCAAAGTTGTGAAGGAAGAGAGTGTGAGTTGCTGAGTGGGGGGTGAGTTAAGAGAAAGAGAGAAGCTGAGTGAAGATTTGACGAACATCGGTGGAGGGGGAGGAGGGGATAGGATGGATGACGCAGGGGGGACTGCCTTGGGCACCCTTCTGTGTTGGCTCGGCTGTGACTGGAAACAATTTTTCATAAATGAATTGTTATTATTACATTCTTATTTAAGACCTCTTAAAGGTGTTGTATTTTAATTTTGGCACAAATACTGTTTAATGCATCATGGGTTCTGTTTATGAACAACCTGGGCAGTAACCCATGGCATGACTTTTTCAGTTAGAAGTTGTATAATACACAATCCACAATGGTACAAAACATAAGATTCCCAATATCTTTCCACAAGCAAGGCAAGTCACTAAATACTTTTATTAGTCCCCAAAATCTATATTACATTCAGTATGTGCAAAAGAAAACATCTTAGCACAAAGGAAAAACTGTTCCCAATGGCCATATGAACATTTTTCTTTTAATGACTTTTATTGCATATAACTGTAAGTTTCTTTAAGACAAAAAACACTACTGAGGACACCTAAACCAATCTGAACAGACCATCCAATCAGCAATGTGTGTGATATATAGAGGGATGTCATGTCTGCCAATGACTGAAAAATAAGATGAATTCAACTCCAGTAAAAGAAATGAGGCAACTTTCAGTGATCCTACTTCCACTGCCTTCCAGCTCATTATATTCCTGCCTCCCACATAACTTCAATTGTGTGTGTCCCTTTCTGCACAATTTTGTTTTTGTCACAGCACCTTACTTTAGTGATTGAACCCTAAAATGTAATATTAGGAGTACCTTGACATATAGAAAAGTACGCAGACTGCAGCCACTTTGCTTTATATAATTTCAGCTACTAAATGACACGTATCCTTATATCTAAAAGCAGGGGGTCCAGTATCCATTTTAGCAGTGTTTTAGCTTTAAATGAAAGTAATGACTGCCCATCACACTGCACTAATGTCAGTACCTGCCACTGTTTGTACGGTTTCTCCTGTCTTTAGTGATGGTTAGGGTTTTAAAACAGGGTTAAAAGAGAACTTTAGTTGAAAATATATTAGAGATTGATATACTGGAGCTTCCAACATATGTTTTTCCTTTATTTTCCCATAGGATCCTACGCACATTTTTATACTGGAATTGAAGTATATTGACATTTGTTGGAAAACTATCTGGACAAATCCCAGGAGATAATTAAGCTGCTATAAAAAGTGTGGAATAAAAGTCAGGGACACCCCCCCCCTCTCATCAGTAATTTGTTTTAGAAAACATCTGGAATGGGTTAAAATGTATAAGTGCAGAGAGAGTCTGCAGAGCTTTAAATATTTGAGTTTCCTGGCAACTGATCTCTGCAACTATGCATAGGGAACCTAGATAATAAAGAAGCACGAAGCACCGCATACAGATACGTTTTAGAGTGTGTGCGAAAGCCTTATTTGTTATGTAGGTGTTTATATGTTCTGTATTGATCCCATCTGAATGATCATCCTCAAGACAATTGTTTAGATATTAATCTAAAGGTGGCCATAAACAATAAGATCTGCTAGTTTGGTGAGATCACTAAAGGATTGGATCTTTCCCTGATAAGCCCACTAACGGCAGGGCGGTATGGGGTTAATTTGAATGTTCTGCCCTTGGGCCAAACAATCAGATTACATTAGGGCCAATATCGGCAGCTTTACTCTCCCTGTGTACGGCCACCTTAAGCTGACCTCATATGGATGGAGATGTTGCACTGATCCCACCAATTAAGCTGCAGCCATTGGCGCCAGAAGATTGCTTGCATTCTCCTAAAAATAAAAGCAGTTTTGCCAAACTATTTCATGACTGACATAGTAAGTAATCCCAGACTATTTCATGACTGACACAGTGTGAAATCCCAAACTTTTTCATGACTGACACAATGTGTGGCCCCAAAGCTTTTATAACTGTCATAGAGTTTGGCTCAAAAGCATTTCATGACGGACACAGCATGTTACCTCAACAGTAAAGTAACTAGAGGGGGGTGGGCCCTGGTGCGAAACGTGCAGCCGGACCCCTGACCCCCTCCGTACGCAATTATCTTCCCAGAAATCGGTGGGGCGCAAGCTGCCGGGGTGCCCTGAGGGGGATCGGACCCTGGCCCAATTGCACCCCATGCTCCCCCGGTAGTTCCACCACTGTACCTCAAAGCATTTTATGACTGCCACAATGGGGGTTATTTATTAAAGTCAGAATGCCAAAAACTCTTTTTGTGGAAATAAACAGTCATGTCAAAGGTGTTAAAAAAGTGTCCAAATAAAAAAGTACTCCAACTCAGACTCCGAGTTCATATAGAAGCAGGGCCGGATTTATATAAAGGGCACCCCTAGGCCCACTGCCATTCGTCGCCCCTGTCCCCTCCCCTTTATTCGTGCAAATTTTCATCATCAATGGGAAAATTTAAAAAATGATCGTATCTCCAGCGCTTTCCCAGTGTTTTTGAACCAATGTGGGTGTGGTTGGGCAACATGCCGCCCCCCTAAAATCCTGCCGCCCTAGGCCTGGGCCTAGGTGGCCTTTCCACAAATCCGGGCCTGTATAGAAGTCAATGGGAGAAGTCCCGAAGAAATGTTGATAGTTGTGGGTTTTGTGCAATAATCCGAAGTTTCAGTGGTTTTTGGGCAACAATTTGAAAGAAAATTTTTTCTCACACAGGAAGTTTTGGGAAAGTGTATTGTTAAATAAGGGGGAAAAAACAAAGCATGTGGCCCCAAAGAATTTCATGACTGACAACTGACAGCATGTGGCATCAAAGAATCTCATGACTAACACAGTGTGTGACTAGGGATGTAGCGAACGTCGGAAAAAAAGTTCGCGAACATATTCGCGAACTTGCGCAAAAATGCGAGCGGTTCGCGAACGGTTCGCGAACCCCATAGACTTCAATGGGAAGGCGAACTTTAACATCTAAAAAAGACATTTCTGGCCAGAAAAATGATTTTAAAGTTGTTTAAAGGGTGCAACGACCTGGACAGTGGCATGCCAGAGGGGGATCAAGGGCAAAAATGTATCTGAAAAATCTGCCTGTGTGTGCTTGGAAGAGATAGTGTAGGGGGAGAGCTGTTAGTGATTTCAGGGACAGATGATAGTAAGTTTGCTGGCTAGTAATCTGCTTGATACTGCTCTGTATTGGAACAAAAAAATAAATAAAAGCAGTCCTTACAAGGACTACTGTTATTGCAGCAGTCAGCAGATGAGATCAGAAGCAGGACAGCTGCCCACTGCAGCTACATACAGAGCACTGCAGTAGAAGGTAGATTACTAGCCAGCAAAGCTACCTAAGCTTAAATGTCCCTCAAACCCCTGCAGACTTCTGTCCCTCCAATAACAGAGCAGTATCAAAACGATTACTAGCCAGCAAACTTTCAACTGTCCCTGAAATCACTAACAGGCAGCAGCTCTCTCCCTACACTATCTCTTCAGCACACACAGGCAGAGTGAAAAAAAGCTGCAGGGCTTCGGTTTTTATAGGGAAGGGGAGTGGTCCAGGGGAGAGCTTCCTGATTGGCTGCCATGTACCTGCTGGTCTGGGGTGAGAGGGCAAAAAAAAGCGCCAACAATGGCGAACCCAAAATGGCGAACGTCGCGCGACGTTCGCGAACTTCCGGCGAGCGCGAACACCCGATGTTCGCGCGAACAAGTTCGCCGGCGAACAGTTCGCGCCATCTCTATGTGTGACGCCAAAGCATTTCATGACTGACACAGTGTGTGGCCCCCAAAAATGTCATGACAGACACAGTGTGGCCCCTTAATATTTCATCACAGACACAGCATGGGCCCTTAGTATTCCATTCCCTTTACCTCCTCTATCATTCATTATTTTATGGTAACTTGTTCATTTGATAAATACTCCCCTCTAATGTATTGTGCTGCAGAATCTGTAGGTGCTTATAAATGCATTAATAATGACACTCATTAAATTAGTGAAAAAGAAAATTAGCAGCCTGCCAGAAAGCATTTCTCTCCTAAAGTGCAGGCACAAGTCACATGACTTGGGGCAGCTGGGAAATTGACAATATGTCTAGCCCCATGTCAGATTTCAAAATTGAATATTAAAAAATCTGTTTGCTCTTTTGAGAAATGGATTTCAGTGCAGAATTCTGCTGGAGCAGCACTATTAACTGATTTATTTTGAAAAAAATTTTTTTCCCATGACAGTATCCCTTTAAGAAGGTTTCAGGCTGTGATCTCTGCAGCACTTCTCAATGCAAATTTAACACATATGGCCTCTGTGCACCACCCTAGAAAGTATTAAACAAACTCATTTGGACAATTCATTGATAAAGGTGCCCCAAAAACCCCAGGTGTAGTATTAAGTCAAAACTTGCATCGGTGCAGCAGTATGGCAGCATTCCAGTTGTGCATTATATGCAAGTATTCATGCCTATAGACTGGCCACTAACATGGTTTGTTACAGGAAGCACAATGTGGATCAACAATAGTGTTTAGCCGCACACCACTTACTTGATTGCTGGGTGCATCCGTATCCCTGGCAGCCTCCAAGCCAAATATTGCATAGATATATGAAGTGGGAAGGAGCACACCAAAATGTCCAGGCAATGCCTTAGTTCATATGCAGATTTATTGAGTGCACAAGCTTTCGGGGTCAGAACCCCTTCCTCAGGAAGTACAGACTCTCACCTACTGTTGCTGGATAGCTTACAATTCCCAGGACCATGGTAGCTTTCATCACAACCTCTGGGAGTTTTAGCTGAGCAGCAACTTGTAGAGACTTTCAACCTGTGGCCTTTGATTTGCTCATACAGCCCCTATTTATATAGAATGCCCCATATCTGATGACAGGCTCCAGGAGCTCTCAAAAGTGAAGGTGAGACCTACAGTCCAGACTCCCAACTCCTTCACCCACAATGCCCTTTGCTAACATGGCTTATGTTGGACATGACCCACCTGCCCATATTCTGCCTTCCTTATTTAGTCTTCTGCTAATGAACCATATAAAACCAAAATGTTGTGTTTGGGTAGGCCAGTTGCACGCATCACCTTGTTTTCCACCTGTGTTTGGTGGAAATTCTAAGAGCCCTTGAGCACTTGACAAAGGGGCAGGAACCCCCAAAACATTGTGTGGAGATCACAAAAAAAAGGATTTAGCACAATTGCTGTTGTTAGTGCCATCTGATTTTTGTTTGTTATATATTATGAGGACTGAGGCAAAACTGCAGTAGGAAGTTGATGGCACAAGGGCATGTGCTTACAATATAAGAGGTTAGCCTGCAGCGAGGGTCAAGCACAATGGGCTGAAAGAGCCAAGCTACCCTAAAGCTAAACAGATGAGGCAGCTCCCAGCCAACAGAACTGGGGCTGATATTTGCCATTGAGTGGCCTGGGAGAGAACCATGAGAATAAAGCACTAGATATACTAGACTAGATTCAGTCACTTCTGCCAAGCATGCACGTTTGGTCACATCTTAGAAACAACGGCTCTGTGCATGCGTGCAAATGCGCAAGAACTCATGTTTAATATATGATAGATCGGGTTGAAGCTCCACTGCTTCTCATTGCTTTTAATGTATTTTGGGTGCCACTACTTCTGGAGTTATTGTTCATAGAAGCCAGTGTACCATTATTTAAGTACATACTGTGTGTATATATCTATATTTCATTTACTGTACAAGCTAACTGAGGCTAATGGTACATGGAACAGTTTTTCCATAGTGTATTTTAGCTGGCAGAGAAAAGCCTGAAGCCACCCTAAATAAAAGGGAGGCAGTTTTCGGCAGATTTGCATGCTCACCCACTTGCTAAAGGCACTATCAGTTCAGGCAACTGATTCCTTCAGCAGATGTGTCAGAACTATTTAGTTACATAGTAACATAGTTAAATCGGGTTGAAAAAAGACCATCCATCAAGTCCAACCCCTCCAAATGAAAACCCAGCATCCATACACACACCCCTCCCTACTTTTAATTAAATTCTATATACCCATACCTATACTAACTATAGAGCTTAGTATCACAATAGCCTTTGATATTATGTCTGTCCAAAAAATCATCCAAGCCATTCTTAAAGGCATTAACTGAATCAGCCATCACAACATCACCCGGCAGTGCATTCCACAACCTCACTGTCCTGACTGTGAAGAACCCCCTACGTTCAAATGCAAGTTCTTTTCTTCTAGTCTAAAGGGGTGGCCTCTGGTACTTTATGGATAAAAATGTCCCCTGTTATTTGTCTATAATGTCCTCTAATGTACTTGTAAAGTGTAATCATGTCCCCTCGCAAGCACCTTTTTTCCAGAGAAAACAACCCCAACCTTGACAGTCTACCCTCATAATTTAAGTCTTTCACACCTCTAACGAGTTTAGATGCACGTCTCTGCACTCTCTCCAGCTCATTTATATCCCTCTTAAGGACTGGAGTCCAAAACTGCACTGCATACTCCAGATGAGGCCTTACCAGGGACCTATAAAGAGGCATAATTATGTTTTCATCCCTTGAGTTAATGCCCTTTTTATGCAAGACAGAACTTTATTTGCTTTAGTAGCCACAGAATGACACTGCTCAGAATTAGACAACGTGTTATCTACAAAGACCCCTAGATCCTTCTCATTTAAGGAAACTCCCAACACACTGCCATTTAGTGTATAACTTGCATTTATATTATTTTTGCCAAAGTGCATAACCTTGCATTTATCAACATTGAACCTCATTTTCCAGTTTGCTGCCCAGTTTTCCAACTTAGACAAATCACTCTGCAAAGTGGCAGCATCCTGCATGGAACCTATAGTTCTGCACAATTTAGTATCATCTGCAAAAATAGAAACAGTACTTTCAATGCCCACCTCCAGGTCATTAATAAACAAGTTGAAAAGCAAGGGACCTAGTACAGAGCCCTGCGGTACTCCACTAACAACACTGGTCCAATTAGAAAATGTTCCATTTACCACCACTCTTTGTAGTCTATCATTTAGCCAGTTCTCTATCCAGGTACAAATACTATGTTCCAGGCCATCATTCCTTAATTTAACCAGTAACCTTTTGTGTGGCAGTGCCCATTGTTCTGTGGATAAACTACTGGAGGGGGGATGATATCACTACAACTTGCAGTGTAGCAGTAAAGAGTGACTGACATTTATTGGAGCATGAGTCACATGGTTGGGGGCACCTGAGAAACTCACATGATGTTTAGGCCAATGTCAGATTTCAAAATTAAAAAACTGATTTCAGTGCAGAATTATGCTGGAGCAGCACTATTAACTGATGCATTTTGAAGAAAAACACGTTTTACTGCCACAGTATCCTTTACTGTCATATAAATTGATAAATGCTTGTTTATTCCCCTTCCCCATTTTGTGGGCAATGGATTTCTGGTGCCAAATGCTCTAGCTTAATCTGTCAGATCAGTGCTACCTTTCCATCCATATGTGGACTACTTGAATTAATATCTGACCAGTTGTTTTGTGGATACAGAAAAGAGATTAGAAGCAGTAGTGTGTATAGTCTGTTTATAGTCACGTGTAGTTAACTTTTAGTATGTTGTTGAATGGCTTATTCTTAGCAGCTTCTCAATTGGTCCCATGTTTAGAAGAACTAAAAAAATGAAGGATAACTGCAAATTGTCCTCCATGTTCAGGGACAAGGTAGATTACATTAAGTGCAGTGGTACACAGCATGGCACACATCGGAAAATAACTTTATACTCAATGAATCTAAAATTGCTTGTAGTAAAACACATTAATTGTGTAGTTGTGCAAAGGCAACTCCTAAGGATTAAGTGACTGATATGTTTTTCGGGCCAGTAATGTATATTCATTGTGTCACGATCATTTGTTTTGCTGACCATTCTAGAGGGATAAGCATGGACAACAAATCATATATCTCTAAACAGAATAAGAGCGGAGAAGAAAAGTCTGATTAAATGTGTAGTTACCTTTACATATTTATGAGATGATTTATAGTTCATGGCTAATCTGTTTCCGTTCTTTTTGTATATGATAATAGTCAATATCATGTACATGCTACCTTTTCAAATAATTTAAAACCTATGCTGACATGATCTAAATAATATAATCCACCTGCCTACTAAGTACTGTAGGTTACTAAGTCTATTGAAGCATGACTCCAAATGCTAGTACTAGATGTCTACAGGGTTTGATAAACAGTGGAGGGAACACAGACTCTCCAGATCTGGGGCCAAATGACCTCCAAGATCCACAGAGTAGCAGCAAAGGACTGGGACAACCATTTTATTGTGTAAATGAAAGGCCTATATGGTGCGGTTCTGGAACCAGTGGGTGGGCAAAATCTGCAAATTTTTTTGAAATACTGAATTAATATAGAAATATAGATTTGAATACAAATATGGGCCAGTGCAAAGGCCCCCTTTAATTGCACACACAGAATATTATCTGATTTAACATAGTGCCTCCTTCTACAGTTCTTTCTCATACCCATAGTCTTGAGTGATGTCAGTCTCAGTTGGCAGAACTCACAATCCCCTAATCACTTGGTGTGGAGTTTGTGCTTAATGACTAAGGTTAGTGCAGGATCCCAGATGGACCTGTTATCATTGCTTTAAAGAGTTGTTGAGAGGGTCACAATGGATTGTATGCTACTCCTACACAAATCTGTGTAGATTACAACAAACAAGAAGTGACACTTCAATCACAGCTCACACTTTCCACTATAAATATGAAGTAGGGCATCTGTATCACTAACCCAAAATTATAAAATAAGAAGAATCCTTAAGCAATGTGGTGCTCATATACTCATATATCAACAATGTTGGCTAGAGCTTTTATACTATAAATCATATTATCCTCAGAAAGTTATTGGGCAGCAGTCACCAAAGGATATTAAGGTGGACATCCCTGTATTAAAGCAACTCAAGCTTTTTACCCATAATAAGTCACTTTAACAACATCTGGAGAAAAGTCAGGCTCCATATGCCGATAGATGAGGTCACCCCCTGCTCACATATCTGGACAGCTTTGGTGCATTTTTCCTGCTCTTCATTTTCCAAAGTCCTCATCATCTTATTATTAAGGTGCTTTAATTCTCAGTGTGATGACAGGTCAGCTGGTTCCCATATGTTCCTGGGCAATGTTTCTCTGCTCATAACTGTTATTGGGTCCTGCAGCTGACTTTGGTCTTTTAGTTACTGCGTGTAGATGAGGTCACCAATGTGTTTGCCTTACGAATGTCACAACTGATCATGACCATGCCCATTGGCCCATTACTAGTCATCTTTCAGCATTCAGCATTAGTTGTGCTAGTTGTGACATTAACAAGCTATTGTTTGTTTCAAATGTGTTTTCCATCATTTATTTTAAGTATAGAAGAGAATAAAGACATAAACACTTGAGGTTCCTCCAGTTTGCCAAATCCTGAGATATTCAATCTCCTCTTAATTGTAGATACCATTTCATTGCTATGCCCTTAGATCCTCATAAAGGATGGGTAATAGCAAAATATACATACATTTCAATCAGTGCTGAGAGAGATTTGTATGTGGTACATAGAACGTTTGGTGGGCACTTGTTAATGCAAACCATTAACAAACACAGTGCAAAGTACTAGAAAAGTAGATTTGTACTGTCAGCAATTAACAGTCCCCACAGAAATGTTTTTCTTCTAGAACTCCCAGTATGATTAACCTTGGAAAAAATGAGCTGTTCTTGACACGTTTTGTGCATCAGTCATCATCTCCACTATGTCTTCAATATTCCAACTGCTGGGTCTGTTACCCCTATTGTCGAGCTCACGAAGGTGGTTCCCATTAGTATCTTTCATAAAGCTTTTTGTATGGACCAGGAACAGACGTCCTGCTGAGTGAATCATTACCATGAAAGTCTTGTATAGTTTTTATGTCACTCTTATTATCAGTATCTTAAATAATTCTAGCTCCATCATATATGGATAATAAAGAACTCTATTTCTTGACTTTCTACAATTGTTAGTTGATTGGTCCAGTAATTAAAGAAACAGTAACACCAACAGATGAAAGTGTTTTAAAGGAAAGATAATATAATATAATGGTGCCCTGCACTGGTAAAACTGATGTGTTTATTTCAGAAAAATAACTATAGTTTATATAAACAAGCTGCTGTGTAGCCGTGAGGCAGCCATGCAAGCACAGGATACAGAGGAGATACAGATACAGACAGATACATTCTGAAGAATCCCATTGTATGCTACAAAGCTTATCTGTTATCTGCTGTGTAACCTGTGCCTTTCTCCTTTTTCAGCTTTGAATGGCTGCCCCCATGGCTACACAGCAGCTTGTTTATATAAAATATAGTTGTGTTTCTAAATCAATCAGTGCAGCACAACAGAAAAATGACATGTCATTTATAACAGTAATAAACAAAATAATACATTACATTGTTATGATAAAAGGGGTCATCTACAGTCTCAGTTTCCCTGCAGTAATTGAGCAAAAATATTCATTACAGGTACTTATGTCAAACAGAGCTGCCTTCACTTGCATTTAGTGGCTCTTGGCCCATCTCACCTCCTGTTCCAAAGTGATCAGCACAATGTGAGTATTGATGCAGACAAACTTTGTGACATAGTGCTCTTGTGCTAAAGAATGGAGCTCAGATCTTGTTTTGAATTTGACTATTATTTAATGGATAGAATCTGGCATTTTAATGCCTCATTCCATTGCAAACTCAATTACACTGGAATTATTGGGAAATGCTGCAATAAGGGTAAAAAAAACATATCTTTTACATACCTTGCAAATCTGTCCACCTTTGAATAATGAATGTGACATATAAATCTGGTAATTAACTATCATCAGCCTGGTTACCAGCAACTGCAACATTTGGGCAATGTGACATAAGGTACAGTATATAGTTGGGAAAAGGGATATATGAAGGTTTTGTGCATTTTGGGATATACGGTTTTTAGTTTTGTAGCCTCCCTGGAAACTCTATGACAGACCTGGGTCCTGCTCTCCCCTCCAGACTGTGGGGCTTTGTGCTTAGAGGGTGCAGGTGCCAGGAAATATTTTATGTGTTTAGGGTGGGATTGAGGAGGAGCAGTGACTCACCCATATCCCAAATAAATTGTTCCTCCTATACAGGGGCAAAGGAAACTGAATTATTTACTGTATAAAAATCAGGTGGGGTAATAAGACACTTACTCATGCCTTTTTATAAAGCCTTTAACTGTTTTTGACTATTGTGTTTGAAAGACATTCAATTGAATATGATAAAAATACATTGAAATAAATATACAGAGAGCAGCAAAAAGAATTATATTATCACATTCTATGCCGCAAGTTGTTTAAGGACTGAAAAGTTGGTCTCCTTGTTAATCTTCCTTGCTAAACAATTTTCCACCATAGCTCGTCTAGTAAAAATGGAAAACACCACCTTTTCCAAAAATTTCCATGGGAAGTAGCTCTCCTACCTCTCACTCCTGATCCACATTGCCATACTTACATGCCTTTATTCCAACTGAGGAGTTACTGGACCTCTTTTTTAACTAAATTGATGATGATTTATAACAACTCAGAGAGACTAAAATCCAATTATATCACCTTTAAAACCCTAACAGAATCCTATATCAGTTACATCCTTATTGTATAATTATTTGTATAAACCTGAAGGTAGAAGCAGTATAGACAAGAACCTATCACCCCTTTGTCAGAATGAGAAAAATAACTTGTACTGCCCCTGATACAGCCAACCCTAGAAGACCACTGGCTTACAGAGTATAGGTATCGCTGGAGAACAATTATCACACAAATAGAGCAGGACAAACTATTTATACTTATACAATTGTCATGATCTGGATCTCCAAAACCCAACATTAACACAATGAAACCAGTATTAGCCCTTATTGGACTTTCGGGAATTGCTCCTGGTAATTGACCGACACCTGTCTGCTACTTGGGTGCTGCTGGAATGTTAGGTTCTTTGCATAATTAATGAGCAAGCTAGAAACACATTCACAGAATGGATAAGGAAGTGAGAATGCATAGTCAGATATGCTATTTCAGAGTGGGAATTGCAGTAAATTGCAGTACAGAAAGCTTATACTGTCAAAAAGGCAAGGATCAGGGCAGGCAGAAAACAGACAAGGTCAGTAAAACTAGGACCACAATCAATACACAGAAATGCACCCAGTAGCTTATCACACTAGACCTATCAGGGGCAGCGCTCTCAATGGTAAGGTCTAGCGGGTGGAGACAAACAAATGAACTGCAGCTGGTGGTATAGGTGCATTTGGTTAAAAAAATGGGACATTGTTGTACACAGAAAGGGAATTCAGAAATACAGGCAGCGATTTGTGCAGCCTCCAGAGGTATTACAGGTACAGGTGAATTCCAAGGCCGGGCATAGAAGCCTGGCCTGGCCACAGTCTGCACGTTACAGTATACAATGCAGTGTGGTATGGTAATAATCCTGGACTTTATGTAAGTCAGCAGTTCCCAAATTGTGGGGCTACCACCTAGTGGGATGCAGAATAGTGACTGTGGTGGACCTGAACACCAGTTAGGGCAACATTTGGGGAGAATACATTTGCTTTCCTTGAGGGCTTAGTTTAAAAGTCAATTGAGGGAGAAGTTTGGGGTCAATATTACATTGGGCTTTGAGCCAAATAGAAACTAAAGAGCACTGATATAAAGTATTGATTGTTTATGTGTCATTACCTTTGGAATCAACAGTGGCAACAAAAATATTGGTGATATTGATGATATGAAGTTGCTGCTAGAGATGGCGCGAACTGTTCGCCGGCGAACTTGTTCGCGCGAACATCGGGTGTTCGCGCTCGCCGGAAGTTCGCGAACGTCGCGCGACGTTCGCCATTTTGGGTTCGCCATTGTTGGCGCTTTTTTTTGCCCTCTCACCCCAGACCAGCAGGTACATGGCAGCCAATCAGGAAGCTCTCCCCTGGACCACTCCCCTTCCCTATAAAAACCGAAGCCCTGCAGCGTTTTTTTCACTCTGCCTGTGTGTGCTGAAGAGATAGTGTAGGGAGAGAGCTGCTGCCTGTTAGTGATTTCAGGGACAGTTGAAAGTTTGCTGGCTAGTAATCGTTTTGATACTGCTCTGTTATTGGAGGGACAGAAGTCTGCAGGGGTTTGAGGGACATTTAAGCTTAGGTAGCTTTGCTGGCTAGTAATCTACCTTCTACTGCAGTGCTCTGTATGTAGCTGCAGTGGGCAGCTGTCCTGCTTCTGATCTCATCTGCTGACTGCTGCAATAACAGTAGTCCTTGTAAGGACTGCTTTTATTTATTTTTTTGTTGTTTTACTACTACTACTACTACTACTATAAGAGCCCAGTGCTATTAGTCTAGCAGTGTTGGGGAGTGGGACTGGTGTGCTAATCTGCTGCTCCTAGTAGTTCAGCAGCACCAACTGTAATTTTTTTTTTTTAATATTCATTTTTTTTTTATTTTACTTTTTTTTATTTTACTACCGCTGTAGTAGTGTATAAGTTGACCTTTTAGGCATTATTTGCCCTGTAGGCATTTTTTGCCCAGTGTGTTATTCAACCAACAGCCATCTAGCTGTGTGACCTTGTTCACATTCTGTCTAAATATCCATAATATTACCGTCTCCAGAAAAAACACCGGAGTGACTTTTTTCAAGCAGCCATAATATATTTTACGTAATCCGTATCCACCGCTGTAGTAGTGTATACGTTGATCTTGTGGGCATTATTTGCACAGTGTTTTCTTCAAACCGCCATCTAGCTGTGTGAGCTTGTTCACATTTTGTCTAAATATTGATAATATTATCGTCTCTAGAAAAACCACTTGAGTTACTTTTTTTCAAGCAGCATTCTTATATTTTACGTAATCCGTATCCACCGCTGTGTATACGTTGACCTTGTAGGCATTATTTGCACAGTGTTTTCTTCAAACCGCCATCTAGCTGTGTGAGCTTGTTCACATTTTGTCTAAATATTGATAATATTATCGTCTCTAGAAAAACCACTTGAGTTACTTTTTTTCAAGCAGCATTCTTATATTTTACGTAATCCGTATCCACCGCTGTGTATACGTTGACCTTGTAGGCATTATTTGCACAGTGTTTTCTTCAAACCGCCATCTAGCTGTGTGTATTATCGTTTCCAGAAAAACCAACTGAGTTTTTGTTGTTGTTGTTTTTTTAAAAATAATGCCAGGCAAAGGCAGGCCGCCACGCAGAGGCCGTGCTAGGGGCCGTGCTGCTACGCAATCCTGTGGCCCTAGCAAATTGCCCAGTTTTAAAAAGCCAATGACCCTGAACTCCCAAAATGCTGAAGAGGTAGTTGACTGGCTTACACAGCACACCCCATCCTCTACCGTTTCTAACTTTACCACAACATCCTCCTCATCCTCCACTGCTATGGCCACCCCACGTAACACTTCCTCCACCACCGGTGCCCCTTCTTCACTGGAGTCAGAGGAGTTATTTTCCCATGAGTTTCTTGAACTGAGTAATGCGCAACCATTATTGGCAGAAGAAGATGAAGGAGATGAGGACGTTACACCAGATTTAATTCTGGCAGAGAACACGACAGAGATGGACATAATGAGTGATGAGGAGGAGGTCCCCGCTGCTGCTTCCTTCTGTGATGTGTCAGAAGAAATTGATGCATCTGAGGAGAATGATGATGAGGAGATTGATGTTTTGTGGGTGCCTAGTAGAAGAGAGCAAGAGGAGGGTAGTTCAGATGGAGAGACGGAGAGTCAGAGAGGCAGTAGGAGAATAAGACTTAGAAGAAGCAGGGAGGACAGCCCGCAGGGATCAGTAGGGCAACAACATGTATCGGCACCTGTGTTCAGCCAGCCAACGCACCCGCCATTGCCGCCAATGCCGCCAACTTCTACTGTTACCGCCAGATCGCACACTTCCAAAAAGTCAGCAGTGTGGGATTTTTTTAATGTGTGTGCCTCTGACAAAAGCATTGTAATTTGCAATGAGTGCAGTCAGAAACTGAGCCTTGGTAAGCCCAACAGCCACATAGGTACAACTTCTATGCGAAGGCACATGAGCGGCAAGCACAAAGCACTTTGGGAGCAACACCTCAAAGGCAACAGGCAAACTAAAAGCCACACTCCTTCTGGTCCAGCATCTTACTGCTCTACCTCTGCTCTCCTTGACCCATCTGAACCACCCTCCACTCCGCCTTCCACCTTGACCACCTGTTCCCATTCCCAGTCATCTGCCACCAGCCAAGTTTCTGTGAAGGCCATGTTTGAGCGTAAGAAGCCAATGTCTGACTGTCACCCCCTTGCCCGGCGTCTGACAGCTGGCTTGTCTGCACTCTTAGCCCGCCAGCTTTTACCATACCAGCTGGTGGACTCTGAGGCCTTCCGCAAATTTGTAGCAATTGGGACACCGCAGTGGAAGGTACCCAGCCGCAATTTTTTTTCTAAAAAGGGAATACCACACCTGTACCAACATGTGCAGAGCCAAGTTACCGCATCTCTGTCACTTAGTGTTGGGCCAAAGGTCCATATGACTACTGACGCATGGTCCTCCAAGCATGGTCAGGGCAGGTATGTCACCTACACTGCCCACTGGGTGAACTTGGTAATGGCTGGGAATGGGAAGCAGGGAATGGGTAGCTCAACAACAACAACAACAGTGGAGTTGGTGTCACCGCCACGGATTGCACGCGGTTCTGCCACCACCTCTACTCCTCCATCGCTCTCTACCTCGTCTTCTTCCTCTTCTTCTTCTTACTCTGCTGCTGGGTCCTCCTTCTCCTCCTCCACACCTGTGCACCCCCAGCTCCCCCTAGGCTATTCGACGTGCCAGGTACGCCGTTGTCACGCTGTCTTGGGGATGACGTGCCTGGAAAGCAAAAACCATACCGGATCTGTACTCCTGTCATCTCTGCAGTCACAGGCCGATCGGTGGCTGACCCCACACCAACTGCAGATCGGAAAAGTGGTGTGTGACAATGGAAGCAATCTGTTGGCAGCGTTGAGACTGGGAAATTTAACACATGTGCCCTGCATGGCACATGTGTTAAATTTAATAGTCCAACGTTTTGTCTCCAAGTACCCAGGATTCCAGGACGTTCTCACCCAGTCCAGAAAGGTGTCGGCCCATTTCAGACGTTCCTACACAGCCATGGCACGCCTTGCTGACATTCAGCAGCGCTACAACATGCCAGTCAGGCGTTTGATTTCTGACAGCCAGACTCGCTGGAATTCAACGCTCCTTATGTTGGAACGTCTGCTGCAACAACAAAGGGCCGTCAACGAGTACCTTTTTGAACTGGGTGGTAGGACTGGATCTGCAGAGCTGGGGATTTTTTTCCCCCGTTACTGGGTGTTTATGCGCGATGCCTGCAGGCTCATGCGACCTTTTGAAGAGGTGACAAATATGGTCAGTCGCACCGAAGGCACCATCAGCGACCTAATACCCTTCGCTTTCTTCCTGGAGCGTGCCGTGCGACGAGTGACAGATGAGGCTGTAGACCAGCGTGACGAGGAGCTGGAAGCGCACGATTTATGGTCGGAATCACCAGAACGAACCCAGGCACCTGCTGCAACGCAGGGAGAGGTGCCAGAAGTGGAGTCAGAGGAGGAAGGTGGCTTTGTGGAGGAGGAGGAGGAGGACCAACAGGAGCAGGCTTCCCAGGGGGCTAGTGGTGACCTTTTGGGGACCCCTGGTCTTGTACGTGGCTGGGGGGAGGAGACCGTGGATGATGCAGTCCTTGATAATGAGGAAGCGGAGATGGATAGCTCTGCATCCAACCTTGTGAGAATGGGGTCTTTCATGCTGTCATGCCTGTTGAAGGACCCCCGTATCAAGAGGCTTAAGGAGAAGGACCTGTACTGGGTCGCAACGCTACTAGACCCTCGGTACAAGCATAAAGTGGCAGAAATGTTACCAACATACCACAAGTCCGAAAAGATGCGGCATTTACAAACCAGCCTGCAAAACATGTTGTACAATGCTTTTAAGGGTGATGTCACTTCAGGAACTCATCAACATTCCAGGGGCAGAGGTGCCAGTAATCCTGCCACGAGCACACCTGCAAGGACAAAGCCCTTTGGCCGGTCTGTAACATCAGACATGCAAATGTTTTTCTGTCCAAGGCAGCGCCACAACCCTTCTGGATCCACCCTCAAAGAACGCCTCGACCGGCAGGTAGCGGACTACCTGGCATTAACTGCAGATATCGACACTCTGAGGAGCGATGAACCCCTGGACTACTGGGTGCGCAGGCTTGATCTGTGGCCAGAGCTGTCACAATTTGCCATGAACCTCTTGTCTTGCCCAGCCTCAAGTGTGCTCTCAGAAAGGACCTTCAGTGCAGCAGGAGGGATTGTAACTGAGAAGAGAACTCGCCTAGGTCACAAAAGTGTCGATTACCTGACCTTTATTAAAATGAATGAGGGGTGGATCTCGGAGGGTTACTGCACGCCGGAAGACTTGTTCTGACTTCTATGCAGCTGTCCTTCTCTTCAAGCCTCATGACTCCACACACAGCTGTCCTTTAGCGTCCTCCTCCCTCCGCCACCGTTACAAACTAGGGTGCAAACCCTACTGGTTTAATTTTTTCTGGCCTCTGTGCTTCAGTGGCTGCAACCAAAAAAACTGGGCAAACAATGTCTACAAGGTCAACGTATGGCGAAAAATGACTATTTTCAGCATTTATATGGCATATTTTTCTGGCAACTGTGCTTCAGTGGCTGCGTCCAAAAAAATGCATATTTTCTGCATTTATATGGCATAATTTTTCTGGCCTCTGTGCTTCAGTGGCTGCAACCAAAAAAGTTTATATTTTCAGCATTTATATGGCATAATTTTTCTGTCAACTGTGCTTCAGTGGCTGCGACCAAAAAAATGCATATTTTCTGCATTTATATGGCATAATTTTTCTGGCCTCTGTGCTTCAGTGGCTGCAACCAAAAAAATTTATATTTTCAGCATTTATATGGCATAATTTTTCTGGCAACTGTGCTTCAGTGGCTGCGACCAAAAAAATTACTATTTTCAGCATTTATATGGCATATTTTTTCTGGCCTCTGTGCTTCAGTGGCTGCGGCCAAAAAAACTGGGCAAACAATGCCTACAAGGTCAACGTATGGCGAAAAATGACTATTTTCAGCATTTATATGGCATATTTTTTCTGGCAACTGTGCTTCAGTGGCTGCGTCCAAAAAAACTGGGCAAACAATGCCTACAAGGTCAATGTATGGCAGTTGTTTAAAGAGAACAGTAGATTACTAGCCAGCAAAGCTACCTAAGCTAAAATGTCCCTCAAATCCCTGCAGACTTCTGTCCCTCCAATACAGAGCAGTATCAAGCAGATTACTAGCCAGCAAACTTACTATCATCTGTCCCTGAAATCACTAACAGCTCTCCCCCTACACTATCTCTTCCAAGCACACACAGGCAGATTTTTCAGATACATTTTTGCCCTTGATCCCCCTCTGGCATGCCACTGTCCAGGTCGTTGCACCCTTTAAACAACTTTAAAATCATTTTTCTGGCCAGAAATGTCTTTTTTAGATGTTAAAGTTCGCCTTCCCATTGAAGTCTATGGGGTTCGCGAACCGTTCGCGAACCGCTCGCATTTTTGCGCAAGTTCGCGAATATGTTCGCGAACTTTTTTTCCGACGTTCGCTACATCCCTAGTTGCTGCTTACAATCCTATGTTTTAGCCTGTTATAAAGAATCCCTGTGTACTCCAACATTTGTTCAGGGCAGCCATTATCTCATAATGCAGCATTAGATATATAGAAACCCCATAGAGGAATTGATAGAAATCTAGGTGAAAATATTCTCATTTGGCCCAGTCTTATGATTGCATATTGTAAAGGCAGCATTGTGTGACTTTGCTTTGTCTCTACAGTATTTTCAGGCTACAAATCATATATTCCGATTAGTTATGCGCTTTTATAAGCAAATGCTGGAGGGAAACAGATGCCGTTGACATAAAGCAAATATAAATATTGTTCTCAATATCCCTGGCAGGGACCAAGGGACTAGGGGATTTTATATACACTGAATGTTTTGGGTTTCATCTCATTTCCTGCATGTTACGTCCTGAAATCCCAAATTAAAACCTTTGCTGACAGACGGCAAAAGAGAGGAATAAGGGACAGTAACTCTTTTACTACTAGGGAAGTACTGGCTACTTTGCATCCATTCATTGTTAAATAGAGAAGGGAGTTCTTGCAAACCTAATGCATAATGATCTGGTTCTTAAAAGGTTAAATGTAGGCTATAAGAAGAAGGACACCAAATGTTGCAGCAGCAGTTTTATTCTTTGTCAGGTACAGAAGAGCCAAATTCAAAATGTAAAACTTTTCAATCATTTTAATAACTGTTACTGAAAAACTATAATACACTCTGTGGTCCTCAGGTATGGAAGTAGGAAATCACAATGAATTTTGCATCCTTCCCCAATATAATCTAACCTTGCATATACAGAAAGGAGGGTTTGCATAAACAACTAATGTGACTATGGTGTTTGTGGAGAAGATGCTATGGAGAATGGAATGGAATATCCAAACAGGATGTGAAAAGGGCAGCGTTACAGTCAGTTAAAGCAAGAGAATTTCATTGTGTACAGAGGTTTAGAAGATAAGAGACTGGCAGACACAAATGGGATTCTAGTAAATCGTATGGATTTATGAGTTCTAAGGGCCAATAAATTGATACAGCAAAACATACACTGCTGCAATCCCATGACACATGATCAAGAATCCATTTAGTCCATTTTGTCATCAACCTTTCCCAATAGCGCTATAAATGTTCAAGGATTTCCCTTTCTATTAAACATTCTATGGAGGTCAGCATTATCTATGTATATACAGTTCTTAGTGCATCCACTGGCATCTTAATTTAACTTTGGAGCTTAACCCTTTACTGCATAGAGTAAAACAATGCACTGTAAGTTTTGGGTTTTACAGTTCATGAACAGAGACTACAGTAGATCAGATGTTCCCATCCCTGATGCAGATATTGGAGTTGAGCCAATGCTAAGTGACTTTGTCTGCCTGTATACTTGTCTTCTTGCTGCACAAATCCCTCAGGGTAAATATTCCTCTGCACCCCCTTCTCTATTGTGTCAGGCTGATGTTTTGCAGCTGGCTGTTGGCACCAATCCAGGTTGGATTGCGGATGGAAATAGAGGCCGTTGGAAGGGACAGGGAAGAGTATGGGGGCGGACAGCAAGCAGTAAATATGAAATGTATCTTATGCCTTTAGAAGAATAATGATGTGAATTAGAAGTTGGACTGCATGACTCATCCTCTCATAAAGTGCCTTGTGCTGGTTTGCTGTCTCTCGTGTACTACTCTACAATAACTCTATAAAAGGGGCAGCTATGAAAGTGGGACCACAGAGCAGGCAAGACGTAAAATAAGTGTTAAACCTCGACACAACCTTTGCTATTAGCTTGGGTGTCAAAGTAAAACTAACAAAGAATGTCCAGGTCCCAGGCTGTATCCATCACCCTCTGATTTATACAATTATTGTTTCCTTCTTATTTGAGCCATCCTGTTGATAGTGACCCTCATTCCATCCAGTCTTGACAGTTGTAAACTGCTGTAATCTGGTATCCCTGTGCTTGTCATGTTTCCATGCATTTTTATGCCAGACCTAGCTTTATATGTCCAATCAGCATACTTATTAATGCCTTTTTCTTGTGCTTGTTCCACCATATGATTCACCCTTTCAGATTTTTTTTAAAAAAGTGGTCATCTTTTATCTTCAAGACCATATTCCATGACCAAATTCGCCCATCCCTATTTAACACTTATTTTACGTCTTGAGTTCTGGCATAGTGCAGAGAGACTGGCAAATTGCTAATGTGCTGCCTCTATTCAAAAAAGGATCCCGTTCTCAGCCTCAAAACTATAGGCCAGTTAGTCTGACGTCAGTAGTAGGAAAGCTTTTCGGTTAAGAAAGGATAAGACATAGAAAAAAAGAAAAATTGATCAATGCACATTCCTTTGTCCCCTATCATATCAGTAATCTATGCAGATGCATGTATTTACAAAGACAGGGGTTTTTTTAGTTACAAAATTATGATCATAAGATTGATAAGCCACCATACCACGTCAAGGTAAAACCCATATGGCGGTCCCTAACAATTTACCTCTGGTCATAATTTCAAATGCTAAAGCCTCCCGGCATAGGAGCATTACCTGAAAAATAAGGTCTCCCGACCTGGGCATTGGTTTTCATTATAGGGCTTAGTCCTCCCCTGCCATTAGCTTTCAAAGGGGAGAGATAACCTCCCCCGCTTGCAGCTTTTGAGAGAGAGAAACTGCCCAGACCAACACCCATTTCCAAAGGAATTGTTCCACCATTTAAAGAGACAGGTGTGGGGGTGCTACAACCACATGGAAGCCTGGCCTGCAGCTTAGCTGCTAAACTTCCAAACAGAATAAATCTGCTACAATACAAAGTACAAAAAGGAAAAATTGTGAGAGCACTCCATGGCTTCATAAAAATGTACTAAAATACATTGGAAGTGCTACTGATCTGGCCAAATTAACTACAGACATAGAAAAAAAGAAAAATTGATCAATGCACATTCCTTTGTCCCCTAACATATCAGTAATCTATGCAGATGCATGTATTTACAAAGACAGGGGTTTTTTTAGTTACAAAATTATGATCATAAGATTGATAAGCCACCATACCACGTCAAGGTAAAACCCATATGGCGGTCCCTAACAATTTACCTCTGGTCATAATTTCAAATGCTAAAGCCTCCCGGCATAGGAGCATTACCTGAAAAATAAGGTCTCCCGACCTGGGCATTGGTTTTCATCATGATAAGGGAGACCTTATTTTTCAGGTAATGCTCCTATGCCGGGAGGCTTTAGCATTTGAAATTATGACCAGAGGTAAATTGTTAGGGACCGCCATATGGGTTTTACCTTGACGTGGTATGGTGGCTTATCAATCTTATGATCATACTTTTGTAACTAAAAAAACCCCTGTCTTTGTAAATACATGCATCTGCATAGATTACTGATATGATAGGGGACAAAGGAATGTGCATTGATCAATTTTTCTTTTTTTTCTATGTCTGTAGTTAATTTGGCCAGATCAGTAGCACTTCCAATGTATTTTAGTACATTTTTATGAAGCCATGGAGTGCTCTCACAATTTTTCCTTTTTGTACTAAGAAAGGATAAGATACTGGACTTTATAACAAATATAAAATATTTTTTTCGAATAATATTCACAATGCGAAACAATTATTCCTTTGTGCATAAATGTTTGCTTTAAAAAGATTTCATACAGCTTTTCATATAGCAAACCCAGAAACTATTGAGTGACCTTATCCACCAGTGTAAGAAAGATTGCACATTTTATAGTTTGCACCTTTATAAATAAAACCATGCACAGGGCAAATATATTCACTTTGCGAACCAATCTGCCTTGCGTGAAGTTTATAAATGACCCCCAATGACTCATTTGTATTCTCCTTTGAGGATGTTTTGTAGATATTGGGGTTGCGCCATAATAGTAAGTTTATTTTCAGAATTATTGTGGATATTATGTATGTAGCACACCCGTGAGTGCATTTTAGCTGTGAATTTGTGGATTAGTGTGACCAAGTTAAACTTGTAATGTGCCCAGGACCCCAGTGTACACGTCCAACTCTCTACAACAGGGAACTGTTGCAATGGAGTAATCCACAGCCACCTAGATGTCCACAGAGGAATAGTAATAGTGTTAGACAGCAATAATCCCTCCACGGAATACACGGTGCTCCAGTTGAGCTAATATACAAGATAGATAACTTTGTCAGAGCAGCAGCAATACGAGACTCAGAGGATAATTACCACTCTCACTTGGCAACATCCCTCTGGGTGAACACTAAGGCTTGGGTTTCTCAGCCTGGGGTCTTGTATCTTGGCACCTAATTTAGTCCTCACCTCACCCACTGTATTCAGCTTGGATTCTTGGGTCTTGGTACCCTATCTGGTCCTCAACTCACCCGCTGTAGTCCATACTCTAGTGGTTTACACACCATGGGTCCTAACCCCACTACTTCTCCTCGTTGGAGCCACACCTACTCACTAGCTACCCTGTGCTGACTCTCACTCCTAGAGTGACTATGACCATATTCACTATCACTAAATAACTCTTATCTAGCTTTCCACCGGCAGACCTTTTCCTGTAGTACCTCCCAGTGAGGCCATGTCCCAGGACAGACCTTGAGCACATGGGGCTAAACCCCTTTATACTTTAATCTACTGCCACCTAGTGGACAACCCTCTGAACTAATATAGACCCAGGAAAAGGGATATAGCTCCCTGAGTTAACTAAAGGACCATTAGGTGTCCTATTACCAACTGCCTGAGTTAACTAAACTATCCAAACCGCAGGGTCTATCCAAACCTCAGGGTCCCTGCATGTATTATTAAATAGAAAGTTGCAATTCAGTTAGCCATTTATTTTTCTGAGGTCTGGTTTATTGGTACCTTAATAATAATTTTCTTCTTTATATAAAAGAGTTTGCTTCTGCTTTGCTGAATAAGTTACAAGGTACTGAGTACAGGGCAGTGAGATGCAAGGGAGCCATAGAATTAATGCATGACTTAACAAGTTGTTGCTTCTAGGGCTCCATGTACCTATTCTACATACCCTCACACACCCAATGCTTACATCTGCAGATAGATCAGAAGAGAAGGTGGCTACACCAATAGTATAGTATAGAGAGGGCAATTGCACAGGTTGCATTAAGAAAGATTTTTTACATTTAAAAAAAATCATTATGCACCTGCAGGTTAGCAGCATTTCTGACAGGACATGATGCATTTTCACTTTGAAAATGCATCATGCCTAAGGATGTAAAAATACATATGACCAGCATATACTGTAGGTCTCTGCATTTAATCACTTCTGCCCCTGAGGAAGCTGATGTAGTCAGCGAAACGCGTTGGGCGGCATAGGTGGACGTTGGCAGCCTAGCTCCCACTTTGTCCCTACGTAGACAGGCAGGTTCTTGCTGACTAACTTGGGGCACAAATGGAAGGGTGGGAGTGGGTAGTGCTTGCACTGTAACCAATGGTTTATACTACTACCGTCGAAGTATTTTCTTTGGCTGATTAAGATACCACCGTTTCCACCATTTGCTGGTTTTTAATTGAATGTTTTTTAGGGACATTGTTCCTGCACTGCGGCCTTTTGGGCTATCAGCAGTGGGTTTGTCTTTCGTGGGCGCTCTTCTCTTTTTAGACTAATTTATTAAAAGTTAAGTTTTACTTAAGGCAGTTTTGCCAATCATACTACATAGGCGCCACACTGAACTAGTTTGCTTTGAAGTGAGTGTTTATGGACTAATAGTGTTTTGATTTCACTTCTTCTGTTTCTTCTTCTGTGATTAGTAGTTTAATCTACACAAACTTGCAGTGTGGTTGCCTTTGTTACACTGTGTTTACCGCTCCTCATTTCATTTTCTCTGCATTTAATGCACAAAAAACAAATCATCAAATGAGACACTAACGATGCTTTATTGCTGTCATACCTGTCATCAATAAAAGTGTAGTCCTGTTTTCCTCTACCAGTTGCTGCATGTTTATTTGTACTGGAATTCACCACAGCACAAAAGAAGGACAAACGTGAATTTCAGTCGTACAGATCTCAATCTGTGCATTATTTTTCCCCCAATGTTTATAAGCAAATTACATAAGGCTTGTTATTTAGGATATTTTTCTGATAATTGCTTGCTTGTTTGTTTCTAGCACTATAAAACAAAGCAATTATTGGGCAGTCTTGGGAATGTTTAAATGCCTGAGGACTGGAGAATGGGGCTGGGAATTCCAGAAATAGATGCAACAGGGGGAAAATCTGCCATGTAGTTTTAAACAGGAAGACTGATGATTTTTTTTCTTTTCTGTATGGGGGTGGGTTTTTGGTGAAAAGCAAAGAGTTTAGTTAAAATCCTCCTCCCAGATGGTAAAGTGACTCTATCAGCTTATGTGGCTATTGTAAATTACACATGCCCCTGGGCTTCAAACATGACAGAACTTGCCTAACTGGTGGACATTAGAATATCTGTCATTTAAAAGAACAGCTCACCTCTTTTGCATTAATAAAGGGACACCAAATAATGCTTAATATTTCTTTACATATGTTTAACATTACAGGCTAAAAGCATAAAAATGGATTCGGAGGCATCTCTGTCTAAGGCAATGCAAAATGCTTATAAGTTATCTATTCTACCGACATGTGTAAAGATGGGATGTTGGGCAATGCTTAGATGGAGCACACAATGGACTGTCTAGATGGCCCTTCCCAGAGATGCCATGAATGCTAAGATGGTTGGAAAGAATGTCCAAAATCAGCCAAAATCGCCTGACCAAATATGGGCATTTGTGGACCACTATGTAGAAGTAACATCTAGGAGTGTTGGCTCTCCCTGCCAAGTCTGTACTCTATCCGATGCTCCCTGGTCCTGGTTAGTGCATGTGCTGTTGATGAGCATGCAGTGTTAGACTGGGACACCAGGGACCCACCCAAAAACTTTAGACCAGGGACCCACTCTCAGTACTATTATTCTTCCTCTCCTCACTCAACCTCTATTCTCCTAGTTTCTTTTCTTTACATAGTATAATCAATTATTCCATCTATTTAGCTTCTTTGTTCTCATAGAAATGTTTAGCAGCATGAGGTTCCACGGACACCTGGGCCAACTGGGAGTTTTCCTGGTATCCCGGTGGGCCAGTCCGACACTGTGAGTGTGCATACAGGCTGTTCAGACAGCTGCTGGCAGCCGGATAAGCATTGGGACTTGGTGCTCTGGTGCAAAAATTAATTTCTTTTTAAAAAAAAAGCTGATTTATGGATGTGGCTGCTGGCAGAGGAGAAAAAAAAATGTATTGCAGCCTGTTAAAGTTCATGAGGGTATCTGGAGGAGGAAGGGGGTGAGCATTTTTTTTAAATCTCGTCTTATGTGACTGAAGCTGAATGGTATGTGTGATGTGAGTGTCTGTGTTGTGGCTGGTGGGCTACTGTATTGGGAATGTTTGGTAAGGATTTCCTGTGACAATGTGATTGGGGGGTGCTGATTGTGGCACTTGCCTATGGTGCCAAAATAGCTTGGCCCGGCTTCCACCCCGCAGAACTTTTATGCTGCATTTAGTCAGGGAAGAACTAAAGGATTGATACTCATTGTTAAATTTTATCAAGAGAATAATATTTCGACTTTAAGCCATATGGGGCAAGGACCTCCTTCCTCTTGTCTCTTAGGCTAATGCCACAGGATCTGTGGACTGATCTCAACTGGCAGAAAAAGCAAACACGAGCATTTCCGCACCGAAATATGCCACTTGTGCCTACACTTGGGCCGACGCAGACAAAAAAGAAAGGTAATGCCAGCGTTGAGGCTGAATCTCTGTCTGTGCTTTTCAGCAGGCCGAGATAAGCCCCCATGCGACATTAGCCTTAATCTTGTGTGATGCTATGTGTAGGCTGACAAACACCATATCAAGCAGAAAAAAAAATCCATTTCAAGGAATATTACAGCTTCTTTATGGAGTGGTATGGGGCAAAGTATGGGCCTCCTCTGGGTGCATTCTGTACCATAAAAATGGCATTTCCTCCCAATTACCCATACACTATATTTTAGTAGAAATAGCCGTTGCTAAGAACTTGGTCAAATACAGAACATTGTGCTTTTACATCTTTCAAGCAAGGAGCTCTTTTTCAAGTGTTTGTATAGTATATTTTAGATGGTAATAGGATTTATGGAATTTTCTGGAAGTTCACACCTGAAAAGAAGTAAGCCTAAATACATATCTTTATATAAAAGACTGAATGCTATTGTACATCGTTATAATTTTGCCTTATGTGAATAATTACTGACTTTTAAGTTGTCAGAGCTAACAATGGTTACAGAGTTGCAATTTAGACAAAGTGGCCCTTTAAGAACCATTCCTGCTTCTGCATTACTTTTCATTTAGGCTACATTTTAAGCCAAACAGAGCAATAGTTATACTGTAGTTGCCAAGTTTTTTTTTCAAAATGCTTTCCGGAGACTTTCTCTAAACTCATATTAGGAGATCCAACAAGGGAAATGCAAGACAAAAGCAAGTGGGAGGCTGAGCAGGACAAGCACAGAACTAGCATTGGGGAACTTACAGATAACAATGGCAACCATCATTCTGTATGTGTGTGTAACACGAAACACAATAAATTACCTTCTTTCTATTTAATAACCCGAAGGAAGGTTGCCTTCATTTGAGTGCCTGCTTCAAAGAATTTTCAAACTATCATTCTCTGCTACACAAGCAGGATAACCAGTAATACCAGTGGCAAGCATCCCACGTGACCAAGGAAAAAAACATTATTTGAATTTATTTATCTTGGTATTTATTTGAATTTATTTATCAGACCCAGTTGCAGCAGAGGATAGAAGAAAGCTGCAAAACAACTCAGTTATGTTACAGGTATGGGATTTATTATCTGTAATATTTGGGACCTGAAGTTTGCTGGATTAGAAATATTTCCATAATTTATATGACCATACTTAAAACCCTATTAAAAACATGGCACCAACATAGATTTATGAGATCTAGTAAAGTGTACTGTCTTATTATTACAGAAAAATCAAGGAAATCATTAAAAACTGCTCCATGGAAAGGACCATTCTAGAAAATGTGTTTCTCCCCATACCTGTACATGTGCAAGTTTAGAGAGTAGTAGTGATTTAAAAGTTCCAGAATAGCTTGAGGGTTAAAAAAAGAAAAGGAGTGACATCAACCTGTGATGGGAGCCAGATGGGAGCAAGGCTGGGAGGGGAGAAGAAAAGGGCAGGTTTGGAGTGTGAGAGGGAGGGAAGTTCCATGTCTGCTTCCCACTTTGGGTTGGGATTCTGGGGAGCTGGATTTCCCTCTTTCAGTCCTGATCTGCTACCTTCTATTCCACCGTCCCAGCAGCTGAGACCCCCTCATCAGAGCCTATAGGAAGCAAGAACACACCTTAAGTAGAGCACCCAAAGTGTCCTGGGAGAAGACCATGACTGGCATGCATGTGTGAAGCTGATAAGTGACCTACTATCAATTCAGCTCAGGGGTATGAATGGGGGAACAGAAGGGATGGGCAGTTTATTAATGCTAAATGGAAAGTAAAGTTTTTACTCGAGACTTAACTGCAGATATTCCCTTGCACAATACACAGATATTTATTCACACATCATCATTAACCAAACCAGGTAAAAGTTTTTGCATGCTCGTGAACAGAAATGGAACTCATTAAAAAAAGGCAGTTAAACAAAGAGAGTGAATACACAATTTAATGGGCAATGGAATAATGCAGAGTAATACATGACTGAAATGCAAGCTAAGCAGTGTATCATAAACACTAGCAGCCAGCACACTACACTTGGTAGAAAAAGGGGAGTAGCTTCATGTAGGGGATGTGCAGTTTGTTCAGATATAGAATGCGGCAAGACTGTGACATGCTATACTCTAAATGCAATTGATAATTATCATTATTATTACTAAAATGCATTATGATGATATAAATTCTGAAATGGAAAATATTGATTCTGTATTACAATTCATTTGTCTGTGCAGCGAGATACAGTTTTGGACAGGCAGGATGCAGAGTATTCCATTGCTGTGTGCAGATATCACAAAAGTTCAGTATTTATCAGTGATTTAGGCATTTAGGTATTTCCCTCAAGGACTAGTACACAGGGGTTGAGAGTAATGTGAAAGTATGTAATAGCATTCAGGTATGGGATCTGGGCTTTTACAGATAAGGAGTCTTTCTGTAATTTAAGGCTACTAAAACATATGAACATTAAAATACTTTTACCATCAAGAAATAAGAATTGTTTGCTTCAATGGGACTCGACAGGAAATGGCATTCTAGTATTTCTGAGCTTTCTGGATAACCAATTTCCAAATAACAGATTCCATAGCTGTCCCATGATATGCAGATATACAGTATAATGCAGAGGAATGCATTCTTAAGGACAGTTACAGAATGAGAAGCAGAATTTATGGTGATGTGCAGAGCAATTTATTAATATATCACTGTACAGTCATTTGCTATATTCCAGTTTAGCAGAAGAAGAATGGCTTGACCAACATTATTGTATTCTAAATATAATGAGTGATATCAGAATGAAGTGCTATGCAATGCAATAAAGTTAGAAATGAAGAGTAACGTAATGACTATAGTGTTAATAAAATACAATGTATGTGATTTAGGGAAATCGAATAAGTTGTTTTAAATGCAGGGTAATACTGAATAAATGTACAGTTGTATCTACAGATGTTTTAAAGTATATTGCTATGAATTATATTGCAGAAAAGGTTATATATATATATATATATATATATATATATATAACTACTACATCAAGGTCTGCACTCTTGGGACTTATAAAAATCATAATATTTATTATAAATGACTAAAGTTTCGCCGAAACGTTAGTCATTTATAATAAATATTATGATTTATTATGATTTTTATAAGTCCTGAGAGTGCGGACCTTCATGTAGTAGTAATGGATAATTTATTGGCATTGCACCCAGGCAAATTCAAATAACTTTATTGAGAGTACTGGCAACCCTTGGACTTATATGATATATACTATATACCCCTTTCTGCAGACTCCTAGTGCCCAGTCTTCTGAATCTGTTGGGACCATGTCCTGTCTCCTTTTAAGGCTACTAACTATCAGTGATCACCGTCTCTCTCTTTTTCCTCTCTACCCATAAAAATCATAAACCCTGTAGCAGTTACATGACCTAAAGTATATGCCATTAAAATATTTAGCAGCCAAATGCTGTGTGAATAAGCTGGAATGCAATAAATATTTATTTTAAAAAATGTGCAGTAATACAGAAATGTCAACCTAGCTATAGTCAACTTTGGGAGGTATTTGGTAGTGATGAGCGAATCTGTCCCGTTTCTCTTAGCTTCTCGCAACGGTGAAAAATTCACAAAACGCATTGAAGTCAATGGGCCTTTTTACGAGCGTCAATTTTTACTTGTGTAACAATTTTTATGGCTCCAAAAGCATTAAAGTAAATGGGCGTTTTTTCTTATGGCGACTTTTTTGTCCTAATGCATTAAAGTCCATGGGTGTTTTTTCTCATTTCAGACTTTTGTCATAATCCCTTAAAGTCAATGGGAGTTTTTCCTTAGGGTGACTTTTTTTGTTCAAAAACATTAAAGTCAATGGGCATTATATCTTATATGCGTTTGTTTTTCGCAAATTTTTCCACAGCAATTTTTTGACGTAGTTTGGTGGAAAGAATTTGCACAAAGCGAAATGTGAAATTTCATTGCGAATCCATGGCTGCCGAATAAATTCGCTCATCGCTAGTATTTGGTCATGCCTGTGTCACGCCCCGGCTGTTCTTTGTTGTGCAATAGAAAATGTCCTGTTCTGTATAGATTATATATAGCTGTATGTGTTTGCATTTGTATGGATTGTTGTTCAGTACCTATAATGCTGACTACTTAAATTAAATATTGTAGCTATTGGAAAATGCTGGCCAACTTTACCAAGGCTGAGTTTATGTATTTATTTATACAATGTTGCCACAACTCATCTCATAAGAGCAAGGACCACCTCGGTCCGAAAATCTAGGTCTAAGCCAGTTACTTAAAGATTAAGGATGTTCTTTTGCATGTGGCTTAGCATTTTCTTGCCCCAAAAGTGCCCTGAGCAGGGAAAACCCAGTGAGCCATAAATAACAGCACAATTACTTACTGTGTAGATTTTAACCAGTAGTTGGCTGATTTATTTAGTCTTTATATTTGAGGGCTTGGTTATATTAATGATGAGGTCCTACTAAAATTCTGCAAGGACTTTGATCAGACTAGGTTAATAAATTATTCCTTCAAGGGCCACATCCTTGGGCCTCCATTTGGCTCAGAATCTTTAGAGCATCCTCAGCAATTCTATAAATGGTTCTGTAAGAGCTGGAGAGCTGGCTATCCCTGACATGGAATTTACAGTCATGCTTTTACTAGCTCCCATAAGCCAAACAAGTGCCTCAGAGTGCAAAAGCCTCTGGGCACAGTTTGTGAATTACTCATTTTACAAAGCTGAATGCACACCAGTGCTTAATTTCCTTTTTTCCTGGCCCAAAGCAAAGACCCTTGGATGCCAATTTACCTTGACAAAAGCAAATGAAGCAACCTCACTGACACATTTCAGAGAGAAATGGCAAAAAATTGAAAAATCGATAAACCATTTTGGAGTAAATATTCTAAATATAAATATTGTAAATATTAAAAGGTCTTAAAAAAGGTGTTATTAATTTATAATATTTTATATATAGAGCTGATATAAAATATAAGCTATGTAATTAGAAAAGTTGGCCATACACAGGCTGATGGGGTACGCTCTCAAACCGGTTGGCCTACAGGCTAAACAGATGGACTTACAAGGTATGACCTCCTTTTTATGGTTCTTATTGCTCATGCAGAGTATAAATGTTTGGAACATCAAGAACCGATTCTGAAACAACTAATATTTGCAGACCACTATATACATACACGTATCAACATGTTCTATATCATTCAAAGTGATGCTCTAGTTATATTTATGGACAGGCCCAGATTTGTGGAAAGACCACAAAGGCAGGATTTCAGAGGTGGCATGCTGTCCAGCTGCATTGCAATGGGTTTGGAAGCAGTGGGGACATGTGTGAGATTTGATAGCTTTTTAAATCTCCCACATGCCAATTCCCATGCCATACCTCCCAACTGTACCGTTTGTCACGATTTTGACAGCTCAACCTGCAGTTCCAGATTGTTACTGGAATGTCCCAACTTTCTCTTTGATCTCCTGCACTGAACAGTCAGAAAAAGATACAAAATTTCTAACTTGATTGGCTTTTGGCAGAGAGCCCAGAATAGATACTTAGGTACTTTTGTAACAATTTACGATAAACAATTGTAACAATTTAAGATAAGCAAAGAAACAATTGTTACAATTTACTTAAAGGGCAATTTGCCTTCATTAGTAAAGCTGTAAACACATAAAAAAACACAGAAATGTGTTCGGACTTTCATATCCTGCCAAATATTGTAAAATGGACATGGTAATTAGGGGGTGTAGCCACAAAATAGGCCGGTCAAAATAGGCTGGCTGGTTTAACTTTAAATACATGCATGGCGACAATGTTCCCTCTAAGGTCTGCACTTGTGCATGTGCCAGAATTTTGTATGAAAACTTAACATTTTGTATTTATTCTGACTTGAGCACACAGTTTTTAAAAGCTGCATGCGCAATAATTTTTTGGCGCACATAGCAGAAATCAGAGGCTAAATTGCATGGAGATATAAATTCTCACAACATGGTGATAAAGTCTGCAGATTATGTAGACAAGGGCAGTTGTCAGTGAAGTAAGTAGGAGTGAGTGCACCCAGGGGAGAAGGAATAGTGCAGGCAGGCAAGGGATGGCATGCAGCTTGGGGAGGAACTAGGGTACAATCAGGAAAGGTACAAATGAAGGTGTCAGAGGAATATGTGGTGCTGGAGAAATTAGCAGGGGGAGAGGAAGCAGGGAATGGTGCAGATGCCAGGCAGTTAGGGGTGAACTAAATAAGTATTAGTGAAACAATGAAAGAAGAATTGAGTACAGCTAGAAGAGGAAGACAGGGGTCTGCGCATTTGGTGCAAAGATGATGGGGGTCTAAATAGGAAGGTGATAATTGCACCCTTAAATATATCACAAAATTAATGGTGTGCAATGTGGTTTGTGTTGGCTAGATGATAAAATACTTGTCTATCTGCATGACAGCAGAGCCTGTTGGTATTTGGGGAGTGCTGAGGAGTTTGGGTCTACAGTATTACTGTGCTAAATTTGATTAGTATACCTGAGCTGCTGCTGCACTGAAATAGCTGTCCAGATGTGGGATGGATCCAGCACGAGCAGCCAGGTCAAATCAAAGCAAATCTGTTTTACAGAAAGCACAGCAGCTGCACTTGGCATACAAATGGTGCAGTACTTGAGCCAGTACTTGAGCCAGTGTATAGCTGCTGCTTCTGCTGTTGGGTCATTTTGTCTGTCACTTTACTGGAAAGGCTGCCCGCTTGTGAGTTAAAGGGATACTGTCATCCCATAATAACTCCTGTACAGAAGCAGTAGTGCATTTAATAGTCATACTGAGAAGTTAAATGTTGTGGTTATGGATGCAATTGGATTGGCTTTCATTGTAAATTATGAAGTGAAAGAGGTCACACATTCATTGTAAGTGTGATAGAGCTGTTCAGTTGGGTCTTCTGTAGTTAAATGTCATACAACTTGATCTGCATTGTATGACCAAATTTAGGCCAGGGCTACATGGGGAAGTAAGCCATTTACCCTCCAGGACTCAAAAAAGCCAAAAGTTGATAAGGGACATATCACACTAACATATATGAGTGAAAGTTTCAGCTGACATTGTCCATAGGGAACATACCACACAATGTTTAGGACTATGCATTGGTAACTAAACCCAGTGAAAGAATGCACTTCTTTAGATAAAGCCTTAGGGTAAGTGGCCTAATATATTTCGGACACATTCTTGAGGTAGCAATACATGGGCAGACTGCAAAGTATCCAGGTGTCAGAGCTGTCAGGAAGCAAAAAGGAACTAGGGCTTCTCTTACTTTTATACACAATATCCCAACTCAAAAGGTGCATCGGTAGATGTTATTTACAATCCTGACAGACATAGTACCATCAGATGGATTATCTGTCAACACCTCAGCCCAGATGGCCAGCGGCATCCTTACAATATAGCAGACCTTCATGATCACGGGGGGGGGGGGGAGGTGGAACTGTGGAGTCTGCTGTATAGTAGTCCTCCCCCCTAGCCCCTCCCATAACTTAAACTTTGTCACCCATGGGGCATGATAGAAATAGCCCTCAGTAGACCCTGTGCACTCAGGGGCCCCCAGAAGACTTTTTTTGCTGGTGGTCTCCCACTTCTGAGGGCCATATATGCCAAAATGGTCAGGCAGTATAATTGAGAGCTGCTAAATTATTGCATCAAATCTTCACATGTATTGCCAGCTGGCAAAGGTGTTTGCCCTATTCCCCATGGATGCAAAGCCAGATGGTTCACTGATCCTAATTTGTGTGTTTGTTGGTCTACAAAGTGCATCACACTGCAAGGCTCATTTACAAACACAGTGCAAAATTCAGATACAAATTGTAATGTGTTCAAAATTGCCATTCAACGTTTTCTCCAGCATCATTGCAGTGTGTGCACCAATATGAATGCAAATTACTGGTCATTTTGGCAAACAACCTGCAATTTACTGCAAATGTTTTTCTTAGAAGGGATAGTGTCACGTTCACACTGATACACGCTAAGTAAATAATGGCTTTAGTGTTCAATTCACTTGCCACAACAGTTCGGCTATAGGCACAAGGTGCTAAGGGAAACCTGGAATTACTGGCAGGTCAAACTCCCGTAGTTACAGGTTTCCCTTGTATTCATGGGTGTAAATCATTAGCACCTCTTGAACACTAGAAAACAGTGGTGGGTAGCAAAGGGCTTAATGTTTATGTAGTAAGGCCTTTGTGAGTATGGACCATAGTCGAGTCTCGATATGCTCTATGATTGGTTCCTTGACTATTTGCGCCTAATGGCACCAACCAATAAGTGGACTGGGTCTGAAATGAGCTTGTATGGAACTAATGATGTTAATAGCTATGAAAATTAAGTATATATTGTAGCTGAGATATGTTTTGTAGGATTTGTCTAGGAGGCATCCTTAATATGTATGTCATTGCAAAAACTTGTACTACCTTATGGAATTAATTCATGGAAACATACGTATTGCTTCCTGCAACTACATCAATAGAAGGAATAAATGCATTGGAAGTGCTTTTAGTTTGTGCTAGACTTTCTGTTCTCTCAAGAGTAATGTAATAGCAGCTGAATGTGCCCTGAAGCACAGTCTTTAGGTTTGTCCTGATAGAGCATGACCCATACACACTCACAGGTCAGGGCAGGTGAGAGAGCTCCAGGGGATATGTATTTATTATAAGGTCACAGCCCAAGTAGTGGACAGGTACAGCAATGGCAAATGAAGGAAAGTCAGGTTGGCAAGACCTCCTACAATCCTGAATAGTAATTACAGGGCTGACTGAATGGAATTTTGTGGGATGAAGAAAATTAATATATTCTTTACCACATCTCTAAGCAAAACAAGCTGGAAACTCAGAGCTGTGGGAATGGTTAACAATTTATTGTACAGAGTTTCTCAGTCCATTAAAATATCCGTGTCTTTGTAAAAGTTATTCTGATCCCTAGATCTGTGTATGCTGACTGATGAGCACAATCTATTACTGAGTAATGACTTAAAATGCATATTGATTGAGTTGAAGTAGGATTGTTCAGTTCTTGTTACTTGTAGAAGAATAGGACAAGCAGCAGTTATCCAGATGTGCCCTTGTGGGTGTATTTGCAAGATGGGCCACAGACTGTGATCTCTGTAACATGCCAAGGCTAGATTTGGAGATGTTTAAGGCTCAAGAATTGCAGGAAGGAGGGAGCTCCAGTCTGTAATATTTCTTGTGTATAAGGGCAGCACAGTTGTTGCACAATGTATCTCATGCACCCTTGACAGCTACACCACTAATAGTCTGATTGATCTGTGGTAGCTAGGCATTAGCATAAAATCCTATGACTGTAGCTGGGTTATAGTAGAAGTGCCTGGATTTCCTAAAGAAATATTTTACTGTGGCATTGCATCTGTTGAACTATAGCCTTCAGTATTCAACTCTGCCTTCTTTTCAAATATCAGCATTTTAAAAAGTATAAAAAAAAAGTCTCCAGTAAAGTTCAGTCTCTTTTGGATATGTTACATACTGTACAAAACATACTATGCTTGCTTATACTAAGGCTTATGACACTGAGGAGTGCACAGTGTACCATCAGTTTTAGACTTGCAGTACATGATACCCTTTCTGTTCCTATATCTGAGGGGTTAAATAATCTATGGTGCTTGAAGCCTCTCCCTGTGTGGCTTTTGGATGCGCCAGCAGTTACGTCTAAACTGAGAGACACAGAAGTAACTTCCCTTAAATGGATAGTTTTCAGGAACAGAAAAATACTGGCATTTCCCAGAAACCCCCACATCTCCAAATAGCATGCACTACTTTATATAAATTGTTGATGGGAACTGTTAGAACTTTTGGGCTGGAGTCAGGTCTGAATCTGCTCTGTTAAATAAATATATTTGTACTTTTATATATATATATATATATATATATATATATATATATATATATATATATATATATATATATATATATATATATATATATGAAAGAGCCACTAGTTACCCCAACAAATATATGGATCATAAAAATAATTTATGGGGGTTTTCATTAACTATGATTTTTTCAGGGAATCTTGTGGTAATGAACTTGAATTTCCATGCGCTGTTTCATATTATACATTGGTATGATGGACTATTACAATATGTGTTCCATTAGAGCACAGTTTCCATTGACAATAATTGAATCAGTCAAATCAGAAAGTGTATAGTAAGTACTATTGATGTAAAGCAGAGCATCGCAAACTATGGGAACTGAAAGCAGCTGAGGGGAGGGTGGAACCAGCAGGCCAATCAGGGTGAGATTTGGAAGAATGCTTATTTGCTCTCCTGCTTATTCTTTAGTCCAACCTGAGGTGAGCTTAGATGAACACTTATTTTGTGTCTTATATTTCCATTTATTTATCTGTCATGCTGTTAAAGGAGAAGGAAATGTTAAAACAAAGTAAACTTTATCAGAAAGGTCTATATAAATACACCAGTAAACCCTCAAAGTAATGCTGCTCTGAGTCCTCTGTCAAAAGAAACACTGCATTTCTTTCCTTCTATTGTGTACACATGGGCTTCTGTATCAGACTTCCTGTCTTCAGCTTAAACCTCCAGGACGAGAGCTTGAGCATGCTCAATTTTCTCCTCTCTAACTCTCCCCCTCCCTCCTCCAATTTGAGCCCAGAGCTATGAGTGAGCAGGGAGGCTCAGGCCGGAAGTCACGCCAAGCTAATATGGCAGCTGCTATTCCTAAACAAACAGAGATCGTTTCTAGAGCTGTTTGCACAGGTATGGTAAAGCATTCTACAGAATAAATATAGTGTTATAACTTGCACTATTGTGGCTAATATATTGGCAATGAACTGCGTTGGTAGCTTTCCTTCTCCTGTAATGGGTTGGGGGAGCCCTGACCAAATATTAGACCACAAAGGTTTTTTGAACAGTGCCAATAAATGACTTACTAATAATGGACAGAGCAAGTTTAAGAAGGGACACTGCATTGAGGTATCTTGAACCTAGTCATTGATATATTTGTTTTGGGCTTGGCCAGATGTCTCATCTGGGAGGACCGCATCAGTAAATTGATGTCACACCATTAGGAACATCACACGGGCAGTGTATTATATTATTAACACATATTTATAAACGATTAACATATACTGCAGCTCTGTCCCACTAGAAGGGTGTATATATCAAACATACAGATTACAGCTAATAAAGAGGGCCCTGCCCTTTGCAGGTTACATTGTATATATAGAGATTTACTAAGTGAAACTGTGAATTGTGGCAAACTCTGGTTTCACCCCTTGATAAATATGACCTAAGCTTCATGTGTTGTTAGGCAAGATCAAGGAGTCTGCAGCAGTTTTGTAAGGAGCAGTGTGCAAAGAGATCCCCTTAATGTTGTTGGCAATGCACTTCTGCCTGACCCCTCAGGTGTCACTTGTCTTTCAATTTTAGAGAAATTGTAGAACCAATTTAATCCACCAGAGGGCATTCTACTAAATGTTTAAAATGTCCCTCCTTCAGCAGCAAAGCCAAGAAACTATTTAAAGCAAATGTTATGATTGATTAATTACAATTCCATTGATGGCATAACTGCAAGGTGTATCGTATTAATTATAGCCCCATTTATAGCATAATTAACTGCCAGGTGTATCTTATATCATCAGAAATGATTTAGCAGTGGTGGTGCTGACTCCAGGGTAACTCAAAGTTTGATGTATCCTGTTACTGCCACCAAGCTGAATAACCTCTTCTCCACTTATGGATTATACTAAGCTCTTATATCTACTTTCGTTGTATCAACTTATGCAATTTGAATTTTAACTTGCTTTGTCGCGTTGACTATGAGATTCATTCCCTACATGTCTGACATCATGAAAGATGAAACTGTCAGATTGCAATTGCTTAACATAAGATTGTAATTGCTTTTTTATTCCTACATCCTATATGAATTTGACATTTACTTTATGATATGATTCAACTATTTCTTTATTCTGACATTTGGACTATTTTGATTACTATCTTTCTTGGTATTGTTTTGTTAGTCTTTGTTTTACAGCAAGTTACAATTTATGTTTTTCATGAATGTGATTGGTCCCTGTACAATCCTTTGATTGGGACTTGTCCCTCCCTCTTTGTTCTTAAATACTGGTATTGTACTGAACCTATTTAAGCTTATGACTAAGTGTCAGATGGACACGAAACACGTAAAGCTTGAAATGATGGTCTAAAGAAAAGTTTTTACTTTTTATAACAAACACTGTTTGGTACAATCTGCATGTTGGTTCCAGAGTGTCCTATACCTTCTATTGTTCTATTCGGATTGACTCCAGGATTTCCCTGCATCAGTAGGCACACCTGTGACTGATTCATGAGAACAGACTGGGCACCTGAAGCAAGTACTGTACAGGAGATCTGTCACTTGTCTTTCAATTTTAGAGAAACTGTAGAACCAATTTAACCCACTAGAGGGCATATATACTAAATTATACTAAATGTCTAAAATGTCCCTTCTTCAACAGCAAAGCCAAGAGGCTATTTAAAGCAAATGTTATTATTATTAATTACAGTCGCCTTGATGGCATAATTACCTGTATACCTGCTATACATCCAGTAACTGACTGTCAGTACCATAGATTTTGTATGTTAACAGTATTTTATATAATAAACCAATGTCAAAGAGCTGTGTCTGCTATTCTTGCAACATTCGTGTGCACAGCACAGCCCATTAACATCCTATTGCTGGAAAACGTATGTGTTATGAGGTGCAAGGTGTATCTTATATCATCAGAAACTAAGAGAATTTTGTTTCTGCATTTCTTTGCTGGATCTATGGCCAATGCCCATTGATTGTTATGTAAAGTGACCTGAGAAAAGTCTTAGCTTTTTCACCTAATACTTATTCTGGCAGAATATAGAGATAGAGCTCAGGCAGATTGGTGTGGCTATCTGGTACTCAGCTGTTGACATTATCTAAGTTATAAAAGTTATTGGTGCCCCTTATTTATATAAACTCATATGCACTTTTATCTATCATCTATCTATAATATATCATCATCTATCTATCTATCATTATCTATCTATCTATCTATCTATCTATCTATCTATCTATCTATCTATCTATCTATCTATCTATCTGTCCGTCCATCCGTCTGTCTGTCTATCCATCATTTTCATTGCTCTTATAATTATATTTACACAAGATTGGTTTGGTGCAGGTCTGCAGTGCCTATTAAAGGAACCCTACAGCTTGAAGATACTAGCAGGTCCCAGATCATCTTGCATCAGTAGGCTCACAAACTTGTGATCTGCACTATTGCATCCAGCACATTAAACATGTATAAGAGCGCTTTCAGATTTCCTCGAATTTGATGCAATAGTTTTCAACATTTCCAGAGGGAATTGTGTAATTACTGTTGATTGGAGTGAAAAAAATGCTTGTATACACTTCTACTAAGTACTAGGGATGTAGCGAACCGCCGACAATGTGTTCGCGAACACCGGCAAAAAATGCGAACAGTTCGCGAACAGTTCGCGAACTTCGAACATCCGAAAATCGTTCGATTCGAACGATCGAAGGATTTTAATCGTTCGATCGAACGATCGAAGCCATTGGATCGAATGATTTCATTCAATCCAATGGCTTCGATCGTTCGATTCGAACAAAAATCGTTCGATTTTAGCGATCGAATGGTCGAATGGTCGAACGATTTTGACGCGAACGCCTATTGGCGAACGTCGCGTGACGTTCGCGAACTTGCGGCGGACGCGAACAGTCGAAGTTCGCGCGAACTAGTTCGCCGGCGAACAGTTCGCTACATCCTTACTAAGTACAGTCCACAGTGGTGGTTTTGACTCCAGGGTTTCCCTGCATCAGTAGTCACACTTGTGACTGGGCAGACACACTGGCACCTGAAGCAAGTACTTTACGTGTAAGAGTGCAACACTTGCATCCATTTTTTTTTTTTTGCAATTGTGCCCATAAATAACCCTTTGAGGCACTTGTTAGTGTACCACAATTCTGACTCTTAGCTTCAAAGAAACCTGGAACCATTGGCTGCAAAGTTGTAGCTGCTTCTGTCTCCCCCTGCAAGATAGTTATATGAGCAGCTGGCTGCTAGTGATTCAGTTTGCACAAGCCAAGTGCTTTGTGTGTCCCTTGCAACTATGCAGAGGAGATCTGGGCTAGATGGAAATCTGAGGTATCAAAGCCCACTAGCCTAGAAGACCATTCCCAAATGTGACCATTTCTACCTGTCCTCTGTCTTCTGATGGATATGGATGCTGAAAAGTTACATGAAGTAGCATAGTCCTGTTGGCAACCAATGGAAAAAACACCCCTGCAGCTATGTCCTTTGGTCCTATTTGCAACTGTCCATTAAGTGGAATGCATTGACGGACAATTTGGAATTGCTAATAGATATTCTAGTTTTAGAGATCTTAGTTTCAAACATGCTCTACAGTAAGCTGTCCTGAAACTTGCCCTTGTGTATGATACTGTGGAACCCTGAATAGTGCTTCTTTATAAAAAGTAATGCAATTTGGAGCCATTTTAGAAGATTTTAGATTCCATGAACGTTATGAGGATTTGGCTAGGTTTATGGAGGAGAAGACAATAGGAAACAAATGTATTTTTAGTAGCTTTTCCAATGGCCTGTACTTATTGTATCTTAAATTGAATGGCAGGCGGTAATGATGCTTTGAAAAATGGTGCCAGACTTGTAATGGAAAGAAGCAGCCTCCATATACAAGCATTAGAGCGCTATGTCTTCTGAAGTCGAATGCATCTCTTTTCAGGCTTTAAATTGTTGTTAGCATTGTGAGGGAAATCTGTGGCCTGGGCCAAGAAGATATTTTGCACTTCTGAATGGAAAAGCATTGTTGTTATGCAGTAAGGTCAATATGAGATATGAGAGGCGACTTAGTGCAAGACATGCTAGCTCATCTTACTCTTGGTCTAATGGAGTGAAAGATCACATCAACAGATACTGTACAAAGCAACCTTATTTTAATTTAGTCATGCTGGTATTCAACAGCTCTGGTTGGCAAAATAGTACTTAATGCCAATTATGTTCATGGGGAAGAAAGATGAATTAGGAAGTTAAATTGTTTTCCAGAGAAAGTGGCAACCCAAGAATCAGCTTGTATTTATTGTTGTAATTTAGTCTTGAATTCACTCTTCTCAACTCTACTGCTATAATGGGACCTAACCAGCAATAACCAGTGACAAAATGGGTCTTAATTATCAAAAGGCAAATAAAAATGAATTCAACTACTTTACAAACTGTGCAAATGGGGAACAACTGAAGGTAAGACTTGCTTCATTGCACAGAAGTGGGAGTTTGCTTTGTGCCATAACTTGAATGTTGACCCTGTGGCCTTCAAATTGGTGAAGTTACATTCGGGGTCATTTAAAACCCACCCATGTGGGTGCTCAGCAGACTTACACCCAGTAAATTGGATGCAGTCACTGCTTTAATTGTGTGTTCTGAAAGTGATGCAACCCGTACAATATACTGGACATACTGTATGCAACGTTAAATGGGTGCAACTTGGAGCATGTCCGCAATTAAGCTGGAAGCATGGCTATCATGGTTAAAAAACATGATGATTTGTGTCCAAAATATCACTTTGCACACTGCATTTCTGTTCAAAAATGAATGTCCCACGGGTGGTTCTTTAAAGGAGAAGGAAAGGCTAAAATTAAGTAAGCTTTATCAGAAAGGTCTATATAAATACACCAGTAAACCCTCAAAGTAATGCTGCTCTGAGTCCTCTGTCAAAAGAAACACCACATTTCTTTGCTTTTATTGTGTACACATGGGCTTCTGTATCAGACTTCCTGTTTTCAGCTTAAACCTCCAGGGCACGGCCTTGAGCATGCTCAGTTTGCTCCTCTCCCCCTCCCTCCTCCCATCCCTACTGTAATCTGAGCTCAGAGCTGTTAGTAAGCAGGGAGAGACTCAGGCAGGAAGTGATGTCACACCAAGCATATATGGCAGCTTCTATCCTAAACAAACAGAGACAGTGTCTAGAGCTGTTTACTCAGGTATGGTAAAGCATTCTGCAGAATAAATATAGTGTTCTAGCTTGCACTATTGTGGCTATTCTATTGGCAATAAACTGTCTTGGAGCTTTCCTTCTCCTTTAAGTTTTTGATTCCTATTCCATAGTTTATATCAGAACATAGAACTAGGCTTTTGTTGAATACTTAGAGAACATTACAGTAGAACATTACAGTTTTTATGCTAAATATCTAAGAGATTATTTAATAATGGAAGGGCAAGGTAAAAAGTACAAAAATAGACAAAAACAGCTCAGTTTTCCAAACCTTGCACCTTTCCCTGTCATGAAAGTGTACTCATGATGAATATAGCAATACCTGGGTTCAGTATGAAAGTGCTGTAATCATTAAGGGTGGGCTGGAGGAGGCACGTCGATGCCCCCCCATCCCCTGACATGTGCTTCATTCAGACATGCAAGTTACATACAGATTTCAAATTCTGCAGGAGGTCCAGAACGCATCAATGCCCTAGATGCAATTTCAGGCCATGGCACAAGATTTCTTTTTTAGATACACCACAGGAGAAAATGCAGATCTGCTTCCTTTCACAGAGCACATTTGCACAGTGGTGGTGGAGCGGAAGGAAGCAGATCTGCAGTTTCTCCCCCTAAAGCTGGCCATACACGTATCGATAAAAGCTGCCAACATACCAGGGGCCCATGCTTGGATCAGCCCGATATATATCGCCCGATATTGCCCACCTTAAGGTACGATACAGACCTATTCGGTCGAAAACTGTCCTATTCGACCAAAAAAAACTGACCTATTCGACCAAAATAAACTTAATTTCGGTTGGTCTTTTTGAATTCGAATTTTGAAGTTTTTCAAATTCGAAATCCGACCCTTGATAAATCTGCCCACAGATGTGTGACAATATTGGTATATCTATTGTAGAAAAGTTTATATCAAAAACGATATAAGTCCCAAGGCCTCTTAAAGTAAAAACAAAATTAATTTATTGATATTCACATTTAAAAAAGTATCCAGTACATACTACCCCACATATCCCACCTTATGCATTTCGCACCCTCCGGCGCTTAGTCATAGGTGTAACACCTATGACTAAGAGCCGGAGGGTGCGAAACGCGTAAGGTGGGATATGTGAGGTAGTATGTACTGGATACTTTTTTAAATGTGAATATCAATAAATTAATTTTGTTTTTACTTTAAGAGGCCTTGGGACTTATATCGTTTTTGATATAAATCCAAGTGTTCTGAGGATTGCTAATACATCATTTTAATTTTGTTTTCTTGGGTGGACTTAAAAAGATTGTGCTGTTGGACCTGGTGACCTCCAGTTTCCCATTGTTCCACAATGAACTCTGTACAATAAGCAATCTTTTGATATTGTATGCCGAAACTATATAAACAGCTAAGTCGGAAATTGCAAATCAAGTACAATGCTTACCTTCAACCACTCATAAATAGTATTTGTTGTCTTCAGTGACTTAACAGCCCTGGGAAGTGGAAAGACCCCAAATTGCCTTCCCCAATCAAAATGCAATGTGGTTCATGCTTGAAACATAATAGCCTATATTTCCAAAAGACAATTGTCTGACATGATTTGCCCCTTTTTCATGTCACCATGTATAAAGTCATCACCCAGAGATGGAGCAGTTACCCTAGTAGAGTATGACTTACTCACTCAGCTGGGGAGGCACAGTGTGTGTAAGCAGGGATCATTAAGCAAGCCTATGATTATTCTTAGACAAATGTCTGTAATGATTCACTAATCCCCCCAGCTTCCAAAAATGTAACTTTTATTGCAATATTTTAACAAGCCAAATCCAGCAGGAAAATTAACTCTGCGGGCCCTTAGGGAAGGGTTTATTTGTTCATAAGAACATCAAATCTGCTAACGATAATCAGCTTGTAGCAATATAACTGCCATGAAAGTATAATTTATGATGTTCCCCAGTAAACTAAGTTGGTAGGAGACACTGAAGGTTGTAGTTTTCCATCAGCTAGAGTTGGAACCATAGCATGTTTCTGTACTGAATACTTCAGAAGGCCTGCTCACATAATTGGTTCAGAATTGTCTTCGGATGATTTTACATCCCATAGCGATTCTGTTTGGATCTTTACATGAATTTTATTGCAAATCTGTACTGTACTCATCCCTAATAATATCCCTTTAAATGAATATTAAGTGTAATATTTAAGTAAGGTACACTTATAACTTATACAATGTTCTACAGTGTATACAAATATATATTTATATATATATATATAAAATCTTCTTTTTATATTTCTGTTCCAGGTATAATTAGACACTCATTCTCTATAGTATTGATAAAGATTTTGTGATTTATGTGGCAATAATACTAATTACCACTGTACTTCATATCCCAATTATTCAAGATGACTTGGGTAGATTGATGTAAACATGCTGTTAATAAATCCTGCAGTGACAAACAAGGCTCAGGCTATGGTATTTATTTGTATCTGTGTGTCAGATTGTTTGTCATTGCTTTTCTCCCAATGATTCTCCTGGCTCTTGTAAAGCATACTGGGAATTAATGGCAGGGAACCCAGCTTCAGTCATCAAAGGCATGTGCGGTAAATTTCAGTATAATATAAACCTGCCATTGCCTTAAGTAAACAGTATGTTGCTGTGTGATAATCCACACACTTTTTCCAAGTGAATCTGGACATGACTAGAAAAGGATGTGTTTGGTTCAAATGAAACCCAAATGTTAACATTAATATCAGCCCAGTCTTTGTGTAAAGCTGAAGAGTTAACACTTCCATGTACCCACAGGTCCTAGTTACTTATGTGTAGGGAATGTACATATCTCCCAGGATGCTCTTTAAAGCTGGCCATAGACGAAGATCTGATTGTAGGAAACAAGGATTCATACGATTTTCGGACCGTGTATGGAGAGTCTCGTCATTTTCCGTCCGGCGGAGATCGGTCGATCGGACAGGTTAAAAGAGTTCTGTCGGCTGTTGATAATATCTCTGTGTGTATTCTGCATGGTTAGAGGGATGGAAGACTTAAATTATGAGGGTAGACTGTCAAGGTTGGGGTCATTTTCTCTGGAAAAAAGGCGCTTGCAAGCGGACATGATTACACTTTATAAGTACATTAGAGGACATTATAGACAAATAACACCTTTTTAACCATAAAGTGGATCACCGTACCAGAGGCCACCCCTTCAGACTAGAAGAAAAGAACTTTCATTTGAAGCAACATAGGGGGTTCTTCACAGTCAGGACAGTGAGGTTGTGGAATGCACTGCCGGGTGATGTTGTGATGGCTGATTCTGTTAATGCCTTTAAGAATGGCTTGGATGATTTTTTGGACAGACATAATATCAAAGGCTATTGTGATACTAAACTCTATAGTTAGTATAGGTATGGGTATATACAGTAGAATTTATGTAAAAGTAGGGAGGGGTGTGTATATGGATATATTTTCATTTGGAGGGGTTGAACTTTATGGACTTTGTCTTTTTTCAACCCAATTTAACTATGTAACTATGTATTGCCGATCATACGATTTTCAGTGGGAGACTGTCACTAGCTTTGGTCGGACGTAACTTTCGTACGATTGCTGTCAGGGGCAGAACATCGGCTGATCTGTTCTTTTCTACTTTATTTGATCTGAATAGTTAGTGGCAGGTCAGGAGTTGGGAAAGTCCGATCATACAATGATTCGTACGATTGGATCTTTGCGTCTATGATCAGCTTAAGACACAGCATAAGGGAAGAATACCAGAGGGTGGGTGTTGTGTTGGCTGTTACTGAAGAGTCAGACCCTGGGGGAAGGGAGCTCTTACCGGAAAACCGGAAGCCTGTGAGAGGCTGGCTGAGGGAGTTTTGGGGAAAAAACCCTGTGAAACAACCATCGCCGATGAAAACAGATATATATGTGTGTATGTATATCTCATTTTAGGTGACTTCAACATTCCCATTGACAACTCTGCTTCTCCTGCCACCTCTAAACTCCTCTCTCTAACAACTTCATTTTGTCTCTCTCAGTGGACCGACTCTCCTACCCACATACTCCTGATCTTATATTCTGCCACTCGTGCCAACCATCCAACCTTACTAACTCTCCTTACTAACTTCATCCATTTCAAATTCATGCTTTCCTGCTACAATCGAGCTCTATCATTAGTTAAAGAACAATACTTCTCTTCTTTTATACACTTATTTTATACACTTATTTTTCTCTTCTTTTATACACTTGAGAAAGGGCAGTGATTGCCCGAAACATGTTGTGTCTTGCAGTAAATTAATAAAGAAGAATTAGCAGTAAATCTGCATCTGAAGTGCTCTCCTTTCGTTGACTGACTGTGCAGATAACCTTGGATGATTGGCACATCCACATGGAAGGATAGATGCATTTTATAAATTGAATAATATTGGGCTGAGCGCAGATCTCCACTGCTGTGTTGAAAGGAACTAGATGAAGTTAGTAAACTTCAAGCCTGCTCAAAACCCACAACCTGCTCCCTTGACCCCATACCCTCTCGTCTCCTCTATCCAATCTCTGATACACTCTCTCCTGCACTTACCCACCTATTTAACCTTTCACTTGTACTATCCATCCTTATACAAACAAGCACTAATCACTCCTATCCTCATAAAACCTTCCCTCGATCCCAGCACTCCCCCTAACTATTGTCCGGTTTCCCTTCTTCCATTCGCATCCAAATTACTAGAAAGGCTTGTTTAGAAACGCCTGATCCAGCATCTCACTCACAACTCCCTTCTTGACCCCTTGCAATCTGGCTTCCACTCAACTGAAACTGCATCACCAAAGTAACCAATGATTTTCTACTGGCAAAGTCTAAAGGTCACTATTTCATAATAATCCTTTTAGATCTCTCTGCAGCCTTTGGCACAATTGACCATACTCTCCTCCTAGACATTCTATACTCAGCTGGCATTCGTGACACTGCTCTTTCATAGTTTACATCTTATCCATCTGACAGTTCCTTTAAAGTTGCCTCCTCTAACTCTAATTCTACTAAGTTCCCTCTCTCTGTTGGAGTTCCTCAAGGCTCTGTTCTAGGCCCTCTGCTGTTCTCGCTCTATACAACTTCACTAGGAAAACGTATTCAGTCGTTTGGACTTCAGTATCACCTTTATGCTGATGACACCCAACTCTACTTGTCTACTCCTGATCTTTCTACTTCTGTCCTTTCCCAAGTTACAGATTGTCACTCTGTTGTCTCCTCCTGGATGTCACAGCGCCACCTGAAACGGAACCTTTCAAAAACAGAACTCATTATATTTCCTCCAAGATCTTCCCCTGTCCCTCAGATATCACTCACCGTAAACAACACTACCTTTCATTCCACCCCACAGGCACGCTGCCTAGGAGTTATCTTAGACTCTCATCTGTCTTTTTCACCACACATTCAAATACTTGCAAAATCTTGTCGTATTCACCTGTGCAACATTCCACGAATATGACCATATCTCATTTCAGAATCAACTAAAATACTGATTCAGTCTCTCATCATCTCCCGCCTTGATTACTGCAACCTATTCCTCGCAGGTATTCCAACAAGTCACCTTTCACAACTCCAAATCTGTTCTAAATATGCGTCTGCTAGACTCATTCATCTAATTTACCACTCAACATCAGCTGCTCCCATATGCATGTCCCTTCACTGGCTCCCAATCTCCTCTAGAATCAAATTCAAATTACTAACACTCACATTCAAGGCCCTGAATAATGAAGCCCCTCCCTATATTTTATCTCTGATCTCCAAATACACTCCTTCATGCAACCTTCGCTCTGCTTCTCCTCTCATCACTTCTGCCCATTCTCGTCTAGAAGACTTCTCTCTGGCGTCTGCTTTTCTCTGGAACTCTCTGCCTTGAGCTGTCAGACTTTCTCCTTCTTTCCAAACTTTCAAGCGCTCCTTAAAGACCCACCTGTTTAAAGAAGCTAATTCAATGTACCTTAATTAATCAATCATTGCTGTATCAAAAATCATAAATTGTTTCTAAAATCCTAATGTCTCATTTGTACCCTAACCTATACTTTGTAAACTCTAATTTGTATGGCCCTCTAATCCTATTGTAATCTGTAACCCTTGTTTGTTATCCACCATTGATTCCCTGTTTGTTATAACCAAGGAAAAGCACTGTGTATCTTGTCGGCGCTATATAAATAAATGATGATGATTTTATATATATATATATATATATATATATATATATATATATATGGATCTAGAACCAGGCTGTTCTGGTTAATAACATAATGATAAAAACCTGAGTTGCTGTTACTTTTGTTATATACTGCTGCCATTTACTTCTCTCTTGAAAACCTCTGTTGTAAATAAAACAGATGGATTTCTGTTTGACGTAACCCTGCATGTCACTGGCTTTTACTTTGACAAGTCTGTCATTTAAGTGAATTCCCACGATAGATGATAGATGATAAATAGATAGATAGATAGATAGATAGATAGATAGATAGATAGATAGATAGATAGATAGATATACATAACTGCATGGAGAACCAATACTCTGAACATGTTCCTCATGCACCACCCATTTTACATGACTATAAAATGCTTGTATTAATCTGAAATGTCACACAAAATGAGAGTGTGGGGCTGACAAGTTTGCCATAAACAAGATGCCTTATGTACATCCTACATTAATTATCCTAGAAAATAACCTAGATCAGATCTGGCCAAAACAATGTTGGTGAGGTTGATGTGGCACATGGACAGATTTATTCCATACAATGTTTTTGGATCTACAAGTTCAAAAAACATTTAAAACAGCATTCTTCCATGATGAACAGTGAATTTGTTTGCCAGTTTTAACTTCTTTTGTCGGCTTGGCATCTATGAACAATGATGCGTGAGCGTACTATCACTGGCACAATAACCATAGAAAGAGTACATGGAAAACCTAAAGAAATCTAATAATGTTTTGTGTTTATATAGTGTAAAATGAGTAATACTCTGCTTTTGCTTTTTGCTATTGTCAGATGCTTAATAGTCTAATGTTAAATCATACCAGTGTTTGCCATGATCATATATATAATGACGTAGGGTAGCCTGTACTGCACCTACAGTTATTGGCCACTGCGGCTATACCTGGGAGTATGTTGTACAGCCATTGTGATTTACAGCTGGGCCAGGAAGAACTGGAAGTGCAGCTGCTAGATGTTATTTGGTGGGACAGCATATATGTTTTTTGTAGAATATCCATTTTCTGTAAATATCCTTCTGTCTCTTCTTGTACACAAATCTGTTCCCACGCCTCTGTTCCACACACTGGGCCTGGGTGGTCTATTTAGAAAATCTAGGAGAGGTTTGGAAATATAGCCGACTTTGTTTTCAAGGGACAAATGATTTAAGTGACCAGAGAACTACAGTACTATAGAAACATCTGCTATGTTAACACTGAGGCAAAAAAACAAGAATATTACAATAAACATTGTGTAAATACATCTAAATTTGCCATTCAACTAAGATTAGTAAAAATGCATGCAACATAAGCACATGTAGACTCATGGGGGGTTATTTATCAATGGTCGAATTTCGAATTTCTGCTATTTTTCTTTACTCTAATAAATTCAAATATATATATACACACAGCTTGAATGGGAGGTTATTTAAGAACAAATTCAAACATCTGATATTCGATCGAATAGTCCTGACCCGAACATTTGAATCAAATTCGAATTGAGTTTTTCCTCTGAAAAAACCTAGAATGTCAGGAAGGCAATTAACATATTCAAATGGTTCAACTCTGCTATTGACTTGTAAATGAACTTGACAGGTTTTATGGGGCGAATATTCGAATTAGAACTTTTTCCATAGTCAAAATGTGATAAATTTCACATTTAAATTTACATTGGAATTGGGGGATTAAGTTTCAATGTGTGAATTTTGACACCAAAAAACATTTGAAAATTCGACTTCAAATTCGAATTTAGTATTCGACCCTTAATAAATCTGCCCCATGGTTTAGGCAATGAGTGATGAAACTTTGCTTTAATGATTTAGAAACCTTGTTTAGGCTAATTATATGTCTCTGGGGGACATGTATAAAACAGAGCGGGAATGTCTGACTCACTGGTGAAGTCATTGGATAGGAAAACTTTAGTTCAGACCCCTGCTACAACTTCATTGTCACATCTTTGTAATTTAATAAATAGGATAGGTTTGACTAGTCCAGTAACCCATGACAACCAGTGAGATGTTTATTGTTATTACTATACAAGACTACACATGACAATCATAAGCTAACTGGTAATTGGTTATTATATGGGGCAAACTGACCTTATAACAAAGCAATAATTTAATTTTATAGTGCCTTCAGCACAAAAAATAAATTGTAGTCTCAACTGTATTTTAATAGGTCTGTATATTGCAATATATAATTAGTAGTGGAAATGGCAGTGGAAAGGCTTGTTGGCAGTTAATGCTACTTGTTCCCATGTGATCCATTATCTGGAAAGCTTAGAATTACGGGAACACTATCTCCCATAGATGCAACTTTATCCAAATAACCAAAATTAAAAAGTCCCAAACATTTTGGATAACAGGTCCCATACATTTTGGATAACAGGTCCCATACCTGTATGTCCAAAAGGTGATAATGAGATAGATTTCAATTGACAGGAAAAAGTGTATCTCACAAGAGGTTAAAATGCATGACTTTTCTGGCATCACAAATAAAACATGTGCCCAATGTTGAGAGTTTGGAGAGTGCAGATCACAGGGTGGCGGAAATAGAATGCAGCTGTGTAAGAACAGCAGCCGTCCTTTCGGCCCCTGGTGAAGAACTGGTCCCACCACTTAGACCAAGAGACACATGTGCAATGAATCAGCTGTGCCGGGGAACAGCTGGCCCATTTTAAGTTGTGCCCTACTTGAATTTGACTTCCCGTTAGATCTGCTCATCTGCTCTGCATATGTCATAACCATCTTCTGCATTGAGTAACAGAGCAAAGGGGGAAACATACAGGCAAAGTCCTGGATTTAATAAAGGCTAATGAAATAAAATGTGCAGTTTTATCATGCATGTTCATGGGAATCAGCTGATCTCTTCAGTTGACAATGCATGCATAGTCTGCTCATAAAGAACCTCCAACTGATGGGTTAATACATTTTAGATAATTAGTATACTGTATGTGTGTATGTTTCTTGCCTGTTGTTCTCTGCTACAATGAACTTCATAGTTCCTAAATGGAGTAAAGAGTAAAGAGTGATTGAAGTTTATCAGAGCACAAGTCACATGACTTGAGGCAGCTGGTAAATTGACAATATGTCTAGCCCCATGTCAGATTTCAAAATTGAATATAAAAAAATCTGTTTGCTCTTTTGAGAAATGGATTTCAGTGCAGAATTCTGCTGGAGCAGCACTATTAACTGATTCATTTTGAAAAAAAAAATTTTTTCCCATGACAGTATCCCTTTAAAAGAACGGTTCAGTGTAAAAATAAAAACTGTCTGTGAAAAATAATTTTTTTTTCTAATATAGCTAGTTAGCCAAAAATGTAATGTATAAAGGCTGGAGTGACTGGATGTCTAACATAACAGAACAGAACACTATTGGTTCCTGCCTGGTAACCAATTAGTGGAAACCAAGAGAGCTGCAAAGCAGAAAGTAGTGTTCTGTCTATTATGTTACACATCCAGTCATTCGAGCCTTTATATATTACATTTTTGGCTAACTAACTATATTGGAAACATTCTTTACACACACACAGGTATGGGGGTTGTTATTCGGAATGTTCAGGACCTGAGGTTTTCTGGATAAAGGATCTTTCCATAATTTGGATTTCCATGTCTAAAATCTACTAAAAAATTATTTAAACATTAGGCTAATTAATCACATTGGGATTGTTTTGCCATCAATGAGGATTAATTCTATTTTAATTGGGGTCAAGTAGAAGTTACTGTTTAATTATTACAGAAAAAAAATTAATTATTTCTAAAAATGTGAATTATTTTATAACAATGGAGTCTTTGGGAGTCGGCCTTCCTGTAATTCTGAGCTTTCTGGTTAATCGATCCCATACTTCTATATTCCAAGATAGCCTTCCAAGTTGCATATACCAACCATAACACCAGCCAATCTGACATTACAGGGTTGTGGGAGGGTGATCAGTTAAGACACAGCTGCAGCATGTACAGCTCTTTAAAGGAGAACTAACCCCCTAGTAAAAATAGCCCTCCTTAACTACCTGTTATAACCCCCTCACACCTCCCCACACTGTATATCAGAGTTCTCCGGCGCCATCCTGGTCATTCGCATTTTCATGGGTCTCTTTGCTGTCACTAAGCTTGCTGGAGCACGCACAATTGAAGTTGGTTCCTGACTAGGCCCAACTACGCATACTCCCCCAGTTTTAGTGTTGGCAAAGAGACCAAAACAGAATGTGCTGCTCTGCATTTTAGGCTTAGGTTTTTTTTAGGGGCACTTTTCTGTCTAATACACAGTGCAGGGAGGGAGGAAGGGGTTTAGTTCTCCTTTAAGTTGCCCATAGCTTGCCAAAAGTGTTACTATTACACAATGACAGTATAGGTATTGCCCTGTCCTAAGCACAATTCAACAGGAAACATTGGATTGTGGTATTTTAAGCATCATAATTAGGAGAATTCAGTTTCACTTGTCATTTGCTATTAATATAATAGTAATGTACATAATTGTATTTTCCATACTCAGTAATGGAAGCTCTATAATTAGACATCTATATGGAAAAGATCTCTAATGGCCTCACAGACAGAAGTGTGAAGGGTTTGTGCTATCTAGATATACACTGAGGTAATGTCACTTACTGGCACAGACACTGGTAGTAAGACGTGGCATTCGTGAATTAGAACCAGTCACAAGATCAGATATACTTTTTTTTGTGGGGGTTTGTGCCTTTCTCACTGCCCCACTTGAAAAAGCAATATTTCATGATCCATCAAATAGAACATTGGGGCCAACAGTTGAACCTTGCTTTTACATAAATACATTAAATGTTGATTATTTGCCTTTGATTTTCAAATGTTTGTAGAACTAGAGTTTCCAACATCTGCTGCTAGCTCAGTGACCTGCAAATAAGCATATGATATTTTAGTTATAGAACAGTTACATTCCATTTTGGTTTTTGTGAAGAGATCACACAGTCTAAATCAGTATAATTAACAGAAAGCTCTGTATTTTTGTTTAAACCACTAGTTGCTAATTGTCAAACTCTTGTTAATTAGTGTTTTAGCAGTTTTTAATGCCTGTATCTGTGACTCAGCATCTGGTTGAGATGTGTACTCAAGAAAAGAAGAGAGGATAGAATACAAATGTGCATCAAGGAAACAATGGATGAACTAGAGCTCTCCATGCACCATTATAAAAAAAAATCTCAGGGACTCAGGATGCATATTTGGTATTTAGAGAAGCTCATTTTGACTGTGCTAAACTGTTTCTATGAAACATGCAGCCCGGACAGCCCATTAGATAGATGGAGGAGGGCTTCCATCCCATTGGTTGATGTGGAAGACAAGGGGTGGATAACAATGACCTCTGTGGGTTTTTTTGGCCAAACATATTGAGTTTTTTATTTACTGGGGGCAGAAGACATGGTGAAATTCTACCATTGATTTAAGCATATTTTTGCCATGTACAAGACTATGCATTTTGCCACCAAATGAGTGAAAAAGTTTGCTCATCCCTAGCAATACACCCCACAGTTTATATTGTTATTGCTATGTAATGACTTACATAGTAGAACATGATAGAGGCTTGGGATCTATATTCTCGAATGCTTCAGACCGAAGGATAAGGGTTTTAGGAACAAGAAACAACACGCCTTAAGGCTACTAAAACATTTAAGCATTAAAAATAGGATTGTTTAACCACCAATATGGATTTATGCAGCTTAATTACCATAAAGAACAACGTATTGCCTTATTTTTAATAGGACTTTACTGGAAAATGGCAGTGCTGTATTTTGGAGTTTTCTGATTAATGGGTTTCCAGATAATAGAGCCCATATGTATATTTCAAGAATTCCCATAACTGATATGAAATACATAGACTGATATGAAAGGCACTACATTTGCTCAGGTACAGTGACCTATACCAACCAATACTGCATTTAAACAGCTGGCTAGTTCCTGCTGATTGATTGGTATAGTAGCAAATAATTTTGCACCTTTGTTACATTACCCTAGAAGACAGGCCTTTCCTCCCCCAAGAACCCTTGTGTATTCCATCACATATACATATCATGCATATTTACATTTCCTCTTCCGTCCATCTCTAATGCTAGATCAATGTTGGCTTTTGTTCTTCTGTAAGGACTAAACTGAACAATATAATGATTATTTGACATTATTCTCTCAGCTGTCTGACATTGCTGATCATTGTATGTAAATCTGTACTCTAATTTGCATTAATTAGAACTGGAGAAGGAAGTATTTGATAATTCATTTCAATATAATAGCTATGACATTCAATATGCTTTTGTTCTTTCTGATGCATTTTGGGATATGTCCAATAAATATGGTTTCTTTTTCTCTGTCTTTTGTCTTAATGACAATACATTTTCTGACCGTAAATACAGGCTTACGAATATCAAAATTCTCAAGCCCTCCAAAATGTGATCCTAATAATTTCCAGGTGCTGCATGCCTTTTTATAGCTGTGCAAGAGTTTATACCAGGTGTTAGATATTAGCAAAATCCCTTAAGATATACTGTAACTATGATAATGGCTAACAGAAATATTAAAATGGTGTTGCCTTTATCTGGTTGGTGTAGGAGGTTAATCTGTTGGGTAGGAGGTGGATCTGTTATTGTGTTCTTATTGCAAGGTTTCACCTAAAGGTGCTGCTAAATCAGATTTGACCATGACTGAGCCATTGTACTTTTTTTTGTCTTCCCAAGGAATCTTAAAATTCTTAAATGGGAAGCAAACACACCTGGGGAGGGTTAGATGGGCATGCCTCTATTGGCTATAATAGACTACATGCTTGAAGCTTACCCAGAAATACACAAACATATACCCAGTTTGGTTTCATTGCCACTGATCTTCCCATTAATATGGACAGGTCTTATTCATGGATCCATGCTTTTTGAGAGAAATGTTCTGTAGTCTTTATAGAGTTACTTAGAGTAGAGCAGAAATGCAATTAAATCTCTTTTCATTTCAGTTCAAGCATCTGGTGCAAATTTACCATACTTGGCAAGATGAGGGAACGTGGTGTCCTGTTGGTAGTAGCTGTGTTCTGCCTCATGCTCTCAGGGATTCACCAGGTAGATGCACAGGATGGTAAGTGTCAAACCATAGCCAGAAGGTATGGGGAGAAAAGTGGTAAACGTTGTTAAATAATTGTTCAACCAAATATGTGATAGAAAAAAGAAAGAAACGTTCTTGTCTTGAAGGTACAGTTAGTCTTTCTTCTATAGGAGCTGGCTGGTGACATATGCATTATGGTGTTTGTTATTGAATCACTATGGGTTTTGATAACTTCTCAAAATTTCTAGTAAATTTTCCACTAGGCCGGTGGCAGCATCCTATGCCTGTCATTTGTACTTTTTCAGAGTTCTTTCTATAGAGTGTGCCATTCAATTTTTTTTCTCACAGCAGTGGGCAAAACCTTGTTCAAATATTTGTTTGCATTGCACCTTCCCTAGATAGTAGGACATCATCTAATATCAAGCTATGAGGATAGAACAAATATTAGCCTAACTTCATAATGAGTTTGTAATTCCATGATGCTTCTTCTGTCTATAAATGCCATGGACATTATATAATTCATAAGTTTAAAAAACTTTGGGTTTCAGTAAATAAGTTCAGGGCTTAAGGGTACACCTGCTTTGTGCACTCAGTTATGACTGTGTGTCGTTCAGCTTGCAGGCTTACACAATGCAGTGCTTGGTAGCTGTATCAGATGCATATTTCATGTGTATTCACTGTGTCTTAAGCTTGTTCTAGTAGTGTAACTTAGAAAGGTATAAATGTAGATTTTTCAAAACAGCGATGATTCAATTTCCTCAATCCAGTGACCACCCAGAAAATAATTGCTACAAACAATATACTGAGAAACTATTGGAACAATTTAGACTAGACTTGTATTTTTTGAGGCTCTTCATTTTATAGGGGAAATGTTCAACAGACTCTTGGGTTACTGAGCTTCATAGATGCAAGTTTAGGTGTTAGATTAAGGCCACCGATTCCCTGAATTACTTGTATGGTAAATAGACTGGCACACATAATTCAAGACAGAAATACCAATCAATAGCTTTGTAGTGACAACTCACTGCATCTCACCAACATCTGTAGGCCATCAAGGTGCAGTTCCTGCATTGCATCTGCATTTATCTGTAATGCAAATGATTGTCCCACCACCTAGTGCACAGTTTGTACTTAGCTGTTAATATGCTTGTCTACTTATCCTCTACCATGACATTTTAAGAGAGCTATGAGGTTGCAACATTCAGAAATACAAATATTTCTGGGGCTGGAGTTAGAGTGTTAAGAGTAAGAATACCTTTGACTTTCCACTTGTAATGGAGCTGAAGTCTAGCAACAAATACTGATTTGCCTGACAAAGCTTTGTTATATTACCAAAGGAATAACCAGTGTCATGAGTCTAACAAATGTTAGGGCAACACGATTAGGAAGAATCCCTTAAAAGCCTGTGGTTTAGCTTTGGTTTTCTGCAAAAATCACCTGGCACGATGGCCAATTTCCACTTGCAACTGGGTAATCCCATGCTTCTCTTTGCAATATAATATAAAACACAATTACAAAGCTTCTTGTGTCCAACAATTAAACCATTATAGGTCAGAAATTGTTTCTCTGAATATAGTGTCTGGAGTTTCTGCTTGAACACTGGGCCGGTCTTATGGATTGTAGGTCTCTGGTCATCACTGGCATTTTCTATATTTCATTAACATGATTCTGCATTGCTTGATTGAATAATCGATTTACCAGATCCAGGTGACCAGCAAACAAGGTGACCACAATTACTACTCTATTGTCCACTTTTTGTACCATTACAATAGAGACTTAAATGAATTAATAAGAAACTTAACGTGAATTACTACAATGGTTTGCCAACAAAACAACATAAAACCCAGATGGGATTTATTTATGTAAAAGAAGATTATCAAATCTATATTACTTTAGATAATGAAAGAAATACAGAGTTCTCATATAAAACTATTGCTAACACAAAAATAATAACCTGTTTCCTTGATCAGGTCCACTGATGATCTGGTAAGTCCTATCCTATCAGAATGCAGAACGAAGGTGTTAAATGTCACTGTAATGTAATGAGAATGTTTATGTAGTGGCTGCTGCAGATCATATCCAGGACAGAAGCATTTATTCCTGCTGCTAGCTACACACCAGTAAAAACATTTTCCCTAATGGTAATGTGCTCAGTTTTAATAAATATCAGAATACATTTCTTACTCATTAAATGGTTGAGTATTCTGAAAGTAATGTTTTACCTACAGTGGCATCTAAAAGTTATAGAACCCCACTTCCCCATTCCCAGAGCTTGGTAAAGATAATTAACTTTGTACATATACATTAAACTAAGCATTAGTCAAGATACCACCAGGTTCTCTATACCTGAGGGTCACAACGGGTGCTGAACATGTTTTCTTTTTGTTTTGCTCCATCTCTCTGCTAAACATGTCCATTTCAGCAAAGTATGCATTGGAAAATGTTGCCAATGCCAAGTGTATCAGTGTGTGCTTATATCACAGAAATCGATAGCATTTGTGTAGCTGAACAGGAATTCGCAATGTCCATGGTAAAATCTGCAGCTTCCATTGCATCATGTTTCTTTATGATTTTTTCAGAGAAACATGTCTCTACTGTGCACTGCATGCAATCACAGCACATGAATTAAAACTTTCACCTTTGCATTTCTCTCTTTTCTATTTTCCTTTTTTTTTATTTTATCTATAAACTCTAAATCCACCACAAAACCTTACTCCTCCATCACTTAACACCAGATTCAGCTGACCTGGTTTTCCTTATTGATGGCTCAAACAATGTTGGACCCAGTGATTTTCCTTTTATTCGTGATTTCCTGGTGAATTATGTTCAAAGGCATATGGAGGTGGGGAGGAGTCGGATGCAAGTGGGAGTGGTACAGTATAGCGATGATGTCAAAATTGAATTAACCCTGGATGCGTATCCCACTAAAGGCCAGCTTATAGAAGCTTTGAAGAATCTTCGCATTTTTGGTGGTGAAGAAGCGAATTTGGGGGCTGCCCTTGATTATGTTGTGGAGAATGTTTTCACAACAGCAGCAGGCAGCCGTAGAGAAGAAGGAGTTCCACAGTCACTAATTATCATCACTGCTGGACCATCCAGTGATGACTTCAGAGAGGCTACAAATGCTTTGAAACTGAACAGCATAATCACCTTTGGAATTGGGGTGGAAAGGGCTGACATTGCTGAATTACAACAAATTGCAAGCAATGAATCCTTTGTATTTTCAACTTCCCGAATACAGGCTTTGAACACCTTAGAGAGTGTCATTTTTCCCTATATTAATGGGGTAGCACAAAGGACTATTGTCTTACAGTCCCCAACAACTATTACAGAAGGTAGGTAGGAAGATGCTTGTTGGCATATTGTACCACCTTTTTTAGATATGCTAACCATAAAATAAGCATTCAACTATTGGGACTTATGCAGTTGTCATCAGTTTGGCTATGTTTGATGATACACCAAATCCATATATTTTAAACACCAATTATGTTCTCTCTAAATGTCTCCTTAGCTTGGTTTGTAAAAGCCAATTTTAGACATTTTGGATTTGGATTTGTCATCACCACAACTCAATACTCCTACCTCCTACCTCCAACAATCACAGTGAAGCATGTTCTGGATCCTTTTTACTCCAGCCCATGGACAGAGTGGGGTGGGGATAAATAGGTCCAAACCTATAAATAAATAGGACCTATAAAAAATTAGTTCCTCCAACCCTCCAACTTCCCTAGTCAAACAAAAATCATCATGTTACTTCTGAGAAGGGCCACAAAAACAAAAGCCTTAACAGGTTATGCGCAATAATTAGTTAAACTTAGTTTTTGTTTTCTTTATATTGCTATGAATCTTTTACAACAGAAGGTAAATGGATTTGTAATTATTGTATATTCTATTATAGCTATTAATATAAAACCATATAAAACCACTAGGGAGTTTGGAAACATATAATTAGTATTAATGTTTGGGGTATACATTTTTTATGGGTTTTATTAATAATAATATTGCTGATCGATGATTGGATGATTTAATACAATTTATTTTCTTCTTTAGTTGACAACAAAAGAGACATAGTATTTCTGGTTGATGGGTCCTCTGATCTGGGAAGTGCCAGTTTTAATGCTATCCGTGATTTCATCACAAAAGTAGTCAACAGGCTGGAGATTGGTCCTACGTCCATGCAAGTAGCTGTGGCACAGTATGGTCAAGATGTGAAGCCTGAATTCTACCTGAATACTTACACCACCAAAAAAGATGTAATTGCACAGGTGAAGAAATTGAAGTTTTTGAACAGCACACCCCTGAACACAGGTGCAGCCTTAAAATATGTGCAGAGATATTTCTTTGCAAGCTCTACAGGTAGCCGTGTTTTAGACGGTATCCCCCAATTGCTTGTCCTTATTACTGGTGGGCCGTCAAAAGATGATGTCCGCCAAGTCTCGCTGGAATTAAAACGAGGTAGAATTCTGACCTTCACATTAGGAGCCAAGAGAGCTGTACCATCAGAGCTCCAAGGAATTGCCTTTGATCCAACTTTAGCTTTCCACACTAATGAATTTAAGCCACTTCTTCTGCAAGGTGTTCTTCCTCTGTTGCTGACTCCTCTGAAAACTCTCACAGCAACTGTTGTAGAGGCTCCTGCTCCAGGTAAAACATTACATACAAAGTTGTAGGAATGTATTAGGTTACAGTAGATAATGTTTTTGTCTAATGTATGAAATACATGGATCTATGTCTACTCTTATCAAATGAAATCTTACTGAGAAACTGGTAAAGGTGATATGACTGTTGTGGTGTTCAAGAGTAGGAAGTTTCTTGAGAGAGGCTGATTGAATTATCCTTCTATGAAGTAACATGCATGCCACATTGCCTGTGGAAAAAAAACAACATGCTTCCCCAAAGAAATATAAAATATAAAATCAATGATAAAATTTGGAAGATAGATACGATATGGTATATAAGTATATCTAAAATGGACAGTTATATTTTAGATGGCAGGGCCTTCTAGCTACAAAGGAGTTACAGAGCACAAGACTTTTGGTGCACAATTCCTTTCAGCAGACTCTATTTTTTTTACATTCATCAAATCATCAAAATATGTAGTATATATTATCCTGTCTTATCCAGAAAGATTTGGACCTAGAGATTCCCATGCATTACACTAACCAGAAGATATGAATATTGGATATTAAATCTTTTCTGGATATTAGTTCAAAACAACTCATAAGATTTAGAATTGTTTGTGTATATTGTATATAATAAACCAAACAGGCACAGCTTGCACGTATATTTCCGTAAGATACATACTGTATTAGTTAGGAAAGACCACGGGAAAACAAACCTGAAACATGCAGCATTGTAACTTTTCTACCTCTAAGTATTTCTCTTTCCTCTTAACTTTTCTCAACTTTTCTCATGATTCAATTTGTTGAGAAATTTTGCAAGTTTTTATTGAGTAAAGACTAAATTTGCAAATTTACAGTAAGCTTGTAAAAAAACCCTGTTCCTGTGAGGAACAACAAAGCAATGAAAGGTCACTGAGTTGCATACATGGTCTAAATAACAATAACCTCTGCACCAACCACCTCTAAGTTTTTTGGTCCTAGATTGGTGTCCTCAAAGAGGCACGAAACGCATCAGGCTCTTATCTTTTATACATTATGTAAAATAAAGACTTTTTGTACTATTAAAAAAAATGGGGTCCGGGATTCTAGTGACTGACTGATTTTGGTGTTCTGGAGTGGTGCCTGCCCGTTATTCAAGTTTTGGCTGGAAGTTTTGTAGCAGGAGTGCCACTGAGATCTCTTGCTAAACTGAAACTTCCTTTTAGTGGTGGTGAATATTCCAATTCTGGAGAAATACTTGGCATTAGAGAGGGTTCTCTCATTAAGCTTCACTCTCTTTCATCCTACCTCATTTCATTTCACTTTTCTGCTGCTACGATTTATATTTCTGTAATACTTCCATCTGCAAAGATAATTATATCATAGTAATGAATGTTATAACTAACAGCACATGCACCTTACTTTAGCAACTCCCCTGAAATATCATTATTTACATATCATCTTGGGTCACCAAGAGCCCATATTAACACTGTGTATGAAAATGGAACAGTACTGTATATAAATAGTTTATATTTAATGTGTCTAAATTTTCAAGAAATAATCATATAAGCAGCAGGTGTGCCCACAATTAGGTCATGTGCCAGTGACCAGTACATGTCATCAATCAAACATAACTCTAGTAGACCACCATTCTGGGTACCACCCATAATTTATTTTTTATGTATGTATAATGGTTAATCTCGCAGCCCTCCTAATGATCCAGTTTATATTAAGTTTGGACTGCAAGTCATATAAAAATGTAGTGTTATTCTAATGCAAATATGGCACTATTTTATTGTGGCCAACCTATCTAGTCATGAGGGCCAGATCCATTAAAAAAAGCAAACATTGAAAGGATACTTCTGGATAATGGTGACCCATTGATTGTGTATAGAGATTATAGCCGATGGAAGGAACTACCACTAATTATGTTTATCTTTCCTTATTTTCTTTTTACCTTTTCTTTTCATATATTTAAGAGTTATGTGTCTACTTTGTGTAAACACATGCAATCACCTATCTAGCCTTGTTTTATTTGCTGTGATGTCATGTTCATTGTTTTCTATATTCCCCACTTAACCTCAATTAGTTAATCCAAGAGATATCGTCTTCCTATTGGATGGGTCAGTCAACGTTGGAAGTGCCAATTTTCCACTTGTGAGGGATTTTCTCATCAATGTAATTAACAATCTTGGTGTGAGCATGGAAGGCACTCGAGTTGGCTTAGCCCAGTTTAGTGACACCCCCAGAACTGAATTCAACCTAAATTCCTTTACTTCCAAACCTGAACTTCTAAACCGTATGGCACAATTAAGGCTCCAGGGGGGCAATGCCCTTAACATTGGCTCAGCCATCCAACATGTACTTCAAAATCATTTTACAAGTAGTGCGGGCAGCAGAATCGAAGAGAATATTCCACAGCTGTTGGTGGTTCTAGCGGCTGGAAAGTCCACAGACAACATTCAGTCAGCTGCAATCCAGCTCATCAATTCTGGGGTTCTGACATTTTGTATCGGGGTTGGGGGTGCTGACAAGGAAGAGTTGCAGAGAATTGCATTCAATCAACAACTTGTTTTTGAGATGGATGATTTCAGCTCCTTGTCTCAATTAAGTCAAGAAATTCTAACACCTTTAACCACCTATTATAGAGGGCCAGTTACAGAAGTGACTGTTACTACAGGTAAATCCTTTAACATGTCATAGACACGTGCTTTTGTCTGCTAGGTTTAACCCTTTATTTTCAAACATTAATTAATAAACCAAAACCAAAAAAGTAAGGGTTTATTTATTAGTATGTAAATATTAATAAATGTAAAGGAATAGCTTATTGATTGTGCAAGACATAGCGTTACTTTAAAATTGTATTTGTGCATTTGGATGGAGCAGTCAACGTGCAGAAGTGTTCTCCATTGAGCACTACAGCAATGTTCTTGTAATAGTGGCAATGGTAATCTCTCTGATGATGGTTCTCTTATAGAGAATAAATCATCTATGACAATTATAAGGTTTTACCACTATACATACAGTATATATCATATATACTTATAAAGAACATTGCTATCATAAATAATAATTTCCATCCACCAACAAGGGCAACTTCAGCAGTCTCTGACCTTATAGTATCTGATCTAAACTTACACAGATTGAATAACTTTACATTCCCAGGAACATGTCACTGAGCAGTGGCTAAGCAAATGATTCTTTGAATGAAGTGGTCATGTTAAGCAGCTTATGAGCATTGAACATGGTAAGAAGGACATTTCAGTAAGCTCCTGCATTATGAGCAGTATGATTAAGCCAGTGACAGAGCTGAAACATAGATCAAAAGGGTGCAGCAGTAGGCTGTAATATAAATATTCTTCCAGATGGAGCGCAATCCATGCACAAATACTGATAAAAAGGCAGGGCATACTACTGGCAGTAATAACGAGAAATAAGGTTGCTGAGCTGTCAAGCTAATTTGGTGTCAGACCCAACCATTTTTCAAGTCGGTAAAAATTTGGTGAGTTTTAGACATTTTATTTTTTTTGTTAAATAACCCCCCAATCAAATTTCAAGTATATTCGAATTTAATAGAGTTTAAAAACACATGAATTTGACCTTCAATAAATGTGCCTCTTAGGAATTCAAATAGAATTGAAACACAAATCCAGTTTGGATAATACACAATTCGAATTTGAGAGTCTTGACAATAAAAAAAACATTTTGAAAATTCGAATTGGAATTTTTAATTCAACCCTTAATACATCTGCCCCTAAATGTGGGTAGGTTTCTGAGTAGAATTCAGAGGACACACAACCTACCTGTTTTCTTTAAAACACAAAACTGTGTAGACCTCAGTGCCAAAAGGCATTTTGGGGCTTATAGAAATGAGTTGTACTGTAACTGTATGGTGCAGTACAAATGACCTTTCAGTTTCCTTTGTATATGATTTAACATGGATATTCAGCAATGTAGATAGAAGTACAAAGGTTATAATCTACTAAAACGCAATTGTTAAATTTTTTTATTTCTTTAGTATTCATCGAATCTGCAGTTTGGTCATTTCTGTATGGGTCTGAATTGAAAATGATATCCTTATAAACAGCTTACTACTACGTCATTATAAAAATGCCCTTTATAACTTCTACTGATCTCTTCTAGAACTCTTTCCCCTTGCACATTGCTTGTCATTTCTCTAAAAGCATAACATAAGCAGTTATTATTTTATAAAAAAGCATTGAAAAATCATACCCTATGCAACATTTGTACCAGCCATTTTTCTTCAGCAAAGCTCTTGATGTGTTAAACTGTAGATTATAATGAATAACTAAAATGTATAAAGATTAAATGTTCTATATGGTCCTTGGTGACTTAAAAATATCTTTATAAATGAAAGTACATTTTATATACTGTATATATATTTATATATATATATATATATATATATATATATATATATATATATATTACAGTATAAAAAGTGGGTCAAGCTGTATTGTGGACAAGAACATGGTGCTATACCCTGTTATTTTTACTTTGCATAATTTCCTACTTAAGTAAAAGAGTAAGTATATATTTACTGTGTGACCAGAGAACCCTACTAATACATTGCTCTGTTATGTGTAAATAGTTGACGAAAGTGCCAAGCAAGATGTCGTGTTCTTGATCGATGGCTCCGATGATGCTAGATCCATTTTTCCATTAGTCCAGTCATTCCTACAGAGAGTGGTGGAAAGACTTGATGTGGGTCAGGATCGGATACGTATAGCAGTTGTGCAGTACAGTGATACCGCCAGACCTGCATTTCTTCTTAATGCTCATTCAGATCGCCAGGCTGTACTTAATGCCATCCGAAATTTATCGCCCATTGGAGGACCTTTATTAAACACAGGGTCTGCTTTAGACTATGCAACCAGAAGTGTATTTAGCCGATCATCCGGTAGTCGAGCAGAAGAGGGAGTCCCTCAATTCTTGATCCTGCTTACAGCTGGCAAATCTAGAGATGATGTCAGGAAACCTGCTGCAACACTAAAGTCCAGAGGTGTTGTCCCATTCTGCATTGGAACACGGAAAGCTGAACGGTCTGAGCTACGAGCAATATCTTTAACACCTGATTTTGTCATTGTTGTTCCTGATCCCTCTGAACTGGAAAATGTACAGCAAACCATCTCCCAAAGAGTCAGCAAGATGACCAAAGAATCAGTATCTACTCTCATCCAAACAACGTCAGCTGGTGAGGGCTAGCATCAATGTAAACATATTTGGTACCTCTGACCCTGACTTGCACATTTTAATAGCTTATAAATGTGTTTCATGTGTCATTCTCTTTTAAACCATTTCTGAATTATCATCAGGCCATGTCTAATTCTAAATATACAGTAATTCCTCATACATAGCCATATCTTCTCAAGAGCTTAGAAATATTAAAAAAGGAGCATTAAAAACTTAAATACACAAATTAAGGAAAGCCTTAATGAGAAGTATTGATTTATATTATTATTCAGTTTACTAATCTTTTCCTTGGATGTTCCAAGATTTAAGAGCCAGGCGGCACATTTACTATTGGTCGAATATCGAGGGTTAATTACCCCTCGATATTCGACCATCGAAGTAAAATCCTTCGACTTCGAATATTGAAGTCAAAGGATCTACCACATTTTGTTCGATCGAAGGAAAAATCTATAAAATCCTTAGAATCTATCGATCCGAAGGATTTTAATCCATCGGTCGAACAATTTTCCTTTGATCAGTAATTACTTAGAAAGCCTATGGGGAAGGTCCACTTAGGCTAACATTGGTTCTCGGTAGGTTTTAGATGGCGAAGTAGTTCGTCAAAGTTTTTTTTAAAGAGACAGTAGTTCGACTATCGAATGGTCGAATAGTCGAGCGATTTTTAGTTCGAAACGTTTGATTCGAAGTCAAAGTTGTCGAAGTAGCCAATTCGATGGTCAAAGTAGCCAAAAAAAAACTTCGAAATTCGAAGTGTTTTTCATTCTAATCCTTCACTCGAGCTAAGTAAATGTGCCCCACAATGTAGATAAGTCAGACATACAAACATCAAGCTTTCTGTAAAAGTTCAACTGGCCTTGAGGAAAAAAAATTGTCTTCCTTTCAATTGCATATATTGCAGTTTGCCTGTGGTTTCTTTGCTAGATGTGCTTGTCCATAAATTCAATTAGCCATAATGTAGTTTGCTACCTGCCACACTAAAACAACATTCTAATTTATTTTCCTCTTGTGTTGAAGGTGCCAGGAAAGATATTGTGTTCTTGATTGATGGATCAGACAACGTGAGACCTAACTTCCGAGCTCTCCAGACATTCCTGCAGAGGGTGGTAGAAAGTCTTGATGTGGGTCAAGACAAGATTCGAATAGCAGTTGTTCAGTACAGTGAATCTCCCAGGCAAGATTTCCTTCTTAACACCCATCAAGACAGCCAAGGTGTGCTTAATGCCATCCAAAGACTTACTCCAATTGGTGGAACTTCCTTAAATACTGGTAATGCCTTAGACTATGTTACCAGAAATGTCTTCACCAGAACAGCTGGTAGCAGAGCAGCAGAAGGTGTTCCACAGTTCTTAATCCTTCTAACAACAGGCAAGTCCCAAGATGATGTCAGGAGTCCAGCTACATCACTTAAGAGCAGTGGTGTCATTCCATTCGCTATTGGAACAAACCGAGCAGATAAAACGGAACTTCAAACTATCTCATTCATGCCTGATTTTGTTGCGTATGTTCCTGAAATCTCTCAGGTAGAGACTGCTTATGAAACAGTCTCAGACCGAGTAGGTCAGCTGTCAAGGGAAGAAATCACCACTCTGACACTGTCTGTTCCAACTGGTAAGATCATAAAACCTGTAAGATTACCCAATCTTCATGAATATTACGTTATTAGAGAATGTTTGGGATCTGTTATCCGGAAAGCTCCAAATTACAAAAAGGCTGTCTCCCTTAAACTGGCCATAGACGCAAAGATCTGATCGTACGAATCCCGAAATTTTTCGTCCGGCGGAGATCGGTCGTTTGGTCGATCGGACAGGTTAGAAAATTTCTGTCGACTGCCGATAATATCTCTGCGTGTATTGCCGATCGTACGATTTTCAGTGGGAGACTGTCACTAGCTTTGGTTGGACATAGATATCGTACGATTGCTGTCATGGGCAGAACATTGCTGATCTGTTCTTTTACTAATCTGACTGGTACAGGGTCGGACTGGGAGGCCCGGGGCCCACCAGGACTCCAGTCCAGGGCCCCCCTATAGGCCCCTGTCCCCCTGCTGCAACGCGCCATGCGGCGCCCTTCATCGGTGGCCCCCTCTGTGTGCATGCGTGCACGGCGCTGCGTCTGGACGCATGCGCACATGGCGCTGCGTCTGCACGCATGCGCACACTGTGCATCGACGAAGATCCTTTTTTTTTTTTTCAAAAAACAAGCATCGGGGGAGGGGGCCCACGAGGGTCGGGGCCCACCGGGTTTTTTCCCGGTGTCCCGCCGGGCCAGTCCAACACTGGACCAGTAAGACTTTGATCTGAATTGGCGGGTCGGGAGATGGGAAAGTCCGATCGTACGATGATTCGTACGATCGGATCTTTGCATCTATGGCCAGCTTTAGACTCCATTGTAATGAAATAATCCAGATTTTTAAAATTGAATTCCTTTTTCTCTGTAATAAAAAAAACAGTAACTTGTACTTGATCTCAACTAAGATATAATTAATCCTTATTGAAAGCAGAACCAGCCTATTGGGTTTATTTAAGGTTTACATGATTTTCTAGTAGACTTAAGGTATCCGAACAACCCCAGGTGTCTAGCATTTTGGATTAGCCCAGGTCCCAGTCCCAGACCTGTATTGCTTTTACAAACTTCCTTTATACTTGTAAATGTATATCAAGAACATTTGAAGCTCATGTATACACAGATATGTGCTGTATGTGAATATAGCTAAACAATGAGTGGTCAAGACTTAGTGCACTAGAGCAAAAACACAATTGACCAAACCAAATAATTCCATCAAGGAAAATATTCTTATTAAACTTGGATTAAGATCAGTTCAATAGTATATTTTCAGGAAAAATCATGAGAGTCATAATTACTGAAGTGCTAGCAGCCACTAGCCATTCTTTGTGACGGGAATGATGTAGTTTAACAGAAAGTAATGCAAAAGCATACCTATTTTTTTCCCTAAAACAGGTAGGGTTTTGGGAAGATCAGAGGTTTGTCTAAACATAGCAGAACTTGGTCAGGGCAGATCAGAGGAGGGGCCTAAGGCCCTAAGGCTAAGTCTGTCACTACCTTCAGGAGGAGGACAGTGGAAGACAAAAAGCTAGCATTTTTCAGCTGAAGTCCATCTATGAGCATTCTATTTGATTCAGTTGCATGCTTGTTATTCACTAGAATAACAATCGATAAAGAGAGGTAACAGACAGAGAATGATGTTTGCAAACAAAACATGTATGTGCGGGTTGAACCAAAACCCATGGTGACACACAGGTTAACTGGTTAACTATATTTATGCTATGAAATTAAATCTGGCTACAGTTTGCCATGGGACATTTCTAGTTCTCTGTTCAATTATATAGGTTTTCATAGAGCATATTGATAAAAGTGAAATTGGATCTTTTAACATTACTAAAATTATGAAAGTATAGGTACTCTGCTTAACAGAAATGTGAGGGAAGGCATTGTGTACCTAGTACCAAGTAAAACATTTGTTTTTTTCTTTAGTTATCATCAGGGCCACGGCCACCATCAGTAATCAAGGGACCATACTAATAAATTAGATGGCCCGTACCTGCAGTACACAATCAGTGTGATGGTCTAATAGGCTGATATGTTTGCTGTGAGAGCAATGGAGAGATGCTCACCTTTTATGGAACTGTATAATTTAAAGGAACCTTACATTTAACTGACATCTGTTTTTCTACCCTTGGTGCAGCTCCTGAGGGCAAGAAGGACATCTTAATCATGTTTGACACTACTAACATTGCTGGCAGATTCTCCCTTGTGCGTGACTTCCTCATTGGACTTTTTGAAGGCTTAAATATCGGTTTGGATGCCACTCGTGTTTCTGTGGCTCAGATGGGGGGTGACAGCGTGAAAGTTGAATTCAAGTTTGACTCATACCCCACCAAGCAGGAAGTGCTAAATGCTGTGAAAAGAATGAGAGTAAGACAGAGTAGGACCCTTGACATTGGCTCAGCTCTGGACTATGCTCGTGAGAATCTCTTTACAGCAGAGTCTGGAAGTCGCATCAGGGAAGGTGTCCCACAGTACCTGGTTCTTCTGAGTGCTGGAAAATCCTCAACCAGCATGAATGAACCTGCAGCCAGACTAAGACAAGCAGGCGTTGCAACATTTGCCATCAAGACATCTGAAGCTGATGCTGATGAACCGGGAAAATTAATTTTTGATTTCACTATCCCTGTACAATCCCTTTCAGATCTGTCCGCGATCCAGTCTCAGTTTGTCAATACCCTGAAGACTGTTAAAGTGGAGACAACCGTAGTAACCTGTGAGTCAAGGCTTAAGACAAATTTGAATATAGAAATGTATTAATTATAGCAGGTCTTTAAATATTTTTCATTTTCTCAGGCTTCAGTTATGTGGGCTACTTGAAGCTGGCTTCATTGCATTCTGTAGGAAGAATCGCACACAAGGGCTCATTTACCATTGCAAGTGCAGTGAGCAAAGTGCAATATTGGGTATAAGATGCCATATTTTTGACCATAATGCAACATTTCCTCCATAATTCCTGTGCAATTGCGGATGAGAAATGGACACAATTGATGATAATCTTTAATGTCAGGATGTCATTTTTTAATTAAATTTTTTAATTTTTTAATGTCAGGATGATCAACTTGTGCATTGCATGCCAGTTGCAGTAGATGCATAGTAGTTGGTGTCTGTATTTATGCTGAAATTATGTGGAGGGGAGATGCATTTTGGAAAGAAAACATACTTCCATTTCCATTTGAATTTTGATCTTCGCACATTGAGTTTGTTAATGAGCTCTATGGCCTCCAGGTAATAGAATATAGTATTTTGGTCCCAAGGAAACAGTGAAACCCATCTGATCCCAACAATACTGAATTTAGTTCAACAGTAGTAGTCTGTTTTATCTAACATGCCTATTATCACACCAGTTAATTCTATATATAATGGGTTTCTTTAATGAGGCAAATATAAAAGTAGAAAATAGCAAAATGTAAAATACATAATTTTCCTGTTGAACAGATAGGAAAGTGGCAGTGGGGTCATTGTAAGTATTTTGAAGTTGCATATTTAGGAGAAAATAAATACAATGATCTAAGGCTTGTGCTAGAGGTCAATGTAATTTTTGGTCTGAAGGTGGTGGGCAGACAACTATTTGTACTCCCCAGTGGTCTTAGATGAAACTCCAAATATACTGTGAGTAATAGTTTTTCATCCTCCTTACTGAATATGCACACCCTATCATGTTTTTTTGGCCCTAATGCTGGCTGCTTTTGGTGCTTTGATAGTAAGTAATGGGATTTACATATTAACACATTAATCTGCATGGAAGCTAGAACACAGAAAGGGTGTGCATCAGCAACATTGATTAAATAGTATCAGCTATGATAGGAGTTGTTTGAAGTGATTACTTATGTATACTCATGCCCCAGACCTACAGTTTGAGGTGGAGGTATCCAACCAAAGGAGAAAAGAGTATGTTTTTACTGTGTGACCAGAGAACCCTACTAATACATTGCTCTGTTATGTGTAAATAGTTGACGAAAGTGCCAAGCAAGATGTCGTGTTCTTGATCGATGGCTCCGATGATGCTAGATCCATTTTTCCATTAGTCCAGTCATTCCTACAGAGAGTAGTGGAAAGACTTGATGTGGGTCAGGATCGGATACGTATAGCAGTTGTGCAGTACAGTGATACCGCCAGACCTGCATTTCTTCTTAATGCTCATTCAGATCGCCAGGCTGTACTTAATGCCATCCAAAATTTATCGCCCATTGGAGGACCTTTATTAAACACAGGGTCTGCTTTAGACTATGCAACCAGAAGTGTATTCAGCCGATCATCCGGTAGTCGAGCAGAAGAGGGAGTCCCTCAATTCTTGATCCTGCTTACAGCTGGCAAATCTAGAGATGATGTCAGGAAACCTGCCGCAACTCTAAAGTCCAGAGGTGTTGTCCCATTCTGCATTGGAACACGGAAAGCTGAACGGTCTGAGCTACGAGCAATATCTTTAACACCTGATTTTGTCATTGTTGTTCCTGATCCCTCTGAACTGGAAAATGTACAGCAAACCATCTCCCAAAGAGTCAGCAAGATGACCAAAGAATCAGTATCTACTCTCATCCAAACAACGTCAGCTGGTGAGGGCTAGCATCATTGTAAACATATTTGGTACCTCTGACCCTGACTTGCACATTTTAATAGCTTATAAATGTGTTTCGTGTGTCATTCTCTTTTAAACAGTTTCTGAATTATCATCAAGCCATGTCTAATTCTAAATATACAGTAATTCCTCATACATAGCCATATCTTCTCAAGAGCTTAGAAATATTAAAAAAGGAGCATTAAAAACTTAAATGAGATACACAAATTAAGGAAAGTCTTAATGAGAAGTATTGATTTATATTATTATTCAGTTTACTAATCTTTTCCTTGGATGTTCCAAGATTTAAGAGCCAGGCGGCACATTTACTATTGGTTGAATATCGAGGGTTAATTAACCCTCGATATTCGACCATTGAAGTAAAATCCTTCGACTTCGAATATTGAAGTTGAAGGATTTACCACATTTTGTTCGCTCGAAGGAAAAATCGATAAAATCCTTAGAATCAATCGATTCGAAGGATTTTAATCCATCGGTCGAACAATTTTCCTTTGATCAGTAATTACTTAGAAAGCCTATGGGGAAGGTCCACATAGGCTAACATTGGTGCTCGGTAGGTTTTAGATGGCGAAGTCGGTCGTCAAAGTTTTTATTAAAGAGACAGTTCGACTATCGAATGGTTGAATAGTCGAACGATTTTTAGTTCGAATCGTTTGATTCGAAGTCAAAGTTGTAGTCGAAGTAGCCAAAAAAAAACTTCGAAATTCGAAGTGTTTTTCATTCTAATCCTTCACTCAAGCTAAGTAAATGTGCCCCACAATGTAGATAAGTCAGACATACAAGCATCAAGCTTTCTGTAAAAGTTCAACTGGCCTTGAGGAAAAAAAATTGTCTTCCTTTCAATTGCATATATTGCAGTTTGCCTGTGGTTTCTTTGCTAGATGTGCTTGTCCATAAATTCAATTAGCCATAATGTAGTTTGCTACCTGCCACACTAAAACAACATTCTAATTTATTTTCCTCTTGTGTTGAAGGTGCCAGGAAAGATATTGTGTTCTTGATTGATGGATCAGACAACGTGAGACCTAACTTCCGAGCTCTCCAGACATTCCTGCAGAGGGTGGTAGAAAGTCTTGATGTGGGTCAAGACAAGATTCGAATAGCAGTTGTTCAGTACAGTGAATCTCCCAGGCAAGATTTCCTTCTTAACACCCATCAAGACAGCCAAGGTGTGCTTAATGCCATCCAAAGACTTACTCCAATTGGTGGAACTTCCTTAAATACTGGTAATGCCTTAGACTATGTTACCAGAAATGTCTTCACCAGAACAGCTGGTAGCAGAGCAGCAGAAGGTGTTCCACAGTTCTTAATCCTTCTAACAACAGGCAAGTCCCAAGATGATGTCAGGAGTCCAGCTACATCACTTAAGAGCAGCGGTGTCATTCCATTCGCTATTGGAACAAACCGAGCAGATAAAACAGAACTTCAAACTATCTCATTCATGCCTGATTTTGTTGCGTATGTTCCTGAAATCTCTCAGGTAGAGACTGCTTATGAAACAGTCTCAGACCGAGTAGGTCAGCTGTCAAGGGAAGAAATCACTACTCTGACACTGTCTGTTCCAACTGGTAAGATCATAAAACCTGTAAGATTACCCAATCTGCATGAATATTACGTTATTAGAGAATATTTGGGATCTGTTATCCGGAAAGCTCCAAATTACAAAAAGGTTGTCTCCCTTAGACTCCATTGTAATGAAATAATCCAAATTTTTAAAATTGAATTCCTTTTTCTCTGTAATAAAAAAAAACAGTAACTTGTACTTGATCTCAACTAAGATATAATTAATCCTTATTGAAAGCAGAACCAGCCTATTGGGTTTATTTAATGTTTACATGATTTTCTAGTAAACTTAAGGTATCCGAACAACCCCAGGTCTCTAGCATTTTGGATTAGCCCAGGTCCCAGACCTGTATTGGTTTTACAAACTTCCTTTATACTTGTAAATGTATATCAAGAACATTTGAAGCTCATGTATACACAGATATGTGCTGTATGTGAACATAGCTAAACGATGAGTGGTCAAGACTAAACACAAGTGACCAAACCAAATAATTCCATCAAGGAAAATATTCTTATTAAACTTGGATTAAGATCAGTTCAATAGTATATTTTCAGGAAAAATCATGAGAGTCATAATTACTGAAGTGCTAGCAGCCACTAGCCATTCTTTGTGATAGGAATGATGTAGTTTAACAGAAATTAATACAAAAGCATACCTATTTTTTGGTGCTGTTTAGGCAAATTAGGTTTTCCCTAAAACAGGTAGGGTTTTGGGAAGATCAGAGGTTTGTCTAAACATAACAGAACTTGGTCAGGGCAGATCAGAGGAGGGGCCTAAGGCCCTAAGGCTAAGTCTGTCACTACCTTCAGGAGGAGGACAGTGGAAGACAAAAAACGAGCATTTTTCAGCTGAAGTCCAACTATGAGCATTCTATTTGATTCAGTTGCATGCTTGTTATTCACTAGAATAACAATCAATAAAGAGAGGTAACAGACAGAGAATGGTGTTTGCAGACAAAACATGTATGTGCGGGTTGAACCAAAACCCATGGTGATGCACAGGTTAACTGGTTAACTATATTTATCCTATGAAATTAAATCTGGCTACAGTTTGCCATGGGACATTTCTAGTTCTCTGTTCAATTATATAGGTTTTCATAGAGCATATTGATAAAAGTGAAATTGGATCTTTTAACTTTACTAAAATTATGAAAGTATAGGTACTCTGCTTAACAGAAATGTGAGGGAAGGCATTGTGTACCTAGTACCAAGTAAAACATTTGTTTTTTTCTTTAGTTATCATCAGGGCCACGGCCACCATCAGTAATCATGGGACCATACTAATAAATTAGATGGCCCATACCTGCAGTATACAATCAGTGTGATGGTCTAATAGGCTGATATGTTTGCTGTGAGAGCAATGGAGAGATGCTCACCTTTTATGGAACTGTATAATTTAAAGGAACCTTACATTTAACTGACATCTGTTTTTCTACCCTTGGTGCAGCTCCTGAGGGCAAGAAGGACATCTTAATCATGTTTGACACTACTAACATTGCTGGCAGATTCTCCCTTGTGCGTGACTTCCTCACTGGACTTTTTGAAGGCTTAAATATCGGTTTGGATGCCACTCGTGTTTCTGTGGCTCAGATGGGGGGTGACAGCGTGAAAGTTGAATTCAAGTTTGACTCATACCCCACCAAGCAGGAAGTGCTAAATGCTGTGAAAAGAATGAGAGTAAGACAGAGTAGGACCCTTGACATTGGCTCAGCTCTGGACTATGCTCGTGAGAATCTCTTTACAGCAGAGTCTGGAAGTCGCATCAGGGAAGGTGTCCCACAGTACCTGGTTCTTCTTAGTGCTGGAAAATCCTCAACCAGCATGAATGAACCTGCAGCCAGACTAAGACAAGCAGGCGTTGCAACTTTTGCCATCAAGACATCTGAAGCTGATGCTGATGAACCGGGAAAATTAATTTTTGATTTCACTATCCCTGTACAATCCCTTTCAGATCTGTCCGCGATCCAGTCTCAGTTTGTCAATACCCTGAAGACTGTTAAAGTGGAGACGACTGTAGTAACCTGTGAGTCAAGGCTTAAGACACATTTGAATATAGAAATGTATTAATTATAGCAGGTCTTTAAATATTTTTCATTTTCTCAGGCTTCAGTTATATGGGCTACTTGAAGCTGGCTTCATTGCATTCTGTAGGAAAAATAGCACACAAGGGCTCATTTGAAACCCATCTGATCCCAACAACACTGAATTTAGTTCAACAGAAGTAGGCTGTTTCATCTAACATGCCTATTACCACACCAGTTAATTCTATATATAATGGGTTTCTTTAATGAGGCAAGTATAAAAGTAGAAAATAGCAAAATGTAAAATACATAATTTTCCTGTTGAACAGATAGGAAAGTGGCAGTGGGGTCATTGTAAATATTTTGAAGTTGCATATTTAGGAGAAAATAAATACAATGATCTAAGGCTTGTGCTAGAGGTAAATGTAATTTTTGGTCTGAAGGTGGTGGGCAGACAATTATTTGTACTCCCCAGTGGTCTTAGATGAAACTCCTAATATACTGTGAGTAATAGTTTTTCATCCTCCTTGCTGAATATGCACACCTTATCATGGTTTTTCTTGGCCCTAATGCTGGCTGCTTTTGGTGCTTTGATAGTAAGTAATGGGATTTACATATTAACACATTAATCTGCACGGAAGCTAGGACACAGAAAGGGTGTGCATCAGCAACATTGATTAAATAGTATCAGCTATGATAGGAGTTGTTTGAAGTGATTCCTTATGTATGCTCATGCCCCAGACCTACAGTTTGAGGTGGAGGTATCCAACCAAAGGAGAAAAACGGCAGGCACTCACAGATCCCACAAACAGGCTTATAAAAGAACTGAGAACTTTATTTAGTCCACAAAAATAAATAATTACATAGCATGCCGCCCCCAAAAATCTTGCCACCTTAAGGTGGCCATACACAGGCTGATAAAAGCTGCCGACAGACCGAGTCGGCAGCTTATTGACCCGTGTATGGGGGCCCCCAACGTGCTTCTCCGATACAGATCTGGCCGAAAGAAAGGATTTTTAGCCCCATCAGATCGTAGCCGCATCTGTTAGTTGATGCAGTCCCACGATCCGACCACCCGTTCCCGTTCGCTAGGATCCGATTGTTGGGCCCTAGGGCCCACGCTCGGATCAGCCCGATATTGCCCACCTCAAGGTGGGCATATCGGAGTGAGATCCGCTCATTTGGCGACATCGACATGTATGGCCACCTTTAGGCCTGAGCATTTGTGGCCTTGCATAATGAATTACTGCTTAATAAAGAATTGCAACAAAGGGTGAAAGGTGGGAGTTGTATACTGGCAATCTAATTATCTATCTCAAAAAAGCCAAACATGGAGTAGCTGGCCCTGTTTGCACTGCTTTACTCAAGAAATACAGGTATGGAATGTGTCTCCCATAGACTCAATAATCCGAATAATCCAAATTTTTTAAAATTATTTCCTTTTTCCCTGTAATTATAAAACAATAACTTGCACTTGATCCAAACTAACATATAATTAATCCTTATTAAAGGCAAAACCACAAGGAAACAGTAGATTTAAGGTATTATGGAAAGTAAATTATGGAATCATTCGTTATCCAGAAAACTCCAGGTCCCAAGCATTGTTGATAGCAGGTCCCATACCTGTAACAAAAACCACAGGAGTTTTGTGATTAGAACAATAAACAAAAAATATGTTCAGCACAAGCTCTAGTCAATGAACTCAAGTTGAACAAAGGGGTGTACTCTCCCTTTAATATGAACTGACGTCCTTTGGTAGCTGGAGGTAAAACTCACCCTGAGACCAATGGACATACTTAATGCAAACTTTACAAAAGTGGACATTTTTAACCAGTTTTCAAAAGAGACAAATTTTTTTGGTTTTTTTTGGCTAAAAAAAATGGCACAACAGCTTTATAACAATGTCGGATTTTATATAGTATATGCTGGCATTAAATTGGGTATGTAAATTAGATATATTTTCTGTTTTTTTAAACAATTATTTAGATGATGAAGACAGAAGGAAGGATATTGTTTTCTTGATTGATGGTTCTGACGATGCCAGAACCCGCTTCCTAGCTCTTCAGTCCTTCATTCAGAGGGTGGTCCAGAATCTGGATGTAGGCCAGGACAAGATACGTATAGCAGTAGCTCAGTACAGTGATTCCACTAGACCAAGCTTCCAACTTAATACCCACCGAGACCAACAAGGAGTATTAGATGCCATCCAACGCTTAACTCCTATTGGAGGCCCTACACTGAACACTGGGGCTGCTTTAGACTATGTCACCAGAAATTTATTTACAAAGTCATCTGGCAGTCGGGCAGATGAGGGCATTCCACAGTTCCTGATTTTACTGACCACTGGTAAATCAAGAGATGATGTCCGTAGACCAGCCACAGCGCTCAAAGGCCAAGGGGTTATTCCATTTGCTATTGGAACCAACAGAGCAGATACCACTGAGCTAGAAACCATCTCTTTTGTTCCTGAGTTTTCCTTTTCTGTTACTGATGCATCCCAGCTGACAAATGTATATGAGTCTTTCACAAACAGAGTGTCTCAGCTTAACAAGGGAGAGGTGGATATTTTGGTCCAGCGTGGTCCATCAGTTACGCATACATCAGTTACTACCACAGGTCAGTTTTAAAGTACACACAGAATAAGGTATGGGTCTAATTATGAATGCATATTGGTTTTTATATTGATTGGAATTATCTTGTAGGTGCCAAGAGAGATGTGGTGTTTCTTGTTGATGGGTCAAAGTCAGCTGTGCCTGAGTTCAGTAATGTTAAAGAACTTATCGGAAAAATTGTAGAAAGGCTTGATGTCAGTCCTGACAACACACGAGTGTCAGTTGTACAGTATAGTGGTGACCCTAAGGTTGAATTCTTGCTTAATGCTCACTCCACTAAGGATGAAGTTCTTGCTGCAGTAAGGAGGATACAACCTAAGGGTGAAAATGTTATCAACACTGGAGGTGCCCTTGAGTATGTTTCCAAAAATATATTCACAAGGCCAGCTGGAAGCAGAATTGAGGAGCAAGTCCCACAAATTCTTATTATAACTTCATCCGGGCCTTCTGCTGATGATGTCGGAGAGGGTGCAAGGCAAGTGAAAGAATCTGCTGTGGTTCCTTTATTGATTGGAAAAAACATAGATGAAGAAGAAAGCAATAAGATTGTTGTGGCTCGTAATTTTTTTACACCAGTCACCAGTTTCCGTGAGTTACCAGCTTTGGAGCAAAACCTTGTCAACTCTATTACCACCCTGACTCCAGAAACAATAAGAAGGCTTTATGAAAATGGCAAAGGAGCAGGTAATAAGGTTCAAATGCAACATGTGCAATAAATGATATATAAATGTCATATATAAGTGAAATATTAGTATAGTATCAAATTTCTAACACTAATTTCTAGCTTTGAAATGCTGTTTCCATGCAGTCCACTTTATGCAACCAATTTATTTTTACTGTAAATGATTTCGTTACTCTCTTTACTACTACAGTAAAACAATACCTTGTAACTTAACCGCATCAATCCATGCTGGACTCATTTAGGTTTTTTTTAATGTTAAAATATTTTAACAGACTTAATGGGGGGGGTGATCTAAATTACTTGTGTAGAAAAAAAACAGGCCCCATTTACCTGTATACTAAAAAAAAGTATGATTTTATCTACAGAGAAAAGAACAAATCTGTATTAACATTTGGACTTATCAAATTTGTTAAGGATCCATCTGGGAACAAAAAAAATGTGATAAGCCCTGTGAACTTGTGAAGACATTTTTGAAGTACAGTTGGAATCCTTTGCAACTGTTGTTTCCTGTTGACTCTCAGTTTGGGAAAGAAACGTGTTTAGTGCACCCAGCAGCAATCATATAAAGAACTGATAGTTTTCTCTATCCTCACTGGAAGATCCTACTGCATTATGTTGCAGATTAAAGCTTGTATTGAAGATTTACATCCTATTTAATACATGTTTTGTGCATCTGGCACATTTTTATTTAGTAGCAATTTATTCTGTAGCACAGGTCTACAGTTTTCCTATTATGTATAGTGGTTATATATATATATATATATATAAAATAGAATACGGTACATCTAAACAATGTGAATGGAAATCAGTGCAGTGCCTATTTACTAATGCAGCACATCTAGCTTTGTGTGTGTGTATAACATCAGTTTAGTGATGCAGAACATTTGGCCTTATGAGTAACCAATGCCATTTTTTGAACCAATGATGTTACGTGTGTGCCATGCATGTGAATCGATGATTTAATGTGATAATAATTTACTTTAATAAGTTGATTCCTGCCACAAATAGGAAATAGGAAGGTACACATTGTGTTAAAAGAAAACTGGGGAGCACAGATCATATATAAGAAAAGGATAACATTTTCTTTTGATTTTGAGGCTAATTTATTCACATGGGTTCGGAAATGCACCAGTGCAGATTGTTGCTTTCAGTTTCTAATTTGAGTGATGAAAGCCAACTCTTAAATTACAACTACACTGGTGAAATTTAACATCTATCTACAGTATGATAGTATATCATGCATCATATTTCATACATCATTCTCATCTGTCCTTGCCCCAGTGGAGCTTGCCATCTAATAATTTAATCTGTTATTTTCAAATTGTGGGAGTAAAACAGGGTACACGGAAAGACAGGAAGAGCATAGTCCTTGCAGACAGGCCCTTTAAAACTGAGAAAATGGTAAATTAATATCTAGCCCCTTTTATCTAAATGCAGACTTTAAAAAATTGCAGTATCATTCATCATCATTTCTCGCCATTTTGGTTGGCAAAATTAGTTTAGCCACTTCGGTGTTTATAGTCACTCAGTTTCTAGTCTCATAAGAAAGTCTGTCTTTCTGCAATTGTGGTCAGTGAAAACTTTCGTTAGTCATGTTCTGTTCTTCCTTAGGCTCTTATGTTGTTTCTTCTCAAGCATTTTCCTCTTCTTTTAAGAAGCAGATGAAGATAGGAAAGATGTGGTCTTCCTTATTGATGGATCATCAAAAACAGGTCAAGATGGCATAGCTCACATTCGGGACTTTATACTAGAGGTTATTCAGAACTTCCAGATTGGACCAAATAAAGTGAGGGTGGGGCTGGTGCAATTTAGTAATGAACCTGTATCAGAATTCTTTCTCAAGACCAACTTGCAAAAAAAAGCACTGGTTAATAACATTCGACGCCTGAGACTCAAAGGAGGTGGCCCACTGAACATTGGAAAAGCAGTGGAGTTTGTAGCGAAGAATCATTTTGTGAAGTCTGCTGGAAGCAGGATAGAAGAAGGAGTACCCCAGTATCTTGTGATACTAACAGGTGGAAAGTCAGAGGATGATGTGTCGGAATCTGCCAGACTACTTCAGAATGCTAAGGTACAATCTGTGGCTGTGGCAAGTGGTACCACAGATCGTAAAGAAATTGAAAACATTGTCAGTGACCCACGACTTATCTTTAACATCAAAGAATTTAGAGAACTTCCAACAATTGAAAGGAAGATATATGGATCTTTTGAAGGCCAAATAGTAGTTTCTCCAACACCAACAATAACCACAATAAGTAAGTATTTTAATATTGCTCTGGCACTCACAATTAAAGTTATACTGTGTCAATTATTTTATAAATAATATACTAATGCACACACACGCACACACACACACACACACATATATATATATATATATATACTGTATATATTTTTATATAAGAGATATTTTCTGAGGGGAACAAAGAGCAGCGCTTGGCACATTGCTCTTGACCTCAATGTAGGCATGTAGCCCTTTCCTTCTCAATGTATATCTATTAACTATTAGACCTAATAACATTGTTTCTTATTTTATGACTAATAAAGAAGGCACTGTACTGAAGATCATTAATTTAAGGACTTTTGGAGATTAGTTCAATCAATACATCTAAATAAAAATAATTCTTACAGTCATTCTATTAGTCTTTAACCAATACTTTGCTTTGTTTCAGATGGCAGGAAAGAAGCAGACATTGTCTTCCTTGTAGATGGATCCATTAATTTAGGAAGAGATAACTTTAAGGAGGTCTTGGGGTTTGTTTCTGGTATAGTGGATGCTGTGTTTGATGAACAAGATGCAATCCAGATTGCTCTGGCACAGTACAACTCTGATGTCACAGATGAGTTTTTCTTGAAGGATTTCACTAACAGAGACGAGATCATGGACGCTGTTACCAAAGCTGAGTATAAAGGAGGGCGTGTAGCAAGTCTAGGTGCTGCTATCCGTCATTTGCAGAATAAGCATTTTGTAAAAGAAGCAGGCAGCAGAATTGGCACTGGAGTCCCTCAGATTGCTTTCATTGTCACCGGAGGAAAGTCAGTAGATGATGGCCAGACTGCAGCCCTTGCTTTGTCCAGTAAAGGTGTCAAGGTATTTGCCATTGGTGTGGGAGCCATTGATGGTGATGAGATTGCCAAGATTGCAAGTGATGCACCAAGCGCTTTCAGAGTCCCTAATGTTCAAGAACTGTCGGAACTGAATGAGCAAATCCTCATTACTCTTGACACTGCTCTGACTAAGCAAATGACTTTATGTCCAAGTGTCACAGGCATCACAAAAGGTAGGCAAAAATTCGGTGAATGCAGATTCTTCTGTTTAGAAAAAATGAAAAACCAATAATGACAATTCGATTAAATAGCTCTTAGGACACATACATTAAGAACAAAGCTATTTTTCAAGTGGACATTTTTAATTTTTTTACTGTTACAGCCTGTGTGCAGCCTCAACTGTATTGAGTATGGGCAGTGGGGGTGGAATGACATTCCTTCTGAAGAGGGATGCACCTAAAGAGTATTTGGTTTGGGATTTGGCCAAATCCATGCCTTTTTCAAGTGCATGCCCAACCGAATACAACTTTTGGTCACCCACTGAAGAAAATCACAACATTTTTTGAGATATAAGTTTCCATCTTGTTAAGGCCTAAAACTTCTTTTTTTTTGTGATTAATTATAATAATGGGCTTTTCATTAAAATTAACCTCACTTCGTTGATAAATTGTGATATTTTAATGTGTTATAAGCAATGTTTAACTTAACCATGTCATTATGAAGTGAAGGATAATTGTTTTACCTAAATATATTGCTTCAGGGTGCCCTGTAGTAATAAGGGATATGCAGGTAACCAAGTCATGATGTTCACACTGGACCCTTTTAATTAGTGAACACCATCAATAATATGTCTAGAAATATTTAAAACGTATGAACTATATGTGGTTTTATAGACCTCAGAATGTATTGATGCCTATAGTAGCTATTGAAAAAAATCAGGGCCATTAGCTTTTGAGGTCCTTAGTGCTCTTGCACTTGTGTTCCAAGTAAATGACTTCTGCTATGTCTAAAAAATGTGTGCATATTTCTGTATATATTTACTAAAATTAATAATAAATATGTTTTCTATAGATTGCAAACTGGAGGTGATTTTAGGATTTGATGTATCTAATGCGGGTCCTGGGCAAGATGTCTTCTTGGTTCAGAGAGCACTGGAATCCAAAATGAAAGGAATTCTGTCACGCATCTCCAACATGCGTAACATTAGTTGCACTGGGGGACAGAAGCCCTCTGTAAAAGTTTCTGTCCTTTCACAGGGAAGTAGGGGGGCAGTTGAAGCTTTTGACTTTGCTGAATATCGTGATGAGCTCCTCAACAAGATAATTGCCATGGGCAACCGTGGACCATATGTTCTGACAAGTAAAACTCTCCAGTCATATATGACAAAATTCAAGACAGCAGGGGAAGACAACACTATAAAGGTAGGAACACTATCATTTCATTACCTCCCCCCCCCCACAAAAAAACTCTGAAGTGTTTGGTGTCATCTATCCATGATATCAGTGCATGCAGAATATTCTGTAAATATGAAAAATAATAAAGACTATTTCCGTAGTTTCTTTAATTCAGAATACCCCAGTTTCTAGTGTCCAAGTGTCCTTAGGTTCTTTCATTCAAGGCACTTGTAGCAGCTCAATATCTAATAACTGCTGTATATGTACTAGTACCATAAAATGCACGAAGTAACAGCTTCTCGTTGCCTTTACAGGTAGTAATTCACATGACAGATGGTGCTGATGCAGGGATGGCTGAACTTCAGGCAGCATCAACAGCTCTCAGGAATTCTGGTATGTGCCTACTAGAATATTAGAGTATACTCCACGCTCCAGTATACTCCATAAAATCCATAGAACTAAATGGGAATCAATGTTTGTGATTTGTCACTGCCCCCTGAGCTACTTAAAAATGCAGATGCCAAAATGGTAGTGAGCTGGTTCTACTTGTCTAAAATTCTTTCAGTTTAGGCCAACAACAGTGCAAGTCTCAAGTGAGTAGGGCCCATAGCTGGGTGAACCTGGTCTTCACTCTAGTGCTGCTTATTTATAATTATTGTAGTGTATGTAGAAATGGCCAGAATTTTCCACAGAGTTGTACAAACTGTTGCAGGCAATAAATGGATAGCCACGGGATTGACATAAGTGACATAAGTATTTTACATGAGATGACTGTAAAAATGAGCTGCACTATATACCGATCACCAGTGCCAAAATAATGTTTTCTTAGTTATATTTGCATCTTCATTTGTGTACCTATAGCTGGTGCTTTTCACAGTTTAATTGTAATGCCATCATCCTGTGAGTCTGACACCACAGAGCACCTCCTTGATACTGATATTTCTTGTGATAGGGCAGGTTAAAGGGACAATTCCACATTTAATAAACCAGAACAAGTCAAGATAAAACTCTCAGAACACATGACAGGATTAATATAATACAGTCTATAAATACAGTGCCAATTTCAATACAATGCCAACTTCATTTGTAATACCTTTATCCTGCCGGCAGCTTCTGATGAAGTGGCGGTTAGCCACGAAACGTGTCAATCGGGCAGCCAGAATGGAGGTGTTGCTGCTATAACTGGGTTTTTAATGGCTATTAAATAAAATGTCTACATTTTTAATTTTTCACTTGTTCTCTGGAAATTGCAATAGGTCCTGCAGATATTTGTATCTTAAGGCAGGAAGGAGACAATCCAGCATATAATATATAGCTTCCCCAGGGAATCAATTCTGATATTCTTGTAGAACCATTGCAGCTAGTTGTTTATGAAAGTCATCTTATGAATGTTTGGCTCTTTTTATTCTTCCTGACATGTTACTTTATTTATAGGAGTCAATGCTCTACTCTTTGTGGGGCTTGAAAATGTTGCCAAATTTGACCAATTGAGGCATTTGGAGTTTGGCCGTGGATTTACTTATGACATTCCTTTGACATTGAGCCAAGAAACTCTTGATTTTGAGATTGTTGAAGAATTGGTAAGATAATATCCCAGTTCCAAAAAACAGTGTCCCTTTTATGGTTTGCTTCTATACAGTACTTGAAATACCCTTCAGTGTGTATGTGTATATATATATATATATACTCAAAAGAAGCTAGCACACACAGGACTTATGGAGAAAAAAAGGTTTTTATTTTAACAGAAAAAAACAAACGTTTCAGCTAGGTCCCTAGCCAAAACGTTCGTTTTTTCTGTTAAAATAAAAACCTTTTTTTCTCCATAAGTCCTGTGTGTGCTAGCTTCTTTTGAGCCATTGTAAATACTAATACATAGCTCTGCACCCAGGCACCTTATACCAGTATACGTGCTGTGCAACCATTATTACGATACGTTATTCCTTCAACGTTTCGGCTCCTCACTCAAGCCGTCTTCAGGAAGTGGGGCTTGAGTGAGGAGCAGAAACGTTGAAGGAATAAATTGAATACGTTTTTTTGCACTAATAAGTCCTGTGTAGCGCGTTTTCATGGTTTAATATTTGTGTGTTATATATATAAAGTAACATAGTACAGCACTCAACAGGAATACTTGTGAAATAATCAAGATTTATTGAAAAAAAAAACGACATTTCAAAACCACCTGAGAAAAAGCACAGTTGGTGTTCGAAACGTCTGATTTTTTTCAATAAATCTTGATTTGTTTCACAAGTATTCCCGTTGAGTGCGGTACTATGTTACTTTATTTACCTTATTTTCCAGCACCCAGGCAAGTTGCTAAACAAGTTTATATATATATATATATATACATACATAAACTTGTTTAGCAACTTGCCTGGGTGCTGGAAAATAAGGTAAATAAAGTAACATAGTTCTGTATAACGTGTTTCTGGATAACGTATCCCACACACACATATATATATATATATATATACAGGTGTGGGATACGTTATCCAGAAACACGTTATACAGAATGCTCTGAATTACGGAAAGGTCTCCCATAGACCACATTTTATTCATATAATCCAAAGTTTTGAAAATTATTCCCTTTTTCTTTGTAATACTTAAACAGTACCATGTAGTTGAATAATGTATGAAGATCCAAATTATAGAAAGACCCACTATCCGGAAAACCCCAGGTCCCAAGCATTCTGAATAACAGACCCATACCTGTATATATATATATATATATATATATATATATATATATGAGATCCATATATATATATATAACATATGGGTCTCTAGAGACATAATAGGGTTAGATATTGTGTATCTCCATGCACCATGTGGTTACAACTTTGCGTGTTTGAAGATCAGACACTCTTCCTCTGGAAAATTTTCTTTACTTGCGATGACTACCTATTTGTTGAGTTTTGCACAAACCAACAAATCTGGACTGATCTGTTGCCTACTGGGAAATGTGGCTACACGCATTCAGTCAATCATACTGTGGTTGCCTTGGGCTGGTACAGTAACACAAAACATAATGTACAACATTTCTAGCCTACTTCTTTAGTTAAGCTTTACTTTTCCTTTAATCCAATGCCTACTAAAGTCTAGTCACATTCCACCATTGCTGATTTTCAGATTATTATTGTTTTCCTTTCAAGTTGCACAGCACTGTTATTCTCAAATATTTAGGGGGCTATTTCTTTAAGTCTTTTTTTTGGTCGGAGCTTTAAAGAGGAAAACACCATTTTTTTCATGGAAAAAAAATCTCAAATTTTTTAAGGTTTATTATACCTCAAGGCTGCTAAAAGTCAGAATAAAAAGTCAAATAGAATGCAAATGCAGATGTGCCTTTTACAATTGGAAGATATCTGTGCTGGGTTTCAAAATTGTGGTTTTCGGGTGATGAACTGAAAAAGTCTCAGTTTTTAGGTGTCAAATCCAAAAAATCGTACAATTTGAAATTCTTCACCATTTTATTGAGAGTTAATAGAGTATTTTCCCGCACCAAATATTTTGAATTGTTTTTTTGACAAATAAAGTAAAATTGTCGATGGGAGTTTGGTCAAAGTTGTTTTACTAAAATAATGAGAAAACTTCAGATTTTAGTAAATAACCCCATGGTGTTTGGAACAATATACATATATAAACAATAATCTTTCTTTCAGGATAAAATTACAGAGAAGGGTTGCTGTGGGGTACCTTGCAAGTGTACTGGCGAAAGAGGAGATGTGGGACAGCCTGGAGATATTGGACCAAAGGTAATTCAGTGTAATTAGAGACATTAATCCAAAAAGCTCTACTTGAAGAGACATACATTCTTGGGTTTCTTGAATTAAGTGATACAAAAGATATGGCTTTATATAGCAATATTGCTCAGGAGTTTAGAGGAATGCTAGATTCTGGGCACTAAAGTTATATATTTTAAGAGTGTTGCAATAAGTTGGTGGAATTGGGAGTTGCTAGAAAGAACAAGTATAGGCTTTTATGCAAGGTAGTGTAACGCCACTCTGAGCTATCCAGACCACAAGGAGTTAATATGTCCAGCTATTGGTATGAGCATGGGTTACATTGGACTCACACATCAGGATCAGGGCCTTCGCTAAGTGGAAGCTGTCCCTTTAAGGTGTAGTGCAACTACAACACACAAGCTACTTTACATAAAAATAGATTTGATTGGACGCCAGGAGGTTCTTTTGATGAAATAACAGATGGATTTATTTTACAAGAGCAACAGTATTGACCACAGGTTTACTCACAAATGAGGTAGGTGTAACAAGTCACAGAGGAAGGTAGATAGAGGAGGATGATACAGCAATCACAGATGTCACTCCCATAAGTCAAATAGTCCAGCGTACATCAATTCCCTCAGATAATACACATTTAAGTGGTCCGGATCCCATCCAGTGGAGTGGTTATGGAGAATAAGTCTAGCCTAACACCCTATCCACTGTGGTCCCTTCACTAAAGGCATACAAGGAAGCCTTGTGGGATGCTATTCACTGCTATTATCCTTGATGGAGCACACAACTATGTAAGCTGTCTATCTTACTCTCCTAGAGAATCTATCAAAGAGTATAACCTGTGCTTGCTAACCTCGTTCATGGGATTTCCTGGTTCCCGACTTAATCTCTAAAGGTACAGGTCCCTTTACGGCGGTGGCTTTACTGGGCCTTGTTGTTCCCAGGCTCAATGAGCACAACCAGTTGGATAGGACACCAGTAGCCAAAGAGGAAGAGGCCACTCCTTTTCAACACTATATAGAAGTGTGGCAGGAAGTAGTCATTACACTCTTTGGCCAATAACTGATACTTAAACTAGATACATGGACTTTTGCCTAGTAACTAAGGAATAAGGAAGGGTAGGGATTTAAAGCAATAGGAACATAGCAGATCCTATAAGTCCCTACAGTAGGGTTTAAAGAAAAGCTTAAATGTGGGGCACTCTGCTATGGTCTTTGAGGATGACACAAAGTACGTAAACTGTGAGTGGAACTTGGGAACAAGAGTGCTTTGTAGGCTACCAGTATTATTTGATATTTTATTTTGTTACCTGTGGAGAGCTGCAGTTTGAGTAGGGTGGGAAAAGAAGGGTTGTAGTAAGGCTAAAGTGAGCGTGACTAACATAAGAATTGATTATAAATTATAGTGATAACAATAGAGTTGAAGGCCAGAAAAAGTGGTTGCTGTAGACAACAGGTAACTTTATAAGGGGAAAACATGTGGCATTTGCAGGGAGTGAATGTTGCAATGTTTTATAGTATCATGGAGAAATCTACACCTGTCCCAAAAAAAAGGCATGTGTAGCAGTTGCAGTATGCCTATTTTTTACTGCAATAACAATGTGCTCTCCAATTACCTACAGGGGGCATCAGGACTAAAAGGACACAGAGGTTACCCAGGGGATGAAGGAGGACCAGTAAGTAAAGAGGATTTCTAGTATCATCTTTTCCTGCTTCTAATAAAGTACAGTTAATTTTAATGTTTTACCACCCTTTTTCTTTACTTCTGCTTCCACATACAAACATTTACATTTGTTTGTAGATTTACTTTCATTTACTCAAAACAATGACTGAGCTAAAGCATCAACATTTGATGTAAAGAATTGTTTTATTCTCATAGGGAGAACGTGGTCTTCCTGGTGTCAATGGAACTCAGGGTTTCCAAGGATGTCCAGGTCGAAGGGGTCCCAAGGTAAATTACTATTATTATGCATTTAACTGGTAAAATGTATACATGGTAAGGTTAATAAATAAAAAGAATCATAATTAAATAATTAGCAAATAATTAAAATAACTATTATCTTTATAAGGCAAGGGCAATTGAAGATTTAGGTTTAAAAGTTTTGTAGACCTATGGCAGAATTATATTATTATCATTATCTTCAAAATAACACTGTGTATCACTTTCTCTGTTAGGGCTATCGTGGATTCTCAGGAGAAAAGGTAAGTTACCAAACTGCTTTACATAATAAAGCATTGATTATTTGGAGTGTCTCTCATAAATATGTATTCATACATATGCTAAGATACCTTACTAGGGGCCTTTTCTGACTGTCTCCTCTTCTGTCTGGCATGTTTTTGAGATACATAATAAGACACACACAAAGTTTTCATATGACTCAGTAATGCTACTGTATGTCAAGTATCATTATAGTACATCTACCCATAGTCTGTATTCTAGCTCTTGTTCAATATTTGCCATTCTCTCATTATAGTATGTTATATCATATCTTGTGTTCCATGTATCAGCAATAAGCTATCTCTATAGTATCTAGGTCCTAGAACCTCCCCTGAATTCTGTAAAGGTTATGTTGCACACTGTATTTTTTCTGACCAGTGCAAATCGCCTATCACCTTATAATCAACTCTTGCCATACTAATGAAAAACTCCAGTTACTTATCAGCCTATTGCCTTTATACATACTGCATATCTAACATACAAGTCTATATAGGGTGGAGTTACATAGGGTTACAAATAGGGTAAATATTTTTCCTTTAAGCATACTGTTTTGTTGGTTTTTAGATTTTTTTTTACCTAACCCTGTGTTTGAAACCAAATTATACAGAACCTTTGACATAATACTTATTGTGAATAATAAAAGTGTATCTATTATTTCTTCCACAGGGTGAAATAGGAGAGATTGGCCTGGATGGTATTGATGGGGAAGATGTAAGTTCCACTCAAACCTACTGTCAAATCCACACATACCTACTTAAATGTTTGTTAATGGTGACACCGTATTTCTTATAAACTCATTGTTGCATGTCTTTCCTTAAATCCATTTAGCAGCATAAAGTAACTATTCCACTTTTCCTATTAGTATCCACCTTATCAATAAGCATTCCCAAAGCTGGACTTTTTCCAAGCAGATTAGTAATGAGTGACAGATAAGTGGCTTTTTAAAGTTTGCACACATACTTCTTTTCTGTATTCCTATAACCGATTAAATAGAGTTAGATATATTTTGTAAATCAAATGGGATTTAATTATACTGGACAAGCCGAAGCTTTTCATTTGCCAAAACACTGTCAAGGCTAGTCTTTCAAAAAGTAACAGTACTCTAAATACGTTAGAAAGGTTTCCAAAAGGTTTCAAGATCTCAACATCTCAAATTCTTCTACAGCTATGCTAATTATAGTTTTGTATTCATTGAACCTTGCTCTTCTGTCCTATTTTATATGTTTATGAGATATCTTCTATGGAAAAATTCAGAATTATATTTTCCTTTCATAGGGAAAATCAGGTCTTCCTGGAACTTCTGGAGAGAGAGGCAGCCAAGGAGGGCGGGTGAGTTCCTGTATTGCCAGTTCTATGATTAGTAAATACTATTTAGAAAATGTATATTCTCATAGTCTACAAATCATCTGCCAAGTTTAGTTAAGAAGATTGAACAATAGAATAGAAACAAAAAAATAGTTCATGAATGTCTCCTGCCTAGGCAAACTCATCAGGGTACCAATTCCTTACATAAGAAGGCAACTGTCATTCAGAAGCATGTGAAGAATCACTTGTTGGTTAGGGTAAATTAGCTTTATTGGTATGAACTGTTAAATTTTAATTCTACCCATTTTAAAAAATTTAAATTGCATAATGAAAATTTTTTTTTTACCGGATACCCTCTTTCTATTATTTGGGGCAAGGACTACATTACAGCTGTGTATTGAATCGTGTAGTGCTTTGTTCAGTCTAACATTTACTCTCACCTAACAGGGCGAGAAAGGGCAGAAAGGGCTGAGAGGAGAGATTGGAGACTCTGGACAGCGAGGAGATCCTGTAAGTATCTTGTTCTTAAATGTTCTGATGGCCTGCTTTAATTTAGTTGTATAAATGAAAAGATAATCTTTATACCCTAAAAAAGGGAATCATTGATACATAATTCATATAATTATTTAGGAATTTTTTTATGAACATTTATGGTTGTTGGAGCTGGAAATTTTGAAGAATGGAACAAAATATGTAAAAAAGAAAAAGAGTTGCTGCAATCCAGGCAACTGTTTTTTTATAGGAAGTGTGAACAGAAAGAGTGTCAGAGTTTAAAATGATCCTGCCAGACAGATGATCCCATTAAGGGAACAGAGTGCACCATTCCAAGGTGAAATATAGTTCTGCCATGCAGCTTGATTCTATTAAATTGAAGTTATCCTTAAAGAGATACTGACACCAGAAATTAAACTATTTTTACAAATATCATAGTATTGGCTTTGTTTGCTACTTATCATTTTGCCGTAAAGTATTTGCTCAAAGCTTTTACATTACCCATCTGACTCCCTGTGCTCGCCTATGAGGGGGCTGCCATATTTGTGCATCAGAAATCCATTAGCATTAGAAGCTTTAACTGACAGGCTGTGATGGGACAGTCAGGTTTGCAAAACAGTCAGGTTTAGGAATATCAACTAAAAATTAAAATAGTAGTTTTTTAGCGTCAGTATTACTTTAAGGACTTTAAGAAACCTTCAAAAACACAAGTGTGATGCTGCCCATTATACAATTCCGTAGACTTCCTGGAAAGGACTGAAAGCATAAATCTCAGGCAGAACAAATAAACACTTCAGGTAGTAACTGGTGATTGGATTGAACATTTTCAAGGCATAGAACAGCCAAAGGGATTGCTTTAAGGTCAATAGTTTTAGGAAGATGTAAAATATTTAGGGTGTTTTTGCAAGGACAATTCAGTACAAGGCAAATATAAAATATAGAATATGACTATGAAGATTTTCATTCATCCAGGTCATGGTATATCTAGTATAGGTAAATCTAAAAACAACTGGACTTGCTGAGTAATCAATGAAGATGTTTCACTACTTATCCGAGCAGCTTCTTCAGTTCAACTGACTGGCGTGGGAAATTCTTGGCATATAAACTCTTCCACTAATCCAATCACAATGGCACAGTGTAACTGTTCAAAGAGGTGACATCTTAAAAAATTCACAGTGGTTCACAAAATTCACAACCAAAGCAGCCTACCCTCAGAAAAAAGTATAAGAATACATATTTAAAGTGCTTATTATGGATGCTTATTGTTGTCATTCAACTAGTATTTCCTATGTGATGCATCCTTTGGCATCTCTGGGTTCTAAACAAGCAACAAAATATGCTGGCCATTGTGCAAATTGCTAAACATACTTGCTACATACTTGCTTTCACCCCAAATATCTAATCCTGCACCAGGCAATGATGCCAGTTATATATGTACACAAAAACTTGGGACTTAACCCCTAACTATAAGCCAATAAGTAATATGAATTGATTAAGTAATCAAAAAGTGTTATTAAAAAGGCACTTTTTTGATTACTTAATCAATTCATATTACTTATGGACTTATAGTTAGGGGTTAAGTCTCAAGTTTGTGTGTACATCAAAATATATATATATAATTAATATAGTATATATATATAGTTAATTTGTTCCAGCGAAACACGGAAATTCACCACGGATTCGTGTCTGGCGAATGTATTTGCCCATCACTACTTAGAAATGAAGGTGCCTATACATGGGCAGAAATTGCTTGCCAGGTTTATGCTAGATTTTGCCCACCATGTGAGGAGCTGAACCAAGCAAAGATCTGAACGCTCAGTGACAAATCAGGCATGCAAAGTTACTTTTTCAAAAAACACCTCTAATGCATTGCCCAGCAGTTTAGGTGGTGGGGTTTCCCACACTGGTCCACAGGTTTTAATAAACACCTGGTATGCAATATAAAAAACTAGCTATGCTTATCTTTCTTTAACCAAATCACTTAGAGTATATTATCTATCCAGGAGGAAAGGTAACATCAAATAGTGTATTGGCTTTTTTTACAACAAACAAACAAAAACAAATAATATAGGAATGGTTAAAGGGAAATGAAGATTTTTTTTGTTGTTATTGGAAATTATCAACCATATCTGCTTTTTTTAGGGCAATCCTGGAACTGACACAACACAGAGAGGGCCAAAAGGAGCCAAAGGGGAGACTGGATCTGTGGTAATGTGTTGCTAATGAACAGTTTATTTTCAAGGATCTCTTTAGAGCACCATTTGTGGGCCATTTTATATAAAGCAATTGCTATTGCCATATTGCTGTACATGTTATCCCACTTTATTACCATCCACAGTTGGTGCTTTTCTCACTGCATACAGAGCTCAGGGCAGTTGCGTCTATGTATCCCCCCTTAAGCCCACTCTGCATTTTTCAATGCAAAAGCAGCAGAGTATTATATTAAGTTGTACCACACACCCCCCTAGATGCAATAGTACAGTAATGGTTTTCTAGGTTTTTTTGAAAACATTCATATTTCTTGAATATAAGTTGGCTATATCAATTCAATACCCAGGTCTGCAATTAAAACCTTCTCTTAAAGAACCAGTTTGATGGATGATACTACAGTTAATGAGATCAAGAATTATGATTATTATTTTGTTTTTCATTAACAGGGAGAGCCTGGAGGTGATGGTTCCGCAGGAACTCCAGGAGGGCCAGGCAAAGCTGTGAGTGTCACAACAGTTCCCAGTGAATGCAGAGCTGTTTCTTTTGTGCTCATTGTAAAGGAAGTTATGAATATGGTACAAGATATCTTGTTTTATTATGGCCAGACAGTGAGTCAGGTGTAGGGTGTAGTCAACTGTGGCAGACCCAAATGTAGGCAGTTTTTTCAGACTTTCCTACATATGTACCAGATTACTGTTTTATATCACTGGTATTTGATTCATTTCAGTTTAACTAGGTATTCTTTTTACCTAGTGAAATCTGCTGTACATCTGTATGCAAAGCTGGATGAATATGTATATAGATTTGATTTGATGCATTTTCTGTTCTTCACAGGGTCCAGCAGGTAGAAGGGGTCCTCCAGGCCTCAAGGTAATGTGCAACCATTCTTTATGTGGTGGGTGACACTGTTTCCTACCATTTTCCTCTTTTCCTCAGTTTTACAATCATTATTGGTTAATAAATTAGTAAACTTGCTCATTTCAGGTGTGTCAGTTTTTTGTATTATGTTATTGCACTTTATTGCTCTTCTTTCTCAGGGTGAAAGAGGAAAAGATGGAACTCGAGGTGGTGCAGGGGAACAAGGTGTAAGGGGACCTCAAGTAAGTGAATGTTAGACTATTTCATAAGCTGTCCATCTTTTGACTTCCAGTAAATCTAAAGTCATCTGTTTCTTGAGCACAGGGTCCACCAGGACCACAAGGAACTCCAGGCACTAGAGGAGAGCAAGGACTTCCAGGACCAAGAGTAAGCCTGAAACCATCAAATCATGGTTAGACTGGTATTGTCAATTAAAATTAAAAAAAAAAAGTCCAGGAACTGGGGGAAACAAATTGTTACTTTAAAAGTCTAATGTAGACTGGTACAGGTAAGGGACCTGTTATCTAGAATGCTTTCCGGATAACAGATCTTTCCATAATTTGGATCTTCATACTTTCGGTCTACTAGAAAATAATTTAAACATGAAATAAACCCAATTGGATTGTTTCGCTACCAATAAGGATAATTATATCTTAGTTTGGATCAGGTACACGGTACTGTTTTATTATTACAGAGAAAAAAGCAATCATTTTTAAAAATTTGGATTATTTGAATAAAATGGAGTCTATGGGAGATGGCTTTTCCATAATGGATCCTATACCGGTATTTTAAGAGTACATTGTTCATGGTTTGACTTAATTACATTTTTATTATGCCTTATTAGATAAGGTATGTCCAGTTTCACTTTTTATCTCTAGTCTGGTGGCTGGCCATAGGAACTTGAATATGGATTGGTTACTATTTACTATCACAAAATGGAAACTAAATATGAAATAAACAGATATTTAGCTTCAAAATATGTCACCTCCATAGTAGTTATTGTAACAGACCCAGCATTTTAAAGGTACACAAGCACAGATAAGTAATTGATGAGAACCAGAAGTTGAAGTTTTTGTGCAGAATATTATTATATAGTTAACTATGAGGGGCCGTTATATCATGCTGGCATAGTGCAAAAAAATTTATTTGTGTGCAATTTGAACCATCCATGGAAGGGAGGGCCCAACAGTGGAACATAGGTGTGCAAGTGCCTGTTCCCTATTCATAAAGTACAAAAAAGCAGCAACTTTGGGCACTGTGTTCTGCTCTCCATGGACACAACAAACTAAGAGACCTGTATTTAAAGTGTAGGACTCTGTTCTGGCTGGAGGCACCTAACCTTGTGCCGGATTCACCCACATGGTGACAGAAGTGAGAGTAGATGTAAACATTTAGGGAGATATGTAATAAAAGGCACTAAGTTTGCCCAGGAGCAGTAACCCATAGCAACCATTCAGCAGGTAACATTTACTGGTCACCTGTTTAAAAGCAAACATCTTATCGGTTACTATGGAGTACTGCTACTGGGCAAACTTAGTGCCTTTATTACATATGGGGGTAAGTGTTTATTGCTTCAATGGGTGCAATTATGAGCCCAGTATCAAGCTTAGTGTTTCTTTCTGCCTATAGTATGGAGCACTTACATGTTATATGTCCCTAATTTATACTTTAGAAATTATATGTGTGTAATATAAGGATGCAATGAAGCATTTGCAGGCAATTTTTTATTCAAACTGCACCATTTTTCATGTTAATAGGGGCCAGGTGGCACTCCTGGAACAATTGGTGATAGAGGCAGACCTGGACAGCTCGGATTTAAGGTATGTATCACGTACTGTATTCTGTTGTTAATGGTTCCCAGCTGGCCCAAGCCTCTAATTCTTTATTAGACATTATTGTTTTTAATATAGTATGTGTAGACTATCATGTATCATATAATTGGTCCAACACTGAAAATAATTAGACAAGTCATTATCTTGTTTGAACCACTAAAAGTCAGTTCCTGATTGGTGATATTTAACTTCTAAATAATTCTTATCTAATGTTCTTACAAGGTAAGCTGTGTAAAGCCCCCCACTGTTTATGGGGTTGTCTCTATGTATCTGTATCAGATTGCAATCAGTCATTATTTCACGGCTTTCTCTCACCCCATTTTTGCTCCCTGTCCCCTCCATATGTCTCTTATTTGTGTAAATCTGTTTATACTGTATATATGTATAACATATTTGCTTACAATGAAGTTTACATATAAAGTGATTCTGTTACAATTTCCTGAAATGCAAATATTGCATAAAATAGAGGGCTTCGGAACCATATTTGATCTATTTCTTTTATTTCTATTTGTGTTATAGCACTGCCAAAAAAATTTGGAATGAAATTGTTAGCAAAAAACTGAAAAAAACATAACAATAGCACAGCTCTGATTCCACAACCATCGATGTTACACTAAACATGTTCCATATGTATGTCAGAGCTGCTTTAAAATACATCCTTAGAGATAATTATGTTTGAGTGCAGATAATAAATGTATTTCTATTAACTGATATTTTTCTCTTTCTTAGGGTGAACCTGGAGATCCTGGAGTCAAGGGAGCTATTGGACCTCCTGGACCACGTGGGCCAACAGTGAGTATTTCTCTCCTTTATTGACAACAAAACTTCAGCGAGACCTACATTAATAAACTGATCATGAAGGGACAAAAACAGAATATAGACATTATTTTATGTGAACAACCAGTGTTGCTAAAGGCCAAGGACTTTAGAAACAATGGTTGTTTCAAATAAATTGGTGGCATGTTTAAAAGAAATGTACTGTTAAGAAGACGTTGTCACTGAGATCCTTTTTTTTTTACTTTATGTTGATAAAACAATGTAAATATAATTGTGTTTCTAGGGAGAAGATGGACGGGATGGATCTGGAAAACAGGGACTCAAAGGCAGAAGAGTAAGGGACTATTTATTGATTTTGTCTTATGTTCAAAGGTTATAACTATTTACAATTCAATCTAAGGATCTGCACTCTTAGGGGCATATTTATCAAAATTTTCTGGTTGAGTTTTTAAAGGAGGAAAACTCTAATTTGTAAAGGGAAAATACTTTAATTTTTCTTGATTTATCCAGGTTTAGGAATTTGGTCAAACTTTTTTTTTAATACAGTGAGAAAAAGTCGAATTTTAGTAAATGCCCCCCTACATTTTGGTTATTATTTAAGGGGTAAGGGCAGCTGAAAAACAGAAACTACTACTGCATTGACTGAGGGACTACAACCACCAGGACATCGCCAACATCTAGAACATACTTCCCTTTAGTTTCCCTTTCATCTAATAAGCCAGAAACTGAATAAAATATTTATTTTTAAACAAGTCTCTATGCTTGATACTGTCATCATGTAATGTTTTAATGGACTAATATTTGCTTTTATTCTCATGCTCATATAGGGAGAGACTGGATTCCCAGGATACCCTGGACTAAAGGTTGGAAACCTTTTTACATACTGTATACAGACAGATAGACAGAGGACAGTTATGTATATTTAACATAATTCTTAACCCCTACCCCATTCAGGGACCCTACACGGTAGAACATAGACTATACTGCATCCATTAAAGAAATACAATTTATTCAGTAGCCCTCGTTCATAAGGTACCTTTCCATGACTCCCAACAAAAGTTTCTTCATACCATAATGTTCAGCCTTTATTGAGGCTTCTTCCTCATGGCCTCTACTGAACCCTCTTGTCCCAAGATCTCCAAAATATGTCCCTCCATGGAATCAATCTGAAAGAGTTAGAATATTGCTGCTTCTTGCTTTTTATACAAGGATTATTCATTACAACCCTGGGCATAAGTTACATTTTATAAAGTAGAGGAAATTGACTCTTTCGTCCCCTAAAAAATAATGCTAAAAGAAGTATATAACTACATAGTTGAAATGCTGGGTGTCACTACAGAGCAAAACAGAGCATCATTATTTTATTAAACCATACAAATCAATATCTCATCAATTTCAGTATCATATATTGCTACAATGGAGTGCACGCCTTAATTCTTCAAAGGGAATAAACTTTGACCCCACTTTTACTCCTCTGTGGAACTATGGGCTGATTAATCCTTACATGTCTCATGCTGTAGTAGTCCCACAAAAACTTTGTTTACAGGATCCCATCCATGTTTGAAACTCTTCTTTGGGCTTACAACAGGCCATGTTCTACATATGCTCCCATCTTCCTCATGAGACTAGGACAGCCATCCCCCATCTAATGTATATATCGGGGGTCATATGATTCTGTCAATAACAAGCATCTCTAGCCCTCTCCCATAAAATACGAACTATTTGATAGACAACACTAGTTTTCCAGGTAACCACATCTCTTTTGCCTCATAAAGGGGTGCATAGTTATTTATAATATCATATTGAAAATACAAAATGACAGATAAAGATGTCTAGCAGAAGAGTGCTGCTGCTACTGATTTGCTTTATTGCATTTGTTTTTAAATCATCATTTTAGTCCTGTGTCAGCTGGACCATTGTACCATTGTGATCATTTGTAAATTCTGGTAAATTATATTAATCAAAACATTTTTATATTTTATTAACAGGGAGATTTTGGAGAGAAGGGATCCAATGGAGGGCCTGGACCTAAGGGAAATAGAGGTGTTAGGGTAAGTCTGTCTGATGTATAATAAAACAGATTGAGGAGGAGAGAGAAAGACATAAACACACTTGTGCTTCATCAACAAAATTTGCAATTATTTGCTATTTTGTTCTGTGCTTTAGCCCCTCCACATTTTGCAATAATAACATTTAGAATACTCCCTCATATTCTAGCCTGAACTTTGGGTTTGAAAATATGCACCTTCTCAGTTTTTATTCTCTTTTAGCCTCACTGATGAGGCCAGATCCAATAAAGTGAGGAAAAGTTAACTAACAATTTATCATGTGAAACAGAGGCAGGTTAACTTGGCTGGGAACCCTAGGTAAGCTGAGGCCAGCTCTGTGCCCCCATCTCATGCGCATGTGTGTGACGATTGACCGTGCTCAGACGCTGCAGAACTGCCCTCCACACATTCGATTGCACTCACACGACCTAGCGTCGCAGAGGATTTCTCCTAATTCAGTTCCAGTTTTCTCCCATAGGTTCAATTCAGTGAGAAAAGGGTTTATCATGTGAAAACTCCTGGACGAGATTCAATTTGAGATGCAATTCAATTCAGAAAAACGTATATCACTGTTTATCGTGTGAAAACTGTATTGAAGTCTATGGGGGAAAAACTGGAACTGAATTTGTAGAAAAGTTTTTTTCTCCTCGAATTGAATCTCGTCTATGAGTTTTCACATAGTAAACCATGAGATACCTAAGCGATGATCTGCTTTAATAGATGATCTATGTTGGAAAATTTGGCCTCAAATTGATTATCTGGTCTCTCCTACATAAAGCAGATTAAGGGGAATTAAAATCCTTCGACTTTGAATATCGAAGTCGAAGGATTTAGCACAGATAGTATGATCGAACGATCAAAGGATTATTCCTTCGATCGAACGATTAAATCCTTCAAATCGTTCGATTCGAAGGATTTTAATCCAACGATCGAAGGAATATCCTTCGATCAAAAAAATTTAGGAAAGCCTATGGGGACCTTCCCCATAGGCTAACATTGAGTTCGGTAGGTTTTAGATGGCGAACTAGGGGGTCGAAGTTTTTTTTAAAGAGACAGTACTTCGATTATCGAATGGTCGAATAGTCGAACGATTTTTAGTTCGAATCCTTCGATTCGAAGTCGTAGTCAAAGGTCGAAGTAGCCCATTCGATGGTCGAAGTAGCCAAAAAAACACTTTGAAATTCAAAGTTTTTTTTCTTCGAATCCTTCACTCGAAGTTAGTGAATCGGCCCCTAAATGTGCACCTGAGTGCAGAAACATAATAATCAGTGTCATGCATGCAGTTCCCTTCATTCACATTTAGCCATCTTACTGCTTCAATCTTTTTTCTCTCTTTAAACACATACCCAAAATACACTGGTAACCTTTTTTTGTGACATATTAGACCTTGACCCCTATATGTTGGTCCATTGGCAAAATTTTGTACCAAATATGTGTTGTTTTTAGTGTCAGATACACTGCTGGGATTAGTTATGTAAATGTTATGGAGCATTTGTGAAGATCTTTTGATGAATGAAAGGTTTCCAGTATAACATATGTTGGTCTATAAATTATTGTGCTTATTCCCAAACACATGATTATTGCCCTCCTCATATTTCAACAATGCTATTACGACCCTTTCTGATTAGCTCACTTGTCCTAAGCATACTGTGTGCAGTACATGTGTTCTGATGATCAATCACATGTCTTTGGTACTTATATTAGGGTGTGCCCGGACCCAAAGGTACAGATGGAACCAAAGGAGACCCAGGATACCAAGGGCCAAATGTAAGTGATTAAGTTAACATACTGAGTAACGTACTGAGTAGCAAAAAATACTATATATACTTTTCTTCTTGATATTTATAATTCATGTTGGAAAATCTTTGGTGAGAACCATAAATATTACCCCAGGGAGTGGTTCTCCATGGAGCCGTTAATATTTTGAAATTAGCCCTTCACTAGAAAAGAGTAATTAAAAAGTTGAATAACTAATTTGTGTTCATCTGTAGAAAAAATGTCTAGGCGGACATTATCCATTTATATATATATATATATATATATATATGAAATTACTGCACTGTACTGTGTGAGTGTTAGAAAAGAAATTCTCAGGGAAAAAGGTGTTAATGACTGAAACTGTTTTATTTTGTTTTTAGGGGTTGAAGGGAGCAATCGGAAAACCAAGAGAGGTACATTTAACAGTGACCAGTATATTTTTTCTTTATATTTTCCATGAGTTCTTTCACTGTATGCTTTTCTGTCTTTCAGGCATGTGAATTGGTGAAGTATGTCAAAGATAAATGCCGTAAGTATTGCACACTGTATTATTTATGCAATATTCAGGCAATGTCAGACCGAACTAGGAACCAGAACATGAAATTTTTCTTCTTAACCAGGATAACACTTAAATGGCAAATAGACCAAATTTGATTTTGGAATGATTTATGAATAACTCCTTCTGTAAATGGGTGTGTATATGACTTGTGCTCTGAATTATGGAAGGAAGCACAATGATATTTAAATTAATGTTTGTGCTTCTAGTAATTTGACTTTAATAAGTCTATTAAAATGCTACAGCTACAGGTCAGGTCCACACTATACGATTACAATTAGAAAATCAATGAATACACTTTTTGCAATATGTTGGAAAATGTGTACATATATTATTACCTTATACAGCTATACAGCTATGTTTAATAATTTGACTTTTTTTTATTTTCTTTTTTTTCTCCTCTACAGCTTGCTGCTATGGTACGTACCAATTCTGCTTCTAGACAATAAACTGCTCCATTTAAGTGATATGAAAGTAGTGCAGTTTCATTTTTCATCTTATTATTTCTCCCAAAGGCATGGCTCTTAGTTTGTGAAATGGAAATGTAGGCATGTGAAAATACAGAAAACATGTAGAACATATCAGACCCACAGATAAGTTAAATGTTTCTGCTTCCCACAGGTCCCAAGGAATGCCCTTTGTATCCCACTGATCTTGTATTTGTTGTTGACACCTCATCGGATGTTAATCGTAATGTTTTCGGCAATATGAAGACTGCACTGCAAAATACTATTAGCCAGTTGGTCATTACAGACAGTAATTGCCCCAGAGGAGCCAGAGTAGCCCTTCTCACTTACAATAGTGACGTCACCACTGAAATTCGGTTTTCTGATGGGCTGCGCAAACCTGCCCTACTGCAAGAAATAAAAAACATCCAGTTCAAACAAACAACCAAGCAACGCAACCTAGAAGCAGCCATGTCATTTGTTGCACGAAACACATTTAAGAGGTCACGTGGAGGATTCCTAATTAGAAAGGTGGCCGTGTTTTTCAGCGGTGGGGCAACCAAAGCTTCCCCACAACTTAATGAAGCCGTCTTGAAACTCTATGATGCTGGAGTGTCCTCTGTCTTCCTCACCAACAGGGAGGACAGGGCACTGACAAATGCTCTTAAAGTAAGTATTATAACTGCATTTCACATACTGTATATTGGACCAGATGGGATAAGAGTTCTAGAGAAGTGCAGTCATTTTAATGTCCTAACTCACTTTTAGGTTGTTGCCAAGGTTAGTGGTATTTATCATGATGTTGGTAATTAGAAGCAGATTTTATTCTATATTCCCTTGCTCTGATTCCTTGGGGGTGGGGTAATTTTATAGATAAGGGTTTCTGGCAATGTCACTTCTTATACATTCTGAATGAAAACATGAACAACAGAACATTTACTGTAAGTCCTAATATTTGGCCTATTCGAGAACTGTTTAAATTGAAATATATATATTTGGGGATGCACTGAATACAGGATTTGGTTTGGGATTCGGCCAAGATTTGGCCGCCTTCATCAGGATTTGGGTGAATCCAAGTGCCTGGCCAAACTGAATCTGAATTAAAAAAAAATCATCAGAGAATTGTGTATTTTTAGCCAGATGCAGGTAGAAAAATGAAAACAAATACTGTATTGGTTGCCATGGATTGCTGCTATGGGGTATTTTTGCTAAGAGCTGATATATGACCCCTCTCGCTTTGAAAATCTGACTAGAACAAATATCAGGTACTAACTATAATATTAACTAATTAGTGTTTTTCTTCTACAAATGTTTAGTTTGACTATTGAAGGGAGGTACATAGGGAGGCAATGAGGGTGTTGCTTTTGTGCCTTTCCTCTTAAAGAGCTCTGTTTTATAAAATGAAAGCTGTGCCCCATGATTTATTATGTGGCATATTTCTATTTCATATGTCATTTTTTCACTCTTCAGGTAAACAACACAGTCGTTGGACAGGCCATGGTGCTTGGTGCTGCTCAAGTTAACGCTACTGTAAAATCCCTTCTTAACTGCCACATCTGCCTAGGTTAGTAGAGTATATTATAGATAGAATTTAAGATATTTCAGTTCTAAGAGCTCAGTAGATTAAGTGCAAGAGGGCTAATTTACCAAATTTGTCCAAACAATGATGCTGTTCTTCATATTTCTGACCCACACAGCTGTAACTAGTTATTATACCTAAAGCTATGGTTAGAATTAATAATAATTATATATTTGATTTTTATATATCTTTGCCTCAATATACAACTATTTGGGGACCGTAACACCAAATATTGCATCTATAATGTTGCTAGCAATTCAGACTGCATTATCATTACCAATTTGATCATTCTTCTTAATATGAATTATCTGAATGACACACAATTTATAGGGCAGGAGAGAGAATGCCTATGTGAATCCTCTCTCCCACCCGTCATGAACACAGTGTTTTCAGCCAGGTAGTGCTGTATTCATCAGGGAAGCACACAAGTCCTTTCCCTCCATTTTGGAGCTGCATGTTTGGGCTCTCTTCCATGGACAGGATGCAAAGTGCAAAAAACATGTTGGCTTGTCCCTGTTTTCTTTTTCATTTTGCATCCTGCTCCATGTGCAATGACCCCTGATTTTTGTTGCTTATCGTTTAACATCATATTTAGCCCCATCAAAATACAATTATTATAAAACTGTTTTTCACAGATGTGTGTGACCCTCAGAGTACATGTCCTGGAAGTTCTGCTGGTAGTGCTTTTAGAGGCCGACGTTCAGCCACCACTGACTTAGACATTGACTTGGCTTTCCTGCTGGACAGTTCAGAATCCACCACACCGGAGCAGTTTGCAGAAATAAAAAGATTTGTTTCCCATGTGGTTGGCCATTTGGAGCTCAGTACAGATCCCAAATCATCGTACCACCATGCAAGAATATCTGTACTGCAGCATGCCCCTTATGAGCACCTGACCAATGCAAGCATTTCCCCTGCTCGGATAGATGTTGGCCTTACTGATTACAACTCAAAGGAGTTGCTTCAGGACTTTATATTGAACAAAATGACCCAGTTGTATGGCACAAGGTCACTTAGCAATGCCATCAAGTATGTTCAGCAATATGTGCTTGAAAGTGCACCCAACCCTCGTTCCATAAGGACCATCTTTCTCATTCTCACTGGAGAAGTGAAGAGACATGAATTGAAGCAACTCCGTGAAACAGTTGTTGAGGCTAAGTGCAAGGGTTTCTTCATTGTCATTCTAAGTTTGGGGAAGAAAGTAAATGTTGGACAGCTGAACTCTTTATCAAGTGAACCTCATGATGTCTTCTCCAAAAAGGCAGATAAACCATCTGAATTGCATGAGGATACCCTTTTGAGGTTTGGGCTGCAGCTACCAGGATTCCTTAGCAGTAAGTATTATTTTTCTAACTTTCTTCTGATATATTATTAAATGTGTGAATCATTGTATATCCTTCAAGTTATCAGGATTCATACCCTCCTAGATTATTTTCTCCTTTTTCTAATTATGTTATATGTGCATACTGTATATGAAGCAATCATCCTGTTTTCCTATTATTAAAGGGGACCTGTCACCCAGACATAAAAAGCTGTATAATAAAAGTCCATTTCAAATTAAACATGAAATGCAAATTCTTTTTTTTATTAAAGCATTTATATTGTCTGCCCCTCCTCTATGCCTTAGGCATAGAAGCGGGGCAGGCAATTACTTTCACTTAATTCAGCACTTAATAGATGTCACTTTGCTCCCCACATTCCCCCACTCTCTTTACCATTTAATTGTGTAATCAGTGCATAGGGATGGACATCAGGTCCCCCATTCTGGTGCACAAACAAGATCCTGAGACGATGCAAGGCTTGCCTTTATAACAGTATCCACAAAATGGCTCCTGCCTGCTTGCTATAATTTAGAATTGCCAGAACGAAGGAAGGAAACAAGATTCAAATAATTGATATAGTGTAATTAAAGTTCATTTTGGTTGACTAACCTTATAAAATAGGATTTGTAATATTTTGGTAACAGGTCCCCTTTAAGAATTAAATGTTTTAAAATACAGAAAATGTAATTAAAAATAAGAATTAAGCACCACCTGGGTTGCGTGCAGGTGCAGGTCGAGCTTTTCTCCTCCTCTCCCCGCCCGCTACCTAGTACTGTCGGCTTCTGGCGCCAGAATTTATAGACTTCAGCCTGCCCCGCCAGCCCCTTTTGTGACATCACTGCGGGGCAGGCGCGGGTCTATAAATAAAGTGGAGCAGCGGGCCCGGGTCGGATGCAGGTAGGGAGCGGGCGGGTTAGGGTCGGGTGCGGGTCGAGAAATTCTCGACCCACACATCACTAATATAAAACAATGAAGGCAATTATCTCAACAATACCAAGTACCCAGTTTCTTAGACCTTTTTGCTTTTTGTACTGTGCTTCTTCCAGGTGAGAATGCTTTCCATCTGTCTCCTGAAATCCAAAGGCAGTGTGACTGGTTCCAGAATGACCAGCCAGTCATAACTATAGAGAATGAAAGGCACAATGAACAGTGAGTGAGAGTATAATGTGCACTGTATACAACATATGACTATAACATAAATGTTAACTGGTATATCTATTTTTTACGTATCAGACAGAGTCTCCCTATCTTTCATCAGCTAGTAATTCATACTGTTAAGAAGAATACCCTAACTAATTTGTCTTTTGTTATACACAGTAGCTGTGTTTATAACAAATGTAAAAAAAAAAAATATTTCAAATAAAATTTTGTATGTGATAAAAGGATCTAGGTTGGCCCAGGTACAGTAAGCTATAGCAACCAATCAGCAGGTAGCATTTTCTGGTAACCTGTTTTAAAAGTAAAACATCTTGTTAGTTGGTATGGACTACAGTACCTTTGCAAACTTAGTGCCTTTTCTTTCATATACAGTAGAACAAAGTGACAAAATATATTTACTACAAAGCTCCTGCATTTTCGAATTTGCTCCCACCCCTGCCCATTTTGTGATGTCACTGCAGGCAGGACAGGCGCGGGTCCATAAATAGAAGGGGAAATGGCGGGACGGGCCAAGTGCAGGTTGGAAGGGGACGGGTTAGGGTCGGGTGTGTGTAGAATCTCTCAACCCGCACACCACTAACAGGCATGTTAATTGGCTTCTGATAATACAAATGACCTTAGATTGTCAGCCGCATTGTTCAGTGAATGAAGAACGATCTCTGTAAAGTACTGTGTAAACATGTGCTATACAAATAAAGGATGCTAATGATTATACATCCGTGTACTTGGTGCTGAGTCACCAGTAGTCAGCAGAATAAATCCTGTACATATAAATGTAAATATAAAAGTGCATGTCAGATATGGGGAGTTAAATTATCTGTGTGCTTTCAGTTCCGGCATGCTTTTTCTTTTTAGATTTTAGCACTTTGAATTTGATGACATTTTTCCTTATTCTGAATAGGCTAGCACACAACCATCTTAGCAAAAGACAGAACCATAGTTTTTCCCTTTTATTTCTCCCTGCAGTACGACCACCACTATAAAACCAGATGAAATGCTTTCTAGTCAACACCCTAAGATTGGGACAATTCTGGCAAGCACAAAAACACCAACAGGTAAGCACCCCCACACAGTATCTACAGGTACCCTTGTTTGTGTGGTAGGTTCTTTTTTGTACATTTTTACCTTTAAGTCAAAAGCTAAATTTAATTATATTGACCAAGAATATAAAAATAAATACACCAGCATTTGAAACATAGGTGTCCCCCTTCCTACCTCCTTCCCAACCATAAGTTGCTGCCTTGTGTGTATCAGCAATGCAAAGTGCACTTCATGCTGGAATTCACACCCTTTGCGTCTCTAGCACTTGTATCAGTGGCATTTGTAAATGACTCTTAGGGCTTAACCTAATGATTTTGTCTATTGATGCTTGCACTGAAATTTTATTCAGGCTTTTGTGCCACAAATTGAAACCTTGTTTGCGGCCACAGCAAAACAGGGAATAGTTTAATTTAGAAAAGTGAGTATAATCTCTAAAGCTAAAAACCAAGATAGGTTAGAGCAATGCGGGGAATAGTTTGGGGGTTCGAAGAAGATTGCATGTGTTCAAAACTCAATAAGCCCCATTTACAAATGCAGTGCTGCGTGCTAAGTGAAAATATTGGATGCACAATTTTTTTTACAAACAATTTGGCATCTTCTTTGGCATTGCAGAATAATTGCAGATGCAAGTTGTGAGAACATATGGATATTTCTCTAGGTCTGCTTGGGGGACACAGGGACAGTGGGGTATAGCTGGAACCACTAGGAGGCAGGACACAATAAAAAATAGAAACTTGACCCCTCCTCCTCCTGCTATACCCCTCCTCTGTAGGCAGAGACACTCAGTTTTGTTGTGTCCTCAGGAGGTTAGGACCGTCTCCTGCATTCAGGAGTATTTTACTATTTATTTTGCTCTTTTATTTTTATTTCATTACAATTCCTTCACATGATATGGAGCTGGACAGCTACACGGAGTAGTCTGATCCATTACTTGAGGATGTCACCGGGGTCTCTTGTGCTCTGCACTGACCATCCAGCATTGATTCCCTCCCTCTGACATACAGAGAGCGGATGCGCTGGCCGGGACACAGGGCTGAGGTATAGCCAGGTTCATCCTGTGGCTCATTCCTCCTTATATGCCCCAAGGATCCCTACACTACAGTCTGGGAACTCCTGCCGTGGCTCATTTAAGGTAAGCATATATCCTTAATAGCAGCCTATTCACTCTCTGAGCAGCCTCCCCCTCTGCACAAACTATCTGCCTTGCACAGCAGTATAGGAGACTTTGTTGCAACCTGCAGGTCACTAGTTCAGACCCAGGCAGTATGTTAATCAGCCTCCACCAAACACACAGGTACTTGATAAAGTGCTTCTGGCCCGAAAAATGTTGTGTGCAATAAAGAGCACCTAGCAGCAAGTTCTGCCTTTTCACTTGCTTTCTTTCAGGACTCTAACTAATTGGATCATTTTCTACACCTGGAGCAGGTGTACCTTACTGAGATTGAGAGCACAGCTGCCAAATCATCTCTTCAAATAGTCCAGAATGGGAATGGCACTTTCCTACTGTCTTCACTGTCAGCAGCGCAAGAGAGTTATTGTGGGCTTAACACCAGTTGCGCACCACTATTTTACGAGACACTTCACTGGGGCTGTCTTTCACTCTACCTGGGGAGGCAACGGCTGGGGCAGATTTTGCACTTAGTGTACAGGCACCCTGTGTGCAACCCAAAAAGTGCGCGCCAGTGCCTTATGCACCATTTTTCTAAGGTGTGCGTCTGCACCATATGTCACTGCTAGGGGAGGGGCCATTCTTCGCACTCTCCATTGTGCGCCCAGGCAGCTACATCCCATTGATTCTGGAGGAGGTTCCATTACTAGCAGACTCGCCACGCTGGGCAGAACTCTTTCCCAGCTCTTTCCCAGGGAGGCTTAACCCTAGTCCTACGTGCCCTGAAACACGCTCCCTTTAAACCCATGGATTCTATTCCACTTCAGTGGCTCACATGGAAAACAGTTTTTTCTGCTGGCTATTGCCTCAGCATGGAGAGTATCTGACCTCTCCTGTAGGTCTCCTCTGTTGACCTTCCACAACGACAGGGCAGTACTTCATACTTCTCCCTCTTTTCTTCCCAAGGTGGTTTCCACTTTCCACCTCAACCAGGAAATTACGATTCCTACCTTCTGCCCATCCCTTTCCAATGCGAAGGAAGCAGCACTACACATCCTCGACCCCGTTAGGGCCCTCAAGTTTTACCTGCACCGGGTCGAGGACATCCGTCTATCGGACTCCTTGTTCGTCCTTCCCTAGAGGCACACCAGCTACTTAGACCGATGGATAAAACAGGCCATCCAGAGATCCTATTCATCACAGGATCAGGTTCCCCCAGATAAATCAGGGCACATTCCACCAGAGGGCTTTTCGAAACCAAGCCTCAGTGGAACAAGGCTGCAACGTGGACTTCAATCCATACTTTTGCCAAATTTTACCAGTTTGGCACCTTGTGGGATCTGACACCCGCTACGGCAGGAAGGTACTTCAGGCTGCAGTGGCTGGTTCCACGTAGGCCTCTACTTCCCGCCCTAGATTCAGGGGACAGCTTTGGTACGTCCCCACTGTCCCTGTGTCCCCCAAGCAGACCTAGAGAAAAGGAGATTTTGTGTACTCACCGTTAAATCTCTTTCTCTTCAGTCGCTTGGGGGACACAGGGCTTCCCTCCCTGGATAGAGGCCTTCTCTTGGCTTCAGACTTGGTTGACTCTGTTCTTCTTGTAATTAGTTATCAGATTTTCTGTTGATTATTAATAACCTCCTGTTTCTCCTTTGGTACGAACTGAGTGTCTCTGCCTACAGAGGAGGGGTATAGCAGGAGGAGGAGGGGTCAAGTTTCTATTTTTTTATTGTGTCCTGCCTCCTAGTGGTTCCAGCTATACCCACTGTCCCTGTGTCCCCCAAGCGACTGAAGAGAAAGAGATTTAACGGTGAGTACACAAAATCTCCTTTTTTGGGCCACCGGACTTTATGATAAAAATTCATTTTTTTCTACCTGTAAAGGTATCAGGCAATGCTTTATTTAAACCATAACCACCATTACAACCACAATTCCCTAGTTATTCACTGTAAATATTGTGCTCTTTTAAGAACCTGCCACTTCAGTGCAAGATGTAGAAATGCCAACTGCTGAGCTGAAGGTGTCTGATGTGACAGTAAACAGTGCAACCTTGAACTGGACAAGTCCTATTTCTCAGGAATCTCCCCTTTATGAACCAACTCTCTCAGCACTGGAAGAACAAGTTGTGACTCTCAAGCAGAATGTTTCTGAAGTAGATAAAATAACTGCAGGACTGGATAATGAAGCGAGATACCAGACAACTGTTACAGAGCATAACAGACATCTTGAGCAGAGTGCCCATCAAGAAACATTCACCACTGCAAGTAAGTCTCACGTACTGTACTGCGCTTATACTGAGCTTTATATTGTAATTATGGCTTTTCAGATTAACACCTTGCTATGCATTTGCATAAAATAATTACCCAGCTTTATAAATACAAATGTTTAACATGGACTGTGTAGACTTTAGAACAAATAAGCCTATTTCATCCGATAAAAAACATTATTCTTTCACTGCATCTTTAGGTAAGTCCCAACTCAAGCCAATAGTATCGGCCAGTGCAAACGTAGTTGTGAGCTCAGAAACAGCCAATGTCCCAGAAACAACAGGTGAGTTCTGGGGAAAAGTGGTTGGGGGGGGGAGCTGGATTTAATGTGTATTATGTCAAGGGTGCCCTCAATGTGGGCATGATTAGTAGAAATGGTAGTTATCTTTTGATGGGAATCTAAGAAGCAGTGTCTAGAAGTCTGCTGGTCCTTTTGTCGTATCCAGTTGTGGGATCCCTGGAGCTTTTACCAGGTCCAGGGTAATGGTAACTCCAAGGTACCCCAATGTCAGTTGTGCACGACTCATGAAAACAGACAGAATGGACACATTGGCAAACATGAAAACTCAGGAATGTATTCGGACACAAGTACCTTAATGAATTGTGTCAATATGCACTGCTAATTCATATGGTTTGGGAACACCGTTATATATCTCAAAACACTAAAGGGGAAATGTAAAAAAAGTTGCAAAGAGAACAAATATGTAGTTTTTATTGCATTGCAAATCTGAATTGCGCATTGCGAACCTTTAACACTTGCTTGAAGGTGGGGTAAACTTTCGTAGCAAACGTAACAACTTTTTCATTAAGAAGTTTTATTACATACACTGCACACTATCACAAACTATAACATTCTCAATCACTATCCTACTGTTGTGTGAGGGGCAAAGTGTTGGCAAAGGCAAAACTGTCCTTTTTACAAACATTTATTTGCATTGTGAATGAAATTACATTCCCCCATAAAAACTTTAAAGGAACAGTAACAATTTTTTTTTTATAAAATTTTGTTTGCCCTTAACAAAAAAAAACAAAACACCAGCACACATTTAACTTTACATTCGCAAAGACTTTATTAAGAAATATCTTACTGATACTCCGCTTGCTCTCCTCTTCTGAAAAGGCGACATGGCGACGATTCATCTGGCGGCGCTCGATTTCTCCTCCCTGGCTATCTCTTATAGAAGGTAGGGAGAAGAAATCAAGCGCCGCCAGATGCAAGAAGACTTCGGCAACTCGCCCGAAGATTCCAATAATGAAAGCAAATAACTCACATATGGAGCGCAGACTGTATGTGAGTTATTTGCTTTCATGTTTTAGTTAAGATCCGCACACAAAATCTCAACTGAGTACTTGTTGTACATTAGTTCTTTAATTGTAATGTGTAAGATAAATAATCAAATCAGCAACATAATATTAAGTCATTCCCCAAGAAGAAGCCAGATATACAACCTATGCCAACATTTGGAGCCTCCTCCGCCCATTCATTTTGTAACACTCTGCGCACTCTTTGAATTCCACTTTGACAGATCCATGTGAACTAGAAGTGGACATGGGGCACCAGTGCAAAGGGTATGAGGTTAAGTGGTTCTTTGACAAGACAAACAAGATTTGTACCAAATTTTGGCATGGTGGGTGCAGTGGCAATATCAATAAATTTGACACAGAAGCTGAATGCATCAGCCAGTGTCAGCAAATATGTATCAGTCACAAAGAAGATTTGTCTATGTTGCTTCATGATAAATAACAAATATACACCCAAGCTATTTTTCTCAAACCTAAAAAGTACAATATTAGCTTTCCTTTTCTGGGGGGGGGCAGCATGAGATGATAAAGCATGAAAGAGAAAACTGGAAGGTCAAAGCAATACAGTCACCAGCAGTGCGTCTTGAATGGTGCAGATACATGATTGTGGTGCAGGTGCAAAACAATCCACAATATGTAATACATTGCTTCCTAATTTGTTCTGGAAACTGCCTTATGTAGGTTTGATCAAGTTGAAACAGTTGTTCCCAATGACTGTCTGAGCACAGCTCTTTTCAGATAACTTGAATCCACCTGTTTTAACTCTTTTAAATTCTTGTTGCAATGCAGGATATGAAACTGAAGAATACATTAAATCACAATGCAGACTTTTGCATATCTCGATCTGTGCCACAATCATAATAATTGCCCCCTGTATGACCACTAACAGTTTTGCACTCATCAGAATGGGTGTACTGCTTATTTCTGCCTTGAAATTACTGGGGATGTTTATGATACCAAAGCTCTATTTCTGATATAGGACTTTCTGTCCTCCGTATACAGAATTAGCACAATCCACAGGCGCTGATTATGGCAGCGTTCCAAAGGAGGAAGAAATCTTAGGTCGGGGTACACTTCTTTAACCCCACAGCCAAAGCCCCCCCCACACCTTATACAGCTCTTTTGCTTTTTTAGTTCAATGACCCAAATGCTCCCCATGATTTAATTGGAATTATCCTTTATTTACTGTCATTTCTATAGCTTCAATAGCATCAAATTCAGTTTTTACCAATATCTTAAATTCCTGCAATTATTTGGCACTGATATTAGAAACACCCCCATATATTCAATGCATCACATTTGTTTTCATCCCAAAAGTTGTCCCTTTTGTTGTTCATCTCTCTGTCATATTTGCTTCCTAAACATTTTCATTGCATTACATATATTGATTATTTTATATCAAAGTCATTTAATGTTCTTACTTGTTGGTTTTATTACTAGTGGTTGAGAAAACTCTGCCAACACCAGTACTGGAAGTAAAGAAACTATCAGGTAAATACAGTATATACATGTAAATGCAAATAATACCCACATTATTGCATATCAATACTATATAACATAAAAGGAGCAAAATGCCATCAGGTTTTTCACAAATATTGGGTAGTACAAGGGAATACTGAACCTGAAATTATAAACATTACACACTGGCAGATAACCCCTCCTTTGTGTCATAAATACACTAACTGCTATGGTCTCTCCACACTTTAACTTGTGACTACAAGTATGGGATCTCTTATCTGGAAATTCAATAACCAGAGTCCATTTACGCAAATAAGTAGGCAAGATATGGCGTTACAGGTCCCAGTCATTTTGCACAATGGATTCCATTCCTGTACAATCACAAGCCATAAGCCAATAAACCAATAAAAACTTTAACTCTATTTAATACATAAGTCCAACAGAACAATAGTTTGTATATTTATCTGTAGTTTTGACATGCATTCTTTTAACTATTATCATTATTATTGATTTTATTAAAAGCAGACTCCTTAGCTCAGTGCAGAAGATGGAGATACAAAAGAAAAACGTTACCCTAGGGGACATCAATGTGTTTTGAAAAATCTGTATCTGGTGTTTGTTGTCAATAAAATAATATTCTGTGCAGAGAAGAAATGGAAGATAGAACAAAATATATCATATTTTGGGTGCATGAGCATGATTGAGAACTGCACCAATGGGTTTATTTGTAGCCCCCAAGATTGTTCTTTAGCCTCAAACTTGGTTTTCTACCCTACAAATATGTTCTTCTTTTCACAGGAATGTATTTCTAGGTCATGGAAAGTATATATGCAAGCACACGTGAATTTGCAGCTTGTTTTCATTAATGTTTCATTAAAATGATTCATAGATCTGCTTCTAGTTTGGTCCATATTAGTCCTATGCAAACTTAATAAGAATATTAAAAAAAACAAAGCGCATGTGAGTATAGAGGCTTTGGGGCTTCTATCCACAGTGCAAGGATTCATAGGGTTAAAACACAGTAAAGGATATATAGGATATATATTATGTTACCTGCCCCAAATCTACATGAGTGCCATTGCCCTTAATCTTGTACAGATTAAGTCAGGCTACTTCTATCATATAAGAAAAACAAATAAGCATTCACCGCAACTTAAACTTTACTGGCCTTCAGGCTGCGTCTCCTCATGCACTGATTTGGTACACCATATAGGGGTGGTACCACAGTTTGGTAAACGCTAATGTCAGTAGTAAGATACATTTTATGTGACCACTATATGTTTCTATAGTTTAATGACTCACATATGGTGTTATTAAACTTTAAGCATTGGCGCATACTTAATGAAAAAACATTGCCTGATTCCTTTGCAGAAAGGCTTTCTAATGACCATATTCATGGGTCATCAACAGGGCAGCCATCAGGGGGGGACAAGGGGGAGAGTTGTAGGGGGCCCGAGGGTAAGGGGGGGCCCCGGCCACGCCACACTTACTTGATTAGCCGGACCCCCCATCTTTCTGAGAGATGCAGACTTGTGGAAGGCATGGACGTTTAAGGGGCCTTGGCCACCAATTTTCTTATAATGTGGGGGGGGGGCCCTGGCCACCAATATTTTTTATGGGGGGGCCCTGGCCACAAATGTTTTTTATGGGGGCCCTGACCACCAATATCTTTTTATTAACATGTGGGAACCCTAGCCACCAATATTTTTTTTTTGTTTTTTTACTGTGTGGTGGGGAAGGCGGACCTGTAGGTGGGGCTTGCGGTGGGCACAACCCAGGGGGCCCAGGAAATTTTGTCGTATGGGGCCCTGCGATTTCTGATGGCGGTCCTGGACTCATCAATATACCAACAATCCTAGTTTCAATAACTAAACATGCCTTTTCTCTTTGTTAGGACCCCAAGTGTGTAACCTGCATAAAGAAGAGGGAACCTGTAGAGATTTTGTCTTGAAATGGTATTATGACACAGAAACCAAGAGTTGCACCCGGTTCTGGTATGGTGGCTGTGGAGGGAATGAGAATCGGTTCAGCACACAGAACGAATGTGAAAAGACCTGTACACCAGGTAAAAATCCATCTGTTGCTACTATACTTAGACATAGAATATTCATATATTTACATTCATTGAACTACATTAGTAATGGGCAAATCTGTGCCGAAATTCGCGAAACTGTGAAAACTTGGGCGTCAAAATAATGTTGTCAATTTTGACAAGAGGCCATGAAGAAAATAACTTTCACAAGTCTCACAAATAGCAATAAGTAGCCCACCAAGACATAGGGAACTCTTCATGTAACAGATACATTACAATGTGCTACTAGACATTAAAATACAGCACAATAATGACCATTTACACAGTCATTTCACGTAGTCTTTATGTGATCTTTTCTTTCTTTTGTCTTCATAAAACTAAGTATTTGAATTTGATTTCTTCTGCAGTCCCTCTGAACTCCAGCATGGTTTCTGCTATTGGTACATAAGAAGACTGCCTACTTACCTCTCTATGGGAGATAGCCCAGAATGCACTGTCCTTTTTTCACATTCAGCCTTTGCCAGCCTGTCCTTGATCACGGGGTGGAAGATGCTAAAATGGTTTATCAATATGGTGCTAATTTGTCTGCGGACTTGGTGAATACTGTGGTTTGTGCCCTCAACTCTTTCATGGCTGAAAAGATACACTTACCAGTTCCCCCAGCCCTGTGGAGTGATACTCTACTAGTCTCTACAGCTCTTAAAGGGTTACCTAGCAATTTGATTTCCTTCTGTCATAAAACAGTAGCTAGCACAAGATGATATATATATTTTAGGGGCACCCCAGCTAAGCTACTATAAAAATACCCACTGCTATTTTACACCCGCATTTGCCTCATCCTAGACTATAACAATTTTTGGTTGTACCCTTTATATAAACCACAATGCCTTTGTCCAATTTATAAAGAGTTGAATGGGCATTTCATGAATGTTTAGCTTTCCCTCCCATAGCCCTATGTGCCTGCATTTTTTATATGCTGGTTGTTTCTAGTTCTGCAAGTCCATTGAAAAGTGAAGGCTTTTATGTTGGCACATATAACTTAACAGCACTGAGCAGGTTTACTTGGCAATGAAAGTGTTAAGAGCTTTAGGATTTACCACTTCTTATGTGGAAGAATATTTTTCTACAACCACAAGGTGATCATTCCATGCACTCTTCAACCCATGTGAAATGATGCAACTTTTCTGCAGTTTTTTTTTTTTTACTTTGATGATTATATTTTTTTTAAACTTGGAGTGGGGGGGTACTTGTTTTAAAGAAACATTGAGATGAACGTGAATGAATAAAGGCTGATGAGGTGCCCAGTTCTCTGTGTCGTCCTTATGGATGAAATGTGGGCAGAGCATATCACTTTTTGAAAATATAATATGGTAGTTCCCCTACCAAATAAAAGGTTATCTTATTATAGGTCTATTCTTCAGATTTAGGTAATGACTGTGTACCTCCTAAAAAGAGCATTCACTGTAGACAGCAAATGGTGTAATACAATTTAGAACAAGAGAATCAGAAGAGGAAACTTAACTTAAAGGGATCCTATCATCGGAAAACATTTTTTTTTCAAAATGCACCACTAGTGCTGCTCCAGCAGAATTCTGCACTGAAATCCATTTCTCAAAAGAGCAAACAGATTTTTTTATATTCAATTTTGAAATCTGACATGGGGCTAGACATTTTGTCAATTTCCCAGTTGCCCCTGGCCATGTGATTTGTGCCTGCACTTTAGGAGAGAAATGCTTTCTGGCAGGCTGCTGTTTTGTCTTCTCAATGTAACTGAAGGAGTCTCAGTGGGACATTGGTTTTTACTATTGAGTGTTGTTCTTAGATCTGCCAGGCAGTTGTTATCTTGTGTTAGGGAGCTGTTATCTGGTTACCTTCCCATTGTTCTTTTGTTTGCTGCTGGGGGTAAAGGGAGGGGTGTGATATCACTCCAACTTGCAGTACAGCAGTAAAGAGTGATTGAAGTTTATCAGAGCACAAGTCACATGACTTGGGGCAGCTGGGAAATTGACAATATGTCTAGCCCCATGTCAGATTTCAAAATTGAATATAAAAAAATTCGGTTTGCTCTTTTGAGAAATGGATTTCAGTGCAGAATTCTGCTCATTATTAACTGATTCATTTTGAAAAAAAGTTTTTTCGAATGACAGTATCCCTTTAAATATGCTCAGAGGTCGTAAGGGCATGAGACACAGCTTCCACTACCAGATGTCACCAATGCACAAGGTCCATGGGACAATGTGGTGTCAGGGCACCAATGTTCTGAGGCCATTGCCATTTGGGGTTTTCCATTGAGTACATGATGTTTACTGGGCTTTGAACAATAGGTGGTCTACATGCAAATGAATACTGAAGTGCAACATCCCACTAGGAAAGGCTTATCCATCTGAAAGCAAAATATTGTATGATGCTCCAGCTTTAATTTCAATAGTGATGAATAACTGGTGGCTATCCACACTCTGTATGAACACAAACAATCCAAGTCATTATATTTGTCTGGCAGCTTCCCCTGGCCCTTGAGTATTAAAGATTGATTAGGCACATACTCTACTCAAGACAAGATTGCCAATCTACACTAAGCAACTAATCTCACCCAACTCCCTTACAGAAATCTTTCATCTTCATAATAAATGGAACAGTCTTGTTGTATTTCACATGTTGTGCCACTAATTGTTTAAACTCATCTTTATACCCCACAATGAATTTTGTAATCACTGTCATACATCATAAACTCATCCAATGGCATGCTTGTACCTTCCGTCTCACTTACTGTAGAGCAGTGGTCCCCAACCTTTTTTACCCGTGAGCCACATTCAAATGTAAAAAGAGTTGGGGAGCAACACAAGCATGAAAAAGTCCCTTGGGGTGCCAAATAATGGCTGTGATTGGCTATTTGGTAGCCCCTATGTGGATTGGCAGCCTACAGGAGGCTCTACTATACTTAGTTTTTATGCAATTAAAACATTCTTCCAATCTTGGAATGTAAAAATAAGCACCTGCTTTGAGGACAATGTGAGCAACATCCAAGAGTTTGGAGAGCAACATGTTGCTCACGAGCTACAGTTTGGGGATCACTGCTGTAGAGCAATGCAGGACTGCTGTGCTCATATGTTTCTATTTCGCACATTTTAAGTCCAAGCATACCATGGTGCTAGCAGAAAAAGAGGTGAGATTTTAATGTTTTATCCAGCTTCATCACACTAATGACTGCTTTCATTATTTTTATCAGTTGTAAGTAACCTTTTGATATTCCTGACATGTCATTAACATGCTTTAACATTCCAGTGATCTCATGACTTATTGTTACATTTGGCATGGACCAAGTCCAAATGCAATAATTCCATGCAGATGCATTCCTATTACTCTATTGGTTCCACCCACGTGATACAGTTCAGCTGGGAGTGCCAGATGGCATAGCAGCAACCAGTCCTTTCCTTAAATAAATGCACCAGTCTGGGGGTTTTCCTGAGAGTGCCGCTCCACCATTTTGTTCTGGTGTTCCAGGAGATTTCTGTGCCAACTGGGCACACACAAAAATTAGCAAAAAAAATTTGTATTGTGGATGTGCTTGCCCAAGGGGGCTCAAGGGATGCCTGGGACACAAGAACAATATTGCAATGCGGCACTTGCAGAAGAAGTACCGTGGGCTGGAGCACTGGCCCAGGGTAAGAAATAAGTTACTAGAAACACTGGGTCCAGTTCTCCCTTTTGTTCTCCCTTAAACAGAACAAAAGGAGAATGCACTACTGTAGGCACACTTAGGGTTAGTATTGTGAGCTGTACATAAAAAGTCAAATCAAGTCTGCTTTTATGAATTAAACCTGTACTGGGTAATTTATATTTTACATTTTATTTAAAAAAAAACATTTCTGATACATAAAAGTGAGCAGGAAATAATGAAGCTATAAGGTGAGCAGTGAAAAGTACAGAAGCCAACATTAACAGAGGAGTACAAGGCCTGGAAGGAGCTGAGTCATTTGGAATGTAGTGAGCAGCCAGCAGTTATTTCAAGAGCACACAGTTCAGAACAATTTTGAATATCACTGTGCACAATTGATATAAAGCAGAAGAATGTGTTTAGGGATGAATGATTTTACTGCCTTGGAGAGCTTTGGACAGAAATGGAGAAAGGTTCTACTTGCAAGATTGAATTCATTTTCAACTTGTGGCATGATGTGTTAAATAGTCCCACTGTGGGGTTGTATCTGATTTATTTACCACATGTCCCCTGAGTCATTTTGCCCAAGAGGTGGGGGCAGTGGTCTTTTCCCATTACCGTTCCCATGAGTCCTACAAGTGGAATAAAGAAACTCACAACCATTTCCATGAGTCATAATGTCTAAGGATGACTTGCCTGTAAATCCTTTGCACAGCTAAAAAGTCAAATAAATGCTTAAGGGGCTTTTGGACTGTGTGCTATCATGCTAATACTGTAATTGCTCTGTTAATTAATGATGTCCTAATGGGTAATTAAAGCGCTAACTTATCACAAAGGGCCCTGCATGTAACACCTGCCTCTATGAACAGAACCCTAAGTTCTAGGGCCCCAGTGCCTTTTGCAACCCTTACCGTGCAAGGTTAGATGTTGCTAATCCAATGCCTTTTCCTGTATCCCTGTGGAACATTTCCATTGTGTGCTACTGAATTGCAGAATTGTTGCTTGATTGGCAAATGTTGAGAAACATTGGCTAAAAAAGGCTTTTAGGTAAAAGCAATGTTTTGTACCAGTTTAAAAACTGTGCCCCCTTTATGAAAGATCTCCGGAGTTTTCATGTGGAACAGTGGTGTGCACAATGACGACAGATGCTGTACTATTCAAGAGACTTGTCAAACTAGTATTCTTCATGTGCACATTGACAAGTTTAACCAGGAAACACTGATGTCTATATATGGCAGATGCTGTGGCTGCTAGTGACCACAATGTGGCTTGAACATGAATGTGGGGTAGCTATCAAGACACTGCCACATCCAGGTACTAACAGAGGATTATGGGAAATACTCTTCTAAAATTATAATTATTAAATGGAGAAATATTTATTAAAAATGGCAGACGATGGATTTTGATTTCAGTTCATAGAGAGGATACACATACATTAGGGGAAGGTATTTATGAGGAATTAGTTGTTCTGGCAAATATTCTTTCTGTTAGAAAGAACAAAAGAACATTGAGTACAAGCAGATAGTAAGGGAGAAAAGCCAGTGGACGCTTAAAAGAAAAAGCATAAAAATATTAAAAAGTTGTGTGGGAGAATAAGTGAGAGGAGCTGCAAAGGTTAATTCCATCTCATGGAAAAATTAAACATCTTCCACAATCAGCTCATTAAAAGACTAAAGCAGGAAACTTGCGTTCCCGCAACAGCTTAATAAAAAGTGTAGGAATTTCTTAGGTTTTTTTCAGGCATCTATAAATAAATGAGTAACTTCTTCAATAATGTCATCTGTTTTCCATTTTATAATTAGGGGCTTCCCAGCGCTATCCAAATGTGCACAGAAAAGCCAGTAAACAAGGATTACAAGATTGCAAGGTTTGAAGCACAAAACATGGTGTAAGAAAACTCTTGTGCCCCTTCTACAAAGGGTCCTTGATAAAGTCTATTTGGAAAAGGGAGGAAAAAATACATTGGGTTAAGTTACAGACCACTTTTGTTCAGAAATAGCCCTATGGTGTCATAAGTTGCCTTCTGGGCTGCAAGACTAAATTAGCCACTAGTTTTATAAAGGGCATATAAAGGCATAGGAAGATTATGTAAGGATATCTTAGACATCACACCAGAATGAGATTGGCGTCTAAGGCAAGACCTTTTTATAATTACCATGGACTGTGGTTTTATTTATTTAAGAAAATATTTGGGTATCTAGAAACCTGCTTTTGCAAAATGTTCTTCTAAAGCTATGGGTATTAATATTAAGTTAATGCCCTCTACTCTTAAGGGAAGGCTTTCTATAAAACCTTGCTGCATTGTTGGGATTTGGTTCCATTTACTGCTAGAGCTGTCTTGCTAAGCTTTTAAAGGAGAACCAACCCCTAATAATGAATATGGCTAAAAATTACATATTTTATTTACTGAACTTATTGCACCAGCTGTAAATTTAAGCTTCTCAATAGCAGCAATGATCCAGGACTTTAAACTTGAAACAGGGGGTCACCATCTTGGAAAGTGTCTGCGACACTCACATGCTCAATGGGCTCTGAGCAGCTGTTTGAAATCTAAGCTTAGGGGTTGTTGCAAAATATCAAGCAGAAAATGAGGTCGGTCTGTAATACAAGCTGATGCTACAGACCTGATTATTAAATTATGATGCTAGTTGCACTGGTTTCTGTGCTGCCATTTAAAATTTGTCTGTATTTATTACTAATCAGCCTTCTTATTACATTCTATGAGTACTTTATATTGTGAGGGAGTCCCTAAGCTAATTAAATGACAGCACAGAGCATGTGCAGTGAAGAAGATGGGGAGCTACTGTGGCATCTTTGGAGACACAGATCTTTATTGCCAAAGGGTTGTGGTTGCCTTGGGCTGGTACATATATATATATACACCTAGCTCCAAGGTGCACAACGTTGACAGTGTTACTGCCAGGTGCCAGCATAAATAGCATATACGAAAAGACTTTATCGGACTCAACGTTTCGATCCCCCACAGGGATTTTCTAAAATATAAATGGGAGTAAAAGGGAAAAGATGTGAAAGGGCAATATTTACTTATATATTCTAGTTTGGTAAGATTCTTTAATACGCCACTTGATATGAGACTGAGAATGTATGGGAAAACATTCTAATAGATAATTATTAAACTAAGCATAGTGCGGGTCTGTATGGTAACTGAAAGTAGCTGCCCAAACTATAAAGCAATGTATAGGCAGAGAGGGAAAATACACAGACCCTGTAAACTGAAAGCTGCTGGTCATAAAATTAGCAGGGAAACTGATTACCGGGGAGAAGTGAATGTGGCAGTTTAAAGCAGCAGTGTCAGCATGTTGGGTCATACACAGAAGTTATAAACACAATCCCAGGATTAAGACAGGTGGAGATTGGATGCAGATTGGGTCATACACAGGAGAGCAAAACAAGTAACCTATGAAGTGCTTGGAACAGAGTCATAATACAGGCTGTGTCATATGCACAACATCTCTAATGTGGTACCAATCATCTAACAAGAACAAAGTCAGACAAAACCCAGGATCTAACTGGATTCAAAGGGGGTGGTTCACTTTCAAGTTAACTTTTAGTATGTTATAGAATGGAAAATACTAAGCAACTTTTCAATTGGTTTTCATCATTTATTTTTATATAGTTTTTGAAGTATTTGCCTTCTTCTTCTCATTCTTTCCAGCTTTCAAATGGGGGTCAATGACCCCTTCTAAAAACAAGTGCTCTGTAAGGCTACACATGTATAGTTTTGCTACTTTTAACTACTCATCTTTCTATTCAGACTTCTCTTATTCATACTCCAGTCTCTTATTCAAATTAATGCATTGTTGCTAGGGTGATTTGGACCCTAGCAACCAGACTGCTGAAACTGAAAACTGGAGAGCTGCTGAATAAAAAGCTATATAACTCAAAACCCACAAATGATAAAAAATGAAAACCAAATTGCAAATGGTCTCAGATTATTACTCTCTACAGTATACTAAAAGCTAATTTAAAGGTGAACAACCCCTTTAAGGTACTCATTTTCTTACTTATTCTAAATTTCAGGAATACCCTAACCACTGGCTTCCATTTTAGTGGGGTAATTCCCAGTCAAAATATTATGCTTATTTTAATGCACGTGGACTTTCACAAAGCAGACAGGGTTCTGTGAGAAGTTTATTGTACCCTACATCACGTGCAGTAGAGTTACAAGTCTAGTATCAGTCAAATAGTCAGATTTGATTTTGTTTAGCTCAGATTTCTCTCTATTTAAATGGCTATATGTGATGCCACAGAGATCAATAAAACTGAAATCTGTGTGTTGATCTGAAGACAAGTTACAGATGGATAAATTCATAAATATCTAAGATGACTTCACTAGTGAGTAATCAGATAGTCAGAAGAGTTTTTGGTGCTGTAACATTTTTGTACAACATCTGTAGCCCAAACAGCTGCCAAACAGAGGTACACTTCGCCAGGCGAAAATTTGCCAGGACAATGCTAATTTACTAAAATGCAAAGTTGCGTCCTGGGCGCTGAACGATGGCAAAATTTCGCCAGCGTTAATTCGGCAAGCACAGCGAAGTCGCGCTAGCGTTGGCTAATTTGCATACGACGGGAAGTTAAATTACAATGGACGTATATGTTGCAGCAAATACATTACACAACACAAGCCCGGGGAACCTTAATAAAAGAAAATAGAGTTGTTATATTGCCCTACACATGAGCCCAGTGTATAGTTTATGTGCCATATGTTAGGAAATGTAGGGGGGAAGCTGGGTACTCTAAAAAAATTACGATCTTTTGCAGCCTATCACCCTGAAAAACTGAAAAGTCACCAGCGTTTATTGGGACTTAGAAAAAAATTTTTTTGAGGAACTCCTATCTACACTATTGCACTTCGCCTCGTCTGAGGTGGCGAAGGCAAGTCTGGCAAAATCCACATCTAAGTGAATTTGCAATAGAGTCTATCTCCTTCGCTAGCGACTTTACGCCTGCGCCAGTTTGTAAATCGACGAAGTGCTGAAATTACGTCATGCTGGCGAATTGGTCCATTCACAATGAAGTCCTGTTAAAGACCAGTGGTCTTCATGTAGCTCTCCAGAGATTCCTCAAAGACTATAAAATGACTTTACAGTCTGATATATGATATCATTATTTTAGTGGTATATTTCCCTCCTAAATTTGTAAGAGTCCTGTGATATAGTCTCATGGAACTCACCTGCCAGCTCTATTATTTCACCCACTACCTAGTGCAAAGCAGAAAGACATATTGTAATGATAAGACAGATGGAGAGGAGCTTTTTTAAAATACAAACAAAACTGATCATTATTCAGAGAAACTGGTTTTATAACTGGTAATTATTTTGCTCTTTGTCACCATATAATTTAATCCCTAGTTCAAACACAATAATGCTCTCTAATCTCCTCTGAGTCTTTATTACAATGATAAATAAAAGACAAATGTTTACCATGAGAGCCAAAGCACAACATGCTTCTCCTGCAATTACACAGGACCAGTCGAGCAAGTAACACATTTTTGTTTTACACTATACCCTTAAATGACAAGAACCGCTAACAAATAAAAGGGGATTTTGTGATTTTACATAGAATGTAGTTGTAATCCTGCAACTCCAAAGATGAATTCTTAGTTAAATACTTTAAAAGGCTTTACACTGCTATGTCTTGCAATATGAAAGGCGTTTCTGCTCCTTGTAGCTCTTCTCTCCCTAACCAGTATGGTTTGCATCACTGTTTTCCAAGAACTGCCCCCTCAGATGCCATGTTCCAATATTTTGCACAACAAGATCTGCACAGGCTCTTTGCAAGTTTGGATATAATTCTTGAATCATTGTGCTCTATCTGTGCCATTAGACCAGCAGTTCTCAATATTTAGGTGGCCACAGGGATATTAAGGCATGCTTTGCATGTCACTGCCCATGATTCCTAGAGTGAGAGTTAAATCTTTTTTGTTTTAAGGCAGTGCTATGTTTGCAGCACAAGATGTGAATACTTTACACTGCATACCGGGGGTATCAAAATGCTTATTATTTAATATTATTTCCTTTACTGCCTTCAGCTCACCGAAAAAATAAAAGGCTCCTCTTTAAAATATGTTTTCACTGAATGTGCATTCATTCTTCATGCTGGGCCAATAGAGCCCAAAACATATTGCTGTATTCTGCTTCCTTATAGAGTCTAACTTATACACTACATACATGATGATCGATTGTTAAATCACATCAAATGTTATCTTTATGTATTATGCAATAGGGCCAATGGAAATGTAAGAGGTCTGAAGAGTCCCTGTCAATATTCCTTAGATTTTCTGATTATTTATTATTTATTCAAATTATTTATTATTCATTTTTGTTATGAATGGTATTAAATGGTATCATACATGTCTGTTACATATTGGATGAGTTCCTCTACAGCTTTGCCCCAAGAAAATAGTCAGCATGAAGCTGGATTTTTCAGTGCTGAGGTTCATCAGAAAAATACAGAATGAATGACACATTAAAGCCATGTGCTGTGGAGCAAATCATTATGTTTATTGGCAGCTTCTGGATGCTGATCTTTTTTTTTGTACTAAACTAGATAATAACTTTATGACTAATAGTTAGCAGGACAATAAGTTACTCCAGAACATCATTGACCAACAGTTAATGTTTTTTAAAGACCTCCTACAAAACCATTGGTGGCTCAGGTACAACTGCTATACTCATTATGAGAATGCCATAATCATGTCCCTTCTATATGATCAAATTGCTCAACCTCTGCAGGTTCCACTGGGGGCTCACTATGACTATTGTGTTAAATGTGAGGAAGAACCAAAATCCAGCACCGGAGAAGGCCATTATTATTTGCCCCCATCTCTCACAAATCTTGAATCAGAGGCAAAAGGTGTGGCTGACAAATAAGTTTATAAGGCTCCATATTGGCATCTGATCTATAACAACTATAAAAGGGGAAATGGGAAATAGGTATGTCTAATGCAGACTGGGGAGGAGTTCTTTTGAATTGCTTAATATTTTTTTTTAAGGATCACTATATTTTAATTTTGCTTTTAGAGATTTTATAAGCTCAATGTATACTTTGTTTGATTTCCCCATAAGCTTCTATGACAGTGTAACTGTCTGCCTGAGACTACAGCCCAGATGCCCCCCCCCCACTCTGCGCTTAAAAATCAGTGTTGGAGCGGGTCAAAGGGGAGTAGCTTTGCCAGTGCAATTAGTGCAATAGTGCTCTCTGCACTAGAGTGTAAGGGGCCCGAAGGCTCAGACCCCTTGTAACTGGCCGCTCACTGCTGCTCATAGCAGCAGAGTTTCTAGATTGAACACCACATGATCTTTTACACTGAATTTTGGACTTTTAGTATAATACAGTGCTTATTTTGCCTCTAGAATCTGTCTCTCAGACACTGAACACTGACACCATTTATGTGTCACTCCTTTATACAGTGGGGGAGATCCATCATTCCTAGATTGTCCTACAGATTGTCATTGTATTTGAGTTCTCATTTTGTGAAGATGTTCAAAATTTCATTACAAAATAATAACTGTGGTCCTATATCCCATGTTTTTGAGGATCTACAAGCTCCCCTAGAACCTCCCTCCCACAAACTTTTGACCATAATAGTATCGGGGATGACTTTGACGTAGTTGGCCTACTTAAATATATTGCAATATATGGACAAACAATCTCGGGGATGATTTTGACGTAGTTGGCCAGCTTAAATATATTGCAATATATGGACAAACAATCCCTGTTTTGTTTAAAGGGGAAGACCTTTGTAAAAGACTTAAATCACCAAGATGCTTCCAACATGTAGGTTATAAGTTTCTGTGGTTTGATAATCAACATTTCCCCATAATAATTCATAGTAGGTGGTTAATTTTCACACAGTACTAACCACAATATACTTTTCAAGTTGTCTGCAAAACAAAACATGTTTGGATTACATAAACCAGAAATCTGTGCTCCTGCCTCTCCATTTATTGACTTTCAAAGGCCAGGAGATGTGCGATTGATGGACTCTTGATTTCAAACAGACTCTTAGTCAGCATGGAAAATATTCTGAAATGATCTAGCATGCAAATAATACAGCATTAACCCCTTTTAAGCTTAAGAATGAGGTCTAGTATCCATGCAATTCTGGGCGTGTGCTTTAATATTAATGAAAAAGAGACTTTCAGTATGTATTAAAGTAATTAAAGAAGCAATAACATGGAGGATAAGGCCAATGGCGCACAGGGTGTTGTGTCCTCTACTGCATCTTAAAGGAATAGTTCAGTGTGAAAATAAAAACTGGGTAAATAGATAAGCTGTGCAAAATAAAAAATGTTTCTAATATAGTTAGTTAGCCAAAAATGTAATATATAAAGGCTGGGGTGAACAGATGTCTAATAAAACAGCCAGGATCCAACTTCCTGCTTTTCAGCTCTATAACTCTGAGTTAGTCAGCGACTTGAAGGGGGGCCACATGGTACATTTCTGTTCAGTGAGTTTGTAATTGATCTTCAGCATTCAGCTCAGATTCAAAAGCAACAGATATGACCCATGTGGCCCCCCCTCAAGTCTCTGATTGGTTACTGTCTGGTAGCCAGGGTAACCAGTCAGTGTAAACCAAGAGAGCTGAAAAGCAGGAAGTAGTGCTCTGACTGACTTCTTATACATGAAATCATTCCAGCCTTTATACATTACATTTTTGGCTAACTGACTATATTAGAAACATTTTTTATATTGCACAGCCTATCTATTTACCCAGTTTTTATTTTTACACTGAACAATTCCTTTAAATGCTGCTGGTCTGGTGCTGGAATGTAGCCACATGTTTACTAGCCAGGTAATGATGTATTGGATGGTGCAATTAGGGTGATTTTGTGGACACACTATATCAAAGTACAAGTGCCACGTTAGCCAGGTTAGCCAGGGGCAATTCTCTGCTCTCGCTCCCCAGCGCTTACCATTCTTGCACAGTAGCAGATCCAGGAGGGGCTGCATCATAAGTGTAGAGAGCAGAATTCTCTCTACACTTGAAGAGCTGAATTTCCAGTTTAATAACTGGAAACCTGGCTCTTAAATTTACCAGGAGCGCCCTTTTGCCATCCCTAGTAATTTTGGGACTGCTGCCACCTTAGGCAATTTTCTCAACTCACCTCATGGCAGAAGCACCCCTGATTTTAGAGCTCTCTAAGGTGCATGGACATGGCCTACAACAGTAGGCTTCCATTGTACTTGGCCAACAAATAGAGTATTGTGGTGGGAGCAGACACTTTGGGTTCCCTTGTCCTTTAAAACCTTTGTAAACCTTCCCAAAAATCAACACTCTATAAAGTAAATATCCCAAACTTAACTTCAGGTGCAAAGATGATTCTCCAATCACCTTTAGTTCTACAATAAATCGTCAATGCACACAGGCAGATTCGGGGGGAGATTTGTCGCCCGGCAGCAAATCTCCTCTTCTTTGTGCTGACTAATCTCCCCGAACTGCCTCCCCTGCCTAAAATGTAAAGTCTACCCCCAGCATCACTGCCCCACCACCAATGCCATTTTCCATGCCCCTTTTTTCGGATTTAGCCACAAGCGAAGGTGGCAACCAGAGCCAGGCCAAGCTGGCCAGGAGCCCTGGCCAATCCGGCCGGCCACTTCGCCCCCCTAACCAGTGCCTGCTCATTATAGCACCGACGTCACTCGTGTGCACACTATGTTGCACACTCACGTCAGGAGGGGGTGCCAGAGACTAAGGCTAAGTGGTTGGAAGAGGTAAGTGCTCGGTGCCCCCTTCAACTTTGTGCCCTAGGCACATGCCTCTTCTGCCTACCCCTAGTTCCGGCCTTGGTGGCAACCCTAGATATAAAAATGTTTTTAATTTATAAGATTACAATTCTGCTCGACTACAGCTTAGTTTTTCTGAGCTAGAAAATAAAGGTGACTTTAGCGCATTGGACTGCAAATCTCTATGTTGTAGATGTAGTAGATCAACACTTAGAAGGGTGGTTCTTTTTGTATATTACAGAATGGTAACTAACTCACTTTTCAATTCATTTTCATTTTTTATTTTTTATAGTTTTGAAATTATTTGTTTTCTTTTTCTGACTCTCTAGCTTTCAAATGGGAGTCTCTGACCCCATCTAAAAAAAAAAAAAAAAAACTGCTGTAAGGGTTAGTTCGCCACGTGTGCTTTAGTGCAGGTGACTTTTCATTATAGTGTATGGGAAGACATGCAGAGGGAGTTTGGGGAGATTGTCGCCCAGAAGAAGAGGCAAATAGTCGCCAGGTGACAAAATCTCCTCATGTGAACTAACCCTTAGGCTACATATTTATTGTTATTGCTACTTTTTTTATTACTCATCTTTCTCTCAGGCCCTCTCCTATTCATATTCTGGTCTCTTATTCAGATCATTGCATTGTTGACTCTCATCATACTAAAATGTAAAAGGTAAATTGTCTCTTTAATGACCACTTTTATGGCCACTTTAAGTCATGAGGGGGGATAAAATGATTTAGTACAACACAGGTAGGAACAATAACTACAACCTTATCTTTATTACCAATGTATGTGCCTTATTTTGGATCAGTTAGTATTTATACTGATTTGCCAAAGGTTAGGAGGGGTATTATTAAAACAGTTGTTGTTTTGAATGCTAATTACAGTTGGCACATTTGCTCTCCCTTTGTGGTAACAACTGATTCAGATTTGCAACACCAGAATTTAGTTGTAACGCCAAAGTTTAAGATTTCAGCTCTGCATTTGATTGCACTGGGAGATTGTCCCCTGAAACTGCCAAACTGCAAGTTTCTTGGAAACTGCCTGGCAACTCAGCCTCCGGAAAATTTAGATCTCTTTAGAGTACAAAGTATTTTGCAATTCCAAACAAATGAGTAACTACAAGTGAGGAAAATCATAATGAGGGGATTTCATTGTGGCTAAATAAAATGATAAGCTTTGCAGCTGGTTTACTCTACTAATGGATTTTAATTGTAGCCACACAGCCACACTTTATGTAAGAATTTGTAGCCATTTGCCAACAAGGATGTTGAGAATGGCACTTGTACTCACTTTTATTGTTTTGATTTGCTATTCTTTGCCCTGAACCTGCTGGTCAGTAAGAAAAGCAGCTAAAGGTCAGGACTACAACCACAACACATTCTATTATTTTAATTTATTTATCATGTACACCCTGACTATCAGGGAATCATTTGGCCTATGCCCTGAAATCCTAAAGTTTGCCCATCGGGTTCCTTCCATCCCTGTTTTTACTCCAAAGAATCCCTTGGGAAAGTTGACAAAACCTGGGGGACAGTGACCTTATCTAACTGTGCCTTTTGGCCAGGAGGCATGGATGAAGGGATTCTCCCTATATTTATGGCAAAGGAGGATGTGAAGATTCTAGAGACTGTGGACTTTTAGTAGTAAAATTTAGAAGTGGTTGGCATTGTGTAGCAGAAACACAACCTTGGCTTTTCAAAAAACATAGTGAAGTGTAGTCTAGAGGGTATATTTATCAGAGAGTGAAGTTAGAGGCCACCACAGTCCACTAGAGGGAAATTCTGCCACGCTCCATTCATTTTTATGGGATTTTAAAAGAATATTTATCAATGGGTGAAAGTGAAAGTTCCTTTGATAAAAATTTCCTTTCAAAATCCCATAGAAATGAATGGAGAGTGGCAGAATTTCACTCTAACAGACTGTGGTGATCTTTAACTTCACTCTTTGATAAATATACCCCTAGGTGTTTTCTATCAAAGCATTGTTTTTGGGTTTTGATGTCAAATGTTAAGAACAAAAATATGCAGCCTTGCAAATGTACCACATTCATTGAGGCCTATGGTTTTCTATAAAGCACTGCCTCTGTATAATGATTTTTGCACAGCAAATTCCACATATTATCAAATTGGTATAAATCATTTTGAAAACGCAAATGTTTAGATACACTTTAAAGCCAATCAAGAGTAAAGTGTGAAATGTAGATTAAGCATAAGCACATTTTTACATATGTTCTTGCAGGCTAAGAGGGGCCCTTATGAAAGTTTGGCCCTTCTAGAGGGCTTCAAATGAAAGGTTTTGACCATCACTGCCCTAGCTCTGTGATTTAAATTCGTTCACTTTGCTTATGCTAAACAGCATATCTTGGAAGAAAGTTTGTGGGGTTTTTTTGCAAACATTCCCCTGGATAAAATGATCTGTGTGTTGTCTGCAAGCTAACAAAGTACAAATCAGTTACTGAGGTATGGATACAGATACTCAGGTTTTGAACCTTCTAATCTGGCTACAAATACTGTAACACAGAGAAAATGCTGTTTGCACATAAACATTTCAGGACTAAGGTCCATGTACTGCCTGTGATCACAGATTGTAAAAAGTGACAAATATAATTACACTCACACTGCCCACACAAATCAGTGGGGACACTCTGAACAAACAAGCAAACTCTTTTTATGCCCAAATCCTGCATTTCAGCATTTTCTCAGCTGGCTTCTTCCCTGCCAAGTAGAGTCAAAATCACAGTAAACAGCCCAGTGGCAGCAGGTTACAAATCGTCCAGATGGAGGATGGATTGATAAATCAATACTGGAGTAAGGCAGGATGCTTTCTCTTTATTGATACTGTATATCTTGCTAAGCAAAAATACTTCTACATGGAATTCCAATTTTTGGCATTTCTTGACTTTCCTACAAAAATGCAAAGACAAAATAATGCAAAACCTAAAGTACATAGAGGAAATATAATAATAAATAAAAATTGGCATTTCGCAATGTAATGTTTTATTAGGCTTTTATTGCATTGAAAATCTTAATTGCACATTGGAAACCTTTGACGCCTGCGTGAAGGTGGAGTATACTTTTGGAGCAAATGTAACAACCTTTTCATTAAGAAGAGGGTATTTAACCTCATGTTCAATTGCACTTCCTTATACACTTGAAAAAGGGTTTCACCCGAAACATGTAGTGTGTTGCACTGCTAATAAAAAACACATGCAGTTTGAAAATACTGTTTTGAAGCTGTTTATTCCAACATTTTACAGTATCTTATACCTTTTGGGAGTGTGACACAGACTCCTAGGAATTCACAGTGATACATTTTTTGAACTTATACGCTGGGACCAGCAATTTGTCTTCATTAAGAAGTTGTAGATACACTGCACAGTGGCGCAAACAATACAATTTGCAATCGCTATCATACTGTTGAGTGAGGGGCTAAGTATTCGAAAAGGCAATTTTTTTTTAACTTTCAAACATTTATTTGCATTGCTAATGAAACTGAGAACAAAAAAGGAGGGTTGTGGGTGCACTCCTAAGGCCATATAAAAACATAGTACAACCCTGTTTTTCTTTTTTAAATACATGGACTTGCATATTCATTGAATCATTTAGACAGGGGATTATTATATGTTTTATGTATGATATGATATATGATTATTTTATGTTTTTATATGGCCTTAGGAGTGCACCCACAACCCTCCTTTTTTGTAATGAAACTGAGAACAATGTTTACGTTAACGACTGATATTACTTTCCCACAATAGGGGCTTGTGAAGTTGTGTGGATATCATTTTCCCCAATCTAAAACCCAAGTATGATCAATCCCTTGCCCTTAAAATGTCTTATTTGTGGAAAAATACAGAAAATGGGATATGTGGGACATAGTGTAAATGTTGAAATGGAACAAGGAGTCCTAGAATGTGAAAGTAATTTGAGGGTGTGAATTTAGGGGCTACTGAACAAAAATTTTGTTCAGCTTCTACCAAACATTAAACTTTAGCCTAGGGATTAGACTTTGTATGTATGTCCCAGTGGTAGATTTTATCACAGCCACAGAATCGTCTATCCACACTAGTAAGATAACAACCGGTTGATTTTGAGGGTATTTCGATCACACTCTGAAACATAAACTGGGGGTTATAAGAACTCTACACCATTGGGCAATCAGTGCAGAAACAAAAGAGAAAAAATACAACCATCTGAAAGGAGTTCTGAAAACTTGTGGATACCCGGACTGGGCCTTTATCAAAACGAAATCAAAGTCAATAAAAAAGACCAAACCAAGAAATAGAGAGGAAGCAAAGAAACATCCCATATGTGACTGGAACATCAGAAGAACCCAACAGCAAAGCACATGAAGAGTAAAGTGGTCTGTGCTGTCCAGTGTAGTGAAGAGTGCGCCAATCTATACAATGGGTAGACAAAACAACCACTTTGTAGAGAATGGCCCAACACAGAAGGGCTAACTCCTCAGGACTAGACTCTGCAGTCTATCTACATCATAAGGAAAAGGGACACTCCTTTGAGGACAGCAATGTGCACATTTTGGATAAAAAAGCCAGATAGTTTGAAAGAGGTGTGAAAGGGGCCATTTATGCCAAAGTAGTAAAACCGTCCTTGAACAGAGGAGGGGGCCTGCAACACTGGTTGTCATCAACATACAATGCCACTTTGTCATCCTTACCCCGGCGGCTTCAAAACAATTCACACTTCCAGTTATTTATATTGAAAGATTAATACCTGCCTCAATGAAAATCATGGTACCATTGTGACTGGAACACATTTCCAGACATCTGTGAGTTTCAACACCTTACTGAAGTTCAATGGAACCATTGTGATTGGATGTCTATGACTTTACTACCCTCAAGGGTTTAAATGCCGGGGAATTCCCTATCACTTTAGTTGAACTAAAGAAGCCAGTTGGATGAGTGGTGAAATGTTTTCAAGAAAAACTATAAAGTCCACTTGCCCTTGACTTAATTTTACTAGATACTGTATCTCATAACCTGGATGAATGAGAATCTTTATAGACATACATACCTAATTACTTTGAATATTTGAATCCCATTCCATCTACCAATGCACATAATTGATGAATGTAGATTGTAAAATGGACCTTCTCTAGTCAAGACTCAGATGGCTGTTCATACAGGTACTACTTGGGTATCAGGGTCTGATTGCAGTGCAATCCCTGCAACTACAGTATAGCTCAAGGGTCTCCACATTATTTACCCCTAAACCACATTCAAATGTAAAAAAAGTTGGATTTGCAACACAAGCATGCAAAATGTTCCTGGGGTGCCAGATGCTATTCACTATTGGTAGTCCCTATGAAGAGGGGCAGCCTATAGGAGGCTCTGTTTAGCAGTACACCTTTTTCATACAACCAAAACTTGCCTCCAAGCCAGGAATTAATAAATAAGCGCCTGCTTTGAGGCCACATCATGAGAACCTGTTTTGGGAGCAACATCCAATCAGTTGGTGGTGGTGCTTGACAGCTACTGGTTGATGATCACTGCTCTAGTTTAATCCTTAAAATGCACTCAGAGTTTCTTCAGGCTGAACCTACCTGCCCACCCTATGCACTGGTCACTCTGGTTTGCATGCTGTCATATAGATTGTATACCTTAGTGGTTTTTGTTTAAAGAAAGTTCTCAAAAACTCCTTAATGGATGGAAAAATGCTAGGTAATCTGGGTAATGTGGTTTTGCAACATGTAGATTTCAAAAAGTTGCCTTTCCTTGGTCCTTGAAAAGAAGGCATGAAAGATATAAAATCAGGATGTGGGTGTCACCAGTCTAAAGATGATAATGAAATGTAAGTTCTAGTTTATAATGGTTTGTAATGAGAAAATTTTGTGTTATCTGTTAATTGCAGTGCTTGGACGATGCCCCATATAACTGTGGTATTTTGCAAAGTGTAATGAGATACTGCCATTTTACTCTGAACGTTGCACTTAGTGGTTGCCTGTGTGTGCCATCTACAACTCAGTTTCTTTGATGCTTGCCAGCTTCCACAAATGTACGAATGGCACAATTATATTTGTATGACTTTCTGAGAGAGATAGATTTGCTTCCATAGAAACAAATCATATTTGAGCATTTAGTGGGAGTTTCGTGCCTCCAAATTATATTAATTCTAGGAAATAAAGAGTAAGTAAAATGAAACGGATGTTAATTATAAACTCATGCCCAAATATCCCACAGGAGAGAACTGATTTGCCATACTACATGGCCGATATCCACTGCAAGCTGATTGGATTATCTGCTGCAGGTATTGCCGCTTTGCTTTTAATCATTATCTGCAGCATTCATATGATTAGCAAGTGGTGTGCCAATATACAGAGACTTATAATTCTTATTAAAATGTATTCACAGTATGTAGTGCCATCATATTCTGCAGCACTGTACAACAAATGTGTGTATACATTTTTGACTCTGGTCCCTTTTAACCCAGCCTGACAAATTTAGATGTTTCAGGATCCAATCAGGAAGTCAACACTTATCCGGAATGTCCATATACTAAACAAGCATAATGGTCTGAAAAATAACTGCTAAATCTGTTAATGTCAAGAAGGAACCTGCACTGCTATCCTGTCCTAGTCCTACACTGAAGGATAAGGAAGCCCCATAAGGTTTCCATTAGCTGGCGGGAGATACATACTGTAAGGACTTTGGCTTGTCCTATACATTTCCGCCTTCATAAATTTTATCTCTCAGATTCTGGCAGCCTTTTATATCAGCTTCTATTTTTTTCTTTTTATTCTTTTTATTTCTATGTGTTTCCTAGGGAAAAAACATTATTTGCAGGTACCAATCTCTTAGTGACAATGCACATAACAAATGTGCTGAAGCTAATAGATTTCTGGAGACAATTATACTTGCACACAAATAGCAATATGTGGCATTTGGCTGCACTTACAATACTGTAGAGCAGATATCCTGATTCACTATGACCTACAGCTATGCTTTTGGCAACACAAACATAATAGCTTCTGATGACTTAATAGAGTTGTATATTGTATAATCAGTAGACATGGCTATTGCTCAAAACACTGGTGACTGCAATGCATTAATGGTGCACAGAAGTTAGTGGTGATATTATGCAGTTGTCTGCAGTCACTTGCATTTTGGCTTGTTCTGCACATGGTCTAGCTGCCTTGCGTGTTTATTGCAAAATGCAACGTTTCAAGAATGCTTGAGAAAGGGGCGTGCCCCCAAAACGTTGCATTTCGCAATAAACACGCAAGGCAGCTAGACCATGTGCAGAACAAGCCAAAATGCAAGTGACTGCAGACAACTGCATAATATCACCACTAACTTCTGTGCACCATTAATGCATTGCAGTCACCAGTGTTTTGAGCAATAGCCATGTCTACTGATTATACAATATACAACTCTATTAAGTCATCAGAAGCTATTATGTTTGTGTTGCCAAAAGCATAGCTGTAGGTCATAGTGAATAATAGGAATATACTACTAGGCATCTTAGATTTTAGAAATATGAGCAACAGACCCATGTAGAAGAGCTGGCGACCACATTTGTGCCTATTCCAACATAGTTTTTGCTGTGACTGTACTCTTACTGTATTAGTTTCAGGGTGTGGCAGTACAACCCAGCTTGGCTTTCATTTCCTTACCGTAGAGGGCTGATTTGCCAACCATTAAATGCTGAGTATAAATTCTATGCCAAAGTCAGAGGCTTTGCCAGCTCTTGAAGCAGGAACCCCCACGTATTCATAGCAACTAGGAGCTAGTCATATGCTCCAAACAAGTCATATGCCCCAACCACATTTAACTAATATTTTTAAAACAATTTTGCCTGATCATTAACCCATCTTTTACTGAAAGGCAATTCCTTCCACAATGGAAGCCTATATAGTTTACTAGCATAGAGCATTTTATACGGCTATTTTTTTCTCTCTTAGGGGATGGGTTGGGTTGGTTCTCACAAACTTTCATAATAACGTAATACCGGTTCTACATAAGACTTACTGTAATTGCTTTATTGCTGGGACTTTATATTACAGCTGGGTAACATAACAGCCTATGGTATAAGCTGATAATTGTTAAAATTACACATGTAAAACCATAGCTATGACTCCAGTATTCAAGCCGTTCATATAACTCCCATTGTAACGCTTTTACTCTTCTTCTTATGCCTTTGCACTACTCATCTAGCTAATTGGGTCTGTCTCTCATGCCTAGAGTGAGGTCAATATAGGGTATAGCCTAATACCATTCAGTCCTTGGTCACTCAATCCCTCCTCCCAAATTTCAGCTGAGATTTTTCTCTGTACCTATTACCACAGAGTCGATTTTGAGGTCTCTTTTGCATTAGGTTCCAGCACCATCCATCCAGCTCCAAAGAGTCAAAAGAGGCCCCATGGTCATTTCCATACTTTTTATCCACTAAGGCAGTGCTTTTTAGTGGCATGATTATTTGTCATACCGCATGTCTGACAGTCGGATTAAATTAATATGATACTTAATGGGCCTCTTATTAGACAGCCCTGCTGTAGGGAAATAAACCTGACATCCCAGACCATTAAAAATATGCCATCTCCCACAGCACATGCCCACAACTGGATGGAAAACACCTCTTCAAACCCATAACTCAACAAAGTTTGAATTCAGATTTTTGCCACAATAAAAAACTCTAAAACCTCACAAATTCAAATTTTGATAAATAGATCTCCCCTTTGTTTCAGTGCCTTGCAAAAGTATTTAGACACTTGACCATTTTATAATTTTACAGAATAACAATCGTGACTATGTTATTTGCATAAATATAAAATTAACAAACATTAATATTTTGTAGAGCCACATTTTGGGTATGTATGTATCAGCATTGCACACTGAGTGTGATTTTGACCAGTTCTTGCAGAATGATTTGTATGGATTGCTCGAAGGGATTGTGCACCTCAAATAGCACTTTAGGTTCTAAGTTGAATTGAGATCAGGGATTTCACTGGGTCATTGTATCACTACTGTTACTTTGGTCTTGTGTGGTATAAATTGCTGGAAAACTGAAGCTTGGTAGAATGTACATCTGTCAAGAAAGCAATGATCCAAAACATAAAAGCCAAAAATGTAAATGTTCTACAATGGTCCGAGATCCAATCTCAGTCCAATTGACTATTTGGTACTATTTGAAAATTGAGGCGCTGAAGTCATCCAATTTATGTATACAGTCCAGAGCAAATATTTCTTAATGAATGAGCCAAATTAAGATGCACTAAAGAGGGAGCAATCAGCAAAGGAAAGGAGAAAGGGAAAAGAAGCTAGCTGGGAGCCTATGAGGAACGAGAAGGGGGAGGAGATTCATAGTGAAGCTTAGGTTGGTAATGTCCTAACCCACGCCTACCCAAACTGTTCCCTTCCTAACCAATGCCAAGTAGGCCTGAGACAGTAATTTTATACCTATTCTATCCTACCCTTTATGATTTCCAACCAGTGGCTCGAGAGCAACAAATTGCCCACCAACCCCTTGGCTGTTGCTCCCAGTGGCCTCAAAGCAGGTGCTTATTTTTGAATTCTTGGGTTGGTGGCAAGTTTTGCTTGCATAAAAAATCAAGTATACAGCCAAATAGATCCTCCTATAGGCTGCCAGTGAACATAGAAGCTATCAAAAAGCCAATCCCACCCCTTATTTTTCACCCCAATATATTTTTTCATGATTGTGTTGCTCCCAAACCTTTTTTTACAATTGAATGTGGCTCACTGGTAAAAAAGATTGGGGACCCCTGCTCAATGGTGATGTCAGATAGCGGGGAAGGCTCAGTAACACACTATCCCACCAACTATTCTACAAAGATACCCTGCTAGGTTCCAGGGAACAGAATGCCCTATCTGTTAATCAAGTGTCCAGGAGTAGTCAGCACTTTACTGTGTCAAAAAGCCAGGCAATTTACCATCTAGAGTTATCTGCTCAATAACACAGTAATGTTGCTCTGCAAAAAGGTATCACATGCTAACTATAGCCTTTTAGCCATAACAAATTTATTCCAGTGCATGTGAATAACATGTTGCTTTACTTGGGGTGTCTTCATGAATATAAACTGCTACTATATGCCTGGCAGACTTTAGCTTTTAACGCAGAGTAAGTCCAGTTCTGACCACATGGTGCCAAGCTAGGGGTGGTTAAAAAATTTCTAAGATACATTTAAGAGAACATTCTACATTCAGAACAGTTAAAGCACATAATATAATGATGTCTTAACACTATAATGGGCGCCTACAAATAGTTAAGGCCAGTGCTGAGCCTAGTCTTGGCTGCCCTGCTCAATTTCCGTGGAGAATCTGCCTGTGGTTTGAATCAGACATTCTCTTGGCAGAATATTCGCTGCTACATGCAGAGGAAGAGGAGGCAGATCATGAGTAAATGTTTCTGTTCAGTCAGCCAACATACAGTGAATATGGAGGAAGGGATCACATGGGAATGCAGTGTATTCCCAAGGTCCCACTGCTCTCTCTACTGATTCCCACTCATTCTACTAGTCGGGGTTTATTGTCTGTTTTCTATTTCACTTTATTAGTGCAAGTAATTAGGCATAACAAGACAATACAGCTAGATTTTTCAACGGAATTCCACAGGGGAATCTAAAGTGATAATTGGTAGCCCAGGAATATTTATTTGGTGAGATTGACCTCTGTTTCGACCAAAAGAATTTCCTGGGAGAGAATCATTAATTTATTGATTAGAAGAAAACTATAGCTCAAAGGTAAATACTTGAATATTTGTAAAATTCACAGTTATACTGTGTATATATATATATACTGTATATATATATAACATTTTATACAATGTGTGATCCCTTGAGGCAACAACTGCCCTGTAACTAAAGTTGCAAACCATAATAGTCATGGTCCAAGATACAGTATATTGCTGTCTAAGTACAATTTGCCTAGTTTCCCCTAACACACATATCTTTTATTTCCATATCTTTTAAGACTTATCCAGCTCCTCAATGCAATTTTTTACTCTCAAGGGCACACAAAGCTTATGGATCACTTCACTCTGCCTGTTTATTTTAATGAGGAGGAGAGAAGCCGATCAGCTCAAATCAGCATCTTACTCCATCTGCACTGAAAAGTACAGCATCCATCTGCATATGGATACATGGAGCATGGTGGTGGGCCTGAAAATGGACACTTCACTTTGTGTGCCTTTGCCCTTAGAGCAGGACACAGGAAGCCTTATTAGAATGTACAAAAAGTTGGAGAGCAACATAAGCATGCAAAAAGTGGTCTTGATGATCCGTATAAGGGCTGTGATTGGCCATTTGGTAGTCCCTATGTAGACTGGCAGCCTACAGGAGGCTCTTTTTGGCAGTACACCTTTTTTCTTTTGCAATTAAAACTTTCCTCCAAGCCAAGAATTAAAAAAAAAACACTTATTTTGAGGCCACTGAGAGCAACATCCGAGAGGTTGGTGAGCAACATGTTGATTGTGAGCCATTGGTTGGGAATCACTGACTTAGAGCATCAATATGCCACCCATAGGATTTACTAAATATGGCAAAGTACTCACTTCTTAACATTAAGTCAAGAGCCACAAGGGCACCAGATTAAAATCCAAAAGATACAGATTCCTCTAGTGATAAGAAAGATGTTGTTTACCATTGTTCTGTTCAATCTGGCACTATGGACTATGAACTGAGACGAGTAGCCTCTGTATCTTGGTTTCCCTTACTATTGCCTTTAGCAGGGAAACACTCCCTTCAGAACTCTATAGGGGTCATTTACAAAGTACAATTGTAGAAGTAGTAAGCAGTGCCAAGCCAGGTGGGCACCCTAGACAATCTGGCTAGCCGCTTAGCTTCCTACCAACTGCCGAGTGAGCGAATAGGTGGTTTAACTTTGCAATTTGCCTAAGGAACATCATTGCAGACTTGAGAGAGTAATGTGTCACTATATTAACAGTTTGCCGATCAGGCACATTACAGTGGAGCACAATGTGTCCAACATCACTAGGTCACGGGTGTATGAATCTTCATGCAAGAAGACAGATACATAGCCATAGGCAATTAGTGCATATTCAGATCAGCTTGTGGTAGAGGGATTGAAAGCCTTTAGTAAACAAAGTATAGGGCATTGCACGCAGTATATTTCCTTTCAAGTAGGAGTATTGAGGGCACACAAATATCTTTATATCTTTTAAACAATGTCTGTGACTACCACACCTGTAGTCCTGAGGTTAATAAATAAAATGCAGTTCCTTGGTATACATATGGAGATGATGGTTATAAGACATGTTGGAATGTTAGCATTACTAGCGTGTGTTTCTAGGCCTCATTTAGTTGTTTCTTTGTACTGGCACTCATTTATGCGTGTAACTACTTCTGTGTGTCATCCTAAACGAATCTGAACATGGCGTGCACCATTTGGCAAATTTACGGTTTATAATTGAAAATAAAATACATAAAACAATTGAGTTTACAATACACATTGCCACTACGTGAATTAGCTGGAGACCAGCTGCTCCGTGTTCTGTGTACTGAGGGAAAGCCGCCATCCAGTGTGGGGTGATGGGACTCATGGGATGTGACCCTAAACACAGAATTCCTGGGAGCTGGCTCTGAACAGCATACAAACAGAATCCCAGCCAAACCAAAGAGCTGATTCATAAAGATTTAACTGTTTTAACCATGAAAGGACCTAGAACACAGAGTTACAGAAGTGGATTGATGGCAGATTTTCCCAGTATTTTACATTATCGAAGCGTACAATATCCTGTCTCAAGTAAGAATATGCACATCCAATTAACAGTTGGTTTATTTAGCTAATACTTGGTAAATTAGACATAGAAAAATAAAGAAAAACATTACACATGAGTTTAAAGTTCACTTTTGTTTTCTTGAGTTTTCCTGTCCTTTACTTTTAGTGTATATATATATATATATATATATATATATACCTTCAACCTTCGACTACGACTTTGATTCGAATGATTTGAACTAAAAATCGTTTGACTATTCGACCATTCGAAGGGTTTAATCGTTCGAACAAATGATTTTTACTTTGATCGAAAAAGTATTTGCGCAAAATCCTTCAAATTCGATATTTGAATTCAAAAGATTTAACTTCAAGGGTCGAATTCGAGGGTTAATTAACCCTCGATATTCGACCATTAGTAAATGTGCCCCTGAGTGTTTAACATACTAGGAGCTCTAATTCAACACTCCAGGGCCAGCTGTCTAATTAATGCAAGAGGATTCTCCAATAAGAATCTTGTGTGGTTGGAGTGTAGCTGGCTTTGTGTTCTTTGTTCAAATTATTTTGGCTGGAGAATATTATCATCCCTGAAGGCATAAAACACATTTTTCTTGCATATAAACAGCTCTATATTAGTGCTTCTGGTGTCTGATTACAGGAAGCTAAGATTAGCAATGTAGACTCTATAAATTAGAGTTGGCCGACATATCACTAGCTAGTAACTTTGTCACAGGAGAATCATCTTGCATGTTTGGACAGCTTGCTTTGTAGAGGTGGGAATGGGAATATTATCCACTATGGTAACAGAAGAATGAAATGCTAAGAATGATCAGGACTAGATTTACACTTTATCTAGTAATACAGGTTGTTCTGATTTTCTGCGAGATTACCCTTTGTTCTTCGGGAGGATGCCACCTAGCAACAGCTGTTGGGTTAGGCGGCAGCCTCCCGAATTGATCGCTGGAAACTTCTAATGCTCTGAAAGAGCGGGAAGAAGTTACAGGAACAGGATCTCTTAACTCTCGCGAGATCTTGTTCCTGTCAGAATTTTTCACAGCGCTGTGATGGAGGACACACTCTCTGTAACGGCTACTGAGTCGTTAGAAATTTCTCCTCACAGACAGTTTAAAAATGTTAAGCAAAGGAGACGAATTCAGTCTCCAGATAATTCTTCATCCTCGGAAGAGGAATTCATAAAAAATAAGAAAAAGAAAAACTATAATATTCAAGACTCTTCCTCAGACTCTGGTAAGAGTTCAACAGACAGCTCTCCTAAGGCAAAAAAGTCTCGTTTGAGACAGAAAGGAAAGGAGAAGAAAAGAAATTTGGTCCCGTTTGGGATTTCACAAAAATTACCCAGAAAGGGTCATTTTAAACATTATGATAGCAGCAGTCATTCTTCATTATATTCTGAAGCGGTTGCTTCTGATTCTGAGCCCGTAGCTGGCAATTCAAAAATCTCTGAGGTGGATTGGGATTGTGAAAAAACAATGAAATCTTCAGCATCCTCTGTTAGAGGGAAAATAAGTGACACACAAATGTCAAGAGTTGATCTCCTGGGAAAAACACCTCCACCAAAGTTATTTAATGCCAGATGGGCACTTAATGATAAATCTGAGGTGTATGATTTCACAAAGTATGCCTTTCGCTCTTCTTTAATGAAAGAAGATGACTTGGTTTTAAGAAACCATATTGGAATCCCGGATATACAGGCTATGTTAGCACCAGAAGTAGACCCTGCACTATCCTCTATTACTGGTACTGTGACCAATAATGACAGGATGGATCAGTCCTTGCGCAATATACAATTTAAAATTGCAGATGCAGCCGGTCCTTTGTTACTCATGCTTGATAAAGCAGAACAAGAAGGACAACAGTCCAGAAAGAATATTCATTCCTTGCAATCTTCAAAATTAGCTCTTCTTAAAGCATCCACCAGGGCTGCATTGATGATTGGCCAGGCTTTTAACCATGTCACAAGTGTGAGAAGAGCTCGTTGGTTACATACTATGGGCATGTCAGACCTGGCTCCAAAATCACATGAATTTCCAAATTTTGAGGACTCTAATTTATTTGGTCCAGATTTTATTAAGGAGGTAAAATCACGCTATAAGGCAAGAAAATCATTTGGGGACTGGAAAAGACCTTCCTTTTTCAACAAAAAACCCTTTCGTGGAGAGGGACGTCCTTACAGAGCTCAGGGGTCGTCCCGTGAAGCCTCACAGAGCTATAAAAGACCTTTCTTTGGCCAGAGAGTCCAGTCCAGTGGACGAACAACCAACCCTAAGTGGTCTACTGGTTATAAGAAAAGAGTGCCAGGTAAACAAAACATTTTCCCAGTCAGAAATTTTACCTTTATGGCAAACAATAACCACAGACAAATGGGTTTTAAACATAATAAGAAGGGGCTTGTACCTTCCTCTAAAATCTTTCCCACTTCAAATTTCAAACAGATACAGAGACACCAGTGCAGTTCTAGACGGTGCCTTAGAAAAGGCTTTGCTAGAGGGAAAGATAGAACTCTCAGACCTTTCACAGTCAGGCTGGATAAGTCATCTTTTCCCAATACCAAAGCCGGATGGTTCTGTCAGACCAGTCCTGAATGTGAAGTCTTTAAACAAATTTTTAAAAAGGAAACGTTTCAGAATGGAAAGCATTGCAGATCTCACATACCTATTGAAAGAAAATGCTTATTGCATAAAGATAGATCTAAAGGATGCATTCCATGCTATAAAAATATCAAAAAATCACAAAAGGTTTTTGAGATTCCAGTGGAAGAAAAATATTTACCACTGGAATGTAATGGTGTTTGGCCTCTCCAACGCTCCATACACATTTTCCAGGGTAATGAAATCAGTAATTTCTCACATAAGACAAAAAGGGATAACATGCATCTTTTATCTGGACGACATTCTTATTCTAAATCCAGATATTTCAGTTCTCATAGACCAAAGACAGATGTTCATCACTTTAATGCAAAAATTAGGATTCACAATAAATTGGGAAAAATCAGTACTAAACCCTTGCCAATCAATAACATTTCTGGGATTCACAGTAGATACAACAAGGTTAACCCTTTCCATTCCCAAAGAAAAGTGGGAACATATTCAGGTTTTCATAGCCCAGTTGCTACCACTTCATCAAGTTTCCCTACGTTTAATTGCAGCAGCAATAGGGAAAATAATTGCTTTGTCCCCAGGATGCACTCAAGCACCTCTTCTGTGTCGGCACTCACAAATGTGGCTAGCACAAAAATTAAGGGAAAATATTCACTGGAAAAAAAAAAAAAAAAATTAACACTTCCAAACAAAGTAAAAAGGGAACTCGCTCTGATAACCTGGCAAACCCAGCCTTTCCCAAAGCCACTAATAAAAAACGATTACGACATTATCATAACAACGGACGCCTCCTTAAGAGGTTGGGGAGCTTACACTCACGTAGGAGCAGTCAGAGGTCTTTGGTCAGGAAAAGAAAAGACACTTCACATAAATGTATTAGAGCTAAAGGCGATGTTTTTAGGCTTAAAGGCTCTAATATCCCCAAATATTCAAAAGTCGGTGTTAATTCAGTCAGACAACAAAACAGCAGTTTCATATGTAAACAGAATGGGAGGAACAAAATCAAAAACACTTTGTTATTTGGCGTTAGACCTTTGGGATTGGGCTTTTTCCAATCAAATCACATTACACGCCACATATATTCCCGGAGAGGAAAACGAATTAGCAGACGCTTTATCGCGTCAAAAGATAACACTATCACAAGTCTCACTAAAAAAGGACATTTTCCACAAAATAGAGACACAACTGGGAGAAAGATCAATAGATTTATTTGCATCCCAGACATCAGCTCAAACAAAGAAATTTGTAGCCAGAACCTGGACAAGCAATGCATGGAGAATGGATGCACTTTCCTTCCCATGGACAGGTTTAACAAACCTTTATGCCTTTCCCCCTCCATATATTCTCCCGAATGTTCTCCAAAAAAATTCAAATGGAGGGAGTCAAAGATCTAGTCCTGGTGTATCCAATTTGGCCATCCAAACCATGGTTTCCACTGATACAACCCCTAATTTCAGGCAGGAAGGTTCCATTGGGGTTCACTCAGGACTGTTTTCAGGGTACACAAGAGATACTGAAGAACCTACCAACACTAATGTGGATTGCAGCTCCAATTTCTTATACCAAAATCCTTCATTGAAACATTCTACCATAAAGCTGATAAATTCTTCCCTTCGATCTAGAACATGTAAAAAATATAATTCCCTCATTGCGGAATTTAAAACTTGGATGTACCCTCATTTACAAGACTCAAATAAAGGGATTTCACTACACTCGGCATTAGATTTTTTAGCATATAAGTTTGAACAAGGGACAGCTTCTAATACCCTAAAATCTTACGGTTCAGCACTAAATTTCTTAATTCCAAATTTCACGGATAGTAAACTCTATTTGAGATTAATCAGAGGAGCTTGTTTATCAAGACCAATTTGTCCCAAATATGACAACACTTGGGACACCGAACCTCTGTTGCAGTACCTATCTATGATAGATAATCAGAATGCAGACTTGAGAAGCCTTACTATAAAAGTGACTGCTCTCTTAGCTTTAGCTCTAGCAGCAAGAGGGGCAGAACTAACTCTCATCCACATAACAGACCCATGGTTTTCTTCAACCCCAGGTGGTTTCCACATTATTCTTAAAGGTAGAACTAAAACGCTTATTGAAAACTCATCTCCAGTGGAAGTAGACTTAATAAGAGATGAGGAAGATACATCTTTATGTATTGTATCGGCTTTATCCACCTACTTAGAAAAATCTAGGGAGGTAAGAGGTGATATGTCGCAATTACTCTTGACAACAAGAAATCCTTTTCGTCCCGCTAAAGTAAACACAATAAGAGGGTGGATACTGCATGCTATGAGTCAGGCCTCGATTGATACTACCATATTTAAAGCACACTCACTAAGATCAGCCACAGCCACAAAGGCAGCATCAAAGGGTATATCACTTCCCATCATACTTAAAGCTGCCAGGTGGTCTTCTCAGAGGACATTTGCAAAATATTATTGGAGACCTACAGAGCAAGAAAAAAATCAATTTCATTCGGGCAACCACCAGGTGTGTGCTATTCTACCCAACAGCTGTTGCTAGGTGGCATCCTCCCGAAGAACAAAGAGGAGTTTGCAGGAATCTATGATCTGCGAACTCTATTTGTTCTAGGGAATAAGGATAGCCACCTAGCAACAGCGCCCATCCCACCCACCCAAGTTAACTGGTGGTTTAGTTTTTACAGGTGTTAAATTGATAAATAGAAAATAATCAAAGATTTTCTTTTCTCTACAGGATTCAACAAGCCAGCTAAGGTGGATAATAACTCATCTACTAAAGATACAAAGTAGAAGATATTTCAGTCAAACAAGATACACTGAAATTGTATTTCAATTGAATTACAAAGTATCTCATACCAAATGTCACTAAAGAATGTAATTTGTTACAATTACAAATATCTTACATAAAAGTTTCTTTATTATCTCTTCCTCTCAAGGAATAAAGAGTTACACTGTTTATTTCAAAAATGTGTTTTTTCACTCTTATTTGAAAACAGGTATACTTAAGGATAGTCATCACCAGTCTTCCGAAAAATTCTGACAGGAACAAGATCTCGCGAGAGTTAAGAGATCCTGTTCCTGTAACTTCTTCCCGCTCTTTCAGAGCATTAGAAGTTTCCAGCGATCAATTCGGGAGGCTGCCGCCTAACCCAACAGCTGTTGCTAGGTGGCTATCCTTATTCCCTAGAACAAATAGAGTTCGCAGATCATAGATTCCTGCAAACTCCTCTTTTTCAACACATCAAAGATGACTGAGAAATGCATTGGCATTGACAAAGGTGACTGAGAAACGTACTGTGCTTGTCTGTAGGAGCGTATTAGCAAGTCTGTAGAAACATATTGTGCATGGCTGAAGAAAGGTATTTTGCATGAACTAAAAATATTCTCTCAGCTGCTGCTTATCTCCATTTACATTAAGAAGAACAATGCCCCAAAAATATTTTGTGGCACTTTTAATTTGGCTGCTGGTTTAAAGATGGCCTTTTTTTGGAAACAGTAAAGGGGATGTAAAGGCAAAAACAAAATCCATTGCAAATCTCTACATAGTCGCTGACTGCTCTACAGGGAAACAAACAAAGCTGCTTGAGTTCTGCACAGCTAAGAAGTCAGGTTTCTTAAAAAAACGGTACACATTTTTTAATTAAAGAATATTGGCGATAGGTTTCTTTTTCATTAAAGAAAGCAAAAAATGGGATTTTATTTTTTTGCCTTTACATGCCCTTTAAATCTATTTGCTCACTATCATAAGACCTCTGTCTTTTCATCAAGCCTTGGTTATACAGTACATAGACTCAAACCTGCCAACCTCACACCAGGGTTACTTCCTGACAGCTTGGTCAAATATTGGTAATATGGTAGGGCCCTGTTTTTGAACTGTTTGTAATCATAAAGAAAACCCTGTTGAAGTTTTCCTTTATTACAAAAGGCTGTTTAAAGATTTCCAAGCTTTTTTGGAGCATATTTATGAAAAATCATAACAAAATCATTCTACATAATCTGTGGGCTTTGATTTGACATTTTTCAACATATTTCAAGATATTTGGATATATGTATTAATGCTGCTCTGCCTCTGTATAGTGTTGTTTAAGAATAGTTTTAGTAGAATGTATCTAAAGACAATGTTTCTGTTACCCTTGAAATCAGGATTTGGTAGCTGTTGGGCTTACTTGTAACTTGTATCTCTCTGATTTGTTAGTGTCGCTATAAATCCCAGTGAAATATCCTATCCATTATTGTATAATTGAATTGGAGAACCCTTAAAGGGGTTGTTTACCTTCCACACATTTTTTTCAGTTCAGTTGTTTTCAGATTGTTCCCCAGAAATAAAAACTTGTTTCACTTACTTTCCATTATTTATTAATTTACTGTTTTTCCAAAATCTAAGTGTAAAGTTGAATGTTCCTGTCTCTGGTGTTTGAACACTAGCAAAAATTCACCAGCGTTACGTCATTTCGGTACTTCACCGATTTACTAACGGTCGCCGGCGTAACTTTGCTTGCGAAGGAGATATACTTCACTCCCTAACGCCTGGCGAATTTAACTGAATGTTAGCTCTTGCACCAAACTTGCCTCCGCCACCTCAGACCAGGCGAAGTGCAACAGAGTAGATAGGACTTCTTAAAAAAATAGTTGAACATTTTTCAAAGTCCCAAAAAACGCTGGCGACTTTTCATTTTTCAGGGTGATAGGCTGCAAAAGATCGTAAATTTTTTCTGGGGTACCCGGCTTCCCCCCTACTTTTCCTAACATATGGCACATAAACTATACACTGGGCTCATGTTAAGGGCAATATAACAACTCTATTTCATTTTATTAAGGTTCCCTGGGCTTGTGTAGTGTAATGTATTTGCTGCAACATATACGTCCATTGTACTTTAACTTCCACCATATGCAAATGAGGCAACGCTAGCACAACTTCGCTTGCAGCAGTAACACTAGTGCAACTTCACCAGCGTTTGGTACCCTGGACTCAACTTGAATTAGCGTTGTTCTGGTGAATCCACGCCTGGCGAAGTGTTACGAAGTGGGCGAAGACATCTCTGGTGAATTTTCGGAGGTTTGTAAATTTGCCCCTAAAACTTAGTAATTATAAAAATATCCTTTTTGTTTGTGAATGTTAATCTTTCTTTAAAAGTTGAGTATAATAGATGGGGACCTAGTTAATTGCTAAAACGTTTTACAAATCTCTTTGATTCTATTGGTTTCTCTTCATGGTCTGGTGGTTCTCTACATCAAGAGCCAAGGATGGGCACCCTAAATCCAGAACTGGTGCTAGGCTCCCTGGTCTCGGTTCTTGCTTCCTTTCACATCAGGAGGAGCCCTTTAGCAAATTGGATGCCACCAGGTCTTAATGAGAGGAGACAAGCAAAGGGTTCTGGATGTGCAAAGGGGCAGGCCAGGGTCAGTGCGGACAGAGTACTAGCGAAGTCAGACAGGCCAGGTCGGTACAGGCAGAGTTCAAATGAGGTCAGACAGGCAAGGGTCAATACAGGTAGAATAGTCAGGCAGGCAGGAATCAGGATTAACAGAGTTCAGAATAGTCAGGCAGGCAATGGTCAATATTGGCAGAGTTCAGAGCAAACAGACAGGGGTCAAAACCAGGAATCAAACATGATATAACACACCCAGGATACTAGCAAGTAGAACCTAACAATGGGCAATGAGTTTGGATTCAAAGCCCCTTTAAATATTCAAAAGTTTGTGCCAAAACGTGATGATGCCAGCGATGCATAAAACCCGGAAGTGCGCGCCGCGCGTGCCCTATTGATTACCGGCATTGGAGGCGGAAGGACCACGTGGCGGGCGTCCCGACCAGCCCACTAGACCACCAGGGTGATTGATCATTACAAGCCTATAACTTCTTTATAATCATTCCCCTCTCTAGGAAGAACAGAAATCTGCACAAATAAAAAGTACACAGTTCCTTCTGTCCTTTTTATGGATTCTTTACATGAAACTGAAGCTGTTGCACACATTGCAGAGAAATTACTTACCATGCAATGGTTGCTAAAATTGTTGTTGGTGAAATTGCTTGAACTGGCCACTTATTCTTAAAAATGTCTAAGGAAGCAAAATAAAGAGAAAATGGATTCTCTATTGTCCTAGACATGAGCCCACCATAAAAAATGTGGCATGAGCTTCAAATGGTATTAAACATAACCCCACTTTAAAATATGAAAAAACACCAGTGTTTTGTCTTTTTTATGACTTTTTAGCATACAGGATATAATGACACTGACATAAGTTTGTGGAAGATGTACAGTAGCTTCATCTTATCGATTCTCCAGGTATAATCTTGCGAAGCAGACTCAGGTGAAAAGGGTAACGTAGTGGAAACTTCGCACTTTGATGAATTTTTGAGTAACACCTGAGTGAAAATTTGACTGGCAAAAGGGAGTAAAACATCATTAGTGATGAGCTCTCTTGCTAGCAAATGGTCCTGTAAGCCTTTTAGTAAATTGGCAATGTCCCTGCAAATTGCCATTTTGGCCAATTTTCGTGACAGCCTCTTTCCCATTGTTCTATTGTTAGACTGCTGGAGGAGGGAAGAGAGGTGTTGACATCACTCAAACTTGCAGTAAAGCAGTAAAGAGTGACTGTAGTTTATCAGAGCACAAGTCACATGACTGGGGGCCAGGGGGCACCTGGGAAACTGACAATATGTCTAGTCCCATGTAAAATTTCATAATTAAATATAAAAAAATTCTGTTTTCTCTTTTGAAAAACGGATTTCAGTGCAGGATTCTGCTGGAGCAGCACTATTAACTGATGCACTTTGAAAACAACATGTTTTCCCATGACATAATCCCTTTAATTCACTTTCCAATTTTAGAGGGACAGTCACAATTTTGATAGTTCAACTCGCAGTCCCGGGTTTGTTACTGATATGTTCCAACTTTCTCTTTGATCTCCTGCACTGAACAGCCAGCAAAAGATACAAAGTTTGTAACTTAATTAACTTTTGGCAGAGTGCCCTGAATAAGTGACAGGTGCACTTAGATACTTTTGTAACAATTTAAGATCAGCAAAGAAACAATTGCAAGTATTTAAGATAAACAAGTCTCTTGGGGAAACTGTGACTTGCAGCTTAAAGGGCAATTCAACTTCATTAGCAAAATTGTAATAACACATAAAAAACACAGAAATGTGTTCAAACTTTTCATAACCTGCCACATTTTGTAAAATGAACATGGTAGGGGATGTGGCAACAAAAATAGGCGGGTCCAAAAATGACGCCGCGCTACATGAGGCAAATCTTTTTGTCTTTCCATTTGAAAGATACACTGGCCGTTCACTAGTATTCTTAAATTCTCAATTATTTCCTAGCTTGAATGATGCATTGTGCATGGGTTAATTTCAGAATTTGGCGTCTCCCCTTGTTTTGTGACAAGACCAAGAAATGGTCCAAGCTTTCTGGTGAGTGAAAAAAATTCAAATCTTTACAGTCCAGGGGGACATATACACACAGATGTTTCTATGAGTTATATGCACAGCACCTGCGAGTAACATCAGGAGCTTTGACAGAATCCGTGGAAACCATCATCTCTAATACCCCACTCAATAGAGGGTGATGAAACAATTATGTTGGTCTTTAGGAAGAAAAAAAAACATTCTGGATAAAATGCAGCGTCAACACGTCAGTACACTCATAAATAAGTGGGCAGTATCTTCCATGAAGCAAGACAACAAAATCCTCAGATGTCTTATAAAAAGCTCTGAGTTAAGTTATTTGCGAGTTAAAGGAGTGGGTTTCACAGGCACTTTGTTCTGACTCACACTATACAAAGACGGCGCCTAAATACATATGTATAAGCATGCACGTTGGCTCACGTTAAAAATATATCTTAGAATTGCTGTGTACTTGTGCAGAGAAAACAGAAAATGGGGACATCGTTACCTTTCATTGTCTCCTATCACTCACCCTCATGCAATACCAATTAATGCCAGTGAAAGAGTTTTCTTTGTATTAAGTATTAGCCAGTCATGGAGGCTTACAGATGAACTGAAAAGACTCCCGTAGCGATAGTTCCATTAGTAATATAAATCTAGGACCTGTGTTCATAGCTACACAAAAGTGTGGCTGTCTAGTTTTTTTCAGCTGGCTTCGGCACACTTCGACCAGACAAAATATCGAAAGGACAACGCTAATTCACTAAAATGCGAAGTTACATCCAGGGCGACAAACGATGGTGAAGTTTCGCTAGCGTTAATTCGGCAAGCAAAGCGAAGTTGCACCAGCGTTGGCTAATTTGTATAAGGTCGGCAAGTTAAATTTCAATGGTCGTATATGTTGCAGCAAATACATTACACTACACAAGCCCAGGGAACCTTAATAAAAGAAAATAGAGTTAATGTTCTACACATTAGCCCAGTGTATAGTTTATGTGCCATATGTAAGGAAATGTAGGGGGAAGTCAGGTACCCTAAAAAATTATGATCTTTTGCAGCCTATCACCCTGAAAAACTGAAAAGTTGCAAGCATTTTTTGGGACTTAGAAAAATGTTCAACTTTTTTTTGAGGAGTTTATCTACTCTATTGCACTGCCTGGTCTGAGGTGGCGAAGGAAAGTCTGGTGCAAGAGGTCATGTTCAGTAAAATCTGCATCTTGTGAATTTGCGTAGTTACATCCATACAACAGAACGAAAATTCACCTGGCTTTAGAGTGCGAAGTAGCGCTAGAGTCTATCTCCTTCGCTAGTGAATTTACGACAGCAGCCGTTAGTAAATCGGCAAAGTACCGAAATGACGTCATGCTGGTGAATAGTCACTTCGCCAGCGTTAGTCACTTCGTCCTTTAGTAAATTTGCCCCTATGTGAGTGTATGGAGGGGTTGGCGTGTGTGTATGTATGAAGCTGGGTTTCAGGTGTTGAACTTGATGGACTTTGGTCCTTTTTCAACCTAACATTTATTTGATGGCAACTAAAGCCATAGATGCACAGATAGAGACAAATGTAACAAAGTTTCAGGTAATGTTCGTACCATGGTGATAAGTAATTTAGTTGATCGAACAGGTTAGAAAATTTCTGTTGGGTAACGATAATATCTTTGCATGTATTGCCTATCTGATCATATCCATGGGTGACTGTCACGACTATTGTCACTATTATCTTTTGTACGCTAATTTATAGCCAGAATATTGTGTGATTTGTTATTTACGGTTCTGCAGTATTGCTGCAACACTACATACCGTATCTAGCGCTATTTGTAAGGTAGTATTCCTGAACTATACCTATACCGTGAAGACATTAGGTCATTTATAAATGCACCCGCAAGTGCAGTTACTCTAAAAAGGATGAAACGTAGAGCTCATAATGCCGCAAGATTTAATTAAAAAAATGTCATGCACAAATTAAGGAAGGCATTAATGTGATGCAAAATTTTGCATCGTTTATCCTCATCAGATTCCTGTTCCAAAGCAAAGAAACAAAAAACATCTGCAGAGCTGGTGCAGTTGAAATAAATCAGCCAATACACATCATGCATCTTACTTTTGGGCTTTGCAGCTAAAGCTTGGAATGACACTTAGGGCCTGGAAACCTCAGGTAGACCTGTGTGCACTAATGTAATCCCTCTATAGAGCTAGCAATGATTTATTTTTGTGGCATTCATTAGTTCATTGCACACATCACTATTTGTCAGTTATAGCCTTTGATCTGTAGGTTCAAAAAGAAGGGTCACAGAGTAAGGATATAGCCTAACATGGATGGAGTTAAAACCCTCATTACACAGACCGGCTACAGGGTCACTCAATCTGTAATGAGAAGAAAATGTAAAACCGTGTGAAATTAAACATTTGGAAAACATTTCTGGCTTTCTTGAGCAGTGGCCTGGATGACTAAAGATAATGTCTCTGATATGGAACAACTATATTCTATCTAACCAAATGCATTCATCACAAGGTTGTCCTACAAAATGTATTAAAATTTGCGGTAGACTTTATGGTCCACAGGGAATATTGCGGTATTACTGTTCCTGTCTGGCATTTTCCTCTATTCTGCTAGGCCCCTTTTAGAGTTTCATGCAATGTGCGAAATAAAAACTTTGAACACTGACCCTGCTGAAATGTTACTTTTTTAATGTATAGAAAGTCCAACAGTCCAGCTTTGAGGTTTTGAGCAGGAAAAACTAATTATAGTCTTAGGACTGCAATGATGGTTACTGTTATGTGGTGTAACAGACAGCATGTTATAATTAGGTCATGACAAAGTAATTCTACTGTGGATACTAATGAAAACAATTTGTGCTACAGAATCTTATTTGTCCCACAGACTAGGCTCTGGTGCCACTCTGTGGTTGCTTTGTGGTTCATTTCTGTTCTCCCAGGCAAAGATGATTCTCTGCAGAGCTCTAAGATTCTTCCACAATGCAATGCAGATTGTTGGAGGAGAAACATATAGAAAATTAGTTAATTTGTCCCCAAATACTGTAATTCCAACGCAAGGTGAAAGTCAAGAACTTTATTTCTTCATTCTAAATAGAAAGCTGAGCAAATTAGTGGTGTTTCTTCAAAGCTCCACCCTCTCCACCACATAGAATGTTCAAGGGTGGCCTGGCGCACAATCACAGACACCAACCCACCAGTCCACCCCACTCACTTTGCCACTGTCCACCGCTTGCAGCAGAAGCACAAGCAGGCAGCAACGTTAGCAGAGCCAGGGAGTGTGAATAATGTGCAGCAGACCCCATCCTTGTACCCTGGGCCCATGCAACCTTCTGTACCTCCTTTATCAGTCAATATTTAAATGAAATTTGTATGTATCTGTCTTTCTGTTAAAAATGATGCTGAAGATTTTGGTGCTTTATATGCACATGTAATATTAATAGTAATCACAGAATAATGGTTGCAAATATCTTAGCAAGACCTTAAATACATAAAATTACAGACATAATGAATACTATATATAGTTATTTAGACCACCAGTGTCTATATTCTCTTATACAGTTACATCCATTAGCTCCTGCACATCTTCTTGTCCACATTTTGACAGTACAATAGGGAAATGGTTTACTTAAATGTTGATAAATTTATGGTCAGGTCTGAAGTTGAAAAGTGACATTATGTCTTTCCTCTTTCTCTTAGCTAGAAATGAGTGGTGAGAGATACTAAGGGACCTTTTTACTAACAATCGAATAGCATTTTTTCCTACAATTTTCCTGCTTTTAATCAAATCAGACTTTTAGGGGCAAATTCACTAATGCGTGAAGCGGCTAACTCAAGCGCAAATTTGGCAGAGTGACGTCTTTTCATTACTTCGTCCATTTACGTAAATTCGCTAACGGAGTGGTCCTAATCTAGCGCTACTTCGCATCCTTACCACAGGTGAAGTTGCGCTATGGCGAAGGGACGTAACTACACTAATTCACTAACTTTTACTGAACATTTTACTGAACGTTACCTCTTGCGCTAGACTTGCCTTTGCCGCCTCAGACCAGGTGAAGTGCAATAGGGTAGATAGGGCTTGTGAAATTTTTTCTAAGTCCCAAAAAACGCTGGCGTCTTTTACTTTTTTAAGGGTGATAGACTGAAAAAGATCGTACATTTTTTTGGGGGTACCCTCCTTCCCCCCTACATTTCCTAACATATGGCACCTAAACGATACAGTGGGCACATGTATAGGGCAATATAACAACTTTATTTTATTTTATGAAGCTTTCCTGGGCTTGTGTAGTGTAATGTATTTGCTGCTACATATACGTCCATTGTACTTTAACTTGTCGCTGTATGCAAATTAGGCATCGCTAGCGTAACTTCGATTTGCTTGACGAATTAACGCTAAGAGCATATTCGAAGCCTTTCACCTCCCTGAGCTCAACTTTGGATTTTAGTGAATTGGCGAAGTGTGGTGAAGGCGTCGCTAGCATGTTTTTGGCTCTTAGTGAATTTGCCCCTTAGTGGTTTTTGGATTTTTTCCCCCTAGGAATTGTCCCAAAAACTCAAATTGTTAGAGGTTTTTGAGGTATTCATATTTTGAGCACATCGTTCATCGGTTTTCATCCATCCTTTTTATATTTGGATCTTTGAATAAATTCAGTGGCATTGGTGATTTTAGAGTTAGTGAGTTCAATCAAAGTCCAAAAACCTCTAAAACCACTAAAATCCGACCTTCAATAAATAACCCGCCATGGGTCATGTACTTGTACAGTGTGTACAGTGTGTAATTGCAGACCTAATTCACAGTTTTTTACCCAGATTGATTGTTGTCTGTGTCCAATTCCTTTAGCACGGGTTCGCTATGTGTATTGACCCTGGCATCATGTGCAACTATACAGAGGAACACAGACAGACTTAAATATCGTCAGTTAGTGCAATTGCATCCATTTTTCCATGACAACAACTACAGTTGCAGTCATAAATAAGACCTGCTGTGTGGAGCCCATTGTTGTCATCAATGCAGGTTTCTGAACCCTGAAGAGGGATAATTATCAGAATGATTAAAAGAAAGCATAAGACAATAGCACACTACTTGACCATTGCTATAAGGAAGGAATGCTTTTATATCTTCTTTGTAAAAAGAAACCAAATTGCTCTGCCTATGGCCATTCACTTCTGAGTTCTCAGGTGATCCCTATCACTGACTGCTGGCGTCTGCCATATTTGGAGTGTACTATAAACCCCCACAGTGGAAATCACTGTGTTACCTCTCCATATTAGGTTCCCAGGACTCGCCTGAACCCTACAGTGCGGTATAGCCATTGGGTCACAAACCTCACTAACTTCTTGGTTGCAACTGAGCTGCCTTTTATAGCTGCCCCTCACCTCCTCTAGTGATCGATTAGAGGATATTACCTACGTTAGCAAGAGTCAACCAAGAACATACTGAGCCTGATTTAGCTGTAGATGGTTCTCAGGTGTTGATCAGACCACAGAGGCACTTTCTCCTTCCCCAAGCCCTATTGTAAGTTGCAGGTCCTAGGACATTCCCAACTCTAGAAGCTTCCAGGGATTACCTGTCATTGGCAACCTTAGGGGTGCTGCTTTCTACTGACCAAATCGTAAATGACACTTTATCACACTTACTGTAACTATATACAATATATATTCTACCTTAGAAGTTTGGGGCTCTCTACAATAGTGGTGATGCCATCCTTTCCCAGAGTATAGGAGAGGTAAAGGCAAGGAGTGCAGGGGATGAGATTGGGGTTTGTACCCTGGTAGCTGAACTAGAAGCCATTGGAGCCCACAGAAGAATCTTTTCAGGACCCTACAAACCTTGGAGAATGTGTGTGTGATTTTTTTAAACCTTTTGTAACAACTCCTCCTTAATACTCCTCTACCCCCAACAGACTGCTGTGCTATTGTTATGCCCCTGATTCCTGCAGTCACAAAATCCTAAATCCTTAACACCACTAGGTTTATCTCACTATTAATTCCAAGTTTTAGTCTGGTGTATCAATCTAGTCATTACCTTCTATCGTCATTAATCACTAACTACAAGACTCACATTGGCTAACATTTACTCTTAAGTCATCATTATAGTGCCAGAAACAATTACATGGTTTAGGTTTTACATCTGCAGCAGTATTAAAGCAGGATTAGCCAATATTCCTCAGTGAGAGAGATGTGTATTTGAAGAAAACTTTCCTCGTTTAAATTTATTCTTTCAGCTTTCAGCTCAGTAACAGTGTGGGGAGCCAGTGCAGGAAAAGGAACAAAATAAGTTTTACCTTTGGCCACTTCACCCAGGCCTCCTTCAGAGGGTATTTCCCCCCCCCCCCCACCACTACCACTATTCTCTCAAAAATTGTCAGGATGTCGCTGCAGTGTACAGACCAACCAATCAGACATTCGTAGTTGAACAGTCAAACTAAATGCTGATTGTTGCTATAGCTATCTGGGTATGGGATCTGGGGCTCTTATGTTAGAAAATTGCTTGTCTTTTTGATGTATAATAAACAATATGTTCCACCCTAACAATTACAGCGTACTGCTAGTTTTTTTCTTAACCTTCAGTTTATTACTAAGCAAATATAGCAGCACTGGCATAACTATAGAGAAAGCAGACCCCTTGGTCATGGGGGGCCCTGGGAAAAGGGGGGCCCCTTGCTTTATAGCGTTGAAATCCCCATCCCAGATGTTTTTTTTTTCCTTAAATTGATGCGCTTGCGCCTCATGGAGCAATCAAACAGAGGGGGGGAAGGTTGTGGTGTAGGAAGGAGTGCCAATGCACTCTGGGTCCTCCAAATATTGTTCTGACGAGGGGGGCGGTGCGCTGGTGTTACTCCCCTGTATAGCAGAGTGGATTATACTTTTTGTATCACAAATATCAAGGTCAATAAGATTATTTGTACTACTAGATTTTGGACTGAATCTTGATCAGGCAGTGGATTGCCAGTAAGCAGCAAGCATAACATAGAAAAGGTTGAGCTGTGCAATTCGACTGTTAGTAAAGTAGGCCTTGTGTGATGTTATGGTACATTAAGGCTAGTCAATTATTCTTTGTATATTTGGGTCATCGTGAAAAGGGGCCTTTATGCATTGTTTCTAGTGTGGGCCATGGTAAGTCATTCACTTACATAAACCTATACATACTTTAGTCTCATTGTACTTGGAACAAATATGTGATACATATTAGATCTTTTTAGTTTGCTGCACTGTGACTCTGAGACGTATGTGTTTAAATGTTTCTCTTGTGAACAGTGAAGGTTTCAGGAAGGGCAGAGATTCGACTTCTAGAGTATGCACGACACTTTTGGTCTCCAGTTCATATATGGACTAGCTGAGGATTTAACAATTGTCAAGGGCAATATTGCCGTGTGGCAAAGTAAGAACCTCTAAAGTTATGTGGAACCCTCCCTAGCTGCTCTCCTAATTGAGCTGGCGGGGAGTGGAGAAAGTGGGCAGACAGATGGGTGGGTACTGGGGTGGGGGGGCTGTGCATTCCGAGCAGGGGTCCAGCGGCAGATTTTTATGCCACTGATACTAATAAATACTGTAGATAGTTCCCGAAAGGGGTATAAGTATAAAGTGGTTTTAGCGGCCAGTTATGTTCCTACCCCCATACATCACCTAACTAAGTTAGGGAGCATGGCCAGGTGCAGACCACATCAGGACTCTGTACTTGCCAAGGAGAGTGCAGCACTGCCTTTAACACAATTTGGAAGTGAATCAACACTAAGGGGAGCTCTCATGCAATTAAAGAAATTGCAGCAATAATATAGCCCCATTAAGTAACAGAGCAAAGTGGTTCCAGGGACTACTCTGGTCTCGCTTATTGAGCCAGGAGGGAAGGTTTCCTGTTCTCAGTCATCTCAGGGCTGGTAGTAATTATCTTAATAATAGGCTAATTGCCATTGTATAAAACTAGACAATTATTATTTTCATTATCTTAGTTCAATTTGCATGTTGCAAATATAGAGTCCTCAAGCTCTCAGTTACAGTCTGATCACATGTAGCTAAAGAATGACTGTGCTAAAAATACTTGGAAAAAATATTTAGAAAGTTATGTAACTGGCGTATTAAGCAATGGCAAGGCAGAGCAGCATGACAGGAGCAGACAGAAGTTTTAAGGGATAATGTCACGGGAAAACATGTTTTTTTCAAAACACATCAGTTAATAGTGCTGCTCCAGCAGAATTCTGCACTGAAATGCATCTTTCAAAAGAGCAAACAGATTTTTTTATATTCAATTTTGAAATCTGACATGGGGCTAGACATATTGTCAGTTTCCCATGTGACTTGTGCTCTGATAAACTTTAGTCACGTTACTGCTGTACTGCAAGTTGGAGTGATATCACCCCTCCCTCCTCCCCCCCCAGCAGCCTTACAACAGAACAATGGGAAGGTAACGAGATAGCAGCTCCCTAGCACAAGATAACAACTGCCTGGTAGATCGAAGAACAGCACTCAATAGTAAAAGCCAAGTCTCACTGAGACTGATTCAGTTACATTAAGTAGGAGAAATAACAGCCTGCCACAGCCTGCCAGAAAGTAGTTCCATCCTAAAGTGCAGGCACAAGTCACATGCCTGGGGCAGCTGGGAAACTGACAATATATCTAGCCCCATGTCAGATTTCAAAATAGATTATAAAAAAATCTGTTTGCTCTTTTTAGAATTGGATTTCAGTGCAGAAGTCTGCTGGAGTTGCACTATTAACCAGGGCCGCCATTAGAAATCACGGGGCCCCGTACAACAAAATTTTTGGGGCCCCCCTGGGCCCCGCCCACACTGACGACCAAGCTCCACCCCATATCCCGCCTACTCCACATCGCAGTTAAAAGACCACAGAAAAGTAACCCCCCCCACACAAGTTGTAAAAAGCTATTGATGGTCAGGGCCCCCTTTTTTTAAAAAAAACATTGGTGGCAGGGGCCCCCTTATAAGTTAAAAAAAACTTGGGGCCCCAACAAAAAAAAATGTAAAAAAACTAAAAAATAAACAAACATTGGTGGCAGGGGCCCCCTTATAAGTTAAAACAAATTGGGGCCCCAAAAAAAAATTTGAAAAAAAATTAATTTTTTTTTGAAAAAAAAAAAAACATTGGTGGCAGGGGCCCCCTTATAAGTTAAAAACAAATTGGGGCCCCCAAAAAAAATTTGAAAAAAAATAATTTTTTTTTGAAAAAAAACAAAAAAAAACTGGTGGCAGGGGCCCCCTTACAAGTTAAAAAAATTTGGGGCCACCAAAAAGAAAATTAATTTTTTTTTTTAAAAAAAACAAACAAAAAAATACAATGGTGGCAAGGGCCCCTTACGAGTTAAAAAAAAAATTGGGGCCCCAAAAAAAAAGTTTTAAAAAAAAGATTGGTGGCAGGGGCCTATAGAATATTAAAATAATACATTGGTGGCCAGGGGGATTAAAAAAAAAAAAATACACAAACTGGTGTTCAGTAGGATTGAACTCATGGCTTCAGTACTTCAACTTTGCCTCCTTTCGTGACTTCGGGTCTTTTCACCGCTTCAGGACTTCAATTTCGGCTGTTTTCGTGACTTCGGGTCTTTGCGCTACTTCAGGACATCGGCTTCGGCTGTTTTCGTGACTTCGGGTCTTTTCGGCGCTTCGTGACTTTGGGACTTCGGCTTTTTCCGTGACTTCGGGTCTTTTCGGCGCATCGGCTTCGGCTTTTCGGCACTTCCGCATTCGGCACGCAAGAGGCAAGACGTACGGCTCGGGCGCTCGTAAGGGGGGCCCGGATCTTCAAAAAATGCAGCGCTGCCGGGCCCCCCTTCATGCCCGGGCCCGGTACGCTTGTCCCCCCTGTCCCCCCCTGATGGCGGCCCTGCTATTAACTGATGCGTTTTGAAAACACATTTTCCCATGACAGTACCCTTTAAGATCAAATTCCACTGACACCCAATTAGAACCACTTTTAAAAGATGTAAGTGGGAATCAGGTTGCACTATCAGCGGGACACCTAGACAGCTCTGGACCCATCATCCCTCCTTTTTTCTAGTCTGCCCATCCTAACTCCCACATCCATCCCCAGTTTTGTGCAGCTTATGAGTAGGGATTTCTTTAAAAGTATAGAGGAAGTAGACCCCGTGTTCTGGGTCACCCTATTTCTCGGGCCCTAGGATTGCCACCTTTCCACGTCCCAATTTCCAGCTGTGGGGCGGGAGCTGATATAATAGGGGGGTGTGGCTGTGATGTCAGTGTGGGGTTGGGTGATGATGTTGCAGGGCAGGTGCAATCCGTGTCATTGCAAATGAAGACTTTGCATTTATGACACAGCATGCAGTCTTCCCTTATATCAGATGAGTCTTTGATGATTTTATACTATAGTATACTATACTATATTTTATCTGATAGTATAATATATAGATCGATAGATGAGAAATATATAGATAGATGAGAAATGGATAGATAGATGGAAATTAGATAGATAAATGATAGCTAGATAGATAGATAGATAGATAGATAGATAGATAGATAGATAGATAGATAGATAGATAGATAGATAGATAGATAGATAGATAGATAGATAGATAGATGAGAAATAGATAGATATATGGGAAATTGATAGATAGATGATAGATAGATAGACAGACAGACAGACAGACAGACAGACAGACAGACAGACAGACAGACAGACAGACAGATAGATAGATAGATAGATAGATAGATAGATAGATAGATAGATAGATGATAGATAAATGATTCACTTTCTGCGGAAAACTGCACATTCCTTTTTCACCACTAGATGGTGACACATCTTCATATCTTTCTCTGCTTAGTATTTTTTTGTGCATAATCAAATACTTTCTATAGCAATGTTGCCTCAACCAAATGTTGATGGACTACAACTCTCAGCAAGGGAACCTACAGATGTAGTGCCCAAATTAACACAAGAGCTCTCAGCACTTTAATTACAGTGTCATGTTGGCAAATCATTTAGTGATTTCAGTATGTTAGATAAAGGGATGGGTGAAGTAGCCTAGCAAGGACAATTCTCAGTAAGGAACATGATAATCAGATCATAAAAATGAATTAGCTGACTTAAAGATATTCTTGCAGAATCATTTATAGCTCCCCAGGGAGCAAGTACCAGGAGCGATCCGGTTAGGAGTGCTCCACTTTGTAGAAGAGGTGGTGGCGCCCATGGCTGCAACGTTGTGACATCAGCATGCTGCATAGTGTTGCATTGGTGTGTGACGACATAACGCTTGAGCGAAATCCAAAGTTAAAAGGATGCCAATGACCAGGTTTCAATGTCTGAATATAGGTTCTGCTCCTGAGAGTTCCTTGGTGTACTATAATTGCTATTTGCCTGATTTCTGGTCCCTGACCCTTCTGCTTCAATTCCTGACTATGCTGTTTGCCCCTAACTTTTTGGCTAGTCATCAACCTTGATTTGCTATCCTCTTGCATACTTACGGGATAGTCCCGATTTTGACAGCTAAACCTGCAGCCTGGATTGTGCCCTGACTTTCTCTTTGAACTGGGCATGCGTTTGGGAAATTTGAAGAAATTGGGAAAATTTGAAGAAAGAAGAAGACGGAAGTGGATAGATATGTGGTGCTCACTGATATAACTCCAGGCCGGTGCAGTTTTCTGCACCGGCCGGGTTTCAGATAAGTCAGTACAATCACTTGTGGGTGCCTAACATTTGGCACCCCCAAGTGTATGATGCCTTTCCTTCTCCTTTAAAGGGTAATTCACCTTCATTAGCAAAACTGTAATAACACATCAAAACCCCAGAAATGTGTTCAAATTTTCATAACCTGACAAATTTTATAAAATGAACATGATAATTAGGGGGTGTGGACACAAAAATGGGCAGAGTTAAAACATTTTGCCGTGCTCCCCATGGCAAATCCTTTTGTCCCTCTTTCTATTTACAAAATGTTGGGAGGTATAGTACTATGCATTGAACTATTCCTGCTTGTCTGTGTTGTGGCTTACTCCTTGGTCCTGACATCAGCATTATAAGCTATTAGGCCTTGACTGCACATGCTTAGAGAGATACTGACACCAGAAAATTAACCTTTTTTACATCTACCATAAAATTGACTTTGCATGTATCTTATCATTTTGCCCAGTGCTTTTGCATTTACCTATCCGACTCCCTGTTATCGCCTATGAGGGGGCTGCCATATTTGTGCAGCAGGAGTCCGTTAGCATTAAAACTTTAACTGACAAGCTGAGATGGGACAGTCAGGTTGGCAAAACAGTCAGGTTTATGAACTTTAACTAACAATTACTTACAAAAACAAACCTCTCAGTAAAACGAGTATCAGTATGACCTATAGGTAACTTTTAATGTACGTTCATATTGTAAAAAGTAGTTTTTTGTTTCAGTATCACTTTAAGCACTAAGGAGCACAAGAGCACCACTTAGTACTCACGCAGCAAGCACTTGTGCCCCATGGAATGCTTTATTGTACTTTGGACATGGCACTTTTAAAGCCTGTACCTTCTGCTGCTCCCTAACTTGCTCAATAGAATGACAAGCAAGTTAGGGGACAGGAGTTGGGACACCTGTGTGCCCCCTCCACCCAATCCACCAGTGTCAGACTGGAGCCTTGCGGGCCCACCGGGGCTGGTAGTTCCCGGGGGCCCCCTCACAATCTTATAACTCTTGGTGTCAGTACGTGTATGCTAAAAAAAGTAATCTTCCCGGGTTCCTGGGGACTCTAAAAACATTTGTTGTGGGACCCAGCAATTGTTGATACTACGCTGCTTATTTCAGCACAGATCTTTTCCCTTTAGTAGGAATTTAGCAGAACTTCAATACAATTCAATACACAGCAAACACATCCTCTATAAACACTGTTGGGAGAAATAGTATTAAATAGTTTTAAATTATGTTAGTGAGTAAACAGGTTAAAGGGATACTGTCATGGGAAAAAAACATTTTTTCAAAATGAATCAGTTAATAGTGCTGCTCCAGCAGAATTCTGCTCTGAAATCCATTTCTCAAAAGAGCAAACAGATTTTTTAATATTCAATTTTGAAATCCGACATGGGGCTAGACATTTTGTAAATTTCCCAGGTGATATCACCCCCCTCCCTTTTTCCCCCCAGCAGCCAAACAAAAGAACAATGGGAAGGTAACCAGATAGCTCCCTAACACAAGATAACAGCTGCCTGGTAGATCTAAGAACAACACTCAATAGTAAAAACCCATGTCTCACTGAGACACATTCAGTTACATTGAGAAGGAAAAACAGCAGCCTGCCAGAAAGCATTTCTCTCGTGAAGTGCAGACACACGTCACATGACTTGGGGCAGCTGGGAAATTGACAAAATGTGTAGCCCCATGTCAGATTTTAAAATTAAATATAAAAAAATCTGTTTGCTCTTTTGAGAAATGGATTTCAGTGCAGAATTCTGCTGGAACAGCACTATTAACTGATTCATTTTGAAATTATTTTTTTTTCCCATGACAGTATCCCTTTAAGGACTCTATACAGTAAATATTCAAGTGTTGGAAGATAATAAGATATGTACCACTGAAAGCTTCTTTTCCCACATTTTCAGCAGGAGATAAATTTGAAGACCTGGGTGATTTGAATAGCTTTGTGTGTGGGAAATGAGTCACAGACTCATTAATGAGATCTCTGCGCACACAGAGCTTTATCAAGCCTTTAAAGGAGAACTAAACCCCTCTACCAAAAGTCCCCTTAACTTCCTGCCATTGTCCACCTCCCCTCTCCCTCCCTGCACTTTGCACTATTCAAAAAACTTCCCCTTAAAAAAATTTGAACATAAAATGCAGAGCGGCACAGTGGAGCTCCCGGGTACCGTCTTCCACCGCTTCGTAATTCTTTCTGGACCGATTTCAGCATGCGCAGTCTGATTCTTGACTTGGGCCAACTATGCATGCTTCTGCCCCGAAAGAATACAAAGCGGTGAAAGACTGTGCTCGGGAGCTCCACTTTGCTGCTCTGCATTTTAGGGTCACATTTTTGATTAATGCACAGTGCGGTCAAGGAGAGGAGAGGGTGGTAATGGCAGGCTGTTAAGGGGGGGGGCTTTTTTGGTACTGGGGATTTAGTTCTCCTTTAACCATTGTAAGACTCCATACTGGAGTGGCTTGCACAAAGAGAACACTGTGATATTTCAAAGGGCCCTGTGCAGGGGCCCCATCCCTTCCTGATTGATACATGCAAGTTGTGTTTTCCCTACTGCAAATCTAGATGTGTGCCCTTGCTGTGCCCAGCCCTATGCTCATGTGATGTGTGAGGCTGATTATCAGAGGGTACTGGAGCTTCCCCCAGGCTTTGGGAGGAGGAACATGTGACACAGGGCAGGGCATTAACCCTCCCTTCACATGAATACACTCTCTCAGTAGACAGCAGGCCAGCCCAGGCATTCTTGCAGCAGCCAGCAAACAGGTAACTTATTCCTTGGGACAGGGCAGGGCTTTTCCCCATATTCTGCACTATATTTCTAATCTTATTGCAAAGCTTCTTACTCTAAAGGATGGTGTTGGTGACAGGAGGGCTCACCATGGTTGCTGTTTGCTATGTAGAACAGTATGTATTTATATAGAGGTATTTAGCACAAAGCAATATACAAAATTAACAGGAATGTAATACATTGACCAATAGTCACATTACAAGAAAAATATTACATTATGAAGAGGTGTTCTCTGCGCCAAAAAGCAGAGCCAACCTATTTTAAGCTTTGTGTGCAGGTGCAGAGGCTGTAATGTGTTTTAGAGATGTATGAATCTGCTCCTTCTGCTTATTGTTGCTCAGACAGTTGCATTTCCCTCACACTACAACTTCTCAATATTCAGCTTTTCAAAAATAAGTTGGTGATCTATAAATCACTTATAATGGCTGTAATGTATATGTGTCTTGACAAGGCAGAAATCCAGCTTATATGAGCTAAATCCCCTATTATCCACACCAGCCTCTATGGATCCAACATATATCCCATACACCGGTGCAAAACCCCAAACTACTTGTGAAATATTTGTAATCAAGAAGAACAGTATGGCGGTATTTTTATATGGGATATAAACACTAAAATAACATTTGTATCAACAATAGAAATTATCATTTAGTCATTTTCCAATATACATGTATTACAGGTTTTCCAATGGTTTTAAAGTGTATTCCTATTCCCTATCCTTGGGGTTCTGAGTTTGGAAATTATGTAACAAAAGCTATCTGATTTTAAGACCTGTGAAAAAACTAGCAAGACTCACTTCTGCAACATTGTTTCAAGGTACAAAACCTGCAATGCAGAATGGAACATAAATATACTTTATAGCTATTTTAGCTGCATTTACAAATAGCTTTAAAACTATTGAAAACGTGTATTTAATGTATAATGGAAATAAGCTTACAATTATATTTATTTCTCAATAGGCAACATTTTATTTTGAGATTTACTTGCCCTTTAAAGAAGGGCTTGCACAGAATTCAGTACAGAGTTTTAGTTTTTATGCATTCATGTAGTGCTTGGTTCTGATACTGTAGGACAGAGTATAGTATAATTCTGCACCCAGGTTATTACTTATATTTTTGTATGTTGCCTTTTATTTGCATAGTGAGACACAAAAACCGTTTCCCAGTGCCCTAATGTTCCATTTCATCCAGTTTGTTTTACCATTATCATACAGGATCAAAAAAACAGATGCCACTGGGCCCTTTAAATAAAAATGTTTTAATCTCATCAATTGATCTTCACAACAGCCACAGCCAGTCAGTCATGAGATTGTCTGAAAAACAAGCCAGAATCAACCACCATGTACAGATCACTCTGTATCACTTGCTTTAGTTCAGGAGGTTGCGCTCCTAATCCATTGTTTATACATCCCAAATGATGTGTCCAGGAAAACATTCCAGATCCTGCTTCCTTGTCTACATTGTTACAGCCACACTTTAATTAAAAGGGAAAAGCACTTTATAATTACCATTGTCTATTGAAGGGGCAGTAAAATAATTAGGTTTATCTTACTGTATGCAGCTGAAATTCATTTCCATGGGGGCCTGTAGAAAAGCAAACCAAAAACCAAAGAGTTATTATAGGAAAGGCTCGCAACAGGGTATGGTGAATACTTATAAATGTAAGACCATGCTTACAGGTCTGTTCCCAGATTACTTGGTGTTTCCCACCATGTTTGTTGATTTATCTGGCTGGCATTCTGAGGAGTTGGTAATCCTTCACCAGAAAGAAAGATAGCAGCCATAGTTTGTTGCATATGCATCCCTAGGATTTAAAAAAAAAAAAAAAAGCAGTGATATGGAGCACTGTGATGTGGGGCAGTTACAAACCCGAGCCTGATTTGGTGCAAATTTTGGTAACTTGTCTTCCTTTGGTAAATAAACTGAATGCTCTCCTACCTTTCATGGCAATAGATGACACTTTGTAGTCGTGAACAGTGTCGGACTGGCCCACTGGGATACCAGGAAAAGTCCCGGTTAGGGATGTAGCGAACTGTTCGCCGGCGAACTAGTTCGCGCGAACTTCGACTGTTCGCGTCCGCCGCAAGTTCGCGAACGTCGCGCGACGTTCGCCAATAGGCGTTCGCGTCAAAATCGTTCGACCATTCGATCGCTAAAATCGAACGATTTTCGTTCGAATCGAACGATCGAAGCCATTGGATTGAATGAAATCATTCGATCCAATGGCTTCGATCGTTCGATTCGAACGGAAATCGTTCGATCGAACGATTAAAATCCTTCGATCGTTCGAATCGAACGATTTTCGGATGTTCGAAGTTCGCGAACTGTTCGCGAACTGTTCGCTTTTTTTGCCGGTGTAGTTCGCTACATCCCTAGTCCCGGTGGGCCCAGGTGTCAGTGGGCCCTCATGCTGCTAAACATTTGGCCTATTTCATGGTCATTTCCTATTTCTATGAGAACAAAGAGGCTAAATAGATGGAATAATAGATTGTAGTATAGTAAAGAAAAGAGACAAGGAGAATAGAGGCTGAGTGAGGAGAGGAAGAATAATAGTACTAAGAGTGGGCCCCTGGTCTAAGATTAATTGGTAGGCCCTGGTCAAAAGTTTTTGGGTGGGCCCCTGGTGTCCCAGTCCGACACTGTTCGTGAAAATGGGATTGATCATAGCTGGACCTTTGTACTCTTCAAATTATTAACTGGATGTAGCAATAAATAATTAATGGCACAAAGGAATGTACATATTCTAGAAGGGACATATATCATCTTGCTATTTTTACTAAAATTTAACCCCTATGCTAACGCTTATAATGAAAGGTTGGCTTCACGTCAATTTGTGCAGGAGTTTGCAGTTTGGTTATACATATATTTATATTAGAATCCATTGTCCAGAAGTACCAATGTTTTTGACACGTTTTGCTTTTATGTTGGTGCATCACTCTCAAACGATTTATTTATGATCAGACACAAATTAGTATCATAATTATCAGCATACAGAAGAATTCCTTTTTAATGCTCCCTCTATACTGAGTATGTTTATTATGTTTATCTTGCCAATGCTCATGGCACAATCCCAGCAGCCTGGTGTTTACAGTTGTTTTTTGTAGAAGATAAGTCCACTCTATCAGGCAGCACATGTTCCAGATACCAATAAGCATGTGTTTAAATGCATCTTAACTGTGCCTGGATTTCCCAAACTAATGGTGCATAATTGGGCACAATCTTATAAGTTTATTTCTTTATTTTTTTACATACAAAATAGACAAGAGCGATTGCTCTGTGGGAGTGGTTTTATTTTAAAGTCGGTGTATATAAATTGAGTCACATGACACAGGACATTATTATTTATAACTAAATTAAAAGCATGGCTCTTATCCACTGAATCGTCATTGTACCACCAGTAGTAAAACCCAGTATTTATTATTATTATTATTATTATTATTATTATTATTATTGTTGTTGTTATTCTCCTCAGTATTCTCTAAAAAGAACTCCAAAAGCATATACAAGCCAAAATTGATTTGGTGCATATCATGATAAATTATATTTTCACACTTTCATAAATATTGCTATAGTGTCTTACCTCTTTACACAAAATGCCTTTATTGCACTTGTTATCTGGAGCACTGTAAAGTCAATAATAATGTAAATACATGAAGTTCCTATTTATCACTACCTTTCTAAAGGGAAGTTTTATTCTATCCTATTTCTTTTCTTTCTTTATTTAAATGGAAGGTATGTATATTGTTTAGAGTACGATGTCTAATGTGATGGCATCATTCAACTGAAATGTACTCTGAAGTGACATAAAACATATGTAGTTATGGAAAAGCAAGTTCGTGCATGGGATATATTATCCAGAATGCGTGGGACCTGGTGTTTTCTGAATAAGGGATCTTTCCATAATTTGATCACCATTCCTTATGCAAACATTAAGTAAACCCATTGTTTTGCCACCAATATGGAATCTTATAGCCAAGTTACCTCCAAGTACAAAGTATTGTTTTATTACAACAAAGAACAAGAAAGTGGTTTTAAAGGGATGGTTCACCTTTAAGTTAACTTTTAGTATGTTATAAAATGGCCAATTCTTAGTAACATTTCATTTGCATTTATTTTTGAGGCTAGAGTTTTATTGTTGTTATTATTATTTATCTGGATATTCAGACTGTCCTCTATTAATATCTTAGCTTCTTATTTAAATCAGTTCCTGGTTGCTAATGTATTTGGACCCCAGCAACCAGATACCTGCTAAAAATGCAAACTGGAGAGCTGCTGAACAAAAAGCTAAATAATTAAAAAAAGACACACAAATAATTAAAAAAACAGCAGTTGCTAATGGTCTCAAAATACCACTCTCTACATCATAAAAAAAAGTTAATGAAAAGGTTTATTTGCTTAAAGTAGATTCTATGGGAGTTAGCCTTCCTGTAGTTATCTAATTCTCAAAGACCAGACATGGAGAAGCGTAAATGTCGCTGTTTGTCCTGTTTAGCTAAAAAAAAAATGTTTGTTCAAACATTTGGCAAAAAGTATGTTTAGCACAAGTCCTATTCATTGCTCTCATATTGAACTAGGGAGTATACTGCCCCTTTAAGGAGAGAGAGAAGGCGTAAGAGATAACAGGAAAAAGCTGCCAGTTGCAATAGGATGTGTATAATGCACTGGGAGCTGCCAAAGGCTCAGTAATTAGCTACCAGTTATAATCAAGAAAAGCAAACAATGAACAGGTGCCTAAGTAAACACTGAACTGAATCCTGTATCTACCTGGAGGCAGGACAGATTCTGAGAGGTGAGAGCCAATGCAGGGCAAGGACAGCCCTGACTTTTCAACCAGCATGGCTGGCAACTGTTACACGCCTTAGGGCTCTTACAGACGAGCGTTTTTACCTGCGCTCCCCTGCGTTCGGGTTTTCTGCGTTCAGCCGCAGGGGAGCGCAGGAATAGATGCATTACATTTTTTCCAATGGGGCTGTACTCACACAGGTGCGTGTAGGCGCCGAATGCAGGAAAAATGCAGCATGTTGCGTCTCAACCTGCGTTCGGTGCCTACAGGCTGTGTGAGTACAGCCCCATTGGAAAAAATGTAATGTGTCTATCCCTGCGCTCCCCTGCGGCTGAACGCAGACATACAGAACGCAGGGGAGCGCAGGTAAAAACGCTCGTCTGTAAGAGCCCTAAACACTTATAGGCCCAGGGACATGACCACAGGGTAGGAGAGTCCACTGGGGGGACCAACTTGGGAACACATCATTTAATTCCATTATTTTGAAAGTTATCGAAAATTGCAATACAAAGGGGTCAAAGTCCAATTATACATGGAGACATTAAGGGTCAGAATTAAGATTAATAATCTCACATGGAGCTCCAAGGGGCGTTTAGGCAATGATGATGCCACTGCTTGTGTCTGCAGTGAGCAAAGTGAACCTTGTTCTTACCAGTGACTGTACTTAAAGGATTTTTAGTCTTAATGACTTAGGGGAGGATATTGTAAGTAATGTATCAGTGTTTGCAGATGACACAAAACTATCCAGCCAAATAAATTCCATCCAGGATGTGGCATCCTTGCAAAAAACTGGCAATCTGGGCAGACAAGATTCAGTGCTGATAAATGTAAGTCCTGGAATGTGAATATATGCAAGCCACTTATACCCTTAATAGGAATGCACTAGGCAAATCCATTATGGAAAAGGACCTTGGAGTCCTTACAGATAATAAATGTGGCTATAGCAAGCAATGCCAGTCAGCAGATAAAAAAGCAAACAAGGTTTTGAGCTGCATTAAAAGGGGCATAGATTCTCGAGAAGAGGGGTTATTCTTCCACTGTACAGAGCACTGATAAGGCCCCATCTAGAATATGCAATGCTGTTTTTGTTGTGTCAGTTGTGTCCCTGAATCAGTTGGACTGGCACATACATTAGATAGCTTCAAGATAGGGTTGGATGGCATTTAGCAAGGGAGGGAATACAGGGTTATTGAAAATAGCTTTTAGAGACTGGCCCCATTGCCATCTTGAAGTCAGGAAGGAATTTTTCCCCCTCGGCAAATTAGAGAGGCTGCAGAATTGGCAATTGGGCAGGCTTTATACAGACAGAAAAGGTTGAACTCAATGTTTTTTTTTTCAGCCTAAATTGCTATGTTTCTATGTGACTGTTTTGGACAGGGCACTCTTATATTGGTCATTGTATTGTACAGTGCTGCAGAATATGTGAACTCTTATAAATACTATATGTGCTGATAATAATAAGCATTGTAATTTTTTCCCTTGCATTTTTATAGTTAGGCTCATTCTATATTAGTATTACCAGATCATTTAAAAACAACATGTGTAATAAATGTATGTGGCAGGGATGGATTGATTGTGTAAATTAGATTGTAATCAGGGCAACCCTTCAATATGGATTTTCTAGATGTGTCCCTGCATTTTCAAGTGATCTGATAACCTTATTCTATACATAAGTTGTTAGGAGTGCTTCTGTCAAAAGCTATATTTTGTGCTCCCTGTAGTGGGACATTTTGTTAAAGAACATGCTGGTTTGGATCATATGCTTTATTAATGATTGAGTATTAGGCGTCATCCTCCAGAAGCCCTGTTACTGCCGCAATTGTCTAGATGTACATTTGTTACCATGAAGAACAATGATAAAAATCTGTTTTAGGTGAAAGGCCAGTATTACCTCAAGGCATGATGTTCAGTTAATTCATTGTGATCTGGAAGAATGTATGAATGAATATAGTGAGTTTGGACTGACAATAAGAGCATTGATAGAGGCAGACCTAAAGGGATATGGTCTGTGTTCAGACATCAGCTCTCTGCAGTATGATAATCAGCTGACTGCACTGGTCACATACTGCAATGTGCCAACACTCTCACGCTCATTATGGGATGTTACCTCCCCAGCTACGTGCAATGAAAAACTATCTGGAATCCTTAAATAGCAAACAAAAGGAACAAAATGTTAAGGCATGTGATAATTAATTTTTTTTTTCATTTTTTATTAAGGATTGCATAGCATTCTGCAAATCAGTGGCACTTTTAATGACTGCAGTGTGCATGTTGCGCTTGCAAATGGATTACATTATTGAAATGCCTAATATATACAATAACAATATCATATACATTATTGTAACCTTATTTTATAAAAAAGTAACAAATCAGACTTTGTGATACATTAAGTGGTCAGCACTTATTGTAAGCAGAACTTCTCTTGAAGATTGAATCTGGCCAATCATGTACCACGCTATAATTTCCATTGCTCTGGCTTAAAAATGGAATGGTTTTCGCTGTCATTTTTTAATTGGATTATTATGGTTATTATTTATCGCTATGGTCTCTTTTAAAGGACCAGTAACATCAAAAAATTAAATTGTTTTAAAGTAATAAAAATATAATGCAGTGTTGCCCTGCACTAGTAAAACTGCTGTGTTTGCTTAAGAAACACTACTATTATTTATATAAATAAGCTGCTGTGTAGCCATGGGGGCAGCCATTCAAAGGAGAAAAGGCTCAAGTTACACAGCAGATAGCAGATAAGCTCTGTCTGTCTAATGGTGTTATCTGTTATCCATTATCTATCCTGTGCCATTTAGCCGTTTTTCAATTTCCGCCATTGCTACACAGCAGCTTGTTTATATGAACTATAGTAGTGTTTCTGAAGCAAACACATCCGTTTTACCAGTGCAGGGCAAAACTACATGATATTTTCATTACTTTAAAACACTTTCAGTTTTTGGTGTTATTGTTCCTTTAACATAGGCATCATCTATGCAAAAAAGATCTCACAGAGCTGTAGCACACTGAACGTTTTATGAAAATGGGACATTCAACAAAATCTGACAGTTATAGAATTGGTATTCCATGTATTTGACATATTAATTGGTTGTTTAAAGGCCTCCATTGCATTCTAAGTTGTCAGCAAAGTGTTGTAGTGTAAGGACTGCTGTTTCTTTCATATTACTATGACCTGTTGGCTGCAAAATGTATTCAATATGGCTGTATTTTCAAAGGGCTCTTTGCATATTTACATATATAACATGGGGCACATGGTCTTGAATTGAAATACATTCACGTAGCCTAGAAACCTGCAATTATTATACTTTTCATTTATTTTATTGAGGAAAAATACAGAGCTGTTTTTATGACTAGGAAAGTAAAATGTAAAGTAAAATGACACTGTGATGGGGATATAACAGTGCTGTATGTCTTTCTGTTACAATAACAAAATGTATTACAGGTATAGGATCCCTTATCTGGAAACCCAATATCCAGAATGCTCCGAATTACGGAATGGATGTCTCCCATAGACCCCATTTTATCCAAATAATCCAAATTTTTAAAAATGATTTCCTTTTTCTCTGTAATAATAAAATAGCAGCTTGTACTTGATCCCAACTAAGATATAATTAATCCTTAATGGAAGCAAAACCAGTCTATTCGGTTTATTTAATATTTACATGATTTTCTAGTAGACCTAAGATCTGAAGATGCAAATTCTGGAGCATTCTGGATAACAGGTCCCATACCTGTACTGTTTTTCTGAATGTAGAAACCTCACATAATCTGTGTCAGTAAATGCAGTTTTTAGCTACATACATCCATACTGTCATTTCTCTTTGTTCCAGTGGCCCAGGCCTCTGTACAGCCATATAGTCTCTGAGCTAAATGATGCGTATACCATAGTGCTACACATATTGCTAGAAGTACAGTATATAGTCCCACTGATAAACACATTGGCAACATAAAAAAAAATAATGGACTTTGGGTCCCTGTCAAAAATAAACCATTTGTATCCACATATGCCTTTTATAATAGTATCAGCTATTGATTTTCAGAGTCCCAGAAATGATGGAGCCCTGTATAATTCTGCTATGCACACCTTTCTGGCACCTTGATGTTAAAGATATGTAGAGCTATACTGTGCAATTATTCTGTTACTCCTGAGCTTCTGAGCTGAATTAATGTTTAGGTCCCTTTTTAATGAAAATCCATTGGCCCTGATTGCAGTGTTGCTTCTGGTAGAACAGCTATAGCTAAAAACTACTGGCTGTGCAGAACTTTATTATATATAATAGCAGTTTACTATCTTCCTTTAATTTTATCAATGAATTGTCTTTTCCTTGTGTCAGATAATAAAGAAATAATCCCAGGAGAGAAGCGTACAGTGGTACTGGGATTCCAAACGTTTATTTATCATGGAGAAGAAGCTGGATTTGACCAAGCTAAACGATGACGAAGCTAAACACGTCTGGGAGGTGGTTCAGAGAGACATTAACCTGCGCAAAAAGGAGGAGGAGAGAATTGAGTAAGTAAAGGTTTTCTGAATAATAAAACATAACACGTTTATGAAAGTCCAATGGGAAAGTCCAATGGCCTAGAGATCAACTGTGTTCATGTTTTAAAGCTCAACTTTACTGAAATTAGTTTCAAGCTCTTAGAGTTATGTCATGTGTAGGTTTCTAGTGTTACTGAAATACAACTGTCTGTCCGGGGATGCTGGGAATGGCAGGTATACCTAATGTCTGTTGTCTCACTCCTGCCAGCTGTTGCAGAATACCCATGGCAGCTTCCTAACAGTGGAGGTTGTTGTGTAGTGAGAATCAGAAAATTAACAATACTGCACATGGCATGGGTGTCATATTCAAGAGTCTCTACCCTCATAAACTCATCCTACTAACTAAACACTGCTTCTGCTCCACCTTACCCAAACCCTTAAAGCAAACAGCACTAGCTATGTGACTCATGCAGAGACTGGTATGGAGGCAGTGATGGAAAACAGTAACTCTGTTCTAAGGAAGAGGGAGCATAAATGGGTGTGCTGCTAGAATGTTATACACCTGTCATGTCAGTAAACCTGGCCTTGGACCGCCTTACTATCAGTAGTAAATATTTTAGGCTTTGCAAAAAAAAACACTGGTGTATTAACTGTAATGTAACACATTATGGCAGATCCATCTGTATACTGGTTTATAAATCTGTATTTCTAAAGTTAAACAGGCAACTTTTGCACTAGTTTAACAACACAAAATTTGCTATGGCAGTATCTTTCTATGTCAGCGCACTCTAATACCGAAATAAAACTGCTATTCACAGAAAGTATGCACAAAAATTTCCTTTATACAGTTCATGCACTGAAATTCACAGTTACACAGTTATACAGTATATAGTGAATAAAGTACCCCCTCTTGTAAAATATATAGTGAATAAACTGGGGGTACTGGGGGTACTTTATTTTCTTATAATACACAAGTTTCAGTTAGTCATGTGACAGAAATGACATCAGAACTCACCGTTTATAACTGATGACATCAGAACTCATTGTTTATAAGGATGTAATTTACAAGATATTCATGGCTTTTGTGTATTATAAGGATATTATAAGTTATCAAGGAGTTTCATGACCATATAAAAACACGAGGCCGAAGGCTGAGTAATATCCTCATATTTTGCAACTGGGGGTACTTTATTTACTATAATACACAAATTTCAGTGAGTCATGTGACAGAAATGACATCAGAACTCACTGTTTATAGAGGAGGCTGAGCATCACTAAATCTTCATCTCCACCTACTGCACTGAAAAGTGGTATATAATACAGGCAACGAGGGCACCCACAGATCTGGGAGGCCATAGCCGTTAGGCAGTCACAACCAATAACATACACTATACAAGCTCTAATCAATAGCCCAGGCTGGAATGAGTGTCAGGAAAGTGGCCAATGCTGCCAGGCTGCCTCCAACTCATTGGTAAGAAGCGAATTTGGAGAAGCCTCACACCTCACAAAACCTGGCAAATTATTTTTCCTGGTGCCCAGTGACAGAGGAATCGGCCACCTCTTGTCCAAGGTCAGAAGAAATTCACTGGCACACAGGCAGGCCCGGACTGGCAATCTGTGGGTTCTGGCAAATGCCAGAGGGGCTGCTATAAGGTCCCATAGAAAGTCAGTATTTAGTGGGCTGGTGGGGGCTGTTTGGGCCTCTGTGTACCTGAAATGCCAGGGCCTATTTTAATTCTCAGTCCGGACCTGCACACAGGAGTTGCAATAGCAGGGCAAGCCCTTGCGGTTTATTAGTGCAGTTGTGCAACAATTCGGGGACATGCCCCTTTGCCAAGCATAATGTGGACGTAGTGCAGACAACATATAAACAATTAACATAATTAACATATAGTTAACAATTGATGCAGTGAAAAAGGTTAAAAAAAATGCATAGCAAATAGTCCAATTAAGATGGTTGTTAGATAATCCTTGAAGAGAGTTCGTGTAGTGAGATATTTTTAACAAAAGTGAAACCAAGTACCTAAAAAAAAAATTAAAAAGCAACAACAAAAGTTGGAAAGTTACTGATAAATAATCAGGAAGCATAAAGGTTAAAACGTATCAATTAGGATAACCCTACAGTTTAAGGGAGGGGGAATGGAAACATTACCTGTCCCTGAAGGGAAATCAAACAGAGATGATTATCTGGAAGGAAAGGAAATACCATTAGCATTTGCTAAGCATACTACAATATTTTATAAAAAGCAGGACATATTGTACTCTTCATTAAGACCATTAGGTGATCTGGTCTGCAACAGCCAGATCCAGTCGCATTCCCTCTGTAAAAGTTGCCTTTTATTATCCTGGCCTTGTTTACTTATAACCTTTTCCAGGACTTGCCAGCGGAGTTGGGTTTCTCGTTATTTTTTCACCAACTCTTTTTCTTTATTTGCCTCTTTATTACCAATAGGGGAGTGTCCCTGAAACGTTGCACCACTGCCCTAATAAACGGCAAGGGCTTGCCCTGCTATTGCAACTCCTGTGTGCCAGTGAATTTCTTCTGATCCAACGCATTTGTGCAATGCTGCTCTTATTCAACACAGCAAAAGCTCATTTGTTGATAAAACAAATCCGTCATAGACAACTTTTGAGGGTACTGTGCTTGAAGGGTGGCTGCTCAGGTGAATTGCTATACTGGCAGATTGGGTTGAAATGTCTTTAGAATAGCACAAGTGGTATGGTAATCTGGGACAAGCATCGGTACATTCTTTAAAAAAGCCACGCCAGAAGTCCTTTATTGCCCTTTGTTCTACAGGGACCTGAAGGAAAAGGTAGAAAAGGAAAGCAGCAAGAGGGAACTTCTCTCCAACCAGAGACACCTCAATGAGACTCACTGTATGCACTGCCTGCAACCCTTCCAGTTCCTCCTCAACAGCAAGCGCCAGTGCAAAGACTGCCAGTTTCATGTCTGCAAGAACTGTAGTCGCTACAACAAGAAAGAGCTCGGCTGGGTGTGTGACTCATGCAGAGTGGACAGGTAGCAATATTTGTTTATAAAATATTATTTCAGCCTTGAGAGGATGATATTTAGATGGATTGCTACATTACATATGTTGGTGGCAGGGGTATATCTAGAAGATTTAGGCTTGGAACCCAAACCTAACAAATTAACATAAAATTATGTTTATGCATCATTAATCTAATTTTCTGTCTGCAATAATTCTTGGTTCCTTCCTCTGCATTTCTGAATGTGTCTTGATGATATATCTCCCCACATCTTATAACTTGTATATTTCTGTTTATATTGTTCAGCATGTGTTCTCATCTGCTACTTTTCCTTTGAAAAGGTTGGTGAAGGCTGGATCACTGGATTGGTATTATGATCATGTTCGATCTCGTTTCAAGCGATTTGGCAGCGCTAAGGTAATGCGCTCCCTTTACATGAGGCAGCAGTTGGACGCAAGAGGAGCATCAGGTGTGACAAAATTAACTAATAACTACAGATGTTACAAATGTTTATTCTCCAGGGGTTTGTGTCATTTGAGGGGTTAAAATAACCAAATGACCATTTGTAGGAGCTTTGGCTGACTGACTTGGTGTATTTGGCAGTCTCTGCCTACTATTATTTTTGTTGGACAATGGACATATCAATCGTAAATAAAAATCCCATGCCAGAGTTTCAGTCTAAGCTTAATTGTACTGTACATATTAAAAAGTAGTCTTACAAAGCGAAATTCTTAACGAGAGGGAGAAATTCTGAGAGACAAAAGCTGGCCTTGTGATTTGAGAGATCTTGTTTGGTGATCTCTGCCCAATTTGGCCACCCACATGGTAGGCGAAATCAGACTAATTCCACTATTTCTTTAGGGGGCAATAATAGGATTACACTGTACATCTACAGAGAACTGTAGGGTGTCTCCAAACCTGTAAAATAGATTTCTTCACTCTACAGAGCAATTAATCCTTTTTAATTCTGTGCCCAATGTATCTCCATACTTTCTATTTAACATTCTCTCCCCAGCTGTTTTATTTTCATTTTTATTAACATTCTTTGTGTTTCTCTATATTCCCCCTTCCTCTCTGCGACTCTAGTTCTTAGTTTTCTTCTTTTGTTCCTTTCCCTCCTTTTTTGCATTTCTTTGGCCCTCTTCTCTATTCATTTATGCAATGTCCTTTACTTGTTTCTCTTCCATTTAGTATTCCTCCTCTGCATTAGGTTCTCCCCTTTCTACTTCTGTTTTGCTCTACCCCCTTCCCATGTCTCTTTATCCCCTGTTGCTTTGCCCCTTCAAAAAGTAGTTTTCTTCCACTTTTATCCTACCACCCCAGCTTTCCTTTTTCCATTACACAACTTTTTTCTTGCAGAGTGTAATGTCTACTTCCATTAGCAGGATCACATGCAGGCCAGTTGGACAGCCCAGATCTAGATTTTTGTAAATCCAGAGAAATGAGGAATATAATTTCCTTCCCACTCTACCCCTTTCCATTAGGGTTATGAGTAAATACTGATGTATCAAGTAGGGGTGCACCAAATTAAGGATTTGGTTCGGCATTTGGCCAAACCAAGTCTGAATACTTAGGGACCCATTCACTAAGCTCGAGTGAAGGAAGAGAGGAAAATAGAGGAAAAATAGTTCGAATTTCAAATGGTTTTTTTGGCTACTTCGACCATCGAATTGGCTACTTCGACCTTCGACTTTGAATCGAACGATTCGAACTAAAAATCGTTTGAATATTCGACCATTCGATAATCGAAGTACTGTCTCTTAAAAAAAAACTCCGACCCCCTAGTTCGCCACCTAAAACCTACCAAGGCCAATGTTAGCCTATGGGGAAGGTCCCCATAGGCTTTACAAGGTTTTTCTGATCGAAGGATAATCCTTCGATCGATGGATTAAAATCCTTCGAATTGCGCTAAATCCTTCGACTTCGATATTCGAAGTCGAAGGATTTCAATTTGGCAGTCGAATATCGAGGGTTAATTAACCCTCAATATTCGACCCTAGGTAAATGTGCCCCTTAAAATCACTTGACTTTTCATCACAAAAGCTGCGTGCAGTTTGGCCAAATCCCTAATGGTGGATTTGGTGCATCCCGAGTATCAAGTAAGTTAGTATATTCTTAGGTTGAACTAACAATATGTGCTTATTGACCTAACTATAAGTCATTTCTATTCAACTGCAGGTCTTCAGAACAAAGTGAACAGCTTGCCAGATATCAATAGTAAGTTTTATGCAGGTCACAAGCAGTCCTGTCCCAGATAACCTGAGAATATCTACATAAAAAAAAAAGATTGATCAAAACAAAAGTCCCAAAATGTTATTTGAGTAATTTGAACTGATCAATAAACACAGTTTCTAGGTGTCAGATTCTGACCACACTGTATCCACACTCTGGGGGCTTTTAAGTCAAGTTATTTGCATGGGGTGACAGACTCCCCAACCCTCATTAAATAAAGATATAGCGGGCATCATTGATTGTGCATAACAAACTCTCATATCTTTTTAGATTTAGACAGACATTTATCATGTATTTAGTGAAACGCATCTTGTCTTTGCTATGGCACTGTTAGGAGAAGGAAATAACTTAATGCCAGGTCAACCAGATTTCAGCATAGCCCTGCATATAATGTTTTTATGTAAGTGTAAATACACAGAGCAGTATTCTGTGTCCCAATATGTTGTTACAAGTTACATTTTTTCTGTGTAAATAAAAGGAAGTTAACCCCTACTAAATGGGTATATTTTTCAATAGCCTTAAATACAGTACATTTGTAAATTTGTAAATCATAAAGTTATTGTAGGATGTGGCAGTGTATTTTCTATTTGAGATTAGCATTTAGTAGGTAAAAGGCCATTAAAACTTTGAACTTCTTTAGTTAAGGTATTTTGAGGGATCTGGTTACAATTCACCATACCTCACAGCTTTTATTGTTCCTCCCACTCCTTGCGGTTTTTGTATTTAATAGCACACACGCAACAATGAAATGCTTGAAGTTCCTGATAATTTGATAATGATGTTTGTACTTTTAGCAGCGTTCTGTATATACCGTATCCAAGGATAATGTCACACACAGGCATTTTGACCCGTGTTGACTGTTATCTGTCACCACTTGTATGGGAAAACACAGTGTCCAACATAAACACTGAGGTGTTAGGCAGACCTGTTGTCAGAAATGCATTTAGTGGCAGCGTACCCACTTTTCAACATGAATTCAAAGAATGAGGCTTCTACTGAACATTTTGCCTGTTGTTTTAATAATAAAAAATCTGTGAGACATTTTAGCTATTCTATATTAGTTCCTGCAAGGTACAGAATTCATTTAACAATGTATAGATAATCCTGCTGCACAATGAACGCCTGTTAACAAAACCATCACAACAAAGGGTGAAGGGGATATTATACTGGTGATATAATTATCAACCTTGTAAGGGACAAACATGGAGCAAATTCAATCTCAGATAAAATAACAAAAAACATAGTTTTCTTAAAAAAAAAAACAATAGGCAGAAGGTACAGTATGTTAAGCACAAGCCCTGTAAATTGAACTAATGTTGAACATTATATAAAATAATCAGGTATAACAGCTATGCTGATTGTTTTCCATATTTCCTCACTAGGAGAATATCTACGCCAGGCTCGGGCTGGGATGTTCCATGATGATGAGGAGGATCTCATAGATAGTGCTGAAGCTCAACGCTACAATATGGTATTGACATTAACTCCTGCCACTCTAGACTGTGCTAAATGCTGTTTCTGCATGCGTTAGTTGCATATTGTATGCTGTCCATACTACATCCCCATGCTGCAATATACGCTACCATGCCTTCATCCACATGAGCAAAGCAACAGTGACTATTTACAAATAGTTTCTTTATAGTGAAAAGTTCCTTGCAAGTAGCTCACAATTTATGAAAGCGGGTGATCATTTATTGTAAATGATGTGATCCCTGTCAGAGAAAGTTATCTGACATTCTTGCTTTTCCTTTTATAAAACAATTAAGAAATGTGAAACATAAATTTAAGGGATGACAAATATCATTTACTGTTCTATGAGTTTTTGATCAGAGTGCTGCAGGGCTCCAGGTATCTTTTCTAATGTTCTCTCACTCAGTTTGTTTTCACAGACCTCCACTACTCCATACAGAAAATAGTTCTTTACAAATCTCTTCATTCTACATTGAATTTAAGGATACTTCAGAATGTTGTTTGATTAATTGCTATTTCAAGGAAAACTTTACCTAAAATGTAAATAGTTGTATAGGTATGGAAGGAACCTTCATTCACTGATTTTTCTCAGAGAGAGAAACATTAATTATTTATAATGCTGCATAATTATGCAGTGTAATAATCAGCAATCTTATCTCTCTGCATGATCTTGGTATTTAATGGTGTTTTTTTAAGCCATTAGCCCATTCCAGTCAATGGGAAAAATTCAGACAGCAGGTAAATTCTGTAGAAACAAAGGGCTGAAAAAAAACACCTAGTTTGTCGCAGTGTTTGTCACATTTTTAACATTTTTAAGCAGCTATTGGACTATACACTGCAATTTTACTTCAAATGAATACTCAGCTTCAAAAATATCTATTTTTTCACAGTGATGTCTGGCACCGTTTTTTCACAGTTTGATAATAGTGTTTTTAGGGGTTCATAGCAAAGTCCCTGCTGGACCCAGTGGTTCTTAGTATGATATTGCATTAAATACATAATGTAATTTAATAGTGGCGGTTGGAAATATCACTGGGGAGGTGCCAAATGTTACACCCCCAGTGATTATCATCACTTATCTGTTAGGAAAAAACTGCAGGGTGCTTCTGTATGCGCAGTCATCTTCTTCATTTCATTCACTTCTCCATTCTTTAATGGCCAAGTACTAGAGTGAAAAAGACATCTTTTTGTATAAAGGAGAAGGAAAGCCAACAATCAAGGGGGGTACCAAAAGTTAGACACACCACAGTGTTCGTATTCACTTACCTGATACCCCAGGCTGGTGCTCCTATTAGCAGAAAACTACCTTGACAGTGACACAGAGTTCTACTCAGTGAGAACCACAGAGCGGTCCTCTTCCTGCTTCTTCTATCTACTGGTGGGGGAGCATGCATAGTAAAAAAGCTGAACTGTAATCGTGGGAAGGTAAAGTTTTCTGTTAACTGGAGCACCGGCCCATGGTATTAGAATACTAATAACTTTTGGCACCCTGACAGTGACTGTGACTTTCCATCTCCATTAAGCAGCAGTGCGGAGAAGGAAGAAGCAGAAGCTTTGCTCAGAAATACCCCAGGCTATCAGATAAGTGATCATGATCATGGGGAATGCCTAACATTTGGAACCCTCCAGTGATTTAACCTTTCCTTTTCATTTAAACCTGTAAATTTAGTGTCATCTAATGTTTTTTAATAATCCAGTAGTATAACAAAAGTGAAAAGATTTAATTTGGAATTTAAATTTAGTAGGATAATTGGTACCCCCCCCCTGCTGATGCAAGCAGGCAGTGGGAGGGGGAGACGGTGAGGAGGGTTTGCTGTGAGTTCCGGGCCTCTCCGAATATATATTATAGTGTATTGCTTTAGTAAAATTTGTTTTGCTGAAATTCTTGTGTGAATGTAAAAGACAGCACCTCCTTTACAAAAGTAGTGACCTTCAGTCTAGCTAAGGGATCAAACCTTCTTATGAAAGAAATCTATAAAGATATAGAATTTTGCTTTGCACGGTGGGCAAGAAAAATTAAATACCAAAATTAATTTTTTACCCCAGGGAGTGAAGTTGATGGGTCGGTCTCTAGATGAATTTGTTAGCTGGAGTTGCTAGATTATGTTTATTCAGCATTTGGATGTTGTCATTATATAAAGCATTGCTCATGTTACATGTGGGGATAGTTATTCTACTGTTGCATTGCTTCAGCATGGCTAACTCTTTGGCATTAGTAAAGCAAAATTGGTAATTGGGGTCTTGGTGGCACATCATTTTTATGTCCTTCACGTCTTCTTTCTGTCTCTTTCTTTCGAAGATGCGCAAAACCAAGCGCAAGCTCTCCGTTCACCCCTATGATTTTGATATGGATTCTGAGTACTCAACTCAGTCCCGCAGACAATCAATGCAGCTCTTACCAACTCTAGAACAGGATGTTTTCCAGGTATTTTCTGGGACTATGCCTTACTCCTACACTTTCTACCTGAAACGCATGGAATGGCGTCTGGGAAGCATAGACAGAAATGGGTGGTGGTTGCTGATATTTTTATACCTATACCTTTATCTATCTCTCTTTCTGTAGAAACCAGGTTAAACGGTCAAACTAGAAGTCAAAGTATAGGTTAACTGTAAATCAAAAGCTGTCCCACTTCTCATGTGAGATTTAGTCATTGTTATATGTGTGTGTTGTGTTTGCCCTCAGTCATTCTCTGAGCGCCCCAGTGCTGGTAGAGATGTAACATCTCAGAAGGAGTCTTTAATTGCTGAAGCTGATCTTGCATCCATGTTCCACCACATCCTCCAAGAGCAAGGGCAGAATGCTGCATCCCCAGAGCAAGAGTTCAGTACTGAAGTCCGACTAACTGTCAACTCTCGGCGCCTTAGCCTTGACAACACCAGGAGGCCAAGTAAGAGCAAACCACTGAGCACACTTAACATTGGTCCCATTCTTTATACAGGAAAAGAAGAATAGGTGCAGGTGAAAGCAGTAATAATCTTGCAACACCCAACAGTACTGGGAGTAGGTGTGGGGGTTTTTACATACATCTGACTTCCATATCACAAATAAAATATAGGATCACCATTGACAATGCACAAGCATAGCTAGAATGCAGTGCACATAAAACAGTCAATGCCTTAGCATGTGTCACTGTCTATACATATAAGCTTAACATTTCACTAAAATAATTGCACATACAGGTAACCCTTTCATTGTTATGGGATACCTCCATGGTTTACCCTATTTCAGCAGCAACTAACCAGGAGCTCATTTACAATCAGTGGACAGTAGTGATGGGCCAATAAATACACCAGACACAAATTCGTGACGAATTTCCGTGTTTTGCCATAAGCAAATTAATTCGCAAAACTGAGGCAACAATTCGCCAATGAAAAATTCGACACGTCCAAAAAAATTGACACACCCGTCAAAATTGTTGCGCACATAAAAATTGTTGCAGGTCCAAATTATTTGGGCGTCCCTTGACTTTAATGCATTTCGACCAAATAGTCTTGTGTATAAAAATTGATGCTCATGTTATGCCCATTGACAATGTGTTTCGCTAATTTCGTGCTAAACTCACGAAGCTACACAGATTTGTCCATCACTAGTGGACCTTTGTTCTTTGACCATGTGCCGGCTGAGCCTTTGATAGCCCATCTGAGAAAAGTGTTTTGTATGCAAGGGAGTCCTAAATTATGTATGGGGTTCTTAAAATGTGCAGCGTCAGGTTTGCATATGTACTTTTGGCTACCTGCAAAAATAACTTGCCTATAATTAATGTTCATCATATGTACTAGCCTGGGGCATTTGCCCCTGCTGGGACCCCCAGATCTGCATTCATGTTAGGTTTAATTGTTATTCTCTGCTCGACATCAGATTCTTTTGCAACATAATGCAAAACCTTGTGGCAGGGAAGAGGTTGAACTGAGACTGTTTGAAATAATATGTCTTTTTCTACTCTCCCCCTTTCCATTTCCTACTGTCCTCCAGAACTTCCCTTCCTAACAGAATCCCAAATTAGCAACCATTTTCCTGACTCTCAACTAACTCGTACCCGCTATCTCCCTAAAGGCAGCCCCTCCCTTGCACCCAAGAGGTCACAGTACTCTGGAGACATGGACACCTCAGAAGAAGAAGGGGGGGCTATTCCTAAAGCTCCCCCTAGGAGGCGAAGCAGAGCTTCATCTCAAGAGAACGTGCATCATGGTGGTAGTCAGGTATGTAGGTTGAGGAGCTAGCACTCTAACACTGGAATGTAGAACTTTGGACTATGACATCTGTTTAACGTTGATACATTCCCTAGTACTGGGATTTCACTAGAAACTTAAACTGTATTCTTATGTATACAATGTTTGCTTGTCTGTCTGTGTCTGTTTGTAGTGTGATGTGGCCAGCATTCATGGGCACCCAGCATGCAGGACACTGTTTGTATTAAGAGGAAGTAATTATGATTTTCTATTCACCACTACTAATTAGACCTACTGCCAATACTCACTTTATGATAAAAAAAATATTTTTTTATTTTCTCAATTCCATCTCTATCCTCTTTAGTTCTTTTATGTCTATTGCTAATTAGATTTTATAAGAGGATATGCTGGTCTTGAGAGTCTGGAGCTAACAGCTAATTGTTATTATTAGAAAGGAGCTTCTGTGGCACAGTGACAATAAAGTTTTGTAATCTTAAATATATAAAGTCTAAAAGTTTGGGAACCCCTCTCAGCCAGCATAATAATTTACTCCACTTTCAACAAAAAAAAGATAACAGTGGTATGTTTTTCATTTCCCAGGAACATCTGTACTGGGGTATTTTCTGAACAAAGATTTTTAGTGAAGCAGTATTCAGTTGTATGAAATTAAAAGTGAAAAATTGGCTGTGCAAAAATGTGGGTACCCTTGTAATTTTGTTAATTTGAATGCAGGTAACTGCTCAATACTGATTTCTGGCAACAGCAAATTGCTTGGATTAGCTCGTTAAGCCTTGAACTTCATAGGCAGGTTTGTCCAATTATGAGAAAGGGTATTTAAGGTGACCAATTGCAAGTTGTGCTTCTGTTTGACTCTCCTCTGAAGAGTGACAGAATGGGATCCTCAAAGCAACTCTCAAAAGATCCAAAAACCAAGATTGTTCATGGTTTAGGGGAAGGCTACAAACTATCTCAGAGGTTTAAACTGTCAGTTTCAACTGTAAGGAATGTTATCAGGAAATGGAAGGCCACAGGCACAGTTGCTGTAAAACCCAGGTCTGGCAGGTCAAGAAAAATACAAGAGCGGCATATGCGGAGGATTGTGAGAATGGTTACCGACAACCTAAAGATCACCTCCAAAGACCTGCAAGAATATCTGTACATTGCTCTACAATTCCGCGCAATTTGCACAAAGAACATCTGTATAGAAAGGTGATGAGAAAGAAGCCCTTTCTGCAATCACGCCACAAACAGAGTAGCTTGTTGTATGCAGAAACTCAATTAGACAAGCCACAGTCATTTTGGAACAAAGTGCTTTGGACTGATGAGACAAAAATTTTGTTATTTGGTCATAACAAAAAACGCTTTGCATGACGGAAGAAGAACACCGCATTCCAAGAAAAACACCTGCTACCTACTGTCAAATTTGGTGGAGGTTCCATCATGCTGTGGGGCTGTGTCGCTAGTTCAGGGACTTGGGCCCTTGTTAAAGTGGAGAGTCGGATGGATTCAACCCAATATCAATAAATTCTTCAGGATAATGTTCAAACATCAGTCACAAGTTACGCAGGAGTTGGATATTCCAACAAGACATTGACATTAGACACACTTCGAAATCTACAAAGTCATTTATGCAGAGGGAGAAGTACAATATTCTGGAATGGCCCTCACAGTCCCCCAATGGGATGATTTGAAGCAGGCTGTCCATGTGCGGCAGCCATCAAATTTAACTGAACTGGAGAGATTTTGTATAGACGAATGGTCAAAAATATCCATATCACTGCAGCGCTATACATTTGTATTCCTTTGTATTAATTTATATGGCTGAAATATCCCACCAAAAAAAATACCAAATTACTATACATTTGAATAATCTGATGGCTCAAAACATACTATGTATGCTGACAAAGGGCTGTTTGAAGGCAGGGCTGTACATTTGCATAGCTCAGAGATAGGAATATGCTTGGCAGAGCAATGTGAAACTACACATTCAATTTGAGTACAGGAAAAAGGGCCCTTCTGTTTGTGGTGATAGAAGTTGTCTGTCTTGGGTTACCAATCTGGTGGTGGGATCTTTCCTATTCTCTACTCTACCTCTTTCACAGATCTCTGATTTGAACAAGCGTATGTCAGCTATTGAACGGATGTTAAACCGTCTAGAGGAGAGGCTATCAGTAAATTCAGATGAGGTAAACAGTGCTTCTAGTCTTCTCAACTAGAATATGAGCATATCTATACCGTAATATAACTCACTTTCCCTATAGTCTGCAGGCCCTGGAGTGCATACAGATGCCGACATTGAAGAGGAGACTCTAAAAAGGAAGTTAGGTGAACTTGCCAGTAACATTAGTGACAAAGGAGGATCATCAGATGAAGAGAAGATCCCCAAACCCAAGTCATTTAATAAGGAACAGACTACTGAGGCCCAGAAGGTAAATGGGAAGAAACAGCAGGGAAATAAATAGGAAGAGACAGCAAAAAAAGATTTGTTTTGATTATACTATAACAGGTATTTGGTCATGCTATGCTGCAGAATCATCTACTAAATGCTGGTATTAAAACACTTGTAACATTATGCAAAAAATAGTGAAATCGTAAATAGATGAAATCCTACACTTGTTCACATAGTCAAGCAATAGAGGACAGCATTTGGCCTTGTGTTCTCAGAGGGTCAACTATCCATCTGAGATTTTCTCAGCCATGCCATACATATACTATGTGACCAAAAGTAGGTGAACTCCTGTTTGCCCAATGTCTTATTCCAAAATGAAGGGTGTTAATGAGCCAAGGGGAATATTCGGGTTGGTCTTTTCTTTTTGCCACTAAAACTGCCTTTTGCTTCTCAAGGAAAGTTCCATTTTAACGAAAGATCTGAACAAAGATTAATAGTAAACAGTTTATAAAGCCAATCTCAGTCTGTGCAAACTTGGTCAATGCAGTCAAGCATGGTTCTATCCAAAACTAGACTCTCACAAGTGAAATATTTAGGAAGGAATGTACAAAAGGCATAAAAGGTCTGTTTTTGCTCCATAACATCAGTCAAGTATAAGCACCGAAGTACAGTACAATGCCAGAAGAAGCACAAAATAAATTGTTTAATACCTTGGCCAGCATATGACAATGGGTGGTGATTCATTCTGACATGACTGAGGAAGCATTCAAGGTTTGGAGCAATGGCTTCCCTCTTGTTGCCCTCTCATCACATATTCTGTGGATATGTCACAGAGTCATTTTAAAGGCTGACATTTGTTTAGTTTTTCTCTGAAATATTTACAGAAGTCAGAAGATGTAACAAGCATCCTCAATGATGGCATGACCGCTGCCACCTTGTTTCAGCTTGTAATTCAATATAAAATGGATTATTTAACATTCACATATGTACAATATATGTAAAATCTCCCAATGCCTTGATAGCATGTAGGTTTCTTGACATTATGCATAACGTTTTTATCCACCTCTTAAAATGCTGTCCATTTCATGCTATTTTTTCTGAGAAAGAGACTTTCTGCACCGTACCTATGGCATGGCAATGGCATATGAGACATTTTGATGAAAGCTACTTGTAGTAGTTGTCATCAAAGGCAATAATGGGAAATGCTTAGCCCTACACTTTGTGAGAACTACAATGCTCTATTACATCAAAGGAAGTAATCAGCTGACGGTAGCAAGCATTTTGGTCACTGCTCTAAGAAGGTACAATTAAAATACCTACACTGCAATATCTGCAAGGGGTTTATAACATGCTTGTGTGGGTTTCCTCCAGGTACTCTGGTTTTCTCTCATACCCCAAAAACATACAGACAGGTTAATTGACTTTTGATAAAAAACTGACCATAGTGTGTGAATGTGATAGTGACCTTAGGTTATAAGCTCTACTGAGGCAGGGACTAATGTGAATGATGTCTTATCTCCATAAAATATTGTGTTAAATGGGATTTCTTAGTTTTTCGTTTCTTACATGATAACCTTGAGCCTACCACAAGTGAATAGTAGAACAATTCTTTCTAGTTTTCATGAATGTAAAAAAAAATGGCCTCCAGGAGAAGGATTATTAGTAGTCAAAACTGAGAAAGGCAAAGAGCATAGCATATATTTGTTGATGTGGCTTGTCAACCTTTTATATAAAGTCGTATTCATTCATTAGGTTTAGTGAACCATTCGTATTTAGAATATTTTTTTTAAAAGTGGGACATGTATTTTGTGCCTCTGTCCCTTTAAAGGGTAGGGTGGGAAAAGTACAAAGCAATAAGTGGATTCATGCAGATTAATGGAGAGAATTGCAATATCACAAAATTGTTTTTGTTTAAGGTGGAAGATAGTTACCCTGCTGCACTCATCCTTATTACAGACCCTCTAGAGAGAGCGCATCTTGAGCTGTCATAGTGGGATGGGTACCTACTAGCAGGGGTGGTAGCACTGCTTCTTTGACAGCTGGTCACGCAAGAAGGCTAGTTTCAAAGTAGAAGAGACCTGTCACACCATAAAAGCAGTAACTTTTTAAGAGACTATTACAGAAAAAAGAATCTATTGCTTGGGGTGTTACAAACAGCCTCGATGAGATCTCATTCCACTAACCCTCACAATAAGGACCTGTTAATGGGTGCTCTCTGACTCCTTTGGAGCCTTTGTTCCAGGTTGTAACCACTAGATGATACTGAACATCATTCAGATCAAAGTACCTCTTTTGCATGGTTTTGAGGCTGGAGATAAAAGCTCTCCAGAAACTGCACCAATGCTGGCGGCGATAAGAGCACATTCAGCCCCCACAGCCCCAACATAAGAGAGGTCCTTCTGTTATGTTTAAAAGTATCAATAGACTCTGAGCATCAGGATTTGTTTTAAAGCTAATGGATCTCTTTAGCTGAGAGAAACAAAGAAGGAAAGCGTCACACATGTGTGCTGCTTGTTTCTGTGTTTTTATTCATAATTATGAGTAATTTCTTTTTGCATCCCCGCTTTACCAACAGACAAATTATCCAATGCTCTATGGTTCCATACCAAGCAGTATTGGCGTGATAGGTCTGTTTGGTGTTGGAATATTCTACTGGTCAATATTACTAGGATGTATTAATGTCAAGGACAGCCCAGTTCTTTCTATTTAATCAGTGGGACCAATAGGTAAAATGTACAATTACAATATAGGGTTTTATGTCAACTCTATTATCTTTAAAAAGATTACAAAAGAATATTGATGTTAATTAATTAGCATTTTTATCTGCAAATTTCTATTGAAAATAGTAGTTGCTATATTACTCTAAATAGGAATGACATAATATTCTCTGATGATAAGCAGTGCCCTCCAGTGGCCATTTTTCATGATTATCAATGCCTTTTGAACTTGGAATGGACAACGACATTACTTTTACACTACTTCCTTCTTTGCGGCTCTCTTGGTTTCCACTGCTTACCAGTCAGTAAGCAATCAGAGAGTTGATGGGGGGCATAACTGTTGCTTTGGAATCCAAGCTAAGGATCAATTGCAAACTCACTGAACAGTCATGTCCCATGTGGCCCCCTTAAAGTCACTGAATAACTCAGAGTTAGAGAGCTGAAAAGCAGCAATTTGTGTTCTGGGATCCTGTCATCGGAAAACATGTTTTTTTCAAAACGCATCAGTTAATAGTGCTACTTCAGCAGAATTCTGCACTGAAATCCATTTCTCAAAAGAGCAAACAGATTTTTTTTATATTCAATTTTGAAATCTGGCATGGGGCTAGACATTTTGTCAATTTCCCAGCTGCCCCTGGTCATGTGACTTGTGCCTGCACTTTAGGAGAGAAATACTTTCTGGCAGGCTGCTGTTTTTCCTTCTCAATGTAACTTGTGTCTCAGTGAGACAAGGGTTTTTATTATTGAGTGTTGTTCTTAAATCTACCAGGCAGCTGTTATCGTGTGTTAGGGAGCTGGTATCTGGTTACCTTCCCATTGTTCTTTTGTTTGGCTGCTAGGGGGGAAAAGGGAGGGGTGATATCACTCCAACTTGCAGTACAGCAGTAAAGAGTGATTGAAGTTTATCAGAGCACAAGTCACATGACTTGGGGCAGCTGGGAAATTGACAATATGTCTAGCCCCATGATAGATTTCAAAATTGAATATAAAAAAATCTGTTGGCTCTTTTGAGAAATGGATTTCAGTGCTGAATTCTGCTGGAGCAGCACTTTTAACTGATTCATTTGGAATTTTTATTTTTTTTCCCATGACAGTATCCCTTTAAAGTTTTATTGCAACAACAGCTGAATAAACTCAGTTTGCCAAATATACATGAGATTATTGAGTTGTCTTTGCTTTAGGAAAATAATGCTATCCAACACTGAGAAATGGTTGCAGATATGCAGCACTTATTGGAAAACTTTAAGTTCTCTTTTTATAGTTATCCCTGAGAACCATAAGCCAAGTGTTTTCCATTGACAACAATAGAAAAGTAATTAGTAGTAATAGGGACGAAACCACGATACAGAGGATTCTGTTTCCCCCACGCTCTGCTTCAACCCACCTTATCAGGCTGCCCCGGAGTCTGGAAACCTGTTAAAACAAATGTTTTCTTATCTAACCAGGTTTACAGGGCAGCAGAAAAAACATACACATTGGATAAGAATCTGCGAGAACTAGAGGAGCGTGCCTGTCAGAGTGGTACCACTGATTCTGAACTGTCAGAGCTGGAAGTCAATGTGGCATCAGCAATTGCACAAGTCCAACAGACAGAAAGTGAGGTAAGAAATGGAGAGAGAAGAAGAAGAATCACTGTTCCTGTCAGAGCAATTACATTAAAAGCAAAGTTACAGGGAGTTGTGGGACAAAAAAAGTGACAAGTTTGCACAACAAATATTAGTTCTGTGCCATAGTATTATAAGAGTTCCACTTTCCATTGAGTTCTGTTATCTTATAGCGCAGTGTAGTAAATATGGGGGTGACGTGTACAGTAGAAATAGGAGCTAGCATGTTGCAAAGGGATAGGCCTATATATTCAGTTTATATATAATGATAATGAAATGCATTTCCATAGTAATAACTGGAAGAGTTTATTATAAGAGTATGTATTGTTCTATATCAGCACAATAAAATGTAAAGCAAAATAACAAGTAAAAGCAAAAATATAGTGGTCAAAAATATGCAACCAAGTTCTAATACATAAAGATTTTTATAAACCATTAAAATGTGTTAATTTTCTAGGCAAGTAAGTATCTAAGGTGATCATATTTTCCAATAATCAAGGGTGTATTATCATGTAATATAGCTGTTAACTCTTCTATTTTCATTATATGTTCCACCTGATTAATCAAATCCACATGTATAGGTGGTTCAATGTTTTCCATTTGTTTTTTTGGAATTAACGCTTTGGTAGCTTGGAGCATATGAATTAGTAGGTTATCTGATGTGACTTTGCTGGACTTGGAGGTATTTTGCTAAAACAGTAAAGCAATGAAATCGGATTTTACACATTTTCCAAAAATTTTAATAGTTTACATTTTTATTTCAGGTATCAGACATTGAATCGAGAATAGCAGCTCTGAGTGCAGCAGGACTCACTGTCTCCCCTGTAGACAAAGCCAAAAGAAAATCAAGTTCTCGAGTAAGAGACGTTGGTACCCAATAGCTTTTTAGTTTGGTTTGACTGATTGATGAGTTTTGCCTCAGGTGTGAAGGTGAATTTATAGGAAGTGCATTCACCACTATTATTTTAAATACACATTAATTATGCATGCCAAAATCATGCCATCATCACATCTTGCGAGTAGCTGGAGAGCACAGATTTGTTTTAGAACATTGTTGGATTTTGATGCACTAGCTATTGATTTATGAGTCTAGTTGTACTATAATTTTATGCACTATATGAAAAGCCTTTAAAACACTAACTTGGCCCTATATTAAAAGAAACTCTTCAGCTCACCAGTGTATACACTACCCCCCATATGTAATAAAAGGCAGTGCGTTTATCCAGATGCATTAAACCATAGCAACCAATAAGATGCTTCTAAACAGGTTACCTGTAAAGGCTGCTTGCTGATTGGTTGCTATATGTAACTGCACCAGGGCAAACACTGCATCTTTTACTACATAAACGTGTCTCCCTGCATTGAGAGCTGGTAGCTTATAGACATACTTATAGTTTAGGAATTTTTTAGATATTGGACAAAATGTGTTGTTCACTAGTTGAAGCAAACTGTTCTGAGTTAATGTTAATATAAAGGGGGCATGGCTATTTTGGCTACAGTTACTGGGTTGCGGATTTTTTCCATGTACTACATAAAACCAATGTCTTATTGACACCTTATCAATGAAATATGTATGCTATGTAGTCTGGGGTTTTGCAACCCTTTGGCAAATAAGGGACATTTTATTGGCAGTTCTAGTTTCCTTTTAGTTGCTCCAGCTTCAAAACATGGGTTATGTAGGGAGCAGCCAATGATCTAACAAAGATTCTAGTTGGTTATACTTCTAGTGGCACCCAACCGTAGAGATTGTAAATAATAAATCTATAGGACTTAGTTGATGAAACATTTAAGAAGGCAATTGGAAAGTGCAAATAAATTATGAATAAATGAATGTGGCTAGAATCACTGGGAAAAAAAATTAATTACACTCACACACCCTGGCTGTCCAATAAATATGAATCCCCAGTGCTCGATGAAAGAGGAATTGGCAACCTACAAATTCAGTGTAGAAGAACAGAGAATCACCGGCAAAACTTGGATAATACTAGCAGGGAGAACACTTGCTCTTTTATTTAGGATGCAATGTTTCGGGTCATAATTTTTAACCTTTATTTAACAAGCGCACAAAACATACACTTTCCGATATGTTTTTTTTAACAAATGGGCCAGGCAAAGGGAGTCATAAATGTGGATACTGTAGTGTTGCCCATTGTTACTGTGGTTCCACTTCCTGTTTTTATATTAGCTAGTTGATATCATAATTCTATGCTTGTCATGCTAGTTACTGAGTCCACCTTGATATATTTATGAGTTGCAGCACTAATTGCTAATTTTAGAATTCACATAAATTCAGCAAGAGAATGAGGTCAACTTGCTGGAAGAAAAAGGTAAAATAATTAAGTTTACCCTTCCACATGACTATCTACAAACATCTGTATAACCTGCAAGGAGGCCATACTCGGTTATATATCTCAAAAAGGTATAATTGGTAGAGTGGTTAACAAACTCTGAGACAAATCAGTAAAGTAAATATATAGTAAAAAAAAATTGTTTTTTTGCTTTTATCTGCCAGGTTTTTGTTCCTGCCATTTCCCGGAGTATAGAACCATTCCAGGAATCAACTCCTGATATGTACATCATGTCAACTCCTAGTGATGCCAAGGTTGGTTTTTAACCTGCAAATAGGGGATAACCTTACAGTACTGTACATGTTGCTAAAATTGACACATACAGGTACTTATCCCATTTCCTAAATATAAGCGAAGACCGGTGTGGTGTCTAACCCTAAATGCTCCTGGTATACTTTATTTAATAAAACAATATTAGTATTAGTGACTATTCATTTGTAATATACTGTATATATGTTCCCTTAAACTGATGATGACTGTCCCTCATTCTTTGTCGTTCAGATTCTAGCCATGCAACATGCTCTAAGGAAGAAGTTTAACATTGACCCAGATGCAACAGGTACATTTCAAATGTGTGTCCTCATTATTGTATGTCTTAAATGGTGAGACATACCATAGTATGAAGCTTGGCTTTAGCAAATCACAGGGACTCTAACATGTTCCAGGACTCGCATCTACCTTTTGGTGCTATAATAGCCCATCATTTATGGCAAGTGAACCAACATTTAAAGGAGACATTTTGTGTAAAAATGAAATTTTTCCAGTGCATTATATTCTCCTAAATATAAAAAAAATGTGCTTAAAAAATACGTGTTTGGGGCTGATTTATTGAAAAACTCCCCCAAAACGCTACTAGTCCCGCCCATCTATTCCACTTGCTGCTACCTCCTTTCCCTGCTATACAGGGGAGCCTGCGGCACACTGCACTGTAGGACACGAACCAATCAGCAGCTAGACTGACCTGATAGGGAATTGAAGGCTGTCTTTGCTTGTGCGACTGCAGGGCTGTGATTGGCTGTCCCCCAACTAATGTGTTTCTGGCACGGACCATTACGACACACCCACCCCGCATTTGAAATACAGACAGGGGCCATAGCAGATATATAATTCATAATATATTATTCATAATTGCCTACAAAATTAGTTTTTTATTTTTTTTTTATTCCATATGTCTCACAGCACAAAAAATTGGCAACTGGCAGGTTGGGTAAACTTAACTCTAGATTTCTTTTCAGTGTATTTAACCAGCCTTACTGTTGGTCTGCTGCCAGTTCCTCAAGCTATTGCTCTTTATTTCTCTTTAAATTACTGTGTATTTTGTGAGATATTCTTTTATTTAGTCATTAAATGCAACTGATTTCATGTATTTATGATGTACTACCAGCTCTCATTTTCTGAGCTTGAGGCATAGGGAGCTGGAGTAATTTAGCTAATGTCATTAACAAATAATATGAGAGACTAACAAAGGCTCTATTATGTCTCTCCCACAATGCCATGGTGTGATCCTTGGCTTGTTATTGTATGTGCATCAGGCCCTGTACATTGCATTGAGTTAATTAATTTTTGTACTGTTGTGAGGCTGGTGATTTGATCACCAGCCTTACAATATAAATCACTTTTCTTAATGTACTGGGCATAGGATCAAAGCAAGTGCAGCTCAATACTAGTTCAACAAAAGACTCCTCACTGTAAACTCAGACTAAAGAAAAAAAAAGTTCTCTTGCATAAAAAAGTGCATTAACTCAAGGGATAAAAACATAATTATGCCTCTTTATAGGTCCCTGGTAAGGCCTCATCTGGAGTATGCAGTGCAGTTTTGGACTCCAGTCCTTATAAGACATATAAATGAGCTGGAGAGAGTGCAGAGGTGTGCAAATAAATTGGTTAGAGGGATGGAAGATTTAAATTATGAGGGTAGGCTGTCAAGATTGATGTAGTTTTCTCTGGAAAAAAGGTGCTTGCGAGGGGACATGGGTACACTTTACAAGTGCATTAGAGGACATTATAGACAAATAGCAGGGGGCCTTTTTACCCATAAAGTGGATCACCATACCAGAGGCCACCCCTTCAGACTAGAAGAACTTTCATTTGAAGCAACGTAGGTGGCTCTTCACAGTCAGGACAGTGAGGTTGTGGAATGCATTGCCGGGTGATGTTGTGATGGCTGATTCTGTTAATGCCTTTAAAAGTGGCTTGCATGATTTCTTGGACAGACATAATATCAAAGGCTATTGTGATACTAAACTATATAGTTATATAGATATGGGTATATTGAATTTATGTCATGGTATGGAGGGGTGTGTGTATGGATGCTGGGTTTTCATTTGGAGGAGTAGAACTTGATGGACTTTGTCTTTTTCCAGCCCAATTTAACTATGAAACCCGATTTAACTATGTATATAAAGATGGCCATAGATGCACAGATATTATCATACGAAACAATGTACAATATTCAGTGTGTGTATGGTGTGCAACAAGATGGCCAATATTGGCAAAAAACTTGGATATCGACTAGGTTCGTCGATCAGCCAGTGTTTACTGCTGAATCATCAGATACAGTTAGAATTTGATTCTATCTGTATATCTGACAATTCTGGTCTAAATATCTGTACTGAAAAGGAATGATCTTTCCTAGAATAACTAGGACCCCACAGCACCCTCTTTTTAGGGCTTCGCCTTCTATCATTTGGAAAGATACTTGCTTTCATATATTGATATAGTATTGTTACTCATTACAACGCACCCTCAGTCTCAGCTGCTAGTGCTGATTCTCTATTGTTATGTCCCTGCATTACCAATTACCTTCCTGTGGCCCTCCAGTCACTGCTGCACTCCAGCTATTTGCATCCAGTGACATCCAAACTCTATTAGATTTGCAGTTTACAAAATCTGGAGGGTGGCAGGAAGCACATTTCTAACAAAGAGGAGCAAGAGTTTTAGCCATTAAGGACCATCCTTCACAAATTTTCAGAGCCTTTAATAGAGACAAAAGGAGTAATCTGATCCCCTTACTTCAATTAACCTGCAAGGCATCTCCTATTTCACACAGACTTATTTTACTTTCATTAATTCAAGGCATTAAGGTGTATGTGTTAAATATTAAATGTGGTCAACTTTTGCCATGTCCTCAAATTACGGTCAATGGATGGTGATATGGAATATTTCCAAATTTATTTCAATAAAAATGTGTTATTACATCCCATCATATTATATATTCTGTATTCGTAGGCCTTTAGTATGGGTTCAAGGTAATGTAAGGTTATGTAAGCCTGTGCATAAAGATTCTGGGTACACTATCAGGGTATAGGAGGAAATTATATTTATTGTATTAAAATAAGTCATCAAAGTTAGTTACACTGCTTTTGCCCTGCACCTTCCACTGGAAATCCATGTAATTTCAATGGCTAGTAACTCATTGGTATATTCGCCTATAAACAAATGTTGCTGTGAAGCAAACATTTAATTGCCTAGGGCTGTTCTGTCCCAAGATACATGAATTACATAGGCCACAGTGTTTCATGCTCACCGTGTCTGATAAGGGGATGATGAATACAATAGCAGTATATTTTTAGGACCCTTTTATGACAATGTCAGGCCCAGCATTTAATAAGAGAAGGTAATCATGCGACTAATGACAGATAGGAGCAAGTATCACTAGGAAAAAATATATAATTAAATGCTGCATTTGTAATACATGTACAATACTATTGTCCTCATTTATTATTTTAGATTTACCAGTTGAAAAAAGTGCAATGTACTGCGGTTCCTTGACCCAGCGCAATCCAAATGGGAAGAACAGAAAGGCAGACCGCATCTTTTCCGTGAGAAATATATGCTATTATATGTTATTATATGTAGCAGGTTATGCCACTTTTAGGAATTACCTGCTTAATCTAGCTCCACGTGAACTAGGCTTCATAGACTCCCAAGTATTGTAAAAAAGTATTGTAAAAACAACCTAATGTTTACACTAAAAGCAAACAAGTAACTTCCATCAGTAGCTCTGTATACCTCTAGGCATATACTACAGCCCTATAACCCAGAGCAAAGAAGATCTTTTTCTGAATATTTCATAATTACCACTTTCTGCTGAACTCTATTTATATTTGCAATATATCCATATATTTATATACATATATAGCCTTATATGTATACTTAATCTTCTGTTTGTTACTGCTGGTTTGTATATTAGGACAGTATATAATATTACAGTTTTTCAAACTGTAAGGCTGACCTCCTGGGGGACCTGCAAAAGTAGTAGACAGGCGCAGCCTGACAGGCAGTTAGAGTGAGAGTTGGGGATACTTATTCTCTTCTAGAAATACCCAATCGCAGCTTAAAGGTCAGATAGGGATGAGATTTTGGGCAGAAACTTATATGCACTCTAAATATTATTGGAGCTATGACTGAATTAGCTATTTCTGTATGTATACTTTCCTATATGCCTAAATTTATATACACCTTGTTATGAACTAAGTGAGGACATGACCGAAGACTGTAAGGGGACTTGAACTGAAAAGGTCCAACCACCCCTGAATTAAGGTTGCCATAGACGCAAAGATCCACTCGTTTGGCGACATTGCCAAACGAGCGCATCTTTCCCCGATATGCCATTAGCGAGCATGGCTATATCGTGGGCAATCTAATGATCCGATTACGATGTGCAATGGGCTCTGACGGGATCGGTCAAAATCAAACCTGACCGATCTCCACCGGACAAAAGCTGTCGGCACTCTCCACACGAGACGAAAATCGTACGAATCCTCCATTCATATGATAGGATCTGTGTGTTTATGGCCAGCTTAAAGATATTCAGCTGATGTGCTAAAAGGTTTATATCACATTTCTAATGGATTCCATTGTTTACTGTGAGTGAAGAAATAACACTAGTACATAGAGATAATGAATCCTATCAATAGCTTATTATCAGTAGCAGCTACATCCCTCAGCACTAAAGCAACATAATATAGTGTATACATATATTTATATATAGTAATAATATAACACTCTTCTATCTTTCAGAAACCCATTGTGACTCAGAGATGACGCACTGATTCCTTCTTTTGTCATTCACACTTACATCCAACTGCCGTACTGCAATACTGCCCTATATAGACCCATATGTTTCTGATATTTCTGCTCATGGAGGAATAGAACTGGAACATGGATAAATAGGGAATGAGAGGAATGAAAACATAATGTAGTCTGAATTTGAGGTATGTTTTTATATTGCAGGTTCAGAAAGGTACCTTCACCTATATCAAATTAATATACTGTGTATCCCATGCATTCCCGCAACTTGATTTTCTGGCTTTAGGTCATTAGAAAATTTTAGATGAAATGTTCAAAAATTTGCCTTTAGCTATTGGTTTCCAATATTTGGCCCCCCCAGTATCATGGACATTGTGAAAAGAGTCATTGTAACAGCTATAAATGACATTCTGGAACTTCAGCAAAAAACTGGGAGCTCCAAGTTACCTAATCCTGACTGAGAACAAGCAAAGAGCATTGTGAGATGGAACCTCATTATATACTCTGTGTTGTATCTAGTCCTTATTTGTATTATACATTATTGCTTTAAAATAAATATATACAGTTTGCTTGTTTACCGCTGACTTGAATTAAAATCTTGGAGAAACTAAGTTGCTTTGTCTCCATTTTCTGTTGAATTGCGTTTAATTCTGACATTCAATGTAACTGGATATAATAAATTACCCAATTCACAATTGAACACCAAATTAATTATATCTAGAGGTTGCAAAAAAAACTCCCAGTCAGAATATTCAGGGACACCATCAGAAACATTAATTATTACCACTGGGGCCCTTTACAGATCAACACTGCAGGCCACTCTATCATACTGAATAATATTAAATACTGGTCTTGAATGGCTTTAGAAATGACTGGCCCAGTTCTATACCCAATTGCCACATCAGAGGTTGGGTAATATAAAAAAAACATAATATACTGTTGAATATTTTTACAATACTGAGGAATAATCACACAGGCAGTGTGACCTCTACCTCTATATTTATATACCTCTAATATTGTTTTAGTGAGGGCTTTAGTTGTGGCCAATCTGTTCATGTGCGAACAGACCACAACAGAATAATAGGCACTGTATTTACCAAGAATAGTTTGTCAGCCCATATGAACACAATAAACACAACAATAAAAGCCTCTATACAACTGTCCCACTGCATCCCTTGAACAAAATTACACACTAATCAAACAAAAGGATGAACAGACTATTGATTGTTTAGAAAACCAGCCTCTCTCCCACACTACCTTTTAGTCTGAAAAGTGTCTTTCTTAAAGGAACAGTAACGTCAAAAAATAAAAGTGTTTTAAAGTAATGAAAATATAGAGCAGTGTTGCCCTGCACTGGTAAAACTGCTGTGTTTGCTTCAGAAAGACTACTATAGTTTATATAAATAAGCTGCTGTGTAGCAATGGGGGCAGCCATTCAAAGGAGAAAAAGCTCAAGTTACACAGCAGATAGAAGATAAGCTCTGTCTGTCTAATGGTGTTATCTGTTATCCATTCATTAACCTGTGCCATATAGCCGTTTTTCAATTTCCGCCATTGCTACACAACAGTTTGTGTATATGAACTATAGTAGTGTTTCTGAAGCAGACAGATCAGTTTTACCAGTGCAGGGCAACACTACATGAAATTTTCATTACTTTAAAACACTTTCATTTTTTGGTGTTACTGTTCCTTTAAGGTGGCCATACACAGGCAGAGTAAAGCTGCTGATATCTGTCCTTTAGGGCAGAGACACACGTGGAGATTTGGGGAAATTGTTGACCCTAACTGCCTTCCCTTAATACAACCTATTGCCAAACGGTAAGAGTATTGAAGCATTATTTAGAAACTGGTATAAGTCGGATAAAGGTGCATAGAAAAGGCATAACTAATAACATTATCTAAATATGTAACTTTACTACTACTCAGATTTCTTCTCAAGTTTGCTAGATATGTGGCTGTTTATTTATCAAGCATTCTGTAGTGCAGGGATCCCCAACCTTTTGAACCCATGAGCAACATTCAGACATAAAAGGAGTTGGGGAGCAACACTAGCATGAAAAATCTTCTTGGGGTGCCAAATAAGTGCTGTGATTGGCCATTTGGTAGCCCCTATGTGGATTGTCAACCTACATTGAGGCTCTGTTTGGCAGTACACCTGGTTTTTATACAACCAAAACTTGCCTCCAAGCCTGGAATTCAAAAATAAGCACCTGCTTTGAGGCCACTGGGAGCAACATCCAAGGGGTTGGAGAGCAACATGTTGCTCACGAGCTACTGGTTGGGGATCACTGCTGTAGTGCATAATATGAGGCAGCTTTATTAATGTTGGAAATTTTACTGTTGGAAGTTTTTTGCAGCCAAAATAGTGAATTTAAGTTTCCAAAACTGGAATGTTGGTGACTGGGAGTTGTATTCAGGGCTGGATTTACATAGCGGAGGTGCCCCTAGGTCCACTGCCGTTCATTGCCCCTGTTCCCTTCCCTTTATTCATGCAAATTTCCATCACCGGGACCGAAGCAATGGGGATTGTATCTCCTCTGCATCCCCAGTGTTTCTGAATCAATGTGGGTGTGGTTGGGCAGCATGCCGCCCCCTAAAATCCTGCCATCCTAGGCCCATGCCTTTGTGGCCTTTCCACAAATCCAGGCCTGGCTGTATTAGCCAAATTTAAAAATGTTTTCAATTAGAGTTTTCAAGACTAAAGGTGGCCATACATACAGAGATCCTCTCAGTTGGTGAGGTTGCCAAATGAGCAAATCTCTCCCCGATATTCCCACTTTGAGAGCCCAACAGTCAGATCACAATGAGCAGAATACAGGCAGCATTAATGAACCGATGCAGTCCTTGATCCAACGAGATTTTAAACTAATAGACATCTGGCTGACTTTCGGCCAGATATCGATTGGGAAAGCAAGGCGGAGGGCCCAATACACTGCCCAATAAGCTGCTGACTTAATCTGTTGGCAGCTTATATCGACCCATGTATGGGGACCTTTATTCAATATTTGACAGACTCATTGAAAACAATTATTAGAATGTGATTTTTCTGTGGTCGAGTTTATTTCACATTTTCATGTGAGTGAGGGTTTTTTTTAATGAAAATTAAAAACTATTATAAATTCAATAAATATGCCTGTGTAAATCCCAACCTAACTGCCACACACACCCCTTTATAAATAGCAAAGCTGGAGCTTTTACACCTTAATTTACACCAAAGAGGAAGTTCCACATTAGTTATAATGCTGCAGTTTTATAAACAGGTATTCCATTTTATGGCACATGTTCTTGTGGAGTAAAATCAAAAGCATGCTTTTATAAACATGTCCTGCACCCTATGTGAGGCATATTTCCCTACAATCATGTGAAAGAGAATAAATATGATAAAAGATACTCGAAAATTCAAATCATCAGAAGATGAAATATGCATCTGAAACACTGGCTAATATGAAAAGACAAAGAAAAGAAAAGGCGACTGTCCTTGCTTCATTCAGATCAAAATGGAATGAGAAGAGATAAGAGTCACAAGTGAGTCATTAAAAGCCATACTTGAGTTGTTTTTTTTTTAAGAAATTATCATAATGGAATTAGGGGCCAAGTAAAAGCTGGGAGGGTGTAAGTATTAATGGAGGGGCTGTAAATGACGTCAAAAGCAAGACAACTAATATAACCATGATTTGAGGGGTTTTATCTTTGAGAGAATACTGCTGGGGACTACCAACCCCTGACCGAAAAACACAGTGAGTATCTCATGCTGCATGGTGGAAACAAAACACTTGTTTGATATATGCAGTTTGGTAAAGCAAATGTCCTTCGTGTCTATCAATGATTGAGACAAGGTAATGCATTGTAGTTATGAGTAGTGTACAGCACACAAAGTTTTATCATGGAAATGTACAAGGTTTTTTTATTGCTTTGTAAATCAGTTTGAGCTGTGTCAGCTGTGTACAAATATTTATATATTAAGATGTAATACTGCTTATGGCACTGAGCTCAATGAGGATATTTGTATTTGTGATATTTTATTTTATATACACTGGCAATTTACTGCTGGCAATTGTAAAAGTCCATGTCTGTAGTTTGTGGCTTTGGTTTTTAGAACATGACAACTTTATACACATGTCCAAGGTGTAAATACAGTATCTGATCAGTCATTGATGTTGATTATTTGATTGAAATGATTCCATTGATGTGAGCATATTATGCAGAAACGTGATATACTACAGAACACGTGAGCCAACTACTGACATTGGTGAGCCAGTGTGGTGCACTAAAGTATTTGTATAGTGAGCACATTTATTGTTACTCAAGCATTCCTTGTTTATTTATGAATGAACAGAATATATGCTGCATCACAAAAAATCACCCCACCTTTTTCCATTGAAATTAATGTTGTGACACATTGTGCCACTGTGTGCCGTGTGATGTAAAACAAAGTTTATTTCTTTTATATATACTGTCCAGCAAAACCAATATCCAGTTAACAGACATTGATGGAACCTGCGTAACCAAATAATAGGGCACATCAAAATGCCATAAGACTTTATCTTATCACAAGCTTTATATACTTTATATCCCCTTAATGTTGCACAATATTTTTGTGCAATATTAATTACAAAATATGCAATATTAATTGCAAAATATGAATTGCACAATATTAATACAGGGCATAACTTTAAAAGAGTTGACTATTTATGTAGGATAAACTACTGAATGTGATAAACGTAACTAACTTAATTTGTATACCTGTATTATGCAACTCATATGATCTAAATCTTACTTACATAAATATAAAGCACCCAAAATTCTCATATGATAACTGGAAATTAATCTTTGTAAGAATAAAGCTCTGCTACAAGAATGTGTAGTTTCTTATTTAAAGGAGAAGGAAAGGTTAAAACTAAGTAAGCCTTATCAGAAAGGTCCATCTAAATATACCAGTAAACCCCCAAAGTGGTGCTGCTCTGAGTCCCCTGTCAAAAGAAATACAGCATTTCTTTCCTTCTATTGTGTACACATGGGCTTCTGTATCAGACTTCCTGCCTTCAGCTTAAACCTCATTGCCCTGGGCAAGAGCATGCTCAGTTTGCTCCTCTTACCCCTCCCCCTCCCTTCTCTACTGTAATCTGAGCCCAGAGCAGGGACAGACTCAGGCAGGAAATGATGTCACACCATGTTAATACTGCAGCTCCTATCCTAAACAAACAGAGAGTTTCTAGAGCTTTTTACTCAGGTATGGTAAAACATTCTACAGGATAAATATAGCATTCTAACTTGCACTATTGCAGCTAATCTATTGGCAATAAAATGCCTCCGTAGCTTTCCTTCTCCTTTAAGAGAGCAATCTCAGTGATTCAGCATCTAAAAAGAAAAGACCAGAAAAATTTAAAAATGAGTTGGTAAGAAAAAGAGAAGTAATACAAACAGAAAACAGAGGAAAAGGAAATAAAATTAGAATGAATACAATGAGAAAAAGGGTGAAGAGACTGGAGGACAAGAGGAACATCTGATCACTGGGGGATAGAAAGAGAAAGAAATGATGCAGAGATATAACACATGACAGAAAATGCAGAAAACATATAGGCAAGACAAAGGGAAGAGGAGAGGTATGCAAAACCTGAATGAAAAACATATGGAACAATATAATAGAGAAAAGGGGGAACCTCAATTATGAACGGAGAAAAATAAACAGGAATAAATTTGGGATGACATAAAAGATGAAAATAGAGGCCTGAGAGGAAAGTTGGACAGGAGAGACAGATGAGCAAAAGAAAGTGTAGAAACAGGAGAAAAGTGGATAACTGAGCTGAAAGAAATAAAGAAGAATGGTTATGAGGGTAGGCGGGGAATACAAGAAGGGAAAGCAATAAAGACAATAAAGAGAAAGTGAGAGACATATAAAGTAAATAAAATGAGTAAAAAGAAGATGCTAATTAGTATTCTAGCAATTAAACTTTATGTAAATTTTTATGGAGAAGTCAATGGCAGGGCACCTTTTTATGAGGAATCCATTGTAATCCTCAGGATTTCTCCCTCTTTCAGATTATTTGGGACCAAGCTGCCTTTTACCTGCAAACAGCGGGTACGTACAGAATAGAATGAAACTGGTGTGTGGCCTTATCTCTTGCCTGCTCCTGCTTTGCCTTGTACTGCCTGAGACACAAAGCCGAGCACTGCAACCCTCTCTGGATATAAGAAGTGAGTATGTTGTGTGCAAGTTGCAACATAATTGTGATTTATTTCTACATCGGAGCTTTGGTATCTTAGGAAAACTAAAAAAAAAATCCATGTGTGCTGCCTTTTTTTTATATATATAAACAGTATATAGACACTAGCTGCAATCAGAATTTTGGTTGGATATCCAGTCTGCCTCAAGACAAAGTGCGCAGGATAATTTACTCTATATGTAACAATAAATAGCAAGGTTCTAATGCATGTGGATATAAAAAAAATGATTTATGTGCTCCAGTAGAGAGGTATGATTATGCATTTTCGCTAAAAAGACCATATTTGTAGACTGTATTTTAATCTCTTGCAGGCCTATACCCTAAAATGGCATCTGCAGCTCAAAGGAGGAGTGGTATGTTTGTGTGTGTGTGTCCATGCCTGCAAACCATCAGGTGGTGAAAGTTTAGTGATTTACACATGTATTAGCGTACATACTCACAAGAGTACATAGGCACATATACAGTATATAACACAAATGTAGAGCTTTGAAATGGCATACTTACACACAGATGCATGCAGTAGAAACCCTAGCATAGTTGAACTGGACAACAAGATTCAAGACACTTACTCGTATTCATGGCTATATAAACATACACAGCACTACAGCATACTTATAGACATACTTTAAGTGTGTGCTTCCATGTCCTTTCGAATACCAGCCATGTCCTACCACACAATGCTTTCTAAGCCCACCGTATCACTTGCAGGAATGCAGTGATATGAGACACCACATAACACAGTTTCAGTGCAGTGTTGATCTTGTCAGTCGGCTTGGCTGCATCTTCCATCAAACCTGTCTCCTTCAATTATATCAGTGGAATCAGTTTAGGGTTATAGCCAAGGTTTGGCTTTTGTTTTGTGAATAGTTTATACCCCTTTACTTGCAACCTGCACTTTCCAAGTTTTCCCTTTACTTTTGACAATATGTGCCGAGGCAGGGTCAGAGACAGGGATGCCAGGGGCCTATCAGACAATCTTACACCATGGGTTCACTCTCCATCCTATTTTTCCTACTCTCCTTATTCTACCTCGTAATCCTCCTATTATCTTTATATACTAAAATCTATTCTATTTAGCCTCTTTTTTCATACATATAGGTAAATAGGTAATAACCATATTCAAATGCTAAGGAGCAGGAGTGCTCACCTGGAGTTTTCCTACTTTCCCGTTGGGCCAGTTCAAGAAAAAACCGAGATGTAAGAGCTATACCATCCTTTTCTGCCATCGGGAAAAAATGATCCTCAATTAATTAGCGCAATTAAATTTTATAAATTCCTGTTCATCAATATAGTGATTTTTAAGCAGCATTATCATATGGACTTAACAAATGTTCACAATAACATCAATAATCAATTATATAACTGAAAAATATAACTTAAAAAAATTAAAAAATGAATACAAATACCCATTCTAATTTCACATGTTTGTAAAAAGAGAATACATAGCTGTCTGCTTGATTTTATGTACCAGGAATAAATAAATGTGGCAATGTAGTATATGTGCACTCATAGATACAGGTCATAAACTGCTGGTTCCATGGGTTACTGTGCTAAGTATCAAAAAAGTGATTAAACAGGGTTAAATCTTCAGTACCTCGGGCGACAAATCTGAAAATATAAACACAATATAAAATTAAGATTGCCACAAGTAAAACTCGCTGTGTTCTGGTCTAATCTAGGGAAATTGCCTCCCTTTGCATTTTCCCACAAACCCAGATAATAGGTTTTACTTGCAGCAATCTTGGAAAGTCTTTTTTTGTTGTCTGTGGACTGTGCACTGCTGCGATCTACAAGTCTTGTCATGTGATGTGCCATCACCCTTAAGTGCTTGTGCTTTTAAATGTAATAACAAAGAAATATGAGAGTTATTTGTCTATCGGAGTCCTAAGAAGACAGAATCCCCAATATAAGGGCTTTATTTTCCCATCTACCTTACTTATAAAGGTGAAACACTGTGAAAATGTGCATAGAAATATTTATAAAAGATGTATTTTAAAATTAAGCCAAAAATATTTCAATAGTTTCAAACCAAAACTGTTTTCTGTTGTTAACATAGGTTCAGATACAATTATATGAGAAAGCTCTCCTTGTAAAATTACAGGTTGTCCTATAGAGACAGATTCAGTTCAGTGAGAAAAACATATCTTACTGCTTATCACATGGGAACTCTATAGAAGTCTATGGGAAAAACTCAACCTGAATTAGAAGAAATTTTTCACTATAAATTTTCACATGATAAACCGTAAAATAAGGTATTCTCATAGATTTGGGTCTGGCCCATCTCACTGAATATATATAAGAAAGTGGCACGTATTAGTTGTTCAGTGCTACTTCTAAGAGTAATGTCTTAATTTAATGTCTACAGTCATTCAGCCAGTCTTGTTCTCCATGCACACACAATAAACTGACTTTGCTTGGATGGATAACATGATATCAGAATGGATCTGAAACACGTATATGATCAGCTTGTTTTTCTCTGCCATAGATCCTGACATTGACCCTTCTTGGTACACAGGAAGAGGGATCCGTCCAGTTGGACGCTTTGGAAGGAGAGGCACAGCCTGGGAAGATGCTCAGAAATATTTATACAAACAACTGGGGCAGGCCTGTATCCCAATAGTGGAAAACACTGAACTGAGTGAGGAAAACTGAAACCTTCTTCAGACGTACAACAACAATCTCACCCCATCCTCAATACATGTTTACAATATTTACTTGGAGGGGTTTACACATCCTTCAACCTTCTCACTGCCCACAGGAATTGCAACTGTTGCCTATAATTTGACAGTAAAAGGACACATTTTGGCTTGGCCCACTAGGTCTAGTCACAATAGTGGATTTAATCTGATTTATTTACAAATATATTAGTCTGACTTTATAATACAACAATATCCATTGATGACTTTCAGTGTCAGAATGGTCCAATCACAGTATGCTACTGCAAGAATGTCAAAGCAAATCAACTGATGGGTTAAAAGCCTATTAAACAATTATCACTATACATTCATTTTAATCATGTATTTTTAGTATTGGTATTTACACTAATTTTCTGCTAATTCCATATGGTCTAATTAGTTGAAAATAATATCAACTAATTGATACAGACAGACATTCAAATCCACTTCTTTTGTCCTCATCGTGCAGTTATGTTTAAGTCTGTCATATAACTACTTTATGTCTTATCCTAAATTCTGAAAGTATATGTACACCCTCTCTAAAACATTACAGATGCAAGAGGGTTCTTCTTCAAAAATGTTTGTTTACCAATATTACACTGAAATCAAGCTTAAGAATGGTAAATATAGTACTGTTCAGAGATCAGTGCTTGAACCACAAGCCACACCCATTGTTATAATAGTTTATGGTTTCAGCCACTTTAAAGCAAAGCCATTTTGCTATTTCGATTTTAGTATTTCCTTCTATTGCCCAGTTTAATGCCCAGTATGCATAGATTTAGCGAAGAATGTGAACCGTAGGGACACCAAAATGAAAATTGTGAATATGACTTTTCTTGGCTGACAATTCAGTTTCTGCAAACACAGCACCTTGCCTATGTTTTGTGTGTCATAACATAAGTTCAACCCCATCATACTCTACCCAAGATTATTTCATATATATATATCATTCTCTCACTATTCCTTAATCTGCTGCTGTTTATTACCTTTTGGTTTTCCCCTGTTTTCTTCTTCTCTTCTTTTCTCTATAAACCCTTTCTGATGTCTACACCTTCTTTATCTGTTTAACACTACTCTAACTCTTCTCTACTTCTCTGTCAGAATCTTTTTTTCTTCTATATATCTAACTATATTATATTTATAACTCTGCATTTTATTTGCATGCCAATTCTGTTAGAGAAAAAGTTAATTTAATGTCCTTGACAACAACTGTATAAAGGACAGAGATTCAAGGGTAAACTGACTAAGCAGGATTCTCTTTGGAAGATCCTCTTGTTTCAATGAACTGTTGTTTTAAGAATCAGTCTCTAATGCTGCTGTACAACAGTTTTCATTTTTTGACTTTTGCAAATATTCTGAGATGCTGAGAGCTGTAATCTAGGTACATTTGGGTGGAGCAACACTGATATGGAAGATTCATGTCCCAAAATGAGCTCCTATTTTTCATAATCCACAAGATGTTTGTCATGTAGCTTTGAAGGACCGTCCTCTTTCCCATTTTCATTTCTGTCTTCCCTTCTGTATTTCTGTCTGGGCCTGTGTACTGTCTTCACTCTGTATATTGGAGCACAAAAGTTTTCTCAAAGAGATCTTTTTTACAAAATGAAATAAAAATCTGTGACTTTGGAAATTTTCTTGTGTTATGTTGTTTGCACTACAAAGGTGAACATAACCAGCCCCTTCTCCTGATTACTCTATGATACCCTTATATCGGGCCTCTTCTTATCATGCATAGAATGGTAAAAACACATTGCGTTCATGTGCTCTCCCGGGGTGTGGTGAGTGGGGGGGGGATTTGGAGGGTGTCCTGAAACTGCAAATATGCCAATTATAGTCATTGTTCCTAGCATCCAGCCAACCAGGGAATGGTAAAACAAGCATAATTGTTTTTGATGGTCACTTTTTCACAAGTAATAAAAATAAAGACCTCATTCTTACTCACACTGTTTGTATGCTTTGACAGCTGCCATCTTTTATTTATACCAGCCTTACGTATACAAGGCATCTAGCAAGTGCTAGATCAGCAATTGCACTGTTCAAAAATGGGCCTGTGTGCCAACCCCTAGTCCCAGCCCTGACTTCAACTACATCTACTTATCCAGGGTCAGACCCACTCCCTCCATGAATCTTTTTTCTTGGCTTCTGACCTCTTTCCTTCCCTGGCCCTTGGTGCACCCACCAGAGGAAAAAAGGTAGGCATGGAGAGTCTGAGGGGTTACAGCTCAGGCAAATGGGCCAAAGGGGGCTTTGCCCCAGGTCCAACACTGCATTTATGTGTATTGTATATTATAAAAGCTATGTAACGTATTGTTGCTATATATGTAAATAATGATAATGACCCAGTCTGTCTTGTGCATATGTAATTCATCAGAAAAATATCAAATATAAATAAAAAAGGTTCATTTTAAGTCCTATAGTGACTTCATTTTAAGTCCCTGTTGAGTTAACAATAAGGCAATACCATATATATACATATATATATATATATATATATATATATTTCTTTTTTTTAACTTTAAACACAGGATCGACACAAGGTTCCAAATCAACGTACATCCAACTGTCACTTGACTAACCATTATATTTCAAGAAGCGTTTAGCTCTGATAATATCAGCATGTGATGTCCATAAGTTATCACTAGATGTCACTAGCTAGCAAGAAACTCACATGATATAATATAAATACTCAGCAATGGCCCCAGATTGTACAGAAATAACCTAAGCTCACAAAATATAATAAACTGACGTGAATGCATTTAGGTTTCATATCTTATGCTACACATATAAGATATAATAACTGAAGTAATAGATGACAATGGCATCTCAAAACAAAAATCATTATATGATCCTGCAATATCTGTAACTTTTACATTGTAAGCTCTTTGAAAAGTGAGCTTGTAGCACAATTGTAAGACCCTTTTTTGATATATAATAATGTAAAGTGCTATGTAACATCAGGGTGCTATATAAATAAATGATGTTGATCACTGTAAAGCTATTACATGTCACACAATAACCGCAAAGACACATTAGAGTCAATTTCCCCAGTTAACCCAATTAACCTGAATGCTGGAGGAAATCCACATGGACACAGCAGACCTGTCAACCCAACTAGATATGAATGACACCTGAAGCCCCAAAACAATAGTGAGTTAAGTGCAGTGTGTGTGCCAAATGCATTAATAAAGTTTAACATTATTTGTACACATGTTTTGGTTAGAGATGTGTCTCCTATGCATGTATTTATCTAGTAAGAAGGCAGTGTAGTAGTCAGGTTCGGGCCACCTCAACACACCTTTTGCAGTTCGTGGGCAGGTCCTTACCTTGATGGCTTCTTGTTTTATAGGCTCGTTTCTGCTAAGCCCCTTTATGTGATGTCATCGCAGGGTGGGTCTATAAATAGAGGGGGAAAGCCGGGTGCGAGTTGGACAGGTGCAGGTCAAGGTTTTTTTGACCCACACATCACTACAGTGTAGTGACAGAAAGAATGGAAGCAGAGGGAGAGGCAACTGAAAGGAAGAGACAGCTGATACACAGGAATACTGGGCAGGTGGAAAGAGACAACTGGGAGACAAACACATCACAACCTGAGATCATTAGTGGCAGGGCAAAAGCTATGTGATACATGAGTGAGGCTCAAAGAAATAGGTCTAGGCCAAAAGTGAACAAGCTTTCAGGTATTCTGGCAAGGTAAGCCCCATTATGGAGCACAGAGACCTGTGGCAGTTTATTAATCTGTAGGGTAGGGTGCAAAGTGCACAAAACATAGAGATTTGTACCCATTTTTTACACTTTGCATCTTGTCCTGCAGGTTGGAAAAACCCCATTGTCCGCTGTACATTCTTATTGGTTTCCCTTAATGATTATTAAGCGGTGTCCTTCCATATAGAGTTTTTTTTGCCTGATTAGCTTTTTTTTTCTAGAGACCATTTCTTCATTCAGTGTACAACAAAATATTCAGTTATATTCAGTCAAGTATATTGGCATATTCATTCTGTTTATCGGGTTATCAGAGCCACAGATGAAGCAGATTTTTGATCCAGTGTTCCATGTAGAGAGCAACAAACCCAGAGGCAGAAGTGCTGCTAAGTGAGCACTAGGCATCCTCCTTTCAGTATGTACATGGAGTGGATTTTGACCCAAAAATACATACCCAAAAATGTAACTCTAATCTAATATAAATATAATGTAATGTAAAATCTAATGTACAGCCACAGATGTTTTTCTATTGTTTCCAATACTATATTCAAATTACAATTTGAATATGTAAATTCGATTTCAGATAATTTCATAAATCTTTTATGGAGGATTTGGTATCTAGCCGAATCCAAAACTTATGGATTTGGTACATTCCTAGTAGAAATGCAATACCAACTTCCTGTTTACCATCCCCATAGCAGTATAAATGCAGTGCCAACTACACAATAAATACCCCAAGAACACATAAGCGTACAAAAGCACTGTTTAATGCCCCTAAAAACACAAAGCAGATGTAAACCAAAAATGACCTAGTTGCTCGCAACCATTGAGTGGTCTGATCTATAATGCACTGTAGGCACACTAATATTATTGCCCTGATATTTCTAAAGGAAAAGAATCAAGTAGAAGGAGAAAAAGCACAGACGGAACTGTGTGTAATTAGGAAAACAAGACTGAACTATCAGTGTTCCAGTCTTGAGAACATTGATTAATAGTTCTGTACTCACACAAGAATCAATAAGGGCAGTGCATTGTGGAGTATATGTTTGGGAGGTTTTTGGGGGCAGTAGTACTCAATACATATACAGAATGAGTGACATAGGACAAGTATATATCTGCATGTCTGTAAACACTTTCCTTATCATCCTTCTTTCTATGGCTTGTGTTGTAGTTGGAGTCAGCCGCAGAGCTTGGAGAGGAGAGGAGGGGGGAGAAGGAGAGGAGGGAGAGGAGGGGATTACCCTGCAGGGAGGAAGAACATCTGACACATTTCCTCTTGCAGTCCCCATGCATGAAGCAGGCTGCCTGACTGATAGAGGCAGAGAAAGAGAACAGCCACGCAGTATAAAGAATATACATACTGTGAACCTAGGGGACGTAGGGTATCTGCATTCAGAACAGGGTACCTAAGAGCATACAGGATAGCTAGTAACAAGGAGAAGGAGGTACATATATTTACTGCAGCAATAGATAGTCCATAGCCTAAACATTAGGGACCAGGTGGCCAAGCACCACCAAATATCAGTCACTTGTAAAGCTCAGAACAGACATAGATACATACCCAGAGCAGAAATTTGTATTCTATCCAGAAGGGCGTTGAGGATTCTGTGTCCCCATCATCCCTTCATCTCTAGGACAAGCAGTGGGAGTCCTACTGTGGGAGTCTGGATGAGGATACAGGGCTGAGAAGCCACCACTGATTCACCATTCACTCCTTTGGGAGAAGATGGGCACTCAAGGACCTGGAAGGAAAAGACACCCCAACAGGGAAAGGCTTTCTGCTGAGGATCAAGCCCTGAATCAGATTGCACGAGAGGTAAGCGAGACCATATGCTTTCATGTAGCTTTCTTTGATCCTTTTGGCACATACATCAAACAGAATATTATTATTATTATTATCATTATGTGAATACATAATCATTCACATCATTCTGTGTCCCAGTGAAGCTTATAATCTAAGGTCCCTGTGTTAGTCATGCACATTATGCATCAAAAGTCACCTAACCTGCTAAATGCTTTTCCCAGCATACATCCTCTAATCTTGAAATCTGTCTAGGGCAATGGGAACTGTAGTCCAACACCTGAAAACTGGCAAGTTAAACTCATCTATGCATGTTTTTCTAGTTCTGTGAAAGCCTACTAAAGATTGGCCTATTGAATGTAGCAAACCAATCAGTGTGTGATATAGCAGTGACTGAGATCCATTCTATTCTATAACCCCCTGCCCCCAAAAACCCAACCAGCACTTCTTGTTTTGTGGTATGAGGATAGTAATTCACCTGGGCAGTAGACTGCAAGTGCCATATACACCCTCTTCAACAACTGTAGCAGAGTTACAAATTGGTGATTGTGGTTAGGTTTGTTCCAACAGGGAGCAAGTGCCATATACCATTATTTTTCTGTTGCCACTAGAGAAAAACAGGGCTGGAGTGTTGCTCGTCAATGCCACTATTTAGTGTATTGTTAACTCCCTGCATGCCAGCAGCTGCCTCGACATTTGCAGGCCTTTTGTGGAATACATAGAGTTAGGGGCCAGTCATAATAAATGATCCAGTGACATGCTGGGTATGGAGTCTCTCAGCTGTTGTGTCAACTGTGTTGGTATAGCAGAGAGGTTGTCGTCTTCTTAACCCATTCAGCATAGCATTGTTTCTGTTGGCACTGGAGTAACAACAGGTGAAGCAGACCCTGACACCTTTAATCCCCTGGGCCTCAGCAGTCAGATGACCCAATGGGATTTTAGTACATCTCTACAAAAGTAGTTATGTTCCATGGTATTTTGAGGGCACCTCTATTTTTGATCTAGCTCTCAGAGCAGTTACGCACTCCTAGAAGTAACCATGCTGCAGTATAAAGTTTGATCTCTTGGACAAGTGCACAAAAATTCATACTCTTCACCTACACCATCAATGTTTTTCAAATTATGATATCATTTTCTGACTTATAAGTCTCCAAGATCTTTTTCCACTCCACCCATCTACCATGCCCCCATCCTTTCTCTCGGTCATGTACTATGTATAAATGTAATGTATTTTTAGTTCTTATAGTGATCCAACTGTAATCTAGGGTAATGCTCATGCAGACTGGGACTGGGTATTAGAAAGGACAGCCAACTCCCAGAGACACGGCATTTCTGCCTAAAATAGTCTTCGCTGTAATGCCAGCTCCAGCTTTCACCATCGGTCAAGCCAGGTGGCATGAGAAAGAAACGAAAAAAAGAATGGTGCGTTCATAAGTGTTTTAAACTGACTGTGAGTGCATATACTGGAACCCTCTATCAATGCACAAGTGTGCTGTGGCATGCACAGCTGGCAGGTATTGAGGCACAACAAAGATACAGCATATATAGTCACACATATGGTCATTCTATGATATTCTATCAACATTTGAATCCAAGAAAGTTAATATTCCTTGAGTTCGGTCAGGGAATGTTTCCTCTATGCTATGGTTTATGTGGGGAAATACAAATAGAAATAGAATGTTACAGATGGGCCTATTGTAAGCACTTTCCTGGCTGTAAGCACTTTCCTCAATGTAAAACTGCATTTTCTAGGCAAGAACTGTGTACTGGCCAGTAAATAGTGCCTTTGGCATTCATTGTGGGTGACAATTTTCTGTCTGATAGATAGCTGGGCACGTAAAGAAAATGTATTTGAAAGTTTTCCTTCTGGCTCTGGACAAAAGAAAAATTGAGCATTGGACAATTGCTCCTCATCTTGATAATACAACATAAAGTAGAGATTCACACATTATGGCCTACCAGTGGGATGCGGGAAACTGTAGTTTAGTAACACCTTGAGGGAACCAATATCATAATAGATCATTTGGAAATATAGTAAGAGCATGTCTGACCAAAGTGCTCAGGGTGAGCACAAGAGGAAATATTAGCCATCCATTTGTTCATTAAATAAGATAGCTGAATATTTTCATTGGCTTTCAATTGGTATTTTATATAATCCAACCAGATCTATTTGCTGAGTGGGACCAAACTAGGATTTATCCTCAGCTGACACACTGAGCATGCTGGGATGTGGGACCTCTTTCAAGCTTCAGTGGCCTGAATACACACATTGACCGAATAGACACATTCAACATTATCTGGCTATAAAGTAATAAGGTCCATTGGGTTATATCCTCAGTGCTATATCTTGCAAAAAGCAAGCCACAAGCACAACATTTTATGCAGGGCAAATTCTGTGCAGATATAGTACTGCTGATCATTCACTGTTTGATTGTGGCAACCTCACCACTATTGCATTAAGTTAGCCTATGACCCATCTTAAAGTCAATTGCTACATATAGAGTAAAGCCATACCTTAATATAAAGTTCTACCTTGCTACAGAGTATATACATATACCTTTATATAAAGTTCTACCTTGCTACAGAGTATATCCATACCTTTATATAAAGTTCTACCTTGCTACAGAGTATTGCAATCTTCATACAGAATAAAGGCATACCTTGATTTAAAGTTCTACCTTGCTACAGCATATTGCCTTCTTGCTACAATGTAAAGCCATACCTTGTTACAGAATAGTGCCTTCTTCCTAAAATGTAAAGTCACACATAGTTACATAGAAGATTAGGCTGAAAAATAGACAAGCATACACCCATTCACAAGTATACCAAGTCCTACCTTGCTACAGTGTAAAGCCAAGGCAACTTCAGGCTACCATGTGATACATATGCAATGTATATGTTTTACCACCTGTGGTTTACATTAATTCCCAGGGGACCCGCAGATTGGTTATGTGCCAACCAATTGCCCCCAGAAGCAGGCTGAATATGCTGCTACTCCTGTGACCCAATAATATGACAAGGCAGCACTTGTTTATAAACTCGCACTCACCCCCTCTGCCTACAGTAACATCACAGAAGGGGAAGGATGTATATAAATCGCCACAGCAGTCTGGGTTAAGTATGATTTAGGTTACTGTGGGTTTGGGTTGAGAACCTTGCCTCATGGTCAGCAAAAAAAGCCACCTCTAGTGAGCCAAATTGGAATTCGAACAGGTTCATAGCTGTGAGGATCTAATTACCCTAGCAACCGTGAAGTGATTTTAAAATTAAAACTGAACATGACTAACAATAAACCTGAAGACCCACAATCAAGCTGCTTTTTGGTTGCCAGGGTCAGTTACCCTAACACCCAGCCAGCATTTTCAGAGTCAGAAAATGAATTCCAATAGCTAAAAACATTTGGAAAATAAGCTTAGAACAGGTCATTCTATTTCATTCTAAAAGTAAATGCAAAGGTGAACTTTCCCTTAAAACTTGGGCATTAGCCTTACATAAAGTTCCATTTTTCAGTCCTTAATAAATTCAGTACCCCTGCTTTATAAATTCGGCAGGCAAGAATGAGGTTTTCACAATAGTATGACAGAATACGCCCTCTTTTTTTTGACATTATGCAAGCACTACATTCTTAATATGCATTCCATATTTGGTATTAAGTGTAGGGTGCAGCTGTTTCATTTGTGCGATTTAAAACTTTTTTAAATTAGAAGCTGGTCTATTGCAGACTGTATACACACACACAGAAGGCTTATACAAGAATATGTATAACTTTAAAAAAGAAAGACAAGCCTAATCTCTGCTATTAGACAGGGTGAGAACCTTGCTTCTCCTTTTTTAAACTGTAAATTTGGCTCTTTTGACACGGGGGGGCATCGGCCAGAAGCACCCCTGCATTATAGGTGAAAAGTACGTGTACAGTATCTGTGTTGAATATATATATTAAAATAACAAATGTGTGACCCCCAAAGTGACCAGAGTTTTTTCTTGGCATTTGGGCCAACATGTAGCTGTACAGTTAATAACGCCCTTCTCCAAGTTAAATTAATCCACAGTTAGTGGGCTCCTACTCATGCATTCCTACTGCTCGTTACCATTTGTTTACCTTTCTTTTAATTTCACGTCTCTTGACCTAAATTTGGAAAAGTCTCCATGGAGAATGTGCACACACTGATAATATGTATGTTCAACAGGAGAAAAGAATCCAGCTCCTTTGACGTTTCAATGAGCCTACAAAAGCCAAAATGCTTTGTATATGGAAATGGGAGCTTGCAGCTGTCTGTTATATACACCAAGCAAGTTGGTTGTAGTTGATGGCATAATTTAAAGGGCACTTTTTTTTTTTTTTTTTTTTTTTTTATTTGTCAAATAGATTTATTAAGTATTCACTATTTTTTTTTTTTTTTTTAAATTCTTTATTTTAGTTTTATATGCATCATCAAACATACATATGTAAAATACTACCATTGTACAGAAATATAGCATGTATCCCAAATCGGTAATAAACATACAACACTGTATAGGCCCAGTATGACATCTTGAAAGTCTGTGCAATCATTGTCAAATGCAAGTCGGTAGCATATACATATATAATAGAATAAAAAAAACAAAACAAAATAGAAAAATGAAAAAGAAAACAGACTAGCAGAATAGCTAGCTGACTAACTAACTGAAATGGGCAGGCAAATTCCAATTTCACCGATATTTTGAAAAAGAGAGAGGTGAGTGTGGTCCACTAACCAATGTAAGCAGCAATATAGCTATGGGTATGTGGAAGCGAGAATGAGCAGGTATGTGAATGAAAAAATGTCTAATTGAGTGTCAGGGGTCTCATTGGCACAACCGTGGTACCTACAATGGAATCATGATATTAGAGCAGCAAATTCTGGGGATTCGGAAAACTGCACCCAATAGAACCATTTAAGAGCTAAGTTCTTCTGCTGTTTTGTTGACTACTATCCGACTTAAACCGTTCAAACGGGTAAATCTCATTCACCTTGAGTCCTTGAGTGTAGGAATTGTCGTCGAGTTCCAGTGGAAAGGTATCAGCATTTTAGCAACAGTCACTAAGGTTGAGAGAAGTGAATTTTTATATCTCGTGGCAGACATCTCGTTGTGATGTAGTAGAAAAAATTGCGCCGAATCCGGTATATCCAAATCAGTAAATCTAGGCAAGATCTGTTTAATCTGATTCCAAAACGTTTGTAGGTTAGGGCAAAGCCAAAAAATATGCGTAAGAGTTCCGTTAGGCTGGCCACATCTCCAGCAGACGTCCGGGACAGTAGGAAATATTTTGGAAAGCATATGAGGTACTCTATACCAATGAGACAAAATCTTGAAATTATTTTCTAGCATCCTGGTACATCTAGAAGATTTGTACGACTTTATGACAATCAACTCCCATTCCTCATCGGTAAAAGTGCACTGTAATTCCGTTTCCCACTTCCTTTTATAGTTGTGCGCGGGCAGACGGGCGCTGCCCAATAACAACTTGTAGATTTTGGCTATTTCATGAGGGGTAAAGGGCACATTTTAATTCATTTTAGTTATTAGTAGGGATGCACCAAATCTTCTGTTCTTTTTAATACATTTTAGTTAATAGTAGGGATGCACCACATCCACTGTTATGGGATTATAAAATCTTTCATGAAGGATTTGGATGAATCCAAAACTAAATCCAAACCATAATTTGCATATGCAAATTAGGGTAAGTAAAAGTTAAAAAAAAGTCACATGATTTTAAGGGTTCAGATTTAGACACTTGGGGGGTTATTTTCTGGTTGGAGTTTTAAAGGGGAAAACACTGTTTTTTCTTAGAAAAATTTGAATTTTTTGTGATTTATTAAACCCCGATGCTGTTAAAAGTCATAATAAAAAAGTATTCCATCTCAAACCTTCCGAGGTCATGTAGAAGTCAATGGCAGATGTCCCATGAATAATTGGAAGACATCGTGATCTGCACTGGGTTTTGTACAATAATCCAAAGAATTTGTGGCTTTCGGGTGATAATCTGAAAAAAATGAGCCTTTTCCTGCACCAGATTTTTCCAGAAAATGTATTGATAAATACTGTAAACATATGTATGGGAGTTTGGTCAAAATGGTTTTAAGAAAATAGTGAGACATTTTTAGTAAATAACCCCCTCGGATTCAGCCAAATCCTGCTAAAAAAGGACAAATCCCCAACTGAATCCTGGATTCAGTGCATTCCTAGTTATTCGTGAACCTAGTTTTCCTCCATTTTGTTTTTTTAATGCCTTTCAATAATCCGCCTTCTCTCCTGTTTTTTTCTGGCCTGCAGATGAAAATGGTGTCTGGTTTGGGGGTCACTGTTGAATCTAAGGCCTCGGTTTTATTACTTTTCTTATTTTAATGGTTGGCACTTTACTATTATACTATTCAATTTTATGCTTGCCATCTGCACAATGAAAAAATATATTAAAAAACACAAAAAGTAAAACTGTAAGAGCTATTGCAAATTTAATGTGATAGGGTCTGACAGCGGGTCACTTCCATCAAGCTGGTGGGGGGGGGGGTCAGCAGTGGAGGTTTGCTTCAGGTTGCATTGGTTGGAATGTATCTCTTGACCCAGTTCTCTTATAGCCTATGCAAAGGAAAGGGGAATCACACCCTACATTTATATAGGTCATATGTATAGCTTTTTATAATAAAGAGTTTTATAAATTCCTTTAGCACAGTGGTTCCCTAACTGTGGGGCTCAGGCTGAAGGTTAGTTAAGGTAAGATATGAAGATGATACATACAGTACTTGCTGTCCTAGATACACCTGAAAGCCTGTTTTCAATACTAATTAATGTGATATTTGTGGTAAAAACTTGTTTTCTGTCCCAGATAACTATGGCTGAATGACCGACACACTACTGTTTTACTATCTGGACCAATTTCACCAAGACCAGTGAGTCCCTGAATAAAGGCTAAACCTAAACAAGGGCTTAAACTAAAACAAGTCAAACACCAGGTGCTCTAGGATCTATGTTCAGAGCCGTAAAACATGTATACAGTTCTGCTTTTGAGCAGGTTATAGATGGGGAAACAGCATGTACTGTTTTTCAGTGTATCCTAAGCATGAAAAATTAAGTGAAAAGCATTGCCTTTTCCATAGCCTGGTCATGAAACCATATACACTTTAGTTTGTGTTAATTATTCGAAATAGTAATTTATATGAGTCAGAAGATTATTCTGTTTATTTATAAATTTGCCAGAGGTGCAGAAGACTTGTGTTCCTATTTGATATGTACATCGGGTGAATTAACATCCCCCACTATCCTGAAATCCTCATGGACTAATAAGGTATATAAGCAGAGGCCGGGCACTAAGTTATGCTTGGTATGTACTGATAGTGGCAGCTGAGCCTCTCCATCAGGGTATTCCTGGTGACTGAACTGTCTTTAGATACACAGACACCCCCACCTTTATTTCAAATTCTACACAATCTTTCTGCCTGGTACCTGAAAAATAGTAGGCACTATTTGATTTTGATTAGAAGTGAAAATGCTTCAACTATTCGACTATTCAATAATCGAAGTACTGTCTCTTTAAAAAACTTTGACTTTGACAATTCGCCACCTTAAACATGCCGAATTGTTATGTTAGCCTATGGGAACCTCCTAGAAACTATTTTGAGAAGTCGAAGGATTTTTTTGTAAAATTGTACGATCTAAAAAACCTTCGACTTCGACTTCAAATGTCAGACTAGCCAATTCGACGTTTTTTTCACTTCGAAATTCGACCATTGATAAATCTGCCCCTTAATATTCACTTTAACGCTGAACCATATTATCACTCTCAGGGTAATATATTAATAGTAAAAAGATGCAGGTTGGGAGTGTTGCTCCATTAAATAATAGTACCAGTATCGTTGTAGCCGATACAGAAAAGGCAAATGTGCTAAATCAGTTCTTTTCTTCTGTGTATACAATAGAGGAGTCTGAGCTCCCAGGCTCACTTCATAGCTGCACTGATGGCTCAGTTCAACCTAGTCAGTGGCTGACTCAGGATATTATCCATAAAGTTTTAATAAAAATTAATGTAAACAAGGCTCCAGGGCCTGATGGCATATACCCCAGTTCTAAGAGAGCTTGGTTCAGTTTTAGACCAGCCCCTATTTCTGATTTTCTCAGATTCACTTTCATCTGGTATAATACCTATGGATTGGGAAAAAAACTGATGTCATTCCAATATTTAAAAAGGGATTACAATCTCAGCCTGGCAGTTATAGGCCAGTAAGTTTGACATCTGTTGTAGGCAAATTATTTGAAGGCTTGTTAAGGGATCAAATTCAAAATATTGTCCCAGTGGCATTATGAGCAGCAATCAGCATGGCTTTATGAAGGATAGATAAAGAGGAAAAATACCTGCACTCAGGACTCAATGCATGTCTGACGAATGGGCATGCCCCCGAAAGATTACGTTCCAATAAACACGCAAAATTTGACCCACTTGCATTGAGTCCTGAGTGCCTGTATGTCAATATGTTAAACCTTTCATCCATAAAAAAGTAGGATTCATGTAACCATTAATTACCACAAGCAGATTCGTCCTACCTTTGGACTTCAGGCTGGTGTATAGTGCTGAGTACATGTATATTTGTAGGTTCCTAGCTGGTTGTGTGCTGTCTAGTCTTACTTTGGACAGTTAGATGTGACCTATAAGAGAAGGGCTAACTTAGGTATCCTAACTGTACCAAATTGAATTTCTGACCAGAGGTCGTCTGAGGACATTTCTCAGTGGGGTGCCAGGTTTTACTTGTAAGGTCTTTGCCAGCTGCATCCTGGTATATCTGCTAAGCCAAGTGCAATGTGACAGTAACACTCCTGTGTCTTTTCTCTTTGCCCTCCTGTGGGACATCTCTCATACCACCAGGAACATCTAGTGACAATTGGAATGGCCTCTCCTGGCTGGGGTCCATATATAATAAGCGCCTAATTCATGCAAACTGATTATAGGATCAGTGACATCAGAGAAAGTGTTCCTTTTTCTCTGGTTAGAAATGAGGATAGCAATTATTTCTGGAATGGCTTGGACTTGAAAAACTAATTATGTTGATAAGCAAATCTTAATTTTTGTCAAGCAAACTAGTTCATTGAACTGTGATTTTAATGATCTTTGAAAGCCCCATGGTGAAATTGCAGTAATAAGGAAACTAAAGAATTCCTCTTGGTTATTTAACCAGGGAAGGACAAACTGGCTCCCCAGTTGATGCTAAACTACAACTACTACTACTTAAGTCTCTAATGCTTCTTTAGTTACATAGGTGCTGAATTGCACAAGTACATTTGCCTGTAACAACTGACCATCTTATTCAAAGCTACTAGGTATCCCCTGCACAGATTCAAGTGGATGCATGTGCATACAGATTTATCTGGAAAAGTTTTGTACTGTGCATCTGCCAACCCAGGATGATGCAACCCAGGATGATACCAGAGAGCCTGGAACAAGATAGTGGTGGTTTAGGACAGTGAGTCTGGAGCATTGGTTCAGCATAGCATGATTAGAGTTAGTGCAGGGCATCCCCAAGTGATTTTATGTTTTCTTGAAACATGAAATATGAAAAGGATCACCTTCAGGGAATAAAAATCATGTTCAATGCTTCTTGGACATTTATCCAATTCATAGCCAGTTCCGGATTTGTGGGCAGGCCACTGGGGACTGGGCAGGAGATTTTGGCAGCAGTTTGAATCTCTAGCCTACCTAATGCCTAATGGAAGAGATCATGCTGGGCCAGAAGAAGCAGAGCTGCCATTGGCATCTGCAAGCAGAAGGTTGGTTAGAGTATTGTGACCAATGGTGAAAGGAGGGGGTGAGTGCAAGTGCAGGGGGTCCAGTGGGAGCTGAGGGGTGGGGGGCTGGGTGAGAGTGGGGGAGCCTAGGGGTGTAGCATCTTTAAATCCAGCCCTGTTCATAGCCAGAAAATAGTGCAGAACTTAAAGGGAATGGGCAGATTGTAGCTAATGCATGACTGGGTGGTGGTTGTGAGTATGTTTTTTTAATTTGTGCTCCATTTCTCTATTATATTTAGTTGGCAGGGCACAATGGGCAGGGGCCCTGTGCAGACAGTGATGAGATAATGTGTTGGGGTCTTTGAGGAGGATTTCTGATGGTGGCCTTGAGCACAGATGCAAAATAAAAATGAGTTCTGTATAGGCTATTCTTGGGATTCAAATGGCATAATATACCCCTGGCCAAACTGGTAATCTGGAAATTCTGGCAGAGGGGTTTCTGTGAGATTCCATAGACGATCAATATTTATTTGACCTTTGGGGGGCTGTGTGGACCTCTGTATACTTTTTTTTCACAAATGTTTTTATTAGTTTTTCCAGAATACAAGTAAAAGAAGTAAAACAAAATCATGACCAAAGAAAAAAAAAAAAAAGTAAATAAGATAACAATAATTTGTCAAGGGTAGAACAAAGGAGTAGAAGGCAAAAGCTATAGTTAGCATTCTCTGCCGTTGTCAAGTGACCAGGAAAGAATGGACCAGAGAAATATGTAGCCATTTATATATGTTGAAGAACGATCCAGCATACCATTAATTACCAACAGTAGGGAAAGGTAGGAAAAGATCCGTACTCACAGAGAGCCTGTTAGTAGTCGATTAAGGGAGTGGCTCCTGGGGGGTCCCATTAAAGTTGATACGTGTTGATCATCTCTATGCATCAGCTGTTGACCTCTGTATACTTGAAATGCTAGGGTCTATGCTGAATCTCTGTCCAGACCTGATATAACGTGTATAGTTTATATTTGCTCCATGTTGTTTAAACTTACAACTTCTTTTGGAATGTCTATGAAGGTCCTCATTCATTTGGTTCATGGTACATCTATAGTTAAAAGTCAAATCAACTGGACATCCTGTATTGTTTTCTCTAGAGGACGTTAACCTCTTGTCATTCCAAATTCATAATTGAGAAAGCCAGTCGGATGACTAGCAAATGTTTTCAAGAGAAAAAAATACAGTAAGTCCAGTTGATATTTTAGGAATCTTCTCCAGAACCTACATTTTAGAGTGGTACAAATAAGCCTCATATACATAGAAACAATATATATATATATTTATAACTAACTATTATACCTTTCATCTCTATTTTGTATCCATTAGATTGGACACACAGTATATGCCATAGCATAGTCCATCAGCAGAGGGAGGTAGTGATTCACAACGTACATAGAAGCAACATGATCAGCCGCCTAACTTGTAAAAAGATTCAGGCAAAGTACTGCTGAAATAGATACAGTGATTAAAATGAAACCGTGCTACACATGCTTTTGTGGATGTTCCAACTGACTTGCTTAATCCATTAAAATATATTTATACACATAGGGACAGATTTACTAACAAAAAGAAACCTCCAACTATTTCATTTTTCCTTGGGGTTCTACTCGCTTGCCTGAAATTGTGAAAAACAAAAACTTTGTGCTGAGTTCAATTTATGGAAAAATACATTGTTTTATACAAATTTCCACAGAAAAAGGTTACAGTTATTGTACAGTTATTCTATGTGGTATGAGTAAACTATTTTGTTGAGCGTTAACACAATTCTCTAAAAGATTTTGCAATATTGTTGGGTTGCAGAAGATCTTTCAACCTAAAGACTACAAACTGAATATGTCATTGTCCATGCCATACCATTGTCCACATTATAGGGCAGATGTTAAAGTGAAAGGAATTGCAGATCTCCCTTGATTCCTCTCAAATTCACTCATTCAGGTTGATGGCTCAGTGGAAGGGCAAACACAATATCTGATGTTTTGACTTTGGGATGTTGAATGGGATATTGGTCCCTGCAGATTTATCATTTACCCCAGGGCGTTTCTAAACGTAAGCAAACCCCTTGTATCCAGCGGGTTTGAATGTAAACAAGGCTGGTTTTCATATAAAAAAGCTGATGATGATACTAATGGTAAACTAGTGGCAACTCACATGTGGGCAGTTACCATGGAGATACATATTCCCACTTGTTATTCTGAATGATGTCACTGGGGAAGATTTGGAATTATCAGATTATTCTTTTCAATCAGGAGCATGTCACAGATAAAACTAAATACTGTGACCTGATAGGTGGTGTGGGTACATCAAGTACAATAGTTGATTTGTTAATATAAAGGGTTTAAATGAAAAAACAGGGTAAAAGTACCAGACTTAACTACAGAGAATTCTGCAACATTTGTGCTGTCAACATTTAGGATTCATAGACAAGATTAATCTTGTAAGGGAAGATGGAAACTGACACAGATGCAGCATGAATGAGCTAGTTAAGTTATCAGGGATCACAACAACCACCTGTGACAGAGGGAACACTTAAAATATGCGTCCATGGTGGGCTGCTTAAACTTCATACTTGCCATGTTTTCATAATATACACTGCAGAGTCTTATGCTAAGCAACCCAATTCACTGGCAGCATGCTTACCTCTTTCGCATTGGAGTAGGCATAGCTGGAGTGCAGAAAAGACAAAATTCTATTTTTCAAAAGAGAAATTCAGCTCTTAAAGTTACAAGAAGTGCCACCCCTAGTAACCTGCCATCCGCAGGTAGGTTCACTCCTTGCCACGTTGCGGGAGTTCCATATACACTACACCAGAACACATAGGGCCAGAATCAACTGAGTGAGAAAAAAGTTGAATCTGTGAGTTTTCTCATGATAAACTGTGAAATAACTTTTTTTTCACTTAATTGAATCTGGCCCTAAGCAGTATAAATGCTGTTGCAATTTCATATAAAATATTTCCCAAAACATGTCATATTAGTGTCTTCAGGCCTGGACTGGCAATCTGTGGGTTCTGGCAGGTGCCATAGAAATCACTATTTAGTGGTCTGGCGGTGGCTGTTTTTGATTCTCAGTCCAGACCTGTGTCTTATATAATACCCCAGAACACATGACAAGATAAATATAGAGTCTTTTTCATAGATAATGCCCCAGAACACATGGCAAGATAAAAACAGTGCCACTTCCATTAGTAATACAACTGAGCAAATGGCACAATAAATACAATGCCAGTTTAAGGAAAGGGACCTTGACATGCAACTTGCCTGATCCCACACCCGGGACTCAACTTTACGTCACATGTCAACCCACTCTAAAGGGCCTCTGCTTTGGCCTATCACACAACTAGGGTGCAATGGACCCCGGTGCAAGTATCAGACTCAGGCCCCCCCACCGCTGGGGTTCACAACCATGCCATGGCCCTCCTTTGCACAGGCAGGTCTGTCATTTTTTGCATTTTGCACACTGCATTGTGCAACATGGATTATCTATATTGGAATACAAAGGAATAAAGTTTCAAATAGCTGGGCCAAAAACGTCTTTTAACACATCCCACCTTCATTAAAATACAGCTAATTCAGTGCCTGGTGTGTTATACAAATAGAAATTAATCATTCTCAAGTTCAGTTTTTCTCTGACTACACATGGAGTATAACTAGTAGAAAGTAATGGCTAGTGCCACACTGGGCACACCAGCCCCTCCGCTTGCATCCGCTCTCTCCTGAGGCACTGCATCACCCTGAGTGCAGAAACATGGAGTCAATGTTGGGGTGAAAATGCATACATGATTCGGCGACAAAACCCACTCCATGGGGGTCCATTTACTCAACGACGAATTGTTTAGGGAGTTTAGGGAAAATTTGCCAAAAAGACATTTCGCCATTCGACATTTTCTCTAGCGAAAAACCTAAAGATAGAGATCTTTCTCAATACATCCCAGAACTTGATCATGAGCAATGGGAGTGAGCAATGGGAGGAAGCTACAGGGAGTATATATGGGTCCTTGATATCCACTCGGGACAAAATGATACAATTTAAGGCTATACACCAACTATATATTACTCCTCTTAGATTGAAACAAATTTTTGGAAGTTGTCATAGATGTCAAACCCTCAATGCAGGATTCTTTCACATGGTGTGGGAATGTGAGGTGGTTTCTCGCTTTTGGTCAGCGGTTGTCCAATATTTAAGCCAAAATCTTGACCTCCCGGGAGTAAAATCCCCGCTGGTGTGTCTCTTGGGGGTGGTGGAGGAGCTGGTGCCTCTAAACAAAACCAGGAATCTTTTACGGGCTACACTTTTTTATGCCAAAAAGCTGGTGGTGATGAGGTGGATGAGTCCATACCCTCCCAATATTAAACAGTGGCGGGAATTGATAAATAACACGCTACCACTTATTAAATTGACCTACATTGCCAGAGGTTCACCCACGAAGTTTGATAAAATTTGGGCTTCCTGGGTTGATGCCAATCCCGGTATCTCACTCCCAGAATCACCACGATAGTGGATAGGATTCATTTTGCCTGATCTACATATGCTTTGATACTGATCTGTACATGTAATGATGTCTCGGTGCACAGCCTTGTATGTGTCTGTTTTGTTGTGTGTTTTAAAAACCAGAAATAAACATCTTTAAAAAAAAAAAAAGATAGAGATCTTTCACGCCACCTCACTCTGGCCAAAGATTGTTAATCTGCAAATTTATTAAAATGTGAAATTTCCAATACGTTTCCCTTTTCGCCAAAGTTATAGAAAGAAAATTTAAATGCTGGTGTTTTTTCATATTTTTATGTGGGATTTTGTTTAAAAAAAAGTAACTGTTAAATAATCACTTTTTAACCATTTGAAGCTCATGCCACATTTGTTTTAGGGTAGGCTCATGTCTAGAAAAATAGAGGTGGAACTCTTTTGTCTTTATTTTGCTTTCTTGGACAGTTTTAGTAAAAAGTGGCCACTTTCACTGTCTAATAAATATACATTGCCTTTTTCTATATGCTGCCTTTTTCTATATGCTGTCATCTGCACTCTGCAGTTCTGTGTGGTGTATGCTATTCAATGTCTCTTGTAAGCTGCTTTTTTCTCCTCCTCTCTTGTTTCCCAGGCAGCTTAAAAGAAACAGCACATACAAAAATAGCTGACGGGTGTGTCAGTGGGCATCATCGTTCTCCCTATGCCGGCCTTTAAAGTATTTATAAATAGACAACTCTAGAGGTTGCGGGTATTCCATTAACTGTGTATACTGTACAGCACATAATTACTAGCCTACCACCTAAACAGGAGTTAGTAACTAATTACACAAGTCTACCCACATAATGTAATGCCATTGTTGTTTATTCACCTGTGAAATAATGTTTTTTTTCTGCCTTTTGTTTTGGGACCATTGTAATAGTACAAAAAGATAAGCAATATATTTAGCCTTAGTGCTTGTTTATTGTAAATGTTTATGATATAAGGTAATGTAAAAACATAATTCTCTTTTGAAGGTAGTATTTAGGTTCCATCTTGATTCAGTTTGTATGTGTATGAATGTATAAAGCGTTGACACCGCTGCTCTCAGCCTGCCTTTTTTCTTGCATCTCTATGTACCTGCACTGAAAAATACATCTACCTGAGTGCAGGAACATGGAACAGAGATCAGCCTGAACATGCCTGCCTTCATGTTCTTCAGTCGATCTCCACTCTGTGTAGGTGCACTCAGGGGCAAATTTACTGAAGGACGGAATGACTAACGCTGGCGAAAAATCGACAGCGTGACGTCATTTTGGAACCTAGCCAATTTACTAACAGCAGCAGGAGTCACGTCGCTAGCGAAAGAGACAGCCGCTAGCGATCATTCGCGCGATATTGCCAGGCGAATTTTCACTCTGGTGAATGGACGTAACTGCGCAAATTCACTAAAATGCAGATTTTACTGAACGTTACCTGTTTCGCCAGACTTGCCTTCGCCAGCTCAGACCAGGCGAAGTGCAATAGAGTAGATAGGAGTTCCTCAAAAAAAGTTGAAAAAACGCTGGCGACTTTTCAGTTTTTCAGGGTGATAGGCTGCAAAAGATCATAACATTTTTTTAGGGTACCTGGCTTCCCCCCTACATTTCCTTACATATGGCACATAAACTATACAGTGGGCTCATGTGTAGGGCAATATAACAACTGTATTTTATTATATTAAGGTTCCCTGGGCTTGTGTAGTGTAATGTATTTGCTGCAACATATATGTCCATTAAATTTAACTTCCCGCCGTATGCAAATAAGCCAATTCTATCGCAACTTCGCTTTGCTTGCCGAATTAACGCTAGCAAACTTCACCATCATTCAGAATACTCAGCAGGTGCACTTCAATAATTTTGTAACAATTTAGGATAAGTAAAGAAGCAATTGTAACAATTTAAGATCTATTGGGGGAAACTGTGACTTGCAGCTTAAGCTTGTTAATGAAACTTGCACCTTGCAAAACTGTAATAACACATACAAATCAGAAATTTGTTAAAACTTTCATACCATGACAAATTTTGTAAAATGAACATGGTAATTAGCGGGTGTGGCCACAAAAATGGGCATGGTCAAACAAAATTCCACCGCTCTACGCACTGAAAAAATGTTTGTCCCCCTTTCTTTTTCCAAAATGTTGGAAAGTATGGTGTGGGGTCTGGGTGCATATGCCAGTTTATGGAGGTGATCCACACCAACAAAATATTACAGCTGGCACTCACAGATCCCATAGTCAAGCATTGTAAAGAAACAGATGTAGGGCAATCATAGCCCACACTGTAATATTTTGTTGGTGTGGATATATTATGCAAAACTGCTGTTATCTCTGTGAGGTACAGCAGAACTCATAGGGTTTCTGACACATGGAGGTTTCAGCAGAATTAGGTGAAAACAAAAGCCACTGTCTGTCTGTCACCTCTCCTGATGTTATGCAATGGAAACCACCCTGGCTAATGCAGAAACAGTGACAGACATACCACAGATATAAAATACTCTCTCCATGAGTGTTGTGGGCTGCTATTGTCCAGTGGACAGCAGTGGTGGTCAAAATACCATGTGTTACACTGGTGAGAAAACTTTGGTTAAAAAAAAATAAGACTGTCCATCAAGTTCAACCATTCAAGTATCACTGACTCACGTTAAGAAAGTATATACAGTATAAACACACAAATATACATATTCACTCAAATAACACTGCAGTTCTGCAGGGTCATCCATGCCCCTCTTAAAGGCATTAAAGGAGAAGGAAAGGTTAAAACCTTAAGTAAGTAAGCCTTATCAGAAAGGTCCACCTTAATATACCAGTAAACCAGTAAAGTAGTGCTGCTCTGAGTCAAAAGAAACCCTGCATTTCTTTCCTTATATTGTGTACGCATGGGCTTCTGTATCAGACTTACAGCCTTTAGTTTAAACCTCTTTGCCCCAGGCGTGAGCATGCTCAGTTTGTTCCTCTTCCCCCTCCCCCTTCTCTGCTGTAATCTGAGCCCAGAGCTATGAGTGAGCAGGGAGAGACTCAGGTAGGAAGTGATGTCACACCAAGTTAATACTGCAGCTGTTATCCTAAACAAACAGAGAGCTTCTAGAGCTTTTTACTCAGGTATGGTAAAACATTCTACAGAATAAATATAGTCTTATAGCTTGCACTATTGCAGCTAATCTATTGACAATAAAATGCCTCTGTAGCTTTCCTTCTCTTTTAAGGGAATCTGCCATCATAACATTGTTCAGGTGCTATGCAACCAGCTGTGTGCATTAAAAGACCAGTAACATAAAAAAAAGGTTTTAAAAATTTTTCCACTTAATGAAAAAAAACACCAAGGCAGTCTTAACTTTAAATTCTCAAAGTGTTTATTAAGAAATTACTTACCGATTCTCTGCTTGCGCTCCTGTTCAGAAATGGCGACAGGGCGACGATCCATTGTGCGGCGCTCGATTTCTCCTCCCTGCAGTTTGACCCCCACTGTCCTTTGGCAGAGAACACTGGCAACCAAACACACCTCTCCATACTGCCCCTAACATTATTAAGTGTTCTTTTCAGCCAGACAACAGCAGGGTTTAAAACATCACATGTGCCACAGGCCAAAAGCTGGGCATACAGGCACTGTTGTAGCAAACCGCATTTCATATGATTCTCAGAGTGTGTAAGTTGATTGTATAATGGATATTGATTAGTTTGGGGATGGGCAGGTTAACACAATTTTAACCGTATGTGATGCATCAGCAAAAGAGGAAATGAAGAGGAGCTGAGCAATTGGGATTTTACAAATGCATCTATACCATGTAAGGAGCCTCATTCACAATCTGCCCATTCAAGCACGATCCATTTGGTCAGATACTGTACACTGTTGGCCAGAGGTTTGGCATGGTGAAATAATAATAATTATAACATATAATATATTATATACATTTTAAAGGGTTTGGGCAGTGATCCCTAACCAGTGGCTCACAAGCAACATGTTGCTCACCAACCCCTTGAATGATGATCCCAGAGGACTCAAAGCAGGTGCTTATTTTTGAATTCCTAGCTTGAAGGCAAGCTTTATTAGCAAAAAAAAGCATGTCTACTGCCAAACAAAGCCTCATGTAGGCTTTGTTATCAATAGCAAGTGAGGTCCCAAATATGACACCCCAGGAGCTATTTTGATGTTGTGTTGCCCTCCAATTTTTTTTACATTTGAATGTGGCTCAAATGGAAAAAAAGGTTGGGGGCCCTGGGTCAGGACTGTATTTAGGGGCGGCATCGGACTTAAACACACCCTTACGTTGTGTGTGTGTGTGACGTCATTGTGTCGTGCACGTGACGTCACACACCATGCCATTCACTTTCGCGTGCTTCCTTGGCCCCCCTACCCCCCACTTCCTCAGCTCCGTCACTGGATATCCTATGAAATCTGTGGCGGAGGGTTTAAAAAAAAAAAAAAAAAAATAGGCACCCCGAGGGCAACCCCCAAATTGTGCCACCCTAGGCACTGGCCCTCGAAGGCCTTAATATGAATACGGCCCTTGTTTGGATATTTTTGAAATATAAAAATTCTAGAAACAAATTGGTGATTTATGATACATTGATATTTGATTTATAAGCATACATTGAATAAGCTGCCCTAAACTGGTGGGTCTTTAGGGATCATTTGAAAGTTTAGAAGGAAGGGGAGAGTCTGACAGCTAAAATGAACAAGTCGTGGCTTTAGTACCACCTAGGGTTGCCACCTTTTCTGGAAAAAAATACCGGCTTTCCTATATATTTATCTTTTTTTCCTATTAATAACATTGGGATCAACCATTATTTTTACCGGCCAGGTGGCAACCCTAGCACCACCATATTAAGTTGAAAGTGTGGTTGGTTTGTAGGGGTTGGACTGGAATCTGGTTTATTGGCAACAACAATGACTAAATAGCCATTTGTTTAAGCTGCAGTTTCTCTCACTTCCTCATCTGTCCGTGATCATCCACTCACTGTGAGGAACATTAGCTAACAGTTCAGAAAGATCAACTGTCCTATTTTTGCAACTAAGAGAAGGTTTGTTTACATTTTGGGTGCCATATTTACATGATCAGACACCAAGGCAAATCTTGGCATACTGATCACTTAACCATTCTTTTATTTTTATACTTGATGCCTGCAGCATTAGATTTTTAGTATGTTATAAACATTGGATTGTGGGCTAGGTCACCCAGCAATTGCTTTACACATTACCAATGTTATGTATAAGGACATAACCAAAAATGTTTTTTTCAGCGTTGGTTATTGGTTTGTATGTGTTGTATAACCCACCACCCACTATAGAAAGCAGAGGGGCTTCAAGAATCCATCACTCCACAATAGAGAAACAGTTATATTACACTGGGAGCCTAAGAGATCTTGTGAAATGTTTTCTTAAATTTATCACAGTTTCTATTTAATCTATGGAATTAGGTACAGTATATCTGTGTAAAAACAAATACATTTATATTTATTTCTGGAAATGCAGAAACTGGTTATGTACTTTTTTTTAACAAACCCTTGACTGACAATCTGTGGGTTCTGTTAGATGCCATACATAGTCACTATTTGGTGGGATGGTAGGGGGCAGTTTGGGCCTCTGGGTAGTTGAAATGCCAGGGTCTATTTTTAAACGTGGTCAGTGGGGATATAGAGTCCCCTCCTCTGTTAGTAAAGGTATGAAAGTTCCTGAGAAGTGTGAGTACTGTGTAGAGCTGGGCAGGTGTCGCGGCAGGGGAAAGGTTAATGACAGGTTGTTGTGAGGCGCCGCCGGGAGGAGTGATGCAAACTCCTCAGTGCAGGGGGCGGGCGCTGAGTCAGAAAGAGGAAACTGCAGCTTGTGAGTCCAGTTCCTGCACCTCCCTGTGGAGTGTGAGCACCGAGTGTCGGCGCCCAGCCAAAGACTTTACCTGTCCGGCCAGTGAGACAATAGCTACTTTGTGGTTTCTGGGCAGTGGCCGCTGCTCCCAGGTGGGACGAGGAGACAGTGGGACAGGTCCTTCCCCCCTACTGCCACTGCGTGTGCTGCACAGCTGCCTCCTGCTAATGACAGGCGGCCCGGAGCCAGCGAATAAGCCCCTTATCCAAACAGCTGACTGACCTCTGGGAAACAAGGCTCGGACGCTGCTGGGATCCGGGAGACATGCAGGACATCTCCGACTGCCTGAGTCTGGAGGCACAACATGTGGTGAGCCACCTACTTGTCTTTAGCGCAGGCCAAGTCCAGGGTGAAGCTTTGTCTTCTGAGAGTAACTGGCAGTCATTTGGGAATTTGCTGCTGTACTTTCTGTAATCACACGGCGGAATTGTGGGAGCTGTAGTTCAGTATCAGGTTAAAGATCCCTGCTTTGGGTTGCTACGACTGGCTTGGCTACAGCAATGCTTCCAGCCTATGTAAAATGATCTGGTGTCAGGAGATTAGAGGGGCTCAAGCAGGTGGGCATATCTGGAAGTGCAGAACCCAATGGGATGTATTAGCTGGGCCGGGTGCAGGGTGTAGGTGCTAATCAGCTCAGCTTCAGGATTCTGCCTTGGGTAGAGACATCGAATTGCTCATACATACAACTAGTTCAGTTTAGGCCCGTCATATTGCTGATTAGTGAAGTGCAGGGTCAGGAAAACTCCACTTAACAAGCAAAACCTTAACTCAATCCAACCGTAATCCACAGATGTTGCCATTGTAGGACCTGTGCCTAACCTATACCTGTCTCTTCTATCTTTGTATGTGACTTCTGTGCCCCCCTCTGGTTCCAAAACAGCGAATCTTTGGGAGTAGACGAGGAGTGTACTTTCCCAGTCTGACCCAAACCTAACCCACAATGGTCACCCAAATTTCAACCTGAACCCGCCCAACTGATGGTCAACTTGCAGGTCACGGTGGTGGGTTTTAGGTTGACTCACACATCACTCTTGCTGATGCTGCTGAATAGCAGATCAAGCATACCTGATGTTCTCAATCTTAACTACAACTCCCAACAGCCAAAGGAAAATGGAAGTGATTAAATAAAAATTTGAAGGCCGACATGTTAATTTCTTTTGTAATAAATAATAGAAAAGGTAGCAGTCTAATCTTTGAGACACCCTCCATAGTTACTTTTCTCAGATGGAAATGCTTCTTATGAAGTTGTAGTCTAATTGCTCTGGTTGCCTTATCTCTAGATGCAGTTTTCTTTTGGCTTCCTCATTCCTGCCACATTATATCATACCATTTGTATGCATTGAGTGTCACATCTCCAACGGCACAGAAGGTCATTACATACAGCTGTATGCATGGCACTTGTTACTGTCAGGGCCTGGCCACATGGCCTAGGGCTTAAATTGCTGACAAGCATATATGTGTGTGTGTAGATGTGAATCTATACATGTAAGGACCACAACATTCACTGTCCTTCTGTAGCTACAGTAAAAAAGCAAACTAGAGGGGTTCTGTACTTACCGCAAGTGCAGTGTGCAAAGTAAGATTTTGGATGTGCATTACAGTGTCTTCTCTCATAATTCCAATGACCTTGTAGCCTTGACTGTAATGAATATATTGTATGCCTGGCTGGTGTCCATTCCGGCAAAGGACGCTGAAATTTTGTCTGCACCCAATTCCCTAGGCATAAGTTTGCTGTGACAACTGATGATGTGGGGCTCAGGAGCTATCACCACCTTCTAGGGCTCCCCTGCATCAGTATGGGATTATTTACACACCAGAAAAACATAGGTTGAAGGTCCTTGGTATACATATTTTCTATTAGCCAGAGGGCTGGAGTGAAATGAGGCATTGCTGCTGTAAGTGCTGTTAATGTACTTCTGTGCTCAGGAAAATTTACATATACTGTACTTCCTCTTGCTTTGTGCATTAGTGGGCTACAAATTCTTTGCATGTGTACTTACAATTCCAAGCCTGCCCTGACAGTTCTGCACAGGCCTGGACTGAGAGTCAAAATAGTCCCTGTCATTCCAAGTACACAGAGGCCCAAACAGCCCCCTACCAGCCAAACGGTCCCCTACCAGCCCACTATATGGTAACTTTCTATGGAACCATACAGCAGCCCCTCTGGCATTTGCCAGTACCTACAGATTGCCAGTCCGGGCCTGGTTCTGCACAGGCCTCTAATGCAATGTGATCTTTTGGGCAATGGGCTGAACAATTGGATTAGCCACATTTGGACCACCATCTTGCTCAGGTAGCAGATTTTAGTGTGTATGGCCATCTTTAGATTTATCTAGGGATGCTGGGAGTTGTATTTGAACAGCAGCTTAAGGCTACATGTTGGACAGTCCTGACAGTTTTACTCTTCTTGACTAATATACAGTATGTAACAGCTCCTTCCTAGATAACAGATCATTTTTTCTTTTCGATACACATGTAGGTCTCATTGAAAGTAAGTGCTGTTTGCACCTCACTGAAGCATTTCTGGTTTAAGTATAATAATAGGCATAGGTGCATCAGTGGCTGACATATTAATTTTATAGGCGGAGTGTATTTTGTAGTGTTAGTCCTATTTAATACCTTATCTGTCTCACACCTTTTCTATAAAATAAATGACATCTTTTTCGCACAGAAGGAATTCCGTTAATAGATCATCTGGATGATACTTTCAGGGTTGGGTATCCATGTTAGTCTGGCAGATGAAACACTGAACAGTTGTCGTTATGCTTTGAAACTAAGTTATTTCATATAATGTTATCTTAGCAAAGGTTTCCAGGAATTTATTTTTTTTAAAAAAAACCATGGTACCGTAACAATCAATTGTGAACACCATTAAAATTTGTTGCTAATTGTTGGAGAGTATAAAAGCTTGTTAAACCGTTGGTGAAAATAGCTTTCCTGAAATTAGTTTTTGTATCTTTCTCACTTCCCCTAACGATGATGCTAGGAGCTTACCCCCCAGTGTGAAATGAATGCTTAGCAGTGGGTTCTGTCTTTCAGCCTAACCATTAGACCAATTAGGTATAAACAACACAGAAGCATTCATTTTAACCCATTGACTGCCAGGTTAGGAAATGTTTATATTGAAATGCAAGGGACTGTAGCAGTTAAGTCAACCAGAATTGTGCACAGGAATTTCAGGCACGACAAATTCCTGCCCTGTAAAGCTTGCAATCCATTTTTTCCAGAGGCATGGACAGATTGTCATTTGCAAAGGATTGCAAAATCCGTATTAAAATAAGAATTGGGATCCCCTAAGACAGGACAAGTAAAACTGCAGTGTTGCAAAGTTTGTTCTAGTAACCCATAGCAACTGACCATCAGGTAGAATTTACTGGTATACTATTTGAAAGCAAATATGTGAATATTTATAATATTTGAGCAAATATATATACTTGCTATAGGTTAATTAAACTTAAGCAATTTGCTATCTCTGTGTTTTTCTATGTAATGTTTTGTTGTGCATACAGTAGTTTTATGCAGACCAGAATCATATATACTGTATACTGAAACCACATGAGCATGCTACAAGCAGGATATTTTGTGTGTCCCTCTGTGTGTAACTGTGCTTGCTGTACGTGTCTGGCATTTCAATAGCATTGCTAGAGATTTCCGGTGTTCTTATGACTGTTAATTTAGCTCTCTTCCTTCCTTTGGGTTGTGAAGAGCGGGGCCAAGTACCAAGTACACCTCTTGCCCAGTTCTGTTCCTCCCACTGGCCTTTATATTCTTCCTCAGGGAGTTCCAGAGGACTTTCCCAGACTTCCGATGGTTTCTGAGGGTCAGAGACAATGGTCCCAGCGTTCTGCATAATGTAAACATTGCTATGGTGCCGGGAAAGCTGTCCTAGCATAATGAATCAAGTCTGAGATTTGTACTTTGGCAGAGAATCAACTTACTAGCTCAGTATTGAAGGGGTGTTCCTATAATCAAGAGGGTGCAACACTACTACACCCTCTATCCTGTATTCTTTATGGTTAACCACTTGAAGGTTTCCCATGCTCTGAACTGGGCATTTAACAGTTCACTTCATAAAGGAGTACTAAAGCCTAAAATCATGTTGGTCAGTGAAGCAATATATCTCCATAATACAGCAGTGATTTCCAGTAGAGCCTTATTTAAGAAAATAATCCTAAAAAAAATGATCTGTAAGAAAAGACAGAACTTTGTTCTGATGGTATCTGAAGATGGCCATACACAGCCATTTAAAGCAAAGCTTAGTTTGCAAATCTTGGGTCAATCTGTATGGTGTTACTATGTTTGTATATATATGACCGCTCTATCCAGACTTTCGTTGTTTGTATAAGATGCAGAACTCTGACTGGTGTTTGCTTTATCTATGCAGGCAGAGGCACGACTTGCCGCCAAGAGAGCGGCACGAGCTGAAGCCCGGGAGATCCGCATGAAAGAGTTGGAGAGGCAGCAAAAAGAGGTATGGATGTCCAACCAGTCATTGTCCAACAATTCCAAATGAGAGCAGATTTTCTCCTAACTGGCTAGGAAGATCTTATATCGTATTAAAGCTTTCCTCCTGTCTCTAAGTTTGGCCAGTTTTGACCATCGTGCCTAAATAACGGTCTGGGTATTTATGGTGAGGCAAGTTTAAAGACTTTATGCCCCATCCACACACACTGTAACTTCCACCAGCTGTTAGGTAGACAATGATGGCTTTAAGTTGAAATCAGACACTAGGGCTCATATGTAGGCATCAAATAAAAGAGAAGAGTTGTAGGAAACAAAGTGTTAGTACCAAACAGGGAGATAAACTGGGGTCAAATGTAATTTCTGCATCTCCATAGAACTATAGTATGAAAACCCTTCTTCTATAAAATAGTTGCTTTGTTGCCAAAAAATGGTTGATTAATAGGTGCTTCTATACTTTATGTGATTACTGGTCCTTGAAACCCTGGAGATGTAATACGATCATTCATATAGCACCTGTTAAATGTGTGCAGTGGATCATTTGGTAATATCTTTGCGTCACAGATCAGATTACTTACCTGGATATGTGATCCTGACTCACGTTCATATTTGTCTTTTTAATAATGCAACTGCTAAAAATTTCCCAGGCATTTTGTGCAATTTCCAGCTTGGAAGGCACCTTCATTTTATGAATTGGTTCTTCATTGAATGCTAACTGCCTGGACCATGGTGGTACATTCATTGGTAAGTTTATTTTCCTAATGCTTAAGTACATCAGCGCGGTCTTGACCGAGAGTGATAGGAACACATACAGTGGAAGCTGAGGTGATGGGCAGGATGCAAAAGAGTTAGCTTCTTTTCAGGTCTTCCAATCAGGATCTTTATATCAAAATTTGTTTATAATAACACCTAAAGCCAGGCACAAGTGAGATTTGTTCATATAATTTTGACCAATTGTTATGACTTGTGTAGGGGTATAAACAAGCCTTTTGGATAATCACACAACAAAGTTGTTGCACAACAGCATTTAGTTGAAATTTAAAAAGAGTCTGGTCAGTGAAACCCAACAACTGTGTTTCATAACATGGTAATCGGTAATTTAGTTAATTTTTCATACCATGGCAATCTGTCGTTTAGTTGATTGGACAGGTTAAAAGATTTATATTGGCTACCGATAAGATCTCTGATTATATCAGTGGGTGACTGATATCATGCATGACTTTTGTACAATTGCTGTCTGTCAATTAATGGCCAGAACATCATATGGTTTGTTATTTTTCCTACTCATTTGAAATGAATGAGCGTTTGTTGCACAAAGAATAAAATCTGCATGTCTATGACCATTGACCAGCTTTACCCACAATAGAGCTTGCTGTTTGTGGCCAAAGCTCTTCTCATGCTTGTTCTGCATAAAGCCGCTGTTGGTGTTTACATATGAACAGTAACACCAAAAAATTTGTGTATTAAAGTCATGATAATATCATGTAGTGTTGCCCTGCACTGGTCAAACTGCTGTGTTTGCTTCAGAAACACTACTATAGTTCCTATAAACAAGCTGCTGTGTAGCAATGGCGGAAATTAAAAAAAAGGCTATATGGCACAGCTTAAATAGTGGATAACCGATTATATAACACCATTATGTTCTTCAGAGCTTATCAACTGTGTAACGTAAACCTTTTCTCATTTGAATGTTTGCCCCATTGCTACACAGCAGCTTATTTATATAAACAATAGTAGTGTTTGTGAAGCAAACACAGCAGTTTTACCAGTGCAGGGCAACCCTGTATTTATTTTTATTACTTTAAAACAATAAATGTTTTTGATGTTACTGTTCCTTTAAGCAGAGTGTATAAATGGGTAGAGGCCATGCTGTATTTTAAGTTAAAGGTTAAACTATACGTTCTGGCACTGATTAACTTGTGCCTTCAGCTTTTTCTTCAGTTTTACTGTGATTAAAGTTCGTTATGCAGCTAGCTATACTTGGTCTGTGTATGTTGCCCTTGTGAAAATCAGTCACATATCTATAGGTATCGGGGTCCCACATTGAGGCATCTGCTTGTTTTGTAATAATAGTGTATCTTCATGGCCAGCTTTACTGTAAATGCTATCAAATGCTACCAAAATTCCACTGGTTCAGGATTTCAGTGACAGTATTTCAGTAGAGCTTGCCAGGCGAGGATCTCCTGCTCCATATTGATTTGGTTGTTGCAGGTTTATGAGGGTAGTCGAGTTTGCAGTGGATAGGGTTGCCACCTGTTAGGTTTTGACCTGAACAGTTTGGTTTTTCTAAGGCCTGTTTGGGTCTCAAGTTTCTGTTTGGTTTTCAGCCTTGTGAAAACCGAACTCTAATCTGGCCAATACATTTATTATCAAGTGAGGTTAATTTCTTATTACAGAAGCAAAAAAAAAAACAAAACAATAAAAAATAATAAATTGGTTTCCTTAATTAGCATTCTAGAGCTTTCTAGATAACTGATTTCTGTATAATAGATCCCATACCTGTAAGGGTAAGGGCACACCTGGAGATTCGGGGAGATATAGTCGCCCGGCGACCAATCGCTTCTTTTTTGGGGAGACAACTAATCTGCCACCAGTGTGGTTTTGAATTGGACATCAAAACGTTCTCTCCGGTTTACAACATTGAGAAAACTGGATGGAAATCCAGCCAGTTGCCTCTAAGTGATGTGATAACCATCCTGGGGTCATTACTCCTACTACACCTACTTCATTGTGCCTGCCTCTAATGTCTGCTCCATCACTGCTCTATCCCCAATGTTATCTGCTCTGCCCCCTTTGTTCGGGTTTAGCCACCAGCAAAGGTGGCAACCCTAGCAGGAGAGCTTCTGTATGTGTGTGCTCTCACATTGGTGGTTCGACCTTTGCAATGTTATATATAACATGAGATCCCTACTCGGGTTCACAACCAATGCAACTGTATTGAGGCCATGGCCATGGGTGTATAATAGACTAGTGAATATAAAGTGCTAGTGATCAATAAGGTAAGGCAGCATAGCAGTGCAAATGTCCTACCTATCCACATGTTTAAAGGGCTTTTCATATGCGAAATGCACAGGATTTTGTAAATGTAGGTCATAACTCTCACACTTGGGGGCAGATTTACTAAGGTTTGAATGGTAAATTAGAAATTTGAAATTTTTTTTCGTCAATTTCGAATTTAAACCACCAACTTGAATTATAATTAGAATGTGAGATTTATCACGCCACTAACCTGGAAACCGTTCTAATTCGATACTTTGCCACCTAAAACCTGCTGAATTCATGTAGAAGTCCATGGCAGAGGTCCCTTGAACCATTTGAAGATGTTTATAGAGGATGTTTTTTCAGAGGCAACCTCGATTAGAATTTGATTCGGATTTTCGGTTTGTTTCTATTCGATCAAATGTTAGATGTTCGAGTTTTTTCTTAAATAACCTCCCATTCGAGTTGTGAGTACATTCAAATTGACTATAGTTTAAAAGAATTCACATAACTTTGAAATTCGACCTTTGAGAAATACCCTCTGGGTGTAGCATTTCTTTGGGAAGCTGCAGTTCAACTTGTGCTTTGGTGGTGCTGCTTTAGGGTAGGGGGCACACTGGGCGATTCGGGGAAATTTAGTCGCCTGGCGTCTAATCGCCTCGTCTTTGTGGCGACAAATCTCCCCAAAACACCTTCCTGAGGCATGGCATACGAGGCGCTTCGTATTCCGAAGTCACCCGTAGTTGCCTCACGAGGAAACTTTGAACGACTTCAGAATACGAAGCACCTCGTGTGCCATGCCGCAGGCGAATTTAAATTATAGCCGGCGCAAGACAGAGGGAAAGACGAGGCAATTAGTCGCCAGGCGACTGAACCTGTCCGAATCACCCAGTGTGCCCCTACCCTTAAAAGAAGGACCAATGACGAAGATGTTTTTGTTAGCGTATTTACACAGCATGGCTTCTTTTCTACTTCCTCTAACAAGATCAGCTTAAATCATTAGCAGAATCCCAGTAAAGGGGGGGGGGGGGGTAGGGTCACCTGAACTGCATTCCCAGGCTGACAACAGAGAGCTGCAGACAAGTGTCTAGTGGTGGTGAGATTTGACAAGTATTTTGAATGAAAATTTGTTTTCTGTTTGTGGTGTGTGTAGTTCAAATAAGGTTCTTATCCTTATCACATTACTCTGCATATCACGTTTGTTTCCCGCCATACAATGTATTTATTTCGATGTTTGTGTTTCCGGTTCACTTTGAAAACGACATGCGTTCCAGTCAAAACGTTAGTTTGTACCCACAATAGAAATCCTTTTTTACATTTAACACTGTTGCTGAACTGCAAAGAAAAAAACGCGAAGAAAAAACACACCGCCACACAAGGGATGTAGTTGCAGGGAAACCCTTGCCAAAGCTTTTTACTGTGAAAAGTGCAAATGTAAGTGCCCCTTTGTCAAGCATGAGGGTAAGCTGGCTATCTGAATAAAGGGTGTGCGAGGGCCTACTTAGTAAGTGGTGAACTGCACCCAGACCCTTCTTAAACGAGTGCTGACTTTTCTTGGATATTTAGCGAATAATGTACCCCCTCTTGTAAAATATAAGGATATTAGTCATAGGATGTAAATCACACAGAAGTTTAATTAACTAGTGCTCACTGTTTTGTTAAATGTCAAACATTAAAGAAATTGGTGCACTATGCCAGTAACTGTACCGTTATAAATCAAAAAAGAAAAATGTCCAAAACAATTTAATGAATGGAAAAAAAATACTCACAGTTCACCCCAGTCCATGGGTGCAAAAATCTGGAACAGCAAAAGGTTGTGAGTTTTCCCCAAAGTAAAGACCAAAATTATAATTTAAAAATTCAAATCATTTATTAGGACATACAGATGACCGCCTAACGCGTTTCGTGCTACTGGGGCACTTGCTCATAGGCTGTTTTGTTAAATGCCTCAACAGCCTCCAGAAACAGTTTTTTTTAAAGCCAAATTAACTTTAACTATAGGATATAATCTGCATATAACTAATTGTAAACCTGCTGCATATTCTTAGTCTTATTACTATTGTTTTGCACACGGTGACTACTGTGCCCTACAATAAGAGCGGCTTGGCTTCTTAGCCGAATTCCAGTCTAAACTTGAGAAGAGATGTTAAGTGGTGATTGCATTCTTTGTACATATCAAGCTACTTTAACTTTTCTTTCTCCTTGTGAATGAATGCGAGGCTTATGTGAACACACAGAAAGAGAAGCTCTCGCTGGGTTGAGGCACAGGATCTGGAAGCAAAGTGTTCCATGTTTGGTTTCATTCATAACATGTATGCCAGGGTACAGCAGGAATAATGTGGCTTTGGTTTTCATTTGGGTGTTTTCATCGCCTACTTAAGTAGCTCAGTAGGGCTGTATGACCAGATGAATGCATTTAAAACCTGGGAACTGTGGTGGCATCAGTAAATGAGGCAAAAAGCAATTTGGCCAGAATGGGGTCGTAGGAAAGATCTATATAGAGTGATTTCCAGTCTTTAGGGTGGGACTGTTGTTGCTGCTTTATTGGGCATAGGTTAAAGCCAAACGTGGTGTTATTAAAAATACCCTCGGTAGCATAATTATGCCAAAAATGCCTTCATATTGAATTGAATTTGCATTGGCCAAATAGCAAACACGAGCACCTCTTAAAGAGATATTATCATAACATTAACATTGAATACTATTTATAATTACCTTTCTTACCCCTATGTTCCTCTGTGAGGGAGCTTCCATATTTGTGCAGCAGTAGTCCATTAGCATTAGAAACTCTAACTGACAGACTGAGAAAGGACAGTCAGGTTTAGGAACTTAAAGTAACAATTAATTAAAGCAGAACTAACAGCAAAAAATGATCAACTTGACCTATAGGTAACTTTTAATGTAGATTAATATTTTGAAAAGAACATTTTTTAGTGTCGGTATCACTTTAATGAGACTGTGCCACTGCACCATTAAGTGGAACATGGAACCTCATTATTAGTGGTGCCATCTGGGTCATTATATATATATATATATATATATACATAATTATGCAAATGATGCAGTGCATCATGGGGAAAAGAGAAGTTACTGATTATCACAATGGAGTATGTGAAGGTTAAAAAAAAAAGCACCTGGCTAAAATTACCTTGAATCGGATTGTGTTTATTCATTGGTGTAGTTACACCATTGAGGGAATATTTAGAAGCAAAGTAAAAAGGCCATATGTGGTATAATCCTAAAAGTGTCCAAAGTAGCCCTAAGTTTCATTACACCAAAAGTAATATGCTTAAAAATTATCTTATATGTAGTCAAAGTGGCATAGCCTAAAGTGTGTATATTAAAAAAGCTTGCAACACATCAGGACTTGTATATAAATATTTTATTGCATTAGTGCACAAAAAGTACCATTGTTTTGGCTCAGGTACAATCCTGATGAAGGCTCTGTAATTGATCTTGGTTCTTTCTATGCATTAAGGCATTTATAATTTATATTTGTTCACATAAATCCTGCTGATTGTCACAACAATATATATCAATATATATTATATATCCCAAGCACTTTTCATTGTAATTATATTATTATTGGCTATCTGTATTTCTCCCCTTGGAGCAGGAAAATGATAGTGTCCTGATAATAATGAAGAATAAATAGGGTATTTAGGTGATTTCTAAGCAGAGAAGGGAGAGAGACATTGAAAATAAGCTGTTAATCACAGAGCTCAACAGTAAAATACAGCATAACAAAGTAATATAAGAACTGGCTGAAGTAGCACTATAGGAGAGTTCTAATTTTTTTTAAAAAGGATATGTCCCGTTAAGAGAGCTAACATTTTTGGAGACTATTGTTGCCACTTCTAGTAGCAGTACTGCAAATGATGCTGCAAGGAAGGACCACAAGACAGCTTTCTATGGCAGTTTGTAGAGATATATGGGTCATTTACTAAGTGCAGGACATGAAAAGTGCAGAACTAGCACAATTTTTATTTTTATATTTATGAGAGGTGGGCGGGGTAAGGCGAATAGTCACCCCCCTCTTTCACCCCCTAAAAATAAATTTTTTGTGTCAGTCAGACATCCAAGTTAAGATGGCCATACATGGGCAGATTTAGGTTGGCAATTTGCCCCCCCCTTCTTTGCCTGGTCAGCCCAATTTGACATAGAATGTAGGTAGCCAAATTGTGACCTTGCCAAACAAGTAGAATTTATGGTATGTCATATCTCCCAACATTTTGGAAATAGAAAGAGGGACAAAAAGATTTGCTGCGCAAAGCATTTCTGACCACACCCATTTTTGTGACCTCACCACATAATTACCATAATTTGTTGCTTATCTTAAATTTTAACAAAAGTATTGAAGTGCAACTGCCACATATTCTGGGCTCTCTGCCAAAAGTCAGTTACGTTTTTAGAAACTTTGTATTTTCTTCTGGCTGTTCAGTGCAGTAGATCAAAGAGAAAGTTGGGACCTTAGCCTATGGGGGAAACGCCTACAATCAATTTGGAGTCATTTGCTCAATTTTTGAAAAACACTTTGGTGAAAAAACTCAAATCGAATTAGTTCGAATTCAATTTGAGTTTGCTGCTCGATCCTATTTACCCATTTAAAAAAAAAAAAAAAAAAAGTTTTTTGTTTTTTTTTAAATAAATTTTGATTGGTCACTTTTTTTTGGAGTTTATGGGAGTTTTTAGAAACTCCCATAAACTTGAAATTCGGCCCTTGATAAATCTGCCCCTTGGTAGATATGCTATGTTTCGCCTGGGTCTTTGTATTTACTGCCTGTCCTATGGCAGGTGGTAAGAAAAGGGCTGCCTTGAGCCAGTTGTTGCTGAACTTTACACCTACCACTGGATTTTTAAATTGGTGCGAGGTGTGGCATGAAACTCTGGCCAAAGTGAATAAACCCTAAGGAACACTAGAACTTTTGTACCCCTTACTGCTCATCTGTAGGTAAGTCCTTAGCAAGAAAAGTACTAGCTAGATGCTGCTTTGTGGCATATGGTATTACAACGTATAATAAAAAAATTGGCGAAAACTGTTCGACCCGATTACAAAAATGTTCCTGGGGCAGTGGCACATGAGTCAGGTACATTAAATCATCAATGATATCACTGCCTGATACTCCTCACAGATCTAATGGTACAAGCCCAAAGTGCGGAGTGAAATCGATTAACACCTGTGCTGCCATGTGGTAGAACCCATTAGGGATGCACCTAATCCAGTAATGGGTTTAGGATTTCGCCAAGATTCAGCCTTTTTCAGCAAAATTCTGCCTAATCCAAAAATTCACGTGACTTTTCATCACACAGACAAGGAAGTCAAATTCAGATTCGGTTTGGTATTTGGGATTAGTCCAAATCCTAAAATAGTGTATTTGGTGCATCCCTAGAACCCATAAAAACCCACCACAAACCCATGAAAACATTTGCAAATATTCAGCAAGCGACAGACTTACAGTCAAAAAGTCAAATTTAGGTCAGTGAGCTCAGCATGCAATTGTCATATAGTGTTCACATTCACTGTTGCAATAACCTTATGGAATCGGTTGAGCAATTGCTGGGAACTCTCATAATAATAATTAATCCTATAATATTAGGGATGCATTGAATCCAGGATTCGGTTCGGGATTAGGCCAAGGTTTCGGCCTTTTGTCAGCAGGATTCAGATTTGGCCGAATCCTTCTGCCCGGTCGAACTGAATTCAAATCCTAATTAGCATATGCAAATGCAGATTAGGGGCGGCGAGGGAAATCTCATGACTTTGTGTCACAAAACAAGGAAGTAAGAAATGTTTTCCCCTTCCCTCCCCTTAATTTTCTTTTCAGACTTTCCCTATTCGTCTTTCAGTATCTCATTCAAGCAACTGCCTGGTTGCTATGGTAAATTGGACCTTAGCAACCAGATAACTACCAAAATTCCGAACTGGAGAGCTGCTGAACAATCGTTCAAAAAACAGCAAAAAATTACCAATTGAAAACTGTCTCTGAATATTACGGTCTACATTATATTCAATTTTATTTTTCAAGGTGAACTATCCCTTTAAATTGAATACTATGATGGCACTAGTTTAAATCTTTGTATGGATTATGGGTTTCAAGATACAGGTGTTGGACCTGTTATCCAGAATGCTCGGGACCTGGGGTTTTCCGGATAATGGATATTTCTGTAATTTGGATCTTTATACCTTGTTTACTAGAAAATCATGTAAACATGAAATAAACCCAAATGGTTTTGCCTCCAATGAGGATTCATTATATCCTAGTTTGGATCAAGTACAAGGCACTATTTTATTATTACAGAGAAAAAGGAAATCAGTTTTAAACTTTTGGAATATTTGGAAAAATGTATTCTATGGGAGACAGCCTTCTCTTAATTCAGAGCTTTCTGGATAACGGGTTTCCAGATAATGGATCCCATACCTGTAATAGGTCCTATATCTGTAACAAGTATCTATTGATAAAAACCGAACCACATGGAGGGAAAATGTGTGTTTCTGTTGGCAGCCCTACCCGGTTCTTCTTGCTTTGTTCTCTGTTAATCCAGTTAGTGTGAATGGTATCATAAACCCTACAGTAATTATTTGTTCTCAGACGCGTACATTATGAGTGTTTTGACGGTTCATTGTGACATTTGCAAAAGCAGGAAATAATGATGAATGCAGAGACATTGGCCGTAACACATAGGACTCACCAGTGAGTGTGTTGGGATTTACTTACAATGTATCACATTACTTATATGTGCAAATTTAATGTATTCCAACCTGCTTCTGGCATGTGGTTATGGAATTAAAATGGAATCAGTGGTGGAGAAGAACCCTGCTCACTAGGCATTTTGCTATTTTTGTATGTTTGGACAGTCCGACTGCAAGGTTACCTTGAATTCCACATGAAATATACCTGCTTGCTATGTAAACAGTGAGACTTGACTGAGTGCATCACGGGTATTTAGGGTAGAAGCCAATACACCTGCTTCTCACTGGGACAGAAAAGCTTAGCAAACTCTGTACCTTTCTTGTGTCCCAGCTATAACTGTAACTATAGACTCTGAAGCCTGTGTTTGGTGGTCACACCTTGGCTCTATGACATGAGAAAGTGACCTACTGAAATGTGCTGTCACCGGGAATAACCATCTTTAGTTGGATACAGGACACAACATGATATTTGAGGGAGAAAAGTGAAATTCATTTTACTGAAAGGGTGACCTTCCATCAGGTGTGAGGTAATCGAATAGTAAATCAGTTAATATATGCAGGGACAGATGAAAATCTGAGGCCTTCAAAAGCACTTTAACATTTAATGGACCAACAGGTTCAGCCATATATTGTATTGTAGGTGTATCTGTAACCAGCTTCATTTGCAACCCCATTAAATCTAATAACAGTGAATTAATGACTGTGACTGCATTATATTTGTAGCCTACCAGTTTTTCTGGAAACACCACTAAAGTTGGGGACATGTAGGAAGACACCCACATTAAAACCTTTGATGGTATTTAGTATTACTAAGCACTCCAACTATTCCAAAGCTAATCCACACATCTCTCTTATCCACACATCTGTGCTTCTCGCACATACGTTCTGGAATAATATAATAGAGTTCTTTCCTAATTGCTTCAACTAACTTTTGCAGGGGTGGTTCACCTTCAGGTTAACTTTTAGGGTAAGTCCACACTGGGCGTTTTTGGGAGATTTGGTCACCTGGTGACTAATCGCCTCGTTTTTGACCAATCTCCCCAAACGCCTTCCCTGACTCTGCACCGGCTTAAAATGAAAAAACACCGGCGCTAATCACACGCGACGGTTCGTTTTCCGTAGTCGCCCGAAGTTGATTCACAAGGAAACTTCGGGCGACTTCGGAAAACAAATCGCTGCGTGTGTTTAGCGCCAGGGTTTTTTCATTTTAGCCAGCGCAGAGTGAGGGAAGGCGTTTGGGGAGATTGGTCGCTGCAAAAACGAGGCGATTAGTCGCCAGGCGACCAAATCTCCCCGAAATGCCCAGTGTGGCCTGATCCTTAGTATGTTATCGAATGGCCAATTATAAGCAACTTTTCAATTAGTCTTCATTATTATTTTTTTATAGTTTATAATTGATTTGCCTTCTTCTCTCCCCTCTAAAAACAAATGCTCTCTAAAGCTAACCATTTATTGTTATTGCTACTTTTTATTATTCATCTTTCTGTTCCAACCCTCCCCTAATAATAATCCATATTCTCATTCAAATCAATGCATGGTTGTTAGGGTAATTTGGACCCTAGCAAACCGACTGCTGACACTGCAAATTGGAAAGCTGCTGAATAAAAAGCAAAATAACTCGAAAACCACAAAAAATAAAAAATGAAAACCAATTGCTTGTCTCAGAACATCGCTCCCTACATCATACTAAAAGTTAACTCAAAGGTGAACAACCCCTTTATGAAAGTAAATAAAATATACTGCAGTAAAGAATTTTCACTTACAAGATATATAAGAATATCATTAATAACATTGGAGTCCCATGTAAAAACATCTTTTTTTCTGTATTCTTTTACATTTATATATTTATGATGACTTCTTGATTACAGTACCCTTACGTGATTGCCTATATATTACTTATCAAAATACATAAAGTACAGTGGAAGTCGGTGTTCTTTTCTTTAAGCAGCTTATTGCATCTTTCTGCTTTAAACTCACTCTCTCTCTCTTGCCTCTTGCAGATTTACCAGGTTCAGAAGGTAAATGCTCTCTCTTCTTTCACTTGTATTCAGTGGCGTAACTAGATGTTACTGGGGCCCGCAGCAAATTAATTTTAGGGTCCCTAACATATCCAGAGGTTGTCCTGTTTTACCAATAAAGTTGAAATTGAACATTATTTGGGTCTCATGGGGCCACCTATACCTCCTGGGCCCCCTACAGCCGCAAGGTCTGCTTCCTCTGTAGTTACGCACATGCTTATATTTGTGCCCTCTTCAACTCTATACGAGCACATATGTATACATTTAAATGCATAAATACACAAATATTTATATGAATAGGGCATCTATCTACACATACTGTATGAGTTTTTGTCATAGCAACATGGCGCAGGAAAGATGGGGTCAGTAACACTCACAGAACTAAAGCCGAAAACATGTGATATTACCTAATTATACAAATTATTTTGGCCAAAGCCACCCATTGGTTGTTTTTAGAAGAAATGTAGCAAGTGCAACCCTACATGTATCATGTTCTTAGGTCTGGTCTTTCTCGTTGCTGTATTACTAATAATTTCTTGTTCATTTTCTGTGTCTAATTTCTTTACTTTTATTTTCATTCTTCAGAAATATTGTGGCTCGGATGCCAAATGGGGAGACATTGAACAGTGGATGGTAGGCAGCAACAGTTTCACCCCATACCCTTTTCATGTATTTTGTGTGTTGAGGGCAGTGGGAATGAATAAATAAAATCTGCTGCTCCATGTTCCATCTTGAAATTTTATATATATATATATATATATATATATATATATATATATATATATATATATATATATATATATATATAGTTAGGAGCACTCACGGGTGTCAAGACAAAAAAAGTTTTATTGGAGTGTTACAGCCTACCCCACAGCAACGCGTTTCGGCTCACGTGATACATAAATACAAAAATCCACCAATCAGCGAACAGTGTTAATTAGATATTCATGGCAGTAAGCGTGTTCTTCATTAAAGTGTTACCATCAGTTACAATACTAATTATCAAAAATCCAAGTGTGTGTTAAAAGGTAATATATAAAAGTGTAAAAAGATTAACCGCATTATTAAAAAACAGTTATAAAATACATAATAGTGAACTGTCAAATCGTTTTAAGACAAAAATTTGTGCAAATAACAAATTACCAAACTGGGTTGTCAAGGATGCCAGTATAATACAACTTCAGACAGAGAATATTTTTAAGAGTTAAATAGCCATGTGTGGCAGCATTTGAACTAAATGTGATGTGAGAAATAAAAGTTGTTAATTTGAAATGAAAATGAGAGTGCGGATCCTCTATTGCCTATATATATGTATAAATATATAGGATTTTATTTTATTTTTTTGGCACCCCATTATGGAGTCTTTAGTAGAGCATGGTTTACACAGAATTCTATTAACTATTAGAAATCTGTACAAATTATAAATTGTGTTGGCCATAGTTTATAATCTATGGGGTATGCCGCCTCAGTGTTGCTGAATTCTTTATTAAATAGCTTGAAAGTTAATTTTCAAAAGCTTTTGTTGCAAAGTTAATATTCCCACATAATTAAAAATTTTTCCCCAAAATGTCCTCAAATTTACTCAGGGAAAAAGAAAACCTTTAGCTAAAACTACCCCTGAAGTCTGGCAAGTTCTAAGTGTGAGTGAGTGATTTTCTTCCTCTGTGCTGGTTAACTCATTCCTGTCCAGTGTTTTACTGCTTTGTATCTCCATTTCCTGCTTTCCCTGCACCCCCGGCCCCTTGTGTTTCTGGGTCCCTTCTGCCCATGCTCTCAGCTGCTTCATGTATTTCTCCTTTTCCTGCGCTGCATTTCCAGGAAGACAGTGAGCGATACTCACACAGAGCACGGAGGACTCAACAGGTCAGTTTGTCCTCACATTTTCCCGGAACACACAAGCTCTTTTATCCAGACTGTAAGGTGTATTAACTGGAATATAATGAGGAGAAAATGAAAGTGTGCTAATGATCTTTGACAATTGTTACCACCACTACTTGTATTTCGCGTTTTCAGTTCTTCATTAAGTCGAGCCAATCTATTTGAATGATCAGTAGATATATGGAAGATTTGGCACATGTGGCAAATTCTCCAGCAGTTTTTTTCAGCCACACATGAACCCAACAGTGCAGCTTCTAATTCACAATTTGGGCTCAAAAGCTGCTAGGCGTCATCAGTTTCCATTGAACAGATGACAGTCTATACTGCCACGTTACTTCTTCTGCGTTGGAGAATACACCATGGTTGCCATGTGTCCTGTGGAAAACGGTGGCAGACACAAAACCCCTCTCTGTCATGACTCCTAATGTTCTTTAATGACAAGCACAATGGCTGACACATAAAGAACATTGACCGGTGGACCTCATGGCAAAAATATTTACACTATTTCAAGGGTATAAAATCGGCCCATTTTTAGCAGCAACAAATTGAAAGGGGGCTTTTTGACTGCTAATGTTCTCCGCCACAGGGGAACTGCACTCAAAATGCATTGTGTTATAATGGCATAAAGGGAGGAGCTGTTTCTTTGCCGGCAACATATTTTCGCACCTCTATTTTGCTTTTATCGATATTCCAGGGGACAGTAGTGAGAAGGTGATGTTCTACTTTTTTATGGTTATTTGCAAAGGGGGATGGGGCGGACCAACTTTTAGGCCAGAAAACAGGGTCTTGAGACAAAGAAGACAAAAAACAGGCACTATTATAAATCCGCACTTGATGCTATAACTTAAGTCAACATGCTACAGATGAACAATCAGCAGTCTAATAACTTTGTGTTACAGGGTTTGCAACTTATATAAGTAGCGCAAACTCCTAAGATGACCCAGTTCTATTTTAATGGACTAAAATAAGAAAGGTTAGCTGAATTGTGCAGGGTTGGTAATTGATATCAAAGTTGTATGTTTATTTTGCACTTTCCTTGAGCTATCTTCTCACTCTTTATATATTCTTTCCTTGTTTTTTCTTGCTCTCGCAACTCTTTGTCTTTTCATTGGTGCAGGGTGCTGATGATGATGACCTTATGTCTGTTGGGAGTAGGAGCAGCCTGAGGGTCAGTATACCTATATGGTTTTATTTGCAAGTTCAATTCCTAAGAGTGTACAATTTAACCATTGCTCAGTGCTGTGTGAGTTTGAGCACAGTCTACCTCAGAAAGTAAGCCACTAACTTATTTAACTGACATAAAGCTTGAATGGAAGTACTACTACCTTGGTCTGTTGAGCTTTTAATGAAACCTGACTGATAGATGAAGTATCCTGTGCATGTACCACTTGCCCTGTCTGACTGAGCAGTAATGAGCACCACTGAAACTCTTTCATCATACTTTTCATACCTTTAGACAATGACTTCTGTTAAATCTGTGATATTCACTTTTACTGTAATTGGTATTTATCATACACATTGGGGGGTCATTTATCAACACTGGGCAAATTTTCCTATGGGCAAGTAACCCATGGCAGCCAATTAAATTGCTGCATTCATTGTTCTAGTTGCAGCTGGCTTTAAAAAGCTAATCACTGATTGGTTGTTATAGGTAACTGCCCTTGGGCAAATTTGCCCAGTGTTAATAAATGAGCCTCATTGTGTGGTTTTGTGTTCTACTAAATGAATATTTCTGTGTGTGTTTTAACCATTGTACTTTAAAACCTGGTTTTGTTTAAAATTCTTTTTTCATATTATGCGGCTATGGCCTTTGAGAATGAATGGAGTTAGCATGTGAAAAATACTAATAACTTAATTGCTTTAACCTCTTGGCTGCTGCAATATTCTGCTACTAAATAATAGCTTATATGATGATGTCCAACCCACCGGTTCAGTAGGAATCATGGCATGCGGCAATACAAAGCACCTCCTTGCATGCACATCTGGCATAAACATGCATCTCTCCATTGTTTTGTATAGTGTAAAAGTCAGATCTACACACATTGCTTAGTCCTTCTTTCTTTTCTCTAACAGACCAATGGTTACGAGGATGAATTACTTGGAGCGACTCAATATAGGAATTCCAGCAGGGTCAGTGGAGCTGCTGTATTTAGGCAGTCTAGAATGCATTTTAGTTTGGCATTTGCTGGTTGTCTAGCTATTTTTTGCCAAACTGCCATACTGTATTTGGCAAATCACCACCCTTATGGTACTAGCCTGTTTTCCTAGTATTTGGACATTGCAAAATGTAGAAGTCCTTATATAGTATTATAGTGGTTAAGCAACTTCAAAGGAGAACTAAACTCTAAAAATTAATATGGCGAAATATGTCATATCTCATAAAATGACCTTATTGCATCAGCCTAAAGTTTCAGCTTCTCAATCGCAGCAATGATTTAGGATTTCAAACGTGTCACAGGGGGTCACCATCTTGGAAAGTGTTGACACTATATATATATATATGCTCAGTGGGCTCTGAGCAGTTGTTGAGAAGCTAAGCTTAGCTAATTAGTAAATTCTGAAGCTGGTTGCTGTGCTTCCATGTAGTAATATCTGTATTAATTACTAATCAGCCTTATATTGTGAAATTACTATTCTCGATATTCGGTATATTGTGAGTGGGTCCCTAAGCTCAGTAAGTGACAGCAGCACAGAACATGTGCAGTAAATCAGCAGAAAAGAAGATGGGGAGCTACTGGGACATCTTTGGAGGCACAGATTTTTACTGCTAAAGGGCTGTGGTTGCCTTGGGCTGGTACAGAAGCCCAGAATACTCTATAGTGTACAACATTTCTAGCCTACTTCTTTAGTTAAGCTTTAGTTCTCCTTTAACTTACTAACTAGTGTCTCCAACAAATATTTGCAAATGTTTTTGTTTGCCTTGTGTCTCCAGAGTTCCACTGGCAGTGGGGAGACCTACCAGTCCTCATGGGCACTCCCCCGAGATGAGGTGTGCATTCTGTTCTCTCTAGGCATGTGTGTGTGGCACATGCATGTTGTCCCCAAAGTTAATGACAGCAACTAATAAGTGTGAATTTTTTTTTAGTCTTGATGGTAGTATACTTTTTTCTAAGGCGAGAGCTGTATTTTTAAAGGACCAGTAACACCAAGAAAAGTAATTGGGTATATATGCCCTTTTGTTGCTTCAATGGCTCAAATATAATTTTTATAACTAAGCTGTTGTGTAGCTGTTGTGCAGCAATGGTGGGAGGTAAACAGGAGTCAAATGTCATTCCTGGATTTCTACAGAACTATAAAATTAAAAACTGTCTTGTCCTATTTTATAGTAAAAATTATTGTAGTTGCTGGATGAGCAGCAACAAACTTTAAGTTTGAAGAAAAAAATATATACTATTTATGGTGTAACTGGTCCTTTAATTATTAAAGGACTTTTTATTCTTTAAAGCTTTTAAAGATTATTTGACTGGCAAGAAGACCTGCCAAATAATTTTAGCAACGTTAATGCTTTATATTGATTAGGTAATTGTATGGAAAAGGTTGAAACATTGCCAAAAAATGGGTTATTTAGTCTGAGCATAAGTGGCTGGCATTGAGTCAGGCAGCTATTAAAATATGGGTTTAACATAACTTCCTGGCACCGGGAATTGTCACTCTTTGTATCACAACAACAACTGCTTAAATATATATTTATACAGTGAAACCTTCATTTTACTTTTTTTTTTTTTTTTTTTTTGCCACCAATTTATAATTCATCTTAGTTGGTGCTTCCATTTACATCATGTTTTCAAAGATTTTACAACAAAGTTTTTGTTCCCAAATAAATGTCCTCTGTGAATGTAATTATGAGTGAAATGAAGAGGTTTACAATACTAAGCATATACATATTTTGCCATGGTTCTGCCTGTAAATAGTCAAGTCCAATTAGCCTGCCCCCGCATACAGTCCTGCACCAATCACTTATTACTTTAGGTTTTACATGTGACTGCCAGGGAGTTCTTGCACATGCCCCCCCACCATAGTGTAGCATTAATGCTACTTGTCATTAGCACATTAACTATTGTATGTCAAAGTAAAACGGACTCCTCTGCTTATATCCTTTCTTGAAGAATAAGTTGCTCTAACAAATTTCCCTGATTCTATATTTTCCTGGATTTCACTATTAAAATGGGGTTTCTACTGTACATTTAAAGGAGAAACAAATCCTTAATAAAAAAAACTCCTTCCCCCAACCCTACATAGACCCCCCCCCCCAGCCTAGCTGCTACCCGGGTAAATGCCCCTAACTCTTTACTCACCCCTCCGTGCAGATTCTGTCCAGCGGAGTTCACAGCAGCCATCTTCTTCTCTTTGGTAATCTTCTGAATGAGACCGATGGAGTGGCGCATGCGCAGTTGGAGAAATTTTCTGTTTCGCAACAACTGCACATGCGCCGAAACTCACGAAATTTGCCAAAGCCCGGTCTCATTACGCATATTACCAAAGCAGCTGAAGATGGCGCCCATGAACTACGCTGAACAGAATCTTCACAGAGGGGTAAGTAAAGAATTAGGAGCATATGCCCGGGGGGGGCAGGGTTTTTTTAATTAAGGATTTGTTTCTCCTTTAAGAATCTGTGTATAGCAGCAAAGCTTTGGGTTGCTAAAGAATATGCCCACAAATAATCAGCTGAAGGATGTTAAACTATGTTTAAGTATGAAACAAGGCTCTGTATAACCCATATTTTAGTGGGGCCAGCTAGTGTAAATAGCTTTGGCTGGTAAGATATTAACTGTAGCACAGTTTTGCAGATACTGACCACTTGCTTTATCAGTTTAGGGGCTCACATTAGGTGCAAGGCTTTTTAGTATGTGACTTGTGTGTTCTAACATAATGTTGTTGTGATTCATCATATACTCTTTGAGTGTTCATGTTTTCCCTGAATATAGAGCACTTACTACTCAGATATGAGCTTGGCCAGCGCTCCACTGACCTCCAAACCTCAGCAGGCAATGCACAATGGAAACCGGGTCTGTTCTTGCCTTCTTTTCCTTTGTCAATCCAGTTTTATTGATAATTTTTCATTCATACATGTAGCTGCTGCATTCACAACATCCAGACATTGACAGTATGTATGTACAGTAGGCAAGGAGGCATGCAATCCCTGCCCTATAAGTTGATCCTATAGTAGTACAGTGTGGTCCCTGCTGTTGATGTCTTTTGTCAATGCTTACTGTTTGTTGGATCAAGTTGATCTTTGTTCTATCTATTGCTTGCTATAGGGACGACACATATACTGATATCTTATTAGGTTCTCTGCTTCTCTCCTGCAGCCCTCTCTGCTCAACTGCAACACTCTCCCTTCCAGATCTCAACGGGTGGGTTTTCATTTCTTCTCTCCTTTACCCTCTCATTTATTCTCTCGCCTTCTAATAAATGATTGTTGCTTTTCTCTATTTTCACTAGTGTATTCTGCCTTCCTCAAACTACATTTCATGTCTCATTGACATGACTCCTCCTTTATGTTTTTCTCTCTTGCTCACTTGTGTTCTTTACCCTATGATATTGATGATTTCTCTTCTTTTATTCCTCCTCTGTTTCTTTTGTTCCTTTTTGCTGGCCATGTTCTCCGATTTCAGGGCTCACTGTATGATGATGGTATCGCAAGTGGCAGTCGGCGTTACAGTTCCTCTAGTTCCAAGCCTGTAAGAGAATTATCATTACATCCTTCTCTTGTTTCCTGTGACAGTGCATGAATAGTTGTGCTTAGAGTAAGTTAGGTAATTCTAGTATCTAGTAGTCTTCGTAAACTGTTGTAAGTAACCGCGAAAGAGGCAAAATAGACTAGATATTACTATAAAGTGTTGGAGAATCTGTAGGCTGTATAGGAAGAAAGAGGGAAGTTAAACTGCCATGTTATAGGTCACTGATGATGAAGTCTCATGTTTAAAATGGCCCTAAAAAGACATAAACTAGAAACTGTTTAGGGTAAGCCTATTTGAGATGTTACCAAGATATTTGAGATACCCAGTCCTCTCACCTGTAGGCCAGATAGTCCGTTTGGAACAACTTTCCCACACATGGATGGTTGAATTGAACTGATCGCCATGTCTGTTGTCCACTGGAAAATGTTTGAAGTTATTGTATGGTAAAGTTGACCATACAGGTAATAATTCTGCTACAGAATTAGCAGATTATTAGCCCATATATTCAGTCCATAGCAAGCTATATCCTTTCGCCCTTTTGCTATCTGATCATATCCATATATTTGAATGCATGGATCAAGAGCAATTTTGCCTAGCATTTAACATGGCCGCAGCAGTAGGTGTGGCTATTTTCGCTTATACTTTCTAAACCGACTTGACCTTGTTTTAATAAAGAGCTTTATAGTTTCAGTAAATATGCATAAAGGTTTAGGGGAATGCCAAAATACTACTGTAGTATTTAAAGGGTTGCCTATCCATTGCACTTCTGCAAGTATAAATAAGGAGAACTATTCAATTCCACCTATTAACTAATGAGAACACTTTCCTGGCTACAGTACACAGCCAGTTTCCCATATTAATTAGATTACCTACTTTGTGCAACACGTGTTCTGCATAGCAATAAAGACACAAATAGAAAATAGAAAAAGGTAAAAGATGCCACACAAGTCTACCCGTGAGCAGCCTGTGAAGCCTCGCCATGCTCTCTTATCTGTACGGAGAGCTCTGCCACCCCGCTGTTCCCAAAATTCTCCCCACCCCCTCCATAGAAAGCTAGGAATGGCTTTATCAGAGCTGTATGCCTAATAACCTCTTGCACACCAGTTTATTTTTAGAATGACGCTTAGCTAGTGGATTTCAAATATGTGATAGGGGCTGCTTAAGGGAAAGCTGGTAGGGGAGAGGAGTCATGTGATAAGAAAAGGATACGTTGATGATGGAAAGGAAAAAGAGCTACACTACTGAGAAATAGAGTATATATGCTCTTTGTTCTTATATAGACAAAGTGCAAGCAGTATTTTTGTGTATGTTTGCATAGCTACATATAAGATGAAATTACCATATTGATGGTGACATTCTATAATCCGTTTAGTAGACATGGTTCTGCTGCTGTCTATACAGAATGCCTCAGAATATACACCTATAAATGAGTATTGGCCATGCCCTTTATTAGGGCCATACTGCCATGGCATATGAAGGTCCTCTAAGGTAGTATAGGAATGGGATCCATTATATACAAAACTTCTTATTTCGGGAGGCCATCTCCCATTGAATCCATTTTAATCAAATAATTCAAAATCATAAAAAATGATTCCTTTTTCACTGTGATAATAAACAGTTCCTTGTACTTGATCCTAACTAAGATATAATGAATTCTTACTAAAATTAAAACAAATTTATTGGGTTTAATGTTTAAATGATTTTTCAGTATGGGGATCCAAATTATGAAGTGATATGGAAAACCCCAGGTCCTGCACTTTCCAGATAACAGGTCCCATACCTGTATATCATGTAGTTATGAATATCACTGAGTAACTTAAACTAAGACTATAGATAGCCTGGCTGTAGCTAGGAAGACGCTTGTCCTAAATGCCAAAATGCTACTGTAGTAAGAAATGTGATAGTTTAACATAAGATTACCTCTAAAGAATCACACGCCATGTCACAAAACTTCCATTACAAGTATATTTCTGTTGAAGCTGACAGTTCCGTTATTAATGTTACTTTAATTCTAGTAAATGTCCTTACTGGCAGCAGTGCGCTGATTAATTTTCCTTCTAACTTTATCTGCTCAGCCCTTAAATATTCATCTTTCTCATATGTGAATAACGTCCTCTTCTTTTCTCTTTCTGTCTGTCTCTCTTGCTTGTATTTGAAAGCCGTCAGAATACAGTTGCTACCTGGGCTCTGGATCACGTGCTTCCTCTCGTGCCAGTTCTGCCCGTGCCAGCCCTGTGGTGAGATTTTTTGATTTTAACCCATGGTGCACTGTATAACTTATAGTTATGTGCTGCTGCTACTACAGGTTTCACTGTATAAACACAGAGTGCTCTTGGGTCTGTGGATCAGTCTGTTCTAAATTTGTTCCTGGGATAGTTTATTTTGGGACTGGGTCTAGTTTGTTTTTCCTGACAAGAATCATTGTGGCTAAGTTACTAAAGTAGTTTATTGCACCATTGCAGTTTAAAATAACAACCGGTTAGTTTTAGTTTACTATTTGTTAAGCTGGCCATACACTGTAAGATCCGCAGGTTGTAAAGTCTGTTAATCGGCCTAGTCGTAAGACCTCCATGCCCTGTTCTTACCAGCAGCTAGATAATTCTTACTGATCTGTTCTTACAACTTTATATTTGATCTGAATGGTAAGACTTTGATCTTTATGGTTAGTGGCAGGTCAGAAGATTGGAAAGTCCAATCGTACGTTGATTCGTACGATCGGATCTTTGCGTCTGTGGCCAGCTTTAGGCTGTAAATTATGTAGCCTGAGAGCAACAGATCCTACAGCTCCATGTGCCCATAACCTAAAATAGCACTCTGTATCTAAAGTAACAATCGTGGTTTCTTCAGATCCCTCTTTATAGTGACAGGTGGTAACCCTGAGAACACAATAAATATACACATAATGTAGGTTTTTGTGCCTCTGGATTTCACTTTGTGAAACAATATTTAGGATGCTGAGAGTTGTAGTAGTTAGCTAGGAACTCCATGCTATAAATGTGACCTTTAAACTTAGTGTCTCCAGCTGTTGCTGAACTCCTGCTTTAAGAATATCAAAAACAGCCAGTTGTACTTCAACAACAGCATCACAACTCTAGATCTACTTAAAGGGGTTGTTCACCTTCAGACAGTTTTTTCAGTTCAATTGGTTTCAGATAGTTCACCAGAATTTTTTTTTTTTTAATTGCCTACTATTTTTGACCGTTTTTCTAATTTAAGTGTAAAGTATTATTTTTCACCTTCCAAAGCAGCTCTGGGAGGGGGGTCGCCAACTCTTTAACGTTTTAAATAGATACATTTAGTTGATACATTTGTTATCTTTGTCCCTGCTGACAAAGCGCCTGTGCTAAAGCACACGTGGCGATTCGTTTTCCGAAGTCGCCCGAAGTTTCCTCGTGAGGTAACTTCGGGCGTCTTTGGAAAACGAATCACCGCGTGTGCTTTAGCGCAGTCGATTTTTCATTTTAGCCAGCACAAGAGAGAGGGAAGGTGTTCGGGGAGATTGGACGCCACAAAGACAAGGCAATTAGTTGCCAGGCAACTAAATCTCCCGAATTGCCCAGTGTGCCCCTACCCTAACAGCTGCTTTTAGAATTGATACTATTGTTGCTAATATTACACAGATCCTGCTGAGTCATGTACCCACTAATTGTATCAACTAAATGTAGCAAATTGTAACAGTTCAGAATCGAATAGAAATATCTAATTGAAGTGTGGATTTGGATGTCTTTCTTGTAGCAGTTTCATTATAACCGCTTCTCACTCTGTTAATTAGAACTCAGAACCTCCTGGTTCCGCTGTGTTCCGCCGGGCTCTGCTTGTGGCAGTGTCAGCACTCTGAGCCATTTTGATGACGTCTCTGTTCCTCCAATGGAGTGAACGAGTGTTGTGTGTATATGTTTGGGTGTGTGCATGCATTCTTATAATGACTACTGTGAGCTAACCTGTTACACACCCTCAGTGACTAACCCCTAACTTTAATGGCAACTAAAACTTATGCACAGAACCAGAGGAAAAGAACATATACTAATATATTAGTGCAGTCAGAAAATGTTTAGTCTGTCAGTTGCAGATGGTTGTAGACATTCATTTGGCAACTTTCATATTCAAGTATATGTCATATATCTAAGGTGCTGAGACTGCATTGTTACAGAGCAGTGGACACTACCAGCCTCTGTAATGTTTGTCTTTTAGCAGGGAAATATATAAATTTATATTTACGCCCACACAGTACCAAAGAAGCCACTGACGCACATGGTCTAATTCATTTAAAGCTGAATAAAGTGACATTATGAAGATCACAGAATTCTGAATTTCCATCTCCTATAAACTCCCAATTGTTGAAAAATGATTTCCTTTTTCTCTGTAATAATAAAATAGTACCTTTTACTTGATCTAGACTAAGATATAATTAATCCTTAATGGAAGCAAAACCAGCCTATTGGGTTTATTTAATGTTTACAGGATTTTCTAGTAGACTTAAAGGGATACTGTCATGGGGAAAAACATTTTTTCAAAATGAATCAGTTAATAGTGCTGCTCCAGCAGAATGTGACTTGTGCTCTGATAAACTTCAATCACTCTTTACTGCTGTACTGCAAGTTAGAGTGATACCAGCCTCCTCCCTTTTCCCCCCAGCAGCCAAACAACAGAACAATGGGAAGGTATCCAGATAGCAGCTCCCTAACACAAGATAACAGCTGCCTTACATTGAGAAGGAAAAACAGCAGCCTGCCAGAAAGCATTTATCTCCTAAAGTGCAGGCACAAGTCACATGACTGGGGGCAGCTGGGAAATTGACAAAATGTCTAGCCCTATGTCAGATTTCAAAATTGAATTTAAAAAAAAATCTGTTTGCTCTTTTGAGAAATGTATTTCAGTGCAGAATTCTGCTGGAGCAGCACTATTAACTGATGCGTTTTGAAAAAAAAACATGTTTTTTGATGACAGGATCCCTTTAAGCAGGTATGAAGATCCAAATTATCTGTAAAACTCCAGGTTCCGAGCATTCTTGATAACAGGTCCCATACCTGGAGTATAGATATTGGTCGGTTCTGAAATCAGGCAGGTTTACAGATATCATCTGCTTATATACTATGTCAGCCTCTGCATGGTGCTTTGCCACATGAGGAAACAGAAGTAATGCAATAGTTGTACTCTATCTGATACATTTGAGAAGGTCTGTAATCTGTGGCCCCTTATCTGTTGAGGGCTTTCTTGTTGGAAATTGTGTAGTGATAAAGCACAAAGTTGGAGTTTTTGCATGGTTTACATTTGTTTTGCCTTCTGTAAATCTACTCCAGGCCTATGTGTATTATGCATGCAGAGAAGTATGCAAGGTGCAAACCTCTGCTCCCTGGTGGCAAACTTTGAGCAGTCTTGCACATCACATAGTAAGTAATATGGACCAAATGCTCCTGTGAGTTGGATCCTATGAGGTATATGTATGTTATTACTTACACAGTAATCTTTACAACATTATAAAGTACATATCATTTCTTTTTACAGGTGGAAGAGAGGCCAGAAAAAGACTTTTCCGAAAAGGTAAGAAGGACCACATTGTCTGAAAACAACTTAATACCAAGGGGAGCGTTTCTCTCAATGACCAAGGTCTGTGTGAAGGTCTTAAGACCTCATCATTGGGAGGCCACAGCATTAGGCATTCTTTGCTGCTAAATTGCCATGATCCTTACATACAACATCAGCAATAACATAATGAATTCTCAAATTTTCTGCCTGTCCCCAGCAGTCAAACCAAGGGGTAAAGCCTAACTGGACCTAATTTGATTAGATGGTCACACTGGGTGATCTGCTCTTCCTATGATAATGCCGGAAGCAATTAAAAACTACCAACATAAAGTAGAGTGCAGAGTCAGGAAGGCACATATGTGGTCTCTAGCCTTAGCTATCATGCAGTTTTGTTTGTGAAATATGTTTCACTAGCTTACTTTGCTCTCCTGTAATATGGACGATCACAGAGTTTTGTTCTTTCTTCTCTCCAAGGGGTCTCGTCCTGTGTCCAGTTTATCTGCTGCCACTCTGGCCTCCCTGGGTGGAACATCTTCCCGCAGAGGCAGTGGAGACACTTCCATATCGGTAGACACAGAAGCATCTATCAGGGAAATAAAGGTGAGTAGAAACATTCATTGTTTTCTATCAGGGGCACCAGCACAGCTGCTGTAAATATTGTCTCTGTACCCAGAATCTGAGGGTGCAAATAATGAAGATCCATAACCATTCAAGTCTATATACCAACGTTTAGGGTTGTGCAGGGATATGAATAGGTAGGGGAAAACCTCATTGTTTTGCACTGTAAAGTACCCAACAACCTTTTCCTTTTATATTCATTTTCATCCTTGTGTTTTCTGGTTGTGTTACACCTGACCCACTCTGAACAGTCAGACTTGTTGTAGCATGGAGTCGCATGTAACAGTGCTATTCAGTTAAGTTGAATCTGTGTCTGTATTAGTTGTATGTACAGGTTATGGAGTCATTATTGAGGCATGAAGTATGCATATATTAAAGGAACAGTAACACCAAAAAGTAAAGTGTTTTAAAGGAATGACAATATAATGTACTTTATTTGCTTCAGAAACACAACTATAGTTTATATAAAGAAGCTGCTGTGCAGCCATATGGGCAGCCACTCAAGCACAGGATACACAGTAGATAACAGATAAGTTCTGAAGAATTCCACTGTATATTACAGAGCTTTTCTGTTATCTGCTGTGTGTCCTGTGCCTTTTCTCCTTTTTTCAGCATTAATGGGTGCCCCCATGGCTACACAGCAGCTTGAACATATCAACTATACTTGTGTTTCTGAAGCGAACACACTATTTTTTTCCAGTGCAACAAAGCAGTTCATTATATTTTCATTCCTTTAAAATAATTTCATTTTTTGGTGTTACTGTACCTTTAAGGTAGCTGGCATATGGTATTTATCAGAATGAATTTGTTACTTCCTGAGTGTATTATAAGTTGTATTTTGACAATGATGCATTGAAAATGAAACACTATAAAAAGTAGCAATAACAATAAATGTGTAGCCTTATAGAGCATTTGAATTTAGAAATCGAATTCTAAGCAACTCCGCAATTTAAACATTTTAATAGTTTTAAACCACATTTATTCATCCTTTAATTTTTCCCTGCTGTTTTTGACCCCTCAAACAATAAAGCACAAGTTAGCCCCTCCAGGTCTGTTACTGGCCTGATATCTGATACTTTTTCCAGGAGACAAAACCAGCAGAGGAGAAATTTGAAAGTGACAGACAGATCCTGCTTTCAATAGCAATAATATTTAAAAAATAGTTAAAATGTTGGTTCCTAACATCCAGTATATTGGAAAGTTTCTCTTTAAGGGGTTATGGTGAGAAAGGCAAAGCAGAAGGCGTTAAGAAGTGTCTCAGAGCTCAGTGAGGGAAGGAAGTTCTTCTTTGATTCCTGTGCCAGTTCCGTGTGAACGTGTAGAAGTTGTGTTTGTTCCTGTGCATGTAGTCTGTGTACTGTGTAAGGCTAGTGGTTTCTGTTCCTCTAAGTCTGTCTATGCTTCACTGTACTATTCAATGACAACCAGGGTTTGACTTTGCATGGGGTTGTTTTATCTTCTCATACATGCAGCAGCCTTCTGCAACAAGCTCCTGTGTGTCTGACATTTGTGTGACATTTTCAGCACACAGCAGTATTCTTTATATACTGTACTTACTGATGCAGTTGCATTTTTACACGTAAGCCCACTCAGGCCACGGGCTAGCCAGGTGACTAGCAGAGCTGATATTTGTGCGTGCGGCTGCTGTACAAAGCATAAATCACAAAAGTTTTAAGCTCCCCATAGGCGCGTAGATTCTTCTTGCCAAACGACCGATTTAGCGAAGTCCGACCAATCCTTCGGAATTATCGTGCGGTTAGTGGGATTCGAACATCTTCCGATTTTTCAACCCGACATTTGTCAGGATATTGATCGGCCAGATTAAAAAATCTTTGTCGGTCCCAGTGCAATCTATCTATGTTTGCAGGGCCAATCAGGCAGCTCCCCTTTGTTTTCCTGGCAAATTGGTCTTTTTAGTTGATGGACAATTCGTACGATCGTTCTGAGAAGATCGTGGTCTCACGATGAGGATCTGATCTTTTAAAAATCTCAACATCTATGGCCAGCTTTACTCTTTAAAGGAGGACTAAAGTTTAAAGGAACAGTAACACCAAACATTTTTAGTTTTTTAAAGGAACGACAATACTATGCTGTTGCCCTGCACGGGTACAACTTATTTGTTTGCTTGCAATTGTTTATATAAAAAAGCTGCAGTGTAGTCATGGGGGCAGCCATTCAAAGTTGAAAAAGAAGAAAAGGCACAGGATACACAGCCAATAACAAACAAGCTCTGTAGTAATCCAAGCTGATGAGGTCTTAAGACCTTCACACAGACTTTGTTCATTGAGAGAAACTCTTCCCAGACAATGTGGTCCATCTTAGCTTTTCAGAAGAGTCCTTTTCTGGCCTCTTTTCTACCTTGAAGCAAACACATCAGTTTTACCAGTGCAGGGCAACCGTATTTTATGTTGTTATTCCTTGAAAATGTTGCCATTTTTTTGGCGTTACTGTTCCTTTAACAAAGAAGTAGCTTAGAGAAGCTACACATTACTTTTTTTAAACTTTGTTCCAGTCCAAGATGACCACAGCTCTTTAGCAGCATTCAGATTCTCTTTACATGGCAGCTCAGAAACCAGTGCATTCTGCATCAGGATTTAATAATAAGCCCTTGCGGCATCAGCTTCTATGACAGACAAACCCCATTTTATGCTTATGATGACTTGTGATGGCTTCTAAGCTTTGCTTCTTAACAGCTGCTCAGAGCCCACTAAGCATGAGTGTATCACTGACTCTGCTAACTAAATCTGAGATGGGGACCGCCCCCCCCCCCCCCATGCACAAAGTTTAAAAAAAAAAAAAACGTTTTCTAGCCATATTTGTTTTTAGGGTTGTGTTTTCCTTTAAGGGTTATATATGATTTATGTTTTGTAATAGTGCCTAGGAGTATCAGTACACTTACAAAGCATGTGCAGTGGCCACTGGTCATTTATAGTAGCTAGTAGTATTGCTCAGTTAAAGGGATACTGTCATGGGAAAACTTTTTTTTTTTTTTTTTTCAAAACGCATCAGTTAATAGTGCTGCTCCAGCAGAATTCTGCACTGAAATCCATTTTTCAAAAGAGTGAACAGATTTTTTTATAATCAATTTTGAAATCTATCATGGGGCTAGACATATTGTCAGTTTCCAAGCTGCCCCCAGTTATGTGACTTGTGCTCTGATAAATTTTAGTCACTCTTTACTGCTAAACTGTAAGTTGGAGTGATATCATCCCCCTCCCTCCCGCTCCCCCCAGCAGCCTAACAACAGAACAATGGGAAGGTAACGAGATAGCAACTCCCTAACACAAGATAACAACTGCCTGGTAGATCTAAGCACAACACTCGATAGTAAAAGACAAGTACCACTGAGACTGATTCAGTTACATTAAGTAGGAGAAATAACAATCTGCCAGAAAGTAGTTCCGACCTTAAGTGCAAACACAAGTCACATGACTGGGGGCAGCTGGGAAACTCACAATATGTCTAGCCCCATGTCAGATTTCAAAATTGAATATAATGCTCTTTTGAGAACTGGATTTCAGTGCAGAAGTCTGCTGGAGTAGCACTATTAACTGATGTGTTTTAAAAAAAAAAACATGTTTTCCCATGACAGTATCCCTTTAAGGTGGTAAAAAAGACATAGAGATCCACTCGTTTGTTGATGCCGCCAAACAAGAGGATCTCTCCCCCAAGTGCCCGCATTGAAGTGGGCGATATCAGGCTGATCCGATCGGATCATAATGCATCCGATGCGGCGGTCGGATCGCAGGACTGCATACACACCCAGATGTGGCCACGATCTGAAGGGATTTTTTAACCTGCCCGATTGAGATCTGCCCAACTTTCAGCCAGATATTGATCGTGGAAGCCCGTTGGATGCTCCCACACACGGGCCAATAATCTGCTGACTCTGACTGTCGGCAGCTTTTATCGGCCCGTGTATGGGGGCCTTAAGGGACACAGTAGGACAATTTATGGAGGGATTATATCCCCTTTAAATACAGCAAACCTATTGTATTACAAAGTATTACTGATGGACAATGGTTGTATAGTTTACTTTAAATCGCAATCAAAGTTCTGCAATAAGTCATAAAGCCAGAGCTACCTGTGACAGGGCATTATATAATGGGCATATTAGTTATGCATTAAGTGTTCTGGGAAACTTGCTGTAAGTACTGTATATGAGCTCTGTGTGGGATGATGAGTATTGTAGTTTAACCGTTTGGGTCTCTAGTACAAGAAGCTGATGTTTCCATTGCAGCCGACTGCAATGTTACTGTTTCACTGATCTGTAGAAGATTTCAAAATGTTCTCATGATTAAAGTGGTGTAATGTACAATTACTCAACATGTTGCATCCTCACATTACTGTTACTTCATACTTAGTAACTACCGCTCACTCCTCCTACTCTTCCACATAGTATATTATTTTATACTATTGTCACATTTAAATGTAATGTTTTATAAAATGTAAAGCGAAAGTGTAATATCAGCTTCATCTTGTGTAAATAAGAAACTTTCTAAATATAATTAAACGTTCGGTACCATATCAACCTCTATATGCCTTTCCACGTGCAGGAATTGTGTTGGACTTAGATATTTTGTAAGACAGTTTTTATACATTGTCTTTGCAAGGAGTACACACCAATGTATTAGACCTAACATCAAGCAAAATATGAGACTCCTGCAGGAAGAGAGAGTTTGAGGAGAGGCGTATATTGAAGAATAACAGGCGTTTAATTGATTATAGAAAGTTTCTTATTTCAATTTTATAAAGGTCTCATTACATTTTCATGATGGCGCCCTTTTAAAGGACACGTCAATCTAGTACATATGTTTTGCCAAATAAAAGAAAACACATTTTTATACACCTCTTTCCAATATTACTTTATTAAAAACTGTTGGTGCTTTAAAAGTTATTTGTAAATGTAATTGCTATTGAAAGTAGCATTTACTGTTCATTTTTAAACTATGTTGCAAAAGCCATTCTGCTCCAGCCAGGTCTGTCAGTCCATTGGCTTATGTTACATGAATTCAATAGCCAAAGGCACCAGGGCAGAGAATAGAAAGGGACAGACAAATACGGCTTTCAATACCAATACAATACAAATAACTTAACCACCATAGAACAGATGTAATGAATGTACATTGCAACATGCTTAGAATTCTGTTCTCTTTTGTTTGCAACAAAAACATTTTGGGGGCTGACATGTCCTTAAAAACATCAGGTGTGCCAGGTGCTTGTCCTGTGTGCTTTGAGACATTTAAAGGCCGAAATGTCGTTTTTCTGGCACATATATCACACAATGCTTATTGTATCTTGAGGACAATATCCATCTCTTTCAAAGTGGCAGAGATTTCTCAGACAGCAGGGGAACACACAAAGCAGAAACAGACCTGTGCAGCGTTTCTAACTGTAGCAGTCATTGCATAATGCCCTACTGGGTTACTTTGCTGCCACTTTATACACACTTGTGGGGCTCATTTATGAACACTGGGCAAATTTTCACCTGGACAGTAACCCATGGCAACCAATTAAAATGTTTTTCTACCTGCAGTGACTGGTTGTTACGGGTTACTGCCCTGGTGCAGCATTGCCCAGTATTGATAAATGAGCCCATTGTTTTTTTGTTTTCACAAAGAGCCACTCCTGGTTACTTTAAATTTCGGAATCGGCTCTTCTAGTGCAGTGAGGGCAATTGCACTTTCTACACTAGTAACAAAGACCCCTGGATCCCCTCAGCACAGAAAAAGTTGAGAGCAGAGGGAAAGGGGCGGCAGATTGAAGGCTGCCTCAGGCTGCCGTGGGTTAATAATCGGCCCTGTGTTCTGTTGTGCATCAGAGTTCAGGTGAAATAAACCAGGCATTTGCCTTTGTTTACAGTGCCATAGAGTCGAGCAATCAATACAGATGTAGAGGCAGCTTTGTATTGCAAGCAATATGTCTCGTCACTGTAAATACCGCCCTGTGTCTATCTGTTTAAAACATTAACTTGTTTAAAGGACCAGTAACATCAAAAAATGAAATTGTTTTAAAGTAATAAAAATATAATGCAGTGTTGCCCTGTACTGGTAAAAACGGCTGTGTTTGCTTCAGAAACACTACTATACTTTATATAAATGTGTAGCAATGGGGGCAGCCATTCAAAGGAGAAAGGGCTCCGGTTACACAGTAGATAAGCTCTGTAGAACATAATGTTATCTGTTATCCACTATTTATCCTGTGCCATACAGCCTTTTTTCAACTTCCGCCATTGCTACACAGTGGCTTGTTTATATGTAATGTTTCTGAAGCAAACAGATTAGTTTTACCAGTGCAGGGCAACGCTTCATTTTCATTACTTGCAAACGCTTTAATTTTTTTGGTGTTACTGTTCCTTTAAATGTCTTTTAAATTCCTTAAAGAGAGAATATACCTCCTCGCTTTGAGCTCATTCAGTTGGGATTATGTAGAAGGTGCATAAACATTATCTGAATTTCCAGAAAAAAGAAAAAAAAAATAGAGAGAGAGAGAAAAAATAAGTAGGTAAAATAACAAATCAGATGATGTTCTGGCCATTAATTGATATCGTCAAATAGGCAATACATGCAGAGATCTTATCAGTAACCAATATAAATCTTTTAACCTGTCTGGTCAACTGAACAGTCGATTGCCATTATACGAAAACTTTTGAGACACTCCACATGATACGAAAATCTGTATCTTTGCGTCTATGGGCAGCTTTGGATTGGTTTAGACAGGTCGCACCATTAAATCCCTTAACCCCTCCTGCATCCTTCTCACCACTCCTCTACTTATTTCCTAATGTCAGTGCACTTCTGGGGGATTAGAGATGCATTCTAGAGTGGAGGAACTGGGATTCCCATGGGAATTTTTTTGGTATCCTGGATTTACCGGTGAGCAACATTCACATGTAAAAAGAGTTGGGGAGCAATGCAGGAATAAGAAATGTTCCTGGATGGTGCAAAATAAGTGTCGTGAATTTCAATTTGGTAGCCCCTATGTGGTCTGGCAGCCTACAAACTGCTGTGTTTAGCAGTACATCTGTTTTGTTTTGCCTCCAAGCCACTAATTTAATTTATCAATCAGGGTAGGACTACACAGACGTTTTCGTCGTGATCCTACGCAATGCGACAAAGCGCCAGCAACAAATCACATGCGATGGAAATAAGGTAAGTGAATGCATTGTCGGATGAAGTTGCAGCGTTGATTTGACGCTGGCGTTTTGTCGCAGCGCGTCGAATTGCGCCGAAAACGTCCGTGTAGTCCTACCCTTACACACGACACATGAGGAGAGGGCTCCCTGATTCATGCAGTGGTTGTGCAAGAGATAACTAATCTCATATAAAAAGCTATTTTGCATTTTTGGTCTGCGTAGGGGAATTCCAGACACCAGTAAAGTCAAAGAATGTTGCAGATATTTAAGTGTGGATAACAGATTTTTAATTATGGTTTTAAAAAAAAATGAAATGCACTCAAATAATTATGCTAAAGAGTCCACACTGGCCAATGTTTTAGCAACTGGATTTTTCTTCCTCCCTTACAGTTCATATTCCTGTCCCTGAATCTTTCCCTACATGGACTTTGTTAATGCCTCAGAAATACGCCAGATTTTACCCTTCCTTAACAGTGCTGCTTATCATCCAGAACATTATAAACAAACAGTGTTCCTTGCCCAGAGATGTGTGCTTGCTGGCTTTTAGTTCTTGCTGGGTAGGAACTTCCATTCTGCCACTTAGTTTAGAAGGATTTTGAGATTTAAAGTTCAGTAGGAACAGGGAAGCCACAGATTTGCCGTGGGGTCTACACTGTGCGGATTCCTGCAGTATGTACAGTAAGTATATTTGGAGTTTTACAACAGCTGTAGGGACACAGGATTGTAGGGACACAAAATCTGATGTAAATAACTAGAAGAAAGGCACGTAAGCTGAAGGTAAGTTAGCTGAAGGTTAGCGGCAGGTAAGTTAGCTGAAAATTTGCATTAGGCCCTAACAGATCAGCTGTAACTGGAAATCTTTCAGATGCTGTTTCCGCTTGCACCCTTCTGTTTCCACCCTTGTCTGCCACTTCACTCCTTTCCTTCTCTCCCTGTCAGGAGATCAGTGAGTTAAAAGATCAGATTGAGGATGTTGAAGGCAGATACATGCAAGGGCTAAAGGAAATGAAGGTACACGTTTGTGTGACACTAACCTTGCACCCTATGGGTTGCTTGCTCTGTTTAACTCACTTATTGCAGACTATGTTCTGCTGCTAACTTGAGTATTTGTGCCAATAAATAAATAACATAGTTACATAGTGGTTGAAAAAATACCATCAAGTCCATCAAGTTCATCCCCTCCAAATGAAAGCCAGCATCCATACACACACATACACTCACATAAACTATATACACCCATATCTATACTAACTATAGACTTTACTATCACAATTAAACCTTGATCTTGTTCTCATCTTTTTTTAAACCTGAACTAATCAATCTTGTAATTTCACAATGTTGTCGATCTGCATCCTATATTTACAGTGCTTTTCAAAACTACTCGCCCCCTTAAAACACCCATGGTGAAGAGGGTCATTCAGAGTGACCAAAAAACGTCCATGGGTCAGTGTACCTCTTATTTAAAAGCATGTACTCAGGCTGGAGAGCACACACACAGTATAGTAATGCTAGTAACTCAAACATGAAAAATGATGGCTGCAGCAAACTCCCGAGTCCCCCAGATCAGTGCACCTGCCAAAGTTGGAAGTTTTGTCACTGATGGGTGCCTGACAAATTGACACTCCCTTCTCATTTAAGGTTTGGCATCTCCCACACATAGAAATGGCATTATAGTATACCTGCATAAGTGTCTTTTAAAATGATATAGACTCTCATAATTGTGATCTTGTACAATAAAATATAATAATTATAATCCATAATAATACTAATTGTGGTATATTCTTGTATTTCCCCTTTAAACTGATGTTTTAAACAAGTTATAAGAATTCTAACAAAGCATGCACACCCTGAAGAAAGCAAGTCTGTAATACATGAATACTTGCATTAAGCAGATTCAAAAGAATTACTGTTTTTCTGCCTTGCCCCTGATTTCTACCTCTCCTTTCTAGGACTCATTGGCTGAAGTGGAGGAAAAGTATAAACGGTCTATGGTGACGAATGCCCAACTGGACAATGAAAAGACCTCACTGCAGTACCAGGTAGACACCCTGAGGGATGTTTTACTGGAGCTGGAAGAGGAGCTGGCTGAGTCTCGGAGGCACCATGAAGAAAAGAATAAAGTGAGTGTCGTTTATACAGTTGTGTCCAGAATAATAGCAGTCCAACATCAGTGTGTAATAGAGTAATAGAAAACCAACCGACCCAACCGTCATGACATGAATGCTGTTGATTCTGTGTAACTAAATCATGAATTGTGTCTGGTTCAAAATAATAATAGCTTGATCCAAATAATAGCAGTGTGGAGTTCAATTAGTGAGGTCATTCATTCTGTGAAAAACAGGTGTCAATTGCAGCCCTTATTTAAAGGGGAACTCCACAAAAACACAACTTAAGCTTTTGAAAAGTAAACACAATTTCAAGCAACTTTGCAATATACATCAATTTCAAAAAATTAGCATGTTTCATGAGTTCCCTAAGCCTAGCACCCTGCTCTCCTGCTGATCTGTCTGACTACTTTGCTGAGCTGGCTGACTACTGCTACTTTGTATCAACAGCAATCTGTCCTCATCCTGCATCCTCCAAACCCCACAATTCCCTGCACACGTGATTTTAATAAGGAACAGAACATCACAGTGCAATGCATTGTGGGTTATGTAGTTCCTGCATGCTGTCTGTAAGCTGTGGAGAAGTTGTTACAATTTGTAACATCAGTCCCTCCTGTAACCGGTGGCAGAGGTTGGTGGACTCCATGTAACACAGATGTGCAGCAGTTCTCAGAAACACTGATTATACAACTAAATATTAGTTCAGTGATTCAAAGGAAAGCAAAATCTTGAAACATTTTTCAGTTTATACAGTGAATGTCTGAGTTTGTAAAGAAGAATCCAGATACTGCTATTTTTTTTAAGCCTATTTCCTTTTCTTCACTTTCTGTAAAGAAATAACACAAATTTGATAAATTTTTCTTCATGTTTTGATTTGGAATAGAATGTGCAGTGTTCCCAATGCATTTGCACATATGGAAATAACTATTATAAGGCGTTTGAGCTTTATTCACTTGTTTGTTCACATTGCTATTATTTTGAACACAACGCTATATAATAAGAAAATAGTTTTTACTTTTTGGCACTCCAGAAGAATCCTGCACCGGCAATAATTCATTTCTGTTCTCTTATTGTTGTTCCCAGTATCTCATGTTTGAATGTTGATTTCTAGTAATGTGAATGGATATTGTTTACACAGTGATCATAACTATGCTGTGTTTCCTACTCTCCAAACTGTTATTGCGGTGTCATATGGCCACTGGATGCCTTCAAAAATATAACTATAAAAAGTAAAGATCTCTAGAATAAGGTGCCGCGCACACAAAAATAAGATATCAAATGGGACATAACCTATTTATTGTAAGGCACAGAAGGTGACTATTCCAGTATAATTCAGGACACCTGTATACAGATTCTATGTGCCATATAATAGCACTGTCCATCTCACTGTCCATCTCACTGTGTTTTTGGCAGGAATGTGAACGTCAGAAGCATGAACATAATATCCTGCGTTTCCAGCTGGCTGAGCTGAAGGATGCTCTGGAGCAAAGGGAGCAGTTGTTAACAGTAAGTGAAAAGCTGCACTCGGCCAGGACCTGAAGTGGAGGAATTATAGTTAACACCCATATTATTAGTTATAGCCAATCAGTTGTTAGACAGAATCTCACAGAATTTGCATTATCCTAATTTGTGTGCTTTTGGTCCTGATGCAAGAGATACTTTTCTTCTATATTTGTTTGAAATTTAAGCTACCGAATAGTGAAAAGTGACGTTACATACAAGGTAGTATAGATACATACTGAACACAGCATTTAATTTTAATTCAGTAGAGAGATAATTAAATAACTGCATGACTTAATAGTATTTTATGTCCAGAAATATGATGCTGGGGTAATTTTCCAACACACACCAATCCTAACCAGGCTAATCCCAACCAACATCCTTTAGACCACTGTCCTCTGCTGTTTTCATAGCTTGGAGCTGACCCAATGACTTCACTGAAGGGGCAGGACAGCATTGTGACATCACCACAGTGGATTTGTGTGGTGACATCACAGAAGTGAAAGAGCCCTGTCTAAATTCTGACCTATCTACGTAGCCCAGTTTTCCTGCAGAGCCTGCCTTGTATTTTGGGTTCAGCCTGGCCCTCGCAAGTTAATGTTGCTGCTAAGCAATTTACTCATGACATTAGCACACACAACATTGTAGAGAGTAATTTAGGTATTTGCTTGCCTGGCCTACAAGCAATTAGAGGGAACTTTTATATAATTATTATTGTTGTGATGTATTGGAAGAGTAGACACATTTGACAGTGTTGTACAATGGAAAAGTGTAAACATGGAACAAAGAGGAGGAAAAGAAGATCCTGCTTGTTGGAGATTACAGTCTTAAAACAGGGATCCCCCAACCTTCTTTATCTGCCACTTGTAATTGTAAAAAGAAAAGCTGGAGAGCAGCATAAGCATGCAAAAAATGATTGAGGGTGCAAAATATGAACTGTGATTGGCTATTGGTAGCCCATATATGGGCTGAGCAAAATGTTGCTCAGTCACTGGTTGGGGATCACTGGTCTAAAAGTTGAAGGGGCAATTCTACAGCAGTAACTGTGCCAAATGCAAGTTTAGTATTCGTTCACAAAATAAAGTCAACATTTCTGTCTTCTAATATATCTTCATCTTAATGTTAAAGGGGACCTGTCACCTTGAGAAATAATTCAAAATTCTGCTTTATGGTGTTAGTCAAGCAAAATAAAACTCTGTTAAACTATCAAAGTTATTTCAATCTTGTTTTGTTATAGTCTTGTAATTCACAATCACAGCAAGCAGGCAGGTGCCATTTTGTAGACACTGTTATTAAGGCAAGCTTTGCATTGTGTATGTGCCAGAATTGTGGGCCTGATACCCCTACCCATTCACTGGCTATATAGTTAGATGTTTATTTCGGAAGGGGAGTGCAATGAAATTTAGGAAGTGTAGAATGGAATGTGAAAGTAATTGCCTGCCCAGCCTCTATGCCTAAGACATACAGGAGGGGCAGGTAATAAATGATAGACAGCAGAGACTTTTAAATGAGTTTATAACAGATTTATGTTTTAATAAATAATTTTGGATTCATGTTTAATTTGAAAAGGACTTTTATTATGCAGCTTTTTTTATGTCTCAGTGACCGGTCCCCTTTAAGCAATATAAGAGTGGGGCTATACATTATCCTTTACAGCTTGGTGTATCCTTTTCTGTTGAGCTTTCCTCTTTCTGCTTTCCTAATTCTTTACTCTTGGAACCTTTCCTACTGCCCCTTAGGAAATTCGTCAGCTGCAACAGAAGCAAGAAAACAGCGACCTTGAAATTTGTGACCTGAAGGAGACCATAGAATGGAAGGATAAAAAGATAGGGGTAGGAGACAGATAAGAGAATCATTCATATACAGACACCACATGTTTTGCGGAACCAAATGGTACTTTTAAAGTTTTAGCAAGGCATTTTCAGACTTTCAAATGTTAAATTGGGAACACACAACTTAGTGTAAATAATTTTGTGGAGATATTGTTGAATAATACTGGCTTTTGTTACATTTTAGGGATCTCTTGTCATAAATATGCCGACTAAAACAGCCACTTTGCTCCCATTAAATTGACAGCTGAGACTTTTACCCGAGGGATTATCCTAAAGGCCAGTTTAGGTGAATTCCTATTTAGTGTCTTGGTATAGTAGGAGGACTTGGTTAGGATAATTTGTAAGCTCATTATGATCTATGGAGGGGGAAAACTGAATAAAGTTTGCAATATAAAGGGATAGAGGTTGTGCCCAAAACATCTGAAAATCTCAGCTTTTGACACAAGTAGACATTAGAATTTATCTTAGATTAGAATTCGATGGGAGCAACTCTGTTAATTTATGTTGTACATGTGATGACAAGAAACCATGAAAACAATTTAGCTAGTTACATATCTTTACTTTTAACATAAGCCAGCTATATATCTTCACTTGTAACATAATCCTAATATAGTGGAAGAGAAATTGCTTTCCATTCAGTGTTAAGTCGGGAGAGGAAACGTGGCTACTGCTTGTGTGTGGTCTTTCGTTTTAAATCTGGATTACACCCTGACATGCTACTAATGTCTTCTCACTTTGTTCTTCACTCACCGTCTTGGTATTTCTTTCTTATTTTGCTCCTCTTCCCATCTCTTTTTCTTACTTATTTGTTGCCCTTCTCTGGGGCAAGTGTAGGCCCTTGAAAGACAAAAAGAATTCTTTGACCCAGTTCGCTGTGAACGTGACGATCTCAGGGAAGAGGTTAGCCGTTTAAGGGAAGCGTTAAAGGTACTGTGTTTTACACATAAGTATGTGTAGACATATATTAAATTCAATCTCTGGTTTGCATTTGCTGCATTTGCTGCTCTCACTTTGCCCAGCAGTACATTAATATTAAGATATTCTTTGCAGAAACATGGTATTGCACTAGATTCTGAAGATACACCTAATGGAGATTCCTTAGTAGAACCCCATATAATTGAAGAGTGTCACATGGAGTCACCCCAAAAGGCAACAGCTCTTGGTAAGTCGAGTTCAATCACCTCCCTATGCTAAATCTGTCTCTAATTAATCCAACACTAAACTGGGTCACTTTATGCTATAACTTTGCATGCTTTGCTCTTGGCAATTCTATGTGTATGTTGTCAGTTCTGTTTAATAGTAAAGAAACCATAACATTATTGGCATTGGTATCTGGATACTATTTACCCTTGTAGTGGTAAATGTAAGGCTGGTCACAAATTTTAAGAACATCCCAGTAACATTTTTGTCAATTACCAATTTTTATTTCTTATTTTGCTGTAATCCTTTTAAACTAAGGACTGTCTGAGAAATACACATTATGCATTCATTATACACATAGCAAAGAAGAAAATATCCTTACTTTACAACACCTGCTTAAAAATCAGAAGGACTTAAAAATGGAATAAAGATTAATTTAATGTCAATGCTTAGGGTCAATAGATGGCAATGGCAATACACAAAATACTGAAAGGGTCGCAATGAGAGGAAGTGGATGATTTTTTGCTTAATATAATCTAGCGGATTTTGTATTTTAGCCCTGCAGTATGCTGTCTTCACTTAATTATATATCGGTTAATGCACTCAAATAAAATGTGTGTGGGTAATACCAATGAAGTTTAATTTCCACTTTACAGTTTAAAAGCGCAGACATTACTAAAAGGCTCGGGCTCAGAAAAAAGTTTTAAAACTAGAACAGATACAAAATAGAGTCAAAAAATCACAGTCCTTTGTGTTAAATAAAACCATGGACCTCCATGCAGTGCTGTCCTTGGCTTATAGACCTAAGCTGTGTTGGAAGAATAGCTCTGTTTCTTCTAGAGATTTTGTGTTTTTTTTTTTTTTTTTTGGACAAGCTGGACCTGCTTCGCTCTGCTCTTTAGCATTCTTCTCCTCTCTGTGCCAAATGGTGGTGTTTATTCTGCAATCTCTTAATTGCTGCATTTCTGTTACAATCAACAAAGCAAATATTTTCCGTTCCTCTTCTTTCCCTTACTCATTTCCACTCTGTGTTGGGGTGGGACTGGGCTGTCAGAGCATTCCTCAATTCTCTATACATGGTCTTCCAGGCAAAGCTGATGAATCTGATGTGAAAGAGCAGGAAATGTCTGTGGTGAGTCAGAGGACTCAAGCTGAACATGAGCAGGAAAAAGAAAATGAACCAGTGACTAAGCAGGACACAGAGAAGGAACAAGAAAAGTCTGAAGAATTTCCATTTCAAGCAGAAAACAATGATGTCACAGACTTTGAGAGAATACAGGAACTTACTAGTGAGAATTCTGTTGAGCTGAAGCAAGGTCTCTCAGCTGATGATAGTTGTAGCCAGATTAACTTTGAGCAGAGTTTAAGCCAGACAGGGGAAGATTGCAAAATTAGTTCAATTCACCATGCAAGTGAGGAGGAGGGAGGGAATGAAAATGAGGTGAAGAATATAAAAGGTAACGGAACTATGTTAGAACATATTGATGTAGTGGGTGGTGAATTGGCACAAAATCAAGGAGGTAGGAGTCCAGGAGAAAGTGAAGTCTTTCAGGATGCTCTTGATTTTGTCAAACAAACCCAAAATGTAGCTGATGAGTGTGTTTGTGAAACCGCTTTTAATGTAAGCAGTGATATGAAAGATGATTTCAAAGACCAAAAGGCAGAGAACATGGAAGGACATCATGAAGCTTGTACAGTAGAGAGCACAGATGCAAATGGTGATTCTGGAAGTGAGGGTTGTGAGGGTACAGTAAATGTTCAAGAAGAATCATCATCACATTCTCCTTGTGTGGCATATGAAGAGAGTACTGAGCAGACGAGCAGTGATAGTGAGGAGTTTTGTGAAACAGGAGAAAACTTTGAAATCAATGGATCCAAAGTGGATCATGAAAAACAAGATGGAAATGTAATAGAGTTGACACCAAATGAAAGCAGCCAGAACATGCAAGTAAAACAGGAAGCAACTAAGACTCTTAAGGAAAATGAGTCTGAAGATCCAGAAGCTTTGCCTGCTTTAGAAAGTGGAAGAGAGACTGGGGGTGGAGATAACAAGGGTAATAAAATAGATGAGTTTGAAATCTCTACTCATAAAGAGGAAGCAATTAAGACTCTTAAGGAAAATGAGTCTGAAGCAGGGGAGATTTTTCCCCCCGAATCCAAAACACTAGTTCCAGAAAATGAATCTGTAACTTCAGTGGTCTGTGATAGCAAGACATCAGAAGATGGTCAAGCATGTGGTAATATTACTGATTGCACAAACAGAAAGGTAGACAGTGAGAAGCTGGAAGATGATTTAGTGATTAGCAACAGTGAAAAGAATGAACAAATTGACTCTACTCTTGATGCTGGTTTGGAGAGCAGCAGCAAAAGTAATAATGAAATTGCTCATTTAAATGAAGGGGAAGATGTAGTTCCTGAAGAGCATCAGGACCAACAGGAGGGGGCTCTGGATAAAGCTGATAAAGAAAAGCAGCTGACACAGAATGCTGATGAAAATGAATTCAAACTAGCTCACACTGAGACCTTGGTCACCAAAGAAGAAGTAGAAAATCAAGAAAAAGATGACTTGGAGGATGAAAATCATGGCAATGAAAATGTCAGTAATGAGGAGGAAGAGGATCACGATGAAGAAGAGCACAATGGACCAAGTGAGAAGTACCAAGGAGAGAGTGAAATACGATTAGGATCATCAGTGGATATGACCTCCAGTAGTGAAGATGTGCGATCTGAGACTAGCACAAATAAGTCAGTCAAACCGGGGAAAGGTAAAAATAAAGAGGATTGTGTGATGTCTTGAAAGAGAGGGTCCCCCCCAAACCTTGCTGCACTGTGACACTCCTGCTCATTAAATTGGACTGAATGAAGATTTGTTTTGCTGCAAAAAAAAAAAAAAGGATTTTAGTTATGCTTTAAAAGAAATCTGCCCTAATGGTTTGGCAAAAAAGATAAGTGTACTCTCTCCTGCATCCTTAGTCACCACAAACCTCCATAGGCTTGTCCCTGTTTTACTGGGCCTTTCTTGAACTGCATAAAGGGAATTCTTATTTATTTTAAATACCAGTCACTGGATTATTTAATGTAGCACCCATTCAGTGGCTCTGAATGTTGTGAGACATATTACTTATATCTATAAATGTGAGTGCATGCGGCTGTAAGGCACTATCTTTATTCTCTATTCTGAGTGTGTATATGTTTATGTATCTGTACCTACACACATTCAATTGTGTATAAATAAACACACACACACATTCAGTGCAATGTAATACTGTATAGCTGAGATGCCTAGACTTTGCCAGTGTCAGGCCTAATTGAACTGAAGTTATATACTCTGCACATTATACTCTGCATTCACTTTTCTATAAATCTGAATAATGGGTGATCTAATGGAGTTTTTTCATTGCTGTATGTGGCCTGCTGGTCACCAGAACTACTGCACTATATACTATGTGTACCACTACTGTATTAAAAGATAGGCCTACCCTCTTAAGAAGTTAAACTACAGTTTAATCCAGTTTTATAATCAACCAACTCTTATGTATATGTACATATATTTAAACTGTGGGAATTCATAATTGCTATGGTTATATACCAATAAAAAAAAAAAAAAATATATATATATATATATATATATATATATATATATATATATTCAAATTATTACATGATTCTATAGAAAATGAATATGAAGTGGTGAAGGCACTAAAATATGTTCACTTAACACAGTAGTGTAATATACAAGGTTGTTAATAGACACTCCATAATAACTTCACCTTGAGTAATATGAATGGACAAAATGAGTGACAAAATGAGTTATTAATCAAGTACCTACTGACTACTGACCAGTGCTTTGAAGGCAAGATGAGAAGAAATGGTTGTGTTCTGTAATGTTTGTTGCATTGTAGATCCATTATCTCTTGTTATACTATTGCCCTGCTCATTAACATTCCATGGGTTCCAAGGGGTTTTCATTTTGAAACAGTACAACATTCCATTGGCTGCATTAAGGTGGCCATAAACGGAGAGATCCGCTCGTTTGGCGATGTCGTCAAATGAGCGGATCTCTCCCAGATATGCCCACCTTGAGGTGGGCAATATCGGGCTGATCCGATCGTAGGCCCTAGGGCCCAACGATCGGATCCTAACATGGTAATGGGCAGTCGGACCGCGGGACCGCATCAACGAACAGGGGATTTTTAGTCCCAACCGATCAAGATCTGGCGGCCAGATCTTGATTTGGGAAGCCCGTCGTGGGGCCCCACACATGGGCCAATAAGCTGCCGACTCGGCCTGTTGGCAGCTTTTATCGGCCCGTGTATGGCCACCTTTACTCTGGGTTAGGCTGCCATGACAGGCCTACAATTCAGCATATTGCCTTTGATAAAATGAAGTATTTGACTTGTAAAATTGCTTAATGTGTTTTAAGGACCAAGTAAGACGAATTGTGTTTTTTTTGAGGACAGGAACATGCTAAACATAGTTATTAGCTAGGGATGTACAGCAATTTTAATGTATGTTAATCTCATAATATTTCCTTAAGATATATACAAACGGAAAATATCTTTTTAGACACATTCCCATGGCTTTGCTACCAGATGATCCGTATATACTGTACTTATTGCTACCTGGGGATAGGTGGCTTCACTGGTATATAAATATTGAAGGAATGAGGATGGTTTGGATCTGCTAAGCTGTATATAATGAAAATAATGCAATTAAACATTTTTTTATTTTGAAAATTGTCTGTCTTACAACATTTGTGAAGCATACAATAAATAACAGAATTTTAAACCACCTCTGGGTTTGATCACACTCTGTATTCGTAGCTATTCCACAAAACATAATGCACTATAAATAATCTTCGGGTTTCTGATTAAATTGATTGGTTGCCTGAAGATAGCAGATGAGTTCATTAACAATTAATGGTTTCCAGACTGTGTGGGTCTCACTGCCATTTGTTAGCACACAAACTAAAATAATGTGCCAGACAATTGAACTGAACAAAGGAGCTCCACAAAGGCTATGTTTTTTGGCAAATTACATTGCAACCATTCCTTCCTGTATATAATGGTTTTACTTAAAGGAATTGTTCAGTGTAAAAATAAAAACTGGGTAAATAGATAGGCTGTGCAAAATAAATGATGTTTCTAATATAGTTAGTTAGGCAAAAATGTAATGTATAAAGGCTGGAGTGATTTCAGGTATAACAAGTCAGTCAGAACACTACTTCCTGCTTTTCAGCTCTCTTGGTTTACACTGACTGGTTGCCCTGGCTACCAGGCAGTAACCAATCAGAGACTTGAGGGGGGCCACATGGGTCATATCTGTTGCTTTTGAATCTGAGCTGAATGCTGAGGGTCAATTACAAACTCACTGAACAGAAATGTACCATGTGGCCCCCCTTCAAGTCGCTGACTAGCTCAGAGTTATAGAGCTGAAAAGCAGGAAGTTGGATTCTGGCTGTTTTATTAGACATCTGTTCACTCCAGCCTTTATACATTACATTTTTGGCTAACTAACTATATTATTATAGTATTATAGTATAGTATATATATTTATTTACACAGTTTTTATTTTCACACTGAACTGTTCCTTTAAATTCACATTTAACAGATTTCTTCCATACCCCACAACTTTAAAGCCTGTTAGATTTTGAGATAAGTAGCAGTTCATTACGCAGAGGCTTTGCAGTGGACTGTATTTCTTTTGATTGCGGTCATAGGAACCAAAAGTAGAAATATGCATAAAGGAAAGCTCTACCCTGAACAATGTAGGTCTCTATAAAAATAAATTGCACAAAACTACATGCAAAACCATGCTCATGTAAATAAAAATCTTCATAATAATATACTTCTTTAGTAGTATGTGCCATTGGGTAATCCTAAATAGAAAATTACATTTTAAGAAATAAAGGCCGCCCCCTGGGATTGTATGATTCACGGTGCACACAAACATACCAAACAAACCATACATGTTAGGTCACATGAGCCAATTAACAGACAGAGTTGTGTCTTTTGCTTCCACACTTCCTGTTACAGTTAGAGTTGTAGTATTTCTGGTCAGGTGATCTCTGAGGCAGCACACAGACCATCACGAAATGGTGGGACAAGAGATTTAAAAGGGCAATATTTACTTAAATATATATTCCAGTTTGGTAAGATTCTTTAATATGCCACTTAATTTGATATAAATCTGTTGCTTAAGTTTTCTTTCTAGTGGTATAGTTTTCCTTTAACCCTTATTTATTGAACTGATGTTGAAAGGGGGGTGTACCACCTCTTTAAGGTAGGATTGTTTAGAGAAGCAAAATTGTTGCACATTATACCGTATAGATGGTTATAACAGGATAAATGGAGTCACGTTTTTACGTTTAAATAGACACTGTTTACCTACTCAATAAATAAGGATTGTGTTGAAATGTCTGCGTCTTCTTTTGTTTATGTGTGATGTGTATATACACACACACCATTGTATGCTCACCTTGGCTACAGGTCCACACCGCACACTCAACACAGCAGTTATGTTTGTGAATTGTGTGTGTTTTATATATAATTATTATATACAATTCTTATAAGTAGTACTGTACTATAGATTTATATACTGCAGCATGTTACAGAGGCTATTCTTCATTCACATCAGTCTCTGCCCCATGGAGCCAATTAACCTCCCTGCTATATATTTACAGGTCTGGGATCAACTATACTGATTGCTTGGGACCTGGGGCTTTCTGAATAAGGGGGTTTTCTATCATTTGGGTCTCCATACATTAAGTCTTCTAAAAAGAACATTTCCACATTTAATAAACCCAAAAGGTTTTTTGTTTTTTTGCCACCAATATGAATTTATTCAGCTTAGTTACAATATGGTACAAGGCACTGATTTATTACAGAGAGAAAGGAAATAATTAAATGTTTAGAATGGTTTGCTTAAACTGGATTGAAAATAATTGAGAGCTGTCAGGGTAACAGGTTTCCGGATCAGAGATCCCCTAACTTTATTTATATTAATGTATGCGTTTAATGATTATGTCCGGTGAACAAACCTGCGGACTGTTCAGAACCGAGGCCTACAGTATTTCATATTGAGCTTGGAATGGACCCAGGTGACAAAACACTTGGGGAAAAATAGCTAAATACAGGAGAAGTCATGAAAATATAACTAAACTAAATAACTAAAACCTGAGCTTCTAATTCACAGAAAACACTTGAATGCACAGGAGAGAATTAAATGGTCAACAATCACGTCCCTTAAAGGGATACTGTCATGGGAAAAAAATTTTTTTCAAAACACATCGGTTAATAGTGCTGCTCCAGCAGAATTCTGAGTTGAAATCAATTTCTCAAAAGGGCAAACAGATTTTTTTATATTATAATTTTGAAATCTGACATGGGGCTAGACATTTTGTCAGTTTTCAGCTGCCCCCAGTCATGTGACTTGTGCTCTGAAAACTTTAGTCACTCTTTACTGCTGTACTGCCCGTTGGAGTGATATCACCACCCTCCTGTTCCCCTCCCCAGCAGTCTAACAACAGAACAATGGGAAGGTAACAAGATAACAGCTCCCTAACACAAGATAACAGCTCCCTGGTAGATCTGAGAACAACACTCAGTAGTAAAATCCAGGTCCCACTGCGACACATTCAGTTACATTGAGTAGGAGAAACAACAGCGTGCCAAAAAGCAGTTCCATCCTAAAATTCTGCCTCTTTCTGAAAGCACATGACCAGGCAAAATGACCTGAGATGGCTGCCTACACACCAATATTACAGCTAAAAAAATACACTTGCTTGTTCAGGAATGAAATTTTATATTGTAGAGTGAATTATTTGCAGTGTAAACATTGTCATTTAGAAAAAAAAACTACATCATAAAAAATCATAACAGAATTCCTTTAAGAAAGGAAAAAGCTGGTGTTACAAGCAATGGTGCCCCCTTGTGCACACTATAAAGAAAACTCCTATAGTTTAACAGGTCCTGTTCTTCATTACTGGGCAAACCAATTAAGTAGCCAAACACTGTAGGGTATGTTATAAAAAGTAGCCAAACACTGTAGTGTTTGCAAACGCCTGATTTGCAGTAGTATGAACATTGCAACACAATGCAAATCTGACAAAAGAAGCGTTTGAAATAATTTCAAATAATAATCATTGCACTAGAAACATTTTAGGAGAGTTTACAAGGAAAAGAGAAATGATTATTGTTTGGGCTATACAAATGGTTCTGCTTTGATCTCATTAGCACGTGGCATTACATACAGTTATATTTTAAGTCTGGACATTATGCACACAAATTAATACGTACCCCATATGTAATAGAAGGCACTAAGTTTGCCCAGGAGCAGTAACAACCAATACGATGTTTGATTTGAAACAGGTAACCAGTAAATTCGACACATTAATTATTGGTTTCAGCTCCTGGGTAAACTTAGTGCCTTTTATAACATACCCCAGTGGACTTCTGTGTGTGGCCTGAATGGATCCCAGTTACTAAATGTCGCTGTGTTTTGGGGGGTGGGGGTGGATGAACAAGGTGGGTCATATTTACTGCATGTTTCTGATTTCCAGCACAAGCATTTGGCTCTTGTTGTTTGTTTATATTTGACCAGAAAATCTTTTGTGTTTGTTAGTTTTGCTCAATATTTCTCCATATCTCTATTTTCCTTTCTCTCTCTCTCCTCCTGTTCTACTTTGCACCATTGCTTTTCATTGCCTAAGACATCCGGCTAAAGAAGCTGCTAGAAGAAAGAGAAACTTTCTTGGACCAGGTAACAAGTCATGTGTACTCAAGTAGGGCAGGGGTGGGCAGGCACCGTCTCTGTTAGTGATGGTTGGGAGCAGAGTGTTGTAGTTTTACATCATCTGAATCAATAAAGTTACCTATACCTTCTATTGGCCTAACCTTCTAGTGTAAGGTTAGATTTTGTATAGCTTAACTATCAATATACATATTTTAGCATATATATATATATATATATATATATATATATATATATATATATATATATATAATTTTTTTTTTCCCTGTTTGTCATGTAAAAGAGAACTAAAGCTTAACTAAAGAAGTAGCTAGAAATGTTGTACATTATGTTTTGAGCTTCTGTATCAGCCCAAGGCAACCACGGCCCTTTAGCAGTAAAGATCTGTGTCTCCAAAGATGCCCCAGTAGCTCCCCATCTTCTTTTCTGCTGATTCACTGCACATGCTCTGTGCTGCTGTCACTGAGCTTAGGGGCCGACACTATTCAGTACACAGAATAGAAATGTCACAGTACAAGGCTGATTAGTAATTAATACAGATAATTACTACATGGCAGCTCAGAAACCAGCACAATTGGCATTGGAACTTAATAATCAGCCTTGTCGCATCAGCTTATATGACAAACAAACCATTTTCTGCTTGTAAATTTGTGACGACCCCTAAGCTTAGCTTCTCAACAGCTGCTCAGCCCACTGAGCATGTGAGACTTTCCAAGATGGTGACCCCCTGTGACAAGTTTGAAATCCTGGATCATTGCTGCTATTGACAAGCTGAAACTTTAGGCTGATGCAGTAAGTTCAGTATATAAAATATGGCATTTTTAGCCACATTAATTTTTTCGGGTTTAGTTCTGCTTTATGCCACTGCCTGGTCACAAGGGTCCATTGGGCCCTGGCAACCAACTCCTCCTGCTAATAAAACTCAAAAGGTGAAGGCGGTAGCCTGGCAATGTAATTATCTTTTTAGCATGGACCAAACATGGAATAGCTTCACAAAATTGCTGCAAAAAGCATGTTCAGCACATGCTCTATTCACTGGGCTTATGCTGAACAAAGGAGTATACTGCCTGTTTAAGCAAGCTTAGCGTGCATGACTACGACAACACATCTGGGGCATTTGGCAATCATACAACCTTCGGCTTTCAGGTGGAGAAAAGATGTTTTCAGTGTTTTGTGAATAAAAGTGAAGTTTACCTTTCAGGAAGCCCATTTATCTAAATACAGAGACGTTTCTGACAATAAAACTTTTACTCCGTGTAGCCAAGTGAAGAGAGCTGGATCCAATACTGTGCACCCTTATTGCATTCTCAAAAACAGTAGGAAGTCGGTAGACACACTGACCTATAGTAAGTCTCCCATCCTTTTAATATTTGCTGGTTCTTCATAAAATAATGAATTATCCTAGGCAAAAATATATTTTAAATTAGCACTGGTAGCAGAGGAAGTATTTTAATTTTAACATATTTCTACACTTGTATAACATGCAGAAAGGCCGGCTTTGTAGAAATGAGAATCGAACACCATGAAACGGTATATTGTAGTGAGTTCTATATACTTGTCCATGTTACAAACCAGTGATGAGAGAAATGTTTGTGCAAAAAATACGGCAATAGACTCCAATAGGTGATAAAAATTGACAGCAAAAAAAAAAAGGGTCATCCCTAGACATCATTTGGGGAATTTTTCGCCTTTTCGTGAATTTTCAGCAAATCGAAATGGATCTGATTTGCCTATGACTATTAAAAACCATGAAAACAATGCACTCATTTAACAGTGGCTTCTTCTAAAATAATAGAATTGGATTACCCAATTAAAAGGTACTACTTTTGCCTCGGTATTATTCCTTGTTGATGAAGGTAGATTTTATCACTTTGGGATTCTCAGGGCCACTATACTGTAATATTTTTACAGGTGAAAAATCTGTGCTTATGTTGTTATATGGTATTGCTCTGTGTGGCCCATTGTAAAATCATCAATCCCACTGGCTAGCTATGTCCCCATAGTATGGAATACAGTCCGGCATTTTCCTATATTTCAGAGGATGTTTCCTAAACTTGCTGTTCTACAGTGATGCTTTGGAATTTGATACACTCTGAGGACAGATAAGGCTACATTCTATAGCCTACAAATTCAAATTGAGCTGTTTGTCCCATCCAACCACCAGTCAAGGTTTGTAATGAGTCAGACTCTTGCTCCTTTCACCCTGCTCTTAATCATTGGTAGCCCAAAGGTAGCCTTACTCTTCACAACACTTTATTTTAATGCTCTTGGTTTCAAGAAGAAGGGGAAATAGAAAGACAGAACTGGAGATGCAAGGCACCTACCCACCACTGTAAATTACATTCCAATTCATGGACTGTGTTGAAGACTGTTCTCCTTCCCTCAGATTAAGAGGTTGAAAGGGCAACTTGAAGAAAGGAGTCAAAGGAACAGGAGCCCAGAAAATCCAGAAAGCAGTGATATGGAGAATGGCAGCGACTTGCAACGTGAGCTCACATTCATGCTAAACTTGTTTTACTTAAATTAAAGGCTGTATGATGAAATGGCTGAAAAATCTATTCTAACTTTTCCTACCTGTTATTTTATTGAACTATATTATCCAATATCCATCAAATAAAATTGCTCACACTGCTCTTCTTTTGCAATTCACATCATTTTAAATTTTCTTTAATGCGATGCTATGCTAATATTAGCACTCGGTTGTTCAGCCATGACAGCAAAGCAAACACTTAATTTACTGAGTTATGAAGCATCTTTTGTTGTTTTTGCTCAGTTATACTGATCTTCTCACAGTGAGCAATAATGCAAGCACTGCAATTTCAAGTACTGTATAGAAAAAAAACGTAAAACTCTCTTACGGGAGACTCAAGCCCCGGACTTCTGACACAAGCATTTTAGAAGAGGGGTCTAGGAGCACTTGGCTATATGATAGGAGACAGTTTTAATTATGTCCCAAAATAACCACCATCCTGCACAGCAGAGATTTTTTTAATACTTATGTTATGTTACCCCTGCAGGAGATGCCAGCAGACAAATCAGTGACCTTAAATTTAAACTCACAAAATCTACCCAGGAAGTAACAGCCCTAGAACAGAACGTAAGTATTGGCTGGGCCAGCATGGAAGTGGTAAATGTGCAAGGCAAATACATAGTACAACGACTATCATTCATTTTGCAATGAGCTAGCAGCCGAAAGTGAAAGATAGCATTCAATAGCCAGTGTAATGTGGCAATGTTTGTACATTATCACCATGCACTGAATAGCATTTGCAAGTTTAGAAGTCATCTATAATTAAATTATTATTATATTAGAATTATATTATGACAAGCAATAACAGAGAGTGACAGCAAGATAAGATTCATAGCCAGTGTAATGTGGCAATTTTTGTATATTATCACTATGCGTTAAATAGCATTTGCAAGTTTAGAAGTCATTTATAATTATATTATGACAAACAAGTTACAATAAATACCTGTTTAAAAGGATAAATGCCAAGACACAACTTGTTTATTGTTTAGATACTGTAGATTATACACCAGGTAATTTACCGCTTTCTTTAAGGTAGTGGAGCTTGTAACAGTCCTTCTTAACCAATAAGCCTTAAAGGAGAAACAAACCCTTCATAAAGAAACCCTACCCCCTAGCCTACAGAGATCCCCTCCCACCTCCCCCCCAGCCTAGCTACCCCCCCCAGCAAATGCCCCTAACTCTTTACTTACCATTCCGTGCAGATTCTGTCCAGCGGAGTTCATGGGCGCCATCTTCAGTCACTTCGGTAATCTTCGGAATGAGACCGGCGCTATGTAGGGTAGGGTTTTTTTCTATTAAGGGTTTGTTTCTCCTTTAGGGTAAGGCCACTGGGCGTTTTGGAGAGATTTGGTCACCTGGCGACTAATCGCCTCGTCTTTGCGGCGACCAATCTCCCCAAACGCCTTCCCCTCACTCTGCGCAGGCTAAAATGAAAAATCATCTGCGTTAAACATACGTGGCGGTTCGTTTTCCGAAGTTGCCTCACGAGAAAGCACACTCATTTGTGGAAATCACCTTTTATAACCTTCAGATAATCCGGTTAGAAAGTCAGTTGACTCGGTACAAAGATTCCTCAGAAAATGCTGAAAAAATAGAAGACGAATTAAAAGCAGAAAAACGAAGGTTGCAGAGAGAAGTAAGTCCTAAACCCACACTGTCTATTATTTATATAATATATGTCCGTGCCTTACTGGTGCTGTGGCCTTACTGTGCTACTTCATAAGTGCAGGATGAATTGCATGTTGGTGCAATGCTTATTGGGCCTAAGGCAGTTGTAAATATTAAGGATTCCTTGCATAGAAAAGTGATGCACTCTGGGGCAAATTCACTAAGCGCCGAACGCTAGCGTTACTTCGCTAGCGTTTGGCATTTTCGTTACTGCGCAAATTCACTAACGAATGCTGGCGTAGATTCGCTAGTGTTACTTCGCACCCTTACGCCTGGCGAAGTTTCGCTACGGACGTGACTACGCGAATTCACTAACGCGCGCAGTGTACTGAACGCTACCTTTTACGCTAGACTTCCTTCGCCACCTCAGACCAGGCGAAGCGCAATAGAGTAGATAGGGATTGTTTCAAAAAAAGTCAAAATTTTTTCTAAGTCCCAAAAATCACTGGCGTGTTTTCTACATGATGGGTGATAGGCTGAAAAAGATCGAAAAAACTTTTGGGGCTCCCCTCCTTCCCCCCTACATTTCCTGACTCATGGCAACTTACCTATACAGTGGGCACATGTGTAGGGCAAAATACAATTTTTATTTGATGTTTTGAAGGTTTTCTAGGCATTTGTAGTGCTGATACGTATTGCTCCATTGAAATTTGAATTTGGCGCCGTATGCAAATTAGCCTTCTCTAGCATAACTTCGCTTCACTTAGCGAATCAACACTAGCGCAACTTTGCAACCTTACGCTACCCCTGAGTGCAACCTCTGATTTTAGTGAATTTGCGAAGCGCTGGCGAAACTACGCCTGCGAAGTGCGGCAAAGTTACGCCTGGAGCAAGTACGAATCTTAGTGAATTTGCCCCTCTGTCCCTTGCAGATGCAGTAACAATAGTTAAATGTGCACAGAGCACTCCATTACTGAACGAAACAGTTGTCGCAAGCACAATGCTTTAAGTGCTATTTAGTGCTGTCTTGTAAATGGACCCATAAGAAACTTGACATTGGCATGCACGTGCTGTTCATTTAGGGGATTGGTAAAGCTCTACTATGATTGGCTGCAAGTGCATTTGGATCTGTTATTTGTAATATGAAATGAAGAGGCAACAAGCACTGTTGCTTTTCCCCATAGTTGTTGGGCAATTGTTACAGCTTTGGCTGATTATAGAATTCTATGCAAGCTAGACATTACGTTTCAGGGATAATGTTGAAAGTGGCTGCATGCATGTGTAATGCGTTGTTAATATGCTTTTTTTTTTTTTTTTTTTTTGCAGCTCCGGACAGCATTAGATAAAATTGAGGAGCTTGAAGTTAGCAATAGCCACTTGGTGAAGCGACTGGAGAAAATGAAGGCTAATCGTAGTGCTATCTTGTCTCACCAATGATGCCAATCCAGAGCTGGCTGGAACGTGTGCAACACCAAATAGACAACCCTGCTTGTGCCAACTGACTCGTCATTTTTATTTCTATGACATGTGCCAGCAGTGAGATGCTAATGGACCGAAAACAGGTGTCTTTTATTGCCAATACAACTTTGCTTAACACTTTCACCCCCAGAAGTACAGGCCACCCTTTGAGGTGCACTAGGATCCAGGAGACCAGACTGCATTTCCTTTGGCCTGAGGGTTTTACAAAAGCTTCTTCTGTTACCTCTCCAGTTTGGGGCTAATCGCAAGTTAAGGCATGCCTCTTGTATTTCTTCACAATGAATCCAGAATTAACGTGAGGTCATATTTGATTTTCTCAGATGTCCTTGGGGAAACTTTTGGGAATATTTTGACCTCAGGAATGCTGCTTTGGCCCATATGTATGCTGATTAAGATACCAATGACCGGAAAAAAACCCTATAGAAGCTATTACTATTTCTCTGTTATGCAGATTATTGCTCCTATCCCACTGCAAGTATTAAAGTCACAGTCTTGGGGAAAAAAATAAGTTAAATTGTCCAGTGGACAGCTTAGATCAGCCCTTCTTCTCTAATACAAGCACAACATGGCCAGGGTTTCAGTTACCTATTTTACAGGGTGACACCTTACATTGCTTACTATTGTTACTGTCTGAAAAGCCTTAAAGGGCAAGTAAAGTCTAAAATAGAATAAGGCTACAAATGCTGTATTTTATATGCTAAATATCAACATGAACTTACTGCACCACAAGCCTAATCAAACAAATGATTTATGCTTTCAAAGTTGGCCACAGGGGGCCACCATCTTGTAACTTTGTTAAACATCTTTGCAAGACCAAGACTGTGCACATGCTCAGTGTGGTCTGGGCTGTCCCTGCTGTTCATAAGTATGATTGTTTCTCTGCTCAGCAGTTAGGGACCGTCTGACAATTTCTATCCACAGCAGTAAATAAAGGGAGAATTTCACTGCATACAGTCAGGTTTCTTATAAAACCGTACACATTTTTTAATTAAAGTGTATTGGAGATAAGTTTCGTTTTCATTAAAGAAAGTAAAAATTGGATTTTATTTTTTTTGCCTTTACATGCCCTTTAAGGAAAATAATACGCACCCATTTATCATAAATGAGCAGAAAGTACAGTGCAAGAGGTGCTGACCTATATTAATATTCTAAATATTGCTGGCAATTAAACAGACATTAACAAATGTGACATGGACTTCCCAAAGGACTATACCATGCTACGGGTGGCTACACTTCTATCGTTTTCCTGATTTTGTAACCCTCCAAGCCTTGCATTTTAAACTTATTTCAGCTGCCTGCATTGGAACGTACCCCATAAGGTTATTGATAATTTATAATATATGGAACTTTGTTTCATTTCCTGTTTGTGAACACACAAGGAAACAGCTGTCCTTTAGTTCCATAAGGGGTTATTTAGTATGTGAGTGTATGTTAGCAAGGGTAATTATGTATGAATGATTTGAGAGAGAGAGAGAGAGGGAGAGATTCATCTGTTTAATACTGTTAACTTAAAAGCCATTAGAAAACAGAAATGAGGTTTGGGAGTTTTGTTGTCATCTTGTTTCTGGGCGACGTGGCCTTATGTGCTATGTGCCCGACTCTAGGTGAATGAGCTACAGTTCTATTTAATTATCAACAACAAAAATAAATAAATAAATAAATGCTTCTCTGAATACATTGGAAAAACTATAGACTGTTTTTTTTTTCTAAATTTGTGAAATACAAGGACCTCAAGAGCTTTGAGATGCCGGATTTTCTAAGTCGGACTTTTAAAACCATCAGGCTTTAATAAATTCCGAAAAAATCTTTTTTTTTTTTTTTTTTTAGTCCAAAAACTACAATTATTCGAATTTCAGTTATTCAGAGCATAATAAATAACCCCCTAAGTCTACTAGAAAATGATAAACCCAATCGGCTGGTTTTACTTCCAATAAGGATTAATTATATCTTGGTTTGGGTCAAGTACAAGCCACTGTTTTATTATTACAGAGAAAAAGGAAAATATTTTTTTATAAAATTGGATTATTTGGATAAAATGGAGTCTATGGGAGATGGCTTTAATTTGGAGCTTTCTGGATAACGGGTTTCCGGATAACGGATCCCATACCTGTATAATAACTGCTTACCTGTATAATAACTGCTTACCTAATACCCTGGGTCAGTACTCCTGCTATCAGAAAACCTCACTGCCCTGGGAAGCTGTAGAGATTGATCCACCACAATCTTCTCCCTCTTCTGTTTTCTTTCTTCTGGGTACGGGCAGGTGCATGCCCAGTAGTGTGAAAAGTCTGGCTATTCTATTTTTTTTAGCTAACTGTTAGGGGCACATTTACTAATGGTCGAATATCAAGGGTTAATTAACCCTCGATATTCGACCTTCGAAGTTAAATCCTTCGACTTTGAATATCGAAGTCGAAGGATTTAACGCAATTCGTTCGATCAAAGGAATAATCCTTCGATCGAACGATTTTCCAAATTGGCTAGAAAGCCTATGGGGACCTTCCCCATAGGCTAACATTGATGCTCGGTAGGTTTTAGGTGGCAAAGTAGGAGGTCAAATTTTTTTTTTAAAGAGACAGTACTCGACTATCGAATAGTCAAACGATTTTTAGTTCGAATTGTTTGATTCAAAGTCGAAGGTCGAAGTAGCCAAAAAAATACAACGAAATTCAAAGTATTTTTTATTCTAATCCTTCACTCGAGCTAAGTAAATGTGCCCCTTAGTGTATTATAGAATGGCCTGTTGTATGCTACTTTTCAATTGGGCTTGATCATTTATTTTCTATAGTTTTCTAATTATTTTCCTTTTTCTTCTGACTTTTTCCAGCTTTCAAATGGGGGTCACTGACCCCCATCTAAAAAACAAATGCTCTGTAAGACTACAAATATATTATTATTGCTACTCTATATTACTAATCTTTCTATTCAGGCCCACTCTTATTCATATTCCAATGTCTCATTCGGCTAAATGTATGGTTGCTAGGGTAATTTGGACCCTAGCAACCAGATAGCTGAAATTGCAAACTAAAATAACTCAAAAACACCAATGATGAAGCATGAAAACCAATAGCAAATTGTCTCAGAATATCACTCACTACGCCATACTAAAAGTTACCTCACAGGTGAATAACCCCTGTAAATGTGTATGCACCTGCCAGCAATAAGGAGAAGACGTCAGAAGCTGAAGAAGTTGGAGACAGTGGACTTCTGCAGCAATAGCACAAGATGGTGCAGTTTTTATTAAACAGGGGCAATGACTGGGGTATCAGTTAAGCCATTTTAATAAGTGGGGTGCCAATCAGGATGCATACACATGTCAGAACAATACAATTCAATTATAGTAGTTTAGATGAGGTGGGCAATTGGTGTGTTTCTATAAGCGATTCTAAAAAAAAAATATGTTACAGCAGAAAAGAGCTTTGCTTCTGGCTTGTGAGTGTTGCACAGGAATGGAAGGAATAAGTGCACAAAATGTAGCGAATAGTGTGTATGTAATAGTGAATTACACACTGGAGAAAAGGGTATTTACACTAAAAAGGGTATAGCGATTGAAAAAAAACCTACCTTCATTTATGTAGAGGCTCCATTATCATTGTGTTCCTTGTCTTTTTCCCCAAATTGCGTTGAGCTGTTGCAAGCAGATGGATCAGTAGTGAAGAGCTTAGGTTCTGGCTCCTTCTAAAAACTGCTACATCACTGAAAGGGTTAAACTCCGGAGCTCTAAAGGCAGTAAACAGCTTAAAGTTAAAAGTGCATGCAAAACCACCCCTTTCTTTGGGTTGAACCATATAACAAATATCAAATGCACAGCAGACCTGCAGCGGTTATAACCTCCCATACTGCGGGAAGACCTGTTTTACCAGGCATGTGTTTCTATTGATTCAGACAACCTCCCTCCATGCAGGTTCATTGGGGGGTGTTTGACAGCAGGGAGGAGTGGTCAGTTCTGGCAGAACCCTGGAGGGTCTCTAGTCTGACTCTGGGCCCAGTGGTGTGATGGGTGTTCTCTTTGGATCTCACTGCATGGACTGCGTGCATGGACTGGTGAACTTGGAGACAGGAGGCCATAACAAAAGGCCAATCACTTTAAAGGGAAACTATCATGAAAATGTAATATAAGCTTCATCATACTGAAATAATAAACTTTCTAAATACAACCAATTACATATTCTGTACTGTTTCTGTATTAATCAAGTTTATCTTCACTCTTCCTCTCAGCATCTGTTTCTCTTCATTGTCTCTTCATTCAGTAGTTGGGTGTCTGATATTCATTCAGTTAGATCCAATCTATCTAATAGGAGAGGCTCCTTTTGTCTAGAAGATGTATTAGAGCTCACTCTATTAAAATCACCAGACATCATGTCTCTCTACATGCAGAATTTGTGCAAAAGGCAGTTATTTAGTTAGATTTTGTTTGTACTGGAATCAGTTATTTGAGTGAACTCTAATACATCTGCTAGGAAAGGAAGCCCCCCTATAAGATATATTGGATCTAACTGTCAATGACTATCTGACACCCAACTGCTGCATGAGGGGAGAATGAACAGAAACAGATGCTGAGAGAGGGATAGTGAAGATGAACTTGATTATTTCAGACACAGTACAGAATATTTGATTGTATTTAGAAAGTTTCTTACTTTAGTATGATGAAGCTTGTATTACATTTTCATGAAAACTCGGTTAAACTACCAGATTGGTTGCTCAGTGAAGAGCTCACTCCTGAGCATTGGGGCAGAATATATATTGTGAGATTAACCAGTTACCTGTATTGTGAGTATCTAATAATGACTGCCCTATGCACTTTAATGAAAAACATGGCAGCCTTCACACAATGACCAGCAGATGGAGACAGAGCAGCACAAGGAAACTGGCCCTTTCCACATCTGACCTCAAAATGCAGAACGGCACCTCATCTAGGTCTTTTTATTTGTAAAGGTTCTGCAAAAGTAATTCTGCTCAGTAAACCTTATTAACTATTATTTCACAATTATCCACATGAAAAAAAAATTGCACCGCGAAACAAAATTTTTTGACGCCCATAGACTTTAATGGCCGTCAGCAACATTTCGCCGGCGGCAAATTTTTGGCTAAAAAGAAATGGGTCAAATTCACCCATCCCTAATCAGAATGTACCAAATGGAATGGATATTGGAGTGCTAGAGGAAGGTGTAATTGGAACAAAATAAGAGAGAAACCAAAGAGAAAATATCTAACTGTGCTGTGAATAGAGAGAATCTATGGGACATGTCTGTACAGCAGAGAATAAAGTCCATGGTACTGCCATGCTGATACAACATTGAAAGAAAGATGCATTTATAAGAGTGAAGAACCTTACTTGGTGTTGCAGGAAATAATTTGTGACCATGAAGCAGCAGTGTAAGGGTACCTGGGCTGCAAAATCCAGAAGGAATGGCCCACTCAACCATTATAGGATTTCAGTGTGAAAATTAAAACTGGATAAATAGATAGGTTGTGCAAAATAAAACAAATAAAAAAAATATTTCTAATAGGCAAAAATGTAATGTATAAAGGCTGGAGTGACTGGATATCCAACATAACAGAACACTGCTTTCTGCTTTTCAGCTCTCTTGGCTTCCAGTGATTGGTTACCAGGCAGTAACCAATCAGTGACTTGAGGGGGGCACATGGGTCATAACTGATGCTTTTGAATCTGCATTTGATCCTCAGCATGCAGCTCAAACTCACTGAACAGTTATGCCCCATGTGCCCCCTCCCTTCTAGTTACAGACTAACTCAGAGTTAGAGAGCTGAAAGGCAGGTGTTGTGTTCTCTTCTGACATCTGCCCAGTCCAGCCTTTATACATTACATTTTTGGCTAATTATATTTTATTAGAGACATTTATTATTTTGCACAGCCTATCTGTTTACACAGTTTTTATTTTTAACTGTTTTTATGAAAAAAAAAAAGGTTTACCAATGTGAAGAGGACAATATGGGGGAGTAGAAGGGCAGTTATGTGGGTGGCACATACATAATAAATTGTATTCTTTCTATCACATATTCATTTTATACTAAGAACTGCCTCTATGTTCCAGAAACAGAAACTGTAGCAAGACGTGTGCCATGGACAGTCTGTAGGTGCTGAAAGTACAGTAGATGTGTAGAGGAGTAGGGAGCGGAGATAAGTTGTGCCCCCCATTAGTGCTACCTTATTACTTGATAGAACGTATGGGCAAAACAAAGAGAAGCAATGAATGTTGACCGTAGGAACATGAAAGGGCAGCTGAAAAGTTAGAGTTGGAAAACAAGTATATGAACCCAGTGAGTTAACATTACAAATAAATGGGATATAAAAGAAGATATTAGCTGTACAAGTAGTTGGTTTTCCCACAAGAGGGCGTAACAGAGAAAGGCTAGTCAGGCAGACTTGTATAAAGTAATATACTGGCACCAATGGTTCTTCAGGACGTGCTGCTGCTTCTGTCAGTTCCATGTTCTGGTGGGAGCCTTTGCCAGTAACAGGGAATTGCTAGCATTTACACTGGCTCAGTAACTCATCTGGATTTAGTTTCTGTTGTTCAGCACTATCAGAAATGGAACTTTAAATTCCCAACAAGCAAACACATTAAGGCATTACTTATCCTTTAAAACACAATGAAGTCTCCCACTATGTAATTATTTGTCCTTTAAGTAAGATGTACTCATTTTGTGCTTAGTGTGATATTAATATGATATACATTATTGCACGATGTAGCACCTGTTAGACTGCAGGCTGGACAGCCCCTATCTCAGCTGACAAATAATACAACCAAACTTTAAAATCTGTGTAATTCCTTCTACTTATATCTGATACCTAGTGATATCCTCACTTACATATGTCAGTGCGTCTATCATTTACATCATGGAAATCTCACCGAATGACTTATTTCTGTATGTTTTGTGTGTATTGGAATTACATTAAGGACCCCCCCCCCCAACTGATAGCTCAGTTATTCTATTGGTCATCCTGAACCACAGTAATTCACACTTCTCCCCTCAGATTTAATCAAACATTAAAAAAAAAAAAAAAAAAAATTATGATTTACAAAATTCATAGTGTGTAATTTCTGTGTAAATAAATACACAAAATAAATAACAAAACAATATTTAAAAGTAGAAGTCCATAATCTTATAACTGTCTAACTCATAGTGCAGTAGTAACAGGAGGCTTTTTATTAGAAGAGCAAGAATATCCCATACTCTAAGATCCTTCAGCAGAATCAGAGTCAATGAAAGTGGAGAGGCCTGTGGCTACTGTGAGTTGGAAAGCAGATACAGACAATTTATAAAATGTAAAGAGCTTTCACTCTGTTAGTGCAGTTTAGAGAAACAAAGTGCTTGATTGTTATCTGCATTGTGAAAGATCCAATGAATGAGCAAATTCTGAATGCAGATACTGATGGTGTTTCTGTGTGCACACGCTCAATGCATATAGCTTCTCCTATTCTCACCAAAAACATATGGCTTTGTATAAAGCGCAGGAGAAGTCTCTTCTGCAATCTACAAGCCTTACAGCATAACATTCCAGAAGAGGAGACTCCTGAGAGAGAGAGTAATGCCGGAGATTTATAAAGACAGGAACAATTCATGAGCAACAAGAGCACAACAGACCAGCTGAACCTTTCACTTGGCATGGGAATCGGTAAAGAAATTCCTTGCAGGTGGCATCATTACACAACACCCTAGATGCTACACGTTAATTCTCAGCACCATCTTCTGGATCTTCACCTCATTGCGCAGAATGTTGGCTTTCATGGAGCATATTTTGTCCTGCTGCTCTTTGATCAGTTGTTCAAGCTCTGCTAGTTCTGCCTTCAGGGGCTCTACAGCTGTCTCAGTGACACTGGGTAGAAGGAAGAATACATATGAGATACGGAAAACATATTATATTTTACAGATTATTAGATCTAATCAGATGCATTGAATCTGCTATTTTGGGCCGAATCCGGAATCCTTCATGAAAGATACTGCTGAATACCGAACTGAATCTGACCTGTAATTTGAATATGACAATTAAGGCAAGGAAGGGCTAAATATACATTTTTAACTTCCTTGTTTGTGTGATGAAAAGTCATATGATTCTTAGGATTCAGTTCAGCCGCACACTAGGATTTGGCCAAATCCTGCTGAAAAGGCTGAATCCCGCAGTCGGTGCATCCCTAGATCTAGAAACATTTTCAGAGTAACATTCTGTGGGGATTAAAATGATATGCAGCACAACACACAGAGCATCTCCCCAGTTGTTGGAGAACTAACTATGAATTGTTTATTCCTCACATGAACACTGCAGGCCTTACAGCTTGATCCTCCCATCCTATTCTATATGAACAGTCCATATACTTTTGCTGTGGGGCTGGCTAAGCAAAAATAAAATGTATCTAGCTAAGGGTCCAGCCACCGTTTTAGAATAACAATTCAAAACACAATACTTTGGACAACACTGATACAGAGCTGCCATCTTGCTCTAGTATTGGTTTATTGCACTACTATACCCACTCTTTCCACCTACAACTGCTGCACAACTGAGAATTCACCTGTCTTCACCCTACAAAAAACAACACTGTATATTTCTTTGGAGAATCAAAGCACTAAATGGTCAGGTTTTTTTTTAAAAGGAAAACATACATTTCTAGAATACAGTTTTAGCTGCAGAACAGGAAAAACTAGCACTCACATCTGATTTTGGAGGGTACGCATGACCACTCTGTGCCCAGCTATGCCTTTTTCCATGACATATTTACATTGAAGTAAATGGAATTTTTTTGTGCAATAAATATCTTATTTATTCTTTGGCCTTTTGCCTCTTTGTGTTCTTTTCTGTTGTTTAATTTTAGAAGCATCTCTTGCCTCACAACCACAACTAAGGGTGAAACACATGCAAAAGCCTGCTATGTGACAGCCCTATGTCTAGTCATGTGTTCCCAGAGCTAAGCAAAATAAATCATTTTAAATAATGTATGCAAGAACTGAAACACTTTGCATATTATCCACATCAAGGCCAAATCACCTTTAGTATGTTGTTGTAAATACCAAGTGACTATGTTGTGCTGTATCTGTACCAACGTGCATCGCTGCAAAGCAAATGGTATATACAGCATACATATTACCTCTGCTCCTGGAGCAATGCTTTGGCATGCTGATTGTTCTCCCGTCGCCATATCTGCAGCTCATTCTGCATCGTGTCCACATCCTCCTGAAGGTAGTCCATGATCTTTCCCAAAGGTAGGGCACTTCGGCACAGTGTCTGAATAGAACTACGCAGTTTCTCGATTTCCCTTATCACCAGATCTTTCTCTTGTTTCTTCCCCGCATCAGATAGGAATACCTTCTCCTGCATAATAACCATCAAGTATCAACTCTAAGCAGAACTCTCCACAGTTTTCTTTCTTAAGCACCATGTTTATGGTAACTCAAGCATTACTTACCTTATTTTCTGTATCTGCCTGAGTATCATAGTCTTTCTTGGTTTCTAAGATTTTGTTGACAAGGGCACCTGTTAAGATAAGGTTGGTTTATCCAAAAAGAAACTGTAAAAGCACATAAACACTTGGCAAAATCAGGACTCTGTTTTTATGTATGAATTGGATTTTCTCGACATTATATAAAATTAAGTGATGGATTAGTCTCCTCACATAGAGGAAAGATATAAGACAATAGTAACAATGCAACATACATGCACAAGTAAACAGTAGGCATAAGAATATAGTAATAAATGTTGAAACGTAAGTCTACATTTAAAATAGGCGCAAAAGAACTAGCACTCTCCTGTCACTGGTAAATTTATCTTAATGAGAATGGAACATGTGCAGATTTACCTAGTATTGCTTGACCAGTCTAGTAATTTTCAGCAACAAGTCAAATTCTAAATGCACTGAACTAATTGGCAGCCAGCTGGATGCTAGGGAGCACTGGAGTTGCCAGGTCAGCTGCAAATATAGTTCTTTGTGAATACTACAGATAATCAAATGCATGATAACCAGATATGATTACAGTGTGTGTGTGTGTGTGTGTGTGTGTGTGTGTGTATTGTTTTGTTTGTCTTACCATGCTTCTCATTGTCTCGTAGTTCCACTCTTTGCCCCTGACAATACAAACAGGTAAAGTGAGTCCCCTGCTACTGTATCAGAGAAATTACGTTAACAGTATTTGCAGTGAGGTTTAAGCAACAGGATCACAGACATATGCTGAGTGCATTACTTACAAGTTCCATTTCAGGCATATCTGGCAACTGAAGAGGAGCTTCCTCCACAACAAACTCATCATCATCCTCCTTTTCTTTATCAACAATAACGTTAGCGACCCCTTTTCCACTGCCAACCCTAACAAAAACACACACACACATAATATATAATGCACACTGTATGGAGTCAAACACTCATATATATTGGTTGCCATGTACATTCTCACCTTTCTGGAACAGGAACTTCTGCACTTCCTTGTCGTCTGACTCGAGGGGGTGCCGGACGAGCACTGCCTGGGCGAGGGATTCGCCTGCTAAACAAGTACAAAATAATATGGTAGTTATTCTATAATTTTTTTTCTATAAAAAAAGTAAATTGCACTTTCCCAGCATTAATCTACTTAATTATCTGAAAGTTGATACCGTGACAAATAGTGAAAAATAATTGGCTAAAGAGCCTCCACTAAATGCTACTAACGAGCCGTATAATTATGCAAATCAGCCATTTTGAGTAGGCAGCTGCACTGTTTTCAACGGTAGTCTAACAGTTCAAAAGTTTTTACCTAGTATGGTGGATGGCACATAGTACTCCTGAAAATGTGCAGGGTACTTAGATCTGCTGACCTAAAAGGATGAAGATATTTGGGGTGTCATTGCAGATTTAAGCCTGCTCTAAGGAGTTCAGCTAAAAAAAAAAAACAACACTAGTGTCCAGGCAGATCCGTGTTCAGAAAAGGTTGTACTCCTCAGTTTGTGGAGGTCTCTTAAAATATGAAATTATAATTGAAATAAAGGGTAAGAAAATGTATTCCAAGCTCATATGTTTATGATTAAATAACAAATAAAAAACAAACAAACACAAAAAGTATTGTAGAAGTGATACCTATATTGGCCAACAATAAAAATACATTGCAAGCTTTCGGAGCACCAAGGCCACTTCGTCAGGCAAAATACAAATGAAAGTTAGAAAGGCACAGCATATATTCTGTTAGATCAGTGAAAGGTATTCATGGGCAATAAATTAGGAAGTTACAGATAGATAAGAGATCAAATGTAGAGATAATACAATGAATTAGGGTGGGTTATAAATAGTCCAGGAGTCTGGATTCAGTCAGGTCACATAGTGTGACATGAAACCTGACCCTAAATTAAAGGAAAACTATACCCCCCAAACAATGTAGGTCTCTATTAAAAGATACCGAGTAAAACAGCTCATGTGTAAAACCCTGCTTCATGTAAATGAACCATTATCATAACAAAGTTTTTTAGTAGTATGTGCCATTGGGTAATCATAAATAGAAAATTGCCATTTTAAAAAATAAGGGCCGCCCCCTGAGATCGTAAGATTCACTGTGCACACTTACAAACCACATGTTAGGTCACATGAGCCAATTAACAGACAGAGTTGTGTCTTTTGCTTCCTCACTTCTTCCTGTTACAGTTAGTGTTGTAGTATTTCTGGTCAGGTGATCTCTGAGGCAGCACAGATAGAGTCACGAAATGGTGGCTCAAGGCAAGAGATGTAAAAGGGCAATATTTATGTAAATATATATTCCAGTTTGGTAAGATTCTTTAATATGTCATTCAATTTGATATGTCATTCAATTTGATATAAACTATCTGTTGCTTAAGTATTCATTTTGGGGGTATAGTTTTCCTTTAAGGCCCTGTCTTAATGTGTTAAATAACTCCATACATTTGAATTCATAAATCTTCCTTTCCCGTTCAGTTTTAAAGTTCCCTTTTAGAAGTAAGACCTGCATGTCCTGAAGACTGTGAATTTGACCGCAGAAATGCCCCACTGGTGTATCACATGATTTGGTGTTGATTTTATGTCTGTGATGGTTCTCCCTTGTGCGCAATTTTTGTCCTGTTTCACCAATGTATATATGCCTTATATACATTGGTCAGGTTTCATGTCACACCATGTGACCTGACTGAATCCAGACTCCTGGACTTTTTACAACCCTAATTCATTGTATTATCTCTACATTTGATCTCTATCTATCTGTAACTTCCTAATTTATTGCCCATGAATACCTTTCAATAATCTATTTTTTATCTATCATTTGTATTTTGCCTGACGAAGGGGCCTTGGTGCTCTGACAGCTTGCAATGTATTTTTATTGTTAGCCAATATAGGTATCACTTCTACAATACTTTTTGTATTTGTTTGTTTTTTTATTTGTTATTTTTGCTACTGGCTAACACGGTACCACAGTTTTTGTTTTATTTTTATGATTAGAAACAGAATGGGAAAGCAATAATGTAAATGTGTCAGGCGAAGCATATAAAATCTCCTTGAAATAACGAATTGTTTCTAATTTACTAGGAGCTAATTATTTGTGAATAAATGTAGGAAACTACCTCTGAGTCATGTTCGGTGACTGAACATCTAGATTTTCCTTAAAATCTGTAGCGGGGGGCTCTGAGGATTCTTTTTCTGTGAACATACAAAATATGTGAAACAATAACCATGTAGCCAATGTAACGTAACACAGACTCATTACATCAGATTTTAAGCTCTTTGGGCAAGAGTACTCAAATTTGTGTTATTAGATTTATGAGAGCCCACATTCTGTATGGGGGAACAATTGTATTTCTCTCAGAAATGCCCCGAAACAGGAGGCAGAGCCCAATGCAGGCAGCCATGATGGGGTAACATGTATTTACACAAAGTGCCCCAGCCTCACTATGCAAATGTGTGTTGAAACCACCCCCAGTGTTTTCCTACTACTGCTTGTGCAAGGTGATGTGTGTAAATACATGCCATGCAATGCACCAAGTGTATATGACCTAAATTTAAAAAGCAGATGGAACATATGAACTCATTATTAATATAAACATATTAAACTATTCAGGAACATAAAAGATCTTACCTTCTTCACTGTCCGACTCTCCTACAAAAACAAATGTATAACAAATGTGTAGTTAGTAAAGCACACAATAAGGAGATTGAGCAAGAATATACATAACGCCAAGTGCAGAGACAGCACATCTTTATAACAACACAGTGACAACTCTTCATTAGAATAGCAAGAAAATGCTTAAAAATACATTCTTTTAAATAAATCAGCAACAATAGTCAAATGAAAACTTTAATAAATGTAAGTTCATCTTGATTATTCTGCTGCTTTTTATAAATCCCTGGTATCTGGAAAAGACACGTGTACATGTATGTGCGTGTGTATCTCAATACAAAATAATATTTTTTCCAATAAACAGACTACAACCCTGATCCTGACCAGTACATGCTACAGAACTGAACATTAACCTATTATATACTGCTACACAACGGGCAGTTTGTTTGGCAGGGGACTAACTAGTGCTTACTATACAAATATGCCAAACTGGTCTGAGAGCAAATATGAATTGGTTGCTATATGTATTTGCTATTTGTATATGCTATTATGTATTTTAGCTATATATGTCCATCTGCGCACATTATAATTGAGACCAACTAAGCAGGTCACCTTTATTGCCAATTTGGTTGCAGAAAAAGACAAATCCAGAGTAGACTTATTTCTTCATCTTTATTTAACCCACACAAAGAGGTTTTTAACCCCCCCCAACTTAAATCTGTTTGTCCATTACTTTATAGGGTGGACCCTCAACCTGAAGCATAAAACCTGTAGCACTGACCTGAAATGTTCAAGTTCACTCGTTATCATTTCAGTTTAAGCTGCAATCCATACTGTGTAACTGCACTGACTTTACATTCACAGTCTCTGCTTTTTCTGCTTAATGCGGTGCTGTCATTTCATGGATGGGAGCAGACAAACAAAACTAACAATCACCCTCAAACCCGGACACAGATTTAAAAAAAAAAAAAAAAAACCTGCCCTATTACAATCAGCAGAAGCAAATAGGATAAAAAGTACTAATCTATGGGCCGTCAAGACTTTGGATTCTTTGCATTATTAAAGGTATAGTTCAACATTTAAGTTACTTTAATGATGCAGACATAGTTACATAATTTAAGGGGAACGATCACAAAATGAGAATTGAATATAAGCTTCATCATACTGAAATAAGAAGTTTTCTAAATAAAATCAATCAAAAGTTTGTACCATTTCCTTAATAAACTAATTTATCTTCACTATCCCTCTCTCAGCATCTTTTTCTAACAACTAACTGGTCCAATCAGAAAATGTTCCATTTACCACCACTCTTTGTAGTCTATCTTTTAGCCAGTTCTCTATCCAAGTACAAATACTATGTCCCAGGCCAACATTCCTTATAATCAGTAACCTTTTATGTGGCACTGTATCAAATACTTTAGCAAAGTCTAAGTAAATCACATCCACTGCCATCCCAGAATCGAGGTCCCTGCTCACCTTCTCATAAAAAGAAATTAAATTAGTCTGGCAAGAGCTATTACACATAAAACCATGCTGCCACAAACTTAGGGGCATGTTTATCAAGGGTCAAATTAAACTTCGAAATTTGAATTCAAAAAGACCAACTGAAATTAAGTTGAAGGTTTTTTTTTTTGGTTGAATGGGTCAGTTTTCGATCGAATATGTCCATATTCGGCCAAATTCGAATCGTACGAATCGAAGGAATAGCGTATTCGATAGAATTCAATTCAAAGTTTTTCCAAAAAGAAACTTTGATTTTTCCAAGTTGGTTCTAGGGGTCCCCCAAAGGCTAAAACAGCAATTCGGCAGGTTTTAGATGGCTAATGGTCGAAGTTGAATTTTTAAAGAGACAAAAAATTTCGATATTCGAATTTTCACATTTTTTTCAAATTTGAATCGAATTTAGACTATTCCCTAGTCGAGGTGCACAAAAATTAGTTTGAAATTCTAATGTTTTTCATTTGAAAATTCACCTCGACCTTTGATAAATCTGCCCTCTTACAGTATTGTGATTTGCTTTGAAGTCAAGTATTTTATCCCTTAAAAACCCTTTGAAAAACTTTAGGAATCTTAAGGAAAACTTTGCCCCAAAAACAAATACAGATAGTTTATATTGAAGAATCTTACCAAACTGGAATATATATTAAAGTAAATAACGCCCTTTTACATCTCTTGCCTTGAACCACCATTTTGTGATGGTCTGTGTGCTGTCTCAGAGATCACCTGACCAGAAATACTACAACTCTAAAAGGAAGAAGTGTGGAAGAAAAAGACACAACTCTTTGTGTCTTTTAATTGGCTCGTGTGATTTAACATGTATGGTTTGATTGGTTTTGTGTGCACTATGAATCCTATGATCCCAGGGGGCGGCCCTTATTTTTTAAAATTAGGATGACCCACTGGCACATACTACTAAAAAGTATATTATTATGAAAATGGTTTATTTACATGAAGCAGGGTTTTACATATGAGCTGTTTTATGCAATATCTTTTTATAGAGACCTACATTTTTCGGGGGGTATCGTTTTCCAATCTCAATAGAGACCATGCTATGTTCACTATTCCCTAAATGCTCACCCACGCAAATGCTAGAGATGAGTATAGTATTAGTTATTACCAGGTCCAAAAGTGAGTTATTCCTAGTAGGGGCTTGAATGAGCTGGAATAAAAAGTTGTCATTCAGCATATTTACAAACCCGCTAGCTTTTTCTGACTTGGCAACTCCATTACCCCAGTCAATGTCTGGATAATTAAAATCACTCATAATAATAACTTGACCTAGTTGTGAAGCCACTTCTATTTGTAAAAGTAGTTGGGCTTCATTCTCGTCACTTATACAAGGTGGTTTGTAACATACTCCAATGATTATTTTCTTTATTACCTTTTGCCCAGTCAAAATTTCTACCCGGAGGGATTCCACACCCTCACCAGTGCCAGCTATGGTTATTTCTTTAGTGCATAGACATAGATCTTATTTGGTGGTTATTAAATTATTAAGCTTTAGCTTAGTTTGTAGTTTTAAGAACTGATTGCTAGCAACCCTACCCTGGTCACCATATCAACCATGGTGTGAATGACTAAAGACTAGAAGATAAACAGAAGAGGACCTGAATAGAAATAAAAGGAATAACATGTAATCATTACTTGACAGCATTTCAAACTGGAATAATAGAGCAGGCAAATAATTCAAAACTATAAATAAATGCAAACTGTTCTAATTGAAAATCTAATTGAAAAAGACATTTTATAACAAACTAATTATATAAGTTAATTATATTATCAGTTATGGTGAACTACCTTTTTAAAGTAGTCAAATTTTTCATTTTAGCCAGATCCAAACTGGTCTCTTAAAATTGATCCCAAGATGTTCAAACTGGATTAACTGCACAACTAAATCCAGGCATGTATGGCCATCTTAACCCACTTATAAGTTCAGGCCACCAAGAGAAACTGTGGTGCCCCATACAACTAAAATGTTTAGGCCCCACTATGACTGGTGTAGGTCCCTTTTAAGTAGCACAAGGGCAAAAAAACTGCCTTGTTCTAGAGTGCGAATGCTCAAAGATCCCTCGGGTTTAAAATACACAAAGCCCCCTATAGTACTCCTGCCTGTACCCCCAAGGGCAAACCTGAATATGTTATTTTTCTGTTCTTTACACGTGAAAAAGTCATGTGCTACCCTGCTGAGTTACCAAGACATATTCTAGAATTTGGTGTTCGGTTCCCATTTATGTCCCAACTTTTGGACAGGGCATTTATTTCCTCATAATAAGGGATATGATATATACATATATATGAAAAAGTTGCCATACATTGCCTGCAGATTGTGCTCTTCATCTATTGCACTGGGCCCCCACTGGTAGGCAGGACAGAAAAACATACCTGTTCTGAAATGTTCATAAGCTGACTAAGCATTGTTGCACTGTGTATATTAAGGTGTTTGTCTCCCAGTGGAGCAGAACGTTCAGTGTCACCAAGACAAGTAAATAAAAGGCAGGTGATGATTTAAAGCAGGAGTTTTTAGTTTAACCAACAGAAATCCACGAAAATGCAAACAACATTGCATCCCAATAGGAAAAGTTCTTTATAAAAATAATTTGAAATAAAACTGTATTGTATCTTCTGTGAACTCATTCAAGAAAGAATGTTCTTATGTTTAAAAATATCCAGGGAGAACCCCCCCCCCTCCAAAGAAAAAGGTCAAATGCTATAGATATTTCATATAAAAGTATAATTTCTCCAGTGGCAAACTCTATGTTGGTAGTTTTGTGGGTCCCTACTAACGGTAAATGAAACCAAGTGTTGTGAAACAACAATATTATGTGAAGCACATAGTTGTAGGGCTGTTCTGATCATGATGTACACAAAGCATAATATTAACTAGTATAACCAAATTCAATATGTGGTAAAACATACAAGTATATGGCCAAAAATGTGTGTAATATCTTATTCAAAAACAGAGTGTGTTAATATGAAGTTGGCTTTGGTATTATAAAAGACTACTCTTTCCAGGAAGCTTTCCAAATAGGTGTTGAAACACTGTTGTTTGTAACTGCTTCCATTTAGCCATAAAAGCATTAGTATCCAACTACTTGGGCAATCAAGCCTGGCTCACAGTCAGTGTTCCAATTCATGACATGACAGGAGGTTCAGCTGGGTTGAGGTCAAGAGCTTTGTGCAAGAGAGTCAAATGTTTCCACTCCTGTGTCAGCAAACAAATTATGCACAAACCTTGTTTTGTTAATGGAGCATTATTGTGATTAAATAGGAAAATGCCTACCCCCAAACTTCGACAAAGCAGGAAGCACAGAATTATCAAGAATGCCATTGTACCATGATTGTTTCCTTTACCTGTAAACAGAGGCCAAACCTTGGAAAACGGCCAACAATTATTTTTTCACCATCAAACATTACAGTCAGCATTATGCATTTTTAATGTAGTGTTCTCCAGTAATCTGTCAATTACAGACTTGTCTGTCAGATGCTAGATGGTGAGACACCATTTAATACAGATCTATACATAAGCCTACAGATGGAAATTGATCTTTTTATTACCTTAGTGGGTGGATGTGGGTATATACAAAGGCTTAAAAAATATACAAGGTTTAAAGGGGACCTGTAACCCAGACATATAAAGTTGTATAATAAAAGTCCTTTTCAAATTAAACATGAAACCCTAATTCCTTTTTTTTCAGTTAAAACATGCATATCTGTTATAAATGCATTTAAAATTTCAGCTCCCCCTTCTTCCTTACCATCTCATTTTGTAACATGGGCATATACATCAGGTCCCCCATTCTGACACATAAACAAGATTGCCTTAAAGGGGAAGTAAAGTCTAAAATAGAATAAGGCTAGAAATGCTGTATTTTGTATACTAAACATAGACTTACTGCATCAGAAGTCTAATAAAACAAATGATTATGCTTTCAAAGTTGGCCATAGCGGGTCACCATCTTGTAACGTTGTTAAACATCTTTGCAAGACCAAGACTGTGCACATGGTCAGTGTGGTCTGGGCTGCAGCTTAGGGATTGTCATAAATTATCAAAACAGCACGAGTCAAATAATGTCTACCACAAGCCGATACAGCAAGACTGATTAATAATAAGCATAGAAGTGGATAATAATAAGCATAGAATAGCAATTACTTTCATTTTCCATTCTGCATATCCTAGATACCAATACATCATTGCACACATTCCCCCTCCTTCCTTACCATCTAATTTTGTAACATGGCCATGGGATCAGGTCCAAGATTTTAACAAGATTTTGGGATGATGCAACGCTTGCCTTAATAACCATGTTTACAAAATTGTACCTGCCTGCTTGCTGTCACTGTAAATTCCCAGACTGAAGGGAACAAGATTTAAATAGTTTATATAGTGTAAGAAAAATGTGGTTTGCTTGACTAACATGATAAAATAGGATTTGAAATTCTTTGTTAGGGTGATAGGTGCCCTTTAAAATATGCTCCAAATAATTTCTATAGTGCCAGTTCTTCAGTCTTGGTTGATGGGTGCAGTAGCAGCTAATAGCACCCAGGCTCACCTGATCAAGTGTGTGCCATCAAAGGAATAGAAAGTCCCAAACTTTACCTTTTTTTACCTGTGTGCCATATACAAAATGCAAAAAAAGTTCCTGTGCTAGATATGCGATTTCCTATTGGTAGCCCCTATGTGGACTGACAGCCTACATGAGGCTCTGTTTGGCAGTACAAGTGGCTTTATGCTGTTAAAGTTTGCCTTCAAGACAATAATTAAAAATAAGCACTTGTTTTGAGGCCAATGGTAGCAACAGTCAACAGGTTGCTCATGAGCTACTGGTTGGGGATCACTGCTCTAGAGAATAAAATGACTGTTACTTTAAAGCCTGCGTGGATAGAATGCAACCAAAGATCCTTTTATAGATGGACACAAACCAAATATTCCTTCACATCTTCCTACCACACAACCTGAAACTGACCCTATGTAGCTGTGTACCGGTCTTATTTTAATAGTATTTTTTTACAGTAGCTGACAAAGTGCATTGTATAGTCTCACCTTCCATATCAAACCTTGCTAGACGCCTCTCCCGTAATTTTGAAGCAGAAGGTCGCTCTGCCTTAACAGCATTTGAAAGCCTCTAAAAATAAAAGTAAAAAATGGATTTAGCAGCAGGGCTATTACTACTGCAGATTCCCAATCAATTTCAAAAGTGACACCAACCTAACCCTGTACATACATATTCAAAAATATAAATGTATCCTTTTTATATTGATTACATATTTTTTGGCACAGAGTAATACTGTGTGATGATAAGGATATGAGTTTGTTGCTAGACTAGAGGATGCAATCAGTTGTTGACAGTGAGATGTGAATGTTATTAACAGAGAAAGCAGCAAGAAAAACAGGAAAATGGGGAAGAGAAGAGGTAGTTAGATATGGTGTGGTGGAAGATAAGTATAAAATAGTGGACATTTAAAATATATTTCTCACTGTACTTAACTACCTTCACCAGCCAATTCTGTATGGTAGCCAAACAAGCAGACAGACACTATACGAGTTGCCATACAGTTGTGTGGTCACTTTCCTATTGTTCTGTTGTTCAGGCTCCTTTTCACATCCTCATCTGTTGGTGCAACAACCCATTGCTGACACAATGCTAAGAATGCACTAAATCCAGGATTTGGTTTGCTATTCGACTGAAATTCTGCTTTTTTTCAGCTGGATTTGGCTGAATCCAATTACTGGCCAAATCAAATCTGAATTCTTAAAATCACACAACTTTTCATCACACTAACAAAGAAATTTTGATTTTTTTTTTTTCTGTTCTTTTTAGCTCTTCTTTACTGTAATTTGCATATGTTAATTAGGGGTTGGATTCAGTTCAAGATTCAGCCGAATTCCAAAATATTAGATTCAGTCTATTCCTATATGCACTGGCAGATGGCAACTGAACCGGCATATATACCCAGATGGTCAGGCTTAATGCCCCATCAGATCTGGACATATGTGGCCAGCTTCAGAGTCTGGACTACTTTCATGTTTATGTATTGAATATCTAATCAAGAAATGAGATGAACAAATAGAAAGAGATTGTTAGGAACTTCTTTTTAACTAGAATGAATATAAGAAAGCTGGTCATGTTACAGACTGTTGATGAGCAAACAAAAATGGCTTCTTGTCACAAATTCCAAACTTGTTTTTATGCATGCACAAAGGAAATAGTTTATTAGTTTATTGTTTTATACAAGGACATTGTTTGAAAGGAATTGTTCAGTTTAAAAATAAAAACTAGGTAAATAGATAGGCTGTACAAAATAAAAAATGTTTCTAATATAGTTAGTCAAAAATGTAATGTATAAAGGCAGGAGTGACTGGATGTCTAACATAATAGCCAGAAAACTACTTCCTGCTTTGCAGCTCTCTTGGTTTCCACGGATTGGTTACCAGGCAGTAACCAATCAGAGACTTGATGGGGGTCAAATGGATCATAACTGTTTGCTTTTGACTCTGACCAGTATGCTAAGAATCGATTTCAAACTCACTGGACAGTTATGTCCCATGCAGCCTCCCTTATCTATACCGATCAGAGTTAGAGAGCTGAAAAGCAGGAAGTTGTGTTCTGTTCTGTTAGACACTGTCAGTCACTCCAGCCTTTATAGATTACATTTTTTAACTATATTAGAAACCTTTCTTATTTTGCACAGCCCATCTATTTACCCAGTTCTTATTTTTACACTGAACTGTTACTTTAAGGCAGTCTGCCATACTGTCATCAAACCTGAAATTGTAGACACTACATTGCACTAGAGGAGGAAGGTGTTAAAAAAATGCAGGTATTCAGCCAAGTTTTACCTCTTTATCTGCTGCAGATTTGTTTTCTTTCATAGGGTCCTCTAATGCCCTCTTGGTTGAATTATCAGATCCTTTAGACTAGTGATAGAAGAAAGGTTAGACACAACTAATCCTCAAATGCTGGGCACAGCTGGTCAGTGAGTGAGCAGATTAAACAGCATAATGAACCAAATGTCACTTCATTTACACTGACAAATATAAACTATACAATCTGGAATAGGAACATTGAAGCTTTGTTTTATATCCGTGTCTTAGGTGACTATAGAACCATAGACTTTAAGATTGTTCTCTCCCAAATGACCAATTCTTGTGCAATCTGACAAATGTCAAATTATTGTGAGGTTAGTGACCACCGAACAATCATGCATCAAACAATTTAAACAGGTTAGAAAATTTTCATTGGTCACAGTGAAATCTATCCATTGTCCAATTGTTTGCAGGGCCAAACAGGCAGCTAACTACAGTTTTCCTAGCTACTAGATGATATAGCTTGAAATAGTTTTTTTAGTTGTTGGACAAATCGTACATTTAAACGATCATTTCAAAATAAGCTTGGTATTACAATAAAGAAAAGATCTTTTAAAAATCCTAACATCTGACCACCTTTAGCTATAGATACTACCTCTTAGTTACTATCGGCAACTTTATGTGCATAACCCATATACTGATGCATCATGTGCTGCTGGTATACAACAAACTGGTATGGTACCATTTAAGGTAAGTGTTAATGCTTCTGGTGAGGCTGAATAAGTCGTGCAGTGATTGTTTACAATGCAGCAGTTTCTACTTACCTTACGCATTGTTTTTTCTTGCTCCTTGATTTTAATTTCTTCTCTTTCTCTTTGTTCATCCTCTATTGCGCGCTCTTTTCTTTTATCCCTTTCTGGATCCATCTCTTTACTACGCTCGTTTCCATAGTCTCTTTCCGATCCATTTTCTTTGATTCTGTCCTTCTCTTTCCTCCGGCTCCTATCACTTTTTCGATCCCTGGTTTTCTCCTTGATTTTGTTTCTCTCTGTATCCAACCTGGAATCTCTTGCTTTGTTCTTTTCTTTATCAATTTTTTCTCCTTCTCTCAAGCCATTTCTCTGTTCTTCTCCTACTCGATCTTTTTCACTCTCCTTCTTCCGCTCACTCTCTTTCTCTACATTTTTCCTTTCCTCTTCTACATGTTTTTCTCTCCTTTCTCTACTGCCACTTCCCTCCCTATTATCGGATTCCCTTTTGTCCTAAAACATATATGTATATTAAAAAAAGTATTAACTGGTGCTTTTGAACACACTTATCTGAATCACAAATAACTAGACTTTTCCCTTACTGCAAACCAGTTAATTGGCCCTTTAAAATTCCATATTAAATGGTAGAGCAAGCTCATTCTGACCTGTTTATTCCTCTTTCGATCCTTGTCTTTGGCATCTATGCTGACTTTGTCCTGAGGTTTGGAATTTGACTTCACCCTTGAGTCTGGCTTCTCCCCTGCCAAAACTCTTCTAACTGCTTCGTTACTGGACAGCTAGAAAACAATTAGGTTTAAAAGTATTTAAAATGAGTTTATAAAGCTCTAAGGGTCATACCACAGCACTAAACCTTGGCATCTAAAACAATTTTACAACACAATTAATCCAACTCATACAGATTCCTTTACGATTCACGGATTACATATGACTTTAACATATCATAGCATATGCAAAAAAGACTCAGATGAGGCTTGATGAAATAGTAACAGGCTTTTGGTGTTGGGGTGTCCACTAAATTGACAACATATGAACCAAGAAAAAGAAAACCAAAGGGACTTATCCCCACACTGCATAGGCCTGAAAAAATATATATATAAAACAAATAATAATAGGTAACAAAGTAAAATAAAAAGCAATTTTTATTCACCACCATGCCATATTGAAAACAGTGAAATTAAAACCATTTAAAATAATGAGCAGCGCTGCATATGGAAATGAAGGGATCCCTTCTACCAGGACAAAACCCAAAAGCTGGTTATATTAACCAACAAAGGGAAAATTAGCATGCTATCTAATATGTTGATGTGTTGGTAACAAAATTATAATGAAAAAGTTCGGAGCAAGATAGTACATGTACGTTTTAAAATGCAATAATTCAGTAGAATTCAATTAGATGAGTCCATCTTGATCCTGAAAGAAAAAATTCCAAAGTTCTAAGATAGACAGCATGTGAATATTCCCCTACTTCATATTGTCTGAAACGGATTGGCAGGAAGGGGGGGTAGAACCCCGAAGTCTCCGGTATTAGAGGGTCAGTGATTGAAAGACTCCAATCCTTGGGTTGGTGCTTACTGGACGTGCTGGGGCTTCTAAAGGCCGGAAGAAAGGGTTAACTCGCCTCCAATGAGTAATGGCGATAAACCTTCAAGGTAAAAGTTTCACGGCATGTGTTGCCAGGGATTTCCCAAATGTTCGCAAGTGCCACCACTTCTTATAACGGTTCTGTAGCCCTCATAGAAAATGAAAATATACAGGCCTTGGCCTCCCCCAGTCACGCCAGAATGCAGTCCAAGAACCTCAGGGTTCGGCGCTGCACTGGACGCAGGGGGTCCCTTCTTGGACTGCATTCTGGCGTGACTGGGGGAGGCCAAGGACATCACCAACACACAGCCGCTGTAAGGAACCACGGCCATATCTGCGAGCACAACCCGCGAGACGGTCTGTATATTTTCATTTTCTATGAGGGCTACAGAACCGTTATAAGAAGCGGTGGCACTTGCGAACATTTGGGAAATCCCTGGCAACACATGCCGTGAAACTTTTACCTTGAAGGTTTATCGCCATTACTCATTGGAGGCGAGTTAACCCTTTCTTCCGGCCTTTAGAAGCCCCAGCACGTCCAGTAAGCACCAACCCAAGGATTGGAGTCTTTCAATCACTGACCCTCTAATACCAGAGACTTCGGGGTTCTACCCCCCCTTCCTGCCAATCCGTTTCAGACAATATGAAGTAGGGGAATATTCACATGCTGTCTATCTTAGAACTTTGGAATTTTTTCTTTCAGGATTGAATTCTACTGAATTATTGCATTTTAAAACGTACATGTACTATCTTGCTCCGAACTTTTTCATTATAATTTTGTTACCAACACATCAACATATTCGATAGCATGCTAATTTTCCCTTTGTTGGTTAATATAACCAGCTTTTGGGTTTTGTCCTGGTAGAAGGGATCCCTTCATTTCCATATGCAGCGCTGCTCATTATTTTAAATGGTTTTAATTTCACTGTTTTCTATATGGCATGGTGGTGAATAAAAATTGCTTTTTATTTTACTTTGTTACCTATTATTATTTGTTTTCTATATATATTTTTTCAGGCCTATGCAGTGTGGGGATAAGTCCCTTTGGTTTTCTTTTTCTTGGTTCATATGTTTAACATATCATAGATGCAGTAGAAAACAAACTATGAAATACATATATTGATAACCATGATGCTATACAATCTTTTTGTTTTGTTGAGTTTTTTGGACTTAGGCCTATTTGTGTGCACAGCCACCCCCTAAAGTGCAAAACAAGTTTATCAATATATGAAACACCGCTGTGACAAAGTACTTCCAAAAAGGTACATACACAGTAACTGCTAAATGTCACCCTGACTGGCCTTCAGGGTCGGTACACCTTTCCGTGGACAATAGTTCCCCAAGGGTAAGCAGCCCCACAGTCTGGCAACCACTGAATTATATTATATTGGTATTAAACATGTCAGCAGTCCAGAGTGGAAAATCCCTTGGCTTACCTTTTCCAAGCAGCACTTTCCTATGGCTTGAAGCAGCTCATTGGTTTTCTCTGGTTCATGCCCAGCCACAATTCGGGCAGGTTTTACAGCCAGTGGCTCTCCAGTTACCAGTGCAATAACATCAACAGCCTTTTGTAAAAAGTTGATCTTGGCATCTTTTTCCTAAAAGAATTTACAAACTGTGATGAAATGTTAATCGACAATCCGCTTCATATACACTTAATGCACTGCTAAAGTTCAGAATAATAGCAGTTGGACATCACTAACCTCGTTAATCACTATTTATATTAGAAATTATATTTCTACATGCCAATAATTTACTAGTAGGTGTAGTAGAGTAAACCAACAGACCCAACAGCCATGACATGCATGCTGTGGATTCTGTCATTAATTGAGGTTTGTTCCAAATAATAGTAGTGTTCAAAATAATAACAACTTGTTCTAAATATTAGCAGTGTGAAGCCACAGCTACAACCAGATCAACCCTTACCTGCTCTCAGTCCCAATAGAAAGAGAGGGACACATTCTGAAATATCCCCTCTGAAATAGCCCCTCCTGCCTAGCTGCTTAATAAGAATGTCTAAACTTCACTTCAACAGAACAGTTAGGGAAACCTACCTTTACATTATCTGATTTAAGTTCTGAGTCTGTATACAGTCCCTGAAAGAACCCAGTTGTCCTGATCACCTGAAAAAACGTTAAAAAAAATGTATTAAGACGTTTTTGTTGATATCTTCTGCCCCAATAGCTAAATCAATTGCACGCTTCTCCAGGTAGTAGTGCAGTAAATGATATAAGACCACTGATGTGCTCATGGATCCTTGTATATGTATCATAAGGGTATTATTCTGATCCACAGTGTATTTTAAGAATCCAAAACCATAAAGTCAATTTAAACAAAAAGGGAAAGAAAGTGAAGAGTAGCTGGAACCATTCCACTAAACATACAAGCACACAGGTTTATAGCTACTAGCCCTGGAAAGCAGGGAATCCCAGAACAGAATTATATTGATACTCTTACATACTGTAGTATAGCAGATTTGGTAGAATGGCGAGGGCAGGACCACTGGACCTGGATTTTGCCAGATGGGGCTCCCAACTGGCCTGCTGTAATGTGCAGGCCAAGAATCAGCTACTACACTGGAATAAGCCAGTGCTTGGATGCAGGTCCACGTTGCGGGTTTTGGTGAAGAATTGCCAAATCAGCTATATGCCTGCACCCGGGCCGACACAATTGTTTCGGGTGCAGGTAGGACAGGTGGTAGGGGCTGATTCTCTGCCTGCATATTTTAGCAGGATGATTTGGAGCCCCATCTGGCATTTCCTTTTTAATTCCTTATTTATTCCTGTATTATTATTATTTTCAGCCTTGTCTAGCATTAGCTTAAGAGTTATTTGTAAACGGAATTGCTAATAAAAGCAGAATTTAGTTAATCTATAACAATTAACAGAGCTACAAATAAAGCACGCATGGGCAAGGCATTGTAGAAACTGAAGACTTGTCTGGAACAGGGCAGGATTCTGCAACACTGTTTAAAGAGTCAGAAACAGCAGTGCAGGAAGGGACAAATAAATACTGCAATTGCAATTACAATTATGTTAGAAAAACTTAAATTTAATTACAGAAATACAGTTTGCTCGGTCAAACATGGGCTCAGAGACCTAATCTATTCCTAGTACACTCTCAGAGTGGTCTCTTCAGTTATCAGGATCCCTAGAAACAGTGCATTTAATATGAAATTAAAGGGGTTGCTCACCTTCAAATGCCTTGTTGATTATTTCACCAGAAATATGACTTTTTCCAATTGATTTCTATTTTCTGTATTTTTTTCTAATATTGAAGTGTAAAATTTAATTTTTCACCTTCTAAAGCAGCTCTAAATGGATTCATTTAGTTGATACATTTGTTATATTTGTCTCTGTAAAATCCTTGAATTTCATTACAGGCGGCTTTTGGAATAGATACAATAGTGCTAATACTCCAGAGATGCTGGAGAAAAATGAATCAACTAAATGTTGCAAAATTGTAGTTTAGAGTCTGCACCTGAATTACTGAGCTGCCAGACTGAAACACCAGCGACATTAGAGGAGACATATAGGATAAATGATAAAACTCTAATTTTGTAGGCAATTATGAGTAATATTTGGTGTTGCTTTTACATGGTGCTAAAAATTAATATTATCTTTAATATCCCTTTATATGTTCACTGGTCCCTGTCTTTGTTTCAAATGAGGGCTGGGCATGTCCTAACAGTCCCTGCCAGAAGCACAGTAGGAGGAGGGGACAGCCAATCACAGCCCTGCAGTCACACAAGCAAAGACAGGCTTTGGATCCCTATCAGGTCCTGCTAGCTGCTGATTGGGTTCTGTCCTACTGAGCAGCCTCTGGCTCCCCTAGACAGTCTGGGAATTCAGGGAGCAGGAAGTGGAAGAGAAGGGAGGGATTATTAGGGTCTTTGCAGAAATATTCAATAAATCAGCCTGAAGCACTACTTTTTTTAAGTACAATATCTAAATTAGCATAACGCACTGATTTTTACTAAATTTTTACACTGAATGTCTCCTTTAAAAAAAAAATAAAATAATGGAAAGTAGTTGGAAAAAAAAATCTTTATTTCTGGGGAACAATCTGAAATCAATTGAACTGAAAAAAGTGTATGGAAGGTGAACAGCCCCTTTAACATTGTGCCTGATAGAGGAGATGCGTTGGGTGGTTTCGCAACATGTCACAATGTTGGTCCAATCGATAGAGCCAGTGATGTAGGAGGAATCCCAGACTGACACTGAAATGTCCCACATCTAATAGTTCCATGAGGTTTGCACATGGCCATTTAAAGACATAATGGGAGCAGACTGGTACACTAGGGGAGGGCATGGGGATAGAGTCAGTAATGTGAGTGACAGTCTATGGATGCCTGATTGTGCAGCCCTATAGTATTGTTGGATCATATTGGAGATGCAGTTTGAAAACCACAGACTCAGTATGTCATTCTGGGTGATACCCTACACACAGCCCTTTCAGCTGCTGCTCCCAACTCTCTGGCTGAATGTGGGATGTGAGAGTTGCAGTTTGACAACAGCTGGGCGGCCACAGGTTGCACATGATCCCATGAGTGGAAAAATAAAATAGCTATTTCCCTCCTGGCACACAGGTGAATGGCGTCTCTACTCTGCACTAAGGCCGGCCCTCGATTCGTCGGTATAATGATAAAAAGCTTTTACATTTGCCTAAGCTCACTAAGCAAACAGAAGCCCACGTTCTCACCTCAGTCAGGATATCGTGCAGATAGCGGAATGGAGGTTTCCCCAGCAGTTTCTCAGTCAGAGGAGGTTTCCGAATGACTTTTCCCAGGGTTTCCAGAGTGCGCCCAATAACCGCAGGGTCCATCTCGCTGACAAGTTAAACGCCCGACCCTCCGTCCCCCGAACTTGCAGCGACCACTTTCTGGCTACGGTCTTTTCCAGCGCCAGGCAACCCCGTCTTACCCACAAGCCATCGCGCCCTAACAACTGCGCATGCGTCGCCTCTCCCGTTACTAAGCATCCGCTGTCATGGGAACTAACAATAACATAGCGCGGGTGGAGTTCTAGTCAGGTGATTGCACAGGGGGGCGTGAACCAGAAAGGTGTGAGACGCAATGTCCTATATTTTCTGTTATTTAATGTATCGTATCATGTTAAAAATGGGGAAAAGGTGGGAAATGATCAATAATCAAATGGACTGTTTAGACTACGTTCAACATTTACACCAAATGATAAACAATTCCAAGGCCCGTGGGCTGCTGTGTTATTATGTATCCAGATGAGCTAACAGCTGCCTGTATAGATTGTGAGAGCCCCTCCTGTAGTGTCGGAGTCAGACTTTTTCCTAAGAGATTCATAAAAAACCAATTACTAGGATTTGATTATTTTATGGCCTGTAAAATTTTGGAATGAGATATTTTCCCGAAACTGTTTATCAGTGGTGTTGAATGGTGCCCCATTCCTCCTAAACTTGCCCTGAGGAATAGAGTCCATCCATGAAAGCATTTGAATTCTGTCCCACCTGGGGCTAATTCTTCTCCATCAAGACCACAACCAACGCACACGTCCCCATAATGCGGCTGGACGGCATGCCGCTCCTATTTTTTGCCGCCCTAGGCCCGGGCCTATATGGCACAAATCCGGGCCTGACTATACTCTATTCTTCCATTATTAAGCCCCTTAAATAAATAGGGAATGACCATGAAATTGGCCAAATGTTTAGAAGCAAGAGGCCCACTGACACCTGGGCCCACTGGGAGTTTTCCTGGTATCCCAGTGGGCCAGTCTGACACTGCATGTAATGTGTGTCCTGCATTGGGTTGGATACCCACAGAATACCCACAATATGATTGTGGGACTTGGCAGGATTGCACTTAATATGCCCAGTGTGTGAATAGCCCCAATTTGCTACAGTGAGGGGGGAGGGGCAACAGGCGGCTAATCTACAAGAAAAACACCAAAACTGAATCCCAGGGCCGGGTTTATATACCGGGCACGCCTAGGCCTGCTGTCGTTTGTCGCCCCTGTCCCCTCCCTTTTAGCAATGGAGATTGGCGCACAGGAAATTTAAGAAACTTTACAAAAAAGAAAAATTAGATTGAATGAACATAAGAGTACAATCAAAAATTATAAACCAGACCAGGAACATAGAAGTGAGAAGGAAACAGAAAAAGGTTAAACAAATAGACAATATTAGCATTAGGCAGGAAATGAAAATAAGAAAAAAAAATTGTTACAAAGGGAATGTTACTGGATATGGAGGGTGGAAAAAGTGTACCCAAGGGGCCTTGGAATCTGAGTTGGTTTTTGTAATATGCTTTATGTAATATGCTATTTTAATTATGCCTATTAATCCAGATATTTATACTTTTATCTACAGATAACTGGCCAGGCAATAGATACACATACGATTAATGGTAAGATGCCCAGCTGCTAATGTAGTAACATACTGTAGTAAGTTAGGTTGAAAAAGACAAATGTCCATCGAGTTGAGCGTTTTAAGTCTATATAAAACCTGCTAGTTGATCCAGAGGAAGGCAAAAAAAAACCCTTATACTATGAGCTATCATACCCCTGTACCCTCACTTGCTAAAAAGCTATCCAACCCTTTCTTAAAGCTATCTAATGTATCAGCCTGTACGACTGATTCAGGGAGAGAATTCCACATCTTCACAGCTCTCACTGTAAAAAACCCCTTCTGAACATTTAGCTGGAATCTTCTTTCTTGTTATCAGCAGTGGCAGAACTACCGGGGGAGCAGGGGGTGCGAGCAGGCCAGGGCCCGCACCCCCTCAGGGCCCCCCAGCAGCCCGTGCGCCACTGACAAATGTGGGCAAATGCGGCCATACGGAGGGGGGCGGGGCCCAGCTGCGCATCACGCACCAGGGCCCACCCCCTCTAGTGACGCTACTGGTTATCAGAATGGGTGACCTTGTGTCAGCTGGAAAGACCTACTGGTGTAACGATCGCCGCCCGGAGCAGGCCCAGGAGCTCCGGGCGGCGTGTCCATCCTTGCCGGCGTCGCTCCCAAAATGGCGGCGCCCATGGCCGCCACGTGGGTAGCGGCGCCGGGCGATGACGTCAGCGCGCCGACGTCGGCGCAGGAGCGTCGATGACGTCAGAATGGCGCCAAATTTGAATATAAAAGCTCCAACTAGACACCAGTATGGCGCCCAAGAATAGGATTACTTTCCTGAAGCATATCCTGGGTTCCCTGTGTGCCTTATTGCCTAATCTTGTTCCTGCCTTGTATCCTGACCCCTTGCCTGGACTTTGGACCTTGTGTGTATTCTGCCTGCCTGTGAACTCTTGCCTGATCCTGACTATTCTTCGTTTAACCCTTTGGACACCGCGACCTTGTACCCTCAAGAGGGCTTCCTCCTTGATCCTGACAACCTCCCTGGAGGGAGCTCCCGGCTCCCTGACATTATTCTTGGGCCATGGATCCCACTGAGGAAGCTCAGCCAGATTTCGGCAGGGCCTTTCGGGGCCTGCATTCCCGCATGGAGGCATATGAAGCCCGGCAGAATTACGTGGGACACACGCTGGAGGCGATCCTGGAAAAGCTCTCCTTGTTGACACCAGCGCCCCTCCTGCCGGCACCTCCTCCGCAAGCGGCTGCTGCCATGGCTACCCACCCCTCCACTTCTGGTCCACATATTCCTGCTCCGCCTCTCTACGATGGCGATCCTCAAGCCTGTCGAGGATTCGTGAATCAGTGCCAGATTCGCTTTGCCCTGCACCCCACTGAATTTGACTCTGAACGTGCCAAGGTGGGGTTCGTGATTACTCGTCTGGCAGGGAAAGCTCTCGAGTGGGCATCTCCACACTGGGAGAAGCAGTCCCCACTGATGGATGACGCAGAAGCATTTCTCAAAGAATTCCGGATCGTCTTCGATGCTCCCGGCCGGGTGACATCCGCTGCTTCCCGTCTGTTCCAAATCCGCCAAGGGAGTCGCAGTGTAGCAGAGTATGCTATCGAATTTCGTACACTTGCTGCTGAGACTCGTTGGAACAACGACGCATACCATACTGCATTTTATAATGGTCTCTCCCTCCGCATCAAAGATGACCTGGTCTCCTGTGAATTACCCACGCAACTTGAGGACCTCATCGCCTTAGCAGTCAAGGTGGACACTCTTCTGAGAGAGCATCAAAGCCTGAGAGATCGTGTCAGGAAGTTTCAACCCATATTGGCACCCCGCTTCCAGAGGCCTCTCCTGCAGGCTCCCGTCACCCCGCCTGACCGAGCATCCATTTCTCTCCAGGAGGAACCCATGCAAGTGGGAAGAACTCGCCTCACTGAACAAGAGAGACTCCGTAGACGGATGTCAGGCCTGTGTCTGTATTGTGGCGGACATTCCCACTTCGCCAATGCCTGTCCTGCAAAGGCTAAGAGTTTTGTACCCCGAGGTATGTCTATGGTAACTCATGTAGGGGGCACTACTCAAAAGTCTCGTGATAAGTCTCAGGAGAAGACCCTAGAAAACTCACACAGGTTTCTCCTTCCCTTCCAGATTCGTCTGACTGATAAGACCATCTTCGGGAATGCTTTCATTGATTCCGGTGCTGGGGGTAACTTCATAGACGCTCTCTTTGCTAAGCACATGGGAATTCCCTTATTCCCTTTGCCTTCTCCCATGCGGATCGTCGCCATAGATGATAAACCCCTGGAGTCTGTACTCACGATGACCACTGGCGAACTACCCGTGCAGGTTGGGACCCTGCATAGAGAGAGACTTTCGTTTCTTATTATCTCTTGTCCCGCTGTTCCAGTTGTTTTGGGTCTCCCCTGGCTGCGCCTGCACAATCCCACCATAGACTGGTCCACAGGTCAGGTTTCTCGTTGGAGCCCATTCTGCCAACAGCATTGCCTTCCTGCAAAACCCCTCAAGAAGGTAACTATCTCCTCAACCGAGTTAAAATCTCTTCCCTCCTGTTATAAGGAATTCTCCGATGTGTTCTGTAAAAAGTCTGCGGAATTCCTTCCTCCACATCGTTCCTACGACTGTCCTGTCGAACTCCTGCCAGGAGCCATGCCCCCTAGAGGTCGCACTTACCCTCTCTCTCCTGCAGAGACTACCGCAATGAAGGAATACATCCAAGAAAATCTCCAGCGGGGGTTTATCCGCCCTTCTACCTCTCCTGCAGGGGCTGGGTTCTTCTTCGTGGAGAAGAAGGACGGAGGCCTTCGGCCATGTATAGACTACCGGGGCCTGAATAAAATCACTGTAAAAAACAGGTACCCATTGCCCTTGATTGCAGAGCTCTTCGACCAGCTGAAGGGGGCGAAGATTTTCTCTAAGTTGGATCTCCGGGGGGCGTACAACCTCATTCGCATCCGTGAGGGTGACGAATGGAAGACGGCTTTCAACACTCGTGACGGGCACTATGAATATCTCGTTATGCCCTTCGGCCTATGCAATGCCCCTGCCGTCTTCCAGGAGTTTGTTAATGATGTGTTCCGAGATCTCCTAGGAAGGTTCGTAGTCGTATATTTGGACGACATCCTGATCTTCTCCAAGGACCTTGAAAGTCATCGCTCCCAGGTGAAGGAGGTACTCTCTCGTCTGAGGAAGAACTCTCTCTTCGCCAAGTTGGAGAAGTGTGTCTTCGAGGTATCCAAGATCCCCTTCCTAGGGTACATTATCTCTCCAGAGGGATTTGAGATGGACCCCGTGAAAGTGTCGGCCATCCAGGAGTGGCCTCTCCCACTGAGTACCAAGGCAATCCAGAGATTCATCGGATTTGCTAATTATTATCGACAGTTTATCCGGGGGTTCTCTTCCCGCATTGCACCTATCCTGGCCCTCATCCGGAAAGGGGGTAAACCCAGCTTGTGGCCCCCATCTGCCATTGAAGCTTTTCAGTCCTTGAAAGAGGCCTTCACATCCGCTTCTGTCCTCCGACACCCCAATCCTGAACTACCCTTCTGCATCGAAGTTGATGCTTCTGAAGTCGGAGCCGGAGCCATCTTGTCTCAGAGACATCCCGCTGATGGGAAGTTGCACCCCTGTGCTTATTTCTCCAAGAAGTTCTCGTCCGCAGAACAGAACTACGACGTCGGGAACCGAGAACTCTTGGCTGTTAAACTTGCCCTTGAAGAGTGGCGTCACCTCTTGGAGGGTTCTCTGATTCCTGTTCAGATTTACACCGACCATAAGAATCTCGAGTTCATCCAGTCCCTCAAGAGGCTAAACCCCAGACAGGCAAGGTGGGCTCTCTTCTTCTCTCGATTTAATTTTATCTTGACTTATCGCCCAGGCTCCAAGAATCGGAAGGCCGATGCCTTGTCTCGTAGCTTCACTCCGGTGGACCGTTCTCCTGAAAGACAAGAGCCAATCATCCCTCCAGTCAAGATTATTGCCTCCCTGTATCCACAGTTTGCCGACCAAATCCTGGCTGGTCAGTCTTCTGCTCCTTCAGATACTCCCATTGGGATGGCATTTGTTCCTCCTGAGCTGCGTCTGCCTATCCTGCAACAGACCCATTGCTCCAGGCAGGCCGGACACCCTGGCCCAGCTAAGACTCTTGAACTCTTACGACGCCTGGTCTGGTGGCCTGATATCCGCAAGGATGTGAAGGACTTTGTTGCTGCTTGTAATGTTTGTGCCACGTCCAAGTCAAGTCACTCCCGCCCCAGTGGGTTACTACAGCCTTTGCCGGTTCCTTCCCGTCCTTGGACCCACCTGTCCATGGATTTCATTGTCGAACTTCCTCCCTCCTGTGGGAACACTGTGATCTGGGTTGTCATTGATCGCTTCTCCAAAATGGCCCATTTCATCCCTCTGAAGAAGTTGCCCTCTGCGGTGGAGTTGTCCCAGCTATTTATCCAGTACATCTTCCGCCTGCATGGTTTCCCGGTGGAGATCGTCTCCGATAGAGGCACCCAGTTTACTGCCAAGTTCTGGCGTTCCTTATGCAAAGACCTGGGAATTGTTCTTCAGTTTTCATCTGCATACCACCCGCAGACGAATGGGGCAGCTGAACGTGTCAACCAAGCCCTGGAACAGTTCCTGAGGAACCATGTATCCCTCTGCCAGGATGACTGGTCTGATCTCCTCCCATGGGCGGAATTCGCTCATAATAATGCTTGTCATTCCTCTACAGGAAGGTCTCCGTTCATGTCGGTATATGGTCAGCATCCTCAAGCTTTTCCCCAAGACTTTGTGCTATCTGACGTCCCGGCTGCTGACGATGCCGCAGCCCATATGTCTGCTATTTGGGCTGCTACCAAGTTGAACCTAGAGAAGAGCGCTCTTGTTCATAAGACTTTCGCGGATCGTCGTCGAAGATCCTCTCCTCTCTACAAGGTGGGTGATAATGTCTGGCTCTCTTCCAGGAATATCCGGTTGAAGATCCCTTCTCCCAAGTTGGGTCCAAAATTCGTGGGACCATTTCCCATCTTGGAGATAATCAACCCTGTGGCTGTCAGACTCCAGCTTCCACCAGAGATGAGAATCCCCAACGTGTTCCACGTGTCTCTGGTGAAACCCGCCATCACCAACCGGTTCTCTGGCGGTCAGTCTCCTCCTCCTGCCATCTCTGTGGAGGGTCAACTCGAGTACGAGGTGGAGAAAATCCTAGACTCCAGAGTCTCCAGAGGGTCCCTTCAGTACCTCATTCAGTGGAAGGGCTTTGGCCCTGAAGAATGCTCCTGGGAAGGACACCGTGATGTTCACGCTCCTCGTCTAGTGAGGGAGTTCCATTCCAAGTTTCCCCAGAAGCCAAGTCCTGGTGGTCCGGAGGCCCCCCGTGAGGGGGGGGGTACTGTAACGATCGCCGCCCGGAGCAGGCCCAGGAGCTCCGGGCGGCGCGTCCATCCTTGCCGGCGTCGCTCCCAAAATGGCGGCGCCCATGGCCGCCACGTGGGTAGCGGCGCCGGGCGATGACGTCAGCGCGCCGACGTCGGCGCAGGAGCGTCGATGACATCAGAATGGCGCCAAATTTGAATATAAAAGCTCCAACTAGACACCAGTATGGCGCCCAAGAATAGGATTACTTTCCTGAAGCATATCCTGGGTTCCCTGTGTGCCTTATTGCCTAATCTTGTTCCTGCCTTGTATCCTGACCCCTTGCCTGGACTTTGGACCTTGTGTGTATTCTGCCTGCCTGTGAACTCTTGCCTGATCCTGACTATTCTTCGTTTAACCCTTTGGACACCGCGACCTTGTACCCTCAAGAGGGCTTCCTCCTTGATCCTGACAACCTCCCTGGAGGGAGCTCCCGGCTCCCTGACAACTGGTAAATAAAGCATTAGAGAGATTATTATATGATCCCCTTATATATTTATACATAGTTATCATATCACTCCTCAAGCGTCTCTTCTCCAGCCTAAACAATCCCAACTTAGCCAGTCTATTCTAAGAGCTGAGATTTTCCATGCCTTTTGCCAGCTTCATTGCCCTTCTCTGGACCCTCTCTAATTCAATAGTGTCCTGTTTGAGCACTGCAGACCAAACTGTACGGCATATTCTAGGTGGGGTTTTTGGAGTAAATGTATTGGCTCACTGGCAACCTGATGAAGGGAGGTGTAGACCCCCAAAACTTTTTTTCTGTACTTTATGTGGCAAATCTGTAAAGGAATAGTTGCACATCAAGAAGTGGTGAAGTGATGTGACCTTCTTTAGAGTAGTTTGCAAGGAAAGCTAATACACTTCTGCTTTAAAGCAGCCTTGTCTACAGATGGCCCTTTGCTCCCCTTGGGGCTCTTGGATCTTATTCCATGGCTGATATGGATTGCTTCTACAAATATTTTTCTGAGTTTCCACCTTTTTTTGGATATCTGTAGTATAGATATTTTTTCATTGGTTAAAGGGATAGTTTACCTTTAAATGTACCTTTAGTATGACAGACATTAATAGTCTGAGACAATTTGCATTTGGTTTTCATTTTTTTTTGTGTTTTTTTTTTTTTTTCAGTTATTTAGCTGTTTTTGTTCAGCAGCTCTCCAAATATACTAAAATAAACTTAGTAGTAGTAACTACCCCTTTAACATTCAGTTTACCATAATGACAATCCTTACACACAGGTTTGTACAGTTTTGGAAAACAAACAGTGATAAGAGTGTGTTGCAAGATGGCTGCTATACATGTGTGTATGAAACGTTTACCAGCCAGAAGGAGTGTTTAACCTTTAAATAAAGAGCAACATAGGTCTAACTAGAAATACATCTATAGCATCTGGAGTATGGAGGGAAATGATCATAATCAATGAACACAGAATAGATTCAAGCAAATTGAAACCTCTTCACTAGATCTTCTTTAAAGGGTTTGTTTACCTTCCAAACACTTTTTTTTCAGTGCAATTGTTTTCAGATTCTTCACTCTTTTTTCAATTGCATTCCATGTTTTATTTCTTACCGTTTTTCCAAAATTGAAGTTTAAAGGAGAAGGAAAGTCATTTTATATTTGGGGGGGCCAAAAGTTAGGCATCCCCAAGTGATTGTATTTACTTACTTGACATTCTGGGCTGGTGCTCCTATCAGCAGAAAAGTGCACCGGCCTGTGGGTTCTTCCAGCCCGAATGAGTGATTGTTTTCCTGCTTCTGCGCATGCACAGTAGATCGAAAAGCCAAACTTTAATGAAAAAGCCGGCTATTCTTTGTACTGAGCATGCGTCTGCCCCAGGAAATTTGAAGAGCGAAGAAGCAGGAAGAGGATCGCTCCAAGGCCGGTGCTCCTGTCTCTGGTGTTTTTGTCTGGCAGCTCAGTAATCCAGGTGCGCATTCTGAACTGTTACAATTTGCTACATTAGTTGATACATTTCTCAGCAGCATCTGTGGAATATTAGCATCTACTGTATCAATTATAACAGTTCTGTTTAATGAAACGCAGGGATTCTGCTCAGCAGGGGCAAACACAAGAAAATGTATAGTCAGTGACCCTCTTCCAGAGCTGCATTAGAAACACATAAGAAGAAAAAAATAAAATTTTAAATGGTAATACGGTCACAAAGAAAATAGAAAGTAATGGGAAAAGCTCTTTACTTCTGGTGAATTATCTGAAACCAACGGAACTGAAAAAACAGTAATGTAACTAGAGGGGGGTGGGCCCTGGCAATAAGGGCCCTGGCAATAATACGGCCGGAATCAGTGGCGCGCCAGCTGCCAGGGGGCCCTGAGAGGGTGCGGGCCCTGGCCCAATCACACCCCCTGCTCCCCCGGGAATTATGCCACTGTAAAAAGTGTTGGAAGGTAAAGGGGCAAAAAAAAATACAATGACGATTTTTATTTCTTCATATGACTGCATACTTATATAGCAGTTCCTTGTTAGCCTGGCCCTGTAACTCACCTGTGGCTAGTGGTGGCAACTGAGGGCACGAGAAGGCCTCCCCCTTGTTTTTAAACACATCTTCCTCTAGGTGTATTGTAGTACAGCTACCAGAAACAATTAACAACAATCATCTGTTAATGGTCTGATGCAAGTTGTAGCCCAGCAACTTATGCAGCAACTTATGTCACACTGGTAATGATCTGTTGTGTTTTAAAATGTTATCTGCCAATGCATTCAATAGTAATTGCGTGAGCTGTTGGTCTGAATGAATGGAAGATGGCCATTTATGTGTATATCTACACTATGGCCTCTTTATATCAGTTAGATAATGTAAATAATCAGATCGTTTATGGCCAGGGCCGGATTTACATAATGGGCACCCCTAGGCCCACAGCTGTTCATCGCCCGTGTCCCCTTCCCTTTATTCGTGCAGATTTTCATCATCTGGACTGGAGCAATGGGGATTGGTGCACAGAAATTTAAAAAATTATTGTATCTCCAGCGCATACCCAGAGTTTTTGAACCAATGTGGGTGTGGTTGGGCAGCATACCGCCCCCTAAAATCATGCCACCCTAGGACCAGGCCTAGGTGGCCTTTCCACAAATCTGGGCCTGTGTATGGCCACCTTAAAGGAGAAGGAAAGGTTAAAAGTAAGTAAGCTTTATCACAAAGGTCTATATAAATACACCAGCAAACACTCAAAGTAATGCTGTGACTTGGGAAAACAAAGTGCCGCGAGTGCCATCCCTCTGTCGATTTTTCATTATAGCTGGCGGGAAGGTAGGGGAAGGCAGTTCAGAGAGATTGTCGTCCCAAAGAAGAGGCGTTTTGTCGCCGGGGCGACTAATCTCCCCGAATGTGCCCTTATTCTAAAACTGGTGTGTTTGCTCCAGAAACACTACTTTTGATTATATAAATAAGCTGCTGTGTAGCAATGGGGACAGCCATGCAAAGGAGAAAAGGCTCAGGTTACACAGCAAATAGCAGATAAGCTCTGTAGTGCATAATGTATGTTATCTGTTATCCACTATTTAACCTGTGCCATATAGCCTTTTTTAAATTTTTCAATGCCGTTGCTACACAACAACTTTTTTATATGAACTAGAGTAGTGTTTCTTAAGCAAACAGTTCCGTTTTACCAGTGTAGGGCAACGGTACATGATATTTTCATTACTTTGAAACAATTTAATTTTTTGGAGTTACTGTTCCTTTAATCAGCCCCTGACCATTGGCCTGTATTCTTTACAGTGCCCCTGACGAAGACCTGGGGTCGAAACGCGTTAGGTTTAGATATGTAATTTTAATTCTAAATACTGTTTTCTTTCTATTTGAGTGCCCTGTTACTTATTATATTATTTGATTTCCTAGAGGGCACCTTATTCCTGGTTATCCCCTCCCTAGAGAACAGTAATGTGACCCTTCCTATTCCCTTAAAAAAACAGATGAAAAGATAAGAATAATAATTTTCTTTTTTGGAGAAATTACATAATAGATTATGAATTGATTTGAATTAATTATGAACTGATCCCCAAAGACTGCAAGTTAAATGTACATCATGTTTTAGAAAGTCTTTTTAGGAAAGTCATGGATCTCTGCTGCCAGGAATCACATTGTATACCCAGTACCACCTTGCTTAAGTTGCTTTTATCATCATAGATGGGGAATTATAAAGATTTAGGGAAGCTTATCCTCCATAAAAAAATGTCCAACAGGTATAAGCACCCTCATCCAGAATTCAATATCCAGAAAGTTCCAAATGACAGGAATGCCATCTCCCATAGTGTCCATTTTAGGCAAAGACATCTTGTCTAAATTATTTTCATTTTTCTCTATAATAATAAAACAGTAGCTTGTACCTGATGGTAACTAAGCTACATGAATCCATATTGGTGGCAAAACCCCAGGTCATACCTGTGTATTCATTTATAATTGTAAGGTTTCCAATGGAAAGCCTTCTATTGATAGCCTCCACAAACAAGTGTGTTTTGTTTTGTTTTGGAGATCTGTGAAAAGTCAGAAAAGTGCAGGGTAGGAAAGCAAAACACATGGCAGTTTGTAATTCTGTTTTACACTTGCACCCTGTACTGCAATTGTAAATGACCCCTAATATGTAACTGCACTCTTGCTTCATAGAGTTTCCAGTACAAAGCCTTCTATTGTTAGCCTCCCCAAACAAATATTTCTCCCTCCTCCCATGTTTGTCAGTTCAGTCAAGCATCAAGAGTTTAGTGGGAAAATCTTTTCTCATACTCGAACTCTGCCCCTAACCAACTCTGCAGAACGTTAATAAACCTAGTTCTGGGTGCTCAAGTACTGCGCCGCTGGGGACTAGTGAAGTGGGAGCAAGCATGAGTGGGTTGCAGGGCCGCCATCAGGGGGGGACAGGGGATACAGGTGTCCCGGGCCTGTAGGGAGCCCGGCAGTGCAGCACTTTCGAAAGAGCCGGGCCCCCCTTGACAGCGCAGAAGTTGTGTGGCCATTTCCGAAGTCACGATCAGCCGAAATACGGAAGTGCGGAAAAGTCCCGAAGCCACAAAAATAGCCGAACTCCCGAAGCAGCGAAAAGACCCAAAGTCACGAAAACAACCGAAATTGAAGTCCTGAAGCGGTGAAAAGACCAAAAGTCACGAAAGGAAGCAAAATTGAAGTCCTGAAGCCACGAGTTCAATTCTACTGAACATCAATTTGTGTTTTGTTTTGTTTTTTTTAATCCCCTGGCCACCAATGTATTATTTTAATACTCTAAAGGCCCCTGCCACCAATGTTTTATAAAAAATATTCTCCGGGGCCCCAATTTTTTTAACTTGTTAGGGGGGCCCTGGCAACGATGTATTTTTTTAAAAAATATTCTTTGGGGCGCCAATTTTTTTTAACTTGTAAGGGGGGCCCTTGCGCCAATGTTTTTTTTTTAACTTATAAGGGGGCCCTGGTCATCAATTATTTTGTTTTACTTGTAGGGGGGCCCTGACCACCAATTTTTAAAAAAACTTTTAAGGGGGCCCTCGCACCACAGTTATAAGGGGAGTGTCCAGGATCTGGGGTGGGTGGGCGATGCCCAGGGCCCCCCAGTAATTTTGTTGTACAGGGCCCCGTGATTTCTAATGCCGACCCTGGTGGGTTGGGCCGTATTATGCCAGTGTCATGCAAAGATTATAAGGAGTGGGGTTACAGATATTGATCCCATTAAAAACATTATTATATATTGTAAAAAGTGACCCCAGGTGGCTGCCATGCTGAAGAATTGGAGGGAAGGGCTATAGCCATGGCTTTCTCTGGAAGTACTAATGAACTTTATAATGTATAAAGAAAGCATGGTATACTGTGTAGAGAGTACACTTTATATTAGCATAGGTGTGCATATACACATTGCATCAGCAGGTGTATTATCTATAGGTGTTAGCAGAACATTGGGTTAAAAGGGTTTCCAAGTATTATTATTACAGATATTTTGCTCTGTGTCATGGGATCCGCTGTATGGTAGTTATACTGATGCTAATGTATTATAAAGTTTATAACATACGCCAAGATGTTATTCAGTGGAGGGACAGGGACTGACAGCTTTCATATGATATGGTCTTGACTGCACATAAATAGACATTGGTAACCCCATGGTCTCTCAGATAAATCAGAGGTATTAGGGTCTCCAGATATAAAGTTATAACTCACCACAAAAGGGAAGAGGCCCAGGTGCACTGCCCTGAGCCCTCAGTACGGGGAGCGGACAAACCGAAACCTTTTGGAGCAGGCACTCAATGAAGTCAAACTTCCATCTGGCAAATATTGAAGTGAAGAGAGTTTTATTGTGTCCACAGCCTCCATGGTCTCTGTCCTGGGTGTTTTGGATGATTTGATACTGACAAACTAGGCTAGAATAAGGTACAGGTTAAAAAATGCATTGCAATTCATTTAAATGGCAATTTCTCATTTTTCATATGAACCTGGGTCAGACTGGTGTATTAGGGTGTTTGTTTGTGCAGTCCCTTGTGCTGGATCTTACATGTGTTCCACATTGTGGCACAGGCAAGTGCTGAATGCAGATGACTCTCATCAAGTTGATGAAACTCATGAAAGACTCAGTACAGGGGAATACATCAACAAAAGCTTGTGCATCTGTTGTTCCACAGGGTAAACTCCCCAAAACTGATCCAGTCTCAGCACTTTGTAAGACAGGCAATATCCAAACAGGCCTCATTTCCAAATGGTACTTCCTACTGAATTCAATAGACCTCAACATATATCCACAAATTCACACCAATACATGGGTAAATGGGAAAAAGTTCAGACTACAATTGACCCAGGATGTTGGAAAATTCTGCTAAAAGACTAACATGCATAATAATTACAGGAAAATATATACAAATTACTCTTTAACAGTCCTACGCAATGACACTGTTGATCAATTTAATAACATCTGGAACAACTGGAATGTCTCCCAGGAGGTACTGTCTGATACCAATAATGATACTGAACAATAATGATTTTGAACTCATTGAACTTACCTGGTACTGTTTGTATTCTACTCCTCTTCATCTACCAGCTGACTCAGAAAATACATTCATTTACCTTATCCTTGAAAATATTTTTTCATCATAACAAAATAATTTTGCAAGCTATTTGTAGGTTTTCTTGTTCTTTCTTTATTAACCCTTATCAACATTCAATAATGTTCACCACAATTCCTATATTTTTTTTATAGATCTATATGCATTCAGATCTGGATTAACTGGATTCTCTTTGTGCATAAGAACCCTTACCCTAAGAAGCAAAGGAGCTAAAAAGAAAGTAATAAATTAACAAAATTGCATTATTATAACATTTTGGAGTCCAAATGAAACATTTTGCTTTAGGGTGGCATAAACAAATCTGATATAAAGACCTTTGTGAATTTAGAGTAGGCTAGCACTTTAATGGTAAGTTTGGCCTAACTACACTTCCTTCTCACAAGTCAGTTACAGCTAGGGTTGCCACCTGGCCAGTAGAAATGTTGCTTGATGCCAATGTTATTTATAGGGAAAAACCGCAAAAATATAGGAAGGCCGGTATTTTTTTCCTGAAAAGGTGGCCTAGTTACGGCTCTAAGAGATGGACATTTTGCCTTGCATTTTCCCTCAGTAGAAGGTGGAATGCATCAAGTTGCATTCTACTTGTGTTTGACGCTTATACATGCCTGAATTAGTACAGTCCCACCAGGAAGTATGGCCAGTGTTTCATCATTCCGTCTCCTGAGATGGAACGCAAAAAAGATCTAAAGCAGGAGAACAAAGGGCGAGAGGGCCCATGTGTAAAAGCCTTTCAAGTGGCTTGTACTGCATTGCTTTAGGGCTCGTACATGCCAGCATTTTCTCTTGTGGTCCCCTGTGTTCAACCATAGGGGAGTGCAAGTCCAGGCACAGATGATTATTCTTTAATGGGCTGTCCTCTTGATGATGCATGTAAGCGCAGAACGCAGGTGGAATGCAACATGCTACTGTGCACCTGCATTTGGTGCTTACATATGGCGTCATAAGTACATGCCCATAAGAGAGAGTTGGTTCAGTCCTGAGCTCCCCTGTGGCTGAACGCATTAAACTGAATGCAGGGGAGCGCAGGGACAATCACTTGTGAGTAAGAGCCCTAAGAACCCTGCAATTATAGAAAATGGGATCCCAAAATGTTACATTCTCTTTTCCTTGACTTGGAAGTTACATTAATTGTTCTTTTGTCACCTGGATATTTATCCAGTACATTTAGAATTATGTATGAATTATCGCTTTGTGCCAACATTTTGTGCCTGGTCTCTATTTTCCCATGCTTGAGTCACTAATCTTTAGATTGGGGCCACTCCCATTCCTTTTAAACACACATCATTAGTTAAGTTTCTTTATCTGTATCCTGCTCAGCTCTCTGTAAGCCTTAATGAGTCTGTCTGTATATCATATAAGTCAAATGGAGCCACATTCTATGTCCTGAGGGAGACCATGTTCATATGTATGTCTGATACACAAGGGGTCATATATTATGACCCTATATGCAATTTTTTGAGAACTAAGGGGCCCTGTACCAGCTTTCTGTAACTTTAAGAATATAAATTTTGGTTTTAAAATCAGAAATTCACCTCTTCTACTGCAGAGAGTGCAACATTAGTGATGCAGTCCCATTTAACCTTTTCTATAGGTCGATGGGCAATCGGGTGGCTTCAGGAAGGCCGTCTCAGGGGCCTTGTTTTTTTGGATGAAATTATTTTCCATTTATCAGCTGTTTACTACTTATAGGCATGCTTCCTGCTTCCATGCTTGGACGTACCATAAAACTGTTGACTGCTGACTCACTTATGTACTTTATATTAATCATCCAAAACAGCTATGAAAAACAGCAAAAACAAATTCACCCTAAATCTTACTGCACCTGACCCAACATACTGCTTTATGCTGTCATATGGAGGGGCACATATTGTTCACACTGCAGATGTATGCCTCTGTCTGTATGTATCAACTTCCTGAATTCCAGCAGTTGATGTTACTAATTGGCACTGGCCAGGTACACGAGCTACAATCATGTCCTCAGACTGCTTAACCAATGGGCATGCCATTGTAATTGACATACTAAGCAATGACACTAATACTACGAACATTTTTAAAGCTTGCTTAACTTCTGGCCTTTCCTCTTCACCTCATCAAGCCACACTTTGGACTGAGCCAGATTCACAGCACTCACTATACAACAACAAAAGTAAACGACTTGTGGCAGTCCTTTGCATTCATGGTAAATTTCAGAGTTTGCTTATATAGAGGATAATAGTTTACCTTTCCCTTTAAATAGAAGTTTGATTGACCTAAAGTTATGGTCAATTAAATTCCCATTTGCCTGGGATAAGTGACCATCTAAGTTTTCTGATCTGTGCCAGATTAATCCACACAAGCTGCGATCAAATTGGTATGATATGATAAATGTAACTCTGGAACCAACAATGATGCAGTGGATTGTGTATCTTACCACTGACAATTTCCACTGCTGATCCATCCCTTGGCCAACAGAGCTTTCTGCTCATCCCAGTCATTATTATCTCAGATAAGAATATATTCAGATTTCATTTAGATACCTGGCATGATATTCTGTCAGTTTGATCTAAATAACCTAGATATGGTAGAAGGAGCCTACCAGTGGATGGGCACATTTATAAGAATACAGATCAAGGGAGGGCACTCCAATAATTGAAATACAAGGAAAATGCTATCTGGGGTGCAAGTAACACAAAAATACTCCCCACAGAGTAACCAGAATACACAATATTACAAATATTGGGTTTTCACACTCCAACAAACTGCAAATACAAGGTGGTATAAAGTGTAAGAATTTTAAAGAAACTTGCACTTTCCTTATTTTTCAATTATTGGAGTGCCATCCCTTAAAAATGTGAGGAATTAAAGCCTTAACACAATCACTTCATTTCAGGGGCTCAAAAGTAATTAGACAAATTAAAAAACTGAAAATAAAATGTTCATTTCTAATACTTGGTTGAAAAACCTTTGCTGGCAATGACAGCCTGAAGTCTTGAACTCATGGACATCACCAGATTCTGTGTTTCCTCCTTTTTAATGATCTGCCAGGCCTTTACTGCAGCGGCTTTCAGTTGCTGATTGTTTGTGGGACTCTCTGTCCGAAGTTTAGTCTTCAACAAGTGAAATGCTGCTCAATTGGGTTCAGATCAGGTGACTGACTTGGCCATTCAAGAATATTCCACTTCTTTGCTTTAATAAACTCCTGGGTTGATTTGGCTGTATGTTTTGGGTCATTATGAAACCCCCTCAATTTGACTGCATTTAGCTGGATTTGAGCAGACAGTGTCTCCAAACACCTCAGAATTAATTTGGCTGCTTCTGTCCTGTGTCACATCATGGATAAACACTCGTGTCCCAGTGCCACTGGCAGCCATACACGCCCAAGCCATCACATTGCCTCCATCATGTTTTATAAATGATGTGTTATGCTTTGGATCATGAGCTGTTCCATGCCTTCTCCATACTTTTTTCTTGCCATCATTCTGGTAGAGGTTGATCTTGGTTTCGTCTGTCCAAAGAATGTTTTTCCAGAACTGTGCTGGCTTTTATAGATGTTTTTTAGCAAAGTCCAATCTAGCCTTTCTATTCTTGATGCTTATGAGTGGCTTGCACCTTGCAGTGCACCCTCTGTATTTACTTTCATGCAGCCTTCTCTTTATGGTAGACTTGGATATCGATACCTACCTCCTTGAGAGTGTTGTTCACTTGTTTGGCTGTTGTGAAGGGGTTTCTCTTCACCATGGAAATGATTCTGCGATCATCCACCACTGTTGTCTTCCATGGACGTCCAGGTCTTCTTGCTTTGCTGAGTTCACCAGTGCTTTCTTTCTTTCTTTCTTTCTCAGGATGTACCAAACTATAGATTTTGCCACTCCTAAAATTTAAAAAAATGATTTCCTTTATAATTATAAAACAGTACCTTGTACTTGGTCCCAACTAAGATATTATCTATCTATATATATATATATATATATATATATATATATATATATATATATATATATATATATACATTACACAAACATCAATAGTTTTCTGATATATACAGCAATATCATACATACTACACAATTGTGAAATCAGAGCAGAAAAAAACAACAAGCATCGGATACACTTGCAAGCAACGAGAATAACCCCAACGTCTCGGCGTAATAACTTTTGTCAAGGGGAATTCTCATTGACAAAGGCTATTAACTCCAGCAAAATGGATGTTATAACTCAAAACATATGCCAACATCAAATTGGTGTAAGCTGGGCTCCAGATTTGTCAGGTGAAATTTGCTACCACCGATTTATTAAACTGGCATTCTGAAACAATAATTTTATACCCAAGTGTACAAAACCATCACTTGTATGATAGAGTAAGGATTTTACCTGCTATTTAACTCCTATAATATTTCTTACGTCTATTTCATTTTCAGTCACTCTTTATTTTTCTGTTCCCAGCTGCAATGGCAATAGCAATAGGTGGAACACATTTCCCACCTTTAATCATACAGATTGTGTGGAAAATAAGACAGTTGCAAGTAAACAATTGATTGTGACCCCCAACCCCTACAATATATGATATATGTGATGTATAATAATAGTTGTGTAAATGTCCTCATGAGTATAAAAGCAAGAAATGCTCTTTTAAAATCGGGGTTCCTAGGCTCCGCATTAATATTGCCTGAAAGACGAATGGTTTCCCATCAGTTGTAATTGTACCTACTGCCCTTTACCACCCTCTAATAATTGCAGAATCTGCTTATTGTATATATTAGAATATCCATATTTAGTAATATTATGTCTTGCTTTTAAATCAGCAAATGGCTGAAGTGAAATAATGTTAAACTGCAGGGATTCATGGTTTGACCACAGAACAGGTGTATCCTTTGTTATTGTTATTCCGGGGAATTAGAAAGATCAGTATGAATGCTTCTAGTAATGACAATACATGTGCTATCTGCTGGCAGCCCACGGCCGGGCACTATTCAGATGTTAGAGACAGAGCAGGGTGTGGTCAGGATTCAATTAGCACTCATTACTAGCTTGATCCTACATGATTCAATTACTTTATTATCATTTAAAGCAATACTAAACTGGGGCGTGAGCACCTATTTTAATTGCTCTGTGTAAAGTCTGATGAATTAAAGCTTGTACACGCCCATCTGATTTGCCTTTAGTAACAAGCAAGTAACTGCTCTTGTCTCTTATGCTCATAGGGCTCTCTTTATATATTTTTTAGGCCGACTGCAACATTTCTATATGCCTGGTCAGGCTGTGTAAAAATGAAACATCAAAATGGATACATACAATATTAAATAAATGGAATCTTGCTTGTGTATAGGCAAGCGACAAGCCTTTTTGATTATTTTGGATGCTGTCCAAAAAGATGAAACCACAAACAAACAAATTTTCATAGCCAATGAAACCAAAGCAACAAAATGATGTGTAACTAAGGTTTAACGCAAAGGAATGTAGGATACACATGTGTAAATGTCATATTTATGACTACTCTTTATCAGTCTTGGCTGGCAGTAATTTGTTTATGTATTATGACTAAAACTTAAACCCTCACAAATAAAAGCCCCCATCCACTGCCCTCCATTTCACCACCACCCTATCCCAGTTGTGAACCTGACATATAGATCCAGAGTAGCTCAGCACAGTTCACATGCACCTTTTTTTTTTTGTACCTTCTGATTTTCTTCTGGTCATTTCGACTAACACAAAGCTTGCAGATGCATGCGCAGCTGGATCTAGTCCAGGATAAGCTTCAACTGCCCATGAGACTGCAAGCTCTGTGTCGCTTGCACACCCCACCCAGTTGCCAAAACCTTCTTTAAAAACAAAAGCCAGAGATAATTTGATGTAGATCACAGTGGCATAATTTTGCGATAAACGTTACAGTATAGCTTCCAAGAATTACTATACAGTACATGCGCCCAACCCAATGTTGCCACCAAGGACACCTAATAAGATAGAAAAAATGGCCCCACCATGCTTTGCAGCAAAGTACTGTAGGATGGTAACCCAGGAGTGTTGTGCCGCCATCTTACTTTCTGCTATAGCTGGAACTTACTATATATTTATAAAGAATTATATCAATGTTCATTATGTTTTACTCTACTTTGCTAGTATCTTGGTATATATTGCTTTTTTCCTGGTATTACCCTAATTTTCACTTTATAGCATCTACTTCCACTGAGTAGATTCTGTAGTGTGATTCCTTATAAATCCGAGGGGGCAACCAGGGCTGGATTTACATAGCAGATGCCCCATGCCCACTGCTGTCCATTGCCCCCACCCCCTCCCCTTCATTCATGCGCATGTGCAAATTTTTATCATCGGGTCTGGAGTACTGGGGATTGATGCACGGGAAATGTAAAAAACTATTGTATCTTCTGCACTTCCAAACAAATGCAGATGTGGCTGATGCTCTAGGCCTGGGCTTTTGTAGCCTTTCCACAAATCCAGGCTTGGGGCAACTAGAGTTGCCACCTGGGCGGTATTTTACCGGCCTGGCCGGTAAAAACGATGGCTGAGCCCTATGTTATTAATAGGGAAAAAAGATAAATATATAGGAAGGCCGATATTTTTTTCCAGAAAAGGTGGCAGCCCTAGGGGCAACCCATACTAATTATACAGCAGGGAGCCACATTCAGACATAACTTCTCAGTAACATACTGTAGATAGTGCTGCAGGCTGAGCTGCACAGATTATGAATCACCACATACAACAATAAGAATAATAATGCCTCAAATTAAACTTAACCAAAGCCACATCATGTTTAGAGCAGTGCACCTAAGGACATTAACTATATATAAATAATTTGCAGTGGTAGGAAAGTGTATGTAATCAGCAAATAACATGTAAATTAAGTTAATTTTCCTTTACAAAAATAGCCTTTGCTTGCATGCACCCTGTAGTACTAGTTCTTAGATGCAAGTCCACGTAAACAATACATTCCTCTTGCTAACTTCCCTGAAACGCTTACTCTGCATTAAAGTTTTGTTATGTTCCTGGTTTGTCCTGAGACCTGACGTGGTTTTATAGAATGCTGAGTGTTTCCTGGTGTGCCGAGCCCTTGACTTGTCTGCATGTTCTACCTTTTGGCCACATATTGTACTATTAGAAGTATTATTATTGAAATGCATTTCTTTTTACCTTTTTTAGAGTTACTGAGATCAACGCACCATATAAGTTGGATAGCTATATCCCATTCTCTCCTTTTAAAGTGGATCACCTCCAAAATCACTGAAAGTAATCCAGTCCAATTTATGGCAGAAGGGGGGCAGTCCTATTGGTCAATGCTGTGCTTTAAATTGTGATACCAACAGCCTTCTATTTCTCACTTGCCAAGAGTAATATTCTCTTTCTATCAAATGCAACAGATTTAGAAAGTGAATTCCATCAGTATGGTACACATACACGTAAGGCATCATTTACTATTCCCCTGTGCAGAAGTGCAAGAGTTCCAAGGAGCGCACAGGAGCTCACCTACTAAGCTCACTATAGACATTAAGATTTTTTTTACTTAATGACCAATTTTAGTGTGATCCAACAAATCCGTCAAATTAATGGGCATTGAACGATCATGCATCTAACGTTTTTTTGGTCCGATATCAGTCAGAAAATCGGTTGCTCAGGTTAGAAAATTTTCATCGTTCACAGTGAAATGTATCCATTGGCCAATTGTTTGCAGGGCCAAGCAGGCAGCTACCCACCGTTTTCCTGGTTTCAACTAGACAATATTGCTTGAAATTATCTTTTTAGTTGATGGACAAATCATACATTTAAAAGATTGTTTCAAGATAAGCTTGGTTTTACATTAATGAAAGGATCTTTTAAAAAATCTATGGCCAGCTTTAGTGTTTATGTATGGAACAATTCTGGGGAAATATGAGCCATGGGGCAGATAAAAAAAATTACAGTGTTAAGGAGGCATAGACCAGCACCACCATAGGCCAGGGAGTAAATAAAGGGCCTAGTTACAGCCTGCGACCTCTGATACTCCCTAAACTGTGTGTCTGGGGGGGGGCACACACATGAATACATTGTTGCCCAAGCCCAAGACAGATATTCTCTACTCATTAAATGAGCTGTAGGTATCTGTGCACTATTTTAGAGCTTAGAGACCAGCGGCAATCCAGAACTACATTAAAGCAATGTGAATAGTAAAAAAAAAATAGCTGCTGTTTGTGTATATTTTGCACTGCCTTCTAGTAAGGAAAATAACCCTGTTCTCTGCCCAGAAATAGCTCTGAAATATACTCCTTTGCAGCAAAAAACAACCCCACATCCTTTCTGCTAAATATTATGTATTTTCCTTATTTAATAGGCTTTATGGGATGGTTTGCAGGGTACAACTCGGCATGATGCACAGTGGGAGTAAGTGGGGTTCAAGTGACCAGCACTTTACAGTAGTCGTTAATTCACTGTCCCTCTGCTTCTGTTTCTGATTAATCTGTTAACATCAGCCAATAACTAAATGACACATCAAGGAAAGACTTGCAGGCAGGTGTGTCCCCTGCATACCTGAACTAAACAAACAATAGCTGCCTAAAGTAAAAGAAAACGATGATACGGGGCAGCTCCCTGCCAGTGCTGATCTCTGGGTTGGGTCAAAAAACCTGAAAGGATCAGGACATCCTGGTTTTAAGGCTGACGTTGATCTCTGGCAGTCACACCTGCTTTGGGTATAAATTGACCACCACCTTCCATTAGCAGCACTGTCTCAGAGGAGCTGATCTGAAGCTACCTGGAAGAGCAAGACATCCACAGGTAAGCACTCTGACTGGTAGGAATAGCTGAACTACACTGCAGAAGTTACTCACCTATCAGCACTGGGTTTCATTACTTCTGCACTTATTATTATTTTGCTTCTTTATTCTTTCAGTTCTAGCACCAGGCTTAGTTATTGCCAGATACTAGTACATAAAAGAGAGCAAACAGGAGATACACATAAGTGTAATGCCAACAAGTGTTTTCTAAATAAAATAGCCTAAGGCTGAGGAAATGAACAGAGCATGGCACTGATTGCAGCCAAAGAGCTGCTATTTCTTTACTTTATTATACCCAAGTGGAGGGATGTTTTACTGTAGTTACTGCATTGTCTCAGTACTACCCAATACATTTCTATGGTTATCCTTTCCTAGTGTTATTTTCACATCTTGTATGATACGATCATTTTACTTGATGCATTTAATTAAAGACATAGAGCAGACGTACTATATCATTTTTCTTTACCAATCGAAAAGAATAAACATTTAACAAAAGTTTCAGACTTACTTACTGCCGATTTGTAGCAACACCGAGAATGAATTGTACAGATCCATCAAGTTCTCCATGGAGGAGCATTGCATTTGTTTTAACCAGTAATATTAATATTAACCAGCTGAATCAATTACAGAGAACGGGACAGTCACACTTTAAAAAAGACAAAAGTCTATTGGGGCATGTTTGCCATGTTGAAACATAATCTTTTATCATTGGATCACATCATTGGATGTGGCAGTATTGCAGAAAGTATTTCAGTTGTGCCTTATCTTCCTTATAGACACAATGCAGACTGGCCTGTCACTTGCTTGCCTTGTCCTCCTGTGCTCGGTGCTGGGAGAAGCTGCCCTTAGAAAACCAAAGAGACAGGCAGGGGCAACTGATACCAATGGTGCTGCCAAGTCTGAGCCTGCACCTGTGAAAACTAAAGGCCTGAAAACTCTGGACAGAGGTAAGTGTTACTCCGACACCGTATCTTCAGTGTAGCACTGCATTATATTCTTCTCACTGTGTTTCAAAGTAACATGGACTGATATCATATGACTTTGGAGAAATAGGATTGTTTTAATCGGCACTCAAATCCTGTGGACCTTCAGCTTCTACTGAAACTAAATTCCTCAGTATTTCTCAGGGCATACACACATTTATTTCATCAAAAATCTCACATAGCATTTGGCCCAGTGATTAGCCCTATGGGTTTCGACCACAAGGTGGTCTTCATCAGGCAGGGGCAAAACCCATAAAGTACAACAAAAGAGATAAAAAGGCCTTTTTATCTCTTTTTTGTACTTTATGGATTTTGCCCCTGATGAAAAGATTTTTGGTGAAATACATTTTTGACTTTTTATAATTGAGTATGCTATCCTCATGTTTTGTTTTTGGATTTAAGTATAAGGAGGCTTCATTTGGGATTAGCACCGCGGCATTAATGAGGGTGTGCGCCCTCCAAATTATAGTCCTTTCTCAGGACATACAGACTGAGGGGGGGTTAATGCATTTATAAACATGTCACAGAAGATATATGAATATAACTCGTATATTAGCAGGAGTATGGATTGTTCATAAATGTCTGTCTACTCCACCATGCTGCACACACTGAACTTGTCAGGCTAAAAACTCCCCTAATCATTGTGGCTTTTTTATTTCTCTGCAGGCTGGGGAGAAGACATTGAGTGGGCACAGACATATGAAGAGGGCCTGGCCAAAGCTAGAGAAAAGTATGTATACCTGTGTTAACATATCCGTCCTTCTCCCACTATACAAACGAAGCCATTATGTGCCTTGTCTTATTGTGATACAGTTGTCTGACTACAAGCCTTTCTGCCTATTCAACCAAGGGTGGAAAACAAGCAAATTGATATCTGTTCTCACATTGCCCTGATTCTTGAACAGTTGCAATGTCTTCATTTTTAAAAAGTAATGTTTCTGTAAAATGCAGAAATATCAACCAATTTACCAAGAAACAATGGACACTTGTTGTTTGCCTATATAATTTGATTAAACTTCATTATCAATGGAAAGGGGCCTGCAATGCCTCGTGGGTACTTAAAGTAAAAAACAAAAAAGCAAAACAATTTGTTTTATATATTTTGTAAATAATATTCTGAGACAATGTGCAGTTGTCTTTTATTTTATAGGTTTTTTTTTTATTATGCATTTTTTTTCCGTCGCTCTCCAGACTTGAGCTATCTGGTTGCTAGGGTGCAATTTACCCTAGCAACCTGGTAGTGGTTTCAAGGATAAACTGAAAGATGAATAGGAAAAGGCCTTATTAGAAGAATAAGTACTAAAATGAAAAAAATAACAATACAAGGCATTTTCCAGATAGGGTTTTTATAAGAATAGGGAAACTAGATTGATAGACTTCTACAAATATGACAAGGTTATCAGCTGGGCATCATTTCAACAAATATGGGGGAGGCACTCTAGAGATACTTGGTGCTATAACCAACTTCATCAACAAGATTAGGAGTAAGGAGATGATGAATCAGCCCACGGATAGGGAAAATCTTTTATATTCACAGAAATTGACCACTATCTCAAATATATAAACTTATGCAATTGAATAAGACATCAAGTTATCCTAAATACTTTGATGAGTGGCAAAAATAGTTGGATACTACACTTACTACCCAAAATACTCAGGAAGAGAATACTATTAAATACTCATAAATCTTCCAGAGCTTCTAGAATTTGAGAAATGGTATATAAAATCACCACTAGGTGGTACTATGTCCCTGAAAAATTCCATCAATTATTTCCATCATCATCAGAGAAATGTTGGAGATGTACATTAGTTGTTTACTCTTTTAAACGTATTTGGGTGACATGTCCGGCCATATCTACTTATTAGGAGACTATTACGTTTGTAACTGGGACTAATTGCCATCACAACGGATATCCCTCTGATTTTATTTCAGATGGACCTACTGTCACTTATACATTCTTAATACACGTATGTGAAATTTAGGAATATTTGTGTTCGTAAAGGTATGAGTAACACTAAAGCATACTTTTATGCAACATTTACTAAGACGTATGTAGATTTAATAGAATAATCTCATATCAGGTGAATGCCTTTTTTGTGCCATTCCCCATATTTTCAAATTCAAAGCTTCAACTGTGCTGCTTTTTTATCTCTGCTTATATTGTATGGGGAAAAAATGAAAAGACTGGCAAGTTTTCGTTATTTTTTTGCATCTACTGAATTCCAAATGCAAATTTGCTTAGCTTTCCCTTTTTTGCCATTTCCTAAACACCTTATGGATACTTTCATACTGCCCTTTATTTACAATATGCCATTCTCTCCTCAGCAACAAACCTCTGATGGTAATTCACCACCTGGAAGATTGTCCTTACAGCATAGGTAAGTCAGACCAATGGCATAGATGCCATATTGGGGGTCATGGGGATATTCTATGGCATACACAAAGATTTGGCAGCTACTTCCAAATGTACTTTCCTTGCCTGGGTTTTTTATAAAAGTTACTTCTGTAAAAAAGAAACCAATACAATTGTTTTGCCATCAGTATGGATTTATGCTGAGTTATTATTGAAAGCAAGGAAATCATTAAAAAACAAAATTATGCTGTGGAAATTGCCGTTCCTATATTTTGCCGCTTTCTGAACAATGGTTTCTGGATGATAGATCCCATAAATATTAACTGAACTAGGCAGAGAAGAATGCTCTGGTCAGCTCATGTACGCAGTATAAGTAGGGGTAATTATAAACACAATCATGGAATAATATAAAGCTTTTTTTCCTGCAGCACTTAAAAAGGCTTTTGTCGCTGACAAAATGGCACAGAAACTGGCTCAGGAAGATTTTATCATGTTGAATTTGGTGGTAAGTACATTTTTTTTATCTTTCTGAATCCAAGATGTTTTTATCAATGGACATGTATTTGTCCTGCTTCCCTCCAGCCATACCATCCATGGAAATCCCACACTGTAACTAATGAACAGAAATGTCTCATTGCAGCATCCAGTAGCTGATGAAAACCAGTCTCCAGATGGACATTACGTGCCAAGGGTCATCTTTATTGGTAGGTTTCCTACTGAGACTTTATCACTTTCAGGTTTACTATTAATGCAAGTGAATGTTTGAGACTATGGGAAGTGGCCATATGAAGTCCAAATCAGAATAATGTCTCAGGGGGAGCAGATTGTTTACATTGTAAGGAAGCTGCTGTTGCAACTTATTGCTGCTGCGTCTGCAGACCCAGTTTGTAATGTTAATTGAGTGAAACTTACCTTGAGGCCAGTCTTGTTAAACTTATCATTGGCTTCTGCCTTGTTTTCCGTGCACACAGATCCATCCCTGACTGTCCGATCAGACCTTAAAGGGAGATATGGAAACAAACTCTACGCCTATGATGCTGATGATATTCCTGAGTGTGAGTAATACTACCTACATTTTTTTAGTGCTAATAAGGCATTTAATAAAACCTTTAAGCCTGTGGCCTTTACAACTATAATTATTTTGCTATAATTTTGATCCAGTGCTTTATGCAGAGAGCAGCATGCAAGTGCTTGTTAATTGAGCACTCGGGGTGCGCTCTTGCATTTGCACTCTCCTGGGTTTGTAAATGACCCCTATTGTTGCTAGAGTAAGATTGTCTTACAGAATTTATGTCATTTGCATTGTGCAGGGCACACAAAGTACATAATTGCATTAGGATGTGATTCACTAGGTCAGTTGCATGTGTAGGTGCAGCCTGTACTACCAGGAAGATGTTACTTCCATAGCTCCCTTGTGTCCTGTACACTACATTTCCTCAAAAGTCACCAGAGTAGGCTGCTGCTACCTGCAGTTGTAATGTTTACAGGCAGGGCTGTATCTTGTCCGGTGCTACCTGCCCGGATTTGTGGAAAGGCCACCTAGGCGGCAGAATTTTAGGGGCGCTCGGTAAATCTGGTGCTACCCTAGGTACCGGACCTGTTAGTCACCCCCCCCCCAATTTGCTGCTTTACGCACACAGGCCTTCAGGAGCTTTTATACAGTATATATATATATATATATATATAGTGAATAAAGTACCCCTCCTGTAAATTATAAGGATATTATAAGTTACCAAGGAGTTTCATGACCATATAAAAACACAAGGCCGGAGACCAAGTGTTTTTATACAGGTCATGGAACTCCAAGGTAACTTCTCATATTTTGCAACATGGGTTACTTTATTTATTATAATACACAAGATTCAGTGAGTCATGTGACAGAAATGACATCACTACTGATGTTTATAACTGATGACATCAGAACTCACCCTTTATAAGGATATAATACACAAAAGCCATGAATATCCTGTAAATTATATCCTTATAAACGGTGAGTTCTGATGTCATTTCTGTCACATGACTCACTGAAACTTGTGTTGGAGATCTATGACCTGTATAAAAACACTTGGCCTTCGGCCTTGTGTTTTTATATGGTCATGAAACTTGGTAACTTATAATATCCTTATATATTCTTTATTCACTATATAATTTACAAGATATTCATGGCATTTGTGTATTTTATATAAATACGGCCCTGTGTCTAGAGAACCTTTGTAAAGAGTCTTCAACTCTACATTATTTTGCTTTCATTTTAGTGCTTTTCACTTATATTTGAAATTGAGCCTTAAACAGTTGACCATCTCTAATGTGACAATATAATCAACTGATGAAGTCTGCCTTTGTTTCACAGTGATTACAAACATGAAGAAAGCTAAAAGTTTCCTGAAAACTGAGCTTTAAGCTGCTGCACATTGCGCCCCCTCTGATGCTGGAGTGATGACCACACTGCACTGACCAGTCTCTCCTGCCAGAGATGCAACCCCCAAAAGTCAGACATCTGAACCCCTTGAAATATGAACATACTGAATAGAACTGGAAACATCTGGTGACTGCAAGCTCTACTCCTATTAGCTTTTTCACTGTACTGGTTCACCAACAATCCCCTATATAATGTGCCACTGCGTAGTCAGAAGCTTGGCTCATATGTTGCCCTATGTGAAAGATTAACAACAAGAATCTGTTCTCAGTGGCTCACGTAGTCTAATGAGGAGAAAATGTGAGACGACTGCAATGAAGCAATTCCATATGTAACTTCTTTTTCATACAGTACTGCATTATGCTGCACTTCTCTGTCTCTGAGATAGTAAATGTATCTTGGCTTGATCTGCTGATTTTTCATCAAGTCCATTGTCCTATATCTACAGAATACATCAGCTAATATCTTGCTCAGGCTTTCCTTGTATTTAGAAGTTATTTTACTTGCTCCTGAGATACATCCAGTAGTGGTCAACCATTTCTCTTTGTATCTCCTTACATGCATATAGTAGTGCAACACCAAGATTTTGATTTTTTTCTTGGATTTACCTACAAATTCTATTTCCATTTTCTTCTTGGGCTAGACTGGGGCTGTTCAACCTTTTTACATGTAGCAAGTCATTTCTCATTCTACGTGTTCAAGGGTTGGATTATATTAAAATCATAATATGGAGCCTTTGATTAAAGTTGGGGCAATAACCCCCCCCAATTGGACATCCCTGAAATAGACAAGCATTCTAAATATGTTCTTTTGTATCAGCTTATTTAATCAACAGCCCTACATTCCACATTCTATCTCTCTTAAGGCTAAAGTACTGTCTTTCTGAGTCTTACGACGTTCATTCTGTACTTTGCATGCCCTGGAACTACTCTTTATCTGCATGTAGTTTCATCTTCCTTGTTTAATCATACAGAGCTCTGCAGTCTTTTCACATGTAGCCCCAGTTATTACCCAATGAAATCCCAGATACAAGTTATTTCATCAGTTATTCCTAATTTGACTACAGTTATTCTAGCACATACAGCCCATTTCCAGTACAGTGACAATCTGCTAAGAGATCCACGCTGCATTTCTATAGAAGGACATTGGTCAGAAACCTGATCTCATTGGCAGCCACTGTCTTCACAGGCAATATCCTCCAGTTCTGCTGTGTCATGTTAGACATTTTATATGAAATATTTACTGTGTATATTCATAAAAATATTTTATTCAAACAAACGTGTGAATTTTCTTTTTCTTTTTTAAACATGCTACAAAGCCAGGCTAAAGAAATAGTGGTATGTGATTTACTGCAACTGGATGAAAATTAAATATTGTTCCGCAATACTGCATACAGTATTTACACTGAATTTACAACTACACAAATAAACAGTTTTACCAACAGTAATGCCCCTTGAATTGGAAGTTTTTGGTGGGGGCAGACTCAGGTATTGGGTGCAGTGTCCTAACATGGACCCTCAAACCTGGGAGCTCCCTTCCAGTGCAAACATCATAGTGTTCACTAAGGGCATTTTTTGGCCAAAATAATATTGTTTTCCCAACTGAACTGCAGGCACAATTTAGATCAGGGGTCCCCAACCTTTTATTTATTTATTTATTTTTTAACCTGTGAGCGCCATTCAAATGTAAAAGAGTTGGGGAGCAACACAAGCATGAGACAAGTCCCTAGGGATGCGATTGGCTACTTGGTACTCCCTGTGTGTACTGTCTACAGGAGACTCTATTTGGCAGGACACCTGGTTTTTATACAAACAAAACTTGCACCTGCTTTGAAGCCGCAGCAAGCAACTTCCAAGGGGTTGGTTAGCTACATGTTGTTTGTGAACCACTGGTTGGTGATCACTGATTTAGCTAATTATTCTAGCAAATAAGCAGTCATTTAGTCTCGGTCGCCATCAGGGGGCCACGGTGGGGGGGGGGGACAGTCTTCTCTGTCAAAGGGAAGCCATCAAAAGTATCCAAAGCCACCAAAACCGACAAAGGGAAACTAAGCCAAAGCCACTGAAGGTATCCAAAGCTAGCGAGGGAGCGGAAACTGCCAAAGGGAAAAGAAGTCAAAGAAGCCGAAGGGAACAGAAGCTAAAGGTGTCGAGGAGAGATCGAAGAAGGTACTTTTGCTGAGGAGGAAGAAGACCACTCGGCAAACTTTTAAGTTATGTTCAACTGAACACCAATGGTCTTTTTCTTCTCTTTAGTAAAAAACCTGGCCACCAATGTTTTTCTTTTAACTTTTAGGAGAGGCCCTGACCATTAATGATTTTTTTTTAACTTGCCCTGACCACCAATGGTTTTTTAAAGGGATACTTTCATGACTTTTATGGTGTAGTTTTCATTTCTAAATTACATTGTTTACACTGCAAATAATTCACTCTACCATATAACATATAATTCCTGAACCAATAAGTGTATATATTTTTTTTCTTATAGTACTGGCTTTCAGGAACAGCCAGCACTTCATGATGGAACTGCTTTTAAGCAGGCTATATTATCTCCTACTCAATGTAACTGGAGGAGTCACAATTGGACTTAGATTTTTACTATTGAGTGCTGTTCGTAGATCTACCAGACAGCTGTTATCTGGTGACCTTTCTATTGTTCTATTTTTAGGCTGCTTGGGGGGTAGTTGGAGGGTGGGGGGATAATTTTTCACCTTCTAAAGCAGCTCAGGGGGGTCGCCGACTCTTTAACTTGATACATTTAGTTGATACACTTGTTACCTTTATTCTGATGAGCAGAATCCCTGAGTTTCATTAAAGTCAGCTGTTAGAATTGATACGATAGTTGCTAATATTCCACAGATACAGCTGAGAAATGTATCAAATAGTATAACATATTGTTACAGTTGAGAAGATGTGCCTGGATTACTGAGCTGCCAGAATGAAACCCCAGAGACAGGAACATTACACTTTAAACTTACCTTTTGGGAAAACTGTAAAAAATAAAAGATGCCTTTACCACACCCTAATCATTTAAATAAAGGACTGGCTGTTAAAAAAAATATCTGAAGAAGAGTGATACTAGAGCTTTAAAGGAGACATCAACCTGTGGGGGAAAATACCCTGTTTCATTCTACAGACGAGGACAGGATCACCTGGCTGTTAATATCAGCCCCCGTAAGTACAGACATAAGACTGACTGAGATAGACACCATGCAGTGTAGTGCAATAGAAATCCATAGCAAGACAATTTCACCATGCTTATATATGCTTATGCAGTTGTGCCTTTTATTTCTTTGTTAATATTTAGGTGTATAGATGAGCGATCGGTGTGGTGTAGCGGTTGGCTGCCCTGTTCTCCCTTATGCATTGCAGCTACAGTCGGACATGCCGACTGTGTGGAGCTCCTGATTCCCTCTAGGGCGCAGCTGGAACTGGTTTATGTGAAGGGCCAAGCCCTCGCTATGTGGCTGCAGAAAATGGACACCTAGAATGTGTGTGTAATAAAATTACCTAAGCGGCGGGGTTGGCCGTCTCTCCACCAGCGGGGACGCCCGCCGCGTGGCTCTTCGGCGCCATCTTGATTCTCCTAGGGCGCGCCTCTTAAAGGTACAGGCTCGTTTTGGCGCCAATTTTGAATGTATATAAGGCTCATTCATACTCCCAGCCAGTGCCCGTGATAGAAATTGTTTCTTGTGGTTTCCTGAGCCTAGTGCATCTGATCTGAATCTTGTCTGTCTGTTAACCTGTGTTTGACCCTGCCTGTATCCTGACTACTCTGAACTCTGTATCCTGACCTTGGCCTGCCTACGACATCTCTCCTGCTTAACCCCTTGATTGACAACCCGGTTTTGACCCTTGCCTGCCTGACGATTCTGATATCCGCCTGCCTCGACCCAGCCTGTCTGACCATCCTTCTGCCTAATCCTTTTGTACCGTGACCTTCAGCCCAAAAGACTTTGCTAACAGCCGTGCCCCTTCGCCAGCCAGAACATCTCACCTTGTACCCCTCGTTAAGTCCAGGTGGCACCCAAGTAAGCTGAGGGCTCCTCCCGAAGCCCAACAGTGGTCACACTACTGGTGAAGCCGAGCCGAGACCAGGGTGCTTGGCATTTATTCTGGTATCGGGTGCCGGCCATGACAGTGTGAAAGTTCTGCTAAGAGCAGGGGCAGACCCAAATGGCAGTCCCCATAATAGGAGCCCCCCTATATACCAGGCCGGACAGATATACTGCAGGAGTTGATCAAGTCAGAGCTCACTAACTTTATTTTGCATGTTAAGCTTATGGCAATACATAATCCAGATAATATATTGAACATATGACTGCATAGATGCCTCTCCCAATAATGATCGCCATAGAGATCATTCAATACCTGCAGGACAGGGTGCAAAATGCAAAAAACAGGCTCAGTTTACCATTTTGTTTGCTCTTTCCTCTCTGCCGTGGGTTGCCACCTTTTCTGGAAAAAAATACAGGCCTTCCTATATATTTATCTTTTTTCCCTAACATTGGGATCAACCATCATTTTTACTGGCCAGGTGGCAACCCTATCTGCCATATTGTTGCATAACTCTCTGCCAGGCCTACGTTCACCCTATTAATTCAGTGCTGAGTGTGTTTAACAGTTTATAAGATACATATGATATGTACACATAGGGGATTATCAAAATCTGAAAATATCTCATTTTCTGAAAGATACTCAGATTAAATCTGCACAGGTTTTCCCCCCATATTTATCAATACATTTTTCAGAGTTTCCTATGTGGGAACAAACTCGAAAAAATCGTGAAAAAGATTCAAATCGTACAATTTTTTTGATTCGATTCCTAAAAACGAAGATTTTTTCATATTTCTGCCCAAAAACCACAAAATCTTCGGATTATTGCATGAAACCCAGCACAGATCAGGATATCATAGGGGCGTTTTTCCCATTGACTTCTACATGAACTCGGCAGGTCTGAGTTGGAGTACTTTTTTTCAGACTTTTAACACTCAGGGTTTAATTAATTTCCGAAAAATTCAAGGTTTTTTTTCCACTAAAAATTTGGATTTTATAGTAAAAAAAAACGTAAATTTTTTGAGTTTTTGGCATTCAGACTTTGATAAATAACCCCCATAGGATTAAGAGGTAAACAGTAGGAACTTTGCTTCCATTATAAAGATGCATATTAATGGAAATTTTTTTCCCATATTGACAAGTTTTCTGTCTATTAAGTAAAGAGTGAGACTTTAAGGGCTCTTACACATGAGCGTTCCGACCTGCGCTCCCCTGCGTTCCGTTTTTTGGTGTTCAGCCGCAGGGGAGCGCAGGAATAGACACAAGTCATTATTTGAAATGGGGCTGTACTCACTCAGGCGCGTGTAGGCGCCGAACGCAGGAAAAATGCAGCATGTTGCGCTGAACCTGCGTTCGGCGCCTACACGCGCCTGAGTGAGTACAGCCCCATTTCAAATAATGACTTGCGTCTATTCCTGCGCTCCCCTGCGGCTGAACGCCAAAAAACGGAACGCAGGGGAGCGCAGGTCGGAACGCTCATGTGTAAGAGCCCTAGGAAGTCTCCTGATTTTCTCACCTGTTTGCAGGTATGGTGCCGATGTAGATGCAAATCACCAGCTGTCTTTTCGTGGTTCTGGCTCCTCCCCCTCAATTGCTGAATTCTCTGGCCTCCTACCTGCTCTATATTAGTGCAGCTTATCACAATTTTGCCTGTTTCTTCCTCCTGATTCAGGCAGGTGCAAACCCAGACTATAACTATTGGGGAAAAGTATATGAGGAGAACTTTCCAAGAGGGGCTCCATGTTGCTTACTAGAGGCAGTACTGCGGCATGGACGTGATCAGCAATTTGTGTAGCTTCTTATTGACTTTGCGGCAAATCTGAAACTTGTAAGGGGGAGCCATGTGCATCCAAGGATAAGTGTGAACCCAACAACCCTTCAACTCTTTAAAGAAGCAAAAGGTAAGGTTGGCTTCCTTCCTGAATCTAGTCTAGAGTGCGAGTGCAAGGGAAGGAATGGCATGGATTATTGTTTTATTGTTTGGCCCTAACCTTCAGATCAGTTATCTGGAAACTTGGTATCTATGGGCTGTCTCCCGTAGATGCCATTTTATCCATATAATCCAAATGATTCCCTTTTCTCTGTAATAATAAAACAGTACTTTGTACTTGACCCAAACTAAGATATAATTAATCCATATTGGAAGCAAAATCAGCCTATTGACTTTATTTACAATCATGTTTACATGATTTTCTAGCAGACTTAAGGTGTTATAGAAAAAACTGGAAAACCTCAGGTCCTAAGAATTCTACATAACAGATTCCATACCTGAAAACTGAACTGGATTCCATTAGATCTACAAGTTTGTACAACTTTCTGAGGTATATGTAGTGGTGTAATAAATATGCAAAGGACAGCAAAAAGCCTTAGTATCAATAGGGTTTCATAATGCAAGCATACAAATATATTCTGCACTCCAAAAACTACTACTACTTGTAGTAGTTGAGCAGTTGGTACACTATATTGGAAGCCAAGACCTCCAAATGAAAAGCTGATTTCCTTGAATCTTCTCATCCACATGAAGATATTTTCTGTGCAGTTGGAAAAGCAGGAGATGCAGCTAGACTCTCCTTTGGCTAGCATGTTCAACATTAAACTAGAAGCATTAATTCTGGCGATGGTGATGATGCACACCTCTATTACGTAATGGAAGGAGTGGGGGGGGGAATAGCTTGCCCATAATGTTTTTTACTCATCCATGTATGGCATTAGAATGGCATTTTCCAGGTGATTCACTTCAGGTTCTTTGCTCTCTCATTGTAACATCCTGCCATGTGATGATATTATATCTTTTGTCTGTACCCTATTTTCCTTTTTCTCTACAAAGATGATTCCTTTTCTCTCTCTCTCTCTTTTTTTTTTTAAATTATAACAGAGATTGTCTTCTGCCTGCAAACTCCCCGTTCCACCCCAAGTGTTGTGCTTTCTCCTCCATGAACAGTCTTGACTTCCCTCACTCTATTACAGTTGCACAAAGTGCAGCAAGATACCAAAGGCACTGAAAGAAGAGTCTTCCACAAACCTCTAAATAGCTAAACCTACATGTAATGACTGAATTGAGCATTTTGACTGGTATACCTGTGATCTGATCATATGATAGTGTCAGAAGAGAAGCGGAGTAGGACTGGACTTTCTTGCCCTGCCTGTTTAGAAATGCGCATCCAATCAATTAGGCCTATGTAGGAGGAATAATGCTCTTTATCCTGTTATAAAAAGGTTTGACCAAAGCCTTTCTTCATCAATATCTTCTACTTGGGCATTTGTAGGGAGCGTTAAATATGTCTTTTTGTAGATGGTTTTATTATAATTTATTCTAGTATTTTGTTCACTAGAGGTATACGTAAGACTGGTGTACCAGGTGAGGCCCAGTTTAGTGGCTGAGATATGAATATATTTTGATTTGCCATTAATGCTTTGTAATTTAAATACAGATCACTTGCTCCCACAGGAGTAGAAAAATCCCCATACTTGATGTGGAGGCTTTGGAGAAAAGGAGTATGCTGGTGCTAGATAATGGGAAAATATACACATATGGCTGGGAGATGCCACATTGCTTCCTTCAGTTCAGTCATAGAGTTGAAAACAACAGTGCTAACTTTCCAGCAAGGCAGCTGCCAGGGCCTCTCTTGTGCAATAGGGAGAGGAAGCTAGGTACAAGAAATGCTTGTTCATGCCTTTTCAAGATGGACGGCTAAATCACACAATATCTATGGGCCAATTAGTTGGATAATTGACAGGTTATCCCATGTATGATCGCATGATGGAAGGGTGGCAGTAAAATGAAATAAATTCTAAGGTATACGTAAAAAAGCAGCTTTACAGTATATTGTAGTATCTCCCAGAGATTAGCTGAGCTGTACAGTAGCCAATGTCAGTGCATAAGTAGTCGCACAGTCCACATAACTGGCTGTAGGAAGGAACTGCAAGCAAATCTCAGCAATGGTTGAAGCGCTATCAACTTGTAACTGTCATGAAGTGAATGGTGTTAAGATTATGATTATGTCCTATAATAATACAGAAGACATGGACTGAGAGTCTGCCTAACCAGTGTCTCAATTACCATCCCAACTGTTAGGGATGTAGCGAACTGTTCGCCGGCGAACTGTTCGCCGGCGAACTTGTTCGCGCGAACATCGGCTGTTCGCGTCCGCCGCAAGTTCGCGAACGTCACGCGACATTCGCCAATAGGCGTTCGCGTCAAAATCGTTCGACGATTCGACCATTCGATTGCTAAAATCGAAGGATTTTCGTTCGAATCGAACGATCGAAGCCATTGTATCGAATGAAATCATTCGATCCAATGGCTTCGATCGTTCGACTCGAACGAAAATCGTTCGATCGAACGATTACAATCCTTCGATCGTTCGAATAGAACGATTTTCGGATGATCGAAGTTCGCGAACAGTTCGCGAACTGTTCGCCAATTTTGCCGGTGTTCGCGAACGGCGTTCGCGAACACATCGGCGGCGGTTCGCTACATCCCTACCAACTGTACATTGACTGAGTTACTTCATGTCCTAAACAGCTGCCAGGACTGGCTGAAGCAAAACAGCTGAAACTGACAGGTGGCTATTTGTGTGCATGGCGGAAACAGGCAGAAAATGAAAAAAAGCTCTGCAGATTTCTACCAGCGTTTAGCAGATTGCAAAAATCTGCTTATATATTATAGAAAACGGTGAAATTGGACTAGAATTCTTTGAGATTCACATTATACAGCTAGAACAGAACAATACAGTTCTTTTGTTCCTTGGCCTTAGATCTGGAGCAGAAACTGTTCCTGATACAGGAGATGAGCCACAAGTAATGAGGAAAGTAGGACAGCACAGATAAAAGGACAAGATAGAATAGTTCTATAGGGGAAAATGAGTGTCTTTTAGTACTGACTACCTTGGGTTCCCATATGTCTGTCCTATTTTTTTGCCACTGAAATTTGAAATGATTTTTCTCTTGAGGTCAAGACTAGTATTTAATCATCAGTGTTTATAACCACATTGAGCTACAGCTAATCATATCTGCAGTTGGTAAATGGGATATTTATATCTTTGAATTTTTACTGATCCATATAAAAGAGCTGTTCATACAGTCTGAGGAACCAACGTTCAGATTTGCTCTTCACATGCAACTTATTGGCCATGTAACTACAGCATGTTAAGTCATTCGTGTTTTTAATATATTATTTTAAAATAAAGTCCTTTTTGAGATAATAGGCTATAAAAGCTCCTAAGAGATCCAAGGATTGTGTAGAGTTCGTGGCCCATTTCCCTGTATAGATTGTGACTTGCTCAGAGACCCTCCATCCCATTGATTATCAGTTGGCTGGGCCAAGTGGGCTGGGCTGTTTTGACAGCTGCTGCTACTGTATGGACCCCATGTGTGAGCCAGTGTGATAGGGACACAGCACTTGATTTGAGAGATCTACCAGAATTGCCTAGAACAGGCCACCTGTTTAAATTTGCTCCCTTTTTGTATCCCTAGTATTGAAAACAATGGGAAAGTAATGGGGCTACACAGGTAAGGGATTAATCTCCTATATTAATTATGCATTTCCTTTCCTCAAAGGTGCACCCATAGTAGCAAATAACTTGCTGGAGTAGGCCTGATCCAAATGCTTTGCAGACAGACAGAACAGCCACAGTCCTGCAAGAAGCAGCTCCGTAGAGGTTGCGCCAAGTCCTGTAACAGGGACTGATAGCCATATGTATCCTAGTAGAGCTTTAGCAATAGTTATACATACATAGCCCTGTCCAACAAGGTGTGGGAGCTGCCAGCTCTTTTGCAGCACTGCCTGCACCCAGCCTTGAGTAATGTAACCTTTCATGTTGTGGTACTGTCCTTCCTGCTTCTAATTTTCTGGGCAAATACTGATGCACATGAGGGGGGTTATTTACTTAAACACAAATTTTTCTGGTCAGAGTTTTATAGGGGGAACCATTTTTTTCATGGGGATAAAAATTCTAGATTTATTATACCCCGAGTCTAAGTGGGCTCCTCTTCTGTTTACATAAGGAACCACTGAATCGGCTCCGCAGCAAACACACTGAGCTGATTTCGGTGAAGAAAGGCAAGCCTTTGCTTTTTTGTGCCAGAATCAGCCAAGTGTGTTGGCGCCGGAGCCGATTCAGTGATTCCTTATGCAAACAGAAGAACAGCACTTTGAGGCTGATTTTCAGCCTGCGTATTTCAGAAGGCTGATTTCAGCCCCAGTGTGTCACTTACTTATAGGAACAGTAACACCGGAAATTTTTTTTTAAGTGCACTGGTTAAACGGATCTGTTTGCTTTAGTAATGCTGCTATTGTGGAGTTTCTGAAGCGGACACACCCATTTTCCCAGTGCAGGGCACAGCACAATATATTTCAGTTTTTGGTGTTAATGTTACTTTACGTTATTAACAGTGTGTTTTGACATCAAACACCAAGTGCTCTTTTTTGATAGACATACCATAGTTCAAACAAGCCAGTGATGCTAATATCACACCTTAAAGGGGTGGTTCCCTTTGAGTATGTTATAGAATGACTAATTACTATTCAACTGGTCTTCATTTTTTGTTTTTTTTTCATTATTTTCCTTCTGACTTGTTCCAGCTTTCAAATGGGGGGTCACTGACCCCATCTAAAAAACAAATGCTCTGTTAGGCTACAAATGTATTTTTATTGCTACTTTTTTATTACTCATCTTTCTATTCAGGCGTCTCCTATTTATATTCCAGTCTCTTATTCAAATCAGTACATGGTCACTAGGATAATTTTGACCCTAGCAACCAGATTGATGAAATTGCAAACTGGAGAGCTGCTGAATAAAAAGCTAAATAATTCAAAACCCAAAAATAATAAAAAATGAAAACCATCATATGTTCTTGACAGACTTTTAATAGTATCTGGGCTATTTAATTAGTACTACTACCTCCTGCTGACCAAAACACTTTAGGTTATCAACACTCCCTGCCTTCCCCTGGGACACCTTGATCACAATTTCAAAGCAAAATGCTGCAAGTTCTCATTAAGAAACTTTTGAAAATAAGTTTTCATTTTTTTTAATTAGATTAAAAAGAACAAGAGGAAGACTAAGAGGGTCGGTTATATAAAGCAGAGAGCAAGAGCTTCTCCTGTACAAGTGGAGTTTAGAATCCTTAGAGGGCAAGTTACCCCATAATGGAGGATATACTATGGGATCCAGAACCTTTAGTTATATAGTTTAGCTATAAGATCAACTGGAAAACACCTTCCAGTTTTAAACTGAACCAGAAAGTGGCACAACAGACTTTTCCCCCTCAGCAGAGCATGTACACTCCTGGACAACTCTCTCTCAGGTGGCATCTGAGGTTCCCTTGGAGCTCACTGGTCTGGGTGCTGAAATGATCAGCTCCTATCAGGAAGGGTGCCTTATGGAAGGTCCATGTAAAGTGCACAGTCAGGCAGCAAACATAAGAGAGAGGAGGCGTTTGCTGAGCCTTTCAAATATTGACACACTACGACTTGCTTACATGGCACTGCTGAGTGATAGCCTGTCCTGTGGAATGGACCCCAAGACTTACTTTATGTCAATGAGAGAGTTTAAAAGGGGCCCGCAGAGCAATATCTGGAACACAAGTGGTAAGTACCTATATGAAAACTGTACAGTCTGTCTTACTTTATTTTGATGTGGAAAACTGTATTCTATATGTTTCTCCTTGTGTTATTATGGGTATTCTGCATAATGAAAGCAAATTCTCAAAACTCTATCTAGATGCTTCCAAAAGCCATTATCTGTCCTCTTAATCCCCTGCACTGTTGCACTATTGGTTCTGCCTACTCGTATCATTAATACAATGTAGCAGCAGTCAGCTGCCCTCTAGCGAAGACTCTGTTTCCCACAGTGACTTACGAGGAGGGGGGGGGTGTTACATTCATTGGTTTATGCTGATTAGATGACAGTTATGAGTGTGTGATCCAAAGTATGTCACATTTGAGACTCACATCCTTTTTTCTGCCAATCCAGATTAAAGCTGGCCATAGACTCAAAGATCCACTCAGCTGCATGGTCGAACGATCGGATTAGGATACGCTCTGACGGGGCTCTGACGGGTTGGTCAGTTAAAAATCAAGCCTTCACGATCTATAGCGTGGTCAGATATCGATCGGGAAGCCCCCATACACAGGCAGATAAGCCTAAACGACCGATATCAGCAGCTTTATCTGCCTTGTGTCCATTGAGACAATGTACCGACAAGTCATCTTGTTGACTGAACCATGGTTCTTTTCAAACAATGGTGACACCCAAGAAATGATTTGGTGAGTAGTACAAAAGAGTTGGCCTGAAATAACTCTGTTTGGAGTGAATTTAAGTTATTCCTTCCCTGCGTAGGTATATTTTAAGCAGGGTCACAGATTTCCTGTAGGAGCCCCCCAAAAAAATGTGGGCATTAGTTTCCAAGAACCATTATATCTGTGTCATATCTAGAATAAAACATGTTGCGATCAAGATCAGGCCCAGGTGTTACAGAACTGAAAAGATTGGGTATATTTTAAATTTTTTTTTTTTAAATGTGCAATTTCCAACATTGTATTGCCCATATGTGCTTAGGAACAAAGACAAGGCACCAGAAAAATAAAATTCTATCTTTGCAACATAAGATTTGTGAACGAGCACAGTGTCAAAAAAAAAAAGCCTCCGATGTGAAGACCCATATTACTGAAAATAACACTAAATTAGCCTACTTCATATTATTACTCTGAATAGAATAAGACAGATATGCCCATAAATAATCCAACAGCAGGTATGGGCCATACACACCCTCTCACGGAAGTCAGTTCCTGATCACAACATCATTTTAGTTATGTAAGGATTAAGCTGACCTTATGTCAAGATCTACTCTTCTGGTGAGGACTTCAAATTGGGGGCAGTGATCATAGAAGAGCCACTATATCATGGCAAACTTGTTAAATTCTATTTGGATAATAACCTCCCACATAAGCAGATAAGAGGAATAAGTGCACTTCTGTTTAGGCACACTTAGTCAGACCACACAAAGTGCTATAAAAAAAGTTGGGTCATTTACGTCAAGTTGGGGGTCATCTGACAAATCCAAAAAGAACAAACTTGCTTTCATCAGTCCACAAAATGTTGCGGCATTTCTCTTTAGGCCAGTCAATGTGTTCTTTGGCAAATTGTAACCTTTTTTCAACAAATGGACTTTGCGGGGGCTTCTTGCCGATGTCTTGACTTCACATAGGAGTCTTCTAATTGTGGTTGGGGACCCCTGTCCTATGTAGCTGTTGTGGAACTACAAATTCAAATTTCAATCACTGATCAATGTACACTGCCTACTCCCATGGTTTCTTGATTTTTATGTTTTCTGCATTGTTTGTATTTTTAAGTTAACGTTTTAACTTTAACCCACCTTGAGACACCAGTCAGTATAACCATACAATACAGGACTAATGCATGTCCTATTATTTTGTGTTTTTGTAAAAATTGTGGTTGCATCAGAGGCCCAGCACCTGCATTAATCATAAAAAAAACAAAAACCTTGCTCTGCTGCCATAACCCTCTTGGCTAAACTATCTGCATAGGTTCTCATGTGTTCATCACTCTTGAAAGACAGGATCTTTAACTTTATGGGCCATTTAAGTATGTGGCACAGTCAACAGAGAACCTCTTGTCAACCTGTATTAAATCTTGGTGAGGCCTCAAAGCACATTTCTTACTTCAAATCTCAGAGAAAATTGAACTGCTGTGGTATTGCGGTCATAAGGACTGTTAATTAGACTGGTTTATGTATAGAAAGAGGAAGTTGAGATGCACAGTTTCTAGCAAGGTCAGGCAATACAGTTGCACTTGTTTTTTAATTATATTTTCTATTGGGAACTAATATTATGGGTTGCTATAAAGCTTCAAGAGGCCTTTCAGAACAATGACCTGGCTAAAGGGGACAAATAGCAACTTTTAAAATTGCCCTCATGGTAAAAAAAAAAAAAGTCCCTTTTACTCCCAAATATAGATGGTGTGGGCTTTGTTTAAAACACTTTAACAGCAGAAAATACCAATTCACTGGGGTGTTCCTAACTTTGGCACCACTCTGTGAATAATGCCGTTTTTTCTAACAGAACCACTGGCAAGGGGAATCTTAAATCACTGCTACAATTCCAATTTACCTTCACTTAAGTCGTCCCTCTGTCGGCTTTTAGATTTGCACATGCGCAGTACTGTATGTGGGGACCTTGTCCTGCTGCATTTAATGGCAGGTAAGCAAAGTGAGATTGCGCTATGGCTTGAACTCTGTAAACCACTGCAGAATATGTTGGCGATAAATAAAGAATAATACGGTTAGCATTTATATTACTAAAGAAAGGGATCGGTGGACTTTAAAAAAATAATGTTGTTAAGGGCTTATGTAATAAAAACTAAATCAGCATTGACTAAATAAAATGTTCAAAGCATTTTTTAAAATTTTTACATTTTTTTCAAATTTTATCCTTTAGAAATTTAGATATATTTTATTATACAGTGGTATGCAAAACTATTTGCCCCCTTCCTGATTTCTTATTCTTTTGCATGTTTGTCACACTTAAATGTTTCTGCTCATCAAAAACCGTTAACTATTAGTCAAAGATAACATAATTGAACACAAAATGCAGTTTTTAAATGAAGGTTTACGTTAAGGGAGAAAAAAACTCCAAATCTACATGGGCCTGTGTGAAAAAGTGATTGCCCCCCTTGTTAAAAAATAACTTAACTGTGGTTTATCACACCTGAGTTCAATTTCAAAGGTTATAAAGCCATTTCTAAAGCTTTGGGACTCCAGCGAACCACAGTGAGAGCCATTATCCACAAATGGCAAAAACATGGAACAGTGGTGAACCTTCCCAGGAGTGGCCGGCCGACCAAAATTACCCCAAGAGCGCAGAGACAACTCATCCGAGAGGCCACAAAAGACCCCAGGACAACATCTAAAGAACTGCAGGCCTCACTTGCCTCAATTAAGGTCAGTGTTCACGACTCCACCATAAGAAAGAGACTGGGCAAAAACGGCCTGCATGGCAGATTTCCAAGGCGCAAACCACTTTTAAGCAAAAAGAACATTAAGGCTCGTCTCAATTTTGCTAAAAAACATCTCAATGATTGCCAAGACTTTTGGGAAAATACCTTGTGGACCGACGAGACAAAAGTTGAACTTTTTGGAAGGTGCGCGTCCCGTTACATCTGGCGTAAAAGTAACACAGCATTTCAGAAAAAGAACATCATACCAATAGTAAAATATGGTGGTGGTAGTGTGATGGTCTGGGGTTGTTTTGTTGCTTCAGGACCTGGAAGATGTGCTGTGATAGATGGAACCATGAATTCTACTGTCTACCAAAAAATCCTGAAGGAGAATGTCCGGCCATCTGTTCGTCAACTCAAGCTGAAGCGATCTTGGGTGCTGCAGCAGGACAATGACCCAAAACACACCAGCAAATCCACCTCTGAATGGCTGAAGAAAAACAAAATGAAGACTTTGGAGTGGCCTAGTCAAAGTCCTGACCTGAATCCTATTGAGATGTTGTGGCATGACCTTAAAAAGGCGGTTCATGCTAGAAAACCCTCAAATAAAGCTGAATTACAACAATTCTGCAAAGATGAGTGGGCCAAAATTCCTCCAGAGCGCTGTAAAAGACTCGTTGCAAGTTATCGCAAACGCTTGATTGCAGTTATTGCTGCTAATGTTGGCCCAACCAGTTATTAGGTTCAGGGGGCAATTACTTTTTCACACATGAAAATGTAGATTTGGATTTCTTTTCTCCCTAAATAATAAAAACCCTCATTTAAAAACTGCATTTTGTGTTTACTTGTGTTATCTTTGACTAATAGTTAAATGTGTTTGATGATCAGAAACATTTTGTGTGACAAACATGCAAAAGAATAAGAAATCAGGAAGGGGGCAAATAGTTTTGCACACCACTGTATATGATCCCCTTATATATTTATACATAGTTATCATATCACCCCTTAAGTGCCTCTTCTCCAGCGTGAACATCCCCAATTTGGCCAGTCTTTCCTCATAGCCAAGATTTTCCATACCTTTTACCAGCTTAGTTGCCCTTCTCTGTACCCTCTCTAATACAATGTCCTGTTTGAGTGATGGAGACCAAAACTGTACGGCATATTCTAGATGGGGCCTTACAAGTGCTCTATACAGTGGAAGAATGACCCCCTCCTCCCTTGACTCTATGCCCCTTTTAATACAGCTCAAGACCTTATTTGCACTTGATGCTGCTGACTGGCATTGCTTGCTACAGCCAAGTTTATCATCTACAAGGACTCCAAGGTCCTTTTCCATAATGGATTTGCCTAGTGCAGTCCCATTAAGGGTATAAGTGGCTTGGATATTTTTACATCCCAGGTGCATAACTTTACATTTATCAGCATTGAATCTCATTTGCCACTTAGCTGCCCAGATTGCCAGTTTATCAAGATCCTGTTGCAAGGATGCCACATCCTGGATGGAATTAATTGGGCTGGATAATTTTGTGTCGTCTGCAAACACTGATACATTACTTACAATACTCTCCCCAAGTCATTAATGAACAAGTTAAACAAAAGTGCACACAATACCGAGCCCTGAGGGACCCCACTAAGAACCTTACTCCAAGTAGAGAATGTCCCATTAACAACCACCCTCTGTACCCGATCTTGTAGCCAGTTTCCTATCCATATGCAAACGACTTCATTAAGCCCAACAGACCTTAGGTTAGAAAGCAGTCGTTTGTGGGGCACGGTATCAAATGCTTTGGCAAAATCCAAATAGATCACATCTACTGCCCCCCACTGTCCAGCATCTTACTTAACTCATCATAAAAAGCAATCAAATTTGTCTGACATGACCTATCCTTCATAAAGCCATGCTGATTGCTGCTCATAGTGCCATTCACTAGGACAACATTTTGAATGTGATCCCTTAACAAGCCTTCAAATAATTTGCCCACCACAGATGTCAAGTTTACTGGCCTATAATTGCCAGGCTGAGATTGTAATCCCTATTTAAGTATTGGAATAAAATCATCTTTTCTCCAATCCATAGGCACCATACCAGATGAAAGTGAATCTGAGAAGATCAGAAATAGGGGCTGGTCTAAAACTGAACTAAGCTCTCTTAGATCCCAGGGTGTATGCCATCAGGCCCTGGAGCCTTGTTTACATTAATTTTTATTAAAGCTTTATGAATAATTTCCTGAGTCAGCCACTGACTAGGTTGAGCCGAGCCATTAGTGCAGCTATGTAGTGAGCCTGGGAATTCAGACTTCTCTATTGTATACACTGAAGAAAAGAACTTATTTAGCACATTTGCCTTTTCTGTATCTGTTACAACCATACTGGTACCATGATTTAATGGAGCAACACTCTCAACCTGCATCTTTTTACTATTAATAGAATTAAAAAACTTTTTAGGGTTAGTTTTCACCGCCAACGCAATTAACTCTTCATTTCCTTTCTTTGCCTTCCGGATTGCTGATTTACAACATTTATTAGTGTTTATATTCATTAAATGCAGCTTCTGTCCCAACAGATTTGTTTTTAAATGCCTCTCTCTTCTTTCCTATTAACTTCTTTACTTCTGTATTAAGCCACATAGGATTATTCTTAGAGTTTCTACATTTCCTCCTTAAGGGAATAAATTGAGAACAGTAATGATTTAATATCATTTTAAATGACAGCCATTTCTGTTCTGTTTTTTTTTAGCTGAAAACTTATTGCTCCAATCAATACTCTGTAGGGCAGCCCTCAAGGCACTAAAATTAGCTTTTCCTCTGCACTCAACACATTATCAATATATTTAAGACAGACATTTTGTGCATACTGCTACTGAAAAATGCCTTACCCTTTAAACAAAACAGGGATTGTTTTTGTTTAAAGGGTAAGGCATTTTTCAGTAGCAATATGCACAAAATGTCTCTGTCTTAAATATATTGATAATGGGTTGAGTGCAGAGGACTCTTGTATTTGCCTATATGTATTTTGTGGTCACACCCTCATTGCACCCCCGACTAATGGTTTTAAAAAATAGTGGTGAGCACAACTTTCCCTTGTTTGTTATAGTTATACAGGAGCAGTGACCAGCTCCATGTTGTAGCTCCCACCCTTCCCAGCTATAGTCAGGTGATCCCACTGGTGTCTAATAAAAGGGCAGCCAAGTTTGGGAGTTTTACTTTGAAAGCAGCAAGTAAGTTGCAGGTAAAACCTAGTCCCTTTGTAAAATGTATAATGAAGCAATAGAATTCTTAATGAATCAGATAAATTTGAGCATAGGACTGGCCAGATATGGGATGACTTTGACGTAGTTGGCCAGCTTAAATATATTGCAATATATGGACAAACAATCCCTGTTTTGTTTAAAGGGTAAGGCATTTTTCAGTAGCAGTATGCACAAAATGTCTCTGTCTTAAATATATTGATAATGGGTTGAGTGCTGAGGACTCTTGTAATTGTCTATATATATATATATATATATATATATATATATATATATATATATATATATATATATATATATATATATATATATATATATACAGTTGTGTTCAGAATAATAGCAGTCCAACATCACCCACCTGATCAATCACTGTTTTTGGTAGAAATGCCATGGCAAATAATTTACTAGTAGGTATAGCAGAGTATTAGAAAACCAACAGACCCAATGTGTAACTAAATTATTAATTGAGGCTTGTTCAAATTAATAACTTGTTCCAAATAATAGCAGTGTGGAGTTCACTTAGTGAGGTCATTCATTCTGTGAATCAACAGGTGGCCCTTATTTAAGGAAGGAAGGCAGCAAATGTTGTGCATGCTGGTTATGCTGCATTTCTCTCTGAAAATCTGAGTAAAATTAGTTGTTCCAGACATTGTTCAGAAGAACAGAGAACTTTGATTTAAAAAAGTTGATTGGAGAGGGGAAGAAGGGCAGAAAATGATAGGCTGCTCAGCTAAAATGATTTCACATGCTTTAAAATTGCAACCAAAACCTGAAAGACATGGAAGAAAAAGGTTAACTACCATTGGAAGGTCTAAAGTTACCTATGTACTGTTACAGAAGACGCTGATGTGAGGCCAAGCTATCGGCAAGAAGCAAAAAAGTATGGACCACACCTCCAATAAAAAGTTTCTCCTTTATTATTTTGCCATTAGAAAAGATTATATAAAAATATGTAAGCGCATCACTGCCTAGGCCTATAGAGGGGACGCGAGACTCTGCGGCAAGGTTGCAGCGGTCTAACTTCAAGTTTATCGCAAAGAAGCCCCCGCAAAGTCCCTTTGTTGAAAAAAAAATGCTGAAGAGGTTACAATTTGCCAAAAAACACATTGACTGGCCTAAAGATAAACAACACAACATTTTATTTACATTAAGATTGTACTTTTTGGGTCTAGGGGCCACAAACACTGAATTCAAACCACAGTACTCTGTGAAGACAGTGAAGCATGGTGGTGCAAATATCATGATATGGGGATGTCTCGCATACTATAGTATTGGGCCTATTTATTGAATACCAGGGATCATGGATCAGTTTCAATACAAACTTGTGGGGTGACATAAAAATGCTGTTTCAGAAGCAAAACCAAGAAATGCAGAATTGTGAAATGTAACAGGTGCCAGAAGTTGCTCAACTCCATGCAACACAGATGTGCAGCAGTTCTCAGAAACACTGATTATACAACTAAATATTACTTCAGTGATTCAAACGAAAGCAACATCTTGAAACATTTTTAAGTTTATACAGTGAATGTTTGAGTTTGTAAAGAAGAATGCAGATACTACTATTTTTTTTTGGAACAGCCTAATATTAGTTTTTCTTCACTCTCTGTAAAGGAATAACACAAATTTGAGAACCGTTTCATCCTGTTTTGTGCAGTGTTCCCAATGCATTTGTGTGTATAGAAATAAAAAGGATTATAAGGATTTTGAGTTTTATTCACTTTTTAAAACACACTGCTATTACTCTGAACAAGACTGTAAATACCGTGTGTCTTTAATTAGGATCCCAGCTACGTTTTGTGGACAAAATCCACTGCCATTTGGCATTACCCTTACAGTTTAATATAAACATGACAGTTTTTGTCCATATAAATATGTGCTTACATAATTAAGAGTTTTGCTGGCAGCTTCCCTTGTCTTCTATAGTTAGTTTTCTTGGTCACATTTTTATGTTCCAAGGTGGCACAGTCTACTACAAACAGACACAGAATAATTAACATTTCAGTTTATTTACACCACGAGAGTAACACACCGGCATAATGTGGTACAAAATACTGCACTGTTAACAAAGTTGAAATCAGTCACTCTTGCCACAGAAAATAAGTAAAGATAATGGAAAATGTCGGTGGGAAAAATTGGCAAACAATATAACATTTCTAACAAAATAGTAAAAAAAAAAAAAAAAAAATTAATAAAAACAAAATCAGCCTCCAGTTCCCTTAGAGGAACATAAAAAGTGCTGGGAACAATATGGCCCACGTTTCTGTAATAGCAGGCTCCAACAAAATTGAAGGTCAATGGGAAAAAAAAATATTCAGATACAAAATCATCATTACAGATCTGATGTAAGATCAGGTGAATGTTCCATCAAACTCTCCAAGTATATACTCTTAATTATATATATCTTATGTATATATATATTTATATTTATATACACACAACTTTCAGTCTTGAAAAATTTAAGTGTCGCCTCCAGTAACAGGATATTTCTGTTGACCCCTTCTGCCGATATGTAGAAGAAGTTTAGGGGCTCAACATATGAAATGGTTTTCACTAGAGGTTTTACACTTTTTAAACTAAAATGTCAAATTTATACCTATACATATATAGATTTCTTTAAACAGTGATTATTCAGAATGAGGTGATCTTGCCCACCTCAGGAAAAAACAAATTCCTGTAACTGTAAGAAGTCACCTGCATCTGCTTTCTTCTCTCTGCAAGCTTTCTGCCAGCATCCCTTCTTATCCTACATAATGAAGCAGTTCTAGGCAGACAGAGACCTATCTCAGAAGAAAATGCAAGAGAAAAATCACAGAATATATATATATATATATATTTGCTGGCAGTGGGGTCTTTGCTGGGCATCAGGATACAGGCAGAAATGTGATCTCTTTGATAACAAGTGCTAAGGATTTATGAAATAGTGGGAATGATAAATATTTTAAAAGAATACCTCCTTATACAACCTGAGCCATTTCTCCTATCTGACGACAGTTGTAGCAGCAAGAATTGGCAGCCCCCCTGCTTTAGTTATGGCTGGCAACAATAGCAGCCAAGCCCCATTCCACAGTTTAGTCCTAGCGTGACACAATTGCATCATAATGGATTAGTTCTCAATGCACTTATTAATAAAAACATGTGTAGTTGAATGTATTACAATCACTTCTGGAATAAAAATCACTTGTCTGCAAAACTGTTTTTGAAAGAAACCACGGCTATGCAGCATCGGGCAAACTACAGCTGTTGCCACAATCAAAAGGAAAAAGTCGAGGAGCTAGTGTAATGTGGGCACAGGGATTTGAACATGTGATATGCTCCTGGATTTGCTTACAGATACTGATAGCATGTTTTTGTACACAGTGTTTGAACAGGGCTGCAAAGTGTAGCATGCAAGCCCTTCAATAGTGTTCTACAAAGATAAAAAAACACAATATATGTACACTAAACACAATGAGAGATGTGGCAGTTTGACACACCAACTCCCTTCCCTGGCACAGTGAAACCCACCAGTTTTCTAGTAGCGGGATGCACCAGACGTCTGTCTCCCTGGCAGGCATAGGCATTTCAGCAAAATCAGCTTCCCCTTCAAATTACAATATTTTAAGGACTCACTTTTTGTTACAGATTTAACTGCACCCCTAGTCTGATCCTACAAAAGGACTAAAACAAGTGCCGTTTTGTTTGCAAGGGTCAGACAATAAACGATACATGTGATCTGCCCTCTCTAAGCCTGGTGCTGCAACTTGACCAGGTACACAGTATATGACTGAGCTGTGCTTGAATCATGCAAATACATAATAAAATCTAGAAAAATAGATTTTTATATATATATATCTATATATAACTATCTTTTATATATATATATATATATATATATATATATATATATATATATATATATATATTTATTTATTTATAGGGAGATCAATGCCCAGAAATAGGAGTGTGGCTCCTCCCTTGCACACACAAAATTATATCATTTGCAACCCCATGGAATGAGTGGAAATGTCAGACAGGAAATAAAATGAAAGTTAACAAGGAATAAAATTCGGCAACAAGTGTGTCTGGGCAGATACTTCCAGTTGCAGGTCCATAAACTTCAAACAATTGGCAACTGGTACATTCCCAGGAAAAATGAAGCTAGACTCAGATTGCTAAGAACAGGAAAGCTTGTCAATAACGAGGGTCATTTGTAGCCTCAACAACGCTGTTGATATATCATGCTCTGAAAGCTGCATTCAAACCATATCCTCTGTAAAAGTAATCATTTATTGCAGTAGTTTTACTGTGAAATACTCACGCTAAGAACTTAAGACAAGAGTGTAACCATGGCAGTACCACAGTGCTACTGGATGCTGCCATCATGTGGTATAGAACACTTTCATAGTGGACTCGAAATAATCACATGCAGTAAACTCCGAAAAGCAATATGAAAAACTAACAATCCAGAAATGTTGAAGAAGTATATTGTGTGTTAGGTGAATGCCCAATGCATAGACCTGGCAGAATCGAGCATGTAAGTATACTTGCTGCACCTCAGAAGAATTACAATTCATGCAGAGTTTAGCATTTTCTGGATGGTTCTCAATGTTAAGAAACTGGCCATAGACCCCAAAATGAGAATGGCAGCAATAAAGGAAACTGTGAAAAGAACACGACATGAATGCTTCAATGAAAATGATCAGTTTGTAACTAGGCAAAAAATGTGAAAGGAGGAGAACTGTAGCACTTAGTGTATGAACAAGGAATAAAAGAGTGAGCAGCCAGTGTGGTGCAGTCACAGGGTGTAGTGTTGTTACACAATGGCCATAAAATGTAATAAAATACACACAGTTAAGGGCACATTGCTAGGGTTCAAACCCATAGATGAGCTGCTAAGTATCTCCCAGATCTTCTACATATGAAATTTGCTGCCAGGACAAGGAACAATGTCAAGGTGCAGGCTGCAATGTAACCCCTACTGAACCAAGTAACGTAGCCAAGTTCAAGGGGAGCGGATTTGGGAACACAAACTGCTTGAAAGCAGCAACATGCTGTTCCCTTTAAACAGTAAGGAGCTTAACTGCAGAAGTCAATCTGTCAGGCAGTTGGTATGATTCACATGCTGCTGTTATTCAGCTAGAAAACAGACCTCAGCATGGATAATAAGTGCTATATATTGAGGTTATATCCAAGACTGAGCGTGCCCTGCTCCATTCATGCAATTCCAGGAGCAAGGCTCACCTACAGTAAATTATTGGTCTCATTTCAGGAAAAAACAAAAGTTTGCAATGCCTTTATATGACCTATTAAAATTAAAGTTGAATGAATGGGTCCTGCTTCATTTTCACAAAAAATACTTACAAACTTCTGCTGTGACCCTTCCTACCTATCTAACTGAAAACCACCACAGCTACCTTTCCCTATAGATCATATATATGTTGTAATGTATGTAACAAGATCTAAGGGCGAAAAAAAAACTCTCCAGGGAGAAAAAAAAAGAAAATATTTCAGTATAAAAACAGGAAATCTTCGTTATCACAAGAAAAAACAAGTTCCTTACAAAAAATACATATATAAACCTTTGAAAAAAAAATTTAAAAATGAAATGGGAACTGGAAATGTTCTGTTTGCCTGTTAATGATCTTGCTCAAAAAAAGTTATACAAAATGTAGTTTAAAAAAAAAATCTAAAACATAAAAACAAACGGAGCCCCTTAAAAAGGTTGCACAGGCCAGTACATGCTTCCCGCGCAGTAAGAGGCCACAGATCCGAGCTCCACAATGTAGAAATGCACCTACAAAAATAACTTGTAGGTTAAGTCTTTGTTTTGTGAGCACAAACTTGAGTGGAGAAGACAGTCTGGTTATCGTACAGATACAACATGCAACTTGACTCACAGAAATCAAAAATGATGACTGCCGTATGATACCAACACTATGATAGCAACACTCCACCTTACAGCACTGTGTCAATGGTAGGAGACACCAGTTGTGTGCAATGCGCCACACATTTCCTGGGGTGTGTAGGTGTTTAGGTTTAAGGCAAGTCCTTCAATTTTTCAGAACTTAATAAAAGAGAACCATTTAAATGGAAACAAGTGTCCCATCCATGAACAAGGCACAATCCTTCCTCCTGCTTCTTTCAGATTAAGTCATAGGTTCCTGACATTAATAGTATTCTAGAAAATCTTTTCATCCCATCCTTATGCTTTCCCTTAGGAGAAATGTTCAAAAATGATAAACCAAGTGGTTTAAAAAACAACTGTCCAGAGACCATGGCCATCCAGCATACACTTCCAGCGCTCACAGAATTCCTGTGAAAAATGCAGAATGTTAAAGCACCAAACTGTATGTAGGAACCCAAAGGAGGTCTTTCTCCTTGTGTTTCTTTGAATTAGTACTTGTTAAAAAATAACATGAAAGTAAAGTAACAAAATATTTTTGGCAAGAGCTGCCAGAGGCTCCTAAGGGAGGCATGTCCCCTCAGAAAGCAGTGGTACAACATGGCTGTGCATGCCGCTGTGCCACAATTTGCGGTTCTGTGGATGTGATGTACTCAGGGTTCTTTACATCCAGATCACTGCTAGTCATTCTGTAGACTGAGCGCAGGCAGAGAAATCAGAGGAGACACCCCCCATCAAAGACATGGAATTACACAACTGACAGTTGCCAGATTCTGCTACAGAGGAGGTTCTTCATCCATTGGCTCATCCTCCGTCCTAAGAGTGAAGGCAGATAAATTGTGTATTACTATGATTGGAACTTAAACAAAAAGAAAAAAACATGCTAGCTTAAAATACACTTATAAGCAAATCTAGGGCTGCTAAGACATGAGTCTGAGCTACTTGAGCTCGGCTGTGGCTCAGTTGGTGCCTGTTAGTGAACACAAAATCAAAGTGTATTCTATACAGAGAAAACATTGGCTCAAATTTGGTTTAATGCACTCATATTTTCAAAAGCAGAAATGACTTGCATAGAGAGGGTGCTGAACACAGATGACATGTCTACCAGGATTGGCCTCCCAGTAGGCCCTGGTCCTGATGGACCCTGCCATCCAGGCCTAGTCAATTTACATAGCCTATTGCCCAGCTACTATCTACTGTCCCTGCTCCCAGCCATGGAAGCCTGAGGCAGGGAGCTCAAGCCATCTACATTGTTAGTAGCCCTGTTAAAACGTAGGTGCACAAACTATAAGAGAACAGTGGTGCCTATTAACCATGTGATACACACCAACACTGCATAGCACCCTCCCATCCTAGTAATGTGAACTCATTCTGCAGTTGCTACCCCAGTTGGATATATGGTTGATATTGCCACACATCCATTCAGCTGCACATCCAGTGAGGGAAGAGAAAGAAGGGATGTAGAAATGGTGACAGGTTCTGAGTAGCTGAATGATCTGGCTACAACATGGGAGAACTGGAACTGTAAAGGTGAAGAGAAAGGAACATTGAGGGACATTGGCATAGGAAAAGCAGAAGCTATTGGCAAGTGGGGTGGGACTAGGATGGTAGATTACAGGAACCAAATGGACATAAGTAAGGAAACAATGGTATGCAGGGGAAGTAGGGAAGGAGTGCATAGAAGGATGGCAGATATGGAAACGGGAATAAAAAAGAGAGACGAAAAGAGTGGAGACTGATAAAAAAATAAATCTAAATGAAGTCACAATGACAAAAAAGGAAAATAAAATGTGAAAGGATCAGAGACATAAGAGGTGGAAATGTAGGCCAGATTTTAAAAATGCTTAAGAAATTATGTTAACGGAAAGCACCTAAGCCCAGCACTTTCAGTGGTCACAAATTCACTTTGGGCAGGGGTGGGAGCGGGTTTGGTGCACTTATGTATTTAGTGGACTCTTGAGCTGAGATTCTCTGGTGAGCCCCAGACAGATCAGTCTGACATTGATATTCACAAATACATTTAGGCCAGACTAATGAAGTTTGGTGGCACAAATGTGTCCCAGTGTATTAATGCACTCCAACAGTGAATAAACTCTGAATGAATTAAATCTAATTTAAGCCAGTAATATTCTGAGTATAATTATCAATGTATAGTATACTCTTTGATTTTGTACTCACTAACAGGCAGGAAAGGCTGAGCTCTGATGCAGGCTTAGAACACAGGCCAATGTGGTCTACGGTCCACCTCTCTCCACAGTGTTCAATAGGCAGACAGAAGAAGGAAGATTCACTCTCATCCGCAGCTCCACTGAGTCATAGCGGCAGCCTGAGTGCAACTACATGGATCAACCCAAAAATGCAAAAACATGCATTTTAGGGTCAAATTCCACTCTGTGTAGCTGCACTTAAGCCATACCTATTCATACTTTTGCCATAAAGTTATTAGCCTAATGCTTTTAAACTACCTATCTGATCCCCATCTGGGGGGGGCTGCCACATTTGAGCAGCAGTAATCTGTTGGCATAAGAAACTCTGACAGGTTGAGAACAGACAGTCAGACTGGCAAAACAATCTGGTTTAGGAACTTCCGGAAACAAATGCAGACAGCAGCAAAGATGAACTATAGACTTCTTTTGATGTACATTCATGTGTTGAAGAGTAGCTTTTTAGTGTCAGTAACACTTTAAGTAAAGTCAATGTATGAAAAAGGTCTTATTGCCAAATTATTGATGGTGTGCGGTGGAGCCCATTAACTTCCAGTTATGACACAGTTTACAGTTATCGGTTCTCACCTTCGTTCCTGGCGAACATCTACCGACAAGGATGCCATTGCTGTCACAGTCTCCGCCTCCTCATTCTCACACTTTTGAGCTTCAATAAGTGAGTAGGACACAGTTGAGGAACTTATATGCAAACAAGGCCAGTATTCACCTGGAAGAAATATTATGGAATTTATAAATATGTACACTGCTTTTTGAAGGAGAAGTTTTTATTATTGAGGGTGCCAAATGTTAGCTACCCCCTCAACGATTATAATCACTTAACTGATGCCCCAGGCAGGTGCCCATGTTAGCAGAAAACTGCAATGGCAGGAGGTTCTGCTCAGCAAGCACCACAGAGCAACCATCTTTTTCTGCTTCTTCATTCTTCAGTTGCCCCTGGCTAATGCACATGCATTAGAGTGAAAAAGTAGTCTTTTCGCTCTGCTTTTGTATGTATGTGCGATTACTGTGCAAAGAACGAATCAGCAGGAAGACTATTATTTAGTGGTTCTTGTTCATAAGTATCCAAGGCAGTTTTCTGCTGACAGGCGCACTGGCCGAGGATATCAGATAAGTGATTATAATGACTGGGGACTGTCTTAACTTTTGGCACTGTCCTGTGATTTAACGTTTCCATCCCCTTTAAGCATCCTTGTTACTAAAACTCAAGAGAGATAACGTACAAAAATAATAACACGTTAAAACAATGACCTTGCATTTATGGTCTCAAAAATTAGATGCATTACAACGGTTTTTTTTTTTTTGGCAGAAAGCTAAAGGTAAGTCTGGCCAAATGCAGCACAAAAAAGAAAAATGGCAATAAAAATTTCATTAGCATAAATTAGTATACTGCTGGACTTTGCAAAACAAATGGTTATGTTGTGCTCTTGTGTTCGGGGCTGCTATAATTTTGTTCAATAATGACAGGTGCTAAACAGGGCAGCACATGTATACTAATTTGAAAGTAGACAGGCTTATGCTGAATGCAGGCTTTTTTTACACTCCTCACTTTGGATCTGAATAACGTTTTCCATTGACTTGACTGCATTGATGTTTGGTCTCTGCTGCAATACAGACTCAGGAAGTGGCTCCAGCTGAAGAAAGGATAGAAGAGCGATTAGGACATATAATAAAAGTAATAAAAAATGCAAACATCTCTTCTGTGAAGTTTATACACAGTGAATGTAGTTTGTCTGAAGTATACATACAATGTGACTTTTCCATTACCCTACCTTATTTCCCAGCAGGACAGACACACAGGCTTCAGAGGCATCACAAATAGCTGTTAAATCATAGGTGGACCGTGGGATACCTAGCTCCCACCAAGTCCCTACGTAGATATGCAGGATTGCTTGGAGGGGAAACGTGGAAGGGTGGGAATGGGTAAAATGGTGCACTGAATCACCGCAATATATACACGACTACAGCTAGGGGCAGAGGAACTGCCATAGCCTAGATTGTCCACGGGTCCACTGTTTGCAGTTTTTAATCTTTATTTTTATGGACAGAGTCCAGCACTGCCAGTGATATTGCTGGGCAGTGGGTGTGTACATGTATGAGCGCTTTTACTGGCTAAACCTAATAAAAGTTACATTTTAACTTTCTTTAATTGGCTATGCTGATAACTGAACTTGTTTGTCTTGTAGAGACAGGAGGAAACGTTACTATTTCGTTTCTGAACACCTGCCTCTTCACTTTGTTTATTGACAAATATTAAAAGTAATAAAAAACGCAAACATCTCTTCTGTGTAGTTTAAACACAGTGAATGTAGTTTGTCTGAAGTATACATACAATGTGACTTTTCCATTACCCTACCTTATTTCCCAGCAGGGCAGACACACAGGCTTCAGAAGCATCACAAATAGCTGTTAAATCATGGCCTCCCTCGAGAGCAAGAACAATGCGACCCCCAGCTATTTCCATAAGTTGCTTTGTCAGGTACCCAAAACCTGCAAGGAAATTTAGAATGGAAAATATGACCAAAAAGGTAGGTATTATCATACTATTGAAGGTAATTCTTTCTCTACCTCTTCATCTCTCTTTTATAACAGACAGCTATTTGATGCATTCTTGTAAAATGAAATACAAATGTAAAAGTATTAATGCATCTGGCGCACATGGCACACAGTTTCTTCAAATGCGTAAAATGATATAAACTGTTTTTATGAGCAACTGAAAGTGTGTGGGAAAAAAAAAGAGTGAAAAAAATTCAATTATAGAAGGATGGCAAAGTGTATATGAAGGGAAAAGTGCTGTGTTCCAGAGCAGCGGTGTGTATAACAAGCAGTCCATGATGTTTAACCATATAGAAGTGAGAAAAAGAGTGTGTGAAGAACACTGTACCTGATGTATAAGGTAAACCATGCAGAGTTGCTTACATTTAAACAGAGAATAAATTTACAAGCATTATTTATCTCCCAACAAAGGGCAACATCTTGAAAACTAACACCATTCAGCAAAAACTTCCTGTGTCGTAGAAAAAGCCAAAAATTCTAAATAAGCTACCAAAGGGTGGAATGCAGAACAATCTTACTTACACTTGGCTGAGACTGTGTAACCACCAAGTGGAGATGGGTGTCCTTCCACTGCATCAAACCCAGCAGACACCAAAACCACATCTGGAGAAAACTTAGCAGCTATGGGCATCACAACTGTCCTGTACAGTAAAGAACAAATCAGTGGAGAACAGCAGCTGCTGAACAAGGTACCTGTTTTGATACTCTAAGAAAGGGGGGGCTGTTTACCCACCTTATTCAACAGTGAAATAAATAGGGCTTGTACAAAACATACTTTTGCCTACTACTTGCATGTTCAAGATAAATATATAGTTTTTATTTTTCTTTCATTTTTCTTTTCATGCTAAACAAGGCAGACAGGAAGATTGAAGCTACTCTATGGAGGCCATTGCAAGGTGGATCATTTGCCAGTGCACAGATAAGACCCTACATAATTAAATCCAACAAGTAAATAGGTCAAAACAAAGGGAGAAAGGATATAAACATTGATTATTTTTTTGCATAAAAATTTATTTTTGGCACAAGTCCTATTCATTAATATCATGTTGAACAAGGGGTATAATACCTGTTTAAAGAATCGGAAGACTACATAAAATGCAAATTACATTAGATTGATAGACAGGAAGGCAGAGAGACAGAAAATGTAACACAATATTTTACCTGAAAGCTGCCAGATATTCTGCATCTCCCATTGGAGGGTCCAGACCACCAGTAAAAGCCATGTTCACATTGAAACCAACTCCAGCACCTGTTCCAACCTACAAAACAAAAAAGTGTGTTAAGTATAATACACAGCAATGATGTCAACCATGTAAGTATGCAATGATGTCCAAAGCAACAGATTCGCCATTTTGGCTGAAGATGCTGGGGAGGACAGCTCTGAACTGGCATGTATGGAGCAGGCTGACTCTCAGAGCACCCTGGGAGGCAGCATCTCTAATACGGGTGGTGGGAGGATTGCAAGGAAAGAAAGGTAAAATTTAGCTATAGTGGATTCAGTTATTAGAAAAGTGGATATGGTAATCTGCCAAACGGACGCTTCATGCCAAACAGTCTGCTGCTTGCCTGGTGCTAGGGTTCAGCATGTGATGAAACGAGTGGACAGGTTATTGGGAGGGCCAGGGAAAGACCCAGCAGTCTTGGTACACATAGGTACCATATGATAACTATGTATAAATAAATAAGGGGATCATATAATAATCTCTCTAATGCTTTAATTACCAGTAGCTCCTTCCAGCTGACACAAGGTCACCCATTCCGAAGAAAGGAGGTTCTGCCTAAATATTCGGAAGGTTTTTTTACAGTGAGAGTTGTGAGATGTGGAATTCTCTCTCTGAATCAGTTGTACTGGACTTGTACCCCCTGGGAGGTAGGTAGAATGGCAGAGTCCTCTTTTAGTTTTTTATTGGACTAATGCAACGTTTTTTCCAAAAGGAGCAACAGGCTGTGGAAAAAGGTAGCAATTTAACTGGAGGGACAGCCAATGTTTTTGGGCCCCCACCCCCAGTGAAAATGCATTTTCTTCCTAGACGGGTTACTTTCTGATATGCATTTGTATGATCTGTTCTTATATTCCTATATTACAAATCATGCAAATACATATCTGATAGAAAACAGTCCAGGAAGACACAGTTCACAGTTTCTCCCTTCAGGAATATCAGTTCAAGCACCACTGGGAGTGAGTATTCAGGTAAAAACACATCCTGCTAAAAAAAAAAAGTTAGAGGCTAAACATGGTAGTCCAAAAACAAATGCTTTGAGCTTCTAACCTCATCTGGAGCTCCACTCCCTGGAAAAAAGTTACCATCATCATAGCGATGGAGTGATATATAAAGGACATTTGGGTCACTGTAAAATGCCTGTTGGGTACCATTCCCATGGTGAACATCCTGAAACAGAGGTATACATGTATTAACATTTACAGCACATTCTGGCAAACAGAAGCATTTATCAGCTGAGATTTTTTTGAAAATCAGAATAGTGTTTAGTAACTCTGATTATATTATCTGCGGGGATATACATTTACACAGGGTCAGACTGGACCCTGGTGGTCCTCTCCGGCCCAGACCCGATCCCTGCCAGCGATCCGCCCGCCTGCCGATCGCTCAGACCTGATCCCAGCCAGCGCTCCCCTGCCTGCCGATCTCCCTCCCCCAGTTTCACTGACGGTAGCTTTAATTTATGCATGCTCTTGGGAGCGCAGGTGATGTGGCCCCTGTAGGGGTGTGTGGGGCCCCTGTAACCACCAGTCAGACCCTTCATTTACATGCTGATAATTACAAAGAAACACTGAATGTGTGTTTTCACCCACTGGAGCAGATATGCCAGGACAAATGAAAACGCATATTAGAAGATGGTCCTGAAATAATGGGAGAAATTAATTGTACCTCATTATTTGGCATCATTACACAACATTATTGCAGAATTTCTGCAATGCCTCTATTTAACTACCTTTGTTAAAGTTCCCATATTTATTGTACGCATGTCTTTAATGATATGAATATAACTTTGCTACAATAGGTGTGGCATTGCAAATGAAGAAGCATGGACTTATGCAATGTTGTGGCGGTTTGCGTAAACCTAAATTAATGCAAAGGTTTATGGGAGAACTTAATGAATCATGGGTAATTTACAAACAGATGTGGCTGATCAACACGTGACCTAGTCCAATTCATCTACCCCAATTCATCCTTAAGAAGTAAACAACAACAAAGAGCTCCTACTAACCCAATCCACAATCAGCGTCTTCGCGACATTTAATCTTTGCTGGAGAACCTTGGCAGCTATTGCTACAGAGTTGAAGTAACAGAAACCCCTGCCAGGGTAAAAGAACTATAATTAATATATATGAATAAAAAAAATGTAAATATCTTTCAAAGCAAACCATCAGCTCTTAAGCACAAACTCTGTTAATGTAAAGGATAACTGTCAGTATATTTAAAAAAGACAAATTACAAACAAAAATAAGGTAGATGTTAATAAATAGGTTTCACAAAATAGTATTATTCATTAATATTTAACTTTTTTTCAGTCTGAAAATGCACCTGACCTAGCAAGTGGATTCCAACATGAATAAGTAATACAGAAAGCACTACCTGTCAAATATTCAATCACCGCTACAGTTTTGGTGCATGTTTGTAGACATCAGTTCCCCTTTAAACAATGAATCATTTTTTAAACAAGTGAAAAAATAGACTGCCCCCTTGGAAGTAATTTTACCCCTCAATAAAATACATTTAAAAAAATATTGTAACTTACATAGGTGTACTTTCTTCTGCATGGTGACCTGGAGGACGAACCACAGCAAAGCCATTCTAAAGAAAAGAACAATAAAATACTAAAATTATTCCCCACAGGAATAGGGATGGTATGACACATATGGTTCTGGCAAAAAAACATAAGCCTATCCTGTGAGCCAAAAAGTCAATACATTTGTGCTAACCAATTTCAATGAAATAGGAGCTGCAGGAGGCAATTTAAATCACTTATAAAAATCAAATTGGGAGCAGAATCAGTAAATGCTATAGAAACGCATATTGGAGACCTCTAGTGACCAAACAGAGGTAAAACTGCAAATACAAAAAACTTTTCTCCAAAATATGCTGATTAGTAAAAAATATATATTTTATTCACATCAATGATTAAAAAACATTAAGAGTATACCCTCTAACGCCTAGGTCTAGGTTCACAGCCAAGCATACATTTATAACAACCAGTCTTAGATACACTGAGAAAAGCTATACCCTATTCTTTCTTTGCGTATGAGAAAGAAATATTATTAGTATAGATATGGAAGAAGGCAGAAAAGAAAATACAAAAATAGCAGAACATATATTGAATAGTATTCACCTTGAGCTCTCCAGAAACCACCTTTGAAGCCAATTCTACAACACAACCAACTGCAAGACGGGCAGCACCAGAAGAGTGCACTTCATTCCAAATCGTGTCACTATCAACCTAGCATAGGAAAAACAACTGCAGATTAGGAAACAGAAGAAGAAAATAATACTAATCTGAAAAAGCCAATGAAATGCCTGGCAGGACAAGAAAGATTTGCAACAACATAAAAATTTATTTTAAAGTGGACCTGTCACCCAGACACAAAAATCTGTATAATAAAAGTCCTTTTCAAATTAAACATGAAATCCAATTTCTATTTTTTATTAAAGCATTCATAGCTGTTGTAAGCTCAGATCATCAAATATTGTCTGCCACTCATCTATGCCCTGGGCATAGAGGTGGGGCAGACAATTACTTTTACTTTCCATTCAGCATTTCCTAGAAATCACTGCTCTCCCCACATTCCCCCATTCTCTTCACCATTTAATTGTGTATCCAGGGCATTAGGATGGACATCAGGTTCCCCCTTCTGGTGCACAAACAAGATTTTGAGATGATGGAAGGCTTGTCTTAATAACAGTGTTCACAAAATGGCCCCGCCTGCTTGCTATAATTATGAATTCCCAGACTGGAGGAAACAAGATTCAAATGATTTATACAGTGTAATTAAAGTTCATTTTGCTTGACTAATGTGATAAAATAGGATTATGAATAATTTTTTTGGGTGACGGGTCCCCTTTAAAGTGTTACTAATGTTCTTAGTTATACAGCCAGATCCAAGGAACTCCACAAACGTATATTTCTTACATATTTCTCACCACCTAATCCTGTCAAAGTCACAATGCCTAAGTGAACAACATTTATACACATAATAAATAGTGATGGGCGAATTTAAAACATTTTCTCTTTGCCAATAATTTGCAAAACTGCAAAAAATTTGCCAAATGAATTGAAATCTATGGGTGACAAATCTATGGGGTCTTTTCCTTGGTGAAACCTGGTGAAAAATTTTGCTCATCCCTAATAATAAAATAAGAATTAAATGTGATGCTTAGCTAAGTAGGAAACACTTACCCCAACCCCGCCACATGTGAGACGAACGAAGAGAGAAGCCAAGGAACCTATAAAGAGGAGATGGGAAGAATGAGGAGAGATTTGTTAAAACCACAAAGTGGATCTCATCCCTTCCACAGCACCACTGATCTGCACTGAAAAGTACAGCTTCTGCTTTAGTACAGGTGTATTGCAGGTACATGCCTGCTTTTGCGGTTTTGGGCCCATCTCCACTCTGCTTTGTGAACCCTTATAGCCTAAAATATCCATGTTTACTTAATTTATCAGATGCAGAGAAAAGGGGATTTTGTATTACTTACCGCTAAATCCTTTACTCTTCAACAGTCTGTGGGACACAGGGACCATGTGGTTTAGCTTCTACCATCAGGAGGCAGGACACTAGAAAAAGAGCTGACTCCTCCCCATTTAGCTATACCCCCCTCACCGTAGGGGAGCTCAGTTTTGACTAACCAAGAAGGAGACTTAACTCCAATAACTATGTACAATAACAATACTTAATGGCAAATAATAGTCTAAGGAATCGCTTCCCGGAAGGGAGGCCCTGTGTCCCACAGACTGCTGAAGAGAAAAGGATTTAACGGTAAGTAATACAAAATCCCCTTTTCGCTTGCAGATATCTGTGGGACACAGGGACCATGGGGACATACCAAAGCTGTCCCAAAGTTTTAGGGTGGGAGGAAGCGAGGCCGACGTCATTAAAACTACCGCAGCCTGTAATACCTTCTTCATTAATGACTTAGGGGAGGGTGTTGTAAGTAATGTATCAGTGTTTGGAGAAGACACAAAACTATCCAGCCCAATTAATTCCATCCAGGATGTGGCATCCTTGCAACAGGATCTTGACAAACTGGCAATCTGGGCAGCTAAGTGGCAAATGAGATTCAATGTTGATAAATGTAAAGTCATGCACCTGGGATGTAAAAATATCCAAGCCCCTTATACCCTTAATGGGACTGCACTAGGCAAATCTATTATGGAAAAGGACGTTGCAGTCCTTGTAGATGATAAACTTGGCTGTAGCAAGCAATGCCAGTCAGCAGCATCAAGGGCAAATAAGGTCTTGAGCTGTATTAAAAGGGGCATAGAGTCACGGGAGGAGGGGGTCATTCTTCCACTGTATAGAGCACTTGTAAGGCCCCATCTAGAATATGCAGTACAGTTTTGGTCTCCATCACTCAAACAGGACATTACTGTATTAGGGCAACTAAGCTGGTAAAAGGTATGGAAAATCTTAGCTATGAGGAAAGACTAGACAAATTGGGGATGTTCACAATGGAGAAGAGGCGCTTAAGGGGAGATATGATAACTATGTATAAATATATAAGAGGATCATATAATAATCTCTCTAATGCTTATTTACCAGTAGGTCTTTCCAGCCAACACAAGGTCACCCATTCCGATTAAAAGAAAAGAGGTTCCGCCTAAATAATCGGAAGGGGTTTTTTATAGTGAGAGCTGTGAAGATGTGAAATTCTCTCCCTGAATCAGTTTTACAGGCTGATACATTAGATAGCTTTAAGAAGGGGTTGGATAGCTTTTTAGCAAGTGAGGGAATACAGGGTTATGGGAGATAGCTCATAGTACAAATTGATCCAGGGACTAGTCCAATTGCCATTTTGGAGTCAGGAAGGAATTTTTTCCTCCTCTTAGGCAAATTGGAGAGGCTTCAGATGTTTTTTTTTTTTGCCTTTGTCTGGATCAACTAGCAGTTAGGCAGATTAAAAAAATAAAAATAAACTAAAAGGTTGAACTTGATGGACGTGTCTTTTTTCAACCTTACCTACTATGTTACCTACTATGTTACCTTCCTGCCGAAGCGTGCATCCAATGCCGCAAAGACCTCAAATTTATAGAATTTTGTAAATGAATGTATGGAGGACCATGTAGCAGCTCTGTAAACTTATTCGGCTGAGGCGTGATTCCTAAAGGCCCATAAAGTGCTGATACCTCTCATGGAATATGTTCTGATGAGTGTTGGAGGAGTTTTTCCTCTGTCCACATAGGCGCGACAAACAGCTTCTCTTATCCATCGAGATATGGATGTCTTCGATGTTGGAAAGTCTTTGCATATTCCTGAATGTATAAAAAACAATGATGATTTACGAAATTCCTTGGTTCTCTCTAGGTAGAACTTAATGGCTCTGTGTGATGTTCCCTTTGAATTCTTCGAATTAATCTGGGTAGCAGAGGAAGAGGGGAAATGCATAACCTAGTTTTAAATCCCATGGGGTGGTCATGGCATCCACTGCGAGAGCAAGAGGGTCCCGGCAACACCCTTGAGGCCATCAGATCTATTTCTGGAGTTCCCCATCTTTCCGCGATTAGGTTGAAAACTTCTTGTTTTAGTGAATACTCCCCTGGATCCAACTTCTGTCGACTCAGATAATCGGCTTCCCAATTTTCAAGGCCCGAAATGTATATTGCTGACAGTGAGGTGTTGTGTTTTTCTGCCCAAGACAGAATGTGGCTTACTTCCTGGGGTGCTTGACGACTGCGAGTGCCTCCTTGGTGATTGAGGTAAGCCACCGTCGTCGCATTGTCCGATTGAACTCAGATGGCCCGTCATTATTTGTTTCCAGTAACTGAGAGCCCTTCTTACTGCTCTTAGTCTAGAATATTTATCAGAAGTCGAGATTCTGCCAATGTCAAAATCCCTTGAGCCGTGAGTGTGCCGAACACTGCACCCCAGCCCTTTAGACTGCCGTCCGTAGTGAGAATCTGCCACTTTGTATCTGGCAGGATGTTTCCCTTGGATAGGTTGCTGTAGTGAAGCCACCACCTCAATGAAATCCTCGTCTTGGGAAGAAAAATTATTCTCTGAGAGAGATTCTCGCAATTCCACTGCATTAAAATATTCCATTGTAGTTCCCTGAGATGAAACTGCGCAAAAGGAACCGCTTCGACTGCTGCTACCATGGATCCCAGCACTCTCATGGCAAACCGAGCTGAAATGTTAGTGGTCGTGGTGAGACGCCGTACCATAGATAGAATGTTGTCTATCTTGTCGGAAGGCAGAGATACTGTTTGTTTCTTTGTGTCGAAAATCATACTGAGAAACTTCAGTTTCTGGCTGGGAATTAAGTTTGACTTTGCAGTATTGATGCTCCAACCTAGGTCGGTCAGTGAACGTATTACTTGGGCCAGATTATTCTGTGCTTCTTGTTGAGAAGGTGCCTTCAGAAGAATGTCGTCCAGATAAGGTGTTATGGATATTCCTTGTACTCCGAGTGATGCCGCTGCAGCCACCATTAGCCTTGGTAAAGATCCGTGGCGCTTTTTGTCCATAGAGTCCTTAAAGGACGATGCATCTGGGACTGGTAGGGCTGTATTTTTAGACGAGATACTGGAGCGTCTATTGATGGGGGTGAACCCCATTTGTCAGTATTTTCTTTTGGAAACGGGATAAAGTCTCTGAAAACGGCAATTGTCTCGTTGTGGATGAGAAGGAAAAATAGGTACCAATTTTTTCTGTTAAATATCAACTGTGAAGAATCTGATGAGAGCTCGGATTCCTTGAGATCCAAGCACTTAATTACAGAAGAAATTAACCGGTCTACGGATTCTGAGGATCTAGTTGGCTCCTCATTATCCTCTTGGTCATCTGATGATATTTCCCCCTCACTTAGGGAAAGTTCCTCCTCTGTGGGAGAATTAGCTACAAATTCTTCCGCGCTCAGTTCCGCAGAAGAAGAATAGGCTCCATTGCACCTTGATCCAGTCTATCTAGAAGCTTATCCAGGCAGGCTGCTAACTTAGGAATGCCAGAAGATAACTGGGTTGCCCAAGCGGGGGTGCCATATCACTGGCCATGTGAGTTTGCGGAATGGAAGCTGTTAATGTCTGAGAAGAAGGAGGGTCCTCTCTATTGACCTCTGAGACTTCTGTGACAGCTATTTCCTGCAGTTCCTGAGCCCTCAGGGAAGACTCAGCCGAAGCAGGCCGAGCACAGCTACTGCATAACCTATAAAGTAGGTTTTGCGGCATTTAGGGCATGCTAAATACTTAATTTTTGAAGTAGCATGACTAGTCGTAGCAAACGGTCCCTCTGACTTCTTATCTGCCATAAGGAAGCAGTGATTTTTTTTATATTATTTAATTAATAATTAATAGCTGCGTTCTCAGAGGTACTTATTATGTTTACGTTGCCCCAAGTATAGAACCACTATTTAGGTTTTCCAGGTAGGCTGACATGACCACAACTAAAGGCAAGCACAGGGGAAGGCATGAGGGGGCGCAGAGGCACACAACAGAACCGCCAGTCAGAATAATTAAGCTGACATGTTACCTACAGCATACAGCTCCAATGCTCACAGACCCTGGACATCCACCTAAAAACCCCGAATATCCGTCTTCCTTTCACTGCTCTGGACAGCCCTGGCTCATGTTACATGAAGCCCTCCTTTGCTGTGTGGTTTGCTCCATGGGAGACTTATTAGCCCCAGTGCAGGTGTCCCATGAAGGGGGAAGCCTAACTGGAGATTCAAAAATGTTTTTCAAAATTAATCAGTTAATAGTACTGCTCCAGCAGAATTCTGCACTGAAATCAATTTCTCAAAAGAGCAAACAGATTTTTTTATATTCAATTTTGAAATCTGACATGGGGCTAGACATATTGTCAATTTCCCAGCTGCCCCAAGTCATGTGACTTGTGCTCTGATAAACTTCAATCACTCTTTACTGCTGTACTGCAAGTTGGAGTGATATCAACCCCCTCCATTCCCCCCCCCCCCAGCAGCCAAACAAAAGAACAATGGGAAGGTAACCAGATAGCAGCTCCCTTACACAAGATAACAGCTGCCTGGTAGATCTAAGAACAACACTCAATAGTAAAACCCCATGTCTCACTGAGACACATTCAGTTACATTGTGAAGGAAAAACAGCAGCCTGCCAGAAAGCATTTCTCTCCTAAAGTGCAGGCACAAGTCACATGACCAGGGGCAGCTGGGAAATTGACAAAATGTCTAGCCCCATGTCAGGATGATGATGATGATGATTTTCAAAATTGAATATAAAAAAAATCTGTTTTTTCTTTTGAGAACTATTAACTGTAGCACTATTAACTGATGCGTTTTGAAAAAAACATGTTTTCCGATGACAGGATGCCTTTAAGAGAGAACTCCAGGACAACCCCTGGTGCCAAGAACGATAAGTCTGGCCGTAGAATATTCCAATCAAGTATTGTATCCGGTCTCCTTGAGGACACTAGAAAAACTGAGCTCCCCTACGTTGAGAGGGGGGTATAGCTAAAGGGGGAGGAGTCAGCTCTTCTTCTAATGTCCTGCCTCCTGATTGTAGAAGCTAAACCCCATGGTCCCTGTGTCCCACAGATATCTGCAAGAGAAAGGTATTTGGTGTTTGATGCAAATGATTTTAAATGGTGCCTTAAATAACCAGGTTAAAATATTTAATAAATATAACCACATCTTCTCATAATTTAATACTTTTACGACAACTCCAAAGGGGTTGGAGATTGGGGAAATGCAGTAAATTGCCCCTGCCATTTGTTTCAATTCCAATTTAATGTGTGCAGTGGCATGTGGATGTATTTGACATGAATTGCAAGAAGAAAGAGTGGTCAATGGATCTGGAGATAGTGCTCTTCTCTGTATTTTCTGTTGCCCTAATATTTTAGTTGCCATCCTGGTGCTGTCACTAGTGCATAGGTAAGCATTTGTGGGAGGTACACATTTCCTGTTCAACACCAAAGACATGAAATGTATTTTTTAGGGTGATGGCATATGGGGAGACTTGCCACCAACAGGGAAATAAACTGTAACCGTGGGCAACCAGTCTCCTAAACATTTCTCGGTAATAATGAACATTGGGATCACTGCATGTAAGATATTTTAAAATGTATTTTTAGCAGATTAGCTGCAATTAATGCAAAAGGCATTTTCCGGAGATATAGATGGCTTGTCATAAGTGTTTTACATGCAGTGATCCCAATATTAGCTAGTGGTGCCAATGTTATTGTAGAGGTATTCTCAAAAGATTTGTGGGTTGCAGGTAGCTTAGATTCCCAGTGGGCGTCATCTCCTCATGTGTCCTTGTTCCTTCCTAAGGAGCTTAGTGGCTCAATATTGAACCTTAATTTCATGATTTCCTGACACCCTATATATTGCACGGGGATATCAAGGCGTACATTTATTTACACAGGTATCTGAATTTTTTATTTTATTTATAATAGGAATAAAATATTTTAAAAAAAGGCCTGCAAGAGCAATATTTACTATTCCACAGTAACTGAATTAGGCAGGGCCTTACCTTCAAGCTTCTGACGGTTCAAGGGATTGGTGCCATATAAGATAGTGTGAGCCTCAGAATGCACAGTCTGAAGTTCTTCCAGTGTTGCCTTTCTGCCCCGAATACACTGTGGTTAAAAATAAAAAACGGAAAGTATAATATCCAGTGATAATATTAATGGAAGGACCCTGACCACATGGTCCCTTCCCGTAAAGCGTATGAGCTAATTAGCAACATCAAAACGTTATGCTAGTGATCAAGCTCGATTTCCAATTCAGAGTTCAGTAACTAAAATTTTCTTATCACTGTTTGTCAGAAAAATGAATAATCAAAAGTTAGTGTTAGTGACACATGGGGGCATATACAATAACTGTCAAGCTTTTACCTCTGCTCAGTTATTCACACCACTGTTTGAAATATATTAATAAAAAAAGCGCTGCCTCACTGGTTGGGGTTATATAATTAAATACGGTAATGATTATAATATTTTTCCGTTGTATGGAAGCGATTATTCAGCAGAAGTTATTAAAGGTGTCTTTTATGTAGACAGTAGTATCTAAAAGTCCACTATTGAGAACAGTTTATTTCATCACTAGGGTTTATGACAAACCTGGTCACTAAACCACCCACATGGTAATAAGAACCTGCAGGAACATCATTTGTTTGTCAAATTGAATGTAGGACAGATTTGCCTGTTTTCTGGACAAAAACCTCCCCATGTGCACAATGACAGACTGATGCCATTCTGTGTATTTACTATAAAAGTAATAGCAAAGGCCACTTGTGAAAATAACTGTATACAAAAGCCAAAACATAAAATTAGTTCTTACTTTTCTAAAAAAAAAAAATAATTATTAAAAAAAGTTGCAGTAACCTGAGAAGTTTTCAGAAGAAATTACAATTCATAACAACTTTTTTATAAACAGGCCTATGAAAGGGTTTATAAAACTCTATGAAAATGGAAGAGGGACATACCCTGGTGATGCTGGAATAATATGGATTCTTAAATTGAGCAAAAACTAAGTGAAGACATAGTCCAAGGGGACTTGGATTAAAATAAATGGTAGTCTAATTACAGAAACATTCTGACAGTAGTAAATGTTTCTTGTTTACATATATTAGGTAAAATGTATGTAATCTTGTTTGAAAATATTTTATTTGAGCAAATCATGTAATAGTTCTTAGTGGTGGACTGTAATGTGCATATATAGGCATACAAACAAAGCATACTTAAAGAAACAGTGTAAAAATGAAAAATAGGTAAATAGGCTGTGCAAAATAAAAGATGTTTATAATATATTTAGCCAAAATTCCTGCATTGCAGCTGTCTAACTCTTAGTTAGTCAGCGAAAGAGGGTCACATGGAACATTATTGTTAATTTAGTTTGCTTTTGATCCTCAGCATTCAGGTCAGATTCAAAAGCAAATCGTTATGGCCCAAATGCCCCCCCCCCTCATGTGACTGAATTGTTACTGAATGTCTGGCTATTATTAGACATCTAGACAGACCAGCCTTTATAGATTTCATTTTTGGCTAACTAACTATATTGAAAACATAATTTTTTATTTTGAACAGCCTACTTACCCAGTTTTTATTTTTACACTGAACAATTCCTTTAATAATGAATGGCTACTTCCTTACCTCACACATGCTGCGTAAACCTGTTTCTTGAAGCCTTGACCAAATGCTTTGTATCCTTCCAGCATGCTCAGGATGGCTGTTTGTGTTCCCACAGATGCACTGGTGTTTTAACATCAATGTATCATACACAAGGCCTGGAGAATATTTGAGTCACATTAAAAACATTTATGAAACATTTAATCTTGCTTTTCAGTTAAACAAATTATATCCATACACTGTACCTGTGGTGAACCTGGGTTTACTGGGGGCCTCCTGTACAGACATGGGAAAGGATGCAGAGGCAGGTGAGGACTGTGCTCTTGAGAGAGGCCGATGACCACTGAACGGAACAACTAAGCCTGCAGCCTCTAAGGAAGCCTGATAGTTTCTCAGTTGATGAATGCGTTGTTGCTCCAGTAATAATGTTTGCTGAAATTAAAGAAAGAGGACTACTAATCTAGGTGGCTCTCCCTGAATCAGTCTGAATCAGTCATACAGCCTGATACATTAGATAGCTTTAATAAGGGGTTGATCCAGGGACTAGTCTGATTGCCATCTTGGAGTCAGGAAGGAATTTTTTCCCCTCTGAGGCAAACTGTAGAGGCCTCAAAATGGGGTTTTTGCCTTCCTCTGGATCAACTAGCAGTTAGGCAGGTTAAAATAGAGTTAAAAGGTTGAACTTGATGGAAATGTGTCTTTTTTCAAGCTAACTTACCAACTACTAACTAACATAATATTTTATTTAAAGTAAAGTACCAGACTGCATTTAATGATAGGCATTATAAAATCCCTTGATTAGCACCAATATTGATAATTATGTGATTATCCAAATGATATTCTGTATAGCAAACAGTTGTGAGGTGGCAAAACATACCTGTCTAAACAGCAGATCTGGGTCAGACTGCATTTTACTCCGTTCCAAATCCAGTGTATTTTCTTCATCATCACTTTCCTCTTTCTCCTGCTTTACATGCACCACATTGCCAGGGCTTAATTCCTTTTGTTCAGCTAAACGCTCTGTATAAGGTTCTTCATGCAGTGCCTGATGCTCACGTAACTCCTCCTCGGTCTCCTCAGGGTGGCTCTCATGCTGCCGTGAGGCTTCATTCACTTTAGGAATCATCTAAATTGAGTAAAATTAAAAATTACTTGAACTGGAACATAGAGACCGTAGGAAAGAAGTAAAGGATGAAGACCAGGAAACAAAAAAACTTGACTTAACAAAATTGACTAGTTATTAGGAACAAGGTTTGAAAATATCCAATAAATGATCAATGAAAAGAAAGTATAACAGAAGCTTTTAGAAAACAGAAGCTTATGAGAAACAGACTCTTATGGGAAGAATGACAAGGATCCAACAGCAGAGGACACAATTGTTTAAAGAATGTGAAAAAAAATAACAGCATATACTGTATGCTACTAGAACTTACACAAGAAAATCTAGCTTCCATGCCTCTCTCTCTAGAAGGTATAAAAATTTGGAAACTACATTTGCAAAGCCAGGCTGAAAGCAATCACTTAACTACCAAGAAAACAGCATGCAATTTCATTTTTATTTTAATGACCCTACCCCTCTAATAATCAGAAACATTAACTGGATTATAAAGTGTATGTGATCTACTACAGGTATGAGATCTCCAGAATGCTTGGGACCTGGGGTTTTCTGGATAAGGGATCCTTCTGCAATTTGGATCTTCATACCTTAAGTCACAAAGGAAATCATTTAAACATTAATTAAACCCAATAGGCTGGTTTTGTTTCCAATAAGGATTAATGATATCTTAGTTTGGATCAAGTACAAGGTAATGTTTTATTATTACAAGGAAAAAGGAAATCCTTTTTTTTTTTTTTTTATAAAAAAAAATTGGATTATTTGGATAAAACAGAGTCTATGGGAGACGGCCTTGCCATAATTCGGAGCTTTCTGGACAATGGATTTCTGGATAATGGATCCCATACCTGTACATGCAAAAACAGTCACTAATTTACATTGTAAACTCTTCTGAGCACCTTTATTTCATATTTATATCAGTATGTCAGTACAATTTGTATGTATCATGTATACACCCTTCTGCTGTACAGGGATACATGATAGCCCCTATAGGCTACAGGATGCCTGTTGATTTGTGTTGATTTTTTTCAAGGGAATGAGTCATTAAGTTGACCTAAGGGGAGTGATGTAATAAACCAACCCACACATACAACATCAGGCATTAAGAAGTGGCGATCAATAACATAACGGTCTATATATAACAACCACAACAAAGCCCTGTGAAAATGATTTCATAGAGGAGTGTGCTATGTCATTATATGACTATTAGAGTATATAGGAGAGATATGTATAATCCCTTTGCATATGCTGAATATTTTTTATTATACAGTAAGGAACACACCTTGTTTAGGTGAAGCTGCTGCTGTTGGAATTGCTGTTTGTGCTTTTCCAGGAATTGCTGGTGCTGTTGTTGGATGACTAGGTGTTGCAGAGCATGTGAATTCTGTGGGAGTGGAGCAGACTGAGTACGGCCTAAAGGACGATGCTGACGTAATTTGTGCATGGTGGGGGATACACGGTCAGGTGACACAAGAGACTGGGAGTGAAGTGGTAGGGTCCCCAAACCTAAAAGAAACATTATTCAGTATCCTGCATTGCATTTAGTCAGTGTTAGTAAAACTAAGTATAGTTTTAGGTACGTTGTATTTTACCTGATATCAAAGAACTCTGTGCACCAGGCTGTTCTAGTAGTACCATATGTTGTAAAAGTTGATTATGAGAGTTTGTGGCTTCAGGTCCAAGGTAAGAAGTGAGGTGAGCAGCTGGAAATAGGGAAAGGCGTTGCTGTAGAGCAGGCAGAGAAAGGCATTCATTCTCCTGTCCTGATCCACCCTAAGAAAGTGACAACGGTTGAATAGAAAGCATTAGTACAAATTGTTATACTATGAAACAGGAAAAACACAGGTAACAAAGGCTAGCTAATAGGAAGTTTTCTTATTAGCTACTTGAAGAGAAGGGTCACTGTAAAACTAACAATATACATGGCATGTTTTCCTTACATACCAATTATTTCCAAACATATTGAGGCTCATTTATCAACTATGGGCAAATTTGCCCATGGGCAGTTACCTATAGCAACCAATCAGTGATTAGCTTTTGGAAGCCAGCTGCAAGTAGAACAATGAATGCAGCAATTTGATTGGTTGCCATGGGTTACTGCCCATTGGCAAATTTGTCCAGTGTTGATAAATGACCCCCACTGTATGAAAAATGTTATGATTATGGCCCAAATAATATGGCTGATGTACCTGCACTACAAAGAAAAATACTTAAAGACAGTTTAAGTGGATAGCCACCATCAAAGAGTATATAGCCAACATGGAACACAACAGGCTAAAGGGAATTTGGTCATCACCTTTGGACAAATTCTCCAATATTCAAAACGCCAAGCTAATATGGTGAAAACTGCCACACAGAAACCCAGAGTTATTTTAATTTTTAAAATTTTAAAAGGGTAGTTTTAGATTTAGGATACAAATAAAGATTCCACTGGAGAGCTGGTTACAAAGCAGTGTAGTGTTTTTATTGAAGATGCATAAGCACTACATGTTTCGGACCACACAGGTCCTTCCTCTGGTGCAACTGCACCAGAGGAAGGACCTGTGTGGTCCGAAACATGTAGTGCTTATGCATCTTCAATAAAAACACTACACTGCTTTGTAACCAGCTCTCCAGTGGAATCTTTATTTGTATCCTGAAGTTTATGTGGACCTGGCGAACCCCACCACTGTGTGATTGAGCGATTAACTTTATTACACAAAGGGGATATCCAATTCTAGTTTTAGATTTATGTCTACTATGATGCAGGCAGGGCTATTCTAAGGCAATTTGAATTGGCCTTTATTCTTATTCAATATTTAAGTAGGTTTCATAAAACAATGAGAAAGCAAGAAAGTGGAGGATACAATTGTCTTGAGAGGTATACATTGCTTGTCATTTTTTTTATCAAGTATTTAGCTTTTTGTTCTGCAGATCTCCAGATTTTTAGCAGTTATCTGGTTGCTATGGTAAAAATTACCATAGTAACTAGGCAGTGGGTTGAAATAAAAGCATGCAAGATCAAATAAATAAAAACAAATACAAGGAATATTAAAAAATAAAACGTAGCCTCACAAAACGATAACTATAGTTCGACGGTTCAGCATTTGAAAATGCACTGGAAAGAGGAGGAATAGAAAGGAAAATCATGTCAACGAGTACAAACGAAATTACTCGTTGAAAAGGTGCTGGGAACAGAATATTCTATTAATATTCTATAATACACTAAAAGTTAATTTAAAGGAATATTGATATGACCATGAAAAATACGGAAAGTGTCACTATCCTATATACAGTAAACTACCCCTTTAATGGGATTTTGAAATTGTCTTGTCTATTCTATTGTCTGGTATGCATTTAATTTCTTCCCTATAGTAGACCATGTCCCTACCCACTACTTATATTTATGATACCAGAATCCTTTGAGACATGTGTACTTACATTGGTAGAACCACTCGCAGGCAGTCCTAAGGTAATATTAGGTAAAGAGGGTGATGTGTATAGAGGAAGCTGTGTTATTGAATTCTCTCTGTTCACAAGTCTGTGAGCCAGTGAAGCCTAAAGTAAAATGTAAACATACATGAAAATACTCATAGAGAAAAAAAAGTTATTTGCCCTGTCCTTGTTCTGAAACAGGCCAATATGATATTCTACTGCAGATAAAGTGTTTTTCACCAGTTACCTCTGTCTGGAGGCCTAAAGGACCAGCTATTCCGTTTTCTGAACTGATGTTGCTTGAACTATTATTGGGAGAACTGGGACCAGAGCCTGGAGCACTGTTACATGCAGAATCTATAAGGCAAAAAAATAAGATCTATTAATATGTACTCAATTTAGTGAATAAACAGGGGCCTGGTGCCAAGGATGCTTGGGTCTGTTGTCATGTTATCATACACTTACACAGAAGGAAGTTTGAGGTAATGACTGTTTCTCATTTAAGAATTTTATACAGGATTTATGGTTTTATGATTAATTTATTGCATCCTGGACTGATTGTCTACCAATTAGTGAATGTGTATAAAGGACCCCAAGTGCAGTGGGTAAGGAGACTCTGAGGAAGTGCTAGGTTGGGAAACATGTCAGGTGGAGTATTTAAGACATAAATGTAAGTGTTTACATTTATTTTAAAGATTGATGGAATAAAAACTCTAAAATGTACCCATATTTGTACTGCCTGGTCCTATTCTGTGGTATATGGAGTAAGAGCAAGCCTGCAGTGATTGCCTTTGGGTGTGTCCAGTGAGGGGACCATAGAGACAAACAACAGGAATTCTAAGAGAACACAGACAGTAAGCAGCATTGGTCTGAATAAGTATAATCTGAAAGCACTATTTGGTTTGTGTCGTTGGTAATACACCATTGGTGCTATTTTTTGCTTTAAGGGCTGCTGGTGGGTATGTGCTGCTGCAAATAAGAGTAACTGCTACATAGGAGAGGTTGTGAGATAGAGCAAGTCAACTTATTAACATTAACTGGGTGATTAATGAGTCTGTTGACTAACAAAGGAGTGTGCCAATTAATCCTGAACAGACCAAAAGTGGGAGACCGTCTAGGAGGTTTGTAGGAGCACAGCTAGTATAGAAATAGATGTCACCAAATTACATGGGTTTGACATGGTGTAGAGAGGTTGTGGGAACTCGCAACACACCTCTGAGAGCAAATGGTCAGCTGCTTAAAGGGGAAGGAAACCTAGTCGGCGCAAACCCCCCCCCCCCGCCGACTAGGTTTCCTTCCCCTTTAAGGTCAGCCAGTATATAAACCAGCCTGTACATAAATAGTAACTAATTTTTTTTATTAATGCTCATACCCACCAGACACATCTAACGGACGTTTTTTCAAAGTAGTGATGCCAGGGCCATCTTTCCTCCTCAGTAGAGGGCTACTCCTCCTCTCTGCAACTTTCTGCTTCAGTCTTGAGCGCAACTTCAGATTAGGCTCAGATGCTTGATACAGGGGAGAGAAAACAAATGACATTTGTTAAAGCTACACAATACAGAATTAACATGAAGTTGGATACACAGTTGTGGGATCTGTTATCCAGAAAGCTTAGGACCTGGGCTTTTCCAGAAAAGATGTCTATACTTTTGTGGGACACAAAGCCTAGAAGCTTTCAAAGATTTTTAAAGCAATAATACTATTTTGCCATGATTCTAATCTATGCTGCAAAGAACTACAGTTTTCATTAGCATTAGTTAAATAAATCCGCAGTCATAGGTAATCTAGAATATTTTAGGCTCTTCAATTACATCTTAATTAACACCAATAGAAAATAAAAAATAAACAAAAACTACAAAACCAGCTCAGTAGCTGCCAGGGAAGCATTGCACCAAAGAGTGATACTACAAGATCAATAATGCACCATTATTCCTCTAACTACATGTAGTGCCCACGAGGGGGAATAAGGCAGATTGCACAAAAAGGAATGCAGGGCACAGAACAAATGCATGAAGGGATAGATGTAAGCAGATATAGCAGGCTCAATTGAGCATAAAAACAACCAAGGGAGCCCATGAGCGCCCAGAGAAAAATTTCCAGGGGAAAAAAAAAGGCAAGGAAAAAAAAAAACATTTTACACAAATTACTTGTACCCATAATTTGGTTTCCACAAAAATCTAACAAAAGCATTTCTATAAATATATAAAGTCGTGACTATTGCACATGTATATCATTGGTATTTTCTACTTTCTTAATAAAATTACTAGCCAGCAGTTTGTAGAATGTTATTCCCTCTAGAGTTCTAGTTTCAGCTGATACATACAGTGAAGTCTCAATTTTACATACCCTATTATGTTCTTCCATATTTTATACAATTTTTGTGTTCCCACCAATAAATAATGCATAATACATTTTCCTGATTCTACATCATTTTTTCTGGTCCCGTAAAAAATGCAAAATGGGAGTTCTGCTACACATAAAGTAGTCTGCTCCAGGCCCGGACTTGCAATCTGTGTGTTCTGGCAAATGCCAGAGGGGCTGCTATCAGGTGCCATAGAAAGTCAGTATTTAAAGGGCAACTAAAGTCTAAAATAGAATAATGTTAGAAATGCTGTATTATGTATACTAAATATAAACATGAACTTACTGCACCAGCAGCCTAATAAGACAAATGATTTATGCTTTCAAAGTTGGCGCAGGGGGCTGTCATCTTGTAACTTTGTTAGACATTTCTGCAATATCAAGACTCGCACATGCTCAGTGTGGTCTGGGCTTCAGTTGGGAGGTTAAGCTTAGGGATCGTCATAAATTATCAAAACAGCACAAGTCAAATAATATCTGCCATAGAAGCCAATACAGCAAGACTGAGTAATAATCATAATATAGAGACTGCACTGCGTCTCTGGATACAAATCTCTACAGGGAATCCAACAATGCTGCTCGAGTTCTGGGAATTAAGGTGGGGGGGCTCCCCCTGCCATTTGAAAGTATGATCGTTTACCTACACAGCAGTTGGGGACCATCTGACAATTCCTATCAACAGCAGTAAAAGAAGGGGGAATTGCACTGCATACAGTCAGGTTTATGATAAAAACTGTAGACATCTTTTAATTAAAGTATATTGGAGAGAGATTTCTTTTTCATTAAAGAAAGTAAAAATGGGATTTTATATTTTTGCCTTCACATGCCCTTTAATGGGCTGGTGTGGGCTGATTGGGCCTCTGTGTACCTGAAATGCCAGGGCCTATTTTAATTCTCAGTCCGGAACTGGTCTGCGCACAAAAAAATGTCACTAGCATTGAATCTACCGTATGTTTATGCATTCTATTTCAGTCTATGGGAAGTACAAGCCCAGGGAGTGTTAAGTGGCCCCCCCCTTGCCCCTATCTGTGGACGTCCATGAAGGGAGCAATGAAAGTCACCTGATGACAAAACACTATATAAATTTATTCTGGGCTCTATCATTTCTATAAGAAGGACAGAATGGCTTGGTTTCTGCCAGGGAGGTTAGAACTTACCTGTTTTTCTTAAAGGGAAATCATCCTTAGAGTCGTACATTCCAAGGACAGCTTGGTGATACGAGGCAGACACAAGACCCTGTGGTGGAGGACTCTGGTCAAGAGAGCTATGCTGAGTTTTCCTATGGATACAAATGAGCAGCAAAATTCATTAATAGCCTCTAAAGCAAAGCATCAGTCTTTAATGCACCCCACACACACAAAAGCAGATTATTCCCTTTAACTTGACATAATAATGAAAACAAAAACATGTACAAGTAAATTAAAGGGTAAGTGCCCCCTAAATTATATTTTAGGAGATTGTAGACACTGCCATTCTATAATTTTGCTGTGTGTTCATTTTTATATAGATTTTATATTAACGGTCTCTTCTATAGCTCTCTAGTTAAACTTCTAGCTTGCTGCTAAACCTGTGGATGCAAGCAACTGAGCATTTGGTCAACTGTAGGAATGAAGGCTGCACAAGTCAGATGACAAAGAACATTAAATCTGGTAACATTTTGCCTCACTGAGAAAAAGATGGAGTATTAAACCAGGCAGAAGCAGCTTAAAATGGGTTCCTGTCATATTCTTACTATCTGGAGTAACAATCTACTCAAATTATATGCTATGTGCCATCTTGTATTCTGGCCTCAAGCTGAAAGTTTCCATAATAATTATACCATGCCGTCAGAGGAGCAGCATGTTACCCAGAATAAGATTTCCCAAAAGAAATGATTGTCAGCCTTCTCATGACCAACTGGATCATGTTCAGTGTCACACAGAGACAGCATGCTTTCAGAAGACAACATATATGTTAGGAAGTTCTATAGCATTAACTGGATGAAAGCTTTAAAAGTCCATATAAAAATGTATTTCTACAGTTGAATGCAGCTTCTACCCATATAAAGGCTCAGGTCATTCAGGGTAGACTTACAATAGTCCACAAATTACTCAGGGAACAAGTAAGGCATCAAATAACATTCATAAGACTACTAATGGACATACAAAATAGCAAACTAGAATGGAATCAATTAATCCTGGTTTGTTATCTGACATTAATCTTATAAGCAGAAAAATGCAGATACCACATTAAAAGCCTAGCCATTTCCACAACACAGTATGAGCCCACAAATCCACCAGCTTGACTTGCAAATTCACAATACATAAGGGTAAGATCACACTGGGCAATTTGGGGAGATTTAGTCGCCCAGCAACTAATTTCCTCTTCTTTGGGGCGACTAAATCTCCCCGAATCGCCCAGTGTGACCTTACCCTTAAATATAGATGTCACAATAATATATAAATTGAGAAAGGCTGGGCAATAAGAGATTTAATGTCAATTATATATATTCAGTCTCATGCAGTGCTATCTTTCAGCAAGCCACAGATATTGCAGAACAATTGGGCAGACTAAACTGTTGGTCAAAATGGAAATCAGAGAGACTTTATGGGCAGTGTTTTCATCTTAAAATGCTGACAAAAGTAAGAGCTATAGTGAAGCCCCTTGTTGCCTCTGAAAGTGCCAAGACGTTGCAAAATCATACTCCAACAAGTATATGTCTACAATGCTTTAAAAAACAGTAGCTTGTTTTTCTTTCACACTGAGAGCACAAATGGGAACAAGCAAACCATACCAGGTGCATGGAAATGTAAAATGTCCCATTCTACAGAAAGTGACTGCAGGCAGATGCCCTAAGGGTACTGGAGAAGCCAAAGTGTCCTGTATAAGATATGCAATAAGACATTAGTCATTTCTGACACATAAACCTCTAGTTGGATATTCTGGACATTGGTCATACATAATAATGTTTGTTTGAAAAGAGGTTTTGGGGAAACACTGAAACAACACTTTGATATCTGCCCTTTTCCTCATTGCTTCATCTAACCTCTCTCTTATTCTAAAAAAAATGCCCCTATTAAGGAAAATATTACAACTAAATATAGATTATACATAGATTATACATACCTCCAAACATTTTAGAAGTAGAAAGAGGGACAAAAAGATTTGCCACGTGGAGTGGCGGACATTTTTTGACCATGCCCATTGTGGCCATGTTCATATTACAAAATTTAGCAGGTTATGAAATCACATTTCTGTGATTTTTATGTTATTACAGTTTTGCCTATGAAGGTGAACTGCCCTTTAAGCTTTAAGTCACAGTTTCCCAAAGAGACCTGCTTATCTAAAATAGTTGCAATTGTTTCTTTGCTTATCTTAAATTGTTACAATTGTTTCTTTGCTTATCTTAAATTGTTACAAATGTATCCAAGTGCATCTGACAAGTATTCTGGGCTCTCTGCCAAAAGCCAATAAGTTTTAGAAATATTTTTCTGGCTGTTGAGTGCAGGAGATCAAAGAGAAAGTTGGGACATTTCATTAACAATCTGGGACTGCGGGTTGAGCTGTCAAATTCAGGACAGTCCAGCGAAAAACGGGACAGTTCGGAGGTATGATTATATACAATGCTTATATCTGCAACACAAATTTAAAATTATGACTCACCAAAGGCGAGGGTCACTGGACATGCAATGATTTAAGCTTCTGTGGGCTAAAGCTTTCTTCTTATTCAACACGAACTCTTGTAATTTCATTTTTACCTCAGTGCTTGCCACAGCGCCTACAATATAACAATCTATATCAGCAACATAACAGTGAAGCATTTTCAAGTGCATGCTAGGGCATTATATTAAAACTTTTCAGTCAGATAAAATAAAAGACAAATGTATTTTTTTAAATTGTGGAGGATAGTTTATCAAACAAAAATGGACTGTAAATAGTGGCTGCAAAGATAGACAACTACCTTTGTATTTTATCTGAACATGCTAATTTTCCAATGTTAAAATGATTCACACTGTACCACCATCCAGATATTGTCATTACAGGTTCTCAATTATGTTAAAAAAAAATGAATAAAAATATAAAACACATTGACAATGAAACCTCAGTTTTACATAACTTGATTTTACACTTTCCCTTATTTTACACTGTGTTTTGTGGTAAAAAATATATAATTATATTATTTTATATATAATATAAAAATATATAATTCATTATGCATTTCCCCGACTTACATTTTCCTGAATTTGACAAAAACATTTTCTGGTTTCCTGAAAATTTAAAATGGGGGTTTTACCATGTATGCGACTTCACAATATTTTGTTGACATTCAGTCAATCAATTTTTCCTGTGAATAAGTAAACCTAAACAGTCATATTCGAATATTCTTCTTCACCTACTTTCTTTTCCTTTTTCCTTGTTCTTTAACTGCAACAGTTTCTGATCGCGTTGCTGTTTCTCCATCTGCTGCTCTTGTCGGTGTTGCTCCAGTTTTCTCTGGTGTTCCAGAAGCTCCTGTTGATGTTTCATTGCTAGGAGCTCTTGTTGCTGCTGTAGAGGAAAACAAAGTCTAATCCAGGTGCTCTAAAGCAAGACCCATTTCAAAGTAAATGAGTCCAGTCATACAAGTGGCTTATTAACTCACCTTTATATGCTCATGGAGCTGAGCTTCATGCTGGCGAGACAGCTGCTCATGCTGTCTTTGAAACTCAGCAATCAAAAGCTGCCTTTGGATCTGCTGCTTTTGCTTCAAGGACAGGAGCTCTTGCTGCAGCTGTTGCTCCCTCCCACTGGGCTCCTGTGCAGAAATTGTATATTGGGGATCTAGCCGCAGGTCCATGGGAAGAGCGCTGGGGGCCACTTGCAGCGGCAATGCAGCACTCACATCAACTGCAGAAACAAAAGAACAGAAGTATATAGTTTTACTTAATGCTATGAGATGAGATAAGAAGGGAGTTTGTACAAAATATTTTTTTTTTTTAAAAAAAAGCTACTTTAATACTGTAACGTCTTTTTGCACAGTGCTCAGGTATAAGCCAGTGTCTAAAATAACAATCCATTGACTGCACATAGATAAGTTTTTCTGAGGTACCTCAGAAAAACTTTCATAAATTTATAGCTACTATATAATCTCAGGGGCAGATTTATCAAGGGTTGAATAGTACATTTAATAGAATTTTCTAGTGTCATAATTCACACATTTGCATTTTAATCCATTTATCCGAATATAAATTTGAATGTGAGATTTATCACACCTCAACCACATTGTGTGTCAACTTCAGGAAGCTTTTTTTGGAAGTTCACTTGTCTTTATGCCTCCAAAAGTTGGTTCCAAGTCAGAAATGAAAGATGTTAAAATGTAAAAAAATTGAAGTGTATAAAGTTAATAAAAATATAATGTACTGCTGCCTGCAGTTGTAAAATTTCTGTGTTTGCTTCAGAAAGACTACTATAGTTTATATAAACAATCTGCTGTGTATCCATGGGGGTAGCCATTCAATCTAAAGAAAAAGGAGAAACGGCACAGGTTATACAGCAGGTAACAGATAAGTTTGATAGAATAGAATGGGGTTTTACCAGGCTTATCTGTTATCTGCTATGTTATCTGTGTTTTTTTGCCTTTCTTCCCAGCTTGAATAGCAGCCCCGGTGGATACAGAGAAGAGAACACCAAAGGGGGTTGAGAGCAACATGTTGTTTATAAGCCCCTCCTTAGAGATCACTCCCTGTAAAAGCTCCGACAGATGTGTTTGATTGATGCTCTGCTTTTTGCAAATGTTATGCTTGTCTGTCATACTGTTTGCACTAACCCCCAAATTGTTGTACAGTTCTACATAATATACTGGCACTTTATAAATAATAAACAAAGACAACATATATATTCTTGTTTAACTCCAAGCCCTATGTGCCATATTGATTAATTACACTAAAAGGGATATGCATACAGGTAGATTATACGGGAATAAATAGTTTAGGGCCTGACAATGCAGAGAGTCTGTTTTCACCAGCTTGTATCTAATGTATCAAATATAAAACACATGATGACTTGAATATCCTGTAAAACACATACTTAGAATTTTGTTTGTTTGTTTTAAATACCAGATCAAGATTTAAATTTGGCAAAAAAACATGACATGCTCCAAAAAAACTATGCATCAGTCATAGAATGATTTAATAAGTATCAGCTAAGCATCCAAAATCTAGCCCAAAATGGCCTTCATGCAAAGGAAATTTTCTAACATGAGGATTTTCCATAAATATTCTAACCATTAAGACTGAGACATGCATTAAATTCCGATTCTCCAGTTAATAAAGAACTAACTAAATATTATAAATTATCAACAGATTCCAAAGGCCTTTCCAAAATGCCAAAAATAGTGACATGGGAATTATATAAAGGAAGAAATTTTGCTACAACTGACTAGAAGAGAGTTATTAAAAGATCTCAAACTTTCTAAATGTATCTCTCACCATTGGAATTATTACAAAAATGTTATATGGCTGGTATTATACCCCCTCAAGATTATCGAAAATATTTCCCAATACTTCCAACTTGTGCTGGAGAGGTTGTGGAAATGTTGGATATATGGTGGAGCTATAGCAACATCCAGTACCTTTAGACCTATCTGACCCTACTAAAAACAATTTGAATCTTCACCGGAAGCTATTTGGTATAAACTCTCCTTGGAAATTTAGATTTTTCCACTTTTAACAGCATGTAGACTCTGGAAACAACAAAAAACCGCATCCATGACACAAATTACTACTGTATGGTAGTATCGTCTAATTTGAACTATGAAATAGCAACCCCAATTGACATGAAAAATTACACATATGGGACACTTGCCGGTACTGGAAAGAGTTTATTAAATAATATGCATTTACAGAGAAATATATCTTCTATAAAACATCTTACATAAATACAGTCATATGAAAAGGTTTGGGAAGCCCTCTCTGCCTGCATAATAATTTACTCCACTTTCAACAAAAAAGATAATAGCAGTATGTGTCTCATTTCCCAGGAACAATGGGGTATTTTCTGAACAAAGATTTTTAGTGAAGCAGTATTCAGTTGTATGGAATTAAATCAAATGTGAAAAAGTGGCTGTGCAAAAATTTGGGTACCCTGTAATTTTGCTAATTTGAATGCATGTAAGTGCTCAATAGTGATTACTGGCAACACCTAATTGGTTGTATTAGCTTGTTAAGCCTTGAACTTCATAGGCAGGAATGTCTAATCATGAGAGAAGGTATTTTAGGTGGCCAATTGCAAGTTGTGCTTCTGTTTGACTTTCCTCTGAAGAGTGACAGCATGGGATCCTCAAAGCAACTCTCAAAAGATCTGAAAACAAAGATTGTTCAGTATCATGGTTTAGGGGAAGGCTACAAAAAGCTATCTCAGAGGTTTAAACTGTTAGTTTCAACTGTAAGGAATGTAATCAGGAAATGGAAGGCCATAGGCACAGTTGCTGTAAAACCCAGGTCTGGCAGGCCAAGAAAAATACAAGAGCGGCATATGCGAAGTATTGTGAGAATGGTTACAGACAACCCAAAGACCTGCAAGAACATCATGCTGCAGATGGTGTATCTTTACATCGATCTACAATTCAGCGCAATTTGCACAAATAACATCTGTATGGCAGGGTGATGAGAAAGAAGCCCTTTCTGCACTCACACCACAAAGAGTCACTTGTATGCAAAAGCTCATTTAGATAAGCCACAGTCATTTCTGAACAAAGTGCTTTGGACTGATGAGACAAAAATGGAGTTATTTGGTCATAACAAAAAGCGATTTGCATGACAGAAGAAGAACACTGCATTCCAAGAAAAACACCTGCTACCTACCATCAAATTTGTTGGAAGTTCCATCATACTGTGGGGCTGTGTGGCTAGTTTAGGGACTGGGGCCCTTGTTAAAGTCGAGAGTCGGATGAATTCAACCCAATATCAACAAATTCTTCAGGATAATGTTCAAGCATCAGTCACAGGGGTTGGATATTCCAACAAAACAATGACCCTAAACACACTTTGAAATCTACAAAGGCATTTATGCAGAGGGAGAAGTACAATATTCTGTAATGGCCGTCACAGTGACCCGACTTGAATATCATCGAAAATCTATGTGATGATTTGAAGCAGGCTGTCCATGCTCAGCAGACATCAAATTTAACTGAATTGGAGAGATTTTGTATGGATGAATGGTCAAAAATACCGCCATGCAGAATTAAGACACTCATCAAAGGCTATAGGAGGGGTCTAGAGGCTGTTATAATTGCAAAAGGAGGCTCAACTAAGTATTGATGTAATATTTCTGTTGGGTGCCCAAATTTATGCACCTGTCTAATTTTGTTATGATGCATATTGAATATTTTCTGTTAATCCAATAAACTTTATATCACTGCTAATGATAAACAAAACTCCAAAGAATTAAGGGTTCCCAAACTTTTTCACATGACTGTATATATGGAGTTACTCTATCATAGCCATGTGATAGAGACAGGAAAATGCCCTAATGATGAGCATGTATATGTATACTGGAGCACGCTTTCCTTTTTTGCTCACATTTTAACAAGACAAGGAAAGGGGAGGGAATAAAAACAAAACACACACACACAAGACAGCTCTGTGTATATGGGGAAAGAGTTCAGTAGGCAACTGTGCCATACCAGAAAAATCTTTCAGCATTTATGCCCAGAGATGAAGCACATCTGCCTGAATAATGCACTATTACTTATCATTCTCTTCACAATACAGTACAGTACGTCACTTCTGACTCTTGACCACTGAAGACCCAAAGAGCAAACTTGTTAGTGGAAATTACAAGGAAAGCGGGGGATGTTCAAGCATGCCATTGAGGGGAATCTAACAAAATGAGTCTTCTTTGAAACAAAGCAAGCTTCTCTTTTCCCATGGGGTGCTCCCCCAGCCTTTATTCACAGAGTTGCTTCTTTGGGATGCTCTCACAAAATCTTACGAATGTTACCAGAGCATTGACGTTAGAAGGGTACAAAGAATGCATTCAAGGGACTGACAAGACCCTCATAAGCTTGGCACTGATAATGTCTTGGGGCCATCCCCGTCCCAATGTCAAGCTAGCAGTTTTTAATATGTGGTCAGTGGGTCTGGGGAAGAGATATTTAGGCAAAATGCAACAGGCATGCAGATACAGGTATGGGATCCGTTATCCAGAAAGCTCCAAATTACAGAAAGGCCATCTCCTATAGACTCCATCCTATCCACATTTAAAATGATTTCCTTTTCTCTGTAATAATAAAAGAGAACATTGTACGTGATCCAAACTAAAACGCAATTAAACCTATAGTTTATTTGCTTTATGTAATGTTTACATGATTTTCTTAAGTTGACTTATAGATATGAAGATACAAATTACAGAAAGATCTGTTATTCAACTTACCCCCAGGTCCCAAACATTCTAGATAATAGGTCCAATTCCTGTAATACTTAATTATGGATTAATATTAATAACATATGAACATTTTGATTTTTATGTTATTTGTAACTGTAATTGCAGTATTTGGGGTTTTTTTCTCACTATTCCTAAAAAAAGGTGAAAGAAAAAAAAATTTGAGCAATTAATGAAAGGGGAGCACAAAAAGGTGTTTCTAAGAAAGTACAAAATGACCACTATATACATAATATTTTCTTCCTGTCCTTTCCAGAGCTTCTTAGGAAGCGCCGCTTCATTACATTTTGGATTACCAAGGCAGATGTGTTTATTCACAAGTCACCAGTCATGCAAAAAAATCCATAGCATTAAACTTTGGCTTTTCAATGTATATTGAAATATACAGCCAAACAGGAAGTGCTGTAACAAAGTAGTATAGATGACTCTCTCTGAATCATCAAACTGCAGGGTTACGTTTATCACACAGCAACTGAGTTCCCAAACTGTTACCATCATAATAGCGTCACCCTTCGGAAGCTCATTCATGTCCCCAAGGCAGCCGCCCACTCCAACCTGTCTTCTGCTTCTGTCATTACACAGGAGAACATGTTGCAAAGATGCTCCTTATGGTACAGCACGCCTCCGTCAGCAGGAAGGTGACTCACCACAGTTGATGCAGGTGAATCACACACCCTTGAGACGCCCACAAAATGGTTTTATCAATTAATGATGCAATACACACAGCTTTACCACTAGCAAAAACTGTTCCAGTAGATTTCATACTAGGACTATATGAGGATATGTGATGTGTTCCTCTTAATGTGCTCCGATCTTCTTTGTGCCTTTCAGATGCACCTCTGCCATATGTCTGAAGCAGAACCTGATTTACCCTGCACCCCACCCCTCATTCAGATAATTAATGATCTACTGTGTTGCAGTAAATTCTATGAAAACTGACTCAAAAAAGGTATATAATTAAAGCACTGGTCAAGCAATATTGTCCAATCCAATGCTCCACATATTGTACACCTTTTACAGTTGTAATATGCACATTTAAGCAATAATTTCACTTATTTTTATTACATCTGGGTTAGGAAGGAATCAAAACAAACCTTACAGGCCAGTGATCATTTAATCCTCTAGATTGCAAGCTCTTGTTTGCAGGGCTGGTTTTACATAGCGGGAGCCCCTACACCCACTGTCGTTCATTGCCCCCCATCCCCTCTCTTTTATTCACTTAAAGACCGGAGCAATTTGGAATGGCGCAAGGGAAATTTAAACAATGATGGTATCTCCTGCACATCCCCAGTGTTTCTGAATCAATGTGGGTGTGGTTGGGCAGCATGCCGCCCCCTAAAATCCTGCCTCCCTAGGCCCGGGCCATGGTGGCCTCTCCTCAAATCCAGGCCTGCTTATTTGCATGGTCCTCCATTCCCATTTTTTTTTCTGTAGCCCATTATTGAAATAACTAATGTAAAACAATGCACAACTTGCTGGCACTATAAAAAATAAATGATGATGATAACAAATATCTATAGCAGTTACACATAAAAATATTCTTAAAGGAGAAATCAAGCAGTTTCATTAAAGGCAGCTGTTAGAATTGATACAATAGTTGCTAATATTGCACAGATACTGCTGAGAAATGTATTAACTAAATGTATGAATTTAAAGTTGCAAATTGTAATAGTTCAGAATTTGCTCCTGGATCACTGAGCTGCCAGGCAGAGACATGAACATAAGGAAACTGTAAAAAATAAAAGATAGATAGCAATTGAAAAAAGTCTGTTTATGGTGAACTGTCTGAAAACAACTCAACTGAAAAAAAGTGTACAACCAAGATTGAGTCTCCCAAAAGAGTTGCTTATCATAAATAGCTACAATCGTATCTTTGCTTATGTTAAATTGTTACAAATGTATCTAAGAGCAGGTGTTTAGTGTTCTGGGCTCTCTACCAAAAAGCCTCTTATTTTAATTATGTTTCAGAAACTTTGTATCTTTTTCTGGAGATAAAAAAAGAAACTCCAACTGTGGACTGAGACTGGACTGGGAGGTATGTATTCCTGTCCATATCATAAACAGAAGCAAGGGGGCTGTACAATTTGAAAAGTAATTTATTTTGTTTCTATGCAAATTTAAAGGAGTGAAAAAAGTAAAAAAAAAATAAAAAAAAAAAAGCATAATATGATAATTGATTTAAATAACCAAGATTCACTGTGTGCTAGAGGTTTCTGTGAGATGACAATACATTTGCCTTGCTATATTATGTGCAGTGGAGGGTAACTGATTACCTCTGCTTTGTTTGTTTCCCTGTAGAGCAGCCAGGGTCCGTGTATTTGTATCCACAGACCCAGTGTCTGCATTTACTGAATATTAATCAGTCTTGCTGTATCAGCTTCTATGGCAGCAATTATTTGACTTGTGCTGTTTTGATAATTTATTACAATCCCTAAGTTTAGCCTCCCAAAATCACACTGACCATGTGCATGGTCTTGGTCTTGCAAAGATGGTTTAACATAGTTACAAGATGATGACCCTCTGCGGCCAACTTTGAAAACATAAATCATTTGTTTTATCAGGCTTCTGGTGCAGTAAGTTCATGTTTATGTTTAGTATACAAAATACAGCATTTCTAGCATTACTGTATTTTAGACTTTTAGTTCCCCATTGGTGTACTCTTAAAAGAACAGTTCTGTGTAAAAATAAAAATTGGATAAATAGATAGGCCGTGCAAAATAAAAAATGTTTCTAATATAGTTGTAGTTATAGAAAAATGGGCATGTATAAAGGCTGGAGTGACTGGATGAACACTACTTCCTGCTTTTCAGCTCTCTAACTCTGAGTTAGTCAACGACTTGAAGCGAGTTTACAGCATTCAGCTCAGAATCAAAAGCAACATTTATGGCCCATGTCCCCCACCCCTCAAGTCACTGATTGGTTACTGTTTGAAAAGCAGAAAGTAGTGTTCTGTTCTGTTCGACATCCGGTCACTCCAGCCTTTATAGATTACTTTTTTTGCCTAACTATATTAGCAACATTTTTTTATTTTGCACAGCCTATCTATGTACCCAGTTTTTCCGGTAATACTGAACCCTTTAAAGGGGTTTTTCATATTCTGAAACAATTTGCAATTGGTTTTCATTTATTATTATTTGTGGCTATTGAGTTATTTAGCTTTTAATTCAGCAGCTCTCCAGTTTGCAATATTAGCAATTTGGTTGCTAGGGTCCAAATTAACCTAGCAACCATGCACCAAATTCAATAAGACTGGAATATGAATAAGAGAGGCCTGAATAGAAACATGAGTAATAAAGACTAGCGTTAACAATACATGTATTGCCTTACACAGCATTTGTTTTAAGAAGGGGGTCAGTGCAAGTGCAGTGTATAAACTGCAATTTGGGACACACAGTGCCATTTTTTTACCTACAATACAGCATCCCTGCCCCCACGAATGCAGCATCATATTGGACAATTGTTAAATGGGCACATACTGCTCAAGTGTGTTGCCCCCTATGAGAATCCTGCAATTATAATCACATTCATGCAAGTGATTTTTATAATGAACATAACCATGTAGAAGCGTAAAGAATGCATGGACACTCAAATTATCTTGTATTTGTAAATGAGCCTTTTAGAATACCATACTCATAAGTAATAGATATCACTGTGCTTAGATATATATTGCATGTATATCTATGCAGTTTTAAATATCACATTAAACTACATCTCTTGAGGATGTAATGAGGGCAACTGTAAAGGTTAAAGGCCATATTTTAAAATCCTTTATGTTGGGATTGCAGTTACCTAGAAAACCATAATTTCCCAAGATATTTTACAAATTTATCTGTTTTTGGAATTCATTAAATAAGCTCAGTTGAAGCTCAGTCAAATGAAATCTGTATGACAACTAGGGACGCACTGAATCCACTATTTTGGATTCGGCCGAACCTCACACATACCTCAAAACACTGCATCATAATCCATATTTCACAAAGCTACCGGGTCTTCTAATAAAAATGGATTAACACGAATAAAAAAAAAATTAAGCTCGTCTGAGCTAGCGCCTAAGAAATAACAGTAGTATAAACAATTATCACCTTATTTAAATATGGGAGACCTTTGTAGCCAAGCAGAATAAGTGTGTTCTAATTTCTGCGTAGTTGAAACAAGTGCATAATTGTACCTGTGCAAGGGCTGCAGGGAGCTATCTACTGAGACACAATGCAAAACATTCACCTATATATAGAAAGTAAGGAAACAACACTTAATTGTTCTCTACAGACCTGACAGATGAGCATCTGTTATTTATACATTACTGGCAAACTAGTAAGCAGACAAGCCAGAAACCCACAATGTAAATTAATGCCTCACTTAAAGGAAAGGTATTAATAAGCTTTTGATCACTATCTAAGGCTTGATATTTAGCCCCATATCAAGCTATTAGCACCCCCGGTTGATTTAGAATATTAGAACAGATAGAAAGAGCTGGAGGCCTCAAGAAAGAACTAACATCAATGGAATATGCTTTAACCTTTAAATGCACATTACTGGGCTGTAAAGATTGCAAACTAATTGCATTTCAATTACATTCAATCAAAGCAGACCCGCTGGATTTAATAATAATAAACTTGTTCCCAATACTTGATCAAGTAACCTTATACTACAAGCAAATAAGAGCTGGTCTCCATTTTGACAAAGGTTCATGGTCATGCGCTTTCACGCCAGGTCTGTTAATTAAAAATAGTGGTTCTTTACTAGAAAGAGTTGTTCCTTACTAGACTTACACAATGGAAAATACTGATAAGACTGTTTGGCCCTGGGTCAACAATCAGATCATAATAGGGGCCAAAGTAGAGCATGACAAGACTTTCTAACCAGCCATCAAGCAGACCCTTGCATAAGCCAATTAGCAATTACCGTATATACTCGAGTATAAGCCGTCCCGAGTATAAGCCGAGGTACCTAATTTTACCTCCAAAAACTGGGAAAGCTTATTGACTCAAGTATAAGCCTAGGGTGAGAAATGGAGCAGCTTCTGGTAAGTTTCAATCAAAAAATTTAGGGTTTCTGCTCCCATTGGAGGTGCCAGCGTCTCTTTTTTGGATGCCGGCGACCACTCTTGGACGCCAGCGAATATTCTTGGAGACTATTCTTGGACACCGGCGACCGTTTTTGCGCTTGACCCGAGTATAAGCCGAGGTAGAGTTTTTCAGCATATTTTGGGGGCTGAAAAACTCAGCTTATACTTGCTGTTTTCTGATGGGGCAGCGCCAAAAGCTTTTCTTTGGTCTCATTTTCTCAAAGAAGGCTGCTAGCACAAAATTGTATCTCTTGTGATGAGGGTTGGCTAAATTAGAAAATCATTATAGTGACAAATAATTAGAAATTGGTCTTAAATCCATTTGAATTCCATACAGGTGAACACCAGCACTATGTGGGTTAATCTCCTCTCTTCAGGAGGCAGAGCACTAAAGAAACAACTCCCTTCCAACCCCTGCACTCCAGCCTGTGTCCTGCCTCCATCCCTTGTTAAAGTCCACGATCTATAATACTCCAGCAAGATAGATTAAAGATGGTCATAGATGTTGAGATTTTTAAAAGATCTGATCCTCGTTGTGACCACGATTATCTCGGAACGATCGTACGAATTGTCCATCAACTAAAAAGACCAATTTGCCAGGAAGACAAAGGGTAGCTGCCTGCTTGGCCCTGCAAACATAGATATATTGCACTGGGACTGACAAAGATTTTTTAACCTGCCCGATCAATAACCTGACAGATGTCCGCCAAAAAATCGTAAGATGTTTGATAGTTCGGACTTCGCTAAAATCGGTCGTTCGGCAAGAGAAATCTTTGCGTCTATGGGGACCTTTAGCCAGGAGCTACCAGCAGCAGTAAGTTTTGCCTGGGGGGGGGTAGGCCTGTGTCCCTCTAAAGTAGACCGAGCAAATGATTTAACAGTGAGTAAAGAAAATACCCTTTACGCCATCTTTTCCTAAGGGTTCAAAGGTACCACGGGGACATACTAAGAATGTCCCATTACAACCACAAACCAGAAAGAAGGAACTTACAGCATCACTGCCTACTGCACCTTCAACATAAACCTAGTGTCCTGGCATGAAAGTCCTGCCATTCTGCACAGTTTCTTCACTGAAGCCTTCATGAATGCCTACGTTGCCCCAATGCCCAAAGTAGAGTCCTCATTCTGACTACTCGTCCTGCCATAAGTTTGTCCTCCTCGAAATGCATACCAAGACCCTCAGACATGAAACTACCATGTCAATTACTTTAACGCTACCTTAGATTTTGGCCACACTCCCCCTTCTGTCAGACATGGCTAGTTTAGGTGGCCCAGATAACTGTCTGCAAGCAGCATGTGTTTTATTTATTTTGGCTGTCACACTATAAATTAATTTAAAGTCTGACACCACAAAAGATGTATTACTAAATAGAAATATACTATAGAAAAATACTATAAACTAATATACTAAATAGAAAAATACCATACTATATTGTAAATCTTGTATCTGACATTCCTTGGGCTGTTTGAGCACTGGCTCTTCCTAGAATTTTGAAGATTTGGGCAGATATACGCTGTGTACAGGCTTGTTGGGCCAGCAAGGAGACAACTACAGTAATTCTAGGAAAACCATTTTTTTGCAACCTTCTATTGTACTTTTAGTTAGCATACAAGTAAACCCCTGGAAAAAGTAGTATGTACCCACCAGGGCTTGGCATGTGTTTGGCACGGGTCTGTGTTAAAAGGTCCACTGGTTGGTCCAGACCAGAAATTCCATCTGCAGAGACAAAACACACAGGGTATCAGATGTGTAGCAAATATTATGAAGAAATCAAATAAAAATAAATGAAAAAAGCTTTAGGAGATGCCCACACATGGCACATGGAAACAAAAATACGTTGAATCCACTATTTGCTTCCAATAGGATCCCAATTTTACATTTACCAAGGGACTAGATCAAAATGGTGTAACTTCCAAGAAACTATACAAATCTGGGGGGAAAAGAAGATGCCACTTGCTTGTATGGGACCATGAAAAAATGGGCGTCAATTCTTAGAACAATGTTAAATCTGGGTTCTACTGTATTTACATGCAGTTTAAAGGAGGGCATACACAAGCTTAATCAATAATTAGCTGAATGATCAGATATTGTATGTGGGGGCCATAAATAGCTGTGGCTTCTTCTTCATTTCTTTCATCACACCATGGGTTAGTCCATTAGGATTATCAGTCTGAATGCACACCGTCATACATGATAAGATGATTAGACAATTGGGTTGATACCTTTAACAAGTAATGTTACCAGTCAGTGGAAAGGGGCAAAGATGTTAGAACCAGGAAGGTGACAGCAAATTGGTAGCGAATGGGTGGATTAATGGTGAGGAATGGGTGGATTGGGAATGGAGGTTGAATATAGCAGAGGCAGGGCTGATATCAAATATATGGGCATGTAGGCCAGCATTCCTCAAACACTATAAAATAATCTAAAATAAGAGCAAAGTAAATAAAGGTTCATTTAAATTACCACCAACGTGATCTCTTAAAGATTGCTACTCTCTAGACTCAAAGCTCTGGTAATAATGTAGGCTTAGAAAATTTATTTATTTATAAATTCATGCATTAGTTGAAAAGAGACCATTACCTAGATTATATCTAGACAATGAGCTCTATTTTTGCACTTTGTTTTAGATGCTGTTTAATCATTGTCTTAATCACTGATCAAGACTTCAAGCTTTAATAAGATTTCGTAAAGTTTGCAAGTACATGATGCCTAAACACAAAGCCAAAAGTGATGTCCTCATTACCAATTCAAATTCTAAAAAAGGTATACGGCATTACTGGAAATCTTGCTATACCTAACCACTTAGTGAGCATAAATGCTAACTTTTTTGCTGGACTTGTTGGATGTCACTATTTTCTTCCATCTCCCATAAGGACAGATGGCAGTATAGCAATTATTGAAAGTCAGATAGACCAGTCCATGCAAGGAATCCTAGGGAGATGAAAGACATTGGCACTCCCTCTTCATTTATTCATTCGTTTATAGAGAAGTGGTGCACCAGCCCCTGGAAAAAGTTAGCTTTTATGTTTACTGGGGGGTTCCTAAGAAATTAGCAACTCCCATTAATTAAAGTTCTTGTTAAACCCTTTTCTGATGTCTACAGATTCAGTCAATAGTCTTGCAAGCACCACCGCTTTGTGAACACCTGCTTGAAGGACGGTAATATAAAAATCTCCTCCGCTTTAGATTTAGGAACAAGGCTTTATAATAAAAGACTTCCAAAAAGAGTGAGTAATAAAAGGCAGAAATGGCTATTCATTCTGGGACAGTTTGATGACAATACGGCGCAGCTGCCATCGGGGATAAAAACCCAGGAGGCGGAGGATATAAATAGCTGAGAGAGAGAGAGAGAAAAGAGATAGTGAAGAGAGCGGACAGATTTCCATGCAAAACATTAGGAGTGAAAGGATCTCACGACTTCACAAGCAGCAATTTAAAGGAGTCCTGTTAAATTAAAAAAGAAATTGCAAAAAAAATCTAGAAGTGAGACTTGTGTTTAGAAGTTTTGTGGTCTCTACAAGCCCTTTGTTTCAGAATGATTGCTCAAAGGCATATGTGGGTCCTAGAGAACCAAGCCTCCTGGTAACACCCAACAGGAATGGTCACATGCCACACTCTTATTAGGAATATGGAAACATTCTGTAGCACAGATCCATCCAAAATTCATCAACCATTTTGTTAGCTACTGTGCATACACAATATTGCACAGCAAAAAGACTGCGGAACAGAATTCACATGCCTCTGGATGCCAGCACTGTGGTTTGCTTGCTAGAATAACATAAGTGGTGGTCATTTGAAGACTTAAATTTTCCTTTAAAGGAGAAATAACTCCTCCCCGCTAAAGATAAAGCCCCCATCCACTGTCCCCACTCTGCTTCCTCTCTCCATAATCCACTTTTTAAAAAAAAAAGTGTAACATGGACTCATCCATGCAGAGTAGCACAGCGGAGCTCACGGCCACCATATTGGGATGTGTTCAGTAAGGGACTGACAACAATGACGTTTTTGGCACATGTGCAGTCGGAGCCAGTCTGATATTCGCACCAACCACAGATGCTCCAGAAAAGTCCATAAATGCTGATGGTAAAGGTGGTAAATGGTAGAGGATTTGAACATACAGAAGATGGTGACCATGAGCTCTGCTGTGCTACTCTGCATGGATATGTCAGTGTGGACATATTTTTCAAGTAATGGACTATGCAGGGAGAAAGCGGGGGAGGGGGACTCGGCAATGAAGGGTAGTGGAAAGGGGCTGTCTTTGGGGGCTTTAGTTCTACTTTACATTATTATTCCATAGTAACTGCTCTTAGAAACAATTACTAGGGAAAGGTTAACTTGCTTCCACTGTACATCAAACCGTAGTGTTTCAGGGGCAGTAATCCCTTTGTCTTCAGCTTCTCCACATTGCCTGCTGAGCTGCTGCTATTTATAGAGCTCCCCACAAACTGGACATCACATGCACAGTGATAGCATTTTAATAAGCCAGCAGGCAAACTGCATCAAAACACAACCTGCTTTACAATGCAGAAAAATGCCACACTCATATACAGGACACAGTTGGCAAGCAGGCAAATATTTTGCAGCAACATTGTTAGTATTCCTATACAATATACTTAACAGTCTGCCCCATAAATATATTTTGTGAAATTATCTTTTAGTACCTTGCTATAATTCAGGTTTCAGGTTTCCATTCATTCAGGTTTCCATTCACCATAGCTAGACCTTAGCAACAACATACAGCTTGAAACTTGATATTACCTACTCCATTTTGAAGTTTTAAATTCCTCACGCTAGCGTCTTAGTTATTCAAAAGCAGACTCTGGACTATTACAATTTGCTACATAAGTTGATACATGTCGGAGCAGCATCTGTGAAACATTAGCAACTAGTGTTTGAATTAGAACAAACAAATTAAACTCTGGGATTCTGCTCAGCAGGGCCACTGCTCTAGAGACATGAGAAGGTGAAAAATGAAACTTTAAACTTCAATATTAGAAAAATGATCAACAATAAAAACAGAAAGCAATAAAAAAAAAAATATTTCTGGTGTACTAAAACTTGAATAAATGTTGATCCAGAGACAAAACAACTTGCCAGCAGGGAGCATAGTGGCACACAATAGCAAACATATACAAATATAGAAATAGCATAAATATACAGCATAAAAGTAAAACATTGCATCTTCTGAAAGATGGCTGAAAGTTGAATCACATGCCCATACAAAAAAAAAGAGCTTGAAACCATGCAATATTACAAATGCACCAATCTGTATAAAAATGTGATGGAAAAGAAGTTCACTTTACCATAAATATCATTTTAACGGAATTACTATCTTGATTTGCCTACACTTGGTGAATGCTCATGTCCCAAAGCAGTGACTACTAAAAACAATAAAAGTAGAAAAAAGATGTGAGCCATGCAGAAGCAAGGAAGCCCTAACCAATACCCGAAGAACAAAAATTACACTAATTTACAGTATACTAGAAAGGGTTCATTTATACCACGCAAAACATCTGACCTGAGCCATTATAATGGATAGAACAGAGTCACATACCAAAGAGATGGAAAAATTATGTTCAGCAAGAAAGCGCTTTTGTACTCTGCAGAAGACAAGGACATACAGTAGGGTTGAGATGACTGAGAAGAAGAATTATCTAATTAATAAGGGTATTCCAGGATCTTTTCAAAAAGAACTGACGTCACAGAAATCATCAGTCATGTATAGAAGGACCGTAGGAGTATGTCATACCAAATGCTGATTCCAAAGCTTTTCCAGAAAACAGTTAGAAAGAACGGACAATGGAATCAAGGCCCTCTCTTATTAAGACACCACCCAGGGTAATGACATACCATGCTACTTGTTGTAGCGACAAAACACCAGAAAATACCCTGACACAGACAATACGGAGACTTGTAAAACACATCTATCCCCATATGCAATATAAGGTATTAGTTTGCCCAGGAGCAGTAACCCATGGCAACCAATACGATTACTGCATTCAAACAGGTGGCTAGTAAATTGTACTTGCTGATTGGTTGCTATGGGTTACTAAAAATGCAAGTTTTCCTGGGGTAAACCTACTATTAGTAGAATGCATGGCCTTGAAATCTAAACAACACTGATTTCTGGAGTGGTGCTTTGAAAATTTCTGGTACTTTAGCTTTTGACCCACACAAGAAATTTCTATAAAACTATACAAACTTGGTATTGCCGTGTTCAGGAGACTTTACAAACAGGTCCTTCTTCACTACCTGTATCAGTTACCGGTTATTTTTGTGTGTAAATCTCTGTTAAATGTATACTCCCATTTATTGTACAGAGCTGTGGAATATTTTGGCTCTATGATTATGTGTTAATAATTGTGTAACTAACATCATTGCAGACAACATTGGGAGACCATAATCCCCTGTTTGGATAAAGCCAAAGTACATTTATACCTGCACATCTGTTATTAATGACATGGAAGGTACTTTGATTCCCACAATTACATGCAGGATATAAAGCAAGTGGTTTATCACTTTCAGGGAAAGACTTCTAGGTATAATCAGCCATCTTAATACTGTAGTCTGTGACAACTGCTGGCCCAGAGACATTCACTGAAAGAAATTTGGCAAGTGTAGAATCTATGTGTTGGTTAAGACAAGGCAAATATTCAGACAGGTTGTAAGATACATGTTAAGACTTGGCAATTACGCAGAAAGCTATACACAGATTGATAGAACACACCTTTGAGTAATGCTTGGGAAAAAATTTAGATCTGACAGAATCATAAATTCTGCCAACATCTCAGCCAAGGGAAAAAATATCTGCATAGAGATAAAACAATGCAGGCATGTATTTTCACCAGCTAAACCAATTTACAATTGTAAAGCCAAATCCAATAGCATTATCAAAAATGAACTAAACATGTCTTTGGAATATTTACCATTTCAAACATAATGGTTTGGTCAAGATTAAACTTTAAATAATTGCTTAAGAAACAGTTATAGTGATTACAACTAATACAAGCAAAAATAAGATTTCCCAGGGACCAGCTACCATATTTTTAGCGCAATCCTTTTATTAATTCTACTGGGTTATTTACTTTGCAAAACTATGACATATTTACATCACCTGGGCCTAGGAGGGCCACCCTATGTTCAATGAAACGTCAAACTACATCAGATATTTCCTAAAAAGTACTGAAAACGAACCAAGGAGGCCTGAGGGTGACTATATATTTGCAACATATTTCTTTAGAAATAAAGCAGAATGGCTGATACAGGCATTGTTTAAATGTATCAGTAACCTTATTAGAAGTAAAAAAAAAAAAGGTATTTAAAGGGGGAACTCCACATAAACATAACTTAAGATTTTTGAAAAGCAAACATGATTTCAAGCATCTTTGCAATATACATCAATTTAAAAATATGCAGACTTTTCTTGATATTTAATGGTTTGTAACAGTTTCCTAAGCCTAGCCCTCTGCTCTCCTGCTGATCTGTTTGACTACTTTGCTGAGCTGGCCGACTACTGTTACTTTGTATCAGCAGCCAGCTGTCCTTAGCCTGCATCCTCCAAACCCCACAATTCCCTGCACATGTGATTTCAATAAGGAACAGAACATCAAAGCATTGTGGGTTATGTAGTTCCTGCATGCTGTCTATAAGCTGTGGAGAGGTTGTTACAATTTGTAATATCAGTGTTTAGTCCCTCCTTCCCTGCCATGATTTCAAATGATGCAGAAAGAGAAGAACTGTTAAACAGATGGATTTCAGCATACTTTCTTCATACTTTTTGAAGAAACAGGTAACTGTGATGGGTATATCAGGGGTTTCTGTGTTATGTGGGCCTCTTTATCAAATTTTGGTTTGGAAGCCAGAGTTCCCCTTTAAATACCAGAAATACATATATAGACCGCAAAATTTTAAAAAGCCACTTATTAACATTAATAAGATAAATTCCAACTAGTAACAAAAACAAACAAAGATTGAATCCTCCCAAATTGTACACCCACATGGTCCTACAGTTAACTGTGCTTCGTATTTTTTGCCCCATATGTGCTGTCCCTCATGCAGAGGGCTTACCCATAATGCATGTATCCAGCAACAAATTTACCTGTGCTTCATTAAATTAAGGTAAGGCTTGCTGTCAGAGATCAAATGAGGGATGGGTCTGTCCCAATGGTCCCTGGCAGAGGATGGAGATAGCCAATCATAGTCTTTTTTTTCCCCGATCAGGTCAGCCTAGCTGCTGGTTCCTATCCTACAGTGCAGTGTGTTGGTGCTGCCAACTCCCCTGCACAGGCTGGGAAAGGTGGCAGCATGAAGTGCAACAAACGGGTGGGACTGTTTGGGTTTTTGGAGAAATTTGTAATAAATCAGCATGAAACAACGTTTTCAGCACTTTCCTTCTATACTTAAAAGAGTATGTTATACTGTCACGTTCAAGTTCTTCTCTTATGTTCAAAACCATAGTTATCTGCCAAAATGTTCTGTACCACCTTTTCTCAAATATACCAATGGCTTCTGCAGTCAAAACTTTTTCATGCACTGGTCTATTATTAAATAGAGTTGGTTTGAAACAATCAACAGTGAGTTAAATGACTCCCTGCCAGCCCTGGCTGATGGGGCCTAAAAGCATGGCTACTCTATTTCAGACTGTGGGTTACCTGCAGAGTTGTTGGGATATTGCCCATTTGTCCAAACAGATGACAGGTAGTACATTAAGTGAATAACCATGGAACTATTAGGTTAAAAATCATTTGAATGACGGCAGAAACAGCTGCACCCTCTGCCAGAAGAACACTGCCATATTTGCGTGAGAAAAAAATGTGTACAGAAATACAAAGTATTTCAAGCAGCTTTTAATAAAATAGTTGAAAAAAATAAAAATCACACCTCATACACAGTAACTACAAACTATATGAACATGCTTTTTCCTCCGAATTAGACACTGCAGCAACCAGCTATTAATGCTATTTTGGATCAGTTTATCTAACCATTCTACTGCTATTCTGTTGACCTTCCTACAACATTTCATTACATGCATTAAGATTACTCTTAAATAATCTGATTTCCCATTTAAACAAAACAAAAAAAACAATGCTTTGACAATTAGAGCCTATATTTATATCTTAAAGGGGTTATTCACCTTAAATAACCTTTAGTATGATGTAGAGAGTGTTTTGAGTAAATTCTCAATTGTTTTTCATTTTTTATTTGTGGTTTTGAGTTATAAAGCTTTTTATTCAGCAGCTCTCTAGTTTGCAATTTCAGCCATCTGGTTGCTAGGGTCAAAATTACCCTAGCAACCATGCATTAATTTGAATAAGAGACGAACATGAATAGGAGAGGGCCTGAATAGATACGTAATAAAAAACAACTATATATATATATATATCTATATATATATCTATATCTATCTATATATTTATGTAGCCTTACAGAGCATATATCACGTCAATTACTCCCATTTGAAAGCTGGAAAGAGTCAGAATAAGCAGGCAAATAGTTCAAAAACTATATATACAGTATATATAAAAAAAATAATGAAGGTCAATTGAAAAGTTGCTTAGAATTGTCCACAATCTTAACTAAAAGTTAACATGAAGGTGAACCACTCCTTTAAAGAGAAATAATACGGCCTGTACAAACTCATTCACTTGGGATTATGTAGAAAATATGTGTAAAATGTACGTTATTTTCTGTGCTTAAATATTCACATGTTGCACATATCCATATGTTTGACAAAGGGGTGTATCAGTGCATTTTCTCTCACCAGATAACTTGCAACCATGCATTGATTTGAATAAAAGACTGGAATATGAATAGGAGAGGCCTGAATAAAAAGATGAGAAACAACATTAAAATTTGTAGCCTTAGCAACCTTAGAGCATTTGTTTTTTTTGGATGATCTGAAAGATGGAAAGAGAGTCAGAAGAAAAACTATACAAAATAATAAAGCCCAAATAAAACCAAGTACTTAAAAAAAACCAAAAACCAAAACCCTGCACAATATCAATATCCTAATCAGGTATGATTCAATAACTTTTAATCTACAGACGTAGCAGAAGTAGTCCGTTCAATTAAAACCAGTTCCAAAGCCATCCAGCTGCAGCATGAAATATGCTTGATGGTGATGGGTATGTTGCCTGAACTAGAATTCAGATCATTTTAATTTTTTTATGATGGTATACCTTAGTCACTTCCCAGTGTGAATAAGTTCAAGAAAGTGTTCTGAAGGAGCCTTCAACACATGAGCAATTATGATTTCTGTTTCCATTTTCACTTCCACATTCCTCTTATTTTCTTTCAGCAGAATAAAGTCCTGTCATGTAGGAATGATTACAGTAGTTATCTGTGGGCGGGAGAGAACTTGCTTGCCAATGTAATAAAAACACAAGGCAGATGGGGGAGGAGAGAGAGGAAGCAGTGACCCATATCTCAAACTAGACCCAGGGCCTGAATGAGCCAGGCAGACAAGTAGACAGGAAGGTTACGATTTGCTGTGAAAACCACACACATTTCCTACCAACTTTTTATCTGGGACCACCAGAATATTCCACAAAAGAAGTGTTTGAAACATGCACAGTGAACCACTTAATGGGGGGCCCAACATTCCAAGCCAGGCAAGACTTCCCTAACATGTGGGCATGAGTGACGTGAGTAGAGAGAGCCTCAGAATTCATAGCTCTCACTGTAACATTGAAACAGACAACAATCCCATGAAAGCTACAAGCAGGCCAGATGTTACACATAAAAACATAATAAAATAAAGAACCATATGTATTTTTACCAAGCCACTACATTTTTTCAGCTTGTTAGAGATTCCTGGAATGAGAGAAAGACAAGGAGAAAATGTAGAGAAGAAGGAGCAACTCTAATCTCAAAAATATGCATCAGCAACCATAATTGCTTTGTTCTAGAACAATGTCCAATGTTTGGACCAGTTCTATGAACATTCCACGAATAAGTAAAGTTTACATTGACTTAACTATTTATAAGCCGAGTGCATATACACTATCATGATTTACACAATTTTGGGTCTTACATAGAGACCTTTAGCAGGACAATATACATTTCCTGTATAAGACTGAAAAAAGGTATGTAGTTTGCATTCAAACACTATTTGGACCAATTTATTTACATGAACCTACTGGAATATAATAGAGGAGACAATTTATTTTGAACTACCACGTCACATTCATGTGAATGAGAATTACACATAGTAACAAATAAGAAACAAAAAGCACAGATTATTACCCATATTATTTTTTAATGGCGATATATACCGCATATCTATATATCATCCCTGTCCTAGTGGACCTTACAATATAACCAGGACCACACTAGCAACTGGGTGGCAGATTTAAATAGTTGTAAAATCTCACTGTCACAGTGAAGTTCCCATAGTGGTAAGGTGGTGGAATCTAGATCAGACATTGAACAACTTGCTTAATTTTCACCCGAAACGAGAAAAAAAAAAAAATCACTCAAACTGCATTGATTGGAATGAACCACTAGCATATTGGTAAATATACACAGGGTGTCAGATCAAATTTAATGTGTAAAACCTCTGCATTAACATGTAAGGGCCAACAAGAAGGCTGAAAGTGTAGCACTACTGTATAGGCAAGAGGCCCAGATACAGCAAAACAGGTCCAAAAGAGAATATTCCCACCATCAGGTTTCACAGATGGGATAAGGTTGTTATGCTGGAATGCAGTGTTTTTCTTTCTCCAAATGTAACTCTCCTCATTTAAGCCAAAAAAGTTTTATTTTGGCTTCATCCTTTCATAAAACATTCTGCCAGTATCCTTCTTCCACATGCAAACATCTGTAAACAGACAGCAATATTTTTGGGGGAGAGCAGTGGCTTTACTTCCATAAACACCATTGCTGTTCAGTGTTCTCCTAATAGTACACTCACGAACATCAACATACACCGATGTGAGACAGGCCTTGAGATTATAAGGTATCCTGGGTTCCTTTGTAACCTCTCTGCCTTGCAGTTGGAGTTATCTTTGATGGTTCAACACTTCTTAGTAGGCTAACAATGATTTTGATTTTTTTCTCCATTTGTACACAATCTGTCTGTTGATTGGTGTAGGCCAAACGTTTTAGAGAAAGTTGTTGATGCCAAAAAAGGTCCTCAGACACCTCCTTTGTTCAAGCCATGATACACATCCACAAATGTGTTTTATGTGTTATCAGAAATAAATAGGGTCTCTCACTCACAGCAGATTGCCATCCCATTGACTGAATACACCACACTCTTATTTCATTTTCAAATTATGATAAAACCTAAGGATCCACTTATTTTTCGACACAAAAATAAATTAATGGATCATTCTTTTCAATAAATACATGGCCACATTTTTTTTTTCATTTGTTTAACTAGGTTTTGGTTTCCTTCATCTACTTTTTAGGACTTGTTTGAAAATCAGATGTTGTTTAAGGTCACATTCATATAAAAATAGAAAATTTTAATTCTCTAATTCCTACAGCCCACTGTAAGCAAGCAGAAAGTGGAAACCAGAAATGAACTTACCACTAGTCTCTAAAAATACTCTGAAGTGTGCACTGCTGCTGTGCTCCCCAAAGTAAAAAGAATAAAGCTACTAATCAGCAGATCAAACAAGATGGGTAGTAGTAGTTTTCCGTGACAGATCAATATGTGTATGTAAAACAAAGGCTCCTAAGGATGCATAAGCTCACACTTTAGAGACGTTTGCATAGACCGGATGCTCATTATGTTTACCCAAGTGATTATGCCGTGTCTCATACGTGTTAATAAGTGTAAAATTATAAGGGATACCAGGATGGATACTTTTTTCAGTAAACACCGGAAGTACAGTTTAGACCAGGATGATATGGACTTGGTACCGTTGCTTATCAAGTACAGTCTAAAGTGGAAAGTCACAAGGAGTTCTATAAAATAATACTTAAAAATCACCATACTCTATTAAATAATAGGAAGAGCAACAAAATATGCATAAAGTGCAAACATTTTTATTTCAATAATAAGATAAAGCTTATTGCAACATTCTACTACCTGTTTGAATGCAGTAACATTTCTTGATTACTGTATGACTAGTAAATTTAATCAGGAGCCAAAAATCTCGTCCAAGATGTATACTTCTATACATGGCTCAGGCACAGTAACCACGGTAAACCACTGCACAAAGAAAAGGGTTTCTGTGAGGCTACCCCACCTTTGGCACACACTTAATATGATAATGTTTGGTACTCTGATAAAATAAGATTTAATAAAATCTACACACAACAGGACACTAAATGTGTGTCACATCAATGCTCACCAGCAGAGAAACTTCAGGTTTTACCTCTGTGATTTACACACAAACCACAAACATACTGGTATTTTGACCTGAGAAAACATTGTGGTTTCTCTCTAGTAGACACTGCGGTTATGAAAAATTCTGAGAGCAAAGCATATGTTGCCAGATCAGAGCAAAATAAAGGGTTGAACCTCACACCACTCACGGCAGCCATAACAAATATGGCCAATATGATCCTGACAAGACAGCAGTAAAGAAAAGTTAGACTAAAGAGAGGACAGTATAGCTTTTAGAATTTAAATGGAAAAAAATTAAGCTCATTTATAAACACTTTGTAGAGCTTTCACCCCCCCCCTCCACTAGTCTACAAAGAAAACTCTTATTTTGATATTTATAAGATATTCCTGCCCCTATAGAGTGTAAGCTCTTATGAGCAGGACAAAATAAGTTGGTGGTTTATAAATACATGTGATAATCTCTAAAAATTACAATTGTAACATCATTGCCTACCACAGCACTCATCCACCCAACATACAGAAATACTTTCAAAAATTCTTAAGTGCTCTGTCAACCAATATTTCGGAAGAAGGCTCAAACCTGGCCAATAATAGAAAACTTAGAAACACTCACTGTGGCTTAATACATAAATATATCCCCTCACAGTAACCCCATCTTTTTTATGGTGTTTCACTGTAATTTGTATTGCATTTACTTATGACAATTATGGAATTTGTTATTTAAAATATTTCAGTTAACATTTGAAATTATTTTTTGTTAAATATAGTTTGTTATAAAGGGACTGTCCCGATTTCATTCTGAAAGAATGTTTTACACAAGTAGCCAAGAAGGCATTAGAGGGAACATTGCTTACAAGCAGAAATAGCTTGGTTATAAACCCACATCAGGAATATATTTAATAAACTGTCCCTATGAGATCAACTCATTGTTTGGAAAATGCAAGACTTGAAAACAGATCTTCCTTTAGAGTTGTTGAAACATGGGAAAGAATGAACGAACGCCAGGCAGGATCAAGAGATGAGTTTTCAGAGTCAAGTGTAGAGAGGGCGGAGGTGGAACCATAACAATTAATCAGCTCATGATGGGAGGGTGGTGGAACTAGAACCAAATCATCAAGCCTACTAAAACATTTATATCCCCCATTAGCTGAAGAGAAGGGAAGGAAGAAAGGAGGATGCATGGATTATATTTCTGTCAATAGAAAAACGATAGCCCCTTCCAACCCCCGCCCAGCTTCCAGGAACTGTGCTTAACTGAACACGCTTTTCACAAAACAGATGCTCTGCGCCATAGTACCAAATTCCTACATTTGTCATCTAAAAATCAAACTAAATGAGCAAGATTCTCAACGGCTAACCATATATATATCTCCTTTTGTTGCAGCCAAAATAAACTGCTTATTGAGCAAAATAAACCCTGCAGGTGGGCTTTTCTATTTTTTATCAAAACACACACTCCATATTTGAATCACAGCCAGACATTTTAGAGATAAAATGGTCTTCTTTAGTTCTGAAGAAAAATACTCTCATTTAAGAAAGAAAAATAATCAGGTGCAGAAGCAAAAATAAGCAAGTACATGATGAGTCTGTGGGAGCCAACTGCAGGCTAAGCAGTCAGAGGTAGAGATAGCGTTGCTGATAATGTGGTTAAATCTCAGCATCCTTATAACACTGCTTAGCAAAGCCTAAAGAGTGATCTCATCATTTGCCTAAAGCTTCCTGTCAGTGTCAGAGTAGGCGGAGAGATTGTTAACTCATTCGCTACTAGGCAGAGAGCAAACCTGAATAGTGAAACAGAAAGCACCAGGAAGTGAAAAATGAAAACAATACACAACAAAGCATTAAGATAAGCTTCAGGGTTTGCAAGCCTTTTGTATATAGTCCATTATGCACTTTCATACTGGATTACAGGCTCTATGTGCTACTACGGTTAATCACTGAGAGCTGGCCATGAAACAGTCATATTAAGTGCCATCCTGTGCAGGGTTTGGCTGGGGTGACAAGTTTCAAAAGGGCCCCATATAGACTGTAGTAAACATTTAACTGGGGGTAAAGCAAAGAGTTTTTTGACATACCATACATTAAATCCATAATCCAATAGAGAACAACAGGCATTGTTAGATAATTTGCAAAACATATATGGACCAGAACCAGACCAAAACAAAACTACAGACAACAGCTTGTGGCTAGAACATTCCTTTCCGTGTGTTACAGCATCTAAAATGTACTCCAGTTACTGCATAAAACTGCAGTCATACAGGAAAAAAAAAAAAACAGCATTTGGATGATAAAACCAGCAGCTTCATCCTCAGTGCAAATACCATCAGAACCAGCCCAACAGGCTTACTCCTCAAAGCAACATTTAACTACATGGTTACCATGACAGGACCACATAGAGATTTCATCCTGCAACGATTAACCCTAGACACATACGTCTATTGCTGCAATCTACCATATCAAATGTTATCCCTGTTTATACATCCCGTCTAATAGAAATGCAAGAAGAAAACACATTTACTTACAGAAAGTGCAAACCAATTCCCAAATCCAATGTAGAGGGCAAATTCACAAAGTTCAGGTTATGGATATTCTAGTAGTTGAAATAGATCCGTATGTGCAGGGAGCTGCCTCACAAGACTCCCGCATGCTGCTGTGCTAAGAGCAAAGCTGTGTGTTGCACAAGGCTCAGTTGCTTGATTTATTCATGGGAGAAGAGGGCTGGGCATATCTGCATACAGGACACTCCAAGAGAGAATGTCAACAGCTGGGAAACCAAACAAAGCATAGAGCCATGCTGGAGCGCTCTCCCAGGTCATAACATGGAATTAGAAATAACCCTTTCATGCTCCTGAATGTAGCAGCTTGCCACCTCTACAAAAATATACAGTAGGATGTAAACATAAAGCAAGATTCTGCATGAATCTAACTAAAATCTACATAAATCTACCTACTGAAAGACCTCCTATGTTGTTTTGATTTTTTAACATGTTCTTCCTGCATGCCACATTTATTAAAATTACTGTCCCTTTAAGGGGGCATCCACCCAAAAATAAGCAGTTTTTTTGTATAGTGACAAAAAATATAACTCATACCTCCATATGTAATAAAAGGCACAAAGTTTACCTAGGTGCAGTAACCCATAGAAACCAATACGAAGTTTGCTTTTAAAAAGGTGACCAGTAAACCTACTTGCTGATTGGTTGCTATGGGTTACAGCCCTGGGGCAAACTTCCTGCCTTTTATTACATAACCCCATTAGACATTTTCAACAACTTTAATGTTTTTCGTAGTATATGATTTAGCTATTGAAAGTTGTTGACTATTGCCTCTCTCAGTTTGGCAGACTATGGAAACAATGTAACCAACTCTACTCAAGCTAAAACTGGCCATACACAGGCAGATTTTGTCACTGCTCTGCGAACAATCTTATTGGCTAAACAAACTTTGACAATTCACCCATCCGTGGGAAACAACATGTGAGGAGACTTGTATCTTTGTTAGGCTACAAGGCTATATTCAGGAAGGTAAATCCCTCATGGCATTAGCAAGGCCCAGAATCCAACACCTTTATTCTAGTACAGTCAACGCTTGGCATTGCATATTGTTATGTTTGTCTCTCATCTATAAAAACCCATACTCATTTAAGTGTGTTTAGATAATTTTAGCCATATACTGTATAAAAGGTAATCCATTCTGCTACGCCTATAGCCTGACCAAAAAAACAAGAAAAAAGTGATGTTGTGTGCCACACAAGTACCATGAAATAGACACCTTTAATTAAAACAAGTACCACGAAATAGACACCTTTAATTAAAAAAAAAAGTGCCAATTAGGGTTGCCACCTTTCCCTGCCGATAACTCCAGCCAGAGGGAGGGAGTTGAGGGGTTTGATGATGTCACAGGGTTGGGGCAGTTACGTTATGGGCACGTCAGTTATTGGCTGATCGCCGTGTCAGTCTTATGGAATCATGCCCGTAGTTTTACCAGCAATAAAGCTACTCTTTATTACATACCTACATTACACAATATTACACAACATTACTATTGACCTTCTAGGCATTCATTAAAACAGTTTACAAAGAGAGAGTGTGTGTGCGCTGGTGGTGTCTGCACACAGTTCTGCACGATCAATATGTTAAATGCAGAATGATGAAGAATCAGTACACTCGTTTATTCTTGTGAATGAAGTGTTTATTTGTAACACAGCATTATATCCGACGTTTCGGTCCCTCCTGGGGACCTTTATTAATACACACTAGGGATGCACTGAATCCAGGATTCAGTTCGGGATTTGGCAGAATCCTTCTGCCTGGCCGAACCGAATCCTAATTTGTGGCAGGGAGGGAAATCACGTGACTTTTTGTCACAAAACAAAGAAGCATGTTTTCCCCTACCCATCCCTAATTTGCATATGCAAATTATGATTTGGATTCAGTTCGGTATACGGCCAAATCTTTCGCAAAGGATTCGAGGGATCGGCCGAATCCAAAATAGTGACAGGCAAGACCGAGCCGCAGCAAGATGATTCATCATGGTCCTTACTGTGGTCACACACTCAAGACGAGAGAAGCCTCCAGAGTCCAGCTGCAGCAGGTGCAAGGGCTATAAACGTAGATGTGATGCATATTTTAAGGACGTCTATAGCCCTCGCCTATAAACAGATGAGAACACTAGCATTTAATAGGGCTATTCAGTGTTTAATTTATTACAAAATAGGCCTACACATACACACTGCACTTCTGTTTGTTGTATTCTGTTGTTTTAACAGTTAAAATTAAAAAAAGGTTCAAACTTTTAAAAGTTTATAAGCTGTGTTATGTTTTGCGGCTCCAGACTATTTTTCTTTAGTGGAAGAGGGGGCAAAATGGCTCTTTTGATAGTATAGGTTGCTGACCCCTGCAGTAGATAGATAGATGATAGAGACAGACAGATATGCCACAAATTGAAATGCCACAAATTGAAATGCCACAAGACCAAAAATAAACAGATTTCCCAATCACTTTAGGAATTATGGATAGAGACATGCCAATTACTCCTTTATGTCCTTATGAACAACTATGCTATCAGAACAAATAATTTAATAGAAAAAAGTCTTAAAATAAAGAGTCATGAACTTTAACTTGAAGACCATTGTTTTGATCCTCTTACATCAATTCAAGATATTAGATATTAGCTTCTGAGGGGTAGGACTTGGACAGTAACCAAATGGAAGAACCAGAGGGTCATGATTAATAGACAAAAAGATGCAAAAAAGCCCACATATATAAATTAAAAAAATAATGCAAGCATTAACAGAATTGGCCATCACAACATCATCAACATTGTGCATTCACAACCTCACTGCCCTCAATGTGAAGAACCACCTACACTGCTTCAAATGAAAGTTCTTTTCCTCTGAAGGGGTGGTCTCTGGTGCAGTGATCTTCTTTATGGGTAAAATGATCCCCTGCTATTTGTCTATAATGTCCTCTGATGTATTTGCAGAGTGTAATCATGACCCCTTGCAAGTGTCATTTTTTTCCAGAGAAAACCACCCAACTTAAGTGTTTCATTCCTCTAACCAATTTAGTTGCTCATCTCTGCACTCTCTCCAGCTCATTTATATCCCTCTCAAAGGAGAACTAAGCCCCCCGCAATGTTAAGTCCCTCCCTGCACAGTGTTACCCCAGAATTCTGTCCCCTCTTGAAATAGTGACCGCACATGCAGAGTGAGCGGAGCTCATGGGCGACATCTTCTTCTCTTCGGTAATCTTCGTGAGGTGAGTAGTGAAATGGCGCATGCGAAGTTGGAGCAATCTTTCGGTTCGCAACAACTGCGAATGCGCCAAGGGGAGGAAGAAGACACAAGTAATACCTTGAGTAAATGCTTTTCTTATGCAAGACAGTACTTGATTTTCTTTAGCAACCACAGAATGACACTGCCCAGAATTAAGACAACTTGTAATCCACAAATCCCCTAGTCCTTCTCAGTTAAGGAAATGAACAACACACTGCCATTTAGTGTATAACTTACATTTATATTATCTTGCCAAAGTGAATTCATTACCTTGCATTTATCAACATTGAACCTCATTTTCCAGTTTGCTGCCCCATTTTCCAATTTAGTCAAATCACTCTGCAAAGTGGCAGCATCCTGCATGGAATTTATAGTTCTGCACAATTTAGTATAATCAGCAAAAACAGAAACAAGTTGAAAGGCAAAGGACCAAGTACAGAGCCCTGCGGTACTCCACTAACAACACAAAGAAATTCCATTTGAAGCAACGTAGGGGGTTCTTCACAGTCAGGACAGTGAGGTTGTGGAATGCACTGCCGGGTGATGTGATGCTGATTCAGTTAATGCCTCTAAGAATGGCTTGGATGATTTTTTGGACAGACATAATATCAAAGGCTATTGTGGTACTAAACTCTATATTTAGTATAGGTATGGGTATATATAATTTATGTGAAAGTATGGAAGGATGTGTGTATGGATGCTGGGTTTTCCTTTGGAGGGGTTGAACTTGATGGACTTTGTCTTTTTTCAACCTGATTTAACTATGTAACACTGGTCCAATTAGAAAAAGTTCCATTTTGTCACCACTCTTTGTAGTCTATCTTTTAGCCAGTCCTCTATCCAGGTACAAATGCTATGTTCCAGGCCAACATTCCATTTAACCAGTAACCTTCTGTGTGGCACTGTATCAAATGCTTTAGCAAAGTAAGTCTGAGTAGATCACATCCACTGCCATCCCAGAATCGCGGTCCCTGCTGACTTTCTCATAAAAATAAATTAAATTTAGTCTGGCAAGATCTATTACCCATAAAACCATGCCACAAACTTACAGTAGTATTTGTAATGAAAACTTTAACAACCATTACTTCTTTTTTGTCTCTGCAGTCAGCAATTCCATAACCGGTGATAACATATAATATGCTATTATACTGTGAAGCACTGCAAAGCGAATAACCAAGCTAGCCAGTAAATGGTAAACAAGGCTATCTAGCTCTGAACAGGTCAGGTCCCTGCATGTAAATAATCCAGATGTAGGTGGTGTCCATTAAAGCCACTTTCAGGATTACCAGCTGCTACACCTATTATTGTAACAACTGCTCTAAGATCCCCATTTTTAGCACTGCGGAGGTGGATCCTAGTAACAACTGCTATCTAATCCTACTCTGCACAGATCAATTACCTGCAAACAGGCCAGCCATTGTCTAAAGCAGCATTCAGTCTATAAATACTCTGGATGGGGGGGCAGGATACTATACTGTCACAGACAAAGAACAAACTGTGGTCAATTCTGCCACACTGTGCCTGTGCTTTGACTCAGCACTCAGCAACAAATACTAGATAGCGACGCGTTTGTGGTCGCGGCGACAAAGCGCCGCGACAGTCGCCGCGACCGGCGCAGGCGACAGTTTTGTATGGGCGCCTATGTAAAAACGCCTGTGCTAACCACACGAGGCGATGCGCTTTTCAACAGTCGCCTGAAAATGCGTCGCCAGGCTTTTTCAGGCGACTGTTGAAAAGCGCATCGCCTCGTGTGGTTAGCACAGGCGTTTTTACATAGGCGCCCATACAAAACTGTCGCCTGCGCCGGTCGCGGCGACTGTCGCGGCGCTTTGTCGCCGCGACCGCAAACGCATCGCTATCTCCCCGTGTGGAATAGCCCTAAATGCACATATAGATTACAGAGTGACATGCTCAAAACCTTTGCTATTGTAATGGAATGTTCCTTGATTCTATAAAATTGAAGTAGGATTTTTTTAAACACTCAGTGGGACAAACAGTGAGTGAAAGACAGGTTTCAGAAGCAGTCCTTTTCAACTATTATGGTCTGGCCACATGAGCAGATTCGGGGAGATTAGAAGCCCCAGCGACAAATCTCTGCTTCGCTTCCAGAAGTTGCCTGAAGTTTCCATGTGAGGCAACTTCGGGCGACTTTGGAAAATGAAGCGCCATTTGTGCCTTTCCCCCAGGTGATTTTCATTTCAGCCTGGCGGAAGGTAGTTCGGTGAGATTTGACTGACCCTTATACACATTTAATATTCATTCATCACAAGGTTTTAAACAGATCTCTTGGTTCCACTTGTTAAAAAGTAATTAACTTTTTAAGAGAGGCAGGAACTTAAAGAATGTACTGATGGTAACAGACTTTAAGGGACAAACTCCAACCTCGACCAGTTGGTTATCCAAAGAGAAGAAACTAGGCCGCTACAGGTGCCTTAACTGTACCACCTGTCGTTGCCTATTGAGTGGACCAGACTTCCCTCATCCTCACACTGGCAAGAAACTCAAGATTTTACATAGACTCACATGTACTTCCACTTATGTGGTATACATTATTACTTGCCCATGCGGCATGTACTATGTGAGTAAAACGATCACCACTCTAAGAGAGCGTATCAACGAATCATAGGTCGGCCATCAGCAGAGCCCTGAAAGAAAAACAATCCAAAAAACCATTTGCTCATTTCCTCACTAAAGGCCATGGTCTGCCCACCTTCAAATGCATGGCTATTGCTTACCAGCCACCCCTAGCCAGGGGTGGCGACAGAGACACTGCCCTCTTACGGAGAGAATCCCGTTGGATTCACAGACTGAACACTTTGTCCCCTTGGGCCTGAATGAGTTCCTTCCCTTGGGATGCTTCTACTAAGTTTGATACAATTTTTCCGGCTATATGTGTGAATCTCTCCCCTGCCGGCCTGAAGGTCCCTTCTTTGCCTATAGTTCTTTGAATTTTGTATATTGTTTTTAATTTTCAATTTTGTAGTTACCACAATGACATGGTCTAGGACACACATAAGTGGTCTATGGTATATACGGTAGGACTGGGCGTCCAATGCATATGGTGGTGGTGACCTTGCTGACAGTGGTCGGGTTGGTAAACATGCAGAGTACATGTAAGTGGGCAGTGGCAAATGACACACTATGTCCATGTCCCGATACCCCATTGAGAATTATTAGGAGTCTATATGGGCCAGGCTTGGCACAAGTGGCCGGGCTAGGCACAGGTGATACAGCCCCTAACTGCCCTGGGCCTCACTAGGGCTGGAGCTGTACACTGACTCTGACTAGTATCTAAAGGGGCAGATAAATCGACAATACGATAAGTTCTGGGCGAAGCCCTGGGGACTTTATGGTAACATTTAGCATTAAGGAATAAGTGCCTGATACCCGGGGTCTATTCTTTGAGTTGCCCGCCCACCTCTACAGTACCAGAAACAGTGGACAATACCAGGAATTGTGGATGGCTTTGGGCAGTCCTGCAGTACATTCTGTGACCCCAGCAGTGAAAAAACCTAGGTTGACTTAGTTGACTTAGTAGAATATGCTTGGGTAGGCCTATTAAATCGATTTTATACCAGTGACCCGGTGTTAATGACCATTATGCATGTTTTTCCTATTTGTATTTTTTGCCCACTTTTTTTTTCCCTTCTTTTTGCCTTCAACGTCTTTTCAATTTTTGCTTTTTGCATTTTTCTAATGACATAATGGACTTTAATTCTTCTATGGACTCCTCCTCCTTTTTTTTAAATTTAAACTGCAATTTCCTTGCATTCACGGCTTGTCCTTGAGAAAGGTTATATATATATATATATATATATATATATATATATATATATATATATATATATATATATATACATACATATATATACTATATAAAAAGAGATATTGACGCACAACCCTCTTGGTTTCTGGGTGCAAGTAGTCAAAAAGGCACTGCCAAAGTAGCCAATATCATAGAAAAAATAAAAACTGACACAGCACTCCAAGTTTTGTATGCAAAAAAAGATATATATTGTAGAAAGACATACCAAAGCCCATACAATATATATCTTTTTTTGCATACAAAACTTGGAGTGCTGTGTCAGTTTTTATTTTTTCTATATATATATATATATATATATATATATATATATATATATATATATATATATATATATATATATATATATATATATATATATATATATATATATTCATATTCATTTTATGCAGCTCTGGGAGGGGTTGCCAACTCTATTCTAAATTGATATATTATGGGCAGATTTATCAAAGTTCGAATTTCGAATTCTCTGATAAATTCAAATATACAACTCAAATGGTAGTTTATTTGAGAAAAAAACAAATATTTCCGACCCAAAAAAAAAAAACTGTCAGGAAGGCTTTTAACATCTTCAAATGGGTCACTGGACCTCTGCCTTTGATTTCTACATGAACTCGGCAGGTTTTAGGTGGCGAATAGTCGTATTCGAGTTGTTCCCAGGGTCCAGATGTGATAAATCTCAAATTATTCCCAACTGGAATTTGTTTGTTTTGACCAAAAATCTAACTCGAAAATTCACATTTACAATTCGGTAAATATGCCCCTAAGTTGATACATTTTTTATCTTTGTCCCTGCTGAGCAGAATCCCTGAGGTTGAGTAAAGGCAGCTTTTAAAATTGATACAATAGTTGCCAATATTCCACAGATACTGCTGATAAATGTATGAAACTAATATAATTACTAAATGTAGCAAATTGTAACAGTTCAGAATGATCCCGGATCATAGAGCTGCCAGACTGAAACAAAAGGCAGGAACATTAAACTTTAAACATCATTTTGGGAAAATGATAAAAAATAAAAAAATGGAATGCAAAAGAAAAAATCTTATATCTGGTGAAAAATTTCAAAACAACTCAGCTGAAAAAAAAATAGTTTTGAAGGTGAACAACCTCTTACGTTCCACCCAGTGGTCTCTGTGCCTGCATCTAAATGTCTCCGGGCTTCTTGTACCGGGTATGGAACTGGAGAGCAGGCCAGAGGTAGAAACACGCATGGCCACTAGACAGAAGTAAAAGGGCTAACCAAATCCAGAATAGAAAGAACCATAATTATAAATGCATATCCCATGATTTACAGCTTTATCTTTGTGTGGATTTCATGAGGTATTACTCCTTACTGGGTGTAAACAACTGCTTTACTTTACCTATAGGTTTAGTCACCTAGGAAGCCCTATAAGAAATGCAGTTCTCATACTGATCTCGCTCCAAGGTGTACAAATTTTGAAAGAGGTTAGAACTCCAGTACTGTATTTTGTACCCACTAGATTTAGTCGTTGTTGTTACTGGGCAACAAGCTCAAGTCAAGGAAGCATAGTGTTCACTTCAGAGAGGCAACCAGAATACATCTTTGTGAACATACTTCTTTCTCTGTTGTGTAAACATAGCGTCTGTCAACATTTACATACGGCCTCTACCACAGTCTGACGTCAATGACACAGCTCCACACATGGCTCAACGTTTCCTGGCTTATTTTTAAGCAAGAGCAAATTTAAGAGCCTGGGTTTTTTTTTTTTTAGAGAGGTTGTGCTGGAGCCTGACATTCCAGCAGCTCTGATGAAAAAACACATAAGGAAGAAATCCGCTGAATCTCTCTTGCTACTTCCAGACGTGAACAAGACCCCATTATTTACACGGTCCAGCAAGTTTCTAGGGCAAGATTCATGTAAAAACATCTTTTTATTAACGGTTTTAAAATAACCATAGCATTCCTGCTTTAGTTATGTAAAGACCTTAACAAAGGTATGTGCATGTCATTGCATCACATTTCCTGCTATAGCTTTACACAACACCTATATAACTAATATTGGTTCGCCTGTAAGGTAAAAACAGCCCTCCAAGACAAATTATATAAAAAGATATAAATAAGATATCTGTAGCTACAGAGAATCAGAATTTTAAAACAAAATCCTACAAAAATTACTGTCAACCAGGAAATATGAATTCTCTTGATGATGACAGATCTATTCTAACTAAACCACTACAAAAAAAACTTAGTTATGCAAGTCATACAGGTCCAGGTTATTTATCTTACCTGGTCAGATGCCCAGTCCCACACGGACGGAAAAATGGTTAAAAAAGCATACAGTCATATGAAAAAGTTTGGGAACTGCTCTTAATTCTTTTGATTATCATTGTCTGAGCTTTCAAAGTAGCAACTTCCTTTTAAGATATAAGATGCCTTATGGAAACAGTAGTATTTCAGCAATGACAAAGTTTATTGGATTAACAGAAAATATGCAATACGAATCATAACAAAATTAGACAGGTGCATATATTTGGGCACCCCAACAGAGATATTACATCAAAACTTAGTTGAGCCTCCTTTTGCAAATGTAACAGCCTTAGATGATTCGTATAGATTTTGAGGAGTGTCTGGATTCTGGATGGCGGTAATTTTGACCATTCATCCATACAAAATCTCTCCAGTACAGTTAAATTTGATGGCTGTCCAGCATGGACAGCCTGCTTCAATTCATCCCATATATTTTTGATGATATTCAAGTCGGGGGACTGTAACAGCCATTCCAGAATATTGTACTTTTCCCTCTGCATAAATGTCTTTGCAGATTTAGAATCGTGTTTAAGATCATTGTCTTGTTGGAATATCCAACCCCTGCGTAACTTCAACTTTGTGACTGATGCTTGAACATTATCCTGAAGAATTTATTCATATTGGGTTGATTCATCCGACCCTTGACTTTAACAAGGGCCCGAGTCCCTGAACTAGCCACACAGCCCCACTGCATGATGGAACCTCCACCAAATTTGACAGTAGGTAGCAGGTGTTTTTCTAGGAATGCAGTGCTCTTTTTCCGCCACGCAAATTGATTTTTGTTATGACCAAATAACTCAGTCTTTTTCTTATCAGTCCAAAGCACTTTGTTGCAAAATGACTGTGGCTTGTCTAAATGAGCTTTTGCATACAACAAGTGACTGTTTGTGGCATGAGTGCAGAAAGGGCTTTTTTCTCACACCCTGCCATTCAGATGTTCTTTGTGCAAATTGCGCTGAATTGTAGAACGATGAACAGATACACCATCTGCAGCATGATGTTCTTGCAGGTCTTTGGAGGTGATCTTTGGGTTGTCTGTAAAAACTCACAATACTTCACATATGCCACTCCTGTATTGTCTTGGCCTGCCAGACCTGGGTTTTACAGCAACTGTGCCTGTGGCCTTCTATTTTCTGATTGCATCCCTTACAGTTGAAATGGACTGTTTAAACCTCTGAGATAGCTTTTAGTAGCCTTCCCCTAAACCATGATACTGAACAATCTTTGTTTTCAGATCTTTTGAGAGTTGCTTTGAGGATCCCATGCTGTCAGAGGAGAGTCAAACAGAAGCCCAACTTGCAATTGGCCACCTTAAATACCCTTACTCATGATTGGACACACCTGCCTATGAAGTTCAAGGCTTCACAAGCTAATCCAACCAGTTAGGTGTTGCCAGTAATCAGTATTAAGCAGTTACCTGCATTCAAATAAGCAAAATTTTAAGGGTACCCAAATGTTTGCACAGCCAGTTTTTCCCATTTGATTTAATTTCATACAACTGAATACTGCTTCACTAAAAATGTTTGTTCAGAAAACACCCCAGTACTTTCTGGGAAATGAAGGGCATACCACTTATCTTTTTTGTTGAAAGTAAAATCAATTATGCAGGCTGAAAGGGGTTCCCAAACTTTTTCATATGACTGTATGCAAGCGGGTTTAACATTTGCATCATCATTGCATGAAAGTACTTTTTCCAGGGCATGCCCCTTCTGTATTCTTGACTGTGAGCATGCCCCACAAAAACTGCATTTATGAAACACGTAGGGGGTTTTTCAAGCAAGACAGTTTGTGCTTTGCACATGTCAACCATGCTTGTTTTAAAGGGATTGTTCACCTTTGAGTTAACTTTTAGTTATGTAGAGAGTGATATTCTTAAACAATTTGCAACTGGTTTTCATTTTTTATTATTTGCTTTTTTGGTTTTAAAGTTATTTGGCTTTTTATTCAGCAGCTCTACAGCTTTAGCAATGTGATTGCTATGGTCCAAATTACCATAGCAATCATGCATTGTTTTTAATAAGAGATTGGAATAGGTATAGAAGAGGGTCTGAATAGAAAGGTGAGCAATAAAAAATAGCGATACCAATACACTTGATACATTTCCCACATGAAAGCGGGAAAGAGTCAAAAAAAGAAGCAAAGAAGTAAGGAGGAGAAAAGTAAGATATTACAGAGATTAACATTTCAATGTTATGTACCGTATATACCCGCGTATAAGCCGAGTTTTTCAGCATCCAAAATGTGCTGAAAAAGTCTACCTCGGCTTATACGCGGGTCAGCGGTACCCGACCAGAGTAGCTGAGATTGCAGTCACTTTTAATCATTCCTATACCAACAGTTCACTTGGGGAGAGACTGCAATATCACACAATGCCCTCTGTTGGTTATATGAAAGAATAACAGTGCGCCCTCTGTTGGTTATATGAAAGATTAAAACAGTGATTGCAATATCACACAGCGCCATCTGTTGGTTGTATGAAAGAATAACAGGGACTGCAATATCACACAGCACCATCTGTTGGTTGTATGAAAGAATAACAGGGACTGCAATATCACACAGTGCCATTTGTTGGTTGTATAAAAGAATAACCGGGACTGCAATATCACACAGCGCCCTCTGTTGGTTATATGAAAGATTAACAGTGACTGCAATATCACACAGCGCCATCTGTTGGTTGTATGAAAGAATAACAGTGACTGCAATATCACACAGCACCCTTTGTTGGTTATATGAAAGATTAACAGTGACTGCAATATCACACAGCGCCCTCTGTTGGTTATATGAAAGATTAACAGTGACTGCAATATCACACAGTGCCATCTGTTGGTTGTATAAAAGAATAACCGGGACTGCAATATCACACAGCGCCCTCTGTTGGTTATATGAAAGATTAACAGTGACTGCAATATCACACAGCTCCATCTGTTGGTTGTATGAAAGAATAACAGGGACTGCAATATCACACAGTGCCATCTGTTGGTTGTATAAAAGAATAACCGGGACTGCAATATCACACAGCGCCCTCTGTTGGTTATATGAAAGATTAACAGTGACTGCAATATCACACAGCGCCATCTGTTGGTTGTATGAAAGAATAACAGTGACTGCAATATCACACAGCAACCTCAGTTGGTTATATGAAAGATTAACAGTGACTGCAATATCACACAGTGCCCTCTGTTGGTTATATGAAAGAATAACAGTGACTGCAATATCACACAGCGCCCTCTGTTGGTTATATGAAAGAATAACAGTGACTGCAATATCACACAGCGCCCTCTGTTGGTTATATAAAAGAATAACAGTGACTGCAATATCACACAGCGCCCTCTGTTGGTTATATGAAAGAATAACAGTGACTGCAATATCACACAGCGCCCTCTGTTGGTTATACAAAAGATTAACTGTGATGGCAATATCAAACAGCACCCTCTGCACATGGTAGTGGGACAGTGGGACAATGCACACAGTAATCCATTTGGCAATTCTCTGTCACCATCAGCTTTGCAAAGAAGTCCGATTGATCGCTGGGGGGGTCGCTTTGGCAGAATGTGCGCTGCTGGGAGACAGGGCACATATTATTTCAATTTGATTTCCAGTTTAGAATTTTAGCAAATTACCCTAGCAACCAGGTACCGGTTTGAATGAGAAACTGGAATATGAACGGACGAGCATCTGCATATGCAAATGCACATAATAATAAGGACCAACTGAAACTTTAAGGTGAACCACCCCTGTAACAAAGGAAAAAAAGATGTGCAGTGTAACACAATCCCCTCACTTTACAACAAAGTTGGATACAAAGTTGTGCTGAGTTTACATTGAATGCAACCGCACTTGCGACCCCACGATTTCTAATAAACACAGCCAAACTCCAAGAACTCCCTGGGCCAGAAAAGATCCAGGGACACATATGGTGATTGGGTAAAATAAAATGGAATGATAAATTCCATATGGAGTTAAATACGCAATTACAGCCCATTTTAAACTGGTTACTGATTTCAGTTATCATGCAGATTTCCTTTGCTCATTTCCTACAGAATACAATTTCCAAGGCGTTGCTATGGGAATTAGTCAAACGCAGGAACAGATTCTGCTGTTTGTCTAGTAGTCCCAAGATCTCGTGCAACCCAGTAGAGCAATAACATGGTTGGGACAAACTGCAGAGGCTTCAAGACTTAAATGTGCTAATTTAAGGGAATAAAATTAATCATGTCTATGGTTCCTCCACTAATCCAAAATAGTCACTGTCTCTGCAGAGCAACACCTTTTTGATGAACTGTATAAAACAGCCCCCCTAAGAGTTTTAACCCTGGGCCAAAACGCTACATCATCCAGACTCCCCAAAAGATGTCCCGTTACATTTGTGCAAAATGCAGAGCTATGAATCGGGGGTTCATTCTGCTTTCAATGATATATGCATGTGGTGGGGCATTCAAAAGTAAAAGTTTATTTAGATTAAACAGTAGTAGCAGGACAGCCATCGGGGGGGGACAGGGGGGAAAGTTGTAGGGGGCCCTGAGGGTAAGGGGGGCCCGGCCACGCCTCACTTACTTGATTAGCCGGGCCCATCTTTCTGAGAGCTGCTGACTGCATGGACGTTTAAGGGGCCCTGGCCACCAATTTTCTTATAATGTGTGGGGGGGGCACTGGCCACCAATTTATTTTCTCATGTGGGGTCCTAGCCACCAATATTTTTTAATGGGGGGGGGCCTGGCCACAATGTTTTTCTATGGGGGGCCCTGACCACCAATATTTTTTTTATTAACATGTGGGAACCCTAGCCACCAATATTTTTTTTGTTTTTTTACTGTTTGGTGGGGGGTGGACCTGTGGGGTGGGGAGGGCGGACCTGTAGGTGAGGCTTGCAGTGGGTGCAGCCCAGGAGGCCTAGGAAATTTTGTCGTATGGGGCCCTGTGATTTCTGATGGCGGTCCTGAGTAGTAGATCTTAGTGGTCACAAAGTAAAAAAATATCAAACTGTGTTTTAGTCATCAAAAGTACCCTGGAATGCAGCACTGCCTGAAATTGCTCTGTAACTACAAATGCAATGGCATCTCTGCAAACTGAGTAATGCTCAGCAAATGCTGCTCTAAATACTTCACTGACTAATTCGAACATACACAAAAATACAACCAAAATATGAGAGGGTGGAAGGGGAAAGTGGCCAGGAATCTCATTTGGTTCTGCAACTTTAAGACTATAACAACCTCTGGCCTACATTCAGCTGGGCTGAAGTCTGGCTCTGTGTTTATGTTTCATCCAGACAGCCAGCAGTTGATGACGCTCTATTGACGCAAGAGCTACTCCACACTGCATGCCTGAAATTAATCAGGAGGGAGGAATTCTTTTCAAGCAGCTACTGGAGGCCTGTTAACTCAGCAGCAGGGACTAAACAGTAAAACAAAGTGGCAACAGGCAAGCAGGACACTAGCAGCTTTGCAGCTGCTCTGTGTATATCTGCAATAGATAGAATTGGGTTTACATCAGGTTACTTCAGGGTTTAACAAATGCTAGCAACTACAGTTTTTTCACACCATCAAATATTTTCTGTAGGTTTTACTGGCTAATTCGTTTGTAGTTTGAATGCAGTAAGAACCTTAGATCGTTAGCTTCACTAGGCCAAGGATAGAGGTGAATGATACATTGTGTTATATATAAAAAAAAAAAAGTACTAAAAATAAAAAAAAAAACATACAAAGCAAGAGATAAAATTCCTCTTGTGAAATGTAAGGGATTACTCCTTAGCTTTAAATATGAGTTAGATCAGATTAGGATCTCAATAGGCAATTTTTAAATTGTGACCCACAAGCAAGTTGTGTTCAACAAATAATACTTTACGGATTGTCATTTAGTTCAAAATTATTCAGCTTGTTAATCATTCACACATGCCCCAGCCCCACTGGTTTTTACAATCGAAGAAAAACGTGATTTCATTAGTGTACAACATGGCTATTGGATGTTTTTATCAAATGCATGTTTTATTTCATAGATACTGTACATGTTTTGGGGAATTCGAGTAAAGCCCCGTTGGTCTGAAATGCATTAGGTGTTCCTAGAGTCTACCTTGTACTGGTTTTCTACTTTTTGCAATAAAAGCTACAGTATAAAGGCATGTAGGATATTTTTTAAAACTTAATTATTATAGGCAATAATGAACAATTTATGGTGCTGGTTTTACTAGGTTCTAAAAATGAATATTTTTTTTAAAATGTCCCCTTTATTGGAGCTCCCTATAGATCTGGAACAGTCCTTGTCGGTGTTTGAAAGGAATGATAGGTGTGTCTTAACAGTCCCTGCCAGAAGCACAGGAGGAGGACAGCCAATCATAGCCCTGCTATCACACAAGAATTCAGTGGGCAGAGAGTTGAACAGATGGGCAGGGTTGGTTGGGTATAATGCACTGACAGATTCTTGTTTTTCCACAATATGTCACCTTTAAAGGAGAATTCAACCCCAATGTTAAAAAACCCCTACCAGACAGACCATCCTGCCTTCTCCCCCCAGTGTTACCCCGGATAAATGCCCCTAACATTTTACTTACCCCTCGGTGCAGATTCAGGCATCGGAGTTTACGGGCACCATCTTCAGGCACTTCAGTAATCTTCGTAATGAGACGGGCGCTTCACGATTTTTGTGAGTTTTGGTGCATGCGCAGTTGACGTTGAGTTGAGTCTAATCCCAAAGCTTTCCGAAGAGAAGATGATGGCGCCTGTGAACTCCAATGCCTGAATCTGCATTGGGGGGGGGTAAGTAAAACGTTAGGAGCATTTGCCCATGGGAACACTTAGGCTGGGGGGAGGATGGAGGGGGTCTATGTAGGGCAGGGGGTTTTTAATGTTAGGGTTGAATTCTCCTTGAAAGAACTGGAGTTGGATCAGTGGCTGCAATTTATGCATTTCTTCCATCAAAGGGTAAATGGAGTGTAATCTAAAATATTTTAAGTGAGTTGGAAGAATCTAGTAGTACAGCACAATGACATACCAGTACCTTTTTTTTCTTTTTTTACTGTTTTGAGCATTCCATCTTCCCATGCTCAAAACTGTTTCATTGCCCAGTGTGATTAGTGTGAGTGCTAATCACACTGGCTAATTTTATTTTTGCATTTTTAATTTTGCACTGCTGGGTTTAAACCACATATCCTATTGTATTATCATTTTTGTTCTATTGCTTGGTATCATTTTGTGTTTTATTGAAGCATGAATCTGCATTTTTTCCATTAATATTTTGTATACAGTTTTCAATCTGAAGCTATCTACATAACAAACACTTTGAAAACACTAAACATCAAAAACTGTGATGTTCATATAGGACCTGTAGAAGTTAAGATGCTTTGCAATAATTTTCAGAATTTGACAAGGACTAATTATGTACTATATAGTTTAAAGACAGGCTTTAAACACACAAAACAGTCTGATTTTCCTGCAACAGCTGTAGTGTCAGACAACTTGTAGATGCAAAATTTTTATTTTGTGGTCTTAACATGCCACATACATTGGCAACCCTATGGCAAACTGGGCATCAAACTGTTCAGAAAACCTTGGCATTTATATTAAATGTTTTATCTTTGTACATCAGATCAAGTGAGGAGTAAGGTGCTGTAAAATACAAGATCTAGGGTGGTTTTTATCTTTACTTTCGGCCCAAACCCCAACCACTTTGCAGGTAACCTGACCCGGTGCAGAACTATAAATATTTAATATTATAAAAGCAAGAAAAGGAAAAGAAGAATTCAGAATAAAATGGAAGAACAATGAAAGAAAAGCACAGATCATGGAACAACAAGAAAAGGTAATTAGGGGTCCACTATTTATAATGTAGGCCTGTGCTCTGATAGTAGTGCATTTGCAGAAAGATGTTCTGACATAAAACATGCCTCCCTTTAGGAGGGAGAGGTGTGCAATTACAACATTTCAATTTCCCTCCTTATAACTGGTCACAGTATAGTTCTTCACCCTACCCATTAAAAGTAGCATTGTTATAGCACCAAATACCTTACTTCTTGGAAAGCGTGGTGGGAAGGAATAGGCTGCCAGTTCTCACTGCCTATCTGCATATAATGACTTAGGGCGCCAGTATCTGATGTATACAACTTACTTGGGGTGTCAGTACCCATTGACTGTTTGGGGATGCGCATATCCACTATAGGGTGACAGAATCTGTCATTGTATAATGTTATTAGGGTGCTATTTCCCACTCCAGACAACTGCATTTTAGTATGTTAATACCAATACATTTGGCAACATTATTTATGCAAAAACCATTACCATTTGTTTTGGCATATTGTACTGTATATGAAATTGACCATGTACACCAGCTGTCTGTCTTTCAGTAAATGCTACCAGAACACATAAGTCAATAGGTGGTTCCAACACCAACAGATACTCCATGTCCTTATGCAGCATTTCCAGCCATATAAGTGTGAAATCTATCATGCACTCTATTATGCAGCACAAGATATTTTCAGCTCTCATTTAGGTTAATTTACCTACGACTCTGTGGTAGTTGGCCTGCAACTTTCATGGACCTTAGTTTGTACATTATGCCAGTTTTTTAATGTAGAAGCTGGTTTTCCAAGTCTATAAGAGTTTGATCAAGGCCTAATAACCCATACTAGGCAATTATTGAAGTGATGTGCCGTAGATCCAAAATTCATTGGATTCGATCTTGAGTCAACGATCCCGGAGACTTAAGAACGGTTGAAAGCATGAGGGATAAGAAGTCAGGGCATAGGTTGACTTTTTATCGACCCAGACATCACCAATATATTGGTCTATTGCAGACGTGCTATTTGTTATTAAACTTACAGCAATACAAAGCAAAAGTTGTGGACTCTGCAGAAGTCCTACTGTTGGGCATGCTAGGCCCAAAGGGATGCCTGTTGGGATTAGTAGATAACTTAATTCCACTAAACCTAGCTAGTGCCATTTTATGCTAAAATTGAACTAGGAGCTATTATAGTGATGAGACTCTTAGCCCCAGCCTAGCAGTAAGAGATTGATTGTGCCCAAAAAAATTTGAGAATGAAGAGATCAGGGGCAGATGACGTTTATAGGCTCTGTACCCTGCTTCCAGCTAAATATTCTGCAGAATTAATAACTCATTGTAATGTTCCAAATATCTAAAAGCACTGTATTTGGTGAGCTGTATGCAAAAATATTCTGCTGTGGTATCATAATAAATGTAAAAAATATAACCAGTTTATATGAAAATAAAACCTTTTAAAGAATATAAGTTTTTATTTCTTAATAAGTAGACATGGGCTTAAAACAGCAGCACACTTAATTATAGACTGAAACACTTCTGAGGCCAAACAGCAAGATATTCCAATACACATACAGTGATCTAAACTAAAGTAAATGGATGTGGGATATATCTTTCAATTCATGAGCCATCTAGGAAGAAAAATCAGGATTCAATAAAAAAAAAAAGTTTCTCTATAATCCCCCTTAATTTATTAGAAATGTCTTTACATTACTGTATTTTGTGTAGTTTAAGCAGCATAAAAGAACACCTGGTGCGATTTCAGAAACCTTTAGCGGTTTTCACAAAGTATTGTGTTGTTGAGAAGTAAAATACCTGCTGACACTTGAGAGGCTAAGAGAAGGTGGAGTCTGACGCAAGTGAGTGCAAAATGAGAGAGAGAGGAGGAGGAGAACTATTAATATAAATGCTGTGAATTATCGCATCCCACGCTGCTCATGAAGCTCTGACATCATAATGACATCTTTTCACACCAAGCACTAACGATAATATACAGAACACCACTGTGAAAATTGAATGTCAATGATGCTTTTAACAGATATAAACAGATGCATAAAATCTCTTTTATTTTAACAACAGAGATAGCAGATAATAAACAGCCTATACAGCTATACAGCAGTCTATACAGCAGTGGCTGAAATAGTACCAAATGAAGGTGACCATATACTGGCCAATTCTCTACAGTAATCAACTGATGAGTCTTAAAGGATGATTACTCTATAAGTAGCCATAACACATGTATGCCCATCTTCCTCTTGTTCTGTTCATTGGGCTGAAATTATGACTGTAGGTGGTTATATTGGGGTATAAGCTTTCCCCTTATTCAGGAGTGCTATTTCTATCCTGAAGCAATATAGCAGAAGCCAGATGAATAGGAGCCTGGGCTGCAGGAAAGTTAAACTCAATGAAAATACATAGTTAAACCATCTTGGAAAGTTGCTCATTTTCTTTCACAATGCAGAAAATGTTTGATTGGATTTTCACCTTAGTGAGAAGAAAACAGACCTGTTGGTATAAAAGGGATCTATTTCTAATCCATAATCTATCTTTTGCCTTGACAGTCAACCATGATGAGCCGCCCTAGGCATCGGATTTAAACACGCCCCTACGTCGTGCGTGCAGACGCCATGCAACGCATTTAGCCGTGCTTGTGACTACACTTCCACAGTCTCCCTCAGATCCCCATACCCCTCAGCTCCGTCACCAGATTTCCTATGGAAATCCGTGGAGGAGGGTGAGAGAGTTTGGAAAAAAAAAAAAAAAAAAGGGGCTGCCCCCAAAGCCGCGATAGGCACAGGCCCTCTGGGGCCTATATATAAATACGGCCCTGATGATGAGAGAATGTAGCACGTTTCCTTGAAACATTTGAGAAATGGTGCAGTGGAGTTAATGGGAAGGTAAAATTACATTAGGAGTGAGGTGTCTTTAGATTTCAATAGCAGATATATTATACTACCATGGCAGAGAAGCTTCTTTATACTATGCAACTATATATGTTATTATTAACATGTATTTATATAGCGCCAACATATTGCGTAGCAATGTTCTTCATAGACAATAAAAGGCTCCCGTGTTGCCCATTTCTTCCAAACACTGAAGATGGGGTTGGGGGGCTTTGAAGGGCTCCAATCCATTGGTTGATGTGGAAGGCAAGGGGTGCATAATAATGACAACAACCCACATGGCAGGTGTTATCTATTCTCTTAATAATCTACCTGTGCTGCTTTAAGGATATCTACAAAACATGTACATTTGGAAGGACCTCTGGATACAAAAGGAAACCCTTATATTCAAATTGTATCATCTGCAGTGTTAAAAATGATAACATACATGGAACAGATAATTTAACAGCTAACTACAAATAGGACTGATTTAACCACACCCTTGCATCTATGAGTGAAAATATTGCTGGAGAGATTCTGGGCGGAAATAATGCAGTTTGCGGAGATTAAGCTTGGACTCCCCAATGTATGTTCACCTGAACTTTGCCTACTGGGAATAACTGAAGGCCTAGATCTGAGCACCAGCGAACGGATCTGCCTTTTGCAGCTATTGCACTTCGCCAAAAAAGCCATCCTGATGACTTGGAAGGCAACAACACCTCCGTCTTTGAACTTCTGGAAAAAACGAATCGACAGTGTTCTCCCCAGTCAAAAATTGACATATATGGCTAGAGGCTGCCCGGAAAAATTTGGGAAGATATGGCATGCCTGGTTGGAGGTGGGCCAGAATGTTTGAAAGTCATCTACCTTTTCTCTGCTAAAGGCAATATGTGGAATGGGCCCGGGACCTATCGATCTGCACGGACTGAAACTGGCTTGTGCACTTTTTACCCGTAGTGGGATGCCTAGTTAGGCATGCCCACATTGGCAACACTTTGAGCCGAACGCGGAAGACCCATCCCCTCTTTACTCTTTCCTTTTCCTCGGTTTACCCTGAGGTTCTATCTTTCTTGACTCTTTCTCTTTCTTTTTCTATGTAACTGGATGTTTAAAATGCAATAAAGAAAATCTGATAAAAAAAAAAAAAAAGAAAATATTGCTGGAATAAGCACTTTTAAAGGGGTTGTTCACCTTCAATGTCCAAATCTTATTAAACCACTAAAAATGCTCTCATTGTGTTAGAAAACCCATTTGACATCAAAAAAAGTAAAAAGGCCATTGTAAAAGCTAGTTTATATACCATTTAAATCTGTCCATCTCTCTGATCAGTTTTCTGAAGGATGGGAGTGGCCTGTTTTACACCTGCACTTCCTATTTGATTACATCATCACTCTCAGGCTTTGCCCATCCTTGGTTCTTATTGGACATTGATACTGCCCTCCCCTTGTAATTCATTGGTTGCTTGTGTACTTGTAAGCAGTCACATAAATTCAAAGGCCATTGGTTAATTTCTACCGTGCATTGGCTGCTATTTTATGTGCATTACTTGTGTGTCTCACATAGGTAAAAAGATCAGCATATCCCAAATCTAACACATTTTTACTATGCAAATAATCATATACATTAATGGACATGTAAACTCTATAAACGAGGGGTCCTTTTTTTTTTTTTTTTTGCGACGACCAGGGGGGGTGGGGTCGGCAGCAAATTTGTAGTGCCGGCGTCCAATTTTGGTGTGCCTGCATCCAATTCGACGCGCCTCGTTTTTGCGCACTGGGCTCGGCGGCCCAGTGTGGGAGTGTCCGTGGCCAGGCGGTTGGGGACCCCTGCTATAAACCCTTACCATGTCTTTAAATTGGTCACATATTTCCCACACAAAATTCATCATTGTCTCTGTATTTTTCCCCTCCGTTATCCGCACTGTACTGTTTTCTTGAATACAAGATCTGCTTCAAGCAGGCGGCCATTTTCTTTCAGCTACATCATCATTTATATTTGTATATCAAGCCACGACTGATGTCCTTGCTCAGAAGTTTTGTTTGTAATGTAACTTTATTAGCAAGTATGTGTAATCCTACTCACTCCTACATGTAATCCCACTCACGCATATGCATAATCCCACTCACACATGTAATCCCACTCATACATATGCATAATCCCACTCATACATGTAATCCCACACATACATATGCATAATCCCACTCATACATGTAATCCCACACATACATATGCATGATCCCACTCCCACATATGCATAATCCCAGTCATACATATAATCCCACTCACGCATATGCATAATCCCACTCATACATGTAACCCAACTCACGAATATGCATAATCCCACTCATACATGTAATCCCACGCACACATATGCATAATCCTACTCATGCATATACATAATCCCACTCATACATGTAACCCCACTTACATGCATAATCCCACTCACTCATATGCTTAATCCCACTCATACATGTAAACCCACACATACATATGCATTATCCCACTCATACATGTAATCCGACTCACACATATGCATCCCACTCACATGCATAATCCCACTCACTCATATGCTTAATCTATGCCAAAGGAATGGACGGCACTCCACTTGAAGAGAAAGAACGCTTGCAATAAATACCTTCTTTCTCTTCAAGTGGAGTGCCGTCCATTCCTTTGGCATAGTTTGAAACAAGCGGTGGGGACGCTGCGGATCGAGCACCCCTGAAGAGGATTAGGAGCTGTTATAGGAGGGGAGGCTGAGCGGTCTCTTAGGAGTGGCAGAACATATGCTTAATCTCACTCATACATGTAATCCCACTACTAAATTTAACCCCACTCACTCATACATGCAAATCTGGTCAATAATGTTCCTAGTACGTTCTTGGCAGATAGAGAGCCCTTGTCTGCCAGCATATACAGTGTTAAAATACAGGGCTCAATTGAGAACTTCAAATGCAGGTAGTACGGCATTCTTTGGGGGAAGCAGGTCTTTGCACTTTGCTTTGGTGTGCAGAGATTTGCTGCAATTTTTAGTGCAGAGAAGGATGCAAATGCAAAACACAGAAGTGATCTACCATGTTTTTTGCATGCACAGTACATAATGCTCCTGCAATGTATCTACTGCAAATGCACCAGACTAGAACAATGGAGGAAGAATGAGAATGGTGGTGTAGTAGCTATCATTACACAGTATCCTTGGGCTATAGTGTACAATGCCAGTATATGTAATGGGTGAAGTACATGTGTGCACATTTTGTCCTGTCACAGGGTAATCAAAACAGCAGGTGGATTAGATGCATGTGGATGCACATGCTTATTTGGGTTTTTCAGTCTGATTTACTGATTTAAGACACTTTTCTCCTTGCCTGCAGGCTATACATAGGAGGTTGGAGGTTATAGCTGAACAACTTGACGATCTTTAGATAATTAAATCCAGTGCGTTCAGCCAGTGGAGCACAGGAAGAAACACACACAACTCTTTAAAATGGCCCCCGTAGTGACTAGGGATGCACCGAATCCAGGATTCGGCCTTTTTCAGCAGGATTCAGATTCGGCCGAATCCTTCTGCCAGGCCGAACCAAATTTGCATATGCAAATTGCATGACTTTTTGTCACAAAACAAGGAAGTAAAAAAATGTTTTCCCCTTTCCACCCCTACTTTGCATATGCAAATTAGGATTCGGTATTCGGCCGAATCTTTCACGAAGGATTCGGGGGTTCAGCTGAATCCAAAATGGTGGATTCGGTGCATCCCTAGTAGTGACACAGGCCCATGTAAGCGCCAAACACAGAATGTTGCATTCCACCTGCATTCAGAGCTTACATGCGTCTGTGTCAGTATGGGAAAGAAAATGCAGCATGTGACATCTTCATGAAACACTCAAACCTGCACATCAAATGCATAAAATAATACCCTTGTGTATGAGCCCTAGGAGTGAATTTTCTCTAATTACACAATCTGATAAGTCATACTTTTGGTTTGCTATATATTATAGTATAGCCCAGACGCACAGAGATGTGTTGCCTGTGGTAAATCTATCCTGCCACTGGTGACAAGTCTGCCAAAAATGCTTCCACTTGCCTAAAATACATTATGCAGCAATCCAAATGAATCCCAGTAACATTGCCTTCTTTTCCTGATATTAAACTGGATCACCGCTATGATTTTTTGGCAAGGAGAAAGCATTTTCATGAGATTTCTTGCCCATAATAAACATTAACTACAGGTATGGGATGCTTAATCCAGAAACCCATTATCCAGAAAGATCTGAATCATAGAAAGACTGTCTCCCACAGACTCCATTCTATCCAAATGTAATAAAACAGTAGCTTGTACTTGGGTTTATTTAATGTTTACTTCATTTTCTAGTTGATTTAAGGTAGAAAGATCCAAATTCTGAATCTGCTATCTGAAACCCCCAGGTCCTGAGCACTCTGGATAAAAGGTCCCATACCTGAACCACATCAAATCTCCATGTGTGCCAGTACTCTGAGAATTCTGCTTTTGGCTGATATGTAATATGTAATAGTACCCTACTTTTCAAAACCATAAAAAAAATTCTGTAGCCGGTATTGTGTGTCGTTTGTGTATAAGGGCTCTTGCACATGAGCGTTCCGACCTGCGCTCCCCTGCGTTCTGTTTTTTGGCGTTCAGCCGCAGGGGAGCGCAGGAATAGACGCAAGTCATTATTTGAAATGGGGCTGTACTCACTCAGGCGCGTGTAGGCGCCGAACGCAGGAAAAATGCAGCATGTTGCGTCTGAACCTGTGTTCGGCGCCTACACGCGCCTGAGTGAGTACAGCCCCATTTCAAATAATGACTTGCGTCTATTCCTGCGCTCCCCTGCGGCTGAACACCAAAAAACGGAAGGCAGGGGAGCGCAGGTCGGAAGCTCATGTGTAAGAGCCCTAAATGAGATTAAACAGTAATTTTATTAAAAGGAAAAAATATATCACAGGCTATGGGGACTGATTTCTTACAGAAAACAGGTGAGTTTAAGTACTAGCAGCATTGTGTGTATATAAGTGGTATTCTCTGGTACAAGCAAAGGGAGTTCCCCTGGGACAAACATTGATGCACACAGGTCATTATCTGTCTATTAAATCTGACAAACACACAAAGTTCACTATTGTCCAACAGGCAGTTCTTCTGCCATTACCTTTTAATACTATTACTTTATATCCTCATATTTGCACAATTATCAGAAATCCCTTACTGTATGTGAAAAGTGAAAAATACCACTGCAAAGTCCTTTCCAATTCTCTAATGAAACAAATATATCTATATTTTCCTTCACTGACACAGGTACACAGGAGTTGAAGGTTAATAATAAATCCCAGGTCTGTCTGGTGTAATGATTATAGAGTAATTAATAAAAGAAATCCTCTTACTTCAGCAAATACTGCTAAAATGTAATGTATGTGACACAGGCAGAGTTGTGTTTGGAAAGTGCAGAGTCATTGAGTGTAGAATACAGACACAATAAGAACACTCTGCCAAGGTGATGTGCTTGTATTGCTCATTTATTGGTACATTTATATCATATGAAAGACACACTCCATAAACAAGATGAGGACACCCTCTCAACACTTTTTCCCCTCTAGAAAATGGAGTCTGTCCACTTACAACGTACCCCCCAAACAGTGAAAAATGTCAGCTGAGCCCTGCCTGAAAGTGACTGAGCTCTCCCTCCACATGAGACTAATCACCAGCCCTCCCCAAATACTAACATGACATTTTCTCCTCACAAACCCCATTATAACAGTCACCCCCCCCCACACACACACACATAAGACAGTTCTCCCTCCTCACATGTCCCCGCAAGTGACAGACCTTCCTCCCAGCACTGACTTTACCTTCCCTCACACACAGACACTCCATGAACCTCCATATGGATCAGTCACAGATCACTTATCCCTTCACACAGCAGCTCCCTCCTTTTACCCCACACAAGCCTGGGCACCTGCACACTTCTCTTCCCCCCTGTGAATATGACACCCTGTCCTCCCAACACACACACAGAACTAAACATTCACCTCCTTCAAGTCAGCCCCTTCACATAAGAAACTTCTCTGTGCAGATATACTGCCACACCAAGTCTCACCAAAAGACTTCTCCTCTCCTCACACGCTGGCCCAGCCCCTCCCTACAGAGCAGTGTGTATGCAAATGAACCACACTGACTAGGGATGAGAAGCAGACTGACAGGAGAATCAGCCAATCACAGTTAAGCTTCAGAAACTGCTGCATGTGTGCACTTCCTGCTTCTGCCAGGAGTATGTATGATGTAAAATAAGGAAGTACAACAGTCACTGTAGCGTTTTTTGGGGTCGGCGACCCCCCCAACAGGGGGCCCATGATGAAAGGACCCCATCTGCAAAGGGATCCATCTGAGGTGAATATCTCATCAACTGCACATTTTTTGTTACACATTTATATGGCAAAGCTTGTTATTTTTACATGAACTGTTACATTTTTGAAAGTTATATGAAGGTGAACAACCCCTTTAACTGTAAAGCCATTAAATACTGAAAGGAAACCAATTCCCTAGCCTACACTCACTGTATCAGCTCTCAAATATGGTGTAACTCCTTCTGGCAGCCCTGCGTTCTGTTTAAACTTCCAATGAAATTGGATGGTGTTGGTACATTATCCTATTCCCATTTAGAATCATTAGGGGGGTTTTAATGAGTTAAAGGTGTTTGAGACATTTATTATTAATCATGTTAACGGTATCTAGCACATTTCAGCAGATTCCAAGAGGGAACTGATGTGACTGACAATTAGTACAAAAAGCTAATGAGCTTTTAAGAGAAAGTGCAGGGGAGCTACTTAATGGGGAATCTGTTGTTCATCTTTGGATGCAGTGAAAGTACAAAACATTATGCAGCTTTAAAGGAGAAGTAAACCCTAAAAACAAATATGGCTTAATATGCCATATTTTACATACTGAACTTATTGCACCAGCTTCTCAATAGCAGCAATGATCCAGGACTTCAAACGTGTCAAAGGGTTCTGTCACAGTGTCTGTGACATTCACATGGCCTGTAATATAAGCTGATGCTACAGTGCAACTAGCATCAGAATTTAATAATCAGCCTTGGTTTCTGTGCTGCCATTTAGTAATTATCTGTATTAATAACTAATCAGCCTTACTTGTGACATTTATATTCCATGTGTATTGTAGGTTTTGAGCTGGTCCATAAGCTCCGCAACTGAACAGGGAATGGGCAGTGAATAAGCTGAAAATAAGTTGGGGAGCTACTGGGGCATCTTCAGAGGCACAGATCTTCCCTCATAAAGGGCTGTGTTTGCCTTGGGCTGGTACAGAAGCCAAAACATTATGTACAACATTTCTAGCCTACTTCTTTAGTTAAACTTTAGTTCTCCTTTAAACAATTTTACAAAAGTTTGAGTTCGGCAAAGACAGACAGTTCTGTTAACCAGCTGGCTTGTCGTACGTTGTTTCAAATGTCCGAGCCATCAGGGCAGAGAATAGACAGGGACAGACAAACGCTTCTTTCAATAGCAATACATACAAATACCTTAAAAAACCACAGAAAATTTGTAATGGATGTATATTGCAAAGTTGGTTAGAATTTTATTTTCTTTCATTAGGCAAAATGTATTTTTTGGGGTTAACATTCCTTTTAAGAGTTTACATGATAGGTGGACATTTCTATTATATATGAATTTATGATAATGGTATTCTTGAATATCACATTGCAGGCCTCCACTAGAGGGGTACAGGAGTTGCTGCAGTTTGGTCCCATAGAAGAGGGGGTCCCAGAGATGGAAAAGCTTGATTTAAGGACCAGGGTAGATCGTTACCATACATGCAAGGGGCTTTTGTTTTTTGTATTTTATTGAAGCCAAGTTTTACTTGTTGGCATGGCCTATGCCTCACAACACTGTGCAGGTGAATCGCGGGATACGAATAGACACCCTGCTATCTTAGTATGTCATCCAAGGATTGCAGCCCTATTCAACTAATGCAAGTTCAGGCTACTCCACTGTGAAATAGGTGCATTTTGGGACTTGCCCTGTCTTAAGAGGTCACTGGGTTAAATCATCATTATTCCTCCAGCCTCTTGTAGGACATGCCTTTACTCTGTCACCCTGTCATTTTAAATGTGTCCCTTTGAACATTTACTCAAAAAGATCTAGTTGTCAGCATTTTTTATATTATGACCAACAAATATTTTCAAAATGATTTACCTCCTCACTTTTGTGTTCATAATGCTTCATTTGCAAACCTCAAAAAAAGCTTTAAAGCACCAATAATATTGCCATCTGAGATAATTAATACAGATAATTATTACAGGGCAGCATAGAAAACAGAACAGCTAGTACAGGTATAGGATCCCTTATCCGGAAACCCGATATCCAGAAAGCTCCAAATTACGGAATGGCTGTCTCCCATAGACTCCATTTTATCCAAATAATCCAAATTTTTAAAAAAAGATTTTCTTTTTCTCTGTAATAATAAAACAGTAGCTTGTACTTGATCCCAACTAAGATATAATTAATCCTTATTGGAAGCAAATAAACCTATTGGGTTTATTTAATGTTTAAATGAATTTCTAGTAGACTTAAGGCATGAAGACCGAAATTATGGAAAGATCCGTTATCTGGAAAACCCCAGGTCCCGAGCATTCTGGATAACAGGTCCCATACCTGTATCAGAATTAAATGATCAGCCTTGTAGTATCAGCTTATAATACACAAAAGCCATGAATATCTTGTAAATTATATCCTTATAAACAGTGAGTTCTGATGTCATCAGTTATAAACAGTGAGTTCTGTCACATGACTCACTGAAATGTGTGTATTATAATAAATAAAGTACCCCCAGTTGTAAAATATGAGGATATTATTAGTTACCTCAGAGTTCCATGACCCGTCTAAAAGCACTCGGCCTTTCTGCCTCGTGTTTTTATATAGTCATGAAACTCCTTTGTAACTTATAATATCCTTATATTTTACAAGAGTGGGTACTTAATTCACTATATAATTCAGACCAACCTCATTTTGTGCTTGATAATTTGTGACGACCCCTAAGCTTGACTTTTCAACAGCTGCTCAGAGTCCACTGAGTGTCGCAGACACTTTCCAAGATGGTGACCCCCTGTGACAAGTTTGTAGTCTAGATCACTGCTGCTAAAACTTTAGGCTGGTGCAATAAGTTTAGCACATAAAATAGGACATTTTAGCCATATTAATTTTTTAGGGTTTAAAAAGGAACAGCCAAGAGTTAAACAAATGTTTCCTTCAATAGCAAAATAACTTTAAAAGCACTGAATATTTTTAATACATGTATGTAGAAAGTTGCTTAGAATTATGTTTTATGACAAAATTACATCTCAATAAGGTGATAGACTTTATTTAGCCTATATTTACAGTGTGATGAGCAGTTACATATTATATGCAAAGTAAAATACTTGTCAAATATCACTGACAACCTATAAAAGATAATTGGGGGAATATAATGTAAGTTGGTAATGGAAAAACAGTCGCAATGCAAATACATTTTTTCACTGCGGACAATTTTGCCTTTGTGAACATTGCCCTTTGCCCCTAACGCAAAAGTAGGATAGCGATTGCAAATTCTATAGTTTGCCACAGTGTATGTTATAAAACTTCTTAATGAAAAAGTTGTTTGCTGCGAAAGTATATGCCACCTTCTTAAAAGTGTACTACTTTGCGAATTATAACTGTACATTGCAAACACCTAATGAAAAAAATTACATTGCAACATTGGGAATCCTATTTCTTTATTTTCTTTCATTATTATTTTGTTCACTTTGAGAATTTTATTACATTTCCCCCAATATATATATAATGTGATGTATGTGAGAGGGAGTCCAAGAGAAAGAGAACCAGTGCCTCTGGCAACTGCACATACATGAAAAAGACCTGTCCATTTCCTATGCATAGAATTCTCTATTCATTGCCTTTAAATATACCATAATTGAAAGCACAAACAAAGAGCAAAGGCCTTGTGATCAGCTCAATGTGCCAGAGTGGCCACCCCTCTCTAGTCTGTCCCTACACCAATACTGAGGAAGGTACCACACTATGAACTGGGACCAATACTGTTGAATGTTGGCAAAGTATTGGATCCAGTTTGAGAATTGCGTGTGAAAAACTTTCAAAACTATACCTTATCTTCAAGCTTTCTCGCAGGGGAGTGAAGCCAAAACCTGGGACCCCAGGTTAGCATAAGAAACTTGAAAACTTAAATAAATGTGGCGTATCCCTATTCAGGGCTTAAAGGGGACCTGTCACCTAAAAAAAATATTAAAAATCCTATTTTATCACATTAGTCAAGCAAAATTAACTTTAATTACACTATATAAATTAATTGAATCTTGTTTCCTTCAGTCTGGGAATTCAAAATGATAGCAAACAGACAGCAGCCATTTTGTGTACATTGTTATTAAGGAAACCCTTGCATCATCTCAGAATCTTGTTTGTGCACCAAAATGGGGGACCTGATGTCCATCCCCATGCCCTGGCTACACAATTAAATGGTAAAGAGAACAGAGGAATATGTAGAGAGCAGTGACATCTAGGAAGTGCTGAATGGAAAATGAAAGTAATTGTCTGCCCCGCCTCTATGCCACGGGCATAGAGGAGGGGCAGACAATATTTGATTGACAGCTGAGATTTTTTAAATGAGTTTGCAACAGCTATGAATGCTTTAATAAAAAATAGAAATTGGATTTCATGTTTAATTTGAAAAGGACTTTTATTATACAGATTTTTGTGTCTGGGTGACAGGTCCACTTTAAGAGAAGTTGAAATAGAACCATCTGTGAACATGTGCCAAAGTTTATAAAGTAGCTTAAAACATATTTCATTAGGCAGCTGGTTATACAATTTAGGTGGGAAGACATCTAGGCCAAAGTTTTTCTTTTTATATGATTGTAGAGAGAAAATCACAAGCTCAACCACTTATAAAGGATGTTTTAAAGTGGATCATTTCAATCATGCTCGTCCTTACATAGTTGAATCATGTTGAAAAAAGACAAAATCCATCAAGTTCAATCCCACCAAATGAAAACCCAGCATCCACACACACCTCTCTACTTTTAATTAAATTCTATATACCCATAACTATACTAACTATAGAGCTTAGTATCACAATAGCCTTTGATATTATGTCTGTCCAAAAAATCATCCAAGCCATTCTTAAAGGCATTAACTGAATCAGCCATCACAACATCACCCGGCGGTGCATTCCACAACCTCACTGTCCTGACTGTGAAGAACCCCCTACGTTGCTTCAAATGAAAGTTCTTTTCTTCTAGTCTAAAGGGGTGGCCTCTGGTACGGTGATCCACTTTATGGGTAAAAAGGTCTCGTGCTATTTCTCTATAATGTCCTCTAATGTACTTGTAAAGTGTAATCATGTCCCCTCGCAAGCGCCTTTTTTCCCAGAGAAAACAACCCCAACCTTGACAGTCTACCCTCATAATTTAAGTCTTCCATCCCTCTAACCAGTTTAGTTGCACATCTCTGCATTGTTAGCCTGCAATTAGGTATGCCTTTCCCTACAATACTTATTGTGTTTAGCCTTTCCTTTTCCTTTAATCAAACTTTTTTTTTCGTGTAGTGACATAATGCAGTAATTTAAATACCTTGGATATTTCAACATATATCACGATCTTCTGCTATTGCCCGAGGGCCAGATATTTATCCTAGCCAATTACATAATTTTGAATTGCTGAGCACATGTCTAGGCTTTCAGTCATAAATACAAGCAATGTCAGATTTCTACTCCAAGAACGAATACCACTAGTTGAAATACTTTTTCAGGTACTTCAGTAATTCTGGATTGCAGTTTATTTAAGTGAAGACTGCATGGTATTTCAAAAGTATTCTGCCTTTTCCACCGATATGTAAATTAAAAAATATGAGGTCTCCCCATGTTCACATATCACTTTTGCTAGATGGCCTATTCTCAAAGTGGGCACGTTCCTTACAGCTCCCCTTGATTAAAAAACAAGACATCAAATTGATATACGGTAAACTGAAAGAATGTTACACAAAATACGTTGGCCAAATAGCAAAGCAAAATTTGAAAGATAATTAGCCACATAAATCCCTTCAGGGATTTTTTGTTAATATCTACATTGAGCGTTTCATCCTTAACCTCAGATGGCCAAGACAAATCCAGAAAGAAATTGTATGGGGATTGTTTAAAAGTTTGCTTCTTGCCTAGTAAACCTTGAAAACAGGTAGCATTTACTGATCAGCTATAAGAAAAAGATCCGATAGGTAGCTATAGATTATTGTATATGGTCAAAGTCAAAGGAGACATATTATGTAAAAACAAGAATCTGCTATTGCATTATGCTCTTTTAACTATAGAAGAGGTGTTCATTTATTGAAAATTGCTGAAAAAAAATCTTACTACTGCCATTTGTTCCATGTCCAGCTGCCTCCCTTCCCAGGCTGTGCAGGGGAGCCAGACTCTAGGATAGGAACCAATTAGCAGTTAGGTGGACCTGATAGGAAACTGAAGGCTCTCTTTGCCTTTGGAGTGCTGTGTAAACAAACCCCATCTTTCCACTAGCTGAAACATTAGTTAACAGTAATAAGCACACCAAAAGTTAGGGGGAAAAAAAGCACACACTATTCTGTAAGGACTTGTAGCCACGTTTGATCAAGAAGCATTAAAACCTACCTGAATGAGTATGGGAGCTCATGACAGGCCACGATAATTCCACTAGCAATCAAAACCAGATAGAGTACTCCAAACCAAGACTGACCCAAACCAAATGCAGAAAAGAAGATTCACAGGAATACAAAAAATCCAGAAGGGCCAACATGAAGCCACAGGAAGAGACTTTCAAAGGCAAATACCTGTAGTGGGGGAAAAAAAGCATTTACTGAACTAAAATACAAGTTCAATACCTTGAAACTTAAATATGAGCTTTAAAATAATCAGTAACTACATGTAAAATTATACCTGATCTAGCTTAAGTACATTAGATGAAATGCAAAATGACTACTGCTGAATGAAGTACAGTACTAGTAGGGAAAATATGCAATGTGCAATTGTTTTTAAGACATTTGGATGTTTGCTGTTACCACTAGTTTACAAAAGGCACTGAACAAAAGTATTAACATTTTTAGAATTAGAAAAAAAAAAACAAGCAGATTCCCCTACATTTCTTCAGATGAGGTCTGATTCTAGCTTCTTCACACCTTGAACGATTTTACATATACTTACCAAATAGTGTTTATCTGACACATTACAAACAATGTTTACGGTTTCCCCACACATTGAGGTTAAAAACCACCATTATGGACGTTATCACAATTGTGTCTTTTTGCATCAAAAAAAAAAAACTGCTTCCCAAATATAACAAGGCAAAATGATCCTTTAGAATTAGACAGCTATATTATTATATAGCAATAGATTTTGTTTGCAATAAAAAAAAAAAAAAAAACTTATAAAAAACCTGAGTACTCTGCTTGGTTTTCTTCAAATATAGATATTACGTTTATTTTGATGTATTTTACATAATTTATTTCTATTATTACTAGATACAGGTATGGAACCAGATATCCAGAAAGCTTGGGACCAGGGTTTTCTGGATAAGGAGTGTTTCCATAATTTGGATTTCCATAATCATTTAAATTTCAAGTAAACCCGATAGGATTGTTTTGCCTCTAGCAATGATTCATTATATCTAAGTTGGACTCATGTGCAAGATACAATTTTATTATTACAGAGAAAAAGGGAATAATGTCTAAAAAATTTAATTATTTGATTATAATGGAGTCAATGGGAGATGGCCTTTCTGTAATTCGGAGAATTCAGAAAAACAGGTTTCCTGGTTACGGATTCAATACCTGTATATTCAAAAGCTATTGAAATCGTGGATATAACAGAAATACATGAATAATGAAGAATGTAATATTATACAATATAGAGAGTGGACCAAGACAGGTGTGTTCTCATTAATGACATATACTGTATGTGTGATAATGACTGACTTTACCATGTGAAACAGTAAAATGATAGCCATGCTCCAGGTCTAAAAGAGGCCATACACATAGAGATCCAGTCGTTTAGCGATTTCACAAACGATCTGTTCTCTCCCCAATATGCCCACATGGAGGTGGGCGATATCGGGCTGATACGATCATGGGCCCTAGGTCCGTGATCCAACAGAATTTTTAGCCCTGTTCGACTTTCGGACAGATATCGATCAGGGAAGCGTGTCAGAGGGCCCCACAACGGGCCAACAAGCTGCCGCCTCGGTCTATCTGCAGCTTTTATCGGCCTGTGTTTGGCCACCTTTACAAGCGAGGGCTTCTTCTACATTTCAGGCCAATGATAGCAGATTTAAGAGTGGTTAAAAATGGTGTAAAAGTGTTCACAAAAACAATCATGATGCATCCAGATCCCAAGACTTCATGCTAGTGTTAACCTAAAGAAATGCAGAAAATAAATAATGCAGAGACATTAACCAACAAAAACTGGACAGAAGCAATGAGGATCATTATCATATTTATAAGCAGAGGGCTCCAAGGCAAGCTAATTTACACATTTGTGGCATTTACAGGTTTCAGAATTCCCACAAAAGAGACCCTTTAGAAGCTTTACACACAACAGCTGCCTTAAGCCAAGCAGCATTGGCACAATATTTTCACATCTATTACCACAGATCACATTTTATCACAAATATTTAATGTTGTATACTTGTAACCACTGAAACATAAAAATTAGTAGATTTTATTGTATCCTTGCCATGAACAGCAAGTGTGTTGATGTTCTGCATGTATAATAAACTGTGAAAAGATTTTATGAGAGCTACTAGCAACCACATTCCCAGCATTGGGTCTCATCACAGTCAGTTACACCTGGTGCACATCAAGGATGTAAGATTGTATGAAAGAAAAAAAGATGTTATCAATAGACTGTGAAATAATGTCACAGGAAAAAAATCCTTGCTATATTGCTCTCACGGCTGTGTTTAACAGGGAGCTTAGGCAATGTCACAAGCTCATTACAGCTCTTTCACAAGTGCTGGGTGATCTGGAAGCCAGCAAAGCTCTGCCCACTCACAAGAGAAATGTGTACAACGTCTGTACAGAAACTTCACACAGTGCCAAATAATTATTTTGAAGGTTTAAATTGCAGCCTGTCTGGAGGAAAAAAACTGGATTGAAGAAATTACTTTTCGGTCACCCTGGCAACCGTTTTCAAGTGTTGTACGATGCTCGGCGTGAATCCATCCCTTGCTGAACATGAGCATCCTACTGCAGAAAGTCGACAGCACAAAGATAAGAAGGCTGGGCCCAATGCTAGATGACAGAATTTAACACCCACACAGTGTACTTAGCGAAGGTTCATATGTCCTACTGCAATTCTGTATCAACCCCTTTGAATTACTACCTGTTGTCAAGATCCCTGGCAACATATTTTAAAGATACATTAAAGGGGTTGTCCACCTTCAAACACTTTTTTTCAGTTCAGTTGGTTTTTTGTAGATCACCAAAAATAAAGACCTTTTCCAATTACCTTCCATTTTCTATTTGTGACCATTTTCTAATACTGAAGTGTAAAGTTAAATTTTTCACCTTCTAAACCGGTTCTGGGGGGGGTGAGTTGTTTTCAGATTGCTCACCATAAACAAAGTCTTTTTTCAAATGCTTTCCATCTTTTATCTTTTACTGTTTTCCCAAAATTAAAGTATAAAGTTTAATGTTCGTGTCTTTGGGGTTTCAGTCTGGCAGCTCAGTGATCCAGGAACATTCTGAACTGTTACAATTTACTACATTTAGTTGATATATTTCTCAGCAGTATCTTTGGAATATTAGCAACTAGTGTATTCATTCTAACAGCTGCCTTCAATGAAACTCAGGGATTCTGCTCAGCAGGGACAAATATAACAAAATGTATCAACTAAATTTATCAATTTCACCCTTACATTAACATAGAATGTTGTAAGCAACTTTTCAATTGCTCTTCGTTATTTATTTTTAACAGTTTTTTAGTTATTAGCCTTTGTCTTTGGATTCTAAGCTTTCAAATGGGGGTCACTGACCCCATCTAAAAACAAAATGTTCTGTAAAGCTATACATTTATTGTTATTGCTACATTCTATTACTCTTCTTTCTAATCAGGTCCTCTCCTATTCATATGCCAGTCTCTTATTCAAATCAGTGCATGGTTGCTAGGCTAATTTGGACCCTAGCAGCCAGATTGCTGAAATTGCAAACTGGAGAGCTGCTGAAAAAAAAACAAAAAAAAACAACAAATAACCACAAATAATAAAAAATTAAAACCAATTGCAAATCGCCTCAGAATATCACTCTCTACATCATAGTTTAAGTTAATTAGAAGGTGAACAACCCCTTGAATGAATCATCGACCCCCCCCCCTCCCAGAGCTGCTTTAGAAGGTGAAAAATGAAACGTTACACTTCAATATTACAAACAGTCATGAATAGAAAATATAAAGTAATCGGAAAAAGTATTTCTGGTGAACTATCTGAAACCAACAGAACTGAAAAAAAGTGTCTGAAGGTGAAACACCCCCCCCCCATCAACCATGGGTGCCATCTTCCTGATATTTGTCTTCTTTTGAATTGGCGCATGAGTAGTTGGAGCAGTCTTCCAGTTCATGGCAAATGTGCATGCATCAAAAGTACCGGAAACAGCAGAAGGGAAGAAAGGGGACCCAAAGAATACCGGAGATCCAGAAGATTGCGTCCATGAGCTCCGCTGCACTTACTCTGTACCAATATGTGAGCAAAGTGTTAGGGGCACTTTCAGGGGTAACGCACAATGCGGGGGTAGGTAGGGGCTTTTCTTATTGCAGAGGTTTCGTTCTCCTTCAAGGTGGCTACACACAGGCAGATTTAAGATGCCAATTTGAGTCCTTTAGAATGAGTCAGCAGTTTATCTGCATGTGAATGGGGGCCTACGATGGGACAACCTGACCAATATCAGGCAAGTTTGATTTTGACGTTGGATCGAGAATCGCATCAGCTGGTTGATGAGGTCCTCGTCCCAAGAGCCCCTATTCTTGTCATTGTAATGCAATAGTTTGGCCCTATAGCCACACAATCAGACTAGCCCAATATCGCCTACCATTGGTTGGCATATCCGGGGAAATGTCCAGTTGTTTAGTGACCATGCCAAATGAGAGGATCTTATAATGTATGGTCACCTTAAGTACCAAGTTCACAGGACAGGCAAGGACATATTTGCAAACTGCAACCACACATTCATGCTACACATATTCCATATCTAATGTGTGTTTTGCAGGTAGCTAGCAAATACACGTTCCTTTGTAAAAGCCAGAAGAACTGCAATAAAAGTTATCAGAAAAGACTGGAGGTTTACCATTGTCAATTGCTAAGAAACAAAAGAAGCACTCCCAGTTCTTATCACAGGAGTCGAATCACCTAGTATAGTATTAAATAGAGGTCTCAAGGCCACAACTCGCTGTGTTCATGGAATATTACCGTAACTACAATTTAACTTGTCATTCAGAAAACAGATGTTTAAGCTGTATAGTTTAAAATGTCTCAGAAAGTCTGTTAATATAAGCACAGTGCTCTGAATCCATTATTGCAATCGGTGGTACAGACCAATGACCAAAAATAAACCCCTATTTGCAATGAAAACTTCCACACACTGCACAGAAGAAATATAACAAAAGCAGTCATTAGCATTAAGGCTAATTGCACACAAGGCGCTTTTTCTACTAGAGCAGGTGGAAGAAAAAGCCGATCCAAGCGGATCCATTTCCATCTGCTCCTCCTGTAAATGCACGGACAGGCACTGTTTTAGCCTGTGTGCACATGGAGTAGATTTTGGTGTTAAAATGCTTACATAAACAGTTCAACTTTGAAATCCAGCTTTTTCTCAGCCTCCGTCTAAACACATGCAGAAATACAGCAGCCTCTAATTTCACAGAGTACAGATGTTATCTTAAAGGAACAGTAACATCAAAATTTAAAGCGTTTGAAAAGAATTATAATATAGAATGTAGTGTTGCCCTGCACTGATAAAAAGCACATAAAAAAGCTGATGTGTAGCCATGGGGGGCAGCCATTCAAGCACAGGATACACAGTAGATAACAGACACTACAGAGAATCTCTTATCTGCTGAGTATCCTGTGCCTTTTCACAGCTTTGAATTGCTGCCCCCATGGCTACACAGCAGCTTGTTATATTGTTATATAAACTATAGTAGTGTTGCTGAAGCAAACACACTAGTTTAACCAGTGCAGAGCAACAGGACATTATATTTTTATTATTTAAAACACTGGGTTTTTTTTTTTTTGTTGCTACTGTTCCTTCAAGGTCCACCCTGCTCAAAACTAGTCCTGGGTGCTAAACTTTTTACAGAACAGGAGATCGGACCTGGTTAGCAGTCAGATTGCCCCCCAGTGACTCAAGCTTTCCTTGTCATTCCTGAAATCAGCAGGCATAATCAAACACAGAGTTAATCATAGGGGTTTATTATGAAGGTATTTGTTTTTTTTATAACAGAAAGGTACACTGTTATTTAACTCATTGAAGTCAACAGGACTGAAGGGAAATTCTTGAGTAATATGTTGGGGGAGGGGTGCATAGCATAGTGCCACCCCTAGTGGCTCATACTTTTCTGTCCTTTATATAATGAGTAAGGTGAACAAAATACAGACATAAGCTCAATTAATAGCTTTTGCATTACACCAATGCATACACCTTTTTTGGTGTACAATAATTTGAAGAATTTGAGAAAAGGCAGTTTTAGGTAATTAGCAGGATTTAATTGATTTTAGCCTAATTTCATTTAATCTCTAATAATTCATATTAAAGATTTTCACATCTGTTTAAGTATGCCCTTGCCAAAGGAAAAGTTAAATTAATGTGCATCTCAAAGAGCCCCTACATATGTTTTTCTCAATGCAAGACTAATCGCATATATAGTAAGTGGCCTTTAAAAAGTATGCAAAAAAATGGCAAGATGACGTCATGGCTTAAAACTTTCCCCTATATGTAATATAAGTTACTAAGTTTTCCCAAGAGCAGTAACCAATAAGAAATTTACTTTTAAGCAGGTGACTGCTATATGCTAAAGCTTTACTCACGGAGCGTCAATGGCGGAGCTCACCCGGACCAAAGTGCCTTCCTGCTTGATCGCAGCTCTCGCGATATGCCGGTCACTCCTCGCCGGCTATTACATACAAACCAAAACCACAGACCGCTGTCAGGCGCTGACCAAGAATATCAGGAATCCGGCACAATTATCATCAAGATTCGGCTTTATTCGCACATACTATATGACTGCATAATATATAGACTGCTATATGCTACCTGCTGATTGATTGCTGTAGGTTACTGCACCTGGGTAAACTTAATGCCTTTTATTACATAACTCCATTTATGTGAAATGATCCTAGTGGCTATTTATAAATGACAGAATAACAGATCATAGCATTTTACTACGGCATTATTTTACACCTCTATATGGGCCAACATTACAGTAAAACGCATGTAAAGAGAGGGGTGAATATTACAGGTTTTACCAAACATGGTCCGAATAGTCAAATATTGCCCGATAAGACTAGATCTGTTGCTGGCCAATTAGAACTGATCTGTAAATGTGCTGCCTTTGCCTCGACAGGCCAGCAAGCAATGACAACATTTCCAATGAAATATTGAAGCAGTCAGTCATTCTTTTCAGGCACATCAGCTGCAATCCAAAAGTAACAGGTAACACAGCAAGATTACAATCATTTTAGTACTCCTGTTTTTAATTCTTATGTTTTATATTTTTCATATTTTTATTTTAATGTTTTTAATATTTCAATATTCCTGTTAAAAATTCAGTCACCATGAAAATGCAGATACAGTGGCCCATTAATATTTATACAAAAAAACGAAATAAAACCAGTGGCTGTTTGATTACAACCACCAATAGCACTGGTCAATATGTCAGTAGGTTTCCCACTGACAGCTATGAAAAGTGCCACAAGCAGCCTGCCTCAGCAATTATCACCCACAAACATATCAGTGCAGATTTTATTGCAAAAGTGGGTCCGGGGAAATGCCTGGCACTTCTCATAGCTGTGAATGTAAAGTTACCTAGAAAGAGACATATAGGTAATACCTTTTGCCTAAATTTTTAAGACATAATAAAGGAAGAAAGAAAAAATTGCACAATATGAAACTTTAGAAAGGAAAGAAACAAACTCCTTTGAGACAGAGAAAAAAGGAATTTAAAGGACAAGGAACGTCTAAAATAGAATAAGGCTAGAAATGCTGTATTTTGTATACTAAACATAAGCATGAACTTACTGCACCACAAAGCCTAATCAAACAAATGGCTACAGGGGGCTGTCATCTTGTAACTTTGTTAAACATCTTTGCCTGACCCTGACCCTGCACATGCTCAGTGTGGTCTGGGCTGCTTAGGGATCGTCATAAACAAAGCTGCTTGAATTCTGCATGGCTGGTAATTAAGGCGGGGGCTTACTTACCCTGCTCAGCAGTTAGGGAACATCTGACAATTCCTATCCACAGCAGTAAATGAAGGGGAATTTCACTGCATACAGTCAGGTTTCTTATAAAAATGGTACACATTTTTTAATTAAAGTATATTGGAGATAGGTTTCTTTTTCATTAAAGAAAGTAAAAATGGGATTTTATTTTTTTGCCTTTCCTTGTCCTTTAAGGGTGGCGACACACGCTAAGATTCTGGTGAGATTAGTCGCCCATCGACAAATCTCCTCTTCCTCAGGCGATTAATCTCCCGGAAAAGCCTTCCCACAGGGTAGAATGTAAATTGCAGACGGAATGGTAATCGGAGCGCTTAGTTTTTCAAAGTTGCCTCACAAGAAAACTTCAGGCGACTTTGGAAAACGGAACGATCCGAGTGCCATCCCACTGCCGATTTACATTCAACCTGGAGGGAAGGCTTTCGGGGGGGATTAGTCGCCCGAAAAAAGAGGAGATTTGTTGCTGAGCGACTAATCTCACCAGAATCTTAGCGTGTGTCGCCACCCTTAAAGGACCAGAATCTTAACGTGTGTCACCACCCTAAAGTGAGTATAAATCACGTCTTTTTCTTACATCCCTAAAGGCAGTAATGACTAATTGAAGAGAAGTAACATGAGAAGCGGAAAAAAACTATTTACATATTAGATCTAAGTATAGACTGAGTGAAAGCTACTTCCGGAGGTGCTTCCACATCTAGGAGGTAAGGTTTCAGAATGTTTTATAAAAAGAATTTTAACAATGAGGTGGCTCAACAGTTTTGATCCACTGCCCATGCCCTTAAAGGGATTCTGTCATGATTTTTATGGTGTAGTTTTTATTTCTAAATTACTTTGTTTACACTGCAAATAATTCACTCTACAATATAAAACGTATTTTTTTTTTGTTTATAATATTGGTGTGTAGGCAGCCATCTCAGGTCATTTTGCCTGGCTGGTTAAGTCATGTGATGTGCTTTCAGAAAGAGCCAGCACTAGGATTGCTTTCTGGCAGGCTGGTGTTTCTCCTACTCAATGTAACAATGTGTCAGTGGGACATCGGTTTTACTATTGAGTGCTGTTTTTAGGGTAGGGGCAAACAGGGAGATTAGTCGGACGCGATTTTTAAAAGTGAGTTCTTGCCACAAGTCGTTCGTTTTGTGTTTGCATGCAGCTACATGCAAATCGCCAGCTATTACGCACACAGCACGATTTGAGATCATCTGTAGCTCCAAAATGAACAGAGACCCTTTTTGGAGGGATTTGTCAGAAATAGCATGTACATAGAAAAGTACTGAAATCTCCTACAAGCGCGCGCACGCACACAGAGAGAGATAGCAGTGATAGTATGTAAATTATTGCGCTGGCGTGGCGACAACACGCGAGGGAATGAACGCCGAGACGACTCCCGGGTAAGCAGTATGGGATATAAATCGCTTGGAATAAAAAGTCATGCAAAATCTTTCCTGCCAAAGACGATCGTATTGTCGCAGGGACTTCCTTTTTAAAAATCGTGCGACTAATCTCCCTGTGTGCCCCTACCCTTAGATCTACCATCTACAAGGTTATCTTGTGTTAGGGAGCTGTTATCTGGTTACCTTCCCATTGTTCTGCTGAAGGAGTGCTGGGGGGGGAGGATGATATCACTCCAATATGCAGTACTGCAGTAAAGAGGGACTGAAATGTATTAGAGCACACATCACATGACTGGGGGCAGCTAGGAAACTGACAATATGTCGAGCCCAATGTCAAGTTTCAAAATTAAATATAAAACTATCAGTTTGCTCTTTTGAGAAATGCATTTCAGTGCAGAATTCTGCTGAAGCAGCACTATTAACTGATGCGTTTTTTTTAAAAAAAAAAATACGTTTTCCCATGACAGTATCCCTTTAACACTTAGATACTAATCTGTTAGATTTAAGTTTGTTTCATCTAGAAAGCTTTTTAGAATTGTTTTTCCCTTTCTGCTGCCTTGTTTAGGGATAAAAGCATGCAGTGTTTTAAAGCGAGGCAGTTTAATTCTTTACATCCCTTATTGGTTCCTATATTAAAAGGTGGTAAAAATTCCTCATAGTCCAGTGAAAAACAATATCATTTGGTAAGATGTTATAACAGGTTGCATTAAAATATTGAGCTTGTAGAACACAACCTAAATTCCAACAAGATACCTAAGGGGGTAGTTAATCTTCAAGTTTAGTACGTTACAGTATGTCCAGTTCTAAGCAACTTAATTTGTTTTTATAGTTTTATTTTACTATTTGCCTTCTTCTTCTGATTCTTTCCAGCTTTCAAATGGGGTTCAATGACCCCATCTAAAAAAAACTAAATGCTCTGTAAGGTTACAAATGTATTGTTACTTTTTATTACAGGTATAGGACCGGTTATCATTAATGGTCCAGACTCTGCTGTAAACAACGTATTTTGGTCACAACATGTTTGGATCACATTGATCCTTTTTCTCACTTGAAAAAAGATCCATGTGGTCAGAAACATGTTGTGACCAAAATAAAAGTTGTTTGCAGCAGAGTCTGTGGATTGCGTGCTCCATCCTATTTTAGGCTGTTTCAAGTTTCAATATTGGTTTGCTGGTGTGACCTAATTGGAAAGAGAGCACACAGTTGAAAGGTGATTGAACAAACTTTCGGCATTTTTTGGATAACGGATCTAACCATAATTTGGATCTTCATACATTGAGTCTACTAGAAATTCATGAGGTTATTAAAGTGTTGATCACTTTTAAATTAACTTTTAGTATAATGTAGAGAGTGATATTCTGCAGGAATTTGCATTTAGTTTTCGTTTTATTATTTGTAGTTTTTGAGTTATTTAGTTTTTATTCAGCAGGTTTCTGGTTTGTAATTTCAGCAATCCAGTTGCTATGGATTACTGAATTACCCTAGCGACCATGCATTTATTTGAAAAAGAGACTGGAATATAAATAGGAGAGGCCTGAACAGAAAGATGAGGAAAAAGAAATAAGAATAATACATTAGTATCCTTAAAGAGCATTTGTTATTTAGATGGGGTCAGTGACATTTGTTTGAAAGCTGGAAAGAGTCAGAAGAAAGGCAAATAATTCATAAACTATATATAAAAAAAAAATATGAATAAACTATATAAAAAAATAATGAAGACCAATTGTAAAGTTTCTTAGAATTGACCATTCTATAACATATTAAAAGTTAACTCAAAGCTGAACCACCCCTTTAAATAAACCCAATATGCTATTTTGCTTACAATAAGGATTAATTATATCTTAGTTTGGATCAAGTACAAGGTACCGTTTTATTATTACACAGAGGAAATTATTTTTAAAACATTTGGACTATTTGGATAAAATGGAGTCTATGGGAGACAGCCTTCCATAATTCCATTTTCTGTATAACGGATCCCATACCTGTACAAATATTTTTATTCACGTCTCTCCTATTCATATTCCAGTCTTTTATACAAATTGATGCATGGTTGCTAGGGTAATGTGGACCCTAGCAACCAGGATGCTAAATTAAAAGTACAAATAAAAAAATGAAAACCAATTGCAAATTGTCTCAGAATATCATTCACTACACACATTTCAAAACAAGTCCCATGGATTACCTAGTGCATCCACTGCCTTCTTCTTTTGTCATGCCGTTAATGAAAAGAAGTTTAGTGCCCTAAAAATTCTCATTTGAGGCCTTAGAACATTCCATAGTAGATACATATTTGGTGGAAAACATTGGGATGGAGACTCCATTTCCATGAAATGAAAACCAATTGCAAATTGTCTCAGAATATCACTCTCTACAACCTTTTCAAAACAAGTCCCATGGTTTACCTAGTGCATCCACTGCCGCCTTCTTTTGTCTTGCCGTTAATGAAAAGAAGTTTGGTGCCCTAAAAATTCTCGTTTGAGGCCTTAGAACATTCCTTAGTAGATACATATTGGGAAAACATTGGGAAGGAGACTCCATTTCCATGCTTTTGCAACTTATAGGGGTGGGTCATTGTTATGTTTCAGTATGTTATAGAATGGCTAATTTTAACAAAATTTTTAATTGGTCTTTTTTTTTTTTTTTTATAGTTTTTGAGTTATTTGCCTTCTTCTCCTGGCTCATTCCAGCTTTCAAATGGGAGTCACTGACAAATGCCCTGCAAGGCTACAAATGTATTGTTATTGCTACTTTTATTACATGGCTGTTGCATGGTAATTTGGACCCTAGCAACTAGATTAACTGCTGACTAAAAAGCTAAATAACTCAAAAACCAAAAATGTAAACCAACTGCAATTTCTCTGAAAATGTCAATTTCTACATCATATTAAATTTTATTTAAAGGTGAACAACCCCTTTAATAATAAACTGAAAAGACATTTGGCACTCCCTTTAAATATCTTGCTTGTGGCCCTGATTTGTATTGCTGAAGAAAATAAGGTTCTGTGTACATTCTAAGAGACCCCAGGTTCTTTTTACCTTTTCGTGGTTATGGTCAATTTAAAACTGAATATTGCTGATCTTATATATGTTTTAAAGCAGGGGTCCCCAACCGCTGGGCCACTTTACTTTTACTTTACTAAGTGTGTTCCCTATCCAACTTCCCTAGCAGCTGTTGTTATTGCAGGGCATGAGTTATTAAAATGAAGCTATACCCCTGAACATGGTCACTTCTGCCTGGGGCTGCCATATTTGTAGAGCATTAGTACATTAGCATAAGAAACACTAACAGGTTGAGAAGGGACAGTCAGATTACAAAACAGTCCGGTTTATATAGTGAAAAAGGTAAAAAGAGTGCTTAAAATTGTGGCTTGGATAGAAGATGATGGGCTAAAGCATTAGTCAGACCAAGTGAATTGATGCAGCATAGAATAATGCTGTGGGACTTGACAGCAGGGGCACAAGAAGATAGACCACAACATGAACTAGCTCACACTTGGGAACAGCAAGGAATGCCCCAGTGAGAGCTTTATTTAGATATTTACTGGGAAGGCCCAGCTCTAGGGTCAAGTTGCCCCCACTGTTAAATTCATCATAATGCCATTGAACACTCATAATATATATATATATATATCTCACCATTCCTGGCAAACTATGCACAATTATTCCCACAATGGCAGAGCAGGGTAGGAGCCTGACCCTCACAAGGGAGTAAAATTGGGATGAGGCCAAGTCACCTACTGCAGTAAATCAACAATTATGGATGCAAAGTATATGACTTTAAGTAGAAAAAACACTGACCTTTAGAGTAAGATGTTTTAATATTATATAACAATCTTTTCACTAAGTTGCACACAATATATTGGTGAGGATACTTTCAGACAGGAACATTCCAGAACAGCAGAATAAATACAACAGTTTGCTAATGAATGCCATGCGTGGAAAAAAAATCTGCAGAATTATAACTACATTATGCACACATATAAATAATGAAAAATTACTGTTTAAAGCTCAGTGAATATAATGGAAGCCACATCCAAAAACCCTAAAGGAAAGCAATTCAATTCCTCAATTTATAACATCCCAAAGGATTTCTAATGCAAAACAGAAGTTCTGTAGAAAGCAAATAGCACAGTGTAATGTTTGTAGATGTGTATAAGTGTTTCCATACCTCAACAGTGTTTTAAATCCATAACCACATAAAATGATTAGCTTAACATTGCTTAAAACAGGGTTTCTCATATGCTCTACATAATTATAAACTAATAAATGTATTGCTAAAAGCTACAAACATGTTTGCGGCTCCAGCACCCTACTGGCTCTATTTGTAAACCTATCCTCTAAACTAGCTCACTTTTGGACACTACCTTAGGACAAAAGCACATTCTGAGAAACTTGGTATTTTGTTGACAGAGTAATTCGTAGCTCTGCTGACAAGCAACAAATTTCTAGAATCTCTTCTCATTTATATCATGGCCAATTGTTTGAATCTCTGTTGGAAACTGTGTGGCACTATTTCTGAGGAAAAGCCAATTGCCACCGAAAAGAATGGGAAGAGACTCTGTAAAATTTGAAGCTTGCTAGTGGAATGACTAAATGCTTGAGCATCAAAATAAATAGTTGTATGCCACTGCCCTCAAAATGAATGTATAGACGTTGTGCATCACACATTCATTCAAGTTGCAGCATCTTTTCTTAAGGTCAAACAGGTATCCATGTATAGATATAGGGGATGCAGACAATACATGTGTACCAGAGGTATACTGTTTGAAAACAAAGTATTTTTTATTAAAGTAGCACAAAATGCAACATTTAAAAAGGTACATTCATAATATTTTATATTGTATATTGTATCTGAAAAGAAGGTGTGGCTCTTCTTTCTTCCTCGCCCACAAATGCACCTTAAACCTGCTGACAAGGTAGCAACAGTAGATGCAATTTGCATCTTGGACAGATTACCTGCAATCCAATCTGAAATCTGAGATTAATAAAACATTTAATAACTAAGCACCAACTACAGTTTGGGCTCAGATTGTAAAATTGTGTATTATAATTAATAATGCTGTTTCACTCTAGAGGTCTCTAAGTACACACGATTATTTAATAATCCGATTTACTCAGGAGTACAATAGAAATATACTTTTTAAGTACACTCTTCTATTTGCTACAAGCCATAGTTTCTTTATAAAAAGAAAAGCATACAAGTGGCTTATTAGAAAATATTTTAGTAAAGCAAGGATCCAAAAAGGACATAAAATTTTAAGATTGCTTTTAATTATGATTTATGACACGCAAGCGTCCAAAACATAGATACAGTAGTAGATTCTGTGATATATTGATTTATTTTATACAAATAAAACTCGCTGTGAATATTGTCCATCAAGAATGCCTGAGGGTGGCTTTTAGTTGCAAGAAACCTGAAGAGCATCTGGCTGGTAATGAAAACTCTGCCCAGAGCTACGCTGGAGACGGCCATGGGGTACTTCATTGATGTCATCTGTCAAACTGAAATTTTTTATCAATTGATCCACAATGGCTAAGCTGAATATGTGAACGCCATAATACAATAATGAAGTAAATATATATTGTACTATAAACTTAAGGGAAGGGGAAATTAGAAATATTTGGACCAATAAAGCTTCTAAAAATGACTCTCCGTGGTAATTAGAAGTGAAGGAAGACAGGCACTGAGGAAAAGAAAACTCCTAATTGAGAGATGTACCCAAACCACCTATGTAGCACAAAGGAATCACTAAACAGACGAACATAAATTAATTGCATTAGTAAAGCAGCACAGTGCTCTTTGAAGATGAAGACTTGAAAAGACAAGGGATGAAATTTGATGGCAGTGTAAACAAGAGACATCAATACTTGCCAGGGTGAGATCATCCAATGCTCTGGATATCAGTACGATCCAGTGTGCCATCTATCTTTAGGGTAAGGCCACACAAGGAGATTCAGGGAGATTTTGTCACCTGGCGACTAATCGCCTCGTCTTTTGAGCTACTATCTCCCCGAACTACCTCAGCGTTTTTCCCCATAGGCTAGAATGAAAAGTCACCTGCGCTAATGCACACGCGGCGATGAGTTTTCTATAGTCGCCCGAAGTTGCCTCACTTCAGGCGACTTTTCATTCTAGCCTATAGGGAAAAACGCTGAGGCAGTTCAGGGAGATAGTCGCCAGGCGACAAAATCTCCTTGAATCTTCTCGTGTGGACTAGCGCTTACAGTTTACAGTTACAGTGAAGTTCATTTTTGTCAAAAACGTAACCTCCCACTGTCACAAAAATACTAAGCTAACTCATCAATTTGGTATAGCCCTGTGCTTTTATATTTGCTTTCAATTTTTTTTTTTTTAAATGAAACTGCACAGTTTTCATACTGGAGTCTCAATATGCCAAATACATTGTTAAACCTATACATACTGGGCATCATGCTGCTCATCAGACCTCATCATATTTAGTAATATCTTTGTACCTAATGACGTGGGAGATTAGATACTGTAAAGCTCTGAGGCTAATTTTAAAGAGGCTGATCACCTTCCAAACACTTTTTTTCAGTTCAGTTGTTTTCAGATTGTTCAGCAGAAAATAAAGACCTCTTTCATTTGCTTTCCATTGTAACTTTTTTTTTTTTCTCCAAAATTGAAGTGCAAAGTATTTTTGTCTCTCTGGTGTTTCAGTCTGGCAGCTCAGTAATCCAGGTGCAGTCTAAGGGTCTGGCCACACGAGCAGATTCCACCTCAGCGACAAATCTCCTCTTCTTCAGGGCGACAATTTCCCCCCACTGCCTTCCCCCTGCCCGCTAAAATGAAATTAGTCTGCGGCAATGCACACGAGGCGCTTCATTTTCCAAAGTCGCCCCACAAGGAAACTTCGGGCGACTTCGGAAAACTAAGCGACGAGTGTGAATTGCCGCAGACTATTTTTATTTTAGCTGGCAGAGGGCAGTTTGAGGAGACTGTCGCCCGGAAGAAGAGGAGATTTATCGCTAGGGCGACTAATCCCCCCCAAATCTTCTTGTGTGGCCAGACCCTAAACAGTTACAATTTGCTACATTAGTGGATACATTTCTCAGTAGCAGCTCTGGAGTATTAGCAACTATTCTATCAATTCTAACAGCTGCCTTTAATGAAACTAATGGATCATGCCGAGCAGAGCCAAAGATAAGAAATGTATCTAATGTATCAGTGTAGATCAGTTACAGTTGGTGACCTAATATATCTTCTAGGCAAAATGAGCACCCCTATAAGATATATTGGATCTAACTGTCAATGAATATCTGACACCCAACTACTGCTTGAGCAGAGAATGAAGAGAAACAGATGCTAAGATAGGGATAGTGAATATAAACTTGATAATTTCAGAAATGATACAGAATATTTAAATTGATTGTATTCAGAAAGATTCCTATTTCAGTTTGATGACGCATATTACATTTTCACGATAGTTCCGGTTTAAGGCGGCCAGAGACGTTAAAATTTTTCTACCCCTAACAACTGATTTTTAAGTGAGATCCGATATCAGTCAGAAAATCAGTACGGTTAGATGATTTTCATTATTTACAGTGAAATTTATCCATTGTACAGTTATTTGCAGGGCCAAGCAGGCAGCTACCCACAGTTTCCTGGATTCAACTAGATGATATTACTTGAAATAGTCGTTTTTGTTGATGGACAAATCGTACATTTAAATGATAGTTTCAAGATAAGCTTGGTCTTAAGTTATTGAAAAGATCTTAAAGGAGAAGGAAAGGCTTTGTACACTTGGGGTGCCAAATGTTAGGCAACCCCAAGTGATTGTATTGATTTACCTGAAACACCGGGCTGGGGCTCCTATCAGCAGAAAACTGCCCAGGGTTATATCAGTGAGCAGCACGGAGCTCTACTCTTCCGTCTTTCTCTTTCCTTCGTGCGGCTGCATTGCACAGTAGAACAAAAAGCCGAACTTTAACTAAAAAGTCGGCTATTTTATTCAACTGCGCATGTGTCTCCCCCGGGAAATTTGAAGAAAGAAGACACCGGAAGAGGATCGCTCTGTGGTGCTCACTGGTATAACCCTAGGCCAGTGCAGTTTTCCGCTGATAGGTTTCAGGTAAATACTTGGGGGTGCCTAACATTTGTCACCTCCAAGTGTACGAAGCCTTTCCTTCTCCTTTAATGCCTATGGCCAGTTTTACAGTGAAATCTACACTTTTCTATAAAATGGTGCAATGAAAATTCAGCACTGTATTAAGGTGGACTTGATCTACAAACACCAGGAATCTTCATAAACCTATACATTTTGTATTGGACATTTTGTTGGTTTTAAACAACATATAATAAAATAAAACATATCTCTGCCATATTTCTCTGTATTAGGAAAAAAGTGATGGTCTTTATTGTTTTTAGGTAATAAGAAGAATATATTGTAAAAGAAGGATTACACATAAGTTCAAGCAGATTAAGAAAGCTTCAATTATTTAAAAATCATAGTATTCCTATTGAAACAAAATATTAAAAAAAGATCAGTTGGCACGCAAAGAATTAAACAATCGGAGAATTTTTAATTGCCGTGATCTACCACTGGAAAACCACAGCAATCAATACATATTGAACCACTGGAATAGCTTTTTTTTTCTTGCAGTTTAATGCAGTGCTGTCCAACTGGTAGGCCATTCTATTAGACAGAACCCATGCTTAGTGCTTCTTGTAATAAATGATTAACGATTACTTTCTAGGGAAGTATATTCTGACAGGAGTTTGTCTCCCACAAATCAGAGCAGTTTGGGCATGTCACTTATCAGAAAGGAATAGCAAAGCAATCATTAGATGTAACAGACTGTGGAAGGGTTAGATAGATAGTTTAACCACAAGAATGGTTTGCAGCCTTGTTCTATTAGTTGCAGCATTACATTTGAGCTAATCTGCACTTGCCTTTCACTTGTATTGAACACTTGTTTTGCCATTTCCATGCTACTGGGGTGATGGTCCCTGAGGGTAAGGCCAGTTTAAGTAGGGGGCACATAATGTCACACCATTTGCAAATCACACAGGTCACCATCAACCAGGTTGTAGTCAAATAGACATAGCACAGCCTCAGTCAGGGGATGGACAAAGCCAGGCTCATTATTCACAACAGGCCCATATCGGTCTTTAAACTGGCTGGCCAGGCCCACCCACATGGCCAATACTAATAATGAATGGATGGATTCCCAGATTTATTTGGCTGCTGGGATGCTTTGCACTCTTTATAATTTGTTTCTGAGTAACAGTACCAGGAACACACAGGAGTCACTAGAAACAGACATGGACAGTTTTGAAGTATTATTGACATTTTCTCACCAAGTGTAGAAAATGCCAGATGTGATGATAACCTAGGCAGGACTGCTGAATCCTGATCCAAATCTAAGTCCTAATTTAGAAAAGCAAATTATTGCCTAGAAGGGCTAAAAAATGGTGCTGTTAAAACATTTTTTAGTTCCTTGTTTGTGTGATAAAAAGTCATGCTGTTGGCCAGTTACTTGGATTCAGCTGAATTCTGTTGAAAAAAGGTCAGATCCCCAACAAAATCCTGGATTTAGTGCATCCCTACAAAAGAAATTATAGCTAAGGTGATGCTGGCATTAAACATTTTTGTGGAAAGCATCATGATCTTCATTTAAATGTAGACAGCACATACTCCAAATATGATGTGTGCAGTCAGACATACTCATACCAAAAACATAAACAAATATGAATCTGCCATACTACTCTAAGTAAATGAATTAATGTACTTAGAACATTTACTTGATGCTAACAGGGTTGAGTGATGCCTATGAGTTTAAATAATCCATGCAATTCCGTTGACCCCAACACATCCTTTTAAACCCAATAGCAACGCCCAGTTAGGGTTTTACTAGTCAAAACAACTGTACTTGTATTAACTTGGAAATATGCACAAGACCCAAGACTTTTCCAGTCCCATAATAAACTGGAAATCATTCTTAAATCATATCCCCAGCATTATACCCCACCACAACACTGAAGAGGAGTCTAAACAAGTTAAAAGATAAGGAAATGATTAATCAGTGGGGTATACATTTTTTGGACCTCAGTGATACCACCTTACCTCAGACCTCAAGGGCAGTGTTACTCTTTGCTAAAAAAAGGTGCTGGCCCAGGGTACTATTCTAGCGAGTGCCACTTTCCTGTCCCCAGAATCTTTGCTGTGCACATATGCAGTTAGCAACTGCCCTTTCAGGTATTCAAGTGTCTTCAAAATGGCCTTATTAGACCGCTTGCAACAGAAATTAGGCTTTCATTCCCATTTGAATAGGAAGTTGGTAAAAGAGTTATCTACTGTGCATGCCTGATTTCTATTGGATTAGGAGACAGCAAGCATGCTCAGTAGACACTTGTTTGACCAACTTCCCATTCAAATGTGAAGAAAGGCTCAGTTTACTAAAGTCATGGCAAATAATACATTGATTGATGTCAGCAACAGAGTACAGCTTTTATCATAAAGGAACAGTAACACCAAAAATTAAAAGTGTTTTAAAGGAATGATAATATAATATACTGTTGCTCTGCACTGGTAAATCTGGTGGGTTTGCTTCTGAAGCACAACTATAGTTTATATAAACAGGCTTCTCTGTAGCTATGGGGGCAGCCATTCAAGCACAGGATACACAGTAGAGAACAGATAAATTCTGAAGAATCCTATTGTATACTACAGAATTTATCTGTCATCTGCTGTGTTTTCCTCTGCATTTTCTCCTTTTTCAGCCTTGAATGGCTGCCCCCATGGCTACACAGCAGCTTGTTTATATAAACTATTGTAGAGTTTCTGAAACAAACACACCAGTTGTACCAGTGTAGCACAACATTTCATTATATTCTCGTTACTTTAGAACACTTTAGTATTTGGGTGTTAGTGTTCCTTTAAGGTGATCATGTGCAGGCAGATTTAAGCAGCCAATTTTGTCCTTAAGGTTGAGGGCACACTAGTGTTTGGAACTCTTCTCTCCACCTAATGAACAGCAATAAAACCAATATGCTGCAGAGATTCACAATCACTTATACAGTAAGTTTTAAAAACACCAATTCTCAAACAATGTTATGTACACACATTTATAGATATTCACCAGGGTTCATAAACTGTGGTTGTCCAGCAATTATTGATAATACATTTTCGAGCATCGAAGGTGATGGGGGATTTTGGGTATTGTAGATCAATAATGGCTAAAAAAGCAGCAGGCAATGAACAAACATATTATTTGCATACATTGTTTACATTCCTGTGAGAATGTCACTTCCCAGAGGCAATACTCTTACAGATCAAAGTATAAACACAAATAATATGCACTGTCCGGCAAAAGAAACTAATATAAAATTACAATGTCTTAGTCACTTTGATCTGACCTACCACTGCACCACTTTCCAACGCATATATGTATTTAATCTACACAGGGGTTTGTTTAGCATACATTTTGCGGTGGAAGGGGTAAATTAAGTTAACTTTTACTATGTTATAGAATATCCCGTGCATGGCAAAATTTCAATTGGTCTTCGCTTATTTTTGTTTTATTGTGTTTGAATTATTTGCCTGCCTTTTTCCAGCTTTCAAATGAGGGTCACTGACCCAGGCAGCAGAAACTATTGCTCTGTAAAGCTACAATGTCATTGTAACTTTTTATTAGTTATATTTTTATCCATGCCCTCTTCCATTCATATTCAACCCACTGTCTGGTTGCTAGGGTAAACTGGGCCATGGAAACCAGAGAGCTGCTGAAATTAAACTAAATAGCTAAATAATGACTGCAAACAAACTAAAAAAAAGACTAACTAAAGTTTCTCTTCAGCATAGTGGCAATTATCCCTTCTAGTGCCTGATGAGACACTCCCTCACGAATACTACAGTGAGGATTTACCCCACTGACAGCAGCTTATCACAGGGAAAACACCAAGTTGGCAACCTCTTATGCACAACAGATGATAGGCTGCATATGCAACTGTCACAAAGCCTCATTTTAACTTTGAAAAGGACTTCCCCGGGACCAAATTCACCGTCCAGCCAACAACAGATCCCTAACGTTGCTGAGCTGTACCCTGCTCCTGGATTATAAACATGATCAGATAGATTTACTCTCTAGCTGTTGTTTTTACAAGGCTTCCAAATGCCAGGAGGTTCTGCTACAATATGCCATCAGTTTCAAATGCTGTACTTAATAGGCCTTCCCTAAATAGGCTTATTCCAGGGAGAAGACATTGTATATCTAAGCAAAGCAGGACTATCCCACCTGCAGCCCTCACTTATATCAGCAAGATTCTGGGGGATACACTTAAGCAGCAGGGAGAATGCAGACACCCCTGATGTACAGGGACATAATGTAGGGCAGCACTAGAGTCCCCATTGATTAAGAAGGGGCAAAGCCAGTGGGCACTTTAGCCTCTACCCTATGATCACAGGCAGTCCTTGCTATGTAAGACAGCTGCATGTAGATTTATGCTTTTTACATTATAAAGCGACTATTTCTCTGTCTTACTGATTAGGAGGTGCACTGTGACACTTTCAGGTACATGTTAAACATCCCACTCTCACCCCTGCAATTAGAACAGGGACACCTAGCGGCAAGTGCAGGTAAACAGACTGGATCCACAGACAAGCACCTGGTGCAGCTACAACTGGTTACACAGCCTCATATAGGACAATTACCTGCTTCTCCTCGCCGGGCAACTCGCGTATTCCGTTCTCCAGATGATTGCAGGATTTCTCCCTATGTCACAGGCCTAGCTCGTTTCCGGTTTATCTCAATCTCCACTGTGCACCCCAAGACTACAAGCAGCCGCCATCCCGCTCACCTCCTCGCTCTGCGCCGAGCCGCGCACTGTTTCCTAATTGGTCCAAGGCCACGCCAATCCAAGGTAAAACCCCTTCACGTAGACTGAAAGCCATTCAGACGTTGCGCAGTTTGGGAGAGAGAATTCAGCGCTGATTGGACAGAACTTACGTCAATCAGACGGAAATTGACGACTCTCATCTCGATATTTCCTCTGTAGGCACCGCCTTCTCTGCTTTGCCCAACAAATGAATGAAACGTGAAGCGGCTGCTGAAACATGATTATTGGCTATTTAAACTGCCAGTTAGTAGAGGACCTGCTCTGTGTGTGTGGCCCTTAGGGAGGTCTCCAACTTTAAAGAGAGGTTACGTCACGTGTTACATAGCGAGTACATTCCAGCCAATAAAACGGCGAGTTATTTATAGACTCTGTCTCTTTTTTAAAGGGGATCGATCGCGAAATTAAAAATTTGTAAAAAGAATTGTAGTAATCAAAATGTCTAACTTATATTAAAAAAATGCATAGTTTTTAAAATATTCCAGTCATTATAGTGAATCTATTTCTAGCTGCTTCTCTCCTACCTGCCTCTGGCCAGCTCTGAGGTCGGGTAGGGTTTCTCTGCATAACTGCATAACTCTGTCCTCTCTCTCATTTCTCGCATTTCTGCTAAAGAAATATATTTGAAGATTTTATTATTTCCACCTCAACTATCCATTCAGAGAATTTTATTTTCGCGATAGATCCCCTTCAATGTCTGTATCTTTTAACCATCGCCGTGAGCAGGTTTAAATGCCCCAGTCCTGAGACTCAGCTGCGGGATGTAGAACATATTCCTTGCGGTTAATATACACTGAGAATTTTCACCTTCTAAAGCAGCTCTGGCTGGCCCTCTAAACTGTTCTAAATCGATACATTTAGTTGATAAATGTCTTATCTTTGTCCCTGCTGAGCAGAATCCCTGGGTTTTGTTAAAGGCAGCTGTTAAAATTTGATGCAATAGTTGCCAATATTCCAGAGATGCTGCTGAAAAATGTATCAACTAAATGTTGCAAAATTGTAATTGTAATGACTGAGCTGCCAGACTCAAACTCAAGAGACACGAATTTAGATTTTGGAAAACCTGTAAAAATTAAAAGATGGAAAGCAATTGAAAATTTCTGGTGAACAATCTGAAAACAAATGAACTGAAAAAAGTTTTGAAAGGTGAACAATCCCTTTAAGCTGGATTTTGGTAACCTAACCTAGGCGCTGGGCCAATACACTCTTCGTCTGCTCATTTGGATCAAAGTGTGACAATTACACTTTTTCACCAAAGTGTCCTTCCCAGGTACAGACTGGTGAACTTCCATTATAAAGATAGAGCAGCCACTTTTAAATCTTAATCAACATCACCCTTTCCATGCTAATTTTCTCCATGGCAAAAATTGGCTAGTGAAAATTGTCTAGAACATTTTCCCACTACTTTTAAATGGGGAAATATATTGGCGAAGTTTCCCAGAGAATTTACGCCAGGAGAAAATTCACGACATTTTCGACATGTCTTGTGAAAATACACCCTGCAAAGTGAGGCAAACTTTGGTGAAGTTAGGTGAAAAGAAAATTCACACTTTAGTAAATGTGCCCCATTGTGAGAGGAATACATCTGTGCCTAATGGAATTTTCAAACATGACTCATATTCCGGCTATATATTGGTCAGGCAGGGCTTTGATTTGCCCCCATACAAGATTCAATAAGCTGCAGAGTGGGTCTAGAGTAATTGATGTCTGCACAAATATACTCCTTTTAAACTTATAGGGCTTTTTACAAAACCTAGCAAAAAAGATGCAAAATGGAGCACAAACTGATGCTATTGACAAAGGTTTTGTGTCAAGAAATCATCTAATTCACTCTTAAAGGAATTAATATAATCCATAATGCACAAACTGCCCTCACTGTGAAGAACCACCTACACATCTTCAGATGGAAGTTCTGTTCCTCTAGTTCAGGGATCCCCAAACATTTATCCAGGAGGTTGGGGAGCAACATGTTGTTTGTGAGCCACTGGTTGGGGATCACTGCTCTAGTCTAAAGGGGTGGCCTCTGGTGCATTTATGGGAAACAAGATCTCCCCATTATTATTGTCTAATGAACTTATAAAAAGTAATCATGTCCCCTCATAGAGAAAACAATCCCTAGCATGGCAATCTAATCCTCAGTGTAAACCCTCCATACCTTTTACTGGTTTATTTTAGTGCACATTAATGTACTACTTAAAGTCTGGAGCCCAAAACTACACTGCAAATTCAAGTCAAGGTATTACCAGGGACCTATAAACAGGCAAAATTACATTTTCATCCCTCAGATAAAAGCCCTTTGTTATGCACAACAGCAATTTATTTTCACTGACTAAAGTTATACAGTTTGATATCCACAAAAATCCCCAGATCCTTGTGGGTATAAAAATTAAAATGGTTATTTGCTAACTTTTGCCTATTGCACAACATTTATAAGTGTGTCTTTATGTTTTCTCAAAATATTTCTTACAATAAACAGCCCCCAGATTCTCCCCAGAATTATGCAATATGCACATTGCACAACATTCATAGGTGTGTATTTTCTCAACATCTTCAAGTATTTCTTGCAATAAACAATCCTCCTATGGGAAAAGGTTCAACCTTCATAGGTGTGTATTTTCTTAACATCTTCAAGTATTTCTTGCAATAAACAGTCCTCCTATGGGAAAAGTTTTTATGCAATGCATTGATAGCATTTGTCTCTTATATATTACCACCTAAGTATTACAAACTTTGTAATCTAAATAGCTGATCTCTTGAGCTATGAAATGTGTGCCTACAAGCTTACCATATCTGCATGGCTACCTACACTCACACCAACCACTCTGCTACTCAATTTGCACATGTCTATAAGTCTATGCATATGTGTAGATGAAATTGGAGAGGAGTAACCCCATCAATCCAAGATGAGGGCAGTTGAAACTGTGTATTATCTTCCTTCCGCTTAAAGCGAAAGCCCAACTGAGCAGTTTGCTGGTGGTGGACAGAACAATGTTACATGAATTACTGCAATTTTGCAAAGAGGGAATGTTCTATACACAGATTAAACTTCCTTCCATTCTGCTCATCCAGATTGGGTCATAGGAATTTTAAATAAAAAGACTAAATAATTTGGTCTGCAGGAAGCCTCCTCCTACATTTCATATGTACATAATACCTTTCTCAACCATAGCTCAACTAGTGCTTCCTCTGTCCTTTAATATTATCCCATAAATACTGCTTTTAAAGATGGGATGTTTGCCACTCTACACCCACTCTCCTTCTGGCCTTCTTGTTGCTCCCAGTAATATCTTCAAATTAGAGGGCAGCAAGCAGCCAATCTTTATTAGCTACATAAGGCATTCAATCATTCTTCCATTAAGGTACTGCAGAGACAATAACCTTTTTTTTTTATTATGGCAAGCTTTGTGGATATTTATCTACAATCTGAAATTGGATATTTGTGGGTATTTTTCTGCAAACTGCAATTTTATTTTCTTTCTAAACTAAAATTGCAAATGATAGTACATGATATTGTCATGCCTTATAGTTTTAATCTATTATGACATATTCCATCCAAGGTAAAACTAAAGCAAATTTTACATCTATGGGGAACATACAGCTTATGGGTTAAACTGTAATAGCTAGACATGGGAAAATAAACTTCTTTTAAAACTATATTGTGGCAGGGAGAATGTAGCTGTGACACATGGCAAAGTCAAACAACATTTTCTCCATATTCCCACTGTTATAGAGGTAACCAATATCAGAAAAAATATTGGATGGTCAAATAAGGCAGATCACACAGGGTAAAATGGCCTCTTTCTTATCAGTCATACATATTTGGATACCGACACACTGTAATTCAAAGAAAATGGGACACTCTTAGGCAAAATATAATTTCTTTATCTCCATGGCATTTGGATTCGGTATCACAGACCCACACCTTAGAAAAGCTATGAAACGTTTACACAATAAAGAGAACTCCAGGGAAATTACACTGTAGGTCTCAGGTTCACTTTTGTCTGGCAGAGCAGTAAATCTTCCCCGTTTCAACTGACATTTGTAACTATTACAGAAGTGACATCTGAGGATGGAACCTGGTGTCAGTTTATTAAAGAGTGATACTCATAATTACTTGCTCCTGAATTCACGGGAAAAAAAGAGGTGGGTTACTAAATTGCAGAACTCTCATTACTTGTCACTTTTTGGGACACAAATATGCTTTTACCCAAGATCTCATCCATGTTCCCCCTTGCAGCTCAGTACTAATGCTCAAATTCTGGGGAGGGGGGTGAAATTCTAGGAAAAAACATGTTGGTTGTGGTTAAAATTACACTGCATTTGCAGATATAACTTACACCTAAAATGTGCTGCCATTGTATCTTGCACTGGTAAAAACTGTTGTGTTTACTTCAGAAACACCACTATAACTTACTGTATATAAATAATTGTCTGTGTTACGGGCAGCCATCGACCGTTCGCCATCTAAAACCTGCCGAATTGCTGTTTTAGCCTATGGGGGACCTCCTAGTACCTGGAGTATTTGGAGTCAATTGGTGGAAATCAAAGTTTTTTGGGCGAAAAACTTTGAATCGAATTCCATCAAATGCTCTATTCCTTCGATCGTACGATTAGAATTCATTTAAACATTTTAATGTTTGTTATTATATGTGATGTTGCTCCTGTATCCACCATTAGTCCCTTTGGTATAAAACTGTCTGACTGGCTTTAATTTTTCTTGAAGGCAAATGTTTGCTCTGCGTCATCAGCCACTTGCTTTGCATTATCCAGCCCTTTGCCTCTGCAAAATGCCTCTTTATGCGTTGGGACTTATACTACTGTAACCTTCTTTAATTTTGTTTGCTCAGGCATGTGTTAGCTTTGTGGGTTTTTTGGGCACAGTCATAGTAGACAGGGTTAATGTTGCCTCTCTCTGTTGTAACAGGGTTGCTGACCTTTGGGCTCACTCAATATTTTTTAGTGAACTCAGTAAAAGTTACTTTTCCATCTCTTTGTGTGATCTGAAAAGCAAAGAGTTTGAATGATTCAGGTAGGCCCTTAAGAATCATTGCAATCAACACTCCACCACTCAAAGTCTCTCCGGCATTTCTCAGTGCTGTTATGGCTGTTTTTGCATGTACTCTATCATATAGTCTGTGACACTTTCATTTGCAGCTTTCTGAAATGATGTTAACGGTCTTATAATCAGTTGGAATCTATTAATACATTGTTTCAGAAGTCAGAACTAGGAGTGCAGAAGATATAAGCAACCAAACAGATACTGTTTTGAGTAATAATTACACTTACAAATAACTGAATAACTTCATTATAAATAGGGATGCACCAAATCCACTATTTTGGATTCGGCAGAATCACCGAATCCATAGCAAAAGATTTGGCTGATTATCAAACCGAATCCGAATCCTAATTTGCATATGCAAATTAGGATTCGGATTCAGTTCGGCCGGGCAGAAGGATTCCGCCAAATCCATATCCAGCTGAAAAAGGCCGAATCCCGAACCAAATCCTGGATTCGGGTGATCCATAATTATAAAGAGTTTTTGCATAGAGAAGATTCAAAGTTCATATCTAAAATTGGGGCCACAATTTATTTTTTTTGTATATTTGTTGGTTTCTGTGAGACCCATGAGGAAGTTACAGTTAGAGATGAAGCGCATTGCATCAGCCTGGGAATATGCTTAAGTCTGTGATGTCCATTTGGTATTGAAATACTGAGAATACCAGGGAATTACATACAGTACATATTGTAAATGCCGTTTTACATTTACCTTTATGAATAAATTTCATCATTCACAATATGGTTCATCATGGTTATACTTTGGCATTGAGCAATCGTTGCACTTTTTTTTTTTTACAAGCCAAATAAACTGCCTGAAAGAGACTATACTTTGTGATTGTGCCATGGGCGGCTTTATCCCAGTCACCTAACCCCTGACAAAATATATATTGAATGAATACCAGAAGTTGTGTAGAGTGTAATATTTTCCCAAGGTTAAGTTGCTAAAGATTGTTTTTTTTTACAATTATCCCAAAAAGGACCAGTATACTGTATACCAGTAATTTATGATTACGGGCAGAAGTGCACTAAGAGGTTCAAGAGCATGCCCCATAATGCTCATTTGGTCAGCACTGCTGCCTGAGGGAATGACTGCTCTGTGCATCTTGCACCAGATATAAAATCAGCTCTTAAAATTAGCTCTTTTTTTGTACTTTATACACTGTCAAGGAGGTTTTCAAATTAACCCTTATGACATTCTTAAGTTTAGCATATGTGGTAGAGTGACTAGGAAAAGGTGGAAAAAGGTCACTCTAGCCTTTAATTTCTCCCCAGGTACTGAGTTAGGCTCCAGGAAGGGAGTTATTAAACAGAGAATCAGTGCTCTGTTTAAAGATTTCAGTAGCCAGGGACTCCATTCCATAGAGCCAGTCCAGAGATTGGAGTTCACCTTCCACAGGAAAGCTGTCCTGTGGAAAGGCTATTTAAAGTTAATTGGAATGGGAGAGTTTGTCTCTCAACAGGGCACAGCAGGTAGGAGACCTGGCTGTGTGAGGAACTTCCAGAGGAGCTGGGAGTGCTGCCTGTTACTGCAAGAAGCAGAGGGAGCCCGTGACTCTCACAGAGAGTATTGTGAAGAGAGTACTGTGAAGAGAGTGAGGAAGCCAGGAGGCTAAAAGGTTCACTCCAAGACTGTGAGTACAGGGGTGTGCCACAACAATTGTTTTGTTTGCTGGTAGTCCACAAGGGGCCCAGCCTAGTCAGGGACTGCTTCAAGGTGTGAAGGTAGTGCCCAATGGGCTAGGTTTTTATTTTATTTGTTTGAATGATAAAATGGTCACCCCTGTGTCTGTGGACAATACTGTGTTTGTGTAAAGTTGGAAAATAAATCTCTGTTTTCCTTGAAGAAGCTGTGTGTCCCTGTCTTTCTGCTCCTTTCTCCTATGCTGTCTGCTCACCATTGACTAATCCCCCCCTAAAAGTTACATGTACAAGCCGCCAGCTTGTCACATATGGTGGAGGATGCGGGCAAAATAAGGAGCAATTAAAAGACATACACCTGTTTAAAGGGCTGATGAGCCTAAGAGACTTTACCTATAAGCCAGTGATGAATATGGCAATTGGTGCTAATCCCATTTCTTCAGCTGTTCAGCAGGAGGCTGTGAGGGCTCTGTTAAAGAAACAGGAACAGCAAGATGGCGACTGGTGGATGCAGTTCCACAGTGACTGGGAGAGAGTCTGCGCGCCAAATGTGGTAAAGATGCCAATGGGGAAGAGACCGCAAAATGCCCCACAAGTGAAACGTGAGAGTTTCTGTGAGTTGCAAGGAGCAGTGGCAGCTCCTGAAAAGTCTTTAAAGGAAAAGACTCATTTTTTCTGTGTACCACAGAGGGAGTTCTTCCAGCAAGCTTCCTTAAAGGTACAGCGACCTGTGTGTTTTCAACAGATGCCAAAGGAAGTGCGGGAGACTTCGCGAGTGGCAATGGAAGTCACTGTGTCTGGATCCAAGCAAGGAAACTGGTTCCCAAGAGGTGGTACCCCAAAGTTGGAGCCCAGGCGGTGGGTACAAGTGCAGCATGCCAAGGAGAGAGGGTATGCTGGCTTCACAGTCCAGTCTGGCAAGGTTGGCCAAAGATTATCCCCAGCAGTTCCAGAGAGTCTGATGCCCTTCAGGAATGGTGAGACTGTTCTTAAAGGGGCGGTTGAAAGGGAACGGCAGGCTGGGGGGGTAAAAGACTGGGACTGTGGGAGGAAAGGCAAGGTCCTGGGACCTAAAGAGTTAAGTGCGCAATCAGAGTGCACTGTGCCTGTTAAAGGTACTGCTGAAAAGTCAGTAGAGGTGAAAGTGAATGGGATTTCCCTGTGGGTCACACTGGACATTAACTCAACTAAGTCGGTGGTGTTGCATGAACTGTTAATGTTTGTTCTACCCTGGCAGGAGCTCCCTGAGATGCAAGTGAACTCTGAACCGACCGTATGTCTGTCCTTTGAAACCACCAAAGGGACAGTTGTTCACTCCCTCGTAGTTGCCAGTGAGGGGGAGGTGGAAATTGTTCTGGGAACAGACTTTCCCCTATTCTGGGTGTTGTGGGGAATCCACAAAGGTTTAAATCTGGAGCAATCAAACCAGGTGGTTAATAATGTCTGTTCTATGCAAAATGTTATGTGTAATTTTGCTGACCAATGTCCAGATGTGAATCCTATGTGTGTGACTGTGGGGTGTGAAGTAACACCCATAGAAAAAAGTTTAGGGGTGACCCCCAAAGTGAGTTTTTCCCTAGCAGAGGTGAATTCTGCAGTGCAAAGGCTGGAAGGTTTAAAGCCTAATTTAACAAACCTAAATGTTGCCAGTGTGAATGAGTATGAGACTGCAACTCTGGTGCAAGAAACTGCAGCAAATGTGGAAAGTCTGCATGGGGAATTGTTGAGCAGAGAAAGCTCAAATACTTTAGCAAACAAGGAGTTAAAGCAAATAGATGGTAACCCTTTGTTTCCCTGCAGTAGCTCATCTATCAAAAGTCTTAATGAGGATGGGTGTACAAATGAGCAGTCTCAGTCAGGTGGTGTAGATAACTTGACTGGGCTTATTGAAAGGGAAAGGTGTGCCCACTGTTTTAGTATAGAGCATGTTACAGACAATTGTGTTCTATATTTTGCAATACAAAGGCTGTTTGAAGTATGCAAGCAGAACTGTGGGAATGAGACACCTGAAAGTATGTCAGGTGAGAGACCTGAAATCCTTGACTGCCAAGCTGTGTGTGTGAACACAGTCATTGCAAATGATGGTTTGGAAAATAGTACCATGAGTCTTAATGGTGATAAGCCAGATGGGGTGTCTGAGGAGGCGAGTGATAAAAATGTACAATGGCCTCCTGAATCTGTGTGTGTGCAGTTGTCAACCACAGAACTGTTGTCCAGTGAGCCCATCTGTGTGAGAGTTGAAACACAGTGTGCTGTAGAGGGAAAGGTATGTGAAGTAATAAGTTCCCTAGTAAAATGTGTGCCTTCTATTGAGAAGTGGAGTGTGCCTGAGAGTAGCTTAACGGCACAGACTGCCGGTAAAACAGTGAATGTGAACAGACCTGCTGATATGGAAAATGAGTACATGGTGGCCAATGATGGTAAGCCACACTGTGTGAGTGTAGCGGAAAGTGAAGTTGATGTTAAACTTCCTCTTAAGGCTCCAGATCGTGAGATTCTGGATACCCCAGATCCTGTGTGTGACCCCACTCCAGTTCTACAGGCCGTAGAAGGAGTGTTGCAGACAGAAAGTATCCGTCTGTCATTGGATGAGTCCAGTATGAATACTGATAATGCCAAATGTGAGTCACTTGCTAAGACTGAGCATATAAATGATTGTGTGTCTGTGTGTGTGACACAAATCTGTGGCCAAGAAGGACACCCTACAGTGGGTAAATGTAAAATGCAGAGTGTGCATGATTGTGATACCAAAGCATGTGTGTCTGACTGGGTTGATACAAGTCCAGCCAAAGTATCTTCCCCAGTTAATAAAAAGCAGGAGTTGTGTGTGACCACTCCCATAGCCATACATGTGTTGAATTCCTGTGATAGAGGTAGTAATGTTGCCTTAAAGGCTTCATCCATTAGAGTCATACCTTCCATGGGTGAGGGTATTCTAAGGAAAATTAAGCCTCCCGGTGCAGGTTCAGGCTTAGTGGCAAAATGTAAAACTGCATGTGGTGAAAGTTACTCCCATGGTTCAGACATGATAACCTGGGGGAGTAAATTGAAAAACAAAAGCAAATGCACCGTGATGCCTGAGAGCGGGTCAAGTATACAAAGCAGCCTATGTGTGTACACGGTGATTGAAACATATGGGTTGAATATGTTACAGGCTAAAAAGTGCCCAAGTATACACCCTGGTGGTCAGGGTGGTGAAATGCAGCTCCCAAGCCCTTTATCCACAGAAAGAGTGGGGAGTATAGAGGTAGAAATCCCTTTAAGAGAAAAAGAATTTCTATTAGGGTTTCAATGTGCTCACCCCTACGGGTTGAAGCAGAGAGGGGGGATATGTGGTAGAGTGACTAGGAAAAGGTGGAAAAAGGTCACTCTAGCCTTTAATTTCTCCCCAGGTACTGAGTTAGGCTCCAGGAAGGGAGTTATTAAACAGAGAATCAGTGCTCTGTTTAAAGATTTCAGTAGCCAGGGACTCCATTCCATAGAGCCAGTCCAGAGATTGGAGTTCACCTTCCACAGGAAAGCTGTCCTGTGGAAAGGCTATTTAAAGTTAATTGGAATGGGAGAGTTTGTCTCTCAACAGGGCACAGCAGGTAGGAGACCTGGCTGTGTGAGGAACTTCCAGAGGAGCTGGGAGTGCTGCCTGTTACTGCAAGAAGCAGAGGGAGCCCGTGACTCTCACAGAGAGTATTGTGAAGAGAGTACTGTGAAGAGAGTGAGGAAGCCAGGAGGCTAAAAGGTTCACTCCAAGACTGTGAGTACAGGGGTGTGCCACAACAATTGTTTTGTTTGCTGGTAGTCCACAAGGGGCCCAGCCTAGTCAGGGACTGCTTCAAGGTGTGAAGGTAGTGCCCAATGGGCTAGGTTTTTATTTTATTTGTTTGAATGATAAAATGGTCACCCCTGTGTCTGTGGACAATACTGTGTTTGTGTAAAGTTGGAAAATAAATCTCTGTTTTCCTTGAAGAAGCTGTGTGTCCCTGTCTTTCTGCTCCTTTCTCCTATGCTGCCTGCTCACCATTGACTAATCCCCCCCTAAAAGTTACATGTACAAGCCGCCAGCTTGTCACATAATATAACTGACAGGTAAAACATGGATTGTATATATCTAAAGGGGAACTATCACCCAGAAGTTTTAAAAAAAACTGTATAATTAAAGCACTTTTCAAATTATAACAGGTACACCCATACAAAAAATATCAAAAATCCTAAACTGTTTTCTCTGCGACTATGCCAATGCCATTTTCATTCATACTTGAAGAAGACCTAAACCCTAGAAATTACTATGGTTAAAATTGCCATATTTTACATACTGACTGCAACCCCTATTTGGTTGGATTAGACAATTACCAACCAGTGTGATAAAGCATGGGCTACAGACGACCCTCTTACACCAGGATAGGCTTTCGCTACTTGGAAAGAACACAATGAGGTAGATCAAAGTACATGCCAGATACATTCAAGGTGTAGCAGACACAGCATGGGAAGACACCATAGTAGGCATAGCACAGGAAGTTGGTAGGATCACCTTCCAGGTTTCAGTACCTCATGTGGCCGGATCCCATACAGCAGACGTTGAACAGGAATATCCTATTCTATCCGCCTTGGTGGAGCTTGAGTTGCTCTTACTAGCTAAGCCTCTCTAACTCACTCTCTCTAGAGCAGTGATCCCCAACCAGTAGCTTGTGAGCAACATGTTGCTCTCCAGCCCCGTGGATGTTGCTCTCAAAGCAGGTGGTTATTTTTGAATTCCAAGCTTGAAAGCAGGTTTTAATTACAAAAAAAACTAAGTATAGTGCCAAGTAGAGCCTCCTTATTGCCAGTACACTTAGGGGCTACCAAATATCCAATCGCAGCCCTTACTTTTTCATGTTTGTGTTGCTCCACAACTCTTTTTACATTTGAATGTGGCTCATGGGTACAAAAGGTTGGGGACCCCTGTTCTTACAAGGGTTGTAATATAGGCTGATGCTACAAGACTGATTATTAAATTCTGATGCTAATTACACTGGTTTCTGAGATGATATAATAATTATCTGTATTAAGTACTAATCAGCCTTATATTGTTGCATTTCTATTCTGTATATACAGTATATACCTTCAGCTCAGGTAACTGAAAGCATCACAGAGCATTCGTAATGAATCAGCAGAAAAGAACATGGGGAGCAATCGGAGACACATATCTTCCCTGCTAAAGGGCTGTGGTTGCCTTGGGCTGGTATAGAAGCCAAAAACATAATGTACAACATTTATAGCCTACTTCTTTACTTAGGCTTTAGTGTGGATAATGACAAATACTTTTAGAACTAATTTATAAGCTTTTACTTCATACCGTGGAGCTACAGAACTTTTATTGTAAACTTGAGTGTGAATATACAGCAACTGTGATATTTGGTGCTGAGATAAGTGGCTGATTTCTGGAGTAGAGGTTATAATTATTAACATTAAAGGAACAGTAACGGCAAAAAATAAAAATGTTTTAAAGTAATGAAAATATAATGCAGTGTTGCTCTGCACTAGTAAAACTGCTGTGTTTGCTTAAGAAACACTACTATTGTTTATATAAAAAAGCTGCTGTATAGCAATAGGGGCAGCCATTCAAAGGAGAAAAGGCTCAGGTTACACAGCAGATAGCAAATAAGCTCTGTTTGTCTAATGGTGTTATCTGTTATCCATTCGTTAACCTGTGCCATATAGCCGTTTTTCAATTTCCGCCATTGCTCCACAGCAGCTTGTTTATATGAACTACAGTAGTTTTTTGAAGCAAACAGATCAGTTTTACCAGTGCAGGGCAACACTACATGATATTTTCATTACTTTAAAACACTTACATTTTTTGGTGTTACTGTTCCTTTAAATGCAAAGACGCTCAGATCACATTCCCAGGAGAAACAAGTTTTCCTAATATTTTTGCTTAAAAAAAAGACATCATTAAAAGGAAGTTTAAAACTAGAAGTTGCTTTTACATAGCAGAGGATTATATAAAATAAATTCATCTGTCCTTTAGAATGTTAAAGAAATGCAATTTATTGCAGTATTATCTATGGTATTGTTTTAAGAGAAACTACTGTACCATGATATTACAAAGGCAGATTGTGACACACTACAGGTGGACAATGAGTAGAAAATTGAAAACCACGGTAATTTAGGCAACCAAACTTACCAAAACTCCACTTGTGCTCCTCTTCAAAAAAGACGATCAGCGATCCATCGTGCGGCGCTCCATTTCTCCTCCCTTATAGGAGATAGCCAGGTAGGAGAAACCGAGCAGTAATAAAGACTTATCGACTTGAAAGTTTAATTGGTGTTGGGGTCTTTTTTTCATGGCATACTACCAAATTTATTTTAGAAAATATTTGCTTTTACCGGTCCTTTAACTGCAAGGCGATGCAAGTAATACTTAGCAAGTAAAGGGAAGCAAAAAGCAAAAGAAAAAATATGTCCTCAATGTAACAAATGTTTTTTCAAATTTGTTTGTTTGTTAACCACAATGCAATATTTTCCCCACAACTGAAACGTTATTGAAGCAGTGACGCAATTACAGCAAACACACACACATAGCACATATACACAAATACGATGCAATTGCACTGAAAGATTTCGAGACATTGGGTCATTTGTGGTGCTTAAAATTGTGACTATGCAGAATTTATGTAAAAGATGGTTGCAGTGGGAACTCTGAGCTACGACAACCTTTAAGATGTCTCTAATTCCAGAGTTCCCCAGTCTCATTAGGCGCACTTGCCCACAATTTGGTACAGGAGCCAGTGGTGCCGAACTATGTAGAAGTACAATGAACTTTGGATGCTAGAAACATTTCCAAATTGCACCAACGTTTGTGTGACCACAGCTGTGGTTTTGGATGTTTCCCTCTAGCAAAATATCCATGTAATTGAAGGTTTAATGTGGCATAATAATTAAGATTGACAGATAAAAAATCATTGCACATAATAACCGTGCATAAACACTGAATAACACACTGGAGTTTAGATAAGGTAAAAAGAGGGGTTAAATTCTGAATCTAGTGGGAACAAGGGACCCTATTAGCAACAAAGAGTGGGGCCCAGGCCAAATTCTGCACCAGAGGGTCTTAAACTTGAAGCTACTGTATGTCTATGGTCAGATTTATCATAATTAATCTACAAAAACACAAACAGTCCCCCCAGAACAGTAAAAGGCAGTTTGCAGTTCTTCTGTTGTTGCTGAGCTACAATTCATCTTTAGGGGGACTACTGGGTGTACTAGTTCCAAAACCTGTGGAAAGCTAAAGGTTGCAATGTAAACAAAAAAAAAAAAAAAACCTCTATACTTTCTGTCCAAAGCAAATGTTCTGTCATGCTTTATAGCTGAGATTCTTACTATCATTATTAGGGCAATTGTTTCAATGTGACAATCACATTTTTATATTTTGTGATGTGCAGCTTTTTGGAAAATACATTTCTAGGGGAACACCAGGACAAGCAGGTGTACCCATGGTTCAGATAACTGTTGTTCATACTAAATGCAGTAGTCAGTGTTTTCAAGGTAAAATTACTCAACTCATGAGGGCACCCGTGGGAAGAGAAGCCTGCCTTAGAAATGAATGGTAGTATTTTCAGGCCAGTTGAGTTTGAAACTGGATAAAGGGCCCTGAATTTCTGTCAACCCTAGCAGAGCACTCTAAGCACAATGGCCTGAGATTATCTGAAACCCATTGTTTACAGGACGCCAAGTTTTACAACAAAAACAAATTCCCATTCAATATGGACTTATATAATTTACAGTTGATCTGGCTTTTTAATACTCAGTTTCAGTGTCGGACTGGGACACCAGAGGCCCACCCAAAAACCTTTGACCAGTGGCCCACCAAGTAATCTTAGACATGGGGCCCACTCTCACTGCTATTATTCTTTCTCTTCTCACTTAACCTCTATTCTCCTAGTCTCTTTTCTTTACATACTATAATCTATTATTCCATCTATTTAGCCTCTTTGTTCTCATTGAAATAGGAAATGGCCATGAAATAGGCAAAATGTCTAGCAGCATGAGGGCCCACTTACACCTGGGCCCACCGGGACTTTTCCTGGTATCCCGGTGGGCCAGTCCAACACTGCTCAGTTTATATTATTGCTGTAGGCTGTCTTGATTTCTATGAAACCGTATCATTTAAATGAATTTCACTATTAGTCAATAATGTCACCCATAACAGGCCCAGATTTGTGGAAAAGGCCCGGGCCTAGGATGGCTGGATTTTAGGGGCGGCAAGAAGCCCAGCCACACCCACATTGGTTGTGAAACATTGGGGATGAGCCGGAGATACAAAAAATAGTTTTTTACATTTTCTGTCTACCAATCCCCATTGCTCGAGTCCTGATGATGAAAATTTGTACAAATCGAGGGGAGGGGGCAGGGGCAGCGAACGGCAGCAAGCCTAGGGATGTCCGCTATGTAAATCCAGCCCTGTCTGGGCTGCCACTCTGGTGCACAAAGGATGGAAATAATCACAGACACGTATATACCAATTCTAATAGGATCCTTCATTTGATTTGTTATTCGATCAAAAGCTATGTTTAAGAAACAAAAATATACTGCACACAGGCATTGCATTAATGTTACTATGTCATTCCAAGTAGACAGAAACTGGGCACCCCTAGCACCTGCAACTACGTTATCTGTAATAAAGGCAGGTTTAAGCACAGGGCTCCCTTGTTACTATTTTAGTTTTCATTTGGCACAAGGCTCAGCGTGCAGCTCACACCCTGCCGTGGATAAAGGTGTAAGTACTCTGTGTGTGGGCCCTAGGTGCAATTTTAGAATTTCTAACCCATGATAAATGAGCCCTAATTCCTGTTTCCACTAAAGAAGAGTAGGTCAGAGGTGCATATTTTTTTCAAGGAGTTAACAGCATTCCTTACCAGGAAAAAAAAAAACATCATTATGGTAAATCCAGCAATGATAATAATTGCTCCATCAATGACAAATGTAAGTAACAGCCTAATTGTTGGGTTTACTATAATCATTTTTGGGATGTTGTACTTTAACCATTTGACTGCTTCCAGATGCTTGTGCCATATCATAACCATGACTAGATGGTACCTCCTTGACCTTAGGTGATTCTGTATCTGTTCCATGTGTTGTATCCTATTATAATCATTGCTGATGGATTTTATTTGACACCCTATTACTCTTCATACGTCTCATTTACACAGGCAACTTTGTCTCTGATTAGTTTCAACTAAACCACAGGGTCTCATTTATTAATGAAGCTGCTCCCTTAAAAAAAATTCTACTATTCAGCTTGCATGTGAGTGCTCATGGCAGTCACAAAAAGTCAATGAAGTGTCTTTAAATGGAGAGGTAGTGGTGTCAGCAAGTGTGTGCATAGCAATGGGACCACTGTGCGCATGAATGCAAAATTTCCGTTCTGAATATTGTACATGATGCTCAGAGCAGGTGGGATTTTCAAGATGCTGTACATGTGCCATTTGCAGAACAACATGAAGCCATGTGTATAGTAGCTGGTTCTGTTAAGGTTTCATAAGAAACAAGCCAACACAGTTCAATTTCTGTTTCCAAGACTGCTTGTTTTTGCAATTTCTTTCATTGTCTGCCAATATTTTTAACTTAAAGATTTCATAAAACTGATGTTTTGCATTCAAGTTTTTCAAAATGTTTGCATTTAATAAATATTGTATATACAGGTATAGGATCCCTTATCCGGAAACCCGATATCCAGAAAGCTCCATATAGACTCCATTTTATCCAAATAATCCAAATTTTTAAAAATGATTTCCTTTTTCTCTGTTATAATAAAACAGTAGCTTGTACTTGATCCAAACTAAGATATAATTAATCCTTATTGGAAGCAAAACCAGCCTATTGGGTTTATTTAATGTTTAAATGAATTTCTAGTAGACATAAGGCATGAAAAGATCCGTTATCCGGAAAACCCCAGGTCCCGAGCATTCTGGATAACAGGTCCCATACCTGTACTATTTTTAGAGATTAATTAGAATTTGGCAATTGCAGGAAGACTGCTCTTTGAGTGCTTGCTCTACATTACAGGCTATGCAGCCGACAGGCTATGCAGCCGGGCCCTCCACACCCTCTGGAAGCTAAGATCCATGAGGGGGTGTGGGCCCTGGTGCAGTCGAACCCCCAGTAGTTCCACCTAGCTGAAGGTTCAGGGAAGTGCTCCTGGGCGTCTTCCAGACTGGTGCGTTATGTGAATTTGCTTTGGGACCTTTTTCAATCCTCCGTTTTTGGTTCATCTTAAATCTCAAGGGTAAAAGAATAGCAAAACTGCAAATACTGAGGTCCTTGCAAGATAAGGAGAACCATTACCAAGGGTTGCACAAAGATGCATTTATCATGACATCAAAGCAGGAACTTGGGAGCAAAACATTGATGGATAGATAAAATACATAGATCCCTTATAGATAAAATCATGTGGGCATATACTGTATTGTGTAGCAGCTACAGGCTGCCTGTCCAGCTTATTCAATTTGCCACAATCCAATTGGGCCCTAGCCTTCCTGCATTAACTGTAGGCTAGTAATTTTCAATTTAAAAGGTTTGATGGCTTGTATTATCCCATAAAGACTATGGGATAATACAAGTCATCAAATATTTTAACCGGCCAAATTAAAGCCATACAATTTCCAGCCCATGCCCAAAATATCCAGGATTTACTTAACTTTTCAGCCTTTTAAAAGATGTTTTTTTATCTTTCTTGGTTGTCTGCTAATCAGATCATCAATAAAAGAATCAATGTGCCACAGCTAGAGGGATTCTGTGTTTGAATGTATTTCTTCACTGTCTAGTGATGGATGTATTTATAAATGTTTAAATCTGTGGTGCTTTACAAATGAATAGCTATTACAATGCTATGCATATGATTAAATGCAGCCAGTTTAAGAATATCACAAGAACCATTGAGAGCAGACATGTGAGTACAGTTATGAAAATCTTTGTATAATTGCACTTGTAATAGTGTATAATGCACTGTGAATGTGTTAAGGCTTTATCAGTACCAGTTGATGCCTGGCCTACATTGGCAATGTATCTGCCTTCTTAGTGTTTGATCAGCTGCACAGTCTCTACACAGCCAGAATAATTAGTTCAATTAATATCACATCCAGCCATTTCAGTGGAAATGCACTAAATCTTTATCTAGGTTACGGAGAGTGCCACCCACTTTTTCTATCTATCTATCTATCTATCTATCTATCTATCTATCTATCTATCTATCTATCTATCTATCTATCTATCTATCTATCTATCTCTCATCTACGCTCTCTCTCTCTCTCTCTCTCTCTCCCTCCCCCCTCTCTCTCTAATTGTGATTTGCATCTATGAATGTAATTGCATCTAAAATATATGTTCCCAAAATAGCAAAAAATATAGTGGAGATGGGTAAGTTGCCAAGGAAACAATACAAAAGTTGTCTACAGTCAAACTATGAGGGCATAACTTTTTCTGAGGCTTTAGAAACTATAGACGGCGTATTCGCATTAATATGCCTTCATTAATCTTTCGGGTTAGGCTCATCACCCCTCTGGCTCCCCATTACCCAACTTGGAGGAATAATTATATTAAATAAATCAATTTCTCCACTTTCATAGTGGGTAGACAAAAAATGTTATGCTTCACTGAAAACACTGTTGTCTGCTCAGGAGAGGTAAATGGGAAATAGTCCAAGACTACATTGGACCAGGCCCGGACTGGCCATCTGTCAGAGGAGCTGCTATAAGTTATAAGAAAAAAAGGCAATGGCACACCAGGCACGATCAAGCAGGGAAAACCCTTGCGTAGATTTATTTGCACACGATGCAACGTTTCGGGGTGGTCCCCTTTGTCAAGCAAGGGCCACCCCGAAACGTTGCATCGTGTGCAAATAAATCTACGCAAGGGTTTTCCCTGCTTGATCGTGCCTGGTGTGCCATTGCCTTTTTTTCTTATACCGTTGGTTGAGGAGGGTGCCGATCCCTCCTGGTATTTGAGCACCTGGCAGAGTTCCTGAAGGCCAGGGTGTGCGAGGTGACTCTCTTTTTTTCCGAGCTGCTATAAGTTGCCATAGAAAGTCACTATTTAGTGGGCTGGTGGAGGCTGTGTAGCTGAAATGCCAGGGCCTATTTTAGTTCTCAGTCCAGACCTACATTGGACCACGGGTGTTAAGCATCAACTGGACTCATGACCATTTAAACTACCATGATGAAAAAGCAAGATCAGGATGCTTACTTCAGAAATGCTTGCCTGGATGTCATATCACAGTAAGACATTCAGATAATGGCGGTGTCATCATCATTTATTTATAGAGCACCAGCAAATTTTGCATCGCTTTACAATAATTTATAATGGATAAGGATCTTCCAAAGATCTAACAAACAATGGTTTATAGAGTACGGTAGAATTAGATGGTAGAAGTACTCGCAAGAGTTTACAATCTACAGGATTAGGGTACAACTGAGACATAAGGATTACAGACACAAATTGATGATTTATTGTGCAGTAATGTCTGATTAATAAAGATACATTGAATATGCTTCCCCAAACCTTACTTACTTTCAGTTTAAGGCACATTGCATACTTTATAAAGTGAGGCAATATAAGAGATATAGATAAAGCAACAAGGAACATTTGCCATATAGTTAATGTGGCCATTAGCTGTCTCTGCATCACTTGGCTTGTGCATGAGTGCAGCAATCTAACTGCTGGCTGCTGAGGTTGAAACCAAATGTTACAGGTTCAAAGCATTTGATATGTTTGAGACATATTTGAAAGAAGAAACTTTTTGAAGAAACTGAAGGTGATTTAGAACATTGGTGTTGGACACTAAGGAAGGAAGGAGAAAAAAACTGCAGAAATAAGAATACAAAGTTTTCATTTTGTGATGCAATATTCTTCATTAGACTGTTGTTGCAATGAGACATTTAATTTTAAAGGTGTGCTTGAAGGTGGCATGATCTTTTGGAGCAAACTTTTCCAGTAAGAAGTTTTATTCCATACATTGCACACTGGTGCAAAAACTCTTAACTACTATACTTCAACCTCTGATTGTGTTGTCACTGATGATGATTATCATTATTCTTTTGTTCGAGACTAAACCTCTGGCTACTTTGAATTCAATTTTTCTATTTGATCTACTAGGGTTTCTAGGAGAGCTAGGACTGTGTAGATTAGTTAAAAATACAGGAACCCAAATAGGGCATAGATGCATACCAATTCAGCTTTTCCAAAAGGGTCAGGTTCCTACAGGACCGCAAAATACCTCTGTACCTCTATTCTAATCCCTGTATGTGAGTCACATAATTGGGCTCCATCTCTTTACATTGGTTCGTCTCCTTCTCATTGTGACCCCTATAGCATCATGTTTATTATCCCCTTGTTATTTATCTGCTCTATCTTCTTCTTTTGTTTTCCCTCTAAAGGTCCCCATAGACGCAAAGATTTCTCTTGCCGAACAACCGATTTCATCGACCAATCATCGAACATCTTACAATTTTTCGACCGACATCTGTCAGGAAATTGATTGGCCAGGTTAAAAAATCTTTGTCGTTCCCAGTGCAATTTATCTATGTTTGCAGGGCGAAGCAGGCAGCTCCCCTTTGTTTTCCTGGCAAATTGGTCTTTTTAGTTGATGGACAATTCGTACGATACGTTCCGAGATAATCGTGGTCTCACGATGATGATCGGATCTTTTAAAAATCTCAACATTTATGGCCAGATTTGTCAATTCTGATTGTATCACACAACTAGAGAAGTTATTGGGAGCCCTGGAGAAATGTTGTATTTGGCTCCTCTGCATCCCTGAACTAACAGGGTCCCCTTTTGCATATACAGTATCCGCTGTGACCCAAAATTATTTTTATCATGGTAACTGGCTACAATTGTGTTTTTGTGATCCCCTCAACATCCCTTCATATTTTCCCTTTCTAGTTTGCATTTAGCACATACAATCACCTTGACCCTTTAATATAGCAGTTTTATGCCATCTTTCTTTGTGAAGATACTAATATTCCTGTAGCCATTACTAATCCTCATGTCCCCTGTTACACCCTCTTCTATCCTTGTTTCCTGTTTTCTTCCTTTCTTCACAGCTATGATTTCATATACACCTCCTGTATCCAGCTGCACCTCTAGCCCCATATAATACCAGATAATTATTCATTGTGTGACGTATCCCCTTCTAGTCAGAGCAAGGACTTGAATGAAATCCCCATGTATAAAGTGTATTCTTTCGATAACGCACTAGCAAGGCAGCAATTGATTGTCCCTGTACTGACTCCCACGTTCTCTGCGTCACTCTGCCACTTCTATACTAACCTACATATTACATTACTCCCTATTACTATTCCTTCAATGCACCCACACATTGCTGATCTCTATTTTTGCACTGACTCCCACACAGTGTACAGTTTACTGTGCTACCATTTCCCACACTTAGCCTACACATGCATGTGTGAATATTATTCTGCTGTGCTTCTGCTGGTACCTGCTTGTTTAGCATCAGCCTCTTGCTGTTATACTAAGCCAACCATATTCTTAGCAGATTCCCTCTTATACAACACTAGTATTGTGATATTGTCCAGAAAATAAAGTAGGCTTTCTCCTGTGATTTCCACATAATTTCTGCGAAAATAACATAATTTCTATGGAAAATACACATAATCCCTGTCAGTAGACTGGAAATCTAATGAAAAAAGAAGAACACCCCATTGTGCCAAAACTGCATACATGACAAACACAAGCCCTGCCCAGTCTGCCACCTGTAATCCCTTATGTTGGCCCTGATGTTTCTATAATGTTATAATTGCAGCCTGTATACAAGAAAACCATTGGGGCTTCCCATTCTAGAATATAGAATAGACTTTTTGTTAGGAGTTATTCAGTAGAGTCCTGCACAAAACCAATTTTTGAAAGCCGGACCCGCACCTGCAAACCACATTTTCAAACGTTTGCTCCCCAACCTGCAGACCTGCCAACCCCCCCTCTATACCCACATCCGAAAGTCCTACTTGCAGGTTAAGGTGGCCATACACTACAGGTCAAGGTCGCAAAACGAGCGGATCTTAAACCGATATGCCCACTAGTGGCTGGGCAATATCAGATGAATCCGAACGTTCGGCCCTGGGGCCGAACAATCAGATTACAATACTACGAATGGCCTCCGAAAGTTGCAGGACCACAGCAACTAGCCCCTTGTTGCTGCCTTGGGCAACTTCAATGCAGTTGCAAGTTAGACCTACAGTGTGTCTGTTTTCAGTACTTCTGTCTTCCCCTAGAGATCATCGTTTCAGGCTGCAAAACAGACGCTGTTTGAGGTCCACAATTACAAAAGACCCATTGTAGAATTGACATACTATATTACAATTGTGATTAGTTTCCTTCATGGTGCTGTTGACTCTAAGGCTAAAGTGATATACAGTGCATCAGGGTATATTGAATTGTAATTTGTACAGAGAACAGTGGCCTTGCTGCACATATTTGTATATTCTAGCACATGTTTTATTCATGTCAGTGTCTGGCCATTAGGCTGTTGTATCAGTTACTGAACTTCAGTCCTGTATGGTTACTTCAGTGTACATTTTGTAATGAAAAATGATCTTCCTTAATTTTTACATCACTATTTACTTATTGCTATGGATTGTGTCTTTTACTGGAGGACTGTTTAAACTGATAATGGATATTAGCATCCATTACTATCATGCCATTATATACAGTAAGACAAGAAGGGGTGCCTAGGATTTTGCAGATGGGATTACATTGGCACAGTGATCTCACACTTTTCCCTATTAGGGATTTTGACCTATTATTCCAGGTTGATTTGCTCCAAGAAGTTCAGGTTAGTCAGATAATGCTTTCCAGCAGTGGAGTAACTAGATATCACTGGACCCCACAGCAAATTATTTTTCAAGCCCCCAAAATGTGTAGAGGTTGACCTGTTAAACCAATATTTATTGAAATTGCAAATGAATTAGGGATTCACAGGGCCCCTATACTTCATGGGCCCCCTACAGCCACTTCCTCTTTAGTAACACCCCTGCTATTCAGGCCTGAATGGGCAATCTGTGGATTCTGGCAAATGCCAGAGGGGCTGCTATAAGATGCCATAGTCACTATTTATTGGCTGCTGGGGGGATACTTGGGCATACCAGGGCCTATTATAAATCCCTGTCCAGGCCGGATGCTTATGCATCTCTATTTCCAATAAGTGCTACAGATTCTCAAATAAGTTGGCCTTGTGTAAAATGTCCATGTCCAGTGTTTATTAGCAGCCAGAAATCTTGAAATCGCTCTCCTGTATTTTGCCCCCATGCTCTGCTGTCTGTTATAACAAGATAGACGAAAACAAAGGCGGGATATACTTAGGGGCCCATTTACTTTCCTCGAGTGAAGGAATAGAATAAAAAAAAACTTCGAATTTCTAATGTTTTTTTTGGCTACTTTGACTACAAATCGAACGATTCGAACTAAAAATCGTTCGAATATTCAACCATTCGATAGTCGAAGTACTGTCTCGCTTTAAAAAAAACTTCAACCCCCTACTTCGCCACCTAAAACCTACCGAGGTGCAATGTTAGCCTATGGGGAAGGTCCCCATAGGTTTTCTATTTTTTGGTTCGAGGGTTAATTAACCCTTGATATTCTACCATTCTACCATGCCCCTTACTGTTCGTTGAGAAAGGAGCCCAGATGATTTAAAAGTAGAACATCTTTATTAGGACATATTCGAAGCCTATGAGCAAGTGCCCACCCTTGGCACGAAACACGTTCGGTTTGAATATGTCCTAATAAAGATTTTCTACTTTTAAATCATCTGGACTCCTTTCTCAACAGTAAGTCTATCCCGTCTTTGTTTTCGTTTTTGCTTGATCAATAAAATTATATGGCCCTTGGACTGGGGGTCTGCTTGGGATAAGACTACTGTGAATGACTTTTTAATGAAATAAGGAACTTTTTGAAATTTACATTTTTTTGGACAATATTCCAGCAGCAGAGACACACACCACAGTGAATCAGTTTATTTGTTATAACAAGATGCTTAGTTTCCCTTGATGAAAAGCAGTCTCACCACATTGATTTGAACTTTGGCCACAAAGCTATATCTTGGCCTTGTTTTACCACAAAATCTCTTCCCCCACCTCAGCTGGGAAAGAGGAAGTGTGGGAAGAATGCACTGAAGAGCAAAATGTTTTAGTGGATGCTGAAATAATTGTAATAAATGTGATAACAGCATCCTCAGGTGGCAGAAACTAAGAATGCTGCTACACAAGGGCTGTCCCTTGTTCAACATGGCTGCAGTAAATAATGATTGTGGCTAAACGGGTTTTTTGCCTACTGCTTAAATCACAAAAAATAATGTTTTTTGAGTTAAGGAGGGAGACTGAAGCTACTCCAAGTTAGGTTCTTGGAATATAGATAATCAGTACAGATAATTCCCCTGTATTACATCCATTGAGGTGTGCTACACTATGGAACACAAGCTCTGTTGCATGCTGTACCCTCTGCCTAGGTAAGGTAAATCAATTCAATGAAGACAGCGTCAGTCCAGTTTAATGTGAAAAAGTGGTAACTTTACATAAGTGCCAAAGGCAACGTTTCAGGCCCAAGACGTTGCCTTTGGCATTTAAAGGAATAGTAACACCAAAAAATGAAAGCATTTTAAAGCAATTAACATATAATATACGGTTAGCATGCACTGATAAAAGCGGTGTGTTTGATTCAGAAAGACTACTATAGTTTATGTAAACAAGCTGCTGTGTAGCCATGGGGCAGCCATTCAAATTAGATAAAATACACAGGTTATTTAGCACATTGTATTGGACAGAGCTTATCTGTTATTTGCTATGTATCCTGTACCTTATCTCCTTTTTTTAAACTGAATGGCTGCCCTCATGGCTACACAGCAGCTTGTTTATATAAACTATAGTAGTAGTTCTGAAGCAAACACATCAGTTTTACCAGTGCAGGGCAACAGTAAATTATATTTTAATTACTTTTATACACTTCCAGTTTTTGGTTTTACTGGTCCTTTTAGTAAAGTTACCACTTTTTCACTTTGAAGCGGAGTGCTGCATTGTATTGAGTCACTTGTATAATAAACTCCTGCTAACAAAACCGCAAATATGTCTGTGAAGATTTTCATTCGTCCAGGTTATGATATACAGCATCTAGAAGAAATAAGTCGGAAGTGACTAGACCTAACAGTTACTATATAAAGTACTGGCGAAGCTATATAAAACATAATACTAAACTTTGCCATCAAAGGTCGCTAAATATGAATAAAAGAAAAACACAAGCATACAAAAGAGAGGGGACTAGTACAGTTACAAAGTTGTAATCATAAAATTGGTAATCCACGGCAAGGTAAAGCCCACATGGTGATCGTACATTTCGTAGGCTGCCACCTCCCTGCATAGTTGCAATCCTTGGATTTCCTGACCTGGGCACTGGTCTCATACACCAATATTTACTTTAATAAGGAAAGGGATTGCCAAGACCAGAGCATTTGTTTCACAAGCTCAAGTAGTTCCTGCTTCAGGCTTTTAAAGCTGAAAGACTACCCAGAACACCCATTTTTAAAGGCATAAGACCAATATTAAAGGGACGGATGTGGGGGTGCTACAACAAAGTAAAATATACAAGTACAATGAAAGTGCAACTGTCAGAAAAATAAAGGAATTATAAAACCCATGTAAATATAAGAACTTATTTTCTTTAAGGGCCTCCTGATTCTAGTACAGCTGAATAATTTATTTCTTAGCAACCAACCCCTACATAGAGTAAATCAACTCCAATCCAATCTTTTGTTTTCATTACAGTAATTAACCATAGTCCTTCAGCAGCCATCAACAGCCTTCCCCTTTAGTCAATAATAAAAAATGCCCAGATGACGAAATAGAAAATTTAAATATACTTTATTTGTATGAGAACAGCACAAACTGTCAGAGAGAAAAATAACGGTGAAAAACTGCACTAAGGCTTCCTCCAAGCAAATCATTATAAATCTTGGCAGTCAGCACTGTGTAGGATGCTTGTTGGCAGTTCTTAGTCCCAGATGGTTTACTTCAGCCAGATCATTTTGTCCCCAATATCTGCATTGTAGCCCTTTGCATATTTTCTGCCAGGTAGCTGCACAAAAAAAAGTAGACAGACAGGGATTGTCAGAAAATATATTTTTATATGAGCTAGGTCAATATACACATGCAAGTTATAGAAATAAACTCTCAAGATCTCTATACTTGTAGGGGTAGTTTGCCTTTAAATCAATTTCTAAATGATGTAGACAGTGATAGTGAGATCAACTGAAATTGGCCTTCATTATTTAGCATTTTGTTCAGCAGCTCTCCGTTTTGGAATGTCAGCATCTCTCCCTAGCAACCAGGCAGTGGATTTAATGAGACTTGATTATGAAAATGAACAGGGCCTGAATAGCATAAGTAATAAAATGTAACAATTACTATAAAACTAGAGCTTCACAGAGCAATACGTTTCTGCAGAGGCCAGTGGTCCCAATTCAGAGAATATCTGACATAGTAAAAGTTAACTTAAATGTGAACTACCCCATTAGGAGGAGACATTTGTTGGTGGAGTAATGTATACTGTACATGAATCTTCATGCTAAGTACTAAATCCCTCTAAAAATTATATATATATATATATATATATATATATATATATATATATATATATATATATATATATATATATATATATATATATATATATATATATATATATATATATATATATATATCTCAATAAAGCCTTCTACATACATTTTATTGGTGTTAAAGGCTGTGGTGCCAACAGAAAATGACATATAAAAATATAATGTTCAATCAATTTTTTGTCTCTCACTAGGGTCTTTATCAAGATACACATACAAGCACAATCCAGGAGACAAACAACCACTCAACCTAAACAATACCCAGTTACCACACCACCACTATGTCATATATAAAAACAAGAATAATTGATGGATAATGGAGAGCTCTGTGAAGGGTGTCTTCGCAGAGCTCTCCATTATCCATCAATTATTCCTGTTTTTATATATGAAATGAAAACGACTGAACCCAAGCCTGCGGACGAATTTTGTCAACCTTTATAAAAATCTTTTTCTTACCAATCGGTACTGATAATAAGCGGAATCATACTCTGATGCACCAATTGTGATTTCTGGGATGTAACTAGGCACAGTTATCAGACTGGCAACTTTGTCTTTGTCCTCCACACTGAAAAAAAGATAGTTAAATGGATCATAAATATTAATACAAGGCAAGTATCACACATCAGTTGCTAGAAGCAATATACTGTCACAATTTGCACACAGAGAAGTATACAAGGTGCTGCTGTCCAAAATCTTATAACCAATAAATAAATGGATTACCACAAAGCTAACCCAAGGTTGAAGTTGGCACATCTATTTTATTACTTTGCTAAAATTAGTGGTAAAATGAGTAACCATTAAAGGAGTGGGCCTTCCAGACTTCCACTTCAGTTATTATTATGTAGACCACAAGTGCAGTGAAGCAATTTTGGGGAAAATCCTATAATGCACATGTGCCAGTGCTATCCAAGAAGGTGGCCTGGATATAATATGATTGTGGCATGCTGCTCCTCAAACAATATACTGGTGTTTTTTTGAGGAGAAGCACCAACCCAGGTAAGCTCTGGGGGTGCCTAACATTTATGAAAACCCAGAGGTGCAACTAGGGGAGGTGGGGAGCGGGTGCAGATCCTCCAAACTTGACGTTGCTGCTAAAGGAAAAAAAAAAATCCCCCGCCCTGTTGTCGGCAATATGCTTATCACGGCTCTGGCGGGTGATTGCACCACATGCAGTTACACCACTGTACAAACCTTTATAAAAATTAAGTGACAGTATTTTATGAAGGAAATATTTCCTGGTTTTGAATGCTGCTCTATTTGCCTTACTGTTTAGTGCCTTCGACAGTTTAGTCAGGGGATGAAAAACAGAACAACAAGCACTATTGCTCAATGAGGTGTACAAATTGTAGGGACTTCTTGATTAAAAATGTTTATTGGTCACACAAGATCATGTGGAAGATCACCTGACACCTGTCCATTAAAAGTTTACGGACAAATCTCAAACATGTGACCCAGCCCAGCAAGTTAATTTCTGTTACTTAATCCTAACAACAGTCATGCCTTGTCAAGGCAATAATCCCATGTCCACAAAGGCTGAAACCCTATTGGCAGAATATTATTTAAGATTTTCTAAGACTATAACTTCAGTAGGAGAATGACCAACGCCTATATAATGTGCCAAACAAGAGATGCCTAGTTTTTTTGTTAAAGAATAGCTCATTCACCATAAGAAGATCTGTAGGTAAATTCAATTGAAGTGCAAAATTAAACTCAATATAGGACATTGTTGTTAACTCTTCTGACTGGGTCTGCCTAAATGTTTTGAAGTACAGGACATATTATAAGCCTCTGCTGATATTCACTTTAGAAGCCTGAAACATGTCAGATGATTCCAAGCCAGTGTATTTACACAGATATACTATCTTTCAACTGAAAAAACATGCAACTGAACCACATTTACTGCTAGCCTATCCCTGTATCACTCTCAGGATAGAATTGTTGCATACAGCATCATCCACTGATACGATTCAATCGGGATATGTTTTCAGAACATCACTTAAATTTCTTCTAACTTCTAAAGTTCTTCTTATAATGCTCAGGAAATGATCACCACTTACAACATGCGCAAATGATGATAGGTGACGTCATTCTGTTCTGGCCATGGACCCTTGTCAAACTTCAGGTATTCAATGTCTTCAACTACCTAGAAAAGAGATCAGAATAGAATGTATTGGGACTGAAGGCCATGAAGAACATGTGGAAGGGTATTGGGAACATGAGTAGATTCTGCAGGGATTAAAATGGCAGAAACCAGGCAGAATGTGTGTTAAATGTTCACACCAATGACTGAATGCTGGTAGCAGTCTTATTTTTTCTCATATCTATGAATTGAAGTCTCTATTTGCTTTACCTTTTCTACATCATGCGCCTCATTCCCAGAGTACTTCAGAATCTCAGAATTCTCACTGACAACAGAAGAGACGGTCAGATTGAAAATGCAAAAAAAGGGCAACAGGTGAGATACCAAAACATATCTCCACTGTGCTCACCTGATCTGTGGAAGGAAAGAGTTTTTATAGGTGTCTTCAATACTCTGAAGGTATGGCAAGGCAACTTTCTTTTCAGAAGTCTACCACGAAACAAGACAGAAAGAGAGATATCATTTATACTTACTCATTCCTAAACAACAGTCAATGGGCCATACATAATCCAGAAAGAATCCCAATTTATTTATACTGTTGAAATGAAAATAAAAACAAACAAACCTCACACACAATTTCACAGCACATGAAAACATGCAGGGGACAAGCTATGGATGTCACCCTGTTAGTAAAAGTCTGCATACTCAGTAGCACAAAAGACAGCCAGTGAGATATAAGAACAAAACAGGCTGGAACATAATACATTTTGCTATATTAAGCATGGGAGGGGGGGAATCTGGACAAGGGAAACATTCTCTCTACTGTGCCCTCTCTATCAGGTGGTGATAATAAAACTGTGCTGTCAGTCTTTAGACAATGAGACACTGGTAAATAAAGAACATAATAAAGGGAGATATCTATATAAATATATATATCTAAATATATATATATCTAAATATATTATATCTCTCTAAATATAATATATCTCTCTAAATATAATATATCTCTCTAAATATAATATATCTATATCTCTATCTATCTAGATCTCTATCTATCTATCTAATCTGTGTCAAACGACCGCACTCTGAAGTCCGGACTTTGCTTAATCTTTGTGGGTGCAGGGTCCAAAAATTCATATAGAGAATTGTTTGCAAGGATCCGCACACCAATGTTATTTTCATCAAAATTAGTGTTTTATTTAGTACATAGATCCGATGTTTCGGCCCACATTTGGGTCTTTTTCAAGGATGAAAGGCCCAAATGTGGGCCGAAACGTCAGATCTATGTACTAAATAAAATTTAGATGAATATAACATTGGTGTGCGGATCTTGCAATGACAAATATTACATAGAGGTATTTACCTGTCCTTTCTCCAAGATTTTCTTGTGCACTTCAGCAGCAGGAACATCCACGTATATAACCAGGTGAGGAGGCAAAAACTCATCTATACTGTTACCCTTAATTTCATTGTAATGATCGATACCTGAATAAGATCAAACATACATATGCAAATATATATAATCTTCTAAGCATATTGAGTCGGGATGCAATTTATTCACAATTTTCTCTATTCAGCCATATTTTAAATCCACCACAAAAATTTGGCAAAATAGTAAACGGAATCCAAACCTTAAAGGGATACTGTCATGGGAAATTTTTTTTTTTCAAAATGAATCAGTTAATAGATCTGGGAACTATATTAATTGCCTTAAAGAGGGGCTTGGATGATTTCTCAAGCAAGCATATCATCAAAGGTTAATGCATATAATCTACAATCAGTATAGATACTAGTATACACAGAGGTGCTTGAAAGTTGTGAACCATTTAACAATTTTCTATATTTTTATATGAATGTGATCTAAAACATCATCTGATTTTCTAAAAGTAGTGCTAGAAGTAGATGAATATAATCTAGTTAAACAAATGAAAAAAAATGTTGTATTTGGCCATGTATTTATTGAAAAGAATGATCCAATAACTTTTCTGTGTGTGGCAAAAATAAGTGAATCCGTAGGATTATCATATAATTTGAAGGTGAAATCAGAGTCTGGTGTTTTTGGAACATGGAAAGGTGTGAGTGAGAGAAAAACAATGCAATCCAGCATAAGGTCCTTATCCCAAATGTGAAGTATTGTGGAAGGAATGTTTAAAGAGCATGCTGCCTGTGTTCTGAAGCATGGAGAAACCAAGGTACTCTCTCCATGAGCACTAAGGAGCATGCTCTTGCACCCCTTAATGCTCTGCATTTTGGCATGGAGTTATTAAAGTAATAACCCCAATAGTTTTCAACAATTAATTTGACTCTTTTAGTGCAGAAATCGGGAGATGTGTGATTAAACAAAAAAGGATATGTGTCTCTTAAATTAACAATGCCAGATTTTTGCCCATGCTAAAATGCTGCCTAAGGCAAGGTTTCACACCTTGTTTCGTTAGAAAAATACCCCTTGATTTAGGATACTTAAACATGTATTAAAGCAGCATGTGAGTAAATATGTTCATGCTTTAGAACATTACTTACACTGCTTGCGGATGAATCCATTCTTATACATTGCTTCCAGGAACACAAAGTCACTGAATGGAGAACGTTCTAGTACTGCTCCCTGCCCTGAGAGATAGAAGAGTTAACATCTGCTTAACAGTTATTCTTATTAATAAGACTTCCCCCTAATGAATAAAAATCATTATATGCCTATAAAAAAAGCTTTTTCAGTAAAACCATTCAATTCTAACTTTGTGGTTTGTCCTTTAATAGCGTATATCAAATATAGATATCAGTATATCAAACAATGCAATTATAATGAAACTCTAAAGGGGTCATTCATCAGCAGAAGTCCAAGATCTTAGACATCAGTTTTACTGCAATATGCACCTCACTCCAGATTAAAAAATAACCAGTTGTGAGGTGCATATTGCAGCCTCAGGGAGAGCAGATCAGCCTGTCCTTATTGTTTGCCATATAACAGCAGTAAGAACAAGACTCTGTTTCGGCCTGTGTCCTCTCCAGCTTCTAACTTGTTATTGTAAATGATAAGCAAGCTGAAGGACAGGACAGGGGGAGAAGTCATTGTGAGCTCCCTGTCCACCCCTCTTGAATGGAGCACTGTCAAATACAGGCACAGAGCACAGAGACCCGTGGCAATATACCATCGAAAGACCTCTTAGATGTCTATGACTTTATCTTACATTGATTGCAATACCTGTACTCAGAAGATGCTCCAAAGCATCAGAATACTGCATGAGGCGCACACTATACATCCAGTACTGCAAACGATACGAGTTTCCATCAGGACATTTCGGTTCATCGTAAAACTTCTCCAGGCTGCAACTTCCATTAAACTTTGATGCCAGGATACTTCCATCCCCAGTTGTCTTGTCTAAGTAATGTTCATCTGCTTCAGGAAAGTATCGCATACCTGGGGAAGGCATCAAAGCATCCAGCACAGCTCATTAATCTTATTTTCTCACAACACTGAAAATATCTATCAATAATCTATCAAAAAAAATTAACTATCAATAAACAACACCAACAAAAAAGTAAATGAACCTGGAATAGTCCAAAAAATCAGGGCAACAGATAAATATTAACAGATTATTCAGGATTCCAAAGAGGTTGGTTGCTAGTTGATTCTCAGAAGTTTAAGCCATTGGCACAGGTGCATGACCATTTTGTGGTTGATTTCTACACGTTACTTTTACATTGAACTTGACTGGCTAAACAGCCTGAGCGCTGCTCCATCAGCTGAAAAATGCCAGTGCAGTATATGCCCTATATGCCATAGGCCTTATAAAGTGTTTTTTTTTTGACTACTGTTTCTTATTTTTCTCTCTGTCCACCTTCCGAAATCTGACCCTAACCCACCCAAACCCATTAGACAAACAAAAATGAAGTTGGCAGCAAAGACACATATAAAAGCAGAATTTCAGGACTGTAAATATTATATAAAATAATTTTACTTTCATCTTACCAAGTCTATCTGCTAGGTTCTTTGCAAGTTGCCCCTTGCCAGATGCCAAGTTTCCATCCACTGTAATAATCTTGCTGTTTGGCCCAAACCGTTTGGTGGTTCTCTCTCCAAATACATATGCCCAGTAGCCATAGAGCAGGCTGTGCCTGGAGCTGATATGAATCTGGGCCTGTAATAAGTTAAAAATAAAGGTGAGAATCAAAAAGAGAGATTTTTGTACTTACCGTTAAATCTTTTTCTCTTGTCCTATATTGGGGGACACAGGCACCATGGGGGATGAAGATCCTGCAGCTGGAGATGGACACTATGTTGCAAAATAAGACTCCTCCTCCTGCTCTGGGCTTCATCCCCTGCCTCCTCCTACTATCCTCAGTTTCAACCGAAGAAGGAGCAAAGCAGCCCAAAACAGAAGAGGAATCAAAAATAACACCCTCTGAACTAAACATTAGAAAAATGGAACAACCAACATAATGGAAAAAACGTCACGGTGACCGTGAAAAAACAGTGTCAGAATAGGGAGGGAAAGCCTGTGTCCCCCAATATAGGACAAGAGAAAAAGATTTAACGGTAAGTACAAAAATCTCTCTTTCTCTTGCCTAATTGGGGGACACAGGCACCATGGGGACGTCCCAAAGCTCCCAAAAGGGTGGGACACTGTATGGTAGGTGTCTAGCTAACCACAGCACTGAGCACCTTCCTCCCAAAGGCAGCATCGGCTGAAGCATGCGTGTGGAGCCTGTAGAAGCGAGTGAAGGTATGGAGGGATGCCCATGTGGCCGCTTTACAGATCTGATCGCGGAAAGCTCACGAAGTGCTGAGGGAGCGAGTGGAGTGAGCCCTAACCTTGATCGGAGGATCCTTGCCCTTGACAGCGTATGCTCTGGAAATGACAGACCGGATCCACTTGGCTAAAGTCATCTTGGCGGCCTTGGTGCCCCTTCTGGGGCCATCAGGGAGAATGAAGCGCGCATCAGTCCTACGAACAGGCTCTGTGGCTTTCAGATAGAATGAAACAGCACGAACAGAACAGAGTGTGGAGCTTGTGCTCAATCGGGCCTTTGGGATTTGGACACAGTGAAGGGACAACAATGTCCTGGTTCAAGTGGAACGCAGATACTACCTTAGGCAAAAAGTCTGGAGTAGGTCAAAGCACCACTTTGTCCATGTGAACGACTGTGAAAGGCGATTTGCAGGAGAGAGCCGCAAGCTCCGAAACTCTCCTAGCGGACGTGATCGCCAACAGGAACAGCACCTTCTCGGTGAGTGTAGACAGAGGAAGCTGATCAAGTGGTTCGAAGGGTTCCTCTTGTAAGGCTGATAGCACCAAATTGAGGTCCCACGGAGGCACAGGGCAGCGATACGGAGGGATGATACGAGTCGCACCTTGTAGAAAAGTCTGGATCTTTGGGTTAAGGGCCAGCTTGCATTGCAGGAGAATAGACAAGGCCGAAACCTGCACCTTGAGGGAGCTGAGGGCTAAGCCCTTCGAAAGACCGTCCTGCAAGAAGGAGAGGACCTCCTTGACTCGCGCCTTTTGAGGATTAATGGCTCCGTGCTCACACCATGAAATGAAGGTTCTCCAAACACGGCGGTATATTCTTGCGGAAACAGGCTTTCGTGCTCGCAGCATGGTGGGAATCGCATCAGGGGGTGCTCCGGAATCCCGTAGAATCAAGGCCTCAAGAGCCACGCCGTTAAATCCCAGAGATGAGAATTCGGGTGGGTAACCGGACCCTGAGAGAGAAGGTCTGACCGTTGAGGAAGATGGAAGGGTCTGTCCGCGGCCATGGCGATGAGATCTGCGAACCAGGCCCTGCGGGGCCAGAAGGGCGCCACCAAGATGGTCAGGGTTACCTCTCTTTTTATCATCTTTGGTAGGAGTGCCAGAGGGGGGAAGATGTAAACCCTGGAGAAGCTCCACGGAATCACTAGGGCGTCTACTGCGTGAGCCAAGGGGTCGAGGCTCCTGGAGACAAAGCACGGAACCTGCCGGTTGGACCTGGATGCCATAAGGTCGATGTCTGGCAGGCCCCACCTTGCCACAATGAGTTGGAACACTTCGTGGTGGAGGCTCCACTCCCCGTGATCGATCGTTTCTCTGCTCAGGTAGTCTGCCAACCAATTGTCCACCCCGGGTATGTGGACTGCCGAGATGGCGGGGACGTTGTTCTCCGCCCAAGTTAGAATCTCCTGAGCTTCCCTGAGGGCCGCCAGACTTCTGGTGCCTCCTTGATGGTTTATGTAGGCCACGGCCATCACGTTGTCGGACTGGATTCGCACGGGGTGGCCCTGGAGTACTGTCGCCGTGTGTTCCAGGGAGTAGCGTATCGCTCTGAGCTCCAGAAGGTTGATGGGTAGCCTCTGTTCCTCTAGAGTCCAGAGACCCTGTACTGGTCTATGACACCTCCCCACCCGCGAAGACTGGCATCTGTGGTGAGAATCTTCCAGTGACGTTGTCCGAATTGGTTGAAGCCACCAATGGAGAGAGAGAAGCACACGACTTGGAATGGGGATCTTGCAATCGAGGTTGACTCGGTCCCTGCGCTGGTGTAGCAGGATGGTGCGTTGAAGTGGTCTGGTGTGTGATTGAGCATACGGGATGGCCGGGAAGGATGCCACCATCGTGCCCAGAGTCTGCATCGCCGATCGAAGTTGGATGGATCCCATGAGAGATCTGATCCGAGTCTGGAGGGTCCGGACCTTGTCCTGCGGCAGAAATGCTCTCCCCTGTCTGGAGTCCAGTATCAGGCCGAGGTACTGTATTGATTGATCGGGTGGAGGTTCGACTTGTTGAAGTTGATCGTCCAGCCCATAGATGTCAGGGTCTGGAGAACTTGAGACGTGTGCAGATGAGCCAGAGAGGCGGACTGACCCTTGACAAGGAGATCGTCTAAATAGGGAATAACGGTGATGCCTTTGAGTCGGAGGTCTTCCAATGCTGCCGCCATGACCTTGGTGAAGGTGCGTGGGGCCGACGAAAGGCCGAATGGCAGCGCCACGAACTGCCAATGATTTCCGTCCACAAAAAATCTGAGGAAGCTGTGGTGAGCTGGATGAATGGGAATATGGAGATATGCGTCCTTGATGTCTATGACTGTCATGAACTCGTTCTCTTCCATGGAGGCAAGAACTGACGGTATTGACTCCATTTTGAAATGGCACCGTTTGACGAACGGGTTGAGATCCTTCAGGTCTAGGACAGGTCTGAGCGAGCCGTCTTTTTTGGGGACCATGAAGAGGTTGGAATAGTAGCCCCTTCCCTTGGAGTGTGATGGGACAGGTTGAATGGTGCCCTCCATGGCCAAGTCTTGTATGACAGAAAGGAATTTGGTTCTGTCGGGAGCCTTGGCCGGCAGTCTGGATACGAAAAATCTGTGAGGGGGCGTGTGTAAAAAGTCTATCAAAAGTCCTTGGGAAACCACCCGAAGGACCCACTGGTCCCAAATTTTGTTGTGCCAAACCTCGTGAAAGGACTTGAGTCGGCCTCCTAAGGGAATCCCTTCGGGAGGGGGCACACCTTCATGCGGTGTGGGGTTTATCTTGTGAAGGCTTGGAGGTGGGCTTGGAGGAAGACCAGGGTTGTCTCTGTTTACCTTGAAATCGGGAGCGAAAGTTGGAGGTGGACTTATCTGATTGTGTCTTCGACCTTTGTCCTTGTCTGAAGGGCCGAAAAAAGGGTCTCCTTTTCAAGGGGGGTCTCTTGGGTCTGGTTTGGGGAAGTAGCGTGCTCTTTCCCCCAGTCGCTTGAGAAATGATTTTATCCAGTTCGGCCCTGAAGAGGAGTTTACCTTGAAAAGGAATGCTGACTAGAGAGCGTTTGGAGGTTAGATCAGCGGACCATGACTTTAGCCACAAATATCTGCGAGTGGCTACGGAGTGGGCTGAAGCTTGAGCCACCATCCTTGCCGCGTCGAGTGCTGCATCCCCGATGTAGGTAGTGGCGTCTGCTATCTTGGAAAGGATGTTGTCGGTAGTTGGATCTTCGGATCCTATGAGCTGTGCCGCCTGTTCCACCCAGACCTCCATGGCCTTAGCCACCCAGGCGATAGCAAAGATGGGCCGGAAGGCCGAGCCCGAGGCGCTGAAGAAAACCTCAAGGCGCTTGTCGATGGGGTCTTTGAAAGCGGCCGCGTCGGCAACAGGGATGGTGGTATTCCTGGATAATCTGGAAACTGGGGGATCCACCGCAGGAGGTGAAGACCAGAGATCAATGCATTCCTTCGGAAAAGGATATGTCTGGGTGAATCGTTTGGAAATTTGCACTCTGTGATCAGGGTTTTTCCATTGGGACTTGATGATTTCGTCAAGCTGTTCGTATGCAGGGAAAAGGCATGAGCTTTTCTTGTGACGCTTAAAGATGTTCTTTGCTGGCTCGATGGAGGGAGAATCTTCCTCAATGTTTGGCGTGTTGAGTACTGCTTGAATAAGACCTTCCACTTCCCCTTGAGTTCTGGGAGTGTCTATGTCAGGATCAGGGAGTTCCTGATCGGAGTCCTCGTCTGACGGGACCTGACCTTCCTCGTCGGATGGAGAAAGTTCTCCGGGGGAGTCCGGAGGTGAAAGGACTGGGCGTTTTGATTTCCCTGGGCGGTGTTGAGAAGGTTGGGATAAGTGCTCCAGCACCTTGTCTAGGGTCTCGGGGATGCGGGCCAAATGTTGGATGCCTGCAAGTGAGAGGGAAATAGCCCTAAGGAGATCTGGGTCCGAAGTACTAGCCTGAGGTAGAGTAGGTAATTCGGAGTTTCTGCAGGCCCCACACAATGATTCAGACGAGGCTGAAGAAAATTTTGTTTTACAATTTGAGCAGGCTAAAAAGGAGACCTGCGGGTGAGTTAGAGCTGAGGACTTGGAGGTCCTGGGCTCATCTGTCTTGTTAGCCATATTGCTCCTTCTTGGAAACTGTAGGAGTAATAGGAAAAGATCCAAATAAACAGTGTAAAAACCTTTTTTTTTTTTTTTAATATGAGGCAGGGGAATCGACCTCCTAGCCGAAGCAGAGGTATGGCTGTGGGCACTTCTCCAGGCAGGTGTGGTCTGTGGAGAAAACAACAGAAGTATGAATGGTAGCCCAGGGGGTCCATTTACCCTGTAATGTAGTAGCCCTTAGTAAGCAGCCCATAAAATATAAGCATAGTCATCCACATACACGTAGCCATAATCAGAAGGCATAGAAGGGGTACAATATATATGTATTACATGCCCTATCTGTCTATACCATATATATATATATATATATATATATATATATATATATATATATATATATATATATATATATATATATATATATATATATATATATATATATATCTATATATAATATCCAGGGAAGTACATTTTTGTGCCGTGCCTTAGACACAAGGCCAGATCCCAACACACCAGAGACCTCAGTGTATGTAAGGGAAAGAGGATATGTAAAACGTCAGGGGCTAAGAAAAGGTACGTATATAAAGTATCCCAGCACAAGAAGGATAGACAATGCGCTGTTGGAAGAAGCGCGCAGCAGTAATGGAAGGCAGCGTGTGAGGAGGCATAATGGAGGAGCGGAGAATATTTAGAAACCGCTCTCCATGAAGCTAGAAAAATGTGCGCTACCTGGTCGCAGAGGAATCCGGAGCAGACTGTGCAGAGAGAGAGCCGGGCGCGTCTGGCAGGAAGGAGGCGGAAGAGGAAGTGCGAGGGAAGGGTGATGGAATGCAAGTGCGTTCCACCGGAGAAAAAAGGCGCGCGTCCTGCAAGAAAGAGAAGGCTGGGAGGGCGGGGCAGGGAGGGAAGGATGGTGGAACGCAATGCGTTCCACCATGAAAACGGAGGTAAAAGCCAGAAAAAAGAAGCAGCGCATAAGTAAAAGCGTCACATTTACAGAGAGGGTGACAGAGTATAAAGAATAAATGAAATTACTCACCTACTAGAAATCAGCCAGCTGAGTTGTGCCCAGTAAATGATGCCCCCTGTGACACACATATAAATATATATATGCACAGGTGTGAAATATATATGTATATGTGAGCTATTATGCTGTTATACACCCGGGTGGGTGTATATCGCTGATGCAGACCTCCGTAGAGCAGGAAAGCAGCGCAGGGGGTGAGAAGCCAGCCTGCAGACCTCCGGAGAGCGGGAAGGCTAAAGGGCAGTTATTAAGTATCTGGAGAGGCGCTTGAGTGAATCAGTGGCCCCTTGGTGTGGCGTGATCTTAGACCTGAGGCCCTGATCAGTGCTCCAGCCACTAGACGTGAAAAAGCGTGTCGTCTCCTTCTGAGGACACTAAAAGAAACTGAGGATAGTAGGAGGAGGCAGGGGATGAAGCCCAGAGCAGGAGGAGGAGTCTTATTTTGCAACATAGTGTCCATCTCCAGCTGCAGGATCTTCATCCCCCATGGTGCCTGTGTCCCCCAATTAGGCAAGAGAAAAAAACATTTAAACTTTCAATGAATCATGCATAGAGACAATGCATAAGAGCAAACTATCAAAATACACAGCAAGCTGTCTATGCATTGCTGCCCATGCATTACTTCCTATATTTTGTAGAGATTTAGGGTTAAAACAAATTATATTACATTTCCCTCTAAACACTTGTGTCGATTTGTTAAGTACATCTTTTAAACTAGAATCACTGACCTTCTATTCAAGTCTGGCACTCATCTTCCAAATTAAACACAGGTACCAGCACAAAGTTCTTTCTTGCAGAGCGCCACACTACCATGATCATCCCTTGAACCAATATAAGCAAGGCAGGTAAAAAAAAGATCATATAACATCTGAACATGGCAGCACCATACAAGAAAGTACTCCAGGCTGAAGTGGAGAACTGGTCCAAGGTAGAAGTTCTGCTATTTTAGTCACTAGGAGAGGCCTAAACATATATCGGTTCTCTGTAGGTCACTTGAATCCCATATTAATAGTAAATGGGAAGATCGTTCTTTCAATTCATTTTGTCAGCAACAAACAGTGGGACTACGGCATATTTAAAAATTCTCAATCCATTAATTAAAGTACACTAATACATATCTAGTGTTAGCTGGAACAGCTCCTTGCTACATTAAAGGGGACCTGGCACCTGAAAAAATTATTCCAAATCCTACTTTTATCAAGTTACTCAAGCAAAATAAACTTTAATTACACTGTATAAATTATTTGAATCTTGTTTCCTTCGATCTGGGAATTCATAATTATAGCAAGCAGGCAGGAGCCATTTTGTGGACACTGTTATTAAGGCAAGCCTTGTATCAGCTCATAATCTTGCTTGTGCACCAGAATGGGGGACCTGATGTCCATCCACATTAGCTGGCTACACAACTGGTAACGAGAGAGGAAAAATGTGTGGAGAGCAGTAACAACTAGGAAGTGCTGAATAGAAAGTGAAAGTAATTGCCTGCCCCTATGCCTAAGGCATAGAGGAGGGGCAGGCAATATTTGATTGAGAGCTGAGATTTTTAAATGCATTTGCAAATAGCTACGAATTGTTAAGATACATTTATATTGCACTTTTTCTACAAAAAAGGTGCGTATTGTCTTATTCTTTTATCCCCTTATCTATCCTATTCCACATTTCTTCTCACAAACACACATTTTAATGATAAATACTCGTCTCCCCCTCTTATGTTTTATTTATACAGCATCAGTTTAAGCACAAACTTCTGGAGACAAATTTAAGGCTGAAGATCGCTCCATGGCGCTTGCTCAAAAGTACTCCGATCAGTGCAGTTACCTGCTATCAGCCTGCCTTGCAATGCTATGCAAACACTTTCTAATCTTACTCCAATCTTGTTGCCCAACTGATAAACCCAAGCTTGGCATTAAAGACGAGACCTCCAAAAAAATTAATTTATCTATCTATAGAACCTTTACTTTTTGGTAAAATTCACAGTGCCCCTACAGTGAAAACTGTATAGCACATTTTATGGCACAGCCTCTACCTCAGGGTGCCCAAAAGGTAGATTGGGATCTACCGGTAGACCTTTAGCTGGTGATCAGTAGATCGCAAGACACTGTCAATAAACAGCTTGTCTAACTGGCCTAAAGAGAAATAAGGAAACATTTTGTGGACAGATGAAAGCAAGATTGTTCTTTTTTTGGTCTAGGTGCCACAGAACGTTTGTCAGACGACCCCCAAACACTGAATTCAAGTCACAGTACAGTGTGTTTAGACAGTGAAGCATGGTGGCACAAGCATTATGATATGGGGATGTTTTTCATACTGTGGTGTTGGGCCTATTATCACATACCAGGGATCATGGATCAGATTCAATACATGAAAATACTTGAAGAGGTCATGTTGCCTTATGCCGAAGAGGAAAAGCCCTTGAAATGGGGGTTTCGATATAACAACAACAACCTAAAACACACCAGTAAACAAGCATCATCTTGGTTCCAGACCAACAAGATTGACGTTATGGAGGTGCCAACTCAATGTCCGAACCTTGATCCAATAGAAAACATGTGGGGTGACATAAAAAATGCTGTTTCTGAGGCAAAACCAAGAAATGCAGAAGATTTATGAAATGTAACAGGTGCCAGAAGTTGGTGGACTCCATGCAACACAGAAACACTGCTTATACATCTAAATATTAGTTCAGTGATTCAAAGGAAAGCAACATCTTGAAACATTTTCCAGTTTATACAATGAATGTTTGTAAAGAAGAATGCAGATACTGCTATTTTTTTTTTTTTTAACAGCCCAATATTCCATTTTCTTCACTTTCTGTAAAGGAATAACACACATTTGATAATGGTTTCTTCATGTTTTGATTTGGAATAGAATGTGCAGTGTTCCCAATGCATTTGTGTGTATGGAAATAAAGGCTATTATAAGGATTTTGAGCTTTATGCTAATGTAATAAAGTTTATGTACACGTATTGGCATGCACCCTAGAGGAAACACTGCCACCTTGCTTTGCTACTAATATGGGTGCAAGAGAGAGTCCATTAGTACTCACAGAGCACTTGCACCCCAGGTGATCAAAATCAGGTGCTCGGTGCAGAAAGCAATGTCAGCTGGTGAAGCTCAGTTCCCCAATGAAGGCTGTACTTTCTGCTCTCTGCACCTTGCACATATGAATGACACGCAAGGTAAGAGGTGGGATAAAGTACTTCCCCACTCCAATGCAGTGCTGACTAATGCAGTCAGCATTGCATAAGCTAAGCAATACTAGATTTGTGTGCTCCAAAACCATTTCTTTCTACAGACAGCACTCCAAATTCTTGATTAAAATTCGCCTTTATTTATTCCATCTTAGGGCAGCATAGATATGCAACGTTTCGAGTGGCACTCCACTCATTAGCAACCATTTGCAGAGGCCTGCAGCTACTTATGCAATGAAGTATGACGCAGCCTGCAAAGTGCCACGATGTGCTTTGCATTGTAAATGAGCCTTAATAAGTTATATAAAAATATGAAATTGGCGAAGCGCCAGAAGAAGACACGAAGACAAGAAGATGGCTTCGGTGAACACCAATGCCCGAATCTGTGCCATGGGGTAAGTAAAAAGTTAGGGGCATTTCCCCGGGGGGGGCAATTAGGATGGGGGGGGGAGGGGGGTCTACGTGGGGTGGAGGTTTTTTGAATTCTCCCTTAAGGTAACTTTTAGAATGGTTTTTTTTATTTAAATTTTTACAAATTTCACAATTTACCATTAGACACTTTACAAATAATCAACAAGAAAAAAAAGGAAAAAAGAAGAAAAAAAAAAACAAAACAAAAAAAACAATATTCAAAGAAGATACAATGTACAGCCATTGAGAGAATGTAGATTAATTTATGCTAGTGTTGCTATTATAAAGGAGGGGTCCCCGTCCACTGGGTGTCAATGTTTCTACTAGTGTTAAAAAAAAAAAAAAAAAAATACTACGTGTCCATGTTGGCATATAGCTAAAATACCAATATTCCAAAGTGATACCCTTCCAGTGTTAAAAAAATAAATAAATAAGTAAGTAAATAGAAAAAAACCCTGGACTTATATAAGGAGAAATTTTCATATCATTGTAAGGGACTGATGTCCATGTAATATTAGAAAACAACTTCCTGTGTTATTTATATAGTGTAAAGCTGGCCATAGACGCAAAGATCCGATCGTACGAATCAACGTACGATCGGACTTTCCCATCTCCCGACCCTCCACTAACCATTCAGATCAAAGTCTTTACCATTCCGATCAAATTAGAACAGATCAGCCAATGTTCTGCCCCTGACAGCAATCGTACGATACTTATGTCTGACAACACTAGTGACAGTCTCCCTCTGAAAATCGTACGATCGGCAATACACGCAGAGATATTATCGGCAGGCGACAGAAATTTTCTAACCTGTCCGATCGACCAAACGACCGATCTCCGACGGACGAAAAATGTCGGGACTCTCCACACATGGTCCGAAAATCGTACGAATCCACGATTCGTACGATCGGATCTTTGCGTCTATGGCCAGCTTTAGTGCCATTAGTAGTATAAAAAACAGTGCTATTGTCTTAGTGTGAGACATTGCCAGTGTTATCGTGAGGACCCCTTACCCATACTGATTAGGAGGACAGGTGTGATATTGTTTTGTTAACAATGAGTTATAGTGAATAAGTGTACATTATTTCCCCAGTGGGCTTCCCCCTACCTTACACTTAGCAGTACCACAATCTCACAATGTGAAGTTATTACTAGCCGTGCTTCTTGAGAAAAAGGGGAAGGAAAGGGGAGAAAAAAAAAACCAAAACCATAATAATAATAATAATATATATATGTATAAATATTTAAAGGAAAAAAAATATATATATACTGAAAAGAATAAAAAAAGATTTGAAGAAAAATAAAAAAAGAATTAGAAAAGTTAAAAAGATAAAGTTAAGAAAATAGATCTCCCATCTTTACACGCCAATCTTGGCCTCTATATATGCTCCTCCACGTGTAGGTAGTATCTTTTCTTCCACTCCTCCCACAAATACTTGGAGTGTCCACACTCCTTTACCCGACACTCACCAACCGACATTTGCTCGTACACTAAATTTAAATCAATTAGTGAGATCAATTCCTGTTTTTGTGGGACTAGAATGTCCAATTCTAAGCAACTTTTGAATTGTTTTTCATTATTTCTTATAGTTTTCTAGTTATTTGAATTTTCTTCTGACTCTTTGCAGCTTTCAAACGGGCGTCGCTGATCCCTTCTTAAAAGTAAATGCTCTGCAAGGCTAAAAATGGATTGTTATTGCTCATTTTTAATACTCGTCTTTCTATTTAGGCCCTCTCCTATTCATATTCCAGTCTCTATTATTCAAATCAATGCATGGTTGCTAGGGGAATTTGGACCCTAGCTACCAGATTGCTTAAAATGCAAATTGCAGAGCTACTGTTGATAACTCCAAAACTAAAAAATAATAAAAAATGTAAAACCAATGCCTCAGAATATCAGTCTCTACATCATACTAAGAGTTATCTCAAAGGTGAACAACCCCATTTAATATTTACAATCTGTATGAGAGAGAGTATGAGAGACAAAATGACCTGTAACACAGACTGTATCTACTGGTGACCACTCATGACATAAAGGCCATATAAGCGAGCCTTTCCAGTACCCCTGCGAGCTGCTTACCACGTTCCCGGTGCATATTCTGCCTGTGAGCCTCAGGCCTCGGGACGCTGCACTTGAAAACATGACCCCGTCCTTCCCTTGACAACCTGCGCCGGGAAATTGGGCGCACAATATGACGTCACCCGTCACCCAGCCACAGGCAAACCACATGACCATGGCTGTCTGCAAGTTGGTGTCAGTGTTGTATATTGTAAAATACAATACAGTTACCAGTTTCAGCCTGTAGATGGCGTTCAAGCCCAGGAAGGCGACTCTGTGCGTCAATATCAGACTCTCTTGGTACTAGTGGCCGCTCGTTGCACTTTTGAAGGAATGTGGGAGCCAGCCAGGGACTAACGTTCATATTAAATAATGGATTAGTAAAGAGAAGCCGCATTAAAGTTCATTCAAGCTGTTACCTGGGGCAATGTCCCACATGTTTCCAACTACACAGAGCTTAAGTATATATATGCCCATTACCAGCGTCTGTCTGGCTTACATCGTGTATGGAGGTTTTTCTTTTCTGGAAAACAATACCAGCCTACCTTTATATTTATCTTTTTTCCCTATTAATAACATTGGGATCAACCATCATTTTTATCGGCCAGGCCTGTAAAATACCGGCAACCCTATGTAAATGTGACATTTAGGCACATTAGCTGATATACCTGATAATAAGGCCAGGTGTTATATGGCTGCTGATTTTAATATCTGTAGTCACAATAGAATCATACCTCCCAACATTTTGGAAGTAAAAAGAGGGATTTTTTTTTTCCGCATGTAGCAAAGCAATTTTTTTGACCACATCCTTTTCTGTGGCCACACCCCTTAATTACCATGTTTGTTTTCCAAAATTTGGCAGGTTATGAAAGTTTGAAAATATTTCTCCTTATCTAAACTGTGTTTTTGTGTCTCAAAATTGTTACAAAGTATCTTATTTGCACCTGTTAGCTGTTCTGGTCTCTCTGCTAAAAGCCAATTAAGTGAGAAACTTTGTTTCTTTTTCTGGCTGTTCAGAGCAGAGAAAAGAGGGACTTTCCAGTACAAATGAGGGACTGCAGGTTGAGATGTCAAAAGAGGGACTGTCCCTCCGAAAAATTCTTATCCATCTGTATATCTAGCAAAGGCTACTACTGGAAACAGTGTGATGCTTAGTCTTTATTTCCGACTCTGTATTTTTAAAAAATATAAAATAAACAATGGAATCATTTGCATTTGAAACAATATTGCCTATAAATCACATTCTAACCCCAGAGCAGAGTCCCAGGTCATTGGCCACCCCCAGTAGGCATACCAGTGGGGACTTGATACATGGGACATTCAGAGGGTCTGAAAGATACTTCACTTTACTCAAAAATGGACAATTGAGAAGTCCCAAAACACATGGAAATAAGAACCTCTTGATAACACTTAACACATTGATCTGAAATCATTGGATATAAAGGTATACAGACCAAGTCGGTAGCTTATCGGCCCATGTATGGGGCCCTCCGACAGGCTTTCCCGATCGATATCTGGCCGAAAGTCGACCAGATGTCGATCCGACGGGACTAAAAATCCCGTCGGATCGCAGCTGTATCTGTTGATGCGGTCCCGCGATCCGACCGCCGGTACCCATCGTTAGGAGCCGATCGTTGGGCCCTAGGGCCCACAATCGGATCAGCCCGATATTGCCCACCTCAAGGTGGGCATATCCATATCGGGGAAAGATCCGCGCTTTGGCGACATCGCCTGGGGATGTGCTGGATATACAATCATTTTTTAAATTCCCATGCGCCAATCCCCATTGCTCAGGTCCAGATGATGAAAATTTCCACGAATAAAGGGAGGGGGACAGGGGACGAACGCCAGTTGGCCTAGGGGCACCCACTACGTAAATCCGGCCCTGAAAATTGTGAAAAGCCTGCAATAAGATGGTATAAAACCAGGTTGTTGGTTTGTTAAGGTCCACCTTGCCAAGTATACCTCAAGGGTAAAGGCACCTAGTATAGAATTGGGTTCTGAAAGTGTGCCTTAATTATAGCTACAGAAAAAAAACATGGATTGAAACAATTGAGTTTCTCTAAGACTTTAAAATTGCTTAATATAATTTTCGACTATATCATGTACGACAACAGAGTGCCCATACTTTACTAACGAGGGGTCTACTTTTAGTGATGATGTCTCATTATGATCTACATCCATAAAAGCATTGTTAGCATTATGTTCTATTGAAAACATTACTTAATATTATATTGATTTATGAGCAAATATATATTGCTATGTTTAACTAACAACTATTTATCATGTAACTTTAATAAATAAACTGTTATAAACATCTTAATGAAAAGAATGAAATTGGAGGGTGATTTAGACAAGCTGTTTGTTGACAGTGTCTTGAGATCTACTGATCACCAGCAAAGGTCTACTGGTAAATCCCGATCTAACTTTTGGGCACCCCTGATGTAGGACTTTTAATCGGGGTAGTTGGGGTATAATGTGGTTAATTGGGATAGTGGTTGTATAATGTGATGTGGGTCCCCTATACAATAGTTTGGCTAAAGCTTCCAAAGATCCCACGATTGTAGCCTCCAAAATTGTAGAGCGGTTGTATAATTAAGTGCAGAAGACCTCTTGTATTTGTCTAATAAACAGTCCGTCAATGTGCATATGTTAGTTGACTTGCTAAAAAAATAACAGAGAGAGCCAGTTCCCCAACAGTTGTGGTCGCCTGTAAAGTTTTAAATCCAATAGAAGGATGGTCCCCTGCCCATACAAATTTTGTGGCTCATGGATAAAAAAGGTTGGAGACTCCTGCCCTATCAAAAGCAGTTTGCAGTGTCTGATGACACCTCTACCCCGTTTCCTCTGTAATCATACTCCAGGCCAGGTTATTATATGATCTACGGACATTAATGTCCGTTGCTTTTCTAGGCATGAAACCAGTTTGATTGGGGTGGACAAGCTCTTTGATAATCCGTTTAACTCTATTGGCCAATATTTTGTAAAATATTTTAGCATCTCAATTTAACACTAAGATGGGATGATATGATGACAATATGGGCCATAGTGTATGATTCTGGAAGGGTCTTGGTTTGTGAAGTGTTATTAAAGAGGGAGCAAAATTTGGGGATCAGTATCTGTACCACTAGAGGGGCAGGCCACCTGGGCCATGAGAGCGACCTGTAGGCATATTTACATTGGCATCTCCTATGTCCTCTGTGGATATGTCACTAGTGCATCTACTATAGGTTGGGTGATACAGAGAAATTCTATTGTGTTCAGGTAAGCAGAGAGGTGAGATAGGGGGAGTGCTGCATAGGTACTTTGGAAGTATTGCCTAAACCTCAACCAATTTCACTCTGTCAGTAATCAGATTATCTCCCTCCCCCTATAATGGGTACTACCATATGAAGGACTTCACCTTTAGCTAGCAGGGCCAGTAACGTCACAATTTTATCCTTTGTCAAATCATGCAGCTTTAAAGGAATTGTTCAGTGTGAAAATAAAAACTGTATAAACAGATAGGCTGTGCAAAATAAAAAATGTTTCTAATATAGTTAGTTAGCCAAAAATGTAATGTATAAAGGCTGGAGTGATTTGATGTAAATCTTGTCAGTCAGAACACTACTTTTCAGCTCTCTTGGTTTACACAGACTGGTTTCCCTGGTTACCAGACAGTAACCAATCAGAGACTTGAGGGCGGGCCACAGGGGTCATTTCTGTTGCTTTTGAATCTGAGCTGAATGCTGAGGGTCAATTACAAACTCACTGAACAGAAATGTACCATGTGGCCCCCCTTCAAGTCGCTGACTAACTCAGAGTTATAGAGCTGAAAAGCAGGAAGTTGGATTCTGGCTGTTTTATTAGACATCCAGTCACTCCAGCCTTTATATATTACATTTTTGTCTAACTAACTATATTAGAAACATTTTTTATTTTGCACAGCCTATTTATTTACCCAGTTTTTATTTTCACACTGAACTGTTCCTTTAAAATATAACTCCCTCTGATTCAATATCTCTGCAGGTCAGTATGTCTTTGTGTAGCTACTAAGTCTTGTTTGGCAGTGTCAGAGGGATACAATATCAGATTCTGCTTGAGAGTTGCCAGTTCGTCTCTGGCCGTCTCAATACTGGCCTCAGTCTTCCTCATAGTAACATAAAAAAGTTCGGTTGAAAAAAGACACACGTCCATCAAGTTCAACTTTTTTTAGTCTATATATAACCTGCCTAACTGCTAGCTGATCCAGAGGAAGACAAAAAAAAACAATTTGAAGCCACTCCAATATGCCTCAGAAAAAAATCCTTCCTTACTCCAAGATGGCAATCGGACTAGTCCCTGGATCAACTTGTACCATGCTCTATCTTCCATAACCCTGTATTCCCTCCTTTGCTAAAAAGCCATCTAACCCCTTCCTAAAGCTATCTAATGTATCAGCATGTATGACTGTTTCAGGGAGAGAATTCCACATCTTCACAGCTCTCACTGTAAAAAAACCCATCAGAGTATTTAGCCAGAATCTCTTTTCTTCTAATCGGAATAGGTGTCCACTTGTTAGTTGGAAAGACCTATTGGTAAATAAAGCATTAGAGATATTATTATATGATCCCCATATACATAGTTATCCTAACTGTCCCTTATTAACCTGTCAGTTTGAGTTTATAATGCTAACAGACTACTGCTGCACAAATACTGGAGCCCACTCATAGAGGAACAGGGTAGTAAGAAAGGTAATGTAAAAGCATCAGGCAAATACTTTTATGGCAAAATTATAAATAGCATTCAAAGACAATGTTATGATAGATAATAAACAAGTTTATTTTCTGATGTCAGTATCTCTTTAAGGTGGCCATACACAGGAGATTAAAGATGCAGATATCGGTCCTTTATATATGAGATTTTGTCCACAGCTAGACAGGGGGCATGGATTGGAAAAGATTGATATGGAAGCAGAGTCTGAGATGATATTCTGTCAAGGTCAGGCTGATGCCACACTGCCTCCTGTGACTCAAGAAGGAGCAGTGGCAAGTATATACTGTGACAGCTTCCTGGTTTGAACCCAAGGAGTTCCTGAGCCTTGTGCAGCCCAGGCAAGCTCTCAGCAGCCAATCCTGTATGAAACCCATTGGGTCATTACAGTTCTAAAAAAGAAAAGAAACTTCATCATACTGGTGCCCTGAAACTATCAAAAATGTCCTTGTACACTATAGTATGGTCCACCTTTAACCGAAACCAGAGACTCTAGTCAAAACCAGCAATGGTTCTGGGGAACACATGCTTCCGCACCAATGTTTGCGCATGTGCGCCACGCCATAACGCTGTTTGCGCATGCACACAGCGCACCTCTATTCACGCATTAGAGCTGGGCATAGTTTAAACATCAGGAGGGGGCCCCCAGTGACTGCCAGGAGGGCCATTTAGGTTGCAGTCCCGATGAGCCCACAATGCTCCAGTCCGACCCTGGCTGCCATCAAGACATATTTTTCAAGGGAAGGTCTTGCTTATTTCAGGAAGACAATACCAAACTGCACTCTGTGCATATTACAATAGCATTGCTCAATAGTAAAAGAGTCTGGATGCTAAACTAGCCTGCCTGCAGTCCAGACTTGTCACCCATTGAAAATGTTTGGCACATTATGAAACAAAAAATACCATAAGATCCAATGGTTGCACAGCTGAAATCTTATGGGACCATATAACTACAGCAATTGGTCTCCACAATTCCCAAACCATTACTGGGTGCGTTTCTTCTGTTGTACTTATTTCTGATCTTGACCTCGGCTTTGTTTATTGACTACGATCTTCTTCTGCCTGAACTGACTTCTGCCTGGATATGACTGCAAACCCTTTGGATAACTCACTTCGGATTGGGTTGCTACAGCTTCCTCCTTGGTCCCAACTTCAAACTTCTAGAGCTGTAAGGCCTGACAATATGTTGCTGCTATTCTTTTGGCAAGTAAATATAAGGGTTAAATGATTTGAAAATAATCCCAATGTCTTTTTATTCATATTTTATACAGTGTTACAGGGTCGTACTGTATATGCCTCATTGTTGCTCTATGGTGCTAAGATTATTCATGGAATATTGTCAATGATAAATGTTTATGGAATAGGGTGCTTATTGCAGTTTAAAGGCAGAGTGGGAAGCAAGATAGTGTTGTATTTTTACAGGGCCCATGGATATATCAGTGTGGGACAGGGTGCAAAGTGGTTTGAATTATAGCCATACAGACCTCACAGACTTTCTCCCTCAAATAAATGTTTCTTAATTTTATGACTCCTAAGCAGTGGTGTAACTAGATGTTACTGGTCCCCACAGTAAATCCCCCCAACATATCCAAAGGTTGTCCTGTTTTACCAATATATGCCAAAATTGCTCATAAATTAGGGCCTCGTGGGACCCCTATACTTCCCGGGCCCCCCTGCTTCCTCTGTAGTTACGCCCCTGCTCCTGAAATAAAACTACCTGGCCTATGGGCCAAGGGAGAAAAAACTTTGAGGATAAAAACAATATAAACTCAGCTCTATCTACTGTGGAAGGAGACAAATGTAACCACAGACTTGTGGATTGCACCAAGAACAAGTTACATGTCACATATATCTTTGTGAATAATTGATTCTTGGTGTTAGGTTCTATCTGTATTTCTAGAATTACATACAAGCTGTTTATTCGGTCACCTGTTTTTGAGCATACATACTTTATATATATCTGTAGTATAAAAAAAACCCTGATTTTAGTATTTTATGAAAACCATAAATCAATAATCTTTATGTGGAAAGTCTCCTTCCATTTTTCCTGCATAGCACCAGATGCAAAGAGTCCCTGTGCAGGCAAAACACCAGGATACAGATGTCTTCTCTATGTGCACAAGTCTGTGTGTCTCTCACTGCAACAGTTTCCCTGTCAGTGTATGGCAGCTGCAAAGTATGAATGTGGATGGAAAACTATGCGCTGTTGTTAATGAAAGTGCTGCATTCTATTGGACTTGGGAGTATTTTGGGGTAAATACTGTATTTATTTTTGGTTAATTGCAGGTTTATTGGTGCCCATTTAGTTCAACTGTATGTTCTGATACAAACCATGTAGATTTTCCATATAGTTTATAATTTTTTTGCATGACTTTAGTCTGTTATTTATACAGCTCAACGCATTTACACAGTGTTTTATACATTCATATCAGTCCCTGCCATAGTGGACTGATATGAATGTATAGGCTTGGAGGCTTTGTGTACAGGAAATAATGACACAGATCCGGGGGCAACAATTGTTCTGATACAGAAATTGGCCTAGAGTGTACATTATGGTCTACATCTACAATATAACAGCACAGGCTGATGCAGTGATACTTTCATGTTAAACTCTCCTTTTTCTGTGCCTGTTTCTGATGATTATAAAGCGTTTTTTGCTGCAAAATATTTAACGAAATCCAGAGCAGGTTTTAATGCGAACCTTTGCTTAGTGATAATGAGCGTTGTAATATTTGCCAGCAAATGATTTTACATTGTGACCATATACATTGTGACCATAAACATTTGCAAAAAAACAAACATTTAAAATAACACTTGCAATTTTTATTACATTACTCCCATAAAGTCTAATGTTGTCGTTTATGATTTCACTAGAGTGGTGCCACCGGTTGGCTGTAGATTACTGAATGAAACCCAGCGCAGATCAGGACATCTTCAAAATGTCAAAAACTTGGCAGCTCTGAGTACTTTTTTGTTTGGACTTTTAATCCCTAACTTGTGCAGGTACTGCAATCGTAAAACTAGTTCTGCAGAATAAAACCGTTTTTTCAAAAAAGAACATAAAATTACATTCTTTGGACACATGTCATATACAGAGTCACCGCAGATGATCTTGAGCCATTTTTATCAAAGGTTTAATGCAATTCTTCCCACATTGCTCAGGAAAATGCTCCAGAACCTAAAAGTCAAAAAGAGAATATTCAAGTACTGGGCCAACTGATACCAGCTCCCCCTCGTAGTTCCTATCCAGGAGTTTGTTCCTAATGGACTCCATTGCTCTGGTCCAATTGACCTTGGTCTCCAGTGTTTGTCGACCAGGTATTTGTGGTCATTTCCAGTTCGCTGCCAATAGCGATCTTGCTGCTAATAGGATATGTGTGGCTAGTTTATGGTATGATTTGGAACAAATAGCTCTGATTTTCATACCTAAAAGGAATGTATGGGGGGCAGCCTGAATGGTGCAATGAAGTACCTCGGAGAGCAGGGTCGCTACCATCGTCCAGAATTTCTGAGCTTCTGTACACGTCCACCAAGTATGCATACATGACTCTTGTTCACCGCACCCTCTAAAACAAAGAGAGTTGTCTGGATTGCCACTGAGTTTGCTAATACATGAAGAGGTATAGTACCAACAAAATATAATTTTATATGCTCTTTTCCTGGAGTCTCCCACACTTATGACCAAGACTTGTCGGATATTGTAATATCTAGGAAAGACACCTGTACGGCAGAGACATTACATGTGTCGTATAGGAACGGTTGAAGCACATAGTTTCAAAATAAATTGCAGATTGAATGGTTTGGGTTTTAACCTCAGTTTCTACATAATGTCTGAGTTGTAGGTATCGGAAGAATTGTGAACATGGAATATTGTGTTCCTCTTTACATGGAAAGGGTATTGTAGTCTGTTCTGGGTAAAAATTTGTAACTTTAATCATGTTTGCATCTATCCAGTCAGTCGGATTGCAACCTGGTGGAAAATGGTTCTGTGTCTGATATTACAAGTGCTCAGTTTCATCTTGATATCTATTGAATCCCATAGGTCCAGAGCTTGTTGCGATGTGGGTAGAAGGTTTTTAGGGCTGGCTCTGAGTTTATTAGGTATCCAAAATAGGTGAGCCAGTTGTAGTGGGGCTGTACAGTGATTTTCAATATCTTTCCACGGCTCGTCTGTTGGGGCGTGCATGTGGTTCTTTGGCTCTAATCTGCTGGCTAAATAGTATCTATAAATATGTGGGACTCCCAACTCTCCCATTGACTTAGGTTTGGTCATAATTGTCGCCTTAATTCTGGATCACTTCCCCCCCCCCATATGAAGACTGATATGGCTTTTTCCAGTGAGGAGGCTGTTTTTTTTCTGCAAAATGTATTGGTAATGTCCTAAATAGATATAGAAGTCTTGGTAGTAATGCCATCTTGACTCCTGCTATTCTACCAAACCAAGAGATGGTAAATGTGCCATATAGATAAATCGTTTTTGAGTTTTTCAATCAGTTTTGGGTAGTTAGCTTTGTATAGGGTATTATAGGATGGTGTATGGTAAATTACAAGGTATGCTAAGGATTCTTTTTCCCATGTGTAGTCAAAATTGAGTTGAAGCAGTTTCAGTTCTGACTCGGTCATTTTCAATGGTAGTGCGTGTGATTTTGTGGGATTCATTTTGTATCCAGATATCTTTTGAAAATTATTTAATACCTGGAGTAAATTAGGTAAGGTAGTTTGAGGTGACGTGAGTGTGAGAAGAATGTCATCTGCAAAGAGGTTGATCTTGGGCTCCTTCATTCCCACTCTGATCAAGTCAAGTCAAGTGGATTTTATTGTCATTTCAGCCATAAACAGTAAATAAAGTACATAGTTTACTTGATGCCCTTGATGTCTGGGTTGTTTCTAATGGCGTGGGCCAAGGGTTTTAAAGACAGAGCCAATATTAATGGTGACATCGGGCACCCCTGATGTTTTCCACCTTTTATCTCTATCTTATTGGACTGAAGCCCCATACTGAGAACTTGCGCTGAGGGTGCTGCATATAGCTGTCTGTCTGAGTCCCGTTAGGAAGGGATGTGGTATTTGGAGTTTTTCCAAAACTGCAAACCTGTAGTTCCAGTCCAATCTGTGCATCTAGGGAAAGGATCATATATATCTATTGAGGAAAAGCATGGTGGAACACACAATGACTGCCGTGTCCTCCCTGTATTCCTCCAGTTAACTAGTTCAGGTGCTGAGGTAATTACTTGCTTAAAACTCAACTTTTATTAATCTCATTTAAAAGAACACGCTACACAAACACATCATTGGGGATCATCCACAATGAAGCTGGACAATGTCCATAAAAATACACATAAGTTAAAACCACATAGGATGGACAAGTGGGATATTAGTGCACTGATATCCAATCAGCCACTTTCTCTATAAAAATATTCAGTAATAAGGCATATATAAGTTTATCTTTGCTATTATCTATGTATAGCAGATATTATTAATATTCAATCCCAAAAGGCCACCGAAAAAAACGGCTTTTTCCTTTTAGCCAGATAGCTATTTCCTTATAGCCAAAGTGATAATATGCCTTTTAATGACCAAGCGTCAGTAACTGGTCATTGCCAAAGCCAGTCCTCCCAAACCACCCTTCCATCAATTCCCAGAGTGATTCTGCCTACCTACGTAGGGAGCAGAAGGGAGCTGGTCTCCCACTGTCCACCTATGCCACCCAACGCGTTTCACCGGACACCCGGCTTCTTCAGGGGCATAAGTGAGTGTCATCTAGGGAAAGGAGTAAGGAAGAGACCGGTAATTTTGGTGCTAGACTTATTAGATCAATCGCCTTACGAATGCTGTCTGCTGCTTGACGCCCGGTACAAATCCCACCTAATCCATTTAAATGATGTTAGGGAGTAGTGTGAATAGTCTATTTGCTAATATCTTCGCGAAGATCTTAATATCTGTATTGATTAATGAGATTGGCCTATAGCTTGGTTTGTATCGCTTGTTATTGTTCCTCATGGTGTCCATATAGCATGGATATGTTGTGACGTGTGTAGGGCTTTTAGTTTACGTGTTAGCATTGTGTGTGGTTTGTTAGCATATTCATAGTACCAGTATTTGGTTTTTCGCATAGTATAAGCCGCCTTGTCTGAGAGTACTTGTATCAGTTGTGCTCTTGTGTCTTGTATTTCTCTAGTGTTCCCTGGAGACGGCTTATATTTGTGTATAATTGCTGGGTCATGTAATTTTTGTGAAAGTTGTTTAGTTTTTTCCTCTGTGATCTTTTTACGACGAGAAGCATGGTTTATTAGAATCCCTCTAATTACTGCTTTATGTGCATCCCATCTAATCCCTAAGGATGTGTCCGTAAGGGTATTGTTTTTGAAGTATTCTTTAAGTGAGTTATTTACTTCTGTGCAGATATGTCTATCTAGTAATAGGGATTCATTCAATCTCCAACTTCCTCCCTCCCCCTCTTACAGCATCCCATTAAGTAAAGATTGTTTCAACCATCCCGTGATCAGACCATGTGATATTGTGAAGTTTGGAGGAATGAATGTATTGAAGAAGTGTGTATTTTATCAAAATAAAGTAAATTCGTGAGTAAGTTGCATGGACACTAGAGTAGAAGGTATAATCTCTGTCTATGGGGTGTTTTTCTCTCCAGACATCTACTAGAGCCCCTTCTTTTAAGTGTTTAGTTAGGGATTTAGTGTCTTGGTCTTAGTTAGTGGGGGACGGTGCATTCAGTATGTCACATGATCTGTCTATGTTGTTGCTCAATGTTGTATTAAAATCACCTCCTACTATGACCCTGCCCTCCGAGATTTCTGAGAGTTTGGTGAAAAATGTCTTGAAGAATGTCTTTTTGGATACATTGGGAGCATACACCGATGCTAATGTAGTTAAATGGTTCTGGAGGTGCCCTGTTATTATAAGAAAGCAGCCCTCAGGGTCTGCATATTTCTGCTTCAGTTGGAATTTGACTTTTTTTTTTGCAATTAGAATAGCTACCCCCTTGGTTTTAGTTGTAGAATTTGCCAAAAATACTTGAGGGTAATGTTTGGATAGGTATTTTGGAGTTGATGTTTTACTAAAATGTGTTTCCTGCAGCAACAAGATGTATATTCTTTGTTTAGTGTAATCAGAGAAGGCCATTGTGCGTTTTTGGGGCACATTGAATCCATTTACATTATGTGATCCTACCTTTAAATCGAAGGAGCGGTGTCCATGAAGTGGTCCGTGGGTCATACCTCCTGTAATTGTAGGACTTTGTAGAGTCGCTGTAGTGAAGAAGAGCTAAAAGAGGGAGGAAGGTAGTAGAGAGTTGGGGGTAATGGACAGGTAGTTGGGATAGTCTAGAGTAAAAGGGGAAAATACCAATTAATAAAACAAAACAACATTTAAGAGTAAATCAAAGTGTTACAAAGTTTTATAGTCTCGTTGCTAGGGAGACTATATCATCGCCCATCATCTAATGGTACAAATTTTCTTGTTCTACTCCAAGACAAACAATATGAGTGACTTGTTATAAAACAAAAGTTAAAGAACTGGATAAAGATTTGGATAGGCAGAACAACAGATCACAAATTAGCAATGTATATTGGGGTTTAGTAGTTGCCATAGACTGATATGTAACCACAGGTTAGACATAACACAATGTGCTGGATGGTAATAATAGCAGTGTCCTCCATTCCTGTACTACAGATTATGCCAAGGTCTTGCAAAACTGATATTTGTTTACGGGTAACTCCACTCCCACTCCCTGACAGGTGTCTTCTATGGGGATCTAACACAATGGGAACATTCTAACACCTTGCTTAAAGTTAGGAAAACAATTACACCTTTGCCTCCCAATTTATCCATTAGACAAACACAAGTGGAAAATAAAAATAAAGGAATAGTGGCACTTTAAGGGGGTTATTTACTAAAACTACACTTTTTCTCACCTTTTAAAAACTAAAAACGTCAAAATTTCAAAACCCGAACCCCCTTAATTTACCGATATTTTTTCTCAAAAACATTGGTGTGAAAAAACGTAACAAAATTTAGGGTCCGCAACCCCAAACGTTAAAGAAGTATGAAGGCATAAAACATGTTCCAAAAGTTAAAGCGACCATCTGCCATTAACTTTTACATGATTTTGTCAGGTTTTAGTTGGAGTATTTTTGGATTTGAATTGCTTTGGGGTATAATAAATCTCTAAAAATCCTTTTTTTTCCTATGAAAGGTTTTATTATTGAGTTTTATAATATAGGATTTACTGTATATGTATCCAAGGCAATTTGTAATACAGAGACCTACAGCACGTGATTAGAGTTGTACAGTAAAAGCAGTGGTATTTGGTGACACCTTGTTTGACAGTTTTCTAAATATATCACTCCTCTGGGTGCTATTCACAGGATCTCAGTGTCTGGGTCTTGTCTTACACACACATCAGCACCCCAGGCAGGATAATAGCTGTAACCTCCTGACCTCCCTCATACAGACTTTGTATCCAGACAGAATAGAAGGAAGCACAGGGGACAGCTCAGCAAGGTGAGTTCCCAAATAATGCCCAGATATGAAGAACAAGTACATAACACAAACTATACACAAATCATGACAGAATGTATAGAGTATTTGGTATTTGTTACATAATGATACTAACCTGCAAACTGTAGAAATATCTGTGTGCATTTATCCCATTAAATATCTTCTTTATTTTTACAGGATCACAATGCATCTCTCCTTTCTCCGACAGACCTTCCATTCTGCTCATTGTCACATAAAACTGTGCTTTTCACTCTCCCCTCTATCTACTATTATTCCTTTTTTGTTTCATTTACCTACTCAATCTGCTGCCACTTCACTGTCTTTATGTCCTTCTCATTGCTACTGTGAGTCCAGATCTTTCTTTGTAAACTGCTCAGGTTTAAACCTATCATCCTTCCTAGTCATTCCCCCTCTGGATTCAGAGTTCTTGGACCTTTCAAAGTGCTCTCTGCAGTCTTCTCCTCCTCTTAACAAACTTTGGAGGCTCCAAACTTTGTTGCTGGCTCAGAACAAAATCAAAGAATTAAGTCCTTTATCCTGGAAGGGGATGGAAAGTCTACAGTTCCTTGATCTCAGTGAGAATAGGATATCTGAGTTGAACAGAGATTTTTCCAAGGGTCTTGACTTACTTATTCACCTGATATTAGCATACAATTTGCTTCACACCCTGTCGGGGCTAAGTTTCCAGTACCTACATAACCTGGAGTACCTGGACCTACAGGGAAACTTAATTACCAGCCTCCAACCTGGATTGCTAAGGCCTTTAACCAAGCTACATAATCTCCAGCTCCAAAACAACTTATTGAAGAGTTTACACAGTGATGATTTCTCTATCTTACAAAGACTAGAGCTCCTTGACCTGTCTGGGAACCAGATCCAAGATCTGCCACCTATGTTATTTACCCCACTCCATTCCCTTACCTTCCTTAGCCTACAACGGAACCAGCTGCACCACCTACATTTTCAGACAATGTGTAACTTACCAGCACGTGGGACCATACTCTTGTTGTCCCAAAATCCCTGGGAATGTGATTGTGATCTTCAACGTGTCTTTGGGAAGCTGGGCAGAGTGCACAGACTCCGCTTGCAGGATAATGAAAAGCTCCGTTGTGCAGAGCCATCACAACTAAAGGAAAGAGCCCTCACTTCTTTAGACACAGGCCTGTGTGTTGCAGAGACAGTCACTGTGCTGGTCATCTCCTTGACTGTAATTGTAACTGTGATTGGAGCCATTGTTACAGCAAAGAGAAGTCGCAAAAAAGGTCACAGGACCTCCGAACATGAAATCTGCACACAGAACTGAAGGTAGATTATAAAAGGGGATATTAACAAGGAAAGCACTAGATATTTCCAGTTAGCTTTCAAAATGCAAATAGCTTGCACATAGACACCCACTGATGGTACAAAAGGGGCATGCAGATAAAAAAGACCTACAGTAACTGCTGGATTGTTCCATTACTATTAATTTTACTGTATTTAAGACTATGTTTTTATATATCTGTAACCTTGTTATGGGCTAACAGAATCTTGTCAAGTGTTAGACCCCAAAGGGTAGCTTGAACCAAAAAAATCCCAAAACTGTGTTATATGTGCTTTTTGGTTTGTGTTAAATGATGGATAAAACTTACAGGGCACTTGTTTCTGGGGTGTAGCTGCTATTAGGTGCAATGTGCAGAATGCAGTGCTGTGGACACAACTGAGCCTTGTGCTTAATACCTGCCATAGGCTTGGGCACTTCCAAGTTTGGATGTCTAAATCATATGCAAGCTAGGGTGGTGTCCAAGGGGATGCCCACATGCCACCCACCCCATAACTTACAAGTACAGTACAAACATACACACCTAAATGTCAGTATAAAAGCGCAAAAAAAAATGGCACCTTCTCCACAGAGAGATCTATAGACTCTATAGCACTTGGCGCTCGGTAAGCGACATAGAATCTATGTTGGTGGCAGTTAAAAGACCTTAGATAGGTGCTGCAGTCACCCTCGTACCTTTGTAATAGTACATTTGTAAGGCCACTATGAAGGCACACACCCATGTACCATCCAAATAAACACCATTAACAATTGCAAAGCTTTGCATTTTCAAAATTGGGCACAAATATTTTTTCCTGATGCAGCAGTTACAATAGGATAAACATAGTGATTTGTTCGTTTTTACCCTTTAGCCATGAATACTGAATCATTAATACACCCTACTGTAATCTATTTCCCCAAAACAGCAAGTATTCATTTTATTTTCACTTCTGCTGGCACCATCATTTCTACTCTACATCTACTCATTCAAGTCAGTCTTTGATGTTCAACTTATAGCTAATAATAGCGTATTGCAGAGGTTCTGTACACTTTAATTAAAAATAACTACACATTTCTCATGGTGTTAATTTGTATCCGTCTCTCAGCACCATCTCTATTATTATTATTATTATTATTATTATTATTAACACAGAGCTCACTTTCCAGCCTCGTATACTTGACATGCAATACTAAAGAACTGTCACAGATACACGGTAGGCTAACCCAATTATGGTGTGTGTGGGGTGGGGGTCTGGCCTATTCACATACTTGGGGCACAGTCCATAAACAGTGTCTCCCTAGCCTTAGGTCAACATCTGTGGTCCCTGCACTGCTGCCAGCAACCTACTCAGTAAAAACTAAAGCTGTTCAGACACAAGCTTGCCTCCCACAAGCTGTTATGGGTCAATGGGCTTTTGGTTATCACCTTAATGGAGTGTATACAGTCATATGAAAAAGTTTTGGAACCCCTCTCTTCCTGCACTTTCAACAAAAAAGATAACAGTGGTATGTCTTTCATTTCCCAGGAACATCTGAGTACTGGGGTGTTTTGACTCTCCTCTAAAGAGTGACAGCATGGGATCCTCAAAACAACTCTCAAAATATATGAAAACAAAGATTATTCAGTATCATGGTTTAGGGGAAGGATACAAAAAGCTATCTCAGAGGTTTAAAGGTCAGTTTCAACTGTCAGGAAATGGAAGGCCACAGGCACAGTTGCTGTAAAACGCAGGTCTAGCAGGCCAAGAAAAATACAGGAGCGGCATATGCAGAAAACTCTGCTGCACTCAATATGCATGTGCGGTCACTATTTCAAGAGGGGACAGAATTCTGGGGTAAGACTGTGAGGGAGGAGGCAGGGAGGGGGGCCAACGGAGGGGGGCAGTGGGGACTTAACATTGCGGGGGGTTTAGTTCTCCTTTATGTTTATGCACCAGAATTGAGGACCTGATACCCCTGCCTATGAACTGGTGAAGAGGGAAGGGGAATGAGAGGAGTGAAGTGATATCAAGGAAGTGTAGAATGGAAAGTGAAAGTAATAGCCTAAGGCATGTGGGCGGGGCAGGCGATATATGATTGACAGCTGAGATTCTTAAATATATTCATAACAGGTATGGATACTTTAATTAAAGAAGGAATTTGGGTTTTATGTTTAATTTGAAAAGGACTGTTATTATACAGTATACATGGAAATAAGAGGATAAAATTGTCAGCAGCAAGTTATTAACAAACCTGAAGTGCATGAAAACAATGGATTACCCCAACATTCAATCACCTATAGTGCTGTTCTCAAACGTGAAAAAGCATTTGATGTGTTAAAGTAAAAACAGGAATCTATTCTATGACATGCGATGCTCACATGATGACCCATAGAGAGTAACAGAAAAGTGCTGAAAAGTGGACCAATTGCGTTCTGCAATTTTAAGGAGATCATCACAGCTTCTTATTTATTCACTGACCTGTGCCATCGCTGAACAAACCGAAGGATTCTCACATATAGTGGATTTACGGTTATCATCTTAAAAGCCACACTGGTCAATCTTTTCCTTGACTTGCTACTCAACTGTTTAGAAGAGAAAACCAGCATACCCCATAGTCAGTAGGGATGTAGTGAACCGCCGACAATGTGTTCGCGAACGCCGTTCGCGAACACCGGCAAAAAATGCGAACAGTTCGCGAACAGTTCACAAACTTCGAACATCCGAAAATCGTTCGATTCGAACGATCGAAGGATTTTAATCGTTCGATCGAACGATTTCCATTCGAATCGAACGATCAAAGCCATTGGATCGAATGATTTCATTCAATCCAATGGCTTCGATCGTTCGATTCGAACGAAAATTGTTCGATTTTAGCGATAGAATGGTCGAATGATTTTGACGAGAACGCCTATTGGCGAACGTCGCGCGACGTTCGTGAACTTGCGGCGGACGCGAACAGTCGAAGTTCGCGCGAACTAGTTCGCCGGCGAACAGTTCGCTACATCCCTAATAGTCAGCTTACTAAATGTAAACAACCTTGCAATTGAACTATAGCATACTATATTCCCCTTGGAAAGGAACTATATAACTTTTTTTTTCCATAGACATAAAAACATACGCACAGATTGACCACCTGTTCATATAACATAACTCCCTCCAGGATGTCTGTAACAGCCTGAAACATACAAGGACATGGTCAGAGCCCTCAGTGATCCTACTGACATTACTTTACTCGCATATGATTAAGAGTTTGTAACACGAAACGCGTAAAACTACTTGTTGACATAATAAACCTTTTTTACTTCATTACTACTGCCTGACGGAAGATTGCTTTGATTTTGAGTGCCTGCTTCAAATTGCATTTCGGTTTATCCGTTTCCCATGCTGAGGGCTCAAGGCGATGCACCTGGGCCTCTTCCGCATTGTGGTGAGTTATTACTCTAACCTTTAGAGAACCTTTTTCTTATTAATTTCATCACACCTGTTATTCCCCCTGCACTGTTCACATTTGTAACATCTCTATTGTTCATTCCATTAAAACCCCGCACTGTTCACACCTGTAAAGTCCTGTACTGTTCACTTCTCAGGCCCAGGCTGTAAATGCCCACATTGTTCACCTGTTCACACTCATACAAATTGCTGAAGGGTCACCAGCATTGTGTCACTGTGTGTAGTACAGCACAAACGGTTCATCTTAGAGCCTTACTACCTAAGAGTCTTTAATTTCACCTGGCCATTGTTGTACAGGATCAATTTCATTTATGGTCAGATTGGGAGAAGAGGATCTGAAACCTCTGCCAGCACTGGTCTTCACTACACCCTTTTGGGGCCCCAGAACTGTCTGCTGCTTAACTGACATCGAACCTGCACGTATCAGACTTAGGGCCAGAGGAAACAAGGCGTAAAAGATTAATTTAGTTTAATTTTCATCCAAATAAGCTATTTGCACAAAAATACTTAGACCCTTAAGAAAAAAACACTAAAAAGATGATGTTATATCATGTGGCCCTAGTTTTCATAAAAAAATGTTTCCCATTTCATGAAACTGGGAAAAGCTCTGATGACTTTTCCGCCACAATTCTGAGCTTTTAGCAGATATTATAAATTACTTCTTAAGGTGGCCATACATGGATAGATCTGCTCGTTTGGCGATGACGCCAAACGAGCGGATCTCACTCCGATATGCCCACCTTGAGGTGGGCAATATCGGGCTGATCCAATCGTGGGCCCTAGGGCCCAACGATCGGATCCTAGCAAACGCAAACGGCGGTCGGATCGCGGGACTGCATCAACGAACAGATGCGCCCGCGATCCGACGGGATTTTTAATCCCATCCGATCGAGATCTGGCCGACTTTCGGCCAGATCTCGATCGGGGAAGCCCGTCGGGGGCCCCCATACACGGGCCAATAAGCTGCCGACTCGGTCTGACCTTTAGGGGCAAATTTACTAAAGGGCGAAGTGACTAACGCTGGCGAAAATTCACCAGCGTGATATCATTTCGGAGCTTTTTTCAGCTTTGCGTGGCTCTCCAATCCCCATATGAAAACTAGCTGTACAGAAAGCTGTGTAGGGGATAGAAGTTGGTACCATAGCAGCTGCCCCTCATTTCCATCTGCAGCTCACTGAAAGCAGGGGGCCCAGTAATAAGTGCAGAACTATGCCCCCCACCCAAGAGACCCAAAATCAACAATGATATCTGGACACAGGGCAGGGTGATAGCACAATCTTGGGTAGAGTTACAGAGCAGGGTGACATTGTAACCATTAAGATGTTGTACCATGTCAGCCATTGAAAAATTGCAGAAAATCTTTAGTGATACCTTTTATTGATGAAGGGGCTTGTGTACTCTGAAAGCTTGCAATTGTTACTTATTCAGTTAGCCAATAAAATGTATCACCAAACTTTGCATTTTCTGCAATTGTAAGCGATCCAGGGCAGGGTGACATTTTTACCATTGGGAGAGATAGAGGCCAGGATGGGCTGATTCACATGGGAAGATACACAGGGCAGAGTAACAGAATGTACAGGGCAAGAGAAGGAGAAGTAGCAATCTACCCAGGCAGGTAGAAACTGAGGTAAAGGAGTATGAAGATGTACAGAGAGACTTGCACCCAGCTCAGTCCAATGTCAATAAGCCAGAGAAAGCAGAGTTCGTAAAAATAGAGAAGAAATGTGCTATAACAGTGTCAAGATAGCACTGAGGGAGAGGATGTGGATAAACTTCCAGAAAAGTATACACGAACAGATGGTCGGCACTCCGATAAGAAACAGGCTTTTTATTGCTGGGCACTGTGGAAATACATAGGCCTTACGCGTTTCGGGAACACCTTCCCTTAGTCATAGGCTTACAAAGTGAATCGAAAAAACATAATTGTAATTGTATGTAATTTCCAAGGTCGAAAGGGGTCTCTTTCTTTTTACCCCCTTCTGCTCCTCTTTTGTTTTATACATTTTAGCAGAGTGTGGTTGTTTTTATTAATACAAAAAATAATATAGCAATCGAAGATGTGCATTTTTAACTGTAACAATCCAGACAACCAATAGGGGTCGCTGGAGACCTATTGTATATAAAGCAAATTTTCGATTCACTTTGTAAGCCTATGATTAAGGGAAGGTGTTCCCGAAACGCGTAAGGCCTATGTATTTCCACAGTGCCCAGCAATAAAAAGCCTGTTTCTTATCGGAGTGCCGTCCATCTGTTTGTGTATACATTTGTGGCAGTGGGGACACTGTGGACTGAGCACCCAACATCACAGGGAAGCAGCTAAGTGGTGGTGAGTTGAATCGGTCCTAATTTGTGTCATTTAACTTCCAGAAAACCTATGCATGAGAGAGTATGTTGTGATATGTGATTATATGGCCACAGATGACATACAGGTATGGACACAAAAACATGCCATGTAAAATCAAGTGTAGCACACAGGTAATGTGTGGAGTAATGCTAAAAGGGAAATATTGACAAATACAAGAGTCCTCAGCACTCAATAAATGATCAATATATTTAAGACATTGAGACATTTTGTGCATACTGCTACTGAAAAATGCCTTTAAACAAAACAGGGATTGTTTGTCCATATATTGCAATATATTTAAGCTGGCCAACTACGTCAAAGTCATCCCATATCTGGCCAGTCCTATGCCAGGGAAATATTACCAAATAAGGTTTTAAATATGTTGAGGAAATGTTTACACTGTATGTAAGTTATTAAAATACAGAGTAATTTTTGAGTCATTCCCAAGCTTTCCTTTCAGCCAGCCTCTGCCTCTCTATCCTTTTTTCTTTTTATAGTCATTGGATGTTGATTTTACAGAATTGTGGGCAAGTAAGAAAGCTGTGACACCTCTTAGGGCAGGACTACATGAAGCGCTTGGACCCAACACGTCGCAATGCGACTAAACGCATGCGACGTGTTGGATTTGGATGTTTTACATAAAACAGAAGTGAAGGAGAAATCGCATGTTACAACTTCATTGATCTGACGGTCGAATGAAAACGGGGCTGTCCAAGCGCGTCATTTAGTCCTGCCCCTACTCAGCACGCACAAGCACATAGTATATTGTCACTAGCAACCACGTGGTGACAGGCAGCTGACCACAGTTCTATTAAATTATTGTAGCAATAGAATGAATTACTTATGCATACAATCATATGAAGACATGATTGAAATTAATAGAAATCCAATGCGAAGTGGCAGCAAGGTGTTAAACACTTTTTCCAGTTGAGTTGTTTTCAGATTGTTCACCATAAACAAAGACTTTTTTCAATTGCTTGCCATATTTTATTCTTTATAACCGTTTTTCCAAAATATAAGTTTAAAGTTTAGTGTTCCTGCCTCTAGGGTTTCAGTTTGGCAGCTCAGTGACAGGGACAAAGATAAGAAATGTATCAACTAAATGTATCCATTTAAAATAGTGATAGAGTCGGTGACCCCCCTCCCAGAACCACTTGAGAAAGTAAAAAAATTAAACGTTACCCTTCAATATTAGAAAAACATTCACCAATAGTAAGTAATTAGGGAAAAAGTCTTTATTGCTGGTGAACAATCTGAAACCATCTGAACTGAAAAAAGTGTATGAAGGTGAACAACCCCTTTAAAAACATATATTAATAGCAAAAATTGTAAGATTTAATGCCTGATTTTTTAAGATTTAATCCCTAGTTTTATAATGCAAAATCAAAGCTTCTATGAATTCTCTGATTATAAACATACCTGTAGTTAAAATGCCAAGATGGGGACAGTTTGACAAATCAGTATTCTGCATGAGTAATGCAGTTAGATATTTGTATATTCTATATGCCCTGTGAAACTTTCTCTGACATTGCCTTTACCATTTGAAAAAACCAAGACACTATAACTGCTGAACCAAATCTAAGCACAGGTTATAGCTTTTCCGTTATTCAGTAACATGTAAGAAAACCTGCATGCTGCTAACATTTAATTTAGCACAATCATTTTCACAAGCTGACTTGTATAAAAGTACAGTGTGCTTGTTCATGTGCAGGTATTGCCAGTGCAGTGCACCAATGCATGCATGCATGCCACCCTGTATGTAAGACAAAAGGAGTTCAGCTGTTGAATACTAATCATTTGAAAGTATAGTTGGTGGAACAGACCAAGGTAGACACAGAGCTTTGCTGCAAAAAAATCCTTTTATTGACAATATGTTTCGAGCAAATATGCCCTTTGTCAAGTGTTGACACTTGACAAAGGGCATTTTTGCTCGAAACATGTTGTGTCAATAAAAGGATTTTTTTGCAGCAAAGCTCTGCGTCTACCTTGGTCTGTTCCACCAACTATACTTTCAATTGATTGCCAGTACCAAGGACGAGGTACAGGAACTGACCACAAAGGTTATAAAAATAGAGGGGAGAAATACCACATCCAGTGGAAACAAAGAAGCTTCCAAGAATACTAATCATTATTATGATTATTAGGCACCCTTGGCACAGTTAGTTTCCTTTTTTCCCCTTGGCTGGCATTAGTATGTTCTTGTACAGCCCATTGGAATCACCAAATGTCTGTCCATATGTTACTTATAAGCAGGTTATCTCCATGTCATCATTTACAATTACTTTGAAAGTATCACATGGTATATATTATCAGTGTGGGGTGCAGGCCTAGATGTGAGAAAAAGCACTTGAAAGTTGCTTGCACCTCAGTGCTTTAAATGTTGCTTTCACTCCGCTCCTGTGTAACACCCGGGACACATATTCCTTCTCTTATCTTGTTTTTCACCAGTCACCCCTACAGATGCCCCATATGGCACCCACTTGCTACACTGTATATATTTTTCCACTTTTCTGTTCTAAAGATACATGAGACCGCTTGAGGACAACATGGCATCAGCAGGGTCCTTATTTAACTCAATAAGTTACTGCCTTACTTCTAAACATTTATTATAAGGATCTTATTGACAAATACAACTGCAGTGGGACCGATGTTTTTTTTTTTTTACAGCATTTTCTCCCAGAATTCCTGCAACATTGGAGGCACCTGTGAAAAACATTGTGCTGCTACTCACTTGCAATTTGTGTGTCACAGAGAGTATTTTTGTAACTGAATTTGTGTGCAAATAGTGTCGCTTCCGGCACATGGCATCAGTAATGCTGTAAGTAAGTTAGTTCTGTGCGTAGGTGAAGTATTCTAATGGAACCCTAGAAATACCACCTCCTCAAGGCAGGCGTTTCTTTCAGGACTCCCTTGCATAATTGTGCTCAGTACTTTGCACCAAACAAGCCAAATATGTGCACTGGTGCAACATGCGAGTTATAAGGAGATTATGTAGCAGCAAAATATCTCGGAATTTTATGTGTTCAGTTGTGCAACCATTTTAGTGGGATTTGGCTACATTTTATTTCCTTGTCAAGTGTGTTTTTATCCTTTGTAATAGACTTAGAAATGTAAAAGTTACAGTTTTCATAGTGATACTTCATATTTTTCATTCATTTCTGTTTGGTGTAAATGCCTTTTCACCCTCTCATACCTTTTCCATAAAATATGCTGCAGGCCTTTTGCAACAAGAGAGTTTTTTTGCCAAACCTAAACCTAAATACCTACTGCAGCCGAGGATTGTTTGTCTGAGCCTTGCATCTAGTTACATCTAAATCTAAAGACACTACAGATTGCAGAGCTAGAGATGAGGACCATTTTTAGTAGGGATGCACCGAATCCACTATTTTGGATTTGGCCGAACCCCCAAATCCTTTATGAAAGATTCGGCCAAATACCAAACCAAATCCTAATTTGTTTATGCAAATTAGTGGTGGGAAGGGGAAACCATTTTTTACTTCCTTGTTTTGTGACAAAAAGTCACACGATTTCCCTCTCCACCCCTAATTTGCATATGCAAATTAGGATTCGGATTCGGCCAGGCAGAAGGATTCAGCTGAATCCGAATCCTGCTGAAAAAGGCCGAATCCTGGATTCGGTGCATCCCTAATTTTTAGTAACTTGCATTAACATACTAGCCATGTTGCATATAGTTATCTTAGTGTATCGCCACAGTGAATGAACAGTGATTTCACATTTCAGATGGCCTGTTGCATGGATTTACAGCTTGGTTTAGTGTTCAGTTTCAAAGGAGAAGGACAGCTGAAACTTAACACTGGTCCTTTTAGTCCATGAGTAGTTAGCCTATTTCCGTTTAATAAATCATTACTAAAAACCCTTGTTGCAATAAGACTCTCTCCTTTTGTTGCTTTCTCAATGCCACTACATTATTCTGTTGAAAGCCAAATTGTACCCTAATTGCGTAAAAAATATTCACTGGAGTATAAGTATCTTTTACAGCCAACTTTTAACTTTTACCATAAGATCATTCATCCCTCAATATTATTTTCTGAACCCAGGCTCACTCAATGGAAGCATACACTCTCTGTGCTTGATGAGCCACTCCAGGTTCAGAAATGAGACAAGATAAGTGGATCTGTGGTGTTTCAAAGGAATTCAGATTTAAGGCGTCATTTGTTTATGACATTGAGCTGGAGCAGCGGAGAGCTCAAAATGCAAGAAGTGCAGAAGCAGCATTTGCTCATGAATCATTCTTGCCAATCATCATCATTAATTATGTGTCTCTCTATTAGGTTGTTTGCAAGTTATTTCCGATCTGGAGATGAAGCATTTTCTGCAGTTGTGATGGTGGTTGGTCTCATGTCCTACCCCTTACCATAAAAAAAAAACGTTGAGCAATAATAATTTCATTTCTAAAACTCACAAGTTCCTCTTATGGGGAAAGGAATAATATTGCAGTTGGCCTTAAAAACCTTACCTCATGAGACAGGTATCGTGCCTTTCTATGTGAACACAACCCACGTGCTACAAAAAGAAATTTTAAAATATTTAATGTGCTTTTTATCTTTTTTATAATTCCCCCAGGTAATTGTTGGTCTCCAGGGCGCTAAATGCATTTTTCCATTTCATTTTTTGATATAAAAAAAAGTTTTTAAAATTGATATGGCCCTGTTTTTTTCTCAGAACCAATGGGAAAGTTCGAGCATGATGTACTAAATAAATTACACGGCTTCTGTACATAATTACATTCCTTTCAGTAAAAGGGTGCTCACTCTCGGCTGGTGCACACACTTTGGAAACGTTTAAGTCCAACAACTTGGCTCAGAGTGGATACACCTCTATTGTGTATATAAAAATCCAAGGTAATTAGGTGCAACAGTTCCAGAGATTCACATTATTGCATGAAGTTGGGCTCTGTAGGACACAAGATGCAGAACAACTGCACAGAGACAGCAGCGGCTGGTATGGGGGAAGCTACATCCAGTGTCACAGTAAACAACAACAGTAAGTGACCTATAGATACATTCTGACGTAGATTATTGGCAAGAAGAAAAGGGTCCTCCTTCATTGTGCCTAGCAGCAGTCATCCTAGGTAATGAGAATATAGCTGCTGCACATTGTCTCTGAAGAAGATAGCAGCATGCTAGCACCTTGCAGAGTAGAAGCAGTCATTAGAATCCTTCTGTACCTTCTTCATTGCCTAGTGTGTCAGTGGTTAAGGCATGAAGCAATCAAAATCAACTCACATGTTGTAGGCAACATAAATAGGATCCAGCTGATCAGCCAGAAACCCATCTCGTAAATGCATACGCTGCTTCTCTCCACGAGAATTAATTGGGATGACACCAGGATCCACAATCACCACTACTCCCACAATAAGGTAATGCTCCTCCAAAACGACATTGGTCACCAACGCCACCAGATCTAGTGCTTCTTGTTCTGATGCATCAAGTTCCAGTACAACTACCAGCAGATTTGTCCATGTGAAGACAGCACTGATGAAAGAGAAAGAACATTAAGGGGGGTTATTTATCCAAATCAGATTTTTTCCAATTTTTTAAGTAAAAAAAAGTCAGACCAAACTAGAATCCACAATTTGACCGTACTTATTATTGGAAAAACTTCATAAAATCGCTTCCAAAACAAATTGAAAATTCAGGATTTTATGAATATACAGAATTTTTCCGGTTTTATGTCCAAAACTCTTAGAATTTTTTTGTTAAGTCGCTCGAAACCCCCTGATTTTTTTGGATTTTTGGCCGAAATTCATATCTTCATATTTGAAATGGGACCTTTGCCATTGACTTCTACAGGCACCTGACAGTAGAGTCCTGTGCGGAACCAATTTGTTAAACCCGACCCGCACCCCGCATATTTACCTACTTGGACCCGCTACCTGACCCACAAGTACCTTATCCGCAACCCGATCCGAGAACTGCTGACCATCAAGAAACAGGAAGTGCTGTCATTGTAAACCAGACGTGACATCATTGGAAGTGATCAGAAAAAAAGGAGTAAAATTTGCTATTGAGAAGACCCGTGACACGCAAACCCGGAGAACTGCCGACCCGCGTCTATACCCACTCCCGAAACTCCTACCGGCAACCCACAGGGTACCGCCGTTTTTTGCGGGTAATCTGCGGGTACCCGCCACGCTGCAGGACTCTACCCGAATAAAAAGTTAAAAAATTCTAATTTAACATATCCAAAAAGTAAAGTCGTTTTGGATTTTTTTTTGGTGGGCCTTTTCTAGGCAGCAGCTTAGTTCTCAGCTAGATTTCTTTTTTTTTTTTTTTTTAATTCTTTATTTACGTTTTCTTTCATTTTTTTTTGATAGAATGACAAAACATACAAAAGTAGGACGTATACAAAAAGAAATGTCCTAAATGTTGCTTGATTTAAGATTACATTTGTATTATAAAACATGTTTATACAGAAGATACCTATAACAAAAGATATAGGACCGAGAGGAAAAGGAAAAGAAAAAAAAAGAGAAGAGGAAAAAAAAAAAAAAAAAAAAGGGAGGGGGTGCCTTGTAAGATTTCCCCAGCATAGGCTCCATAATGTCAGTCATGAAAACTTTAAAGCAATGGTATGCTGCGAGTTCTGCCCACTTTTTTCTAGTTACCAAAGCATTAAGGCAAGGCACTCAAAACAGACCCCGATAATTAGGGCAATGGGGTTTTGTTGCCCTCAGGTGATAAATGAGCCCAATATATATATGAATTGCAATGCTTTGAAATCATCTTTTCAGAGCAAGGTGAACGTTATAGTTTATCTACCAGATTATTTAACTCACCACTCAGCAATGTTTTTGTGCGCTCGAATGACAGATGTTTCTATGTCGATTGGGTGGTATCTCATGCCACGTAACTCCAAAGTCTCATCCAAGGAACCCACCACATACAGAGCATCGTGCCTCTCTGTGGAAAGATTGCAGTATTAGGTCATTACTGTGACACTTTGCATTATGCAGTGATCTAACAAAAGTCCTGCCATTTTACCTCCACTTGCATCAGTCAGCTCTGTTCTTCGAAGAAAGCCAAGATATCCTGTACGTGCCCACACAGTCTGAGTATCACCAAAGCTCAGCCGTGCATTAAAGTGATCAGCGTGCAGAGCCTCCTCTCCGTACACAGTGTAATAACCATTAGCATTGTGTGGGCTGCTTGTCCAAATCTATAGAGTGTAAACCAAAGGAAGCATTCTTTTAATTTCTAGAGTGACCTTTACCCTTGCATGAAAAAATATTAGTCTTCTCTGATACGTTTGTGCCCAATAATTCTCTGTATAGGAACACTGATTGAACCATGGGGCAACTATATAGAAACCACATACCTCTCCCAAGTGAGTGTCTCCAAGTGGTCCTTTGGTTTCAGTGTGTGCAATGATAACTTTAACACCAGGAAGAATCTGTGGGATTGGAAATGTTAGAAAAAGGAAAAGGCATGCTTATCCACATAAGAAAAAATAAAACATAGTACATGAAGTTTCAAAAACGACTGTAAGTTATTATTTTTAACAATATAAAGTGCCAAGTCCTTCTGTGCTGTACAATATAAGAGGGTATACATTAAAACAGTGATACAAGGGCTTATTCACGAAGACATAATAAATTACACCAGTGCAGTTGCCTATTGCAACCAGATTGCTATCGGCAACTGCCCTGATGTAAATTAGCAAAATGATCTCTACAGCCTAAGTAGGTAAATCAGGACTTGCTCATCTTACAGCTTAAGGCTAGTGGCATAAGGTTGTTCATTGGCTTTTCTACAAATGTGAAGAGGTGCATCGACAGGCATGGTGTCAGACCTGTGGGCACACACACATGAACCTGATTTTAGCACTTTTGCATGCAAATACACTCATTGTGTGCACTCATAGGGGAGTGTATCTGCTTTTCTTCACCTAAGTAAAAAACCCAATGAACAGCCCTGTGTGCCACTAGCCTAACAGAAAAAAAGACAAGGTGTACATCTGAAGTCAGGAAACGGAGGTATGTGTGTATTTTGGCAGGTGGCACTTGCTAGCTAGTGTAACATGAATGAGGGCAAAGGATGTGAACTAACTAAGCATCACAAAAAATTAAAAAGGACAGGTCAAATGATATTTACTTGGGGTGCCAATATGTTAGGGATGGCACAGAGAAATTACTGACGCATCAAATACAGTGTAATTATGGTCAATGTTCTTCAGTCAGCATAAGTTTAGACTGAAGGACATAATTATTGGTTGGGAGTAAGGTTCAGAGATGAACTGCACATAAATGAAATGCTTTGCACTGAACATCCATGAACTGTTTTAAACACAGAATAATGTAGTAGAGGAAGAGAGTTTGGTGAAGCGTAGGAGTATGGAAGTTGCATTCATTATAAACTAAAATGGTGATAGTCTGTGTAGTAGATGACCAGTCAACAGCATTATGGTTGTCATTGAGGCTTTTTTGTTGGCACAAATTAAAGTGAAATTATTTATTTGTAGATTGGATATGAAAAGATGGGAAAACCCATAAGCCCTTCAAATGTTGCTTACCTTCCCAGATTCCATCAGTGGAAGACTGTGTGGCGACCCCCTCTCAACTAAGCGAACCCTAGAAAACATGTTCAAGGTCAGAATAAAAAAGTACATCAGGAGGTAGCATATCTGTAAGATGGGGAAGTTGTATTTACCGATCATGGCGCAGGGCTCGCATATCTACATATACAGTGGTTGGGTCAGGACCAGCAGTACCCTGAGAAACAGGAAGTAAATTAATATTTCTTAGGAAAAAATAGGCAAACATAAGAAAAACTACAGGTAGGAGCAGGAGCTACCATGCAAGATGACAAGCAGTGCAGACAAGACAATTCTACAAGCGCAGTATGTTAAGTCATGCCCTACTGAGCTACCCTTTGAGAGCTGACCCCTCTGGTACCCATGCTACTGCATTAACATAAATCCAACAACACAACCATTTCAACTGCCCACCCTACCATTTCAAATTGAACTAACATCGAAATGCTGGCTTCTGTGGACATAAAACCGGTGAGGCGACACTGTGCAGTGCACTATATGTTTATACTGCTGAGAAATGTATAGTTATATTAGTTCCTAAATTCCAGCCTTGTTACACTGATCATTCATTACACTGTGCAAGCAAAACATCTAACAACAAACATACCATACACTCGTGAAAGAGCATTACACCTTACTCTTGATTCACATTCAGAAAAAAATGTATCATTATTTGCATAAAAAGGAAGCAAAAAATAAATCCTTATCAGGAATCACCAACCTCTCTCCGGGGACACATCTGAAACAACCAACAAGGTCATAATGAGAACAAACTCTGCTCACAGCATTCACAGAAATCTCGCTGTCTTAGAACACCACCAAGAAAACTTTATAAAACAATAACCCTCTCAAAGAGCTAGCACCAAAGAACCTTATGCTAATTTCATAACACACATTCTGAAAAGTAGTAGCCTTCCCAACTGATTCTCTATGGTAACGGTTTTCTAAGCTAAAACACCAATTTACAACTTCGAGGCAAGCTAAGAGCAAAGCGTATGTTGGTTGAGTTAACACACACTCATGCATACACCATACCTGGTCAGCAAGCTTGCCCAGTCTGTTGGGCTGAAAGAGGAACCACAAAGAGAAGTGAGAGACAAAGCAGGACGAAAGCATGAGTGGGAATACACATGAGTAGAGAATAAGGATATAACCACATATATATCTCACATAACCAGCACATAATGGAACATGTAGCACTCACATGACCTGCTCCTCTCAGTTCTGAACATGCCAAAGTTAATGAAATCCATATTGCAGTTCACTCACCTGTAAACAAATGGCCACGTTGACTCTGCAGCCAAATGTCGTACTGACAGCCCTGGTGGAAAGCCCCAGGTCTTTGAACAATTTCGAGAAGGACTGAGCAAGAGAAATACGTGGGCGCTCCTCTGCTACTACCATGCATGTGCGTACACAGGAAAGATTCACACCTCGAGACTGTAAAAAAGGCAATGAAGATGGTCAAATACATTATATGGAAAATGGTGTGAAAACGGATGATGGAGTCAGAACAGACAAGGAAAAGACTAAGATAACGCAGTGGAGGAAATACATTTAAGCAATAAAGGGTAGAGAAAAAAAATACAGATCCTTACCCTCAAGGTACCAGTCTGTGTTCCTAGGCCTCTGGTGCACATTTCCATAACAGAGTAAGAGCAGAAAGTGACACGTACTTTGTATTGACTAACAGCACTCAGCCATAGGGAGGCATTGCTCTCCAACTCCAATGGGGGCACCAAAATAGACTGGTGTCCGGAATATACACTGTTTAAAAAAGGAACTAATTGGTACCAGGGTAAAGAGAAAAGGAATTTCCACATAACAATACAAATGAATTTACCTGCACAGGCACCAGAGAGCAAAGCCTAAACCACAGTATGGATCCAGACAGATCGCTATCTGACGTGAAGGATACAGTTCACACTGTAGCTTAATGGAGCGGCATAAGGCACTGCATGCTGAATGGGACATCTGGAGGGAACAATGACACAGGATAAAAAATCCAAAGGGGCAGGTAAATTAGTAATGTGCAAAGGCTAAGAGGGATAGCATAAAAACTGGAGAGGTTCTACCAGCTACTGTCATTTTAAATAAGCTGCCCTAAAAAATGGTGAAGTGATATACCTGGAGATAAAATGAGAATGTTTGTGACAAAGATTTGGTGTGATTTTAGGAAAGATTCCTACTTACTTCCACTGAGGTTGAAAGTTCACAACGGGTTTAAGTTAACAGAATCCAAATATTTTATACCTTATGACTTTACACCACTGGGCAACTATGGACTAAAAAGTCCATAGTTCGACTAAGTGAAACTTTGTTTTGTATGCTTCATTTGTTTGCGGGACAAACGAAGATTGCTGAATTAGATTCGGTTCAAGAATGGGAGGAAGTAAGTAGATAGGTTGTACAATATAAAACATGTTTCTAATATAGTTAGTTGGCCAAAAATGTAATGTATAAAAGTTGGAGTGACTGGATGTCTAACATAACAGAACACTACTTCCTGCTTTGCAGCTCTCTTGGATTCCACTGATTGGTTACCTGGCAGTAACCAATCAGTGACTTGAGGGGGGCACATGGGTCATAACTGCTTTTTAATCTAAGATGAATTCTGAGGATCAATTGTAAACTCCCTTAAAGTCGTTGACTAACTCAGAGTTAGAGAGCTGAAAAGCAGGATGTTGTATACTGTTCTTTTTTGTTAGACACCGTCACTCCAGCCTTTATAGATTACATTTTTGGCTAACTAACTATATTAGAAACATTTTTTTATTTTGCACAACCTATCTATTTACCCAGTTTTTATTTTTACACTGAACTCTTCCTTTAATACCAATGGTATATAATAGACACAGGATACTGTGTATATCCCGTTATCCAATAATTAACCAATAAAATGTTTAATTTCATTATTCTAAAGATGACATTTTATCTCATGGATTATAGCAGTGTTTCTTGAACCATGGAACAAGCTTGCTTACAAATCTAACCTGAGTAAACTTAAAAGGCACTGGCTACTGCAAACTCTATTGAACCAAAAGCATTTTTTTAATGAAACAACTATGCACCTTTAATATTTCAGTTGGCATATTTTGCAGTAAGCTTTCTCAGTTATAAGGCGTTTATAAAAAAAAATAGTCGATAACCCCTTGGCTACAGGACATGCCAAACGGAGTTTCTGCTTAACAGTCTATTGCATATAAAGTTGGTGCATGTCCTCTATCAAAAAATATATGTGCAGTAGTTTAAAAATCTATAGGCACAAATGTAGTCTCACAGTCATGAACTGATTTACCTTCAGCCCATGGGAAAAGGCCTTATTTTCTATGAGCTGCACAAAAGGCATGGTAGTCTCTGATGTTATATGGAAATCTAACCAATGCAGGGGTAAATGGTAATTCCACAGTCAATATAGACAAAGCAATACCAACTGTGACTTCACTAAAGAAATAGAGGCCTTTGCAAGAGAATAACGGATGAAGATGGGTAATAGATCAAGAGAACAACAAATCTTGCACACCAGTGATAACACATGAGCTCCCTGTAGCACTGTGCCCCCTGTAGTTACATGACTGCTTGCACACCAAATTGTTAGTATTTTGTGGTATGGTGTACAAATTCCTTGGATACCAAGAATCTCTTTACAGAACAGATGATAAGAATCACACATGGACCAAGCTGATTTCTTTTAAGTGCAAATTTAATGATGGATTTGCAAGACTTATTAATATGGTTGGTGTGTGTGCAATTCCAATCTTCTGCAGCCAATAAATGGTACAAAGATGGTAGATGGTACAAAGTTATTTCCATACCTTTACTCCTGCTAATATTCCTGTAGTTGACACACTGAAATCCAGATATGCCAGAGTTTCTGGTGAGGCTGGCCTGAAAACACGCAATACTTTTTTCTTTGGCATGTCCTCTAATGGCACAAAGGAAAAAGTAAAGTATTTTTAAAATATTCCTTATATTTTTGTTAAATGCAGATATTAAGAAGTGAATGTTGAATTTATTTTTCTCTTACGTCCTGAGGGACACAAATACAAGGGTTAAATCCCCTCCCATCAGGAACAGAACACAGAAAGATTACTTGAATCCTTCCTTCTATATAATCCCATTCTACCACCAGGTACATTTTTATTGTGTCCTTGTAATAGTCAGGAGGTTGGACAGAGGCATCCAGTGAGGACAGGGCCAGACTGGGAATAAAAAGTAGCCCTGGCAAAAAAGAAAAGCGGCCCACATAGATGTATGTACATTTACAGTAATAAAAGTTGTAGGACAAAGGTGGTGACACAGTCCTGTTAAAATCAGAACGTCACTGCCTCTTTAAAGTTATTATGGGTAACTAACCTTTTGGAGCAGCCACTAAGTATTTACCATCTCCCTTTATATGTGACTAAATTACACAGTACTGTACTAGTTCACTGACATATACTGTGTATTAAGAAGAGTAGCACAACACAAGAACTGTCTGTATTCATCTTTTGGGTCAGAGCTAATCAACTTGTGGCCCTCAACTGTGATTCTTAAAACAGCACAGTAGGATTAAAACACATTGAAACTAGAAAATAGTGGTTATTAAACAATAGGTGCATATTTATAGGCCCAAAGTAAAACTCATAGGAAGCAGCAAAAAAAGTCCTAATGAAGCAGCAAAGGAATAAAAAGATAAACAATCATCTAAGCTGAGCTTTTACCTTCTGTTAAGAAGATGTAGAAATTTAGTTACTGGTCCTGCTCTGCTTTCCGTCTCCTATGCGCCCCACCTTCTTGTGAGTAGCCCAGGCTGGGAAACTATGATACATTGAAACAAGAGGGCTGGGGATTTCCCAGCTCAGAATAGATACTGCTCTTCTAAAAATCATTTCAGCTGAATCTGTTGCTTTCCCCTGGCCCAGCCTGCCGATCTTAAAGCATTGATCCTTCCAAAGCCTTGTCTTGTTACAGCTTGCCGCTTTGAGAAATGAACATGTGCCTTAAGTTTGCCTTCTCACTCCTACCTGTCCAGCTTCTTATCAGTAGGTTAGTGATAGAACTGTGCTACAAGCATGAATGGCAGCAGTCCTTTTACATTTCATGGAGAACGGCCCATGGGGCATTTGCCCGAACTGACAGATAGCCAGTCCGGGCCTGAATGAGGACCATCACAACCATTCTTTAGCCGGGGTTACCTCTGGCACATGAGGTAGTCAGTGTTGGTCTTGTTGTTCCAGCCCCCACTCAGGGAAGTTCTGTCAGCCTCCACTAGGGGAAGCAAGTGCTCGGATATTTCAGTCTTCAGGTGGTCGTAGGACATAGGACTGCCCACTGTGGTACGGCTTCAGGCCACGGGGAAGAACATAAAAGCTTATCTAGCATTTCACTGTTACCTGATTGCTACTATGATCAAGGTAGGAATCTCCTGACCCCCATCCCTAAAGCAATATATTTAGATGGGGGGCAGCCAAGATTCCCCAGATCTCGGCAATACATATATTTTGGTTGCCAACATCTGGACCCAACAGAGAGGCAAGTGAACGTCAATGTTTTCAACTCCCATCACCATCACTCAGCGGTGTCAGCCAGATTTTGACCTCATGGTATCATTGTCACAAAAGGAAAGCTGACAGATTCATTGTGAAGTTGAAGGATCCCCTGCTCCTTTATGAACAGCTGCTCTGACAAATTGATGGCGCAGCAATTGAGACCTCTGTTTTGACTGGGCAGGGGTCGTCTTTTCGTCTAATTTTTTCCTTCAAAGGCTTACTCCATTCACATTGAGGCCCACTGTGCTCGGGCAATCAGTTCCTTATAGGCATGCAGAAACATAGCCTATGCTGAACAAGTGTGCAAGGTGGCAGAGTTGGTCTTATGTGAACACCTCTACTAAGTTTTATTGTTTTGATATCTTTGTCTCCACTAAGGTGACTTTTGGAGGTTATGTTATTAGCTAGATTTTGTGTGGTTCTTTAAATATAACCTATGTACCTAGTGGTAGAAGGTGATCATATAGAAGGTAGGATTTCAAGTCATTTCTTGCCTGCTGAGGGGATTTAACACCATGATTTCTGTGTCCCCCAATAGTACTAAAGAGAAAAGGATGTAACAGTGAGTAAATAAATTCACATTTTCTTTTTGCTTTCTGTTTGTAGCTTAATTATTTGCCATTGTCTTATGTTGGCTGGTCATTGCCTTCATTATTAGCTCACATAGCGGTTTCATTATGTCACAATCGCCTAACAAAAAAAGACAGGAAAATGAATGTTCTAGCAGACAAACGATGCTGTAAATGGAAAGTTACAGATTTACACATAACCTTTAAAGTGGAGTAACATAACGTTCTGCCACCCTATTATATTTTATTATATATTATATACCCTGTATTATTAGGTCACAGTGGTACCGGAATAACAATTTCCTGCTCCCAGTTCATAGTGATATTTTAATTGTCATTAACAAGGCTAATGCAATACACATGATCCTTCCAGAAAAAGGACAGGCCTTTCCTTACCTGTGTCCAAAATACTTGGCCATGTTTTAATGTCCACAGCTGCAGCTGCCTCCTTAGACTTCAGAAGTCGCATTATTGCTTGCGTTGTAAGGATACAAGATGATTTACTAACCTAACCATAAAAGTAAAACACAAATAACTGTTTATAGCACACTGAACACATGGTTGGTGGAAATAGGGGGGGGGGAGACGCACAATAGAAAGACAACATATAGATTACAGAAGGCATCATAATGTATTTTTAGGTCTACAGGGCCTTTCTACTGCTGCATTATAATCTAGCCATAGTGACACATATGTTGCAGTCTGTAGGCAAGCTGCACTCATACTGTTTCAAGCATTTAAGAAGACTACTGCCAGAGGAATCTACACTAAGCAGAATACAAAAAAAAAATCTGAATATACTACAGGTATGGGACCTGTTATCCAGAATGCTCAGGACCTTGGATTTTCTGGATAATGGATCTTTCTGTAATTTGCATTTTCAGATCTTAGGTGACTAGAAAATCATGTAAACATCAAATAAACCCAATAAGCTGGTTTTGCTTCCAATAAGAATTAATTATATCTTAGTTTGGATTAAGTACAAGTTTATGTTTTATTATTACAGAGAAAAGGGAAATTCCTTTTAAAAATGTGGATTATTTGGATAAAATGGAGTCCATGGGAGATGGCCTTTCCGTAATTCTGGAAAACTTGTTTCTGGATAATGGATCCCATGCCTGTAATAATCCAGTTTCAACATGGGCATTAGTAATGTGCGCCAGCAGCCAAACACATTTATATGTCACTTAGTGGGGCTGATATAGTAATAACATAGGTGTTAGATTGCACCAGTGCAATTACCCACAGCAACCAGCCAATACAAGAAGTAAATAAAAGCAACAATCTAAATGTTGGAATGTATAGTTTAACATAAGCCAAGGGATGGGGTTGCTGTTAAAAATACCTGTTGCACTAGGCCTAAAATACTCACCTCTACTATCATCTTAACAGTGGGCAGTGTGGTAGCAAGGTTTTGTGGGTGAGGAGGCCGTACAGTGATTGGGATACAGCCAGCATAAAGGCAGCCAAAAAATGTGGCTATGAGGTCAATTCCTAGAAAAGGAAATGAGCAGTCACATGTTAAAAAAAACAGAAAAATACACTGCATTGCCTATATCAGAAAGTCAAACCTGACAATGTGAACCTATGCATGCTCTTTGCACATTACACAACTACTAACACACACAAAAACAAATTCCACCATCTTCTTCTACTATAGATAAGGTGATTCTCATTTCTAACACATATTTTGCATTTTGATTATCTTACAATTTTTACCTGGAGGATACACCAGAGCCACGTGATCACCAACATTGAGGTGAGCTTTCTCTATCAGCCCAGCAGCAATACGTTCTGCCCTTTTGTGCAACTGCAAACAGGTGGCAGAACTGGACACTGCACCCTGAAAAGAACACACCAGTTTTAATGGGAAAAGCAATGCCCCATACAAAGAGATGAGTAGGTATGGGCAGGTGGCAATGCATTCTGTAATGGTAAATTCATTCCTCAGCATGCAGTTATCATTTGTTCCCCAAATGCCAGAGATAAACAGCATGCACCATAAATGTTTGCAATGAAGGTTCCTACAGGACTCACCTTAGAGTTCAGAAGTAAGAGAAGGACATGCTCTGGGGTAGTTTGGGCCCTCCACTGCAATACATCAGCCAAGTACAAAAACTGCAAAATTAAAAGTTAGTAGGGAGGGTTAGAAGCTATCATAACATGTAAGACAATAATAATAATAATAAAACCATTCCAAATATATAGTCATATTTTACCTTTTTTGCCTGATCATTATCTTCAAGCTGAGACACATCCCTCCCACAAGCTTGTGCAATGCGCTTCCCTGCCACCAGATTCCCCACAATCATAGATGCAGGACCTACATCTGGAGGAAGAATTAAACTGTATTACCTATACAAGCATTTCTGCCCAAACTGATATGTAGAGTCTATAACCTTGCCTCGATTAAAGGACATGGGTCAACCCAAAACATACATAAATAAATAAAAGCTATTATAAGGATTTTAAGCTTTATTCACTGCTACACTGCTATTATTCTGAACACAACTGAATATCACAACTGTATATCACAAAGTAGTGATGGTAACACTTTAAGGCTGAGATTCAAGCTCTCACTACTAGACAATGTCAAACGGGGTGCTGTAATTAAAATGCCCCCAAGTGCTCTGGTCAGAGATCCAGGTGCTTATTAAATGAGGCAAAGTACTAGGCACAAAAAGCAGTGCAATTTGGCATCTTTTCTTTCTTTGATGTAGCATTTTTTTCACCAAAATTCCAAATTCTCTCATCAAAAACTGGCACAAAATTTAGCCCCTGCTAAATCTTCTTTGCATATGAAACTTACGACATAGACATTTCTTGTTCTGCACCTGACCCAAGTTTATACTAATTAAATAAAAAATATAAATAAGATGTATATATATATATATATATATATATATATATATATATATATATATATATATATATATATATATATATATATATATTGCTCCCTCCTGGGTCTATGACTCATTGGTCTTAGTGACAGAAATACTGATGTTGAAGTCCTTTCTGCATTTACCTGGCTGTTTTTGCCGTGGCTTAGGTAGGTTGGTAACACAAGTATGTGGGCACATGAGAACATTACATGGATGCAGGGAGCCCTCCAAAAAGTGCTGCTTGGTTTCAGAGATATGAATGCCACCAAGTGGTGCTTTGGGCAGAGTGTTGGCAGGAACCAAAGCCAGGCAGTACACACCAACCTGATGAATGCTGTCAATGGCCTGTTAAAGTATTACAGAAGAAAAGATATATATTAGCCCAGCAGGGCTAGATGGATAGAGGACAAGGATAAGTAAAAAGACCTATGAACCAACCATATATTCATGAATGAGTTACCTGGAGTACTCTGCTCATCCACTGAAAGCTGTCCTCCTCAGAGGAATCAGGCCGTTGCTCTGCAACCAGTACAATCCTCTCATCATGTAGAACATTTACTGAGAACACAGCTATCCTAGAGAGATTAGAATACTCACTGTAGGTACATGACAACCCTTTTCTCAATATACATACAACGATAAGTCTCAATAAGTTTGATTCTGCTTGTCATATAACCCTAATAAGACCCTGTAAAGCCTAGAAGGTTCTTTTGATAATTTCTGAATTAAGATATGGGTCTGAAACAAACCACACAGTTTTATGTTACCTTACTATACTTAACTGAAGTTTTTCTCTGGGCACTTCCCTATAGGGACACATTCCCTATAATAACATTTGCAATAAACACTTTTCCCATCCTTCCATCTTTCAGGCACAGTTTCTTGTCTTTTATAAACAAGACTGTTCTTTCTCACCTTCCTCTGTAAACAAATTTCATTGGTTCCACTGCCAAGGCTGTCGCAACTACATCATCACAGCTGTGTCTTCGTCCACTTACAATCATTTGTCCGTCCACCTTCCCCACCACAAACACTAACCGCTCCTAGAAGAAAAAACAAAACTTAAGAGAGAACTAAAGCTCAACACGTCATATATATTTTGGGTTTCCATACCAGCCCAAGGCCACAACAGCCCTTCAGCAATAAAGATCTGTTCCTCAAAAGACCCTCCAATTAGATACCTGTACTCTTATGCTGATTCACAGCACTTAGTAGCTCCTGTCAGATACCTAAGCTTAGAGACTTACTCGCATTATACAGTGTACAATTTGAGCTTCTCAACCAGAGCACGCTGAGCATGTGCAGTGCCACTAGCTCAAAAAAATTGGTCTGAAAAGATTAAAGAGGGGTGAGCTGACAATTTGAAGGCTATGGTACCCTTTTGAATCACTACTATTTGTGGTCAGCTTTTTTTAAGTGCTAATAGCAGGTGCTTGACAATCCCACCACTTCCCATTTAAGTGAATAGGAAGTCTCCATAGCTACATCCAGTAACAATCAAAGCATTATTTGTCATAACAACAGTTAATTCATATTCAGACATGGACCACAAAGCCATGCAAAGTGAAGTAAACATGTTAAATAAAAATGTCATACAAACAATTTGTTAATAGGCACAACTAAGTGAGAAATATAAAAAAACACTGTTAAACTAATGGTGCATAGGCCAAACTTTATTTTTACCAATGTGATAAGGGATGAATGCACAACAGCAAACAGAGAGTATAACGCAAAATCTGAATTTGTCATATACTCACTGGTCCAATGAAGCCAAGTAGCCCAGTTCTGGTAAAGGTTTGGTTACACACAGGCTCCCCAGTAGCAGTCAGTGGAACGGTCTATGAGAAATTATATGGATTAAAAATAAGACACTTTTTTCATGGTTTGCTAAAGAACAGGTCAATGTGCAGAGTGAATAAAAGTTCATTAGGACTGAAAATGTCAGTTCTAGCCATTACAACAAGTCCTGCTTTATTATACTACATGTCTGTATTGTATATTGCCTTCTAACCCTACCAACTGAATTGCTTGCTTAACATGCCAATATTACATTTCAGTTATGTTTTTTTATGTATTTATTAGAATATATCATTACAACATTAAAATTATATTATTACTTATCTTTATGGACTGTAAAACTCACCTCAAATACATTCTTTGTGATCCCTTGGAGACCAAAATATGCTGTGCCAGTGGAGCAAGAAGACACACACAGCTCACCAACCTCATCCGTCTTGCATAGGTATGGCGCCCCCTCAGTTTTCACAACACACATGCTAGCTGCGGAAAAACAGAACAATACATGGCTACTAATCCTACTGACATGTATATGAAAAGATTACATATTATACATGAAGAAACATGGTGTGAAACAAAATTATATTTCTGAAATACCTCCAGGCATGACCTGGCCCACATCCTGCACAGTCAGCACAGACAGCTTCTCTTCAGTGTCTGCCCGTATAACACTGTAGCTCAGTGCATTCATGGATAAAACAGCCTTTCCGGGTGGCACTCCGCCTAGATCTGGTGGTCTAAAAACATGTCCAGTAAGCAAAATGAAGAAGGTACAAAAGTTTAATACAATTCAGTGTCGAGGAAAAGGAAATAGTTATGAACTATGGATTAAAAAGAAAAGTAAGACAGTGAAGAGCAAAAACAAATCACAGAAGGAATTAAGATAGCAGGTGGAATACTTACCTATGCATCGACACGGTTAGTGCCTCAGCAGAGCTGGCACAGGGTGAAATTACTTCAGGACGTAAGCCTCGAGACTGGAAGACGTTAAGAAAGGCATCACAGGAAGATATTGACCCTTTAATGAAAGATAAAATATATGTTAGCTCTACTGCCCTTTCTATGTGAAATTAAGTAAGTAACCCCTTGTATTTGTATAACTTTTAACTGAATGTGTATATTATTTGTTGCAGGACTTTTCTCTGAGTTTTTATAAAAGGTATAATCAGCATTGGCCAAAACTACCAAGCCACAGATGATTCCTTTGTCAGTTCTTATCTTAGTTGACGATCCTCTCACAATAAACCAGCTCTGATGCTTCAGCATCGTCTGACAATAGGGTCAATGGCCAGGACTGAAAAAACCTTTATGAACCCCATATATTTTGCTTTACAAATGTTTTTTTTTATTATTATTATTCGTGGTTTTTGAATTTATTTAGCTTTGTGTTCATCAGCTCTCTGGTTTGGAATGTAAGCAGCATTGTGGTTGTTAGGGTCCAAATTACCTTAGCAACCAGGCAGTGGTGAGAATAAGAGACTGGAATATGAATAGAAGACGCCTGAATAGAAAGATAAGTGATAAAACATATCAACAACTATAAAATTGTAGCCTCACAGAGCAATAGTTTTTGGCTGCCGGGGTCAGTGACCCCCATTTCAAAGCTGGAAAGAGTCAAAAGAGGAAAGCAAATATGTAAAATACTATAAAAAATAAAGAACTATCTATTCTATGACATACTAAAAGTTAACGTAAAAGCAGTGCTTGAATTGGAGTAAAAAAAGTGGAGGGATGCTCATTGTGGTGAGTGTAGATTGGCATGCTGAAAGAAGCCCCTCCCACAACCATAAGCCACACCCATTGTTATAATAAGCCTCGCACCCCAATACCTTCTGGTTTCACTCACTTTAATGCAAAGCTATTTTGCTATTTCCATTGTGGTATTTCCTTCTAACGCACAGTTTAATGCCCAGTACGTGTAGATTTACTTAAGTATGTGACCTGTAGGGACCCCAAAGCGAAAAATTGTGCATATGACTTGGCTGGCAGTTCAGATTCTGCAAACACAGCCCCGTACCTGTGTATTGTGTGTCATAACATAGCACAACCCCATAATACCGTATTCTATATTACCCAAGATTATTTCATATATTGTATATCACCTTAATTTTCTTTTTGTTTCCCCTGTTTTCTTTTTCTTTACAACCCTCTCTGATGCCCCCCTTCTTTATCTGTTCAACACTTCTCTATCTCTCTTCCAGCAATCTTTTCTCTATTTTCATCCTGTATATATTTAACTATACCTCTGCATTTTATTTGTATGCAGAAGTGGAGAGGAGCAAAGTTCCGGGATTCAAAACTCTTGCATCCCCCTGAGTGGATGCTATTTCCTAAAAATAAAAAAGTTAAGGGATGGCATCCCTCCCCAATTCCAGCACTGCTTAAAAGTGAACTACCCCTTTAAGTTTTTTCTCTACAAAACCCTCTATATATAAATTTAATACAGAGTCAACAACTCACATGGATTTGCTCCATCTGCTACAATCAGCATTCTCAAGGAACTAAGGCTCAGGTCCCGTTGGTCTCTCTGTGCCAGCAGGGACCAGTGCATGTCACGAGATTTCACCAGGGCCACACGTGCTTAAAGGGAAAAACAAAAGATGAACATAGAGCAAGAAAGCCATTACATGCAATGAAAGAGTATGGGGGTATGGGCAAATCAGCATACTTAATGCTCAAGTATTGGGAATCCAGCCCAACCACATATAGAAAAAGACAATATTGGCCAAACCGACATTAGACAGAAAATCTGTAGAAAGACAGTTAAAACCCAGGCATAAGTCTGATATTCTACCTTTATAGGCACTGACTTTCTGGATCCAGGATAGAGGATTGACTTTCATCAGAGCATATGGAATGCTGATCACATGCATCCGGTTCATAACACTCTATGAGGAAACAAAAGCGAGGCTGAATCCCATAAAGCCCAAAACAGATGGAGGCATACAAAGCTATACTTTACAGCAGTGCTGTCCAACTTCTGTGGTACAGAGAGCCAAAATTTTACTGGCCTATGTGGTGGAGGGCCGATAATGGAAATCAGTGTTGGCCACTCCCCCTTTTAAACCACAGCCACTGTAAACCGCACCCATGTTACCACAAGAACTTTTAAGATCATATCCACATTAACAGTGGTAGCACACCAAAAAAATAAATGGTTGGTGCTCACTGCAGGGAAATCCCTCATCACTCATATGTGAAAAATTGAAGTCATGTTGAAAACATACCCTTAAATCCATATACCTCATCCTCCCCTGTAGATAATACAACAACCCCCCAACACATGATTAAACACCTTAGGGGCCCTTAACAACAATTTACAAATGCTAACAAACCCCAAGAACAAACCCCTAACAGGCTTACATTCCATAGGTAGCATAGGGCAAGCAGAGAATGGCACACACAAGCAGCACTGGGAAAGCAGAGAATGGCACACACAAGCAGCACTGGGCAAGCAGAGAATGGCACACACAAGCAGCACTGAGTAAGCAAAGAATGGCACACACAAGCAGCACTGGGCAAGCAGATAATTGCACACACAAGCAGCACTGGGCAAGCAAAGAATGGCACACACAAGCAGCACTGGGCAAGCAGAGAATGGCACACATAAGCAGCACTGGGCAAGCAGAGAATGGCACACACAAGCAGCACTGGGCAAGCAGAGAATGGCACACACAAGCAGCACTGGGCAAGCGGAGAATGGCACACCCAAGCAGCACTAGGCAAGCAGAGAATGGCACGCACAAGCAGCACTGGGCAAGCAGAGAATGGCACACACAAGCAGCACTGAGTAAGCAAAGAATGGCACACACAAGCAGCACTGAGTAAGCAGAGAATGGCACACACAAGCAGCACTGAGTAAGCAAAGAATGGCACACACAAGCAGCACTGGGCAAGCAGAGAATTGCACACACTAGCAGCACCGGGCAAGCAGAGAATGGCACACACAAGCAGCAGTGGGCAAGCAGAGAATGGCACACATAAGCAGCACTGGGCAAGCAGAGAATGGCACACCCAAGCAGCACTGGGCAAGCAGAGAATGGCACACCCAAGCAGCACTGGGCAAGCAGAGAATGGCACACACAAGCAGCACTGAGTAAGCAGAGAATGGCACACACAGGGAGGGAAGGCAGAACAGAGTAGGAGACAGGGAAAGCTATCATTCTAATATGTACTACATACAGTGACACAGTACTGGTGCCCAATTAGCATTTTGAATAATGTGTGAACAGGAGAACAATGTGGGCAGTTTCACTCTGGGTCTCAGGTGTGAACAGTACAGGCTTTTAGGATATAAACAATAGAGGTGTCACAAGTGTGAACAACACAGGGGATTACAGTCTGAATTTGAGGTTTAAACAATGCAGGGGACAGTTAATCTCTGTAGTGATACCTTTTAAAATTTACATGTGTGGGGCCACGGGCCGCCAGTTGGACAGCCTTGCTTTACAGTGTTACAAAAGGACAGGTGGTTTGAGGGGAGGTCCCTGGATCAGGGGAGGGTTTTTAATCCCAGAATGCCCTCCGCCAGTTACACTTGAAAAAGGGTTTGTACCCGAAACATGTAGTGTTGCACACTGCTAATAAATGAACACTTGCAGTTTATTAAGTACTGCCTGAAGCTGTTTATTCCTTTCTTTTCTATGATATATGCACTTTGGGAGTGTGACACAGACTCCAGGGAATCTACAGCAGTACCATTTAATGACCAGGACACACTGGAGCCAGCAATCCTCCTTCTTTAGTGTTACAAAAGGACATTCCACATTGTATCATCTCAACACTCACAATACACAGAACAATTTAAGATGTTAGCACTCACTGTTAGCACACTATGCCACAGTCCAGCATCCCGCTTGAAGTCAAGAACATTGATCAATGTTTCCGCTGAGCAAAAGAAAAAAAGATTAAGTCTATTTGAATCGTGCACGTTATTCATGCTTTTATGACAGCTATCCCTGTACCTTGCTCTAATGTCATTTTATGGGTTTAGCATAATAATTAAAATACTTGATAGTAATTCTGCATTATTTCTAAGTAAAAAAAAACAATACTTTAAGAGTGAAGGAAATATAACTACCTTTTAATATCAATCACCTTAGTTACATAGTTAAATCAGGTTGAAAAAAGACAAAATCCATCAAGTTCAACCCCTCCAAATGAAACCCAGCATCCATATACACACCCCTCCCTACTTTCACATAATTTCTATATACCCATACCTATACTAACTATAGAGTTTAATATCACAGTAGCCTTTGATATTATGTCTGTCCAAAAAATCATCCAAGCCATTCTTAAAGGGATACTGTCATCGGAAAACATGTTTTTTTCAAAACACATCAGTTAATAGTGCTACTCCAGCAGAATTCTGCACTGAAATCCATTTCTCAAAAGAGCAAACAGATTTTTTTTATATTCAATTTTGAAATCTGACATGGGACTAGGCATTTTGTCAATTTCCAAGCTGCCCCTGGTCATGTGACTTGTGCCTGCACTTTAGGAGAGAAATGCTTTCTGGCAGGCTGCTGTTTATCCTTCTCAATGTTATTGAATGTGTCTCAGTGAGACATGGGTTTTTACTATTGAGTGTTGTTCTTAGATCTACCAGGCAGCTGTTATCTTGTGTTAGGGAGCTGCTATCTGGTTACTTTCCCATTGTTCTTTTGTTTGGGTGCTGGGGGGGGGGAGGGAGGCGGGGGTGATATCACTCCAACTTGCAGTACAACAGTAAAGAGTGATTGAAGTTTATCAGAGCACAAGTCACATGACTTGGGGCAGCTGGGAAATTGACAATATGCCTAGCCCAAATTTAATATAAAAAAAATCTGTTTGCTCTTTTGAGAAATGGATTTCAGTGCAGAATTCTGATGGATCAGCACTATTAACTGATTCATTTTGAAAAAATTTTTTTTTCCCATGACAGTATCCCTTTAAAGGCATTAACTGAATCAGACATCACAACATCACCCGGCAGTGCATTCCACAACCTCACTGTCCTGACTGTGAAGAACCCCCTACATTGCTTTAAATGAAAGTTATTTTCTTCTAGTCTAAAGTAAATAGACACTGCTTACAAAGCTACCACTATAAGCCATCCATACCTTCAGAGTAGCCACATGCCTGTGTCAGAGCATGGCAGTGTGCCAACATTGCAGCCTGAGACACTATGACACCCATAGTACTGCCCTCTTTGCTGGTTTTATACTGTGAAGGAAGACACATAAGAAGCATGTTAGGAGTCTACAAAAACTGCACACTTTTCAGCCTGAGATGTAGTATACAATTTCTCCTACATGAGACACATGATCATATTTGTAGGTAATAAAACTGATAGGACCCTAATAAAGCTCAATTAATCTTACCTCTATGTAAGCCCCGTCATTACTTGCATCTCTAATATGAGGGTACCAGTCTTTGGGAGGCTTCATTAAGTGTTTGCCATCAATAACAAACCATGCCAAACGAGGCCAACCTGCAAAAATAAGAATTTAAAAGGTATATGACACTCCCAATCATAAACACAGCTACACCCAACTCTTAACCACTTCAATGTTTTGGCTGTCCTCCAATCCCTACATATTTGTGGCCACCCACTCATCACCCACCTTACATTCCATAAACTAGACTGCTTCTCAAAGAAGGATTATATATTTTATTAAGCAAAATGTGATATACATAGTTATTCTGGTCTATGTTGGAATCAGGCTGCCAGTTTCACTGTATGTAAGCTGGTGCAGTTTTGGTGGCCTGACTTTTTCAAGGGCAACAGACTCATGTACTTGTAGCAAGGTAAGATCTTGTTTTGCAGAACACGTTAAGTAACTCCCACAGGTTGCCCATGGTTTCCAGCCATGTAAAAGTCGGGTACAAACCTTTAAATGTCACCACATCCCCACTTTGGCCCTTGGGAAGTCCTTTCTGACAGGCATCTGTTGTAAGAGCTAGGGATACTCCACAGCTACCCAGAAGAAATCCAATCTGCTGACCGCCAGCATCCTGTAGAAAAAGGCAGAGTGGTGTAACCCTGACGCAGAAGCACAATATAGTGTTCCACACAAATAATTATAAAGGTGATCCATGACTTTACCTTCCTGGTAAGTGGTACTTCGATGGGCACAGGAATCAGCTCTGACAGAAGGCAGCCATAAAATGCAACCATGAACATAACAGGATCACTGTTGGGAAAAACTAGCGCGACCTACAACATAAATAAGACTGAGCTTAATTTTTGATCACTTGTAGAAAGGCTGATCAGAACAGTTGCATGGTGGTAAAAATATAATTGCATGGAAATGTACCAGATTGCAAAAGGCAGATTGCTTCCAACATCTCAGAAAAAAAAGCTTTAAAAAAAAGCCTATTTTATTTGTTTTCTGCACTGAAATTCCATACAGCAAATTTAGAATACAAGATTCATGCATTCCTAGACTAGTATTCTCATACACACCCTGTCCCCTGGTTTCAGCAGTGGCTCATTCTTGTTGGTCAGCTTGTTGAGGAGGGTGTAGGCCAGTTTAACACTACGACTCCACAGCTTGCCTAAAACAAAAGCATAGCTATGTGAAGGCACCAAACAAGTGAAAAGAAACAAAAGCAAGCCATCACTAAATTGTTAGTATTCTCCTACAAAATATATTACCAAGATATTTACATTTTATTGAATGGGATCTAAACCCTCAAAACAAATGAATGTAAAATTGCTCTTTTGCATTTTTTTTTATTAATATATTACCGGTTATTACGCCATGTCAATTTGGCTGGCAGGCAGAGTAGAGAAGAGTCTTTTCTCTGTTCACTACTGTACTTACAAATTCATCTTATTATCCATGGAAGGAAGGCTGCTTATATCTTTATAAACTGTTTTAAGGATTTCAATCTCTGGTAAAGCTCATCAAACTGCAGAAGCTTGATAATGCTCCATAGGAAAAAAATCTAATTTTTATCAAGCTTCAAGATCTTACTACATTGCTCTCTTTACCATAAGTGAGTGTGTAGAGCGCTTTCCCAGTGGGGTCCAAGGAGGTTAAACAGGGAGCTTTTGGCTGTGTTGTTCCCCATCGGTTCAGAGCAGTCAGCAACGAAGGTGGCCAGTTGGATACCACCCCTAGTGGTTCCCCCTTGAGCAAAGCTATCTCTGCACCCTCTGATTTAGGCTGGTTTGGATCTGGTTGCTGGACTATAATACATAAAAAGAAAGAGGAATGTATAAATGTGACTCACAAAGAACAACTAAAAGAAAAAAAATCTTGCCTTCTACCTTCAAGGAGCTCCTCAAAGTCATCCAAAAAGAACTCTCTAAGTGGTGGACGTTTTGGCCTTTTTAATGTATTGAGGAGTTGCTGAATTTTGGAAGAAACTCTGCTGTTTACTGGAACCCCTAAGGTGACAGATACAATGATGATAATAAGAGAATTAGAGGTTGGATATTTCCTTATGTTAAAAAATATATATATATTTTAACTTTATAAGCATACTGTACCATTTGCTGTTTCTAAGATGCTGCTGTTTAATCCCCGTGGTACACCTCGGACTGAGGCCACCTGTGGGCGCTCATGGTGAGAGTGTCCCAGCAACCCTGTTGTTACATCTGGTGGAGCAGAAACACTCTCTGGTGGGCAGAAAGAAACACAAAGACATTAGATGTTTTACTTCAGCGCATGCTGATAAGCACTTAAAAAGGAGCAGGGAAATATACCACTGCATATCAAAAAGACAGGGGCCTATGCCCAACTTGTCTTGTAACATTAAATCAGATAGTAATCTGCACCTAATTTGCTGGAATTAATACTAACTAGGGTTCTTAAAATGCAAGCTAAATGTTATGAAAACCCTCACAAGTATTCACTTAGATTTGAAATCCTATAAAATTTGTGCCATAAGATCTGGCAGCACATGCCCTGATACTGACCCATCTGGGCATGTGCCATGACGTCTGCCAGCATTGTAGCAGCTGCGATGACTGGACAGCTGTTGGTGGCGGCAGGCTTGGCTCCTGGGTGGGATGAGGTGGAGGATGCAGATGATGAGGTGGATGAGCCCTGGGTTATTCTGCTAATCCAGGGCTCCATGCTGGAATGACCCTGGAGCGGTGTGGATGTGATGTGCCCCTGGCGGAGCAATGAACCCTCATCCTCCGAGGCAGAAGACGTGTCTGTTTGTAAAACAATTATGACAGCGAGGAAATGAGCAGGTGGAAAGAGCAAGTACCATTCTAGAAAATCAAAAGTTTAACAGCAGGTGGAAGCATGAGAAAACAAGGTATGATCAACAAAGGCTAAAGAAAGTTGTTTGGTTTCTGAGCACACTACCCTCTATTCCATTCAGCTTTGGTAGTTAAGGTAGAAGATAGATATAGGTAAGTACCAGGTGGTGTGTAGGTGTCTACAGTGGGTTGGACAAGGGCAGAACGTCTCTTGGAAGGCATGGGCATTTTCCTCTCCTTATATTTGGCCAGAGCAGCTTGTACAGCTTCTGTGTGAATATCTGCAGTAGATAAGAAAAAAACTCAGAGACTAACTGGGAACCAATAGGCTGCCATTCCATGAACCTCCTTGTTTCTTACTGAGTCCTAGAAGCTGTGTGATTAAAGCAAAGCCAAAAAATATACAGATTTACACTAATGTTCAGCATGCAGTTTTTTTCTGTTAATTAGATGACTATAACCAATTTTCCAACTGGAACATACAAGAAGAAAAAGTTTTCTTTTAAGGAGAGCTAAACACTGCAACACATTTTACTATGTTGTTGCTGGACTATAAATTCCAGCACACTTTAACAGATTATCAGGGGTTAAAGCACACTGAAAGCTGTAGGCCAGCAACATCAGGTTTGTATTCTTAAAGGGATACTGTCATGGGAAAAAAATAATTTTTCAAAATTAATCAGTAAATAGTGCTGCTCCAGCATAATTCTGCACTGAAATCCATTTCTCAAAAGAGCAAACAGATTTTTTTATATTCAATTTTGAAATCTGACATGGGGCTAGACATATTGTCAATTTCCCAGCTGCCCCAAGTCATGTGACTTGTGCTCTGATAAACTTCAATCACTCTTTACTGCTGTACTGCAAATTGTAATGATATCACCCCCTCCCTTTTTTCCCCCAGCAGCCAAACAAAAGAACAATGGGAAGGTAACCAGATAGCAGCTCCCTAACACAAGATAACAGCTGCCTGGTAGATCTAAGAACAGCACTCAATAGTAAAAACCCATGTCCCACTGAGACACATTCAGTTACATTGAGAAGGAAAAACAGCAGCCTGCCAGAAAGCATTTCTCTCCTAAAGTGCAGGCACAAGTAACATGACCAGGGGCAACTGGGAAATTGACAAAGTGTCTAGCCCCATGTAAGATTTCAAAATTGAATATAAAAAAATCTGTTTGCTCTTTTGAGAAATGGATTTCAGTGCAGAAGTCTGCTGGAGTAGCACTATTAACTAATGCGTTTTGAAAAAAACATGTTTTCTGATGACAGGATCCCTTTAAAGCTATACTGCTTTATTAAACCGTGGCTCGAGAGCCAGCAGATAAATAATTCTCTCTGTAAATGAATGCATAAATAAATATATTTAAAAAAAAATGCAAAATAATTCTCTATCCAATCTGAGTAAATCTGGCTCCGGGTTCTTTGTTCTGCAACCGGAGCTGGAAGATTTAAACACAGTTTTCCTATGTCCTCCCCTTGTCTGATTACAGTAGTATAGCAAAGCCAAAATGACACAATCTCCATATATAAGCTACCAGCAAGATCTCAGACATTGGTTAATACTCTTGCATATGTAACTTTTTGGTGAGCTTCTGTACCACAAGGGGCAGGTCTAAAGAGGGTTTAAATCTTCTTTCATTTGCTCACTCACCCGATCTAAAGCGTTCATCCCTTGAGCTGGTGGAACGGGACCTCTGCTGCTTGTTTGCCGTTATTAAAATTTGTGAGGAGCCTGCAAGTTTGTTCTCTGCTTGAAGTGAAGGATCTACCCCTATATGGACATTTCAGTGAGTTCATTCAAAGGATTACAAGCAGAAAGAAAAGCTAACAGCCTAATCTGCCCCCAGGAGAGCAATTTACAAAATGAAAGAATTGTATACAGATATGCCTTTAATCAACCAGGCACAAATACTGTTCATTTCCAGGTATAACTAAGCCAGTACTGCTTTGACATTGTAAGTGAACAGCTAAATCATGTGTAGGGATATTTCCCATGCATTTGCAACAATATATAAAAGCAAAACAAATTATCCATTTTATTTACAGTATATTCGAAAAGTGTGCAGTCTACAGTCTGATGTTGTAAGAGGGACAGACAAAATCAGCAGAGTCCTGTACAAGGAGTCAGAGGTACAAACCTATTTGTTTATCTGAGGCAGGAGAAAAACATGGTTGCACATAAGTTTCTGCTTGAATTTATTGTGAGCAGGGAATTAGGGCTCAGTAAGCAGAACTTACAGAACTCTATGGACAATTAACTACGTAAAGAAAACATCTCTGAGTATCGAGCCTGGTTATCTAATTGATAGCAGTGGGCGAGCAGAAGGCTCTGAACTCCAAGCTAATGAGTAACATTAAAAAAGGAGAGGGCAGACAAGGTAGCTTTTCTGCAAATTAAACTACACTTGTGCCTGCACAATCAAACAGAAATGCGATTGCACTGTGGATAAAAAGTAACTTAATCAACTTTCTAATAAACAATTAAAAAATGTCAGTGGTTTTAAAGTTATTTGTAAAGGAGAGTTCTATTGAAAGAAGCGTCTGTCTGTCTTACATTTTCTGTCTATGAATCCTGAAACAAGTAGCCCAAGCCAACTGATTAACAAATCTGAAGAAATGTTTCTTGCTACATTGTTTTAGGAGTCAGACCCAGTGAACTGAACTGCTTTCACCTGCCATAACATATCTAAATTACTTTATAAATGTTTGATTAGACTGCATTTGAAAATTGCTTAAAATAATTTGTTTCCATTATTTAGAAAAAAGTGGAGCCCAAACAAGAGAATAATCTTTACTAAGGACAGAATATGGCTGCTTATATTACATTCTCCAAGAACATACAGGTATGGGGATCTATTATCCAGAATGCACGGGGTCTGTGGCTTTTCTGTAATTTGGATCGCCATACCCAAGCCTGTTAAAGAACATCTGAAACCCAGTGGGATTGCTTTGCCAACAATATGGATTCATGCAGCTTAGTTAACATCAAGTACAATGTACTGTTTTATTATTACCGAGAAAAAGAAATCGTTAAAAAATTACTTGCATAAAAGGACTTTATGGGAAATGGCCTTCCCATAATCTGTTGCTTCTGGATAATAGATTTCCTGTATCCCATAAACCATTTGCCCTACAACAAATACATCTAGACACCTGTAAATAAGACACTTATAGGGATACTGTCATGTCAAAAAAAAAAAAATTTCCAAAATGAATCAGTTAATAGTGCTGCTCCAGCAGAATTCTGCACTGAAATCCATTTCTCAAAAGAGCAAACAGATTTTTTTTATATTCAATTTTGAAATCTGACATGGGGCTAGACATTTTGTCAATTTCCCAGCTGCCCCAAATCATGTGACTTGTGCTCTGATAAACTTCAATCACTCTTTACTGCTGTACTGCAAGTTGGAGTGATATCACCCCTCCCTTTTTCCCCCCAGCAGCCAAACAAAAGAACAATGGGAAGGTAACCAGATAGCAGCTCCCTAACACAAGATTACAGCTGCCTGGTAGATCTAACAACAGCACTCAATAGTAAAAACCCATGTCTCACTGAGACACATTCAGTTACATTGAGAAGGAAAAACAGCAGCCTGCCAGAAAGCATTTCTCTCAAGTGCAGGCACAAGTCACATGAATGGGGGCAGCTGGGAAATTGACAAAATGTCTAGCCCCATGTCAGATTTCAACATTGAATATAAAAAATCTGTTTGTTCTTTTGAGAAATGGATTTCAGTGCAGAATTCTGCTGGAGTAGCACTATTAACTGATGCGTTTTGAAAAAAACATGTTTTCCATATCACATTTTGTGGCATATCACATTTTAAAGAAGATCTTGAAAGCAGGTTATACCATTTTGTAGAATTGTGTGCGCAATGTGTTGCTTTTTATGTTTGGTATTCGCTTCCCAGCTTACCTGAGTAAAGAAACAATGTAGCAGAAAACTGTTCTTCCCCAGACTTTCCTTCCCACAATGTCATGCACGCTTCGGTTATTCTTTTTCACAGGTCTGTTCAACATGACATACAAGGCATTGTGGGAATTGGAGTCTTGGCTGGACAGGCACTGACTACCAGTTTTGTGTCACAAGTACTCAGGTAAAGAAGATAAGGGAATAATAACAAAGACAAAGAGAAACTGGTTTCTATTATTATTATCCTTTATTTATATACTGCCTATATACAGAAGCTCTTTGCAAGGTTTATACATCATTCACAATAATCTCAGAAGGGCCAGATTTGTGGTGAGGCCACATAGGCCCGGGCCTAGAGCAGCAAAAAATTAGGGAAGGCATGCCGCCCATCCGCATTATGGGGACCTGTGCGTCCCCATTCAATAGCGCCATTTGCTTGTGGCGCGCGGGGGGAGTGTGGGCAGGCACTAGGCCTAGGGGCGCCTGCCCGAGAAATCCGGGCTTGAATCTCAGCCCAAGTAGAACATACAAACTAAATTGCCTATTACATTCCCAGCCATGCATATCTATTTAATATCTGTCCAAATTTGTACCTAAGCAGTAACCCATAGCAACCAAAGAATAATCATATTTTTTCAGACAGCTGCAAGACTACTAAAAGCAAAAATGTAACTGATTACTATCAGTTACCACTCGGGTAAAAATTTACTAGAAAACGGTTAGAAAATGGACATCACTTTACTCAATTTTAGCAGCGGCCAATGAACCTTCTTTTCATCCTTTGGGTGAACATTTCATTTAAAGGAGAAGGAAAGCTACGGAGGCACTTTATTGCTAACAGATTAACCACAATAGTGCAAGCTATAACACTATCTTTATTCTGAAGAATGTTTTACCATACCTGGGTAAAAAGCTCTAGAAGCATTTTGTTTAGGATAGCAGCTGCAGTGTTAGCTTGGTGTGACATCAAGTCCTATATCTATATCTCTCCCTGCTCACTTATAGCTCTGGGCTCAGATTACAGCAGAGAGGGAGCGAACTGAGCATGCTCACGCCCAGGGCAAGGGGGTTTAAGATGAAGGCAGGAAGTCTGATACAGAAGCTCATGTGTACACAATAGAAGGAAAGAAATGCAGTGTTTCTTTTGACAAAGGACTCAGGGTTTACTGGTATATTTAGGTGGACCTTTCTGATAAGGCTTACTTAGTTTTACCCTTTCCTTCTCCTTTAAACATTATTATTACAAAAACAATCAGAAGTATTAGATCAAAAACCAGGTATCATAGTACCTTCAGACTGAAAGGAAGAGCTCCTCAAAGGGTGCCTGCCATTGGAAAGCACATCTGAGTTACTCATATCCTTCAAATATTGATGGCTATTGTCAAGTAGCAGGTAAAAATATACAAAATAACAACATACATTGGGCACACTTGATTTCATGCACTTCTAGCCAAAGCATGCCCCATGTGAGTAGATTTCTAACCGATTCAAGCCAATATACCGCTTCATTCTTTTTGAGAAGAGGAAGACTCCCCTTGAGTCGACAATGTAACAAGTTCTTTCTCAAAGGAGTAAGTAAACATCCATCCCAATCAACAGTGGAGTTGTCCCAATTTCTTCAGTTGTATTTGGATTGTTATCACTGCCATAGGAAGCCAAACTCCAGTTTGTACACTTCTTATCACTTGCCCACAGCATACTATAACGCAGTGATCCCCAACCAGTAGCTCGTGAGCAACATGTTGCTCTCCAACCCCTTGGATGTTGCTCTCAGTGGCCTCAAAGCAGGTGCTTATTTTTGAATTCCAGGCTTGGAGGCAAGTTTTGGTTGTATAAAAACCAGATGTACTGCCAAGCAGAGCCTCAAAGTAGGTTGGCAATCCACATAGGGGCTACCAAATAGACAATCACAGCATGTATTTGGCACCACAAGAAAATTTTTCATGCTTGTGCTGCTCCCCAACTCCTTTTACTTCTGAATGTTGCTCACGGTTTCAAAAGGTTGGGGATCCCTGCTATAACGTATGCTTTTGCGCCACCATAGATACTAAATCCTTTTTGACAAACCAGCATTGCAGAAGTAATTTCTTATTCCAAGTGAAAAACCAATTTTACAAATATGAACAAAAGGTGAATTTTAAATAATTTTAAATAACAAGAAGTCAAGTACATTTCCCCTACCCCACACATGCTTTACAAGGATGTATAAGGCTTATGCACCCCTTCTATAACACATTTCTGAAGCACACAAGATTAGAAACAAGCCAAAATGAATCAGTGCATTAATCAAAGCACAGAAAACATATACTTACAGCCATGGACTATACCTTGAATGAGAGGAATGTAGCGAGCCAGTAGTTTAGCTCTCTTCTTCTCATAGCCTTTCTGAGTGATGTCACCTAAAACAAACAACATCAAGGAGCACTGTAAGTCTCATTTGTAAAATATTGTTGCACAAACATCAAGTCACTATGCTACTAGAACTATACAAATATGTCTGAATAAGCAGCTTCACTAAGGAAAAACTTGAGAACAAATTATCCCTTGATAAAGTTTGATAAAGCGACAAGGAGTGCCTGAAACATAGCTGTAATGCCCAGAAAATTATGCAACGAGGCATTTTAACTTCTGTTCCAATTTGAATGTTGTATATACCAGTGAAAGTGGCTACTGGGGGAAATCTGCACTATGTTGGAAGTTTGAAACCTGTTGTGCTGACTACTTGCTGTTGAAATTGAAGAATGCAAAGGAAAGTGTTTCCCCTATGCATAAAGTTCCCTTAAAGTGGGTATAAACCTAAAAATAATAATTTTGCTTACAAGTGTTAAGTCCCTTCATGGACAGATAGCTTTAAAAAGCAAAAGAAAAACAATCTTCAGCTGAAGCAATATTTGCATGTAAACACTGGATTCTAAAGGTGGCCATACACCGAGAAATCTGCTCGTTTGTCGATATCGCCAAACGTTCTCTCCCCGATATGCCCACTTTGAGGTGGGTGATATCGGGCCCTAAGGCCCAACGATTGGATCATAATGAAAGGTATACAGGGGGTCGGAGTGCGGGACTGCATCAACGAACATATGTGGTCCACTTTCCGACGGGATTTTTACCCCTGCCCTCTCGACATCTGGCCAACTCTCAGAAAGATATGGATCGGGGAAGCCCATCGGAGGGCCCTATACAAAGGCGAATAAGCTGCCGACTCGGTCTGTCTGCAGCTTTTATCGGCAGAAGACAAACTGTACCAATTTCTGGTAAGCAATGTTTGCAATACAAACTGCAAAACACAAAGAACAGAATAAAATAACAACACTGAGATCACAGATTTCCTTTTAAGTTGAGCTAGCTTGTTATAGAAGTTAGAGGCTCAAGAGCAATGCAAAGGTAATGAAGTATCTAATGTGTTATCACTTATTGTAAGAATAACATACATGTAACTTCCTGATATAGCGTAGGCTCAGCCAGTATTGGACTAGGATGCCAGGGGCCCACCAGAAAACCTTAGACTGTGTGCTCACTTTCCAAACTATTATTCCTCCTTTCCTTACTCAACCTCTTCATTATTCTAGTCTTTAATATCTTCTTACTAGATTATTCCATTACTATGCATTTTTTCCCTATAAAGAAATAGGGAATGACTATGAAAAAGGCTAAATGGTTAGAAGCAAGACACCTGGGCCCACTGGGAGTTTTCCTGGTATACCCATGGGCCAGTACAACACTGGGCTTAGTTTACATGGAGCCCTACAGCAGCTGCTGAACTCTACAGTAGCATCACTAATGGGGTAATAAAAATTGCGCTTGTAAGTAATCTGAAAGATTTCAGTCAGGTAGGACGTCATTTTTATATTACAGAGACTAACCTGTTGCCATTTATAATCATTTTAATACCAACATTTTCTTAAAGGTGGTGTATTTTAACCCTTTGCCTTCCAAGTATGTATCTCTTATGTGCTGCCACGTAAAGGCTATAGCATCCAAGAACATGGCACTTTTGTTTGGCAGAGTTTTTTGTCTGCACCAATAACTTTTTCTGTTGGTGCAGAGATTCAGAGGTAATGCAACCCCCTGAAGAACAAGCCAATGGAACTGCCATGCCAGTCCTGCAGATGGTCATTGTAGGGTTAATCCCCAAACAACAGACATATTTACTGTTTGAGCATTGAATAGAGCCCTTTCTCCAGCCCCATACCATTCCTACTGCACAAGACTGGTGCCAGTTGCCTTCCTGCAACACAAATGGTACAGCAGACATTTGTACACTCACATATACACACAACTTTTAGATGTGTACACTATGCGCACACACACACCTTGTTTTTATTTTCTCATTTTGTCTTTTATTTTCCCCCTAAAACAGTTAATTTTGCAGCATCATTTTTTTATTTCATTGTTCTGTATTTTTTGTATTGCATGCTAATTCCTGAATTGTTTGTTACCGTTTTTTTTTATAGCAGTATGTCTTTGTGTTCGTAAATAGAAAGACATATTTAACTATGTTGGATTCAGCAGAATGCACACTTTTAAAAAAATATATGTCTTGTGGGTCTTTAGGGGGTCTTTGTACTGTCAGGGGGTCACATGACACACAATAAGCAGGCAATGAGCATTGTTTACAGAAGCTAAATTGCCAGCTGAGGCATTCAAATGCATAATTTTCATTATAGCGCTCCTACATGCCACATACTTTTGTTAAATGTATGACATTGGGAATCAAACTCTTGATGGCTAGTATAACACATACAATACATACAGGATTCTTATACTGCAGCTGCTGCAAATGAAAGGAGATGAATAAGCACCCTATGCAAATTAGCATATAATGAGGGAACTCCAAGAAAGTGGGAATGCCCTCTTATAGAACAGCAGGCATATACTTCACCCTTCATTTCTTGTATAGAAGCAAGATTGCTTTATAGATAAGACCAACCAACTGAATTAACGAGCAACTCTTAAATTAAAACAAAGGATTTATTTTTAATATGTATTGTTCCTTTCTTTTGTCTTCCAATCCATTTCTATGGAAAACTGTGCACATTATAATGGCAATCAATGGGAGTTCCACGTTGACACTATGCTCTATTGGAAAATTAAATGGTAGCACAGCAGAACTAAACAGAGGGAAGACTAAAATACACAACAGTCCCCTTGGGGGGTTTAATTTAATGCACTGAACTCTGTATTGCCTGGAAGCTTATCTCAAGAGACCCTGCACAAGGCAGAGCCGACAACAAAAAAGCAGCAAAAATAAGCTTTGTAATAGGATTCTGCGACTGCCTTTAAATGGCAGATATATAGCTGCCAGCCTGCCACATACTGTGGGCATTTCACTGTGGATAAACAGTGAGCAATTGCCAGTGCCTTGTTATGGCAGCCCCAGCTGGAGAAACCCTACCCCTGCCAAAGTAATCACCAGCGCTGTACAGAAGCCTGTGGATAAGAACCGTGTAGGTTTCAGCAATACATTTCCGGCATTATCTTTGTTGAATCCTTTATATGGGGAAACAATACATACTGGGTGCCTTCCACAAATACAAATGGTCAGTTAGGTCATTAGAGACATTTAGCAAATGTCTATGCTCCATAAAGTGTATTTTTAGGAGTTGTAAATTAGTTCAGATCTAGTTTTGAGATGTGATTAACATAACAAAGAAATGAATCACTTTCATTTCAGATTAGCATGTTGCTCTAGCCAAATCAACACATATATAGTGAAACTGGAACATTAACCTTTCCCCGGTTGAAAGACTGCCCACCTCAGTGGCAATTTAGAACAGGTCAAATTCATTGTATCACTGAATATCCCTGGGATTATTGCAGGGTGTTGCGTGAGGACAATATTTCTAACAGCAACAAACAGGTTTAGGGGTTACTGATCTTTTCTTGGATTTCAGCACTGCCAAGAAAGCTAATATCTTGCAATATGAGTATACAAAATAACAGCAACATTATCCAGAATATTAACAAGTGCTACTCTTTTATTTTACTATTTATTTCTAAATCTATTTAAATTTATCACATGGGATGTTTCTTGAAGGAGCAATATATCCCTTGTGCTGAACATACTTTTTGCCTATTGTTTTAACCTCAAAAATCTATGGTGTTTGTTATTTATTGAGCTTAACGGGGCAAATAGGGAAACTGAAGCCTCTCCACATTTTATTATTTTGAGGTAGATAATTAGATTACAAAGGCAAGATAATTCATGTCTATCAGTAAGACAAAACAAGTCATACAAAGTGTAAATCATTTGTTTATACAGAGCTCATTATTAGGGATTGGCAAATTGTTTTTTGACGCCCATAGACTTGTATGGCGTTGTGCGTCAAAAAAAAGATGTGCGACAAAAGAATTTGACGCGCATCACAATTTTGAGATCCTACTAACCTGAATAGAAATCATTGCACATCATCCCTATCCCTAGATTACCACCTGTACAGAGGAAACATGAACTCATAATGCAGAAAGCATTCTTACCATCCTATGAACCACACGATACGCCATTTAAACAAAGTATCCAGATATGTTGGCATATTATCTATCTATCTATATATATATATTATGCCACTCGCCCCATAAACAGCATGGGATGTAGATTAAATGACCTGCAATTCATTTCTTTGTGAGACAACAACATTTAACTTAATCTAATTTCCTTCAGCCTAGCCAGCTACATTGTTATATGCTGTTGTATGTTGTAAGCAAACAATGGACTGAACACTGATGAGGGGCTTCAGCCCAATCTGTTGGGAAACTTCTTTTTCTGCATCCCCCTTACCCTCTGCTGTAGACACAAACAGCCTAAAGGTGGCCATACACGGAGACTCGTTTGGCGATGGCGCCAAACGAGCAGATCTCTCCCCGATATGCCCACCTTGAGGTGGGCAATATGGGGCTGATCCGATCGTGGGTAGGGATGGGCGAATTTTTTTGCCTTGTTTCGCAGCGGAATTGACGCCCATAGAGTTGTATGGCATTGTGCGACAAAATAAAGATGTGCGTCAAAAAAAAAATCGGAGCGCTACAAAAATTTTTTGATGCCCATGGGGCATCAGCGACATTTCGCCGGCGGCGAATTTTTGACGAAACATAACAGGTCAAATTCGCCCATCCCTAATCGTGGGCCCAAGATGGGATCCTAATGATGGGTAACGGGCGATTGGATCGCGGGACTGCATCAATGAACAGATGCAGCCGCGATCCGACAGGATTTTTAGTCCAGTCTGATCGACATGTGGCCAACTTTTGGCCAGATATCGATTGGGGAAGCCCGTTGGAGGGCCCCATACACGGGCCAATAATCTGTCGCCTATGTCTGTCGGCAGCTTGTATCGGCCCGTGTATGGCCACCTTAAGGGTGAGGACACACAGAGCTACGAGTAGCAGATACTTTTTATGGCTTCAAAATGCCCTGCCATAGACAATACTGAGAATTGCCTCTGCTCAAACACATGTATCATCTTAGCAAAGCCAGTTATCACATTTGTCTATTTTGTAGCCATGACAAGTAGCAGCCACTAGTCGCCCTGCGTGTATTCACCCTAAAGGCCACCATTCGCAGTACCCCACTAACAGCTGAACAGACACCACTGCACTTATATACACTATACATAGAAGCAACTGGATAAGTGTAAATACTTTCTTGCATATTCCTATACCCAGTTGTATAAAGACTTGGCTGCAGATGAGTAAGCGTCAAGCAAGTGCATACCTATGAAAAAGCATTGCCATGCCGGCCCAATCCTCACAGCAACCAGGAAAAAGCTTCCAGCACCAGGATGATCAGCAGATTTGTGAGATCAGAGCCCTGTCCTCAGTGCACTACAATCACATCCCTTTGTTCCTTTCTGAATAGAAGCAGGGGAGATGCTCTCTCCACCCCACAGAGCGAGATTAACCCATTACTCGCTCTATGCTGGTTCTTCTCCACCCATTTATTAACTAACCCCCAAGCACAGAGGAGCTGCAGTGGCTCAGCTGGTCCTCATGGTAGACAGCAGACTTTCCTAAAGCAGAGGTCTGAAGCCGTACATGACAAATTCCTTTGTAATTATAAAGAAATCTTATCAGACAAATCTGATCACTTCTAAAGCATTTAACCACATCACAATCTGTATGTTCTAATGACACATCCGGTATTAATTGTGGAACAGTGACCTATCGCATGGGGGGGGGGGGTGACAGTCCACCTTCAAAGATTCTTGTTTAAGGGATGTCCGGAGGCTCTGCTGAATAGCACTCCCTGGATTCTCAGACAGCAAAGTCACAAGAAGTCATTTTCCATTAGACTCGGATTCCTTCCCCCTCCAGCACAATGCCTACAACCAGATCCATCTTTCCAGTCCTAGCCTTCCTATTCATGGGCATGAGTGGGTGTTCCCACAACACAAAGCAGTGGTCCTATTAATGGAGAGAAAGAGCACAATTAACCCATTTGACCATCCTATGATACTAAACCATAGCTCTAAGTATCATGGGGATGATACATGCCCAGGACAGCACTGCAATGACAGAAAAAGCCAAACTTACACATTATTATTGTAGCAACCACTACCAAACTGACTTTTGGACAGGAGTTAACATTTATTCAAACAACATTTCTGTTTACAATATTATTAATGCATATGCACACAGCATGTGTAACAACTACCTTGTACTAGAAAATGTCCCTGCCTAATGGAGTCTATGGGGCAGGACTTAGCCTACATATGATAGTCAATTACTCTCTATCTTAGGCCCGTCTATCACAGTGACTCCCTGCCTGCCCAGAGAACTGACATTTACAATGAGAGTAACAGATGTTATAATGGCGCTCAAACCCAGGAAGATGATCAATAACCTAACCAAAGCCCATGAAGCTCATTAAGAAACACATTTAAAATGAAATTAGAAAACAGTATATGAAGGTTGCTCTCCCAAACTTATACACATACTTTATATGTTTACTAACAGGTCACATGTTCCTCTGGTTTACACCATTTAAAAAACACCTCTGTAAGCTACTGTCGTACATGAATGCATAGTAGGGTTTTCTGATTTTTTTCAAGGCTGTCATATTATAGGAAATACATCCAATAATGGGATTTTGTTAAGGGGTTTACAAACCATCTATTATGCATTTTTGGTTTGATCCTCCAAGAAGCTAAAACAGCAGGCCTTTATCCTCTTGTGCTAATTTGGGATTTACTCACTTATGCAAATTAAATTCATGTATGGCTTCACTGTGCTCAGCAGACATGTGACATTTATATGTTTGCTTCACTTCAGTATGGTTGTACAAGAGCTTATGGACCTAAATTGGAGAAAATAGCAAATTAGAACAGAACTGAGATGGTTATATAATTTCATATATGAAGGCATGTGCTCTTAGAGCTCTGCTTTTAGTTTGCATGAACATATTACACTGTACTTATTTACTTTAAAAAGAAACTTTAAATGTATGGCTGTGCAACTTGGATTTATATATTCTGTGTTTTAGGGTTTAATCTGATATGCCAGAATAAATCAAAGCATTTCTATCCACTGCTCGTACTAATCAAAATCCACATTATACACAAGTGTGTGGCACGCAGTTTACACAGGCAGAATATATTCTAATCAATACAAATTGACATTGTGCACAAACATTTAATGAATGATCATAGAGAAAGCAGAAACTGAAAGGCTGAATGCTGGGGTCACCACACTGTACACACATGATCTGACTGTATTGTTCTGATTTAATGAAATGTAACTAAAGAAAACAATGTGAATCTCCAGTTGGGAAGGACTCCCCTGCTGCCAGAATAGTGCATGTGAAAAATCAATATGCTTGCTTTGCAAAATGAAATTAATGCAAATTACAGGACAAGGAAAGGTTATTTCACTGGGGTATGCCAAAATGTAAGGCACCCCCCAGTGCAATACATCTTTTCCATAACTGGTGCTCCTTTTCATCAACTGTTAATTATAGTTAAAACCCTGATATGTGCAGCTGGAAGTTCAGCCCTTAAATTGAAAAATGTAATTTTGGCATTGCCCCTGTCAACCAGCTGGAGCACTTGCTCATTATGTGCATACTTGTGCTCAACATGCTGTACATTTTTTGAAAAAACAAAAACCCCCATAAATCTTTGTTTTCCCAACCAGAGTGCTGACTCTATTAGTCCGCACCTTCAGCAGAGGAATCTATTTTTTCATAATAGATGTAATTTAGATGCATTTAATTTCAAGCATCTAATTACACTTGAGTTGTATATGTCACAACATCAAAGTTGAGCATGTCACAACATTAAAGAGTACATTTTTGAAATTGTTAGGAAATCTATACACAGGGCACTAGAGAATTTAACTCCATTCTTGTGACTTTTAATAAACTGGCCAAATACTGAAGAGCTATTCCAAGGGGACTGTCATACCTCAGAGATGCACTTTTAGAGATTTATTCTATTTGAATCCTGAAGTGTTTTGTTCAAGACACAAAGTTGCACTAATGTAGCCTGTTTTCACTACAGGTATGGGACTGGTTATCCAGAATGCTCAGAATTCTGGGGTTTTCCAGATAATGGATATTTCCATAATTTGGATATCCATAAGTCTACTAGAATGTGGGTGGACAAATTGGGCCCAAATTTGCTTGTTTAGTGAAGTCAAAATCCTCCTTCCATCAGAAATATTCCTAAGAACTTGAAGCCTGTTTATGCCATACAGTAAACATGTCCACCTGGATTTATGATGATTAGCTGTGAAGCAGTGGTTGGGAGGTAGAAAGGCCGTTATATATATTTAATACTAATCCTTACCACTATACTGACAAAAAGTTAAGGCAATAATTATCATACGGATCAGTACAGAAATTAGAAGCTACATTCCCAATGGATACACCAAAGTGCTATTCTAGAAATGGCATTTCTATAAGGAAAATACTGCTGGAAATAGCCTGATGTTTTTGAAATGTCAGTGGTTTCTACAACACAATAAATATTCTCCCTAACACTCAAGTACAAAAGAAGTGTATATGCTTGTTTTTGAACAAATCATTCCATTGCTAGCTCCTGATTGCTAATGACAAGAAGCATTTCCATCCCATATAGCTTAAACCCTTAGAACATGCACATAGATGTTTTTTCCTACAAAAGTTTAAATTATAACCATGGGCTGATAAACCCTGGCAAAATACTTGTAACTGGGATTGGAATGCCCCCAAAGCCAACTGCAGCTACCCAAGACAGACACAAAAAACTAGCATTCAGCCACCAGTTCAACTGAAGAAAGGGAGCTGTTAGTTGTAGTTCTGTAACATCTAGAGCGCCGAAGACTGCCTCTCCACTAATTATGGAACAATAAGTTACATGCCAGTTGGACCTTTACTTTCTATAGTTGAAACAGTACAATTCTGAAATAGATGTGCCAGCTAGGAGAAAAAGAAAAGAGAGAGTATGAGTGTGTGTGAAAAAAATTGCTCCTCACTCCTGTGAAATGCCAAATTCAACAAACTCATGCTTCTTCCAGAAGTTATATTTGCTAAGTTGTCATTAAAAAAATAAATCCACTCCATGGTTAAGTCCAAAAATGCTAATAGGGGAAAAATCTACCTACTGGTAAAGATTTGTCTTTAAAGAAACTCCAGGAAGATGAGACCGATACTAGTGGCACACCACAGTTTCGGGCCGGCAAGGCATCATCCTGTCTGCATGCACATGGAGAATGTTTTTGGTGCAGAAATTGCTTCATAATCCACCCACGGGAGCGATTTTGGGCCAAATGCCACTGGCAGACAGGAGAATATTGACTTTTTCTCGTCTGGCATATCTACATGATGTGTGCCACTATCATTATGGCAGTAAAAAGATTACCGGCTTTAGGCTGAGATTTCCTTTTCCTCTTCTAGACTTGGAACTATTCAAAATAGTTTTGGCACAATGGCCAGATTACTGTAACTCTACTATTTTTCATGGTATTCCTGAGTATTTTCTTTATAACCTTTTTATTAGAAAAGAGGGCCCACACTAAATTTTGAACCTTAAAGGAAAGCTTGAACCTAATGCTACAACTATGAAAATCTCTGCTTGTGCAATACGCTATGAATTTATACTTCTCTGTCTTACTGGAATCTGGTATTTTATCTCCATGTTGTTTCAAAGTTTTCTATGAATCCACTTGTAAATCGTAATTTCTTTTTCATTGTAATCATAACATACTACCTTATACTTGGTGACTAAGCTAAAATAAATCCATATTTGTGTCAAAACTTTCTTACTGGGCTTTTTTCAAATATTTAACTGTTGTTTTAGTTGATTTCAGGGACGGTGATCCAAACTGCAGAAAGACCTGTTACCTGGGTTCCAAACATATCAGCTATTTGATCCTATACCTATATATGAACTTCTCAAAATAAAATAAATATTTCATTCAGTAGCTAATCCAGGATACAGATTTTTAATTGTATTTGACACAGTTGTGGGGGTCTGGATATTTTTATAAACAACCAAAAGATTGAATTCGTCCCTAAATAGGCACTGACCTTTGGGATCAGACAGGGCTTAAAGTGGTCAGAAAGTCTCCATATGGTGTCTGGGAATAACCTCTAAAAACATGGCTGCTTAGAAACAGAGATGGAAGTTAATCTGACAGAAATCAATATTTCTTAGTAAGTAATGAAGCCTGCAAGGGAGCCATAACAATGACTTCAATTGTCCCCATACACTGAAACATGTCAGTGCCACACTAGTCTAACAGTAATGCACAATGCTTTTGTTGAAGCAGCAGTAACATGAACATTCACGTCACTTTTGTTAAAAAGAGAAAAGGGATTAGTCCTGTATATGTGTTTTGGGTATTCATAAGGGCAACTCTTTGCTTATTTTATTGCTTCAGCAGCAGGGCTTGGTTAAGTGGGTGTGAAGGTAAAGCTGGCCATACACAGTTCAATAAAAGCTGCCGATAGACAAAGTCTGCAGCTTATTGGCCCGTGTGTGGAGCCCTCTGATGGGCTTCCCCGATCGATATTTGGGCGAAAGTCGGGCAGATGTCGATCAGGCAGGGTTAGAAATCCCGCATGATTGCGCCTGCATCTGGCCGTTGTTGCGGTCCAGCGATCCGACCGCCGGTAGTGCATACATAATGATCCGATCGTTAGGCCCTATCGCCCATGATAGGATCAGTTCCATATCGCCCACCTAAATGTGGGCATATCGGAGAGAGATACGCTCGTTTCCCAAAATCTCCAAACGAGCAGATCTGTACGTTTATGGCCACCTTTAGAAGGAGGAAACAGCATGGAATCACTGTTGGATCAACCTTTATCTAAAACAGACCTTACTGGTCTGATATACAACCCTTTCATTCACCTTTTTGCGAGGGTTAAATACATATTAAATGGGTGGTTAACCTTTAAGTTAACTCCAAGTAGGTTTCTCACCTTGCTTGAATATTTTGCCTTTCAGAAAAATGACATTGTTCTCCACACATAGTAAAGACGTCATCAGATATTTATTTTAAAAAGAACAGGGGCATGGCAAATTGAAAGCAAATAAACAAGCAAAGACAAGGCAACGCTGCAACAGAGAAAAACTTGATTCTAAGCTGCTACAGGCAGATACTATACCTAGCAAAGATATTCCATTGTACCAAGCATAAATAAAGAAGACAATTTTAGAGTTTAGTTTCCCTTTGACGATAACCAACAACTGTAAGGCTGAGTAAAAGTGCAACAAGAGACACCTTGTTGTGTCTGTTACTATTCTTTACTATGTTCATGGTTGTAAGCTCAGTGTTAGTATAACGTAAAAGGCTTTGTGTGTTGTGGGACAAGGAAAACCTACTTATTTTAACTGAATGGGGTTGTTTACTGCCTGCTGCCACATACATCTCTGTTTATTTGAGTATATATTTACATCCATTCGCATTCCAAATAGCTGGACACTTAATGAGCATTTAAGTATAATTGCAAAGTCAATCACCAGAAAAGAGTTAGACTGAGCCACTCTAGTAAAGGAGAACTTGTGGTGGGCTCTGCCAGCTTGATTTGGAGTTAAAGTCCTCAGATTACCCATCCTCTGGTGTTCCCTCATGCAGTCAAAAGACTAATGCAGTATCTCACTGACAATACGCCACGAAATGTATCAACTTGCTAGCTGTCTCCACCTATAGCTCAGGCCAGCTACTGCATGTTTTCAAACATGGAGGCTGAAATGAAGACAAAGCAGAGGCACAGTCCTCTAATGTAGTTATCCTGCACCTTATCAACACAGTATTGCTGCCTGCTGGCAGAGCCAGGCCAAGCCATCCAGACTCTCTAGGCAGGAAAGCTCACCAATGTTTGGGGCCCTAAACTCCGGTCTGCCCAAACTCTGTCCTTTTAAAGGAAAACTATACCCCCCAAACAATGTAGGTCTCTATTAAAAGATACTGAGTAAAACAGCTCATGTGTAAAAAACCCTGCTTCATGTAAATGAACCATTATCATAATAATATACTTTTTTAGTAGTATGTGCCATTGGGTAATCATAAATAGAAAATTGCCATTTTAAAAAATAAGGGCCACCCCCTGAGATCGTAAGATTCACTGTGCTCACATACAAACCACATGTAAGGTCACATGAGCCAATTAACAGACAGAGTTCTGCCTTTTGCTTCCTCACTTCTTCCTGTTACAGTTAGTGTTGTAGTATTTCTGGTCAGGTGATCTCTGAGGCAGCACAGATAGAGTCACGAAATGGTGGCTCAAGGCAAGAGATGTAAAAGGGCAATATTTATGTAAATATATATTCCAGTTTGGTAAGATTCTTTAATAGGTCATTCAATTTGATATAAACTATCTGTTGCTTAAGTATTCATTTTGGGGGTATAGTTTTCCTTTAACAGAAATCCACACTACTGTTGACAATCTGGGCCCCCTGATCTGACAAAAACCCCTGTGGGAACCCTGGAATTACTGCCACATTCAGAATGAGGCCAGAATGGTGCTTGGCATAAGTATACAAAAGTGCAAATACAAGTACAAAAGCTTGGACAAAAATACCTTTAATGAATGGGGCAATAAGCTCAACTCTTGCAGTCGTTTTCTTATTATTGCACTTGTGGCTGCATTTTGGAAATTAATCTTTATGTGTAGATAATTTCATTATTTTTTAAACATTTGTTTAAACTTGATGCTATGAATATACATGGTGCACTTGTGTTTTAAAGTAGGAACGCACCGAATCCACTATTCTGGATTCGGCCTTCACGAAAGATTCAGGCGAATATGGAACCGAATCCTAATTTGCATATGCAAATTAGGGGTGGGAAGGGGAAAACATTTTTTTTCTTCCTTGTTTTGTGACAGAAAGTCACTCGATTTCCCTCCCCACCCCTAATTTGCATATGCCGATTCGGTTCAGCCGGCCAAAAGGATTCTGCCGAATCCAAATTCTGCTGAAAAAGGCCGAGCTGAATCCCGAACTGAATCTTGGATTCAGTGCACCCCTATTTTAAAGCTACCGTTCTTCTAAGGTAAACATATCACAGGGTGCAACTGTGCTGCTGTTTAAACTTGCGTGTCACACACTTTAGTGTCTGTGTGTCGCTGCATAACTTTCATATCCGCAAGTGGGAAAGGAGACCGCAAGGGGTACAAGTGGGTTTTGACAGATAGAGAAAGGAATCTGAAGTGCAGAGGGAGGTCACAACGGCTGCTCTCACAAAGAAACATTTTAACATCTGGCTTCCTTCCCTCTCTCTCACTTCCTGTTACAACAATGAGCGGCAGGGACAAACATCCAGCACATTCCCACATGGAAAAGGCAAAGTGAAAAAGCTTTCACCATCCCACAAGTAGATTAACCATTTCAGTCACAGAGCAGACAATATCCAAGAGTCAGACCGACCTCACCATGGCAAGAGGTAATTTCTATGCATGTAGCTGGGCTGCCAATCTAAATTCTAGCTTAGCATGCCATGCTCTTGTCGTAAATAAGTAAGGGGAAGTTCACCTTCAAATGTAACTTTTAGTGATATTTTGAGACAATATGCCATTGCTCCTACTGTTTCTATAGTTTTTGTTCAGAATTTCTGGGGTTCAGAATTTCAGTGGTTATCTGATTGCTAGGGTCCAACGTCACCTAGCAGCCAGCCACTGGTTTGAATGAGAGAATGAACTATAAAAAGTAGAGGGCCTGAATAGAAAGAGATAAAAGCAACAACAATACAGATGTAGCTTCAAACAGCAATAGTGTTTAAAGGAGAAGGAAAGCTAGCAAAGCAGTTTATTGCCAATAGATTAGCCACAATAGTTCAAGCTATAACACCATTTATTCGGTGGAATGCTTTACCATACCGGAGTAAACAGCTCTAGAAGTTCTCTCTGTTTGTTTAGGATAGCAGCTGCCATATTTTCTTGGTGTGACATCACTTCCTGCCTGAGTTTCCCTGCTCACTCATAGCTCTGGGCTCAGATTACAGCAGGGAGGGGGAGAGGAGCAAACTGAGCATGCTCAAGGCCGTGCCCTGGAGGTTTAAGATGAAAACAGGAAGTCTGATACAGAAGCCCGTGTGTACACTAAAGAAGGAAAGAAATGTGGTGTTTCTTTTGACAGAGGACTCAGATCAGCATTATTTTGAGGGTTTACTGGTGTATTTATATAGACCTTTCTGATAAAACTTACTTAATTTTAGCCTTTCCTTCTCCTTTAAGACTCCCAAGGTAGTTTCTAAGAACAGTATATCAGAAAACATAATAACAGTTAACTTATATGTGGACTCCCCTTTCATACGTGAACATAATGCCCCAAACAAAAGATTTAATGTTGGAAAACATACATAAGCAGTTTCCTATGATCCCTTAGAACGGACTATACAAAATACACAACACCACACTGTATAAAAGTGCCAATGTTTGCATCATAAGAGAACCTGATAGGGGTTGGAAGGTATGCCTCCTAGCCTCAGGTGTGTAAACTAAACCTACAGCTTATTACCACTTGTGCAGGTATATGTCACCTTGTCTGCACACCTCCAGCACAATAGAACACCCCTACCACCCAAATAAATTATTCAACAAACCAACTTCTATCTTAATGCAAGCGTTAAACACACTTACAGATGAGAAGATTGAGAAGATTGTAAGACAAATGATCTTTGTTTCTCCGGCAAGTTGGTACAGGTGCCAGTAAAGCAATTTGGGTGCTCGTTATGTATTATAAAATCTGCCTCAGATGAATTTAATGAGCATACTGGATGACAGGAAAGCAGCTTAATGTACTGTATAGCATGTCACGTGTTTCCAATTAATGAGAACAAAAATTGTAGCTTAGCAGTTAGGCAGGTTTTATATAGACTTAAAGGAATTGTTCACTGTAAAAATAAAACTTCTAAATAGATAGGCTGTGCAAAATGAAAAAGGTTTCCAATATAGTTAGTTAGCCAAAAATGTAATGTATAAGAGCTGGAGTGACTGGATGTATATAATAATAGTCAGAACACTAGTTCCTGCTTTGCAACTCTCTTGGTTTCCACTGCAACCAATCAGTGACTTGAGGGGGGCACATGGGTCATAACTGTTTGATTTTGAATCTGACCTGTATGCTAAGGATCAATTACAAACTCAACAGTTATGTCCCATGTGGCCTCCCTTAAAGTCACTGACTAACTCAGAGTTAAAGAGATGAAAAGCAGGAAGTAGTGTTCTGGCTATTATGTTTGACATCCGGTCACTACAGCCTTTATAGATTAAATTTTTGGCCAACTAACTATATTAGACACATTTTTTATATTGCACAGCCTATCTATTTGCTTTTTGTTTTTATTTTTACAATGAACTGTTCCTTTAAAAGGTGGAACTTGGTGGACATGTGTCTTTTTTACAACCTATGTTACTATGTATGAAAAAAACCCCACAATGTGTAGTGACAACGCCAATATTCACACTGTGGCAAACACATATGCACAATAGCAGGTCCTAGACACACACACATCTCTTCTTTTTTACTGAGCATATATGTAAAATGTCATTTGAAATGTAATATCTATAACGTCTGGAACCAAACCAAATGTTCTGCTCATTGTGCACAATGCCATCCCCATCTACTGTAGCTTTTAGCATTATCAAAATATTCAGTCTGGACTGGTAGCATATGCCTCCAGGATCACTAACAGATGCTAAACTGTCCCAATGCAACAACCCATAGCAACCAGTAAGGCATCTGTTGAATTAAACTCTAATTAAAGATTGGTTGCCCGGGGTGTAACTGCACTTGTACACTGTAGCACCTATACAGGTTTAGCAGAGCACTTGTTTCCCAAACTGACAATAAAGGCTCCATAACCCCAGGGCTATCTAATACATACAAGATGCAAACATATCTGTCACCCCAACCTAACTTTTTAGTATCTAACTCGTACCTGGACCTTAGCAAAACCTAATTTCCACGATCCATGTCTTAAGAAACAGCAAAGTAAAAGTGGTTATGTTGATACGGATTACTTCAAAACAAGATGAACACCTTCTATCATGGGATACACTAAGAGGAAATTCCCATTACTATCCCAGTAAGGGTAAGGCCAGACGAGGATATTCGGGGAGACTTTGTCGCCTGGCGACTTATCGCCACGTCTTTTGCGCGTCTATCTCCCCGAACTGCCTCAGCGTTTTTCCCCCATAGGCTAGAATGAAAAGTCACCTGCACTAATCCACACGCGGCGATGCGTTTTCAATAGTCGCCCAAAGTTGCCTTACCCGTAGACATACACAGAATAGCCAAGTTTCCCTATTTCATGGGACTAGCACTAGACTGGGACACTCAGCTGATTTCTGCATACCTAAACCACTAATAGCCATTGCATGAAGAAAGAGCAGTGCTACAGAGGGTCACTCTCAGCACTGGCAAGATGCACCCTTTGCATTTTTGTGCAATACAGGTGCAGTTTATTGTAACAGGAAGCAATCCATGACAAACTCCCTGGATTTTGCAGCCGTAACCTTTCAAAGACAGAAAAAAAAAACAGACACTGCACAAATCTTAAGGCCACCATCACTATATATGAAGCACTGTGCAGAACTACTGTATATGGAAATTCTATAACAGTTTCACATGAGCAGAGCGGCTGTCCTATAAATACACTTTAAATAAATACATTATAAATAAGTTGTACATGCCCCTCCCAGGAATGAAAGTCTGAGAAGTATGAGATTCTTTGAAACAAAAATGAAGTATTTCTAAAGCATTGTACGTTTTCTGAGCACTGACTCGTATCTGTACTTCCTTTGCTTCAGTATATTTTACAAATAAATGTTTGCCAACATGTCACCTATATGTTCTCTTTTTGTTACATTTTAATACAGTGTAACTGATAAAGTACAGAAAAATTGGGTGTGGAAATCCTTTTAGCTTCTGCTGCCTGGTGCATATAGGGTAGCAAAATCACGTCTTGTAAAGTAAACTAATAGAACACTATAGGGGTTAATGTAATAAAAGGTGCTAAGTTTGCCCAGGAGCAGTAACCCATAGCAACCAATCAGCAGGTTGAATTTACTGGTCACCTGTTTAAAAGCAAACATCCTATTGGTTGCTTTGGGTTACTGCTCATGGCCATACTTAGTGCCTTTTATTGCATATGGGAGTATAAGTCACACATGGTCACTCCAGGCAACTTGGTCATAGCCTTGGCCTTACTAACAAAGGCACAACTGCAGATACTTGCATTATTTTAACTGCTGGTCCCATCTAAACTAATCACTCACTGGCTGGGCCACATATTTTTCTCTTTTGCCCTCACTATGATTCCTGACTATATCAAGGTGTGTGTCAGGTACCAATGTAAGATGGAGGAAACTGGTTATTGACTGGTCTTCTCTATTCAAGAATGACAGCATTAGTTAGTTGGGCTATATGGCCAGGAATAGGGTGAAGACACACAAATTTACTTGTGAGGCAACTTCAAGCGACTTCGGAAAACAAAGCGACGCGAGTGCCATCCTGCTGGCAATTTTTCATTATAGCCGGTGGGAAGGTAGGGGAAGGCTGTTTGGGAAGATTGTCAGATTCTCAGTATTGTCTACGGCAAGATATTTTTTGGGCATTTTGTAGCCACAACAAGTAGCTGCTACTAGTAGCTCTGTGTGTCAACATATACTGCTGGCCGCTTTGTTCATCAATGGATGTTTTAGACAGAAACATCCAGCATCTCAATAGGAGGGCATTTTTGGCATTGATGTCAAACTACTGGCATGTTGAAATTTGTAATGTACTGTAACAAGGGGTGTCCAAAGAGAACAACCAGCCATCTGTATGATGCAATGTTACAAATGAATGTTTGTACCAAAAATTAAGCATGGCAGAGAACCTTCCCAATGTCAGTGGAAAGCTCCTTATCCTATTAATGCAAAAGCAATTTAATTCCATTGCTTGTAGGTCTAGTAAGTGACAGATTAACTAAAATACTAGTACAGCTTTACAAAATATGTTGGCACTAATACTACTCAGCACATATGTGAAACAGAAATCTCCCAACTGAAACAAACTGAGCCAAGAATCTGTGTTTTGTCACAACAAACCTGTAAAAAAATCATTATATTGGCTGTAATCAGCAGTTTCCTTGTTGCATTCAGAGAAAAGAAGCAATGTTTTCCCTACTATTTTACTTAGAAGGAGATGGTTATGGTTAGAAGAGTACCAGGCATTAATTCACAGCCATAAGGTGTTTTTGGCTAAAGAACTTGAGCATTACAGTTATGCATTGAAGCCTCCAAGCCATTGCATCTTTATAGTAGTGTGAGTTACCTGAAGTGCGAGCCTAATGATACACAGAGAGTGCAACCATTTGCAACAAATGGCCCTATTGCTGTTTCACTTTACGTCTCCAGCTGTTGGTGGATGCTTACAGTATCAGCTCAAGCATCAATAGGGGGCCAAAACATTTTCAGAAAGCACCACAAAACGAGTTTTTTTTTAGAGGCTTACTTGTGTATAGGGGATTGACTGGTAGCCAGTGGTGAGAAAGCCACATACAGAATATGGTGCAATAATTAGAGGGATACCTGAATAAAGAATTTCACTTTTTCTTCCTACTCACCTTCAGAGAGCTCCAACTCCAGTTCTGCCAAACATTCCCTGACCTCTGCAGGCAGTGACTCCAGTAGCGCACAACTTGCCCGCTCCGCCATGTCCAGCGCACTCCTGGGAACCCTATTAAGCACGTCATATACTCTAATGATACACCACCAGAGTATTACATGCCCTAAAAGCTTGATTTCTCACCACAGTCCCTACAAGCTGAATGTTTGGTTTCTAGGCCCTTAACCTTAAGTGCAGAGGTGGGACAAGCCTGTAATGTAATATGCCTGCCCTTCATATATATATATATCCCTTCTCTCATCAATGGTACAGCTGTATAATGGTCCCAGTGCAAGCTTATAGTTTCTACCCAATTCTGAATACAATCACAGAAAGATCCGATAATTCATCTATTTTCAGTTGGTCCCTAGAGCTTGTTGGGGTCCCAGTGCACCTGTCACTAATGAACCAATGGTAGCTCTCCCCCCGGCTCTATCCTTGACAATCTGCAGGGACCTCGCCCCTCTATCCAGAGCAAATATACAGCTGATTCCCCTCCGTGGGTTTAGCCCTTCTGGAATCAGCCTCTTCCCATCACATAACCGGTCCCATGCCCCTCCCTACGGCTCGCTTGAAGCATACACGCCTTTAGGTGGGCCTAGCTCCTAAGCACACACTTCGCTGTCACAGTCTCCCTTTTCCTCCTTTCCCGTCCCCACAGGACCGGTTCGCTGCGGGGACGCGCGTGGGAGCGGTCCTGGAGAGGTGGGGGTGTGTCTCAGCGGGAGCGCGCTTACCAAACAGAATCTGCCTGGTAACAAAACTCTATGGGCGCTGCGTCGAATTCCAGTCTCCCTCCCGCTCAGAGGTGTGGCCAATGAAAGCACCGCCCTAAGCGCAAACACGCACGTTTCTATCCCGGGAATTTGGGTATTCAAACCACACACCCTTCTCTCATTGGTGACAACGTATATTGGCGTGTCCCCATTGGGTTAAAGCTGCCGCACCTTCGCACGTGGTTACAGTAATTTGTGGCGCTGCATTTCAGTCTGTGTACAGTATCAGCAGTGCCGGGCTGCTATATACGAAGCTCTATTTGGAAACGATCATTTGATCCATATCTTGGAAATTGGACAGATGACGTAGGAGGAGTGTTTATTGTTGGAATAAAGCCATTTGTATGTACAGTATATAGAGGCGAGATCACATCTGCTTTGGATTTGGGGCTGATCGAATATAATTCGTACAAATGATGGCAATGGAACGTTACAGCGGGGAGACTAATCAATGTTCTTTTTAGCTCTAACCGTGTTATTTGCTTCTCTCAGCCTCCAAAAATTACTTAGACTGACAGCAGCCTGTGTGCACATAGCCTAAAGGGCCAGAACAAAGGTACTGAAAAGGGTCCTCGAACCCCAAGATATTTGCTGCAATAGGGCAAACTCATTTTAAAAGAGATACTGGTTACTTGTTACTGCTTGCTACACATGGGGGCAGGTCGAAGTGAATAAAAAAATTTGAATTTCAAGCTAATTTTTTTGTACTTCGACTAGAGAATAGTCCAAATTTGATTTGGAAAAAATATGAATATCATAATTTATCATGTACTGTGTCTTTAAAATTCTAAACATCTAAAACCTGCAGATTTTCTCTTTTAGTCTATGGGGGACCTCTGAGAACCTATTTGGAGTCAATTGGGGGACTTTGAAAAATCGAAGTTTTTTTTTTTTTTGGAAAAACTTCAAATCAAATTCGATCGAATGCTCTGTTACTTCGATTCGATTGGTCTTTTTCTCATTCGAATTTCGACGTTATGGGAGTTCAAAAAAACTCCTAATACTTTGAAATTCGACCCTTGATAAATCTGCCTCCATTGGTGTAGTGCATTGCGCCCATAAAACACGTATATGACCCCCCGCCCCCCAGAGAATAGTAGGCTCGTTCTGAGATAAGCCAAGATGCACCAAAAAGTGCTTTGGCTGCACCTATACAGGGGGCTGGTATTCATTGGCATAGGCTAGGGCGCACACACACTATTTTGGGCCTAGCACACACAACAAATTGTGTGCACAAAGAATTGTGTGTGAAGCAAAAAAAAATATTTATTCTGACCTGGGCATACAGTTTTCAATGAAATGTGCACACAAAAGTTTTTGCTGCACATTGCGGAGAAGGAATTAGCGGGAATGTTGCCCCACTTGCACAAATAAACAGTGACTGCCTAGGGCATCTTACAGTAGGTCCTCTGACATTTGGCAGAATCTATAGATGTCTGTTAGTGTGTGGCCACATATTAAGTAGGCTTAAATATTTTTATGTGCAGGTTTATCAAGAGTCAATTTTCGAATTGAAAAAACTTTGAAATTCGAATTCAAAAAGACCAACCAAAATTAAGTCAAAGTTTTTTTTGGGTCGAATAGTTCAGTTTTCTATCGATTAAGTCCGTATTCGGCCAAATTCGAATCGTACGAAAAAAAACCTAGATTTCTCAAAGTCCACCAATTGACTCCAAATAGATTTTAGTTGGTGAATGGTAGAAGTAGAATTTTTAAAGAAACAGTACATGATACATTTTCTATTTTTTTTCAAATTCGAATCAAATTTGTACTATTCCCTAGTCGAAGTACACAAAAAATTGCTCGAAATTCAAATTTTTTGCATTTGAAAATTCACCTCGACCTTTGATATATTTGCTCCTTTAAGTGTTAGCAGGCTGCAAATAGTGAAGAAAGTGTGAATAACAAGAAAGCAGATATGGAGATGTTGCATGCAGTCTGTATGGGGTACATGTTTACAGTCCTGCAAGTAAATATATAATCATTATGTGAAGAATAGTAAAAACCTGCCATCACTGTTTCCCACTGTAGTTTAGGTAACTCTGTGTTCCTTTAAGATCCATACAGACAAATACAAGAAGTCCTCTGCACTCATAGTGAACAACTTTCCCTTGTTTGCTTTGAGGTTCATACACTTGACAACAGTCACCTTTGCTGTTCTGCTAGGGAAAAGTGTCATCTTGTCATCAATTAGAGCAGTCAGCCCAGCAGCCATGACGAGGGACTACTTATCATTGCAATTAATTTTTTTCTTTTTCTGGAAAAAAGATCTGCAAATACCAAGCAAGCAGTAATCTGGTTGTTAGGATCCAAATTACTCTTGCAATCATGCACTGATTTGAATAAGAGACTGGAATATGAATGGTGAGGGCCTGAACAGAAAAATCAGTAATAAAAAACAGCAATAGCAATAAATGTGTAGCCTTACAAAACCTTTTTTTAAAGATGGGATCACTGACCCCCATTTGAAAGATGGAAAGAGTCAGAAAAAGAAGGCAAATCATTAAAAAAAACTATGTAAAAAAAAAATCAATATCAATGGACAAGTTGCTTAGAATAATCTATTCTATAGCATACTAATAGTTAACTTAAAGGTGAACCACCCCTTTTTTATTACTGATTTTTCTGTTCAGGCCCTCACCATTCATATTCCAGTCTCTTATTCAGTTTTATACAGCATATCTGGATAGGTGCCACTTGCTTCTAAATATAAAACTAAATAAAAACCGCTTGCCATGCAATTTTTGGGATGTTATCAAAATTGTAGCTTGATATTCGTTACAGACTTGAGGGTTATGATTTACAGTTGAAAGTAGACAAAACTGGCATAGTTTGAAAAATAGCTCCCTCCCCCAAATTCAGGCCTAAGGGTGGCCCTCCATCACATTTTTTAATGGTCTAATGCATGCCGTATAAAATGGTTGAAAAAACATGATAAAAGAAAAATTGGATAAATAACTCCTAGATGACAGGGAACATCCTTCCATATCCAGTTCAGACACAATTTGAAATAAGTAAGGGTTTTGTACTTATTGTGACTTATTACTTACCCTCTCTGGCAAGTACATACTCTGGGTTTACAATATCTAGTGGAGATAAGTGTAAAAGTATGTTTGATGAGTGGCAAAATGTTTTAGATAATACACAGTTTCCAGTTGTGTTACATTTATCCTCACTAGATACTGTATTCATGACCTTAAGGAATGAAAACCTTCATAGACATTTTTAGGGTATAGTTGTGAAAACATTTTATCTATAAAGCCTCCAGTAAGGAAAAGCCTAACTGATTGCATCTGTAGGCAAAACCCTTGACTTGCCAATTGTACAGAGTGGGAAACACAAGATATATCCAAGCATTAAAGTGGCCATAGATGCACCGAACTTTGTTTTGTATGATATTCGGTGCACATATGGTGAGAGACAAGCCCGACCAATATTGGCAGAAAATGTGGATATCAGTCAGCTCGTACATCGTCGATGATGCACCTGAACATTGGCCTGTTACTGCTGAATTGTCATATACAGGTAGAATTGTATTGTTTCTACCTGTATATCTGACAATTCAGCTCTAACACATATGTATTGAAAACGAATGGTCACAGGAAAGATCATTACGGTTATGTCTATGGCCACCTTTACTTGTATAAACACTAGTACATAAATAGTATCAATGTTTTACCTGGAGGGAATTAAGGAAATTCTGCTCTGAATGGTATGGCTTATCTTACAGTATCCTCTATGTCTGGCATGTCCAAATAGAGGTCTAAGCAGGGACAGTGCCCCAATGAAGCGAAATGAGAAACTCACCTCAGGCCCCCGACTAGGTACCAGGGGCACCAAAAATGCTGCTCCTGGTACTTTAAGAGCTATTTGCTCTTTTATTTGCATTTCCACTTCAAACCAGAAATTCGGCTCTTCTAGCGCAGGGAGCCAATTATGCTTTCTGTGCTGGCGTTGTGGACCCCCCCCGGAGCTAAAAGGTGAGAGCATGGGGGAGGGGATGGCAGCAACAGCATGCTGCCTCAGGCGATGGAGGGGCAGGATCGCCCCTGGGTTTACGAGCTAAAGTTAAACTCCAATACATTGTATCCTTTCAAACTAGCCCAGGGACTTCGGACTTCTAGTTTGAAGGCTTTATGTCTGCCACTGAGTTTACTACTGTGAGAATTTGGATGTGTTACAGACTTCCTAAACTGGGCACAGAGCTAACACACTAGCTACAACACCTTTGCTACGCATTTTAGAACAAACCAGTCAGTGGTATAGAAAATCTCTCAGCTGGGAGCCCTGTTAACTAGTAATCATCATGATGCAGTGCAGCAAGAATATTAGTAATATTAAATACTTGCTAAAATGGCCACAATATTTGGGGTGCTTTGCTTCAGGTATTGACTCACATGTGGGTGACAAAGCAGTTAAAAATACCTTGTCACTCTGACCTGCTGGAATCTGCTGCTCATGAGAGAAGTAATTTTAACTGCAGATGACAAAGCGACCCAAGTGCCATCACCCTGTAGATGCAGATCACACAATAAATTTCAGGTGAAATGTAATCAGCTCTAAATTTACACAACCCATAAAACAAGCTTTACAATGGGATCAGCCACTCAGTAACAGTTAGGGGATTATTTCCTAAAACCCGACTTTATCTCACTGTTTTGCAAAAAGAAATTCAATCAAAAAAACCCCTTTATTTAGTTCTTGAAAATGTTTCAAGAAAAGACGCATCAATTTGAATCGTGTAACTTTTTGAAACTGACTCTCCAAAAACTCAACTTTATTGTGTTGTTTACCTAAAAGTTCATTGGATTATCTAACAAAAACAGCTGGAACTCTAGAGAATTCTGAAGGTAAAAAAAATGTTCCAAAGGTTAAAGGGACCATCTGCCATTGACTGTTATATGATTTCGACAGTTATAAGCTAGCGTATTTTCGGATTCAAATTTTTAAGCAGCTTCAGAGCATAATAAATGTCGAAAAAATTTTCCTCTAAAAATTTGGATTTTTTGGTCTTTAAAACTCGACATTTAATAGACCCCTTAATGTACAATCAGATTACCTGCCCACAATGATCAGTCACATATCTGTATAAATCTACTCCTGTTATAAGCACAGTATTCACAGAAAAATGTCTTTATTTTCAGCTATACAATTGTACAATTATCTATACTGTATTATTAACATTAATTTATAAAATAGCATATAACTCAACACATTGGAATGTATTCCATTAGTTCTCAGATCACATCATTAGGTATTTTGTAAACAACAGCACATAATGTGAATGGATTTGAGTTAAAAGAATCTCTGCTATATAAGCACAAAATAATGAAGGTGTCGGAATTAATAAAGGGAGCTGTCAATGTGACAAGAGGCACAAAAAAATGGAGGAAGCAGTCACAGAACTGTAGGTAAGTTCCGCTCTGGTGGAAAAAATCAGTTCTTGAGGAGTCCAGCCAAAGAGCTCTCTGGGTGCAGATGGGAGAAACGGCCAAGGGTCCAGATGGGAAATATATTCCGATATGATGTGTAACTGATTGCACAGCTCTTGTTAAATACTCCTGAGATATTCTCCTGCAGAGCAAATACACAACATAAATAAATTATGATTTTTTTTCAACATTGTCCTCGTTAGGATAGCTTTATTTGTTAATATTATGCAACTGTTGATATGCAGGAATTCATCAGAATTAGGTTTGTGTAAAAACACAGATACAAATTGGACTTGGGGCTTATTTATTAACACTGTGCACTAGCAACCAATCAGCTTTTATCAGTATACAATAATGAAAGTATACAGTATGACTGATGGTTTCTATGTGGTTCTGCACTGGTGCACATTTGCCCAGTGTTAATAAATTAACCTCATTGTATGTTTAGAGAAAACAAATACAAGTTTATACAACCATATATCAAAACATCATGCTTTTATAGGTGATAAGCAATCATGAACAACATTTTTGGGGAACAGTTCTAAGAGAGCCCAAGAATGTGTATTTGTGGGAATTGTGTGTCTCGTGCAAGTACTTGTATTGGGACATGAGGTATCTATCTTTGGGAACATTTAACTGGAAGCCTGCAAGTAACAACATGATTTGTGTGGACCGAGCATGTATAGTAACATGTTTGTATAGCAATAGCTATAATGAGCATAGGTATATATTTATTATAATTATAGGGAGCTGGTATATGAGAGTTGGAGCAGTTAAGATGAAATGATGGGGAGAAGCCAGGTTTTATTTGTTCAGTATGTAGATATATGCATTTTTTGAAAGCTTAGGCTGCCTACTGGAGAAGTAGACATGTTAACATTACTGGCAAATGTCCCAATATTATAAATGGGCCACATTTTAATGTTTAATCAAATTAATTTCAAACACCCACAATGTTAATTCTATAATCTAAACTGCCAGCAATGTTTTTCCCATATAGAAGGCCCTGAAGCTTTGAAGCCATCATAGGTGGAGGCCCTGGAGATCAAAGGAACATAAGTAGAGGGTTTAAGTTTGATGCAGGGATGGGCACTTTTGGAAGATGAGGCTGGGCACAAATTGGAGAATAGTCATAACCAGAGATCAGATGCCAGAGGGGACAGTCAGCCAAGGCCAGAGTGCAGAACTATGGTTGATAAGTCAGCCAAGCAAAGCTCAGAACCAGAGAGGTAACAAGTTAATGTGAAATAATAACAGGTAAGTGCTGAAACAAAAAATGTACAAACAAGGGCTTGAGAAAAGGAAACCTCATAAGCACTCAGACTTAAACAGGCATGGACCTGTACCCAAGCTAGTAATTTAGCAGCCAGAATTCAGTAGTTTGTAGGCAGCTATGAGAACTGCTGAAGTCAGTTTTCAGCAGAGGTATGGTATATAATCCAAAATGCTGGGACCTGGGGTTTTCCTGATAAGTGTTCTTTCTGTAACTTGTAACACATGCCATAAGACTATTAGAAAACATAAAAAACGCTGCTTTTTATGTGGCTGACGATATATCACATGACAATGTGGATTTCTTTTTATGCTTATATGTTTTGTTTTATATTTTATAACACTTTAATGAAATGCACTTAAAAAGCAAACAAACATTTAAATTCACTTAAAAGTTGTTTAAATAGGATAATATGGGAAATGATTTTGAAACATTTCAGAGCATTTTACATAATGAGTTTCTGGGAACATATGCTATACCCACATCATGTATATAGCTTGAATAGGAAAGGTCCCAGGTCAAGGTGCAGAAAGGAGATGGTGAAACTATAGCCCTTGATATGCATTAAGGGGATTTTACTGGAGAATGATGCATAGTTATACAGCATTACTGGTATTAATCCATTATTATTACAATACTGATTGACGTAAACACTGATATAATCATGATGCAGCCTATAATATTTAATATTCCATTGCTTGTGATCACCTATAATTCAGACAGGACAGGCTACCATAGGAAGACAGTATGCATGTCATAGTAATATTCACACTGTACCTGTGGCCAGTCCCCATTACTGAGCTGTTTATCCAGTAAAAGTCGGACACCTCTCTCCAAAACAGCAACATCAGGGAACCTGAAGAGCATTAAAGGAAAACATTGGTACTTTCCTACCTAAATGGCAATATACAGCAATAGTAATAGTGAATAGTAGTCTATGAACTGCTGAAACTCAGGTCAACTCACAAAGCATGAATGGCTGAAAACATATCTAAAAGGGCCCTTGATGTTCTTTATTTTTATGCTCAGACTGCTAAGAACCGTTCCACTGCAGTTATGTCACCCCTGGGAGAGTGCGAGTCATTCCAGCTTTGCACCATAAAAGTGTTTTTAACAATGCACACATTTAGCATAAGACTGGGCTGCAGGTCTGGACTGGGATTCAAAATAGGCCCTGGCATTTAATAAACACAGAGGCCCAAACAGTCCACATCAGCTAATTAAATAGTGACTGTCTATGGCATCTTATAGCAGCCATAACCCAATCCGGGCCTGCAGGGCTGTATGTACATGAGCCCTTTATATTTGGATATTATATAGGTTAGTCCAATTGAAATGGCAACCATATCTACTGAGTAACATTTCTTCTGGGAATTTGATTTAGTAAATCAGGAGCAATTCTATAAGAAGGAAAAGCACTCACAAATGCTGTCTTGTTACACTGGTTTTCACAAAGCAAAATTTGCTATAACCTAACACAGCCCAGTCAGGTGGCCTCCACGCCTGACCAGCCCATGGGCCAAACTGACAGACAGTGTACCAACACAGAGGGCCCACACGTGGTATGGGCATTTCCCTATTTGTCCAAAGTGCATCGATTGGGACAGCAAGTAGTAAAGAAAATCTGTAGCTTGACTTCAATACCTCATCTGCTAATGCACTATATACATTAAGTTATGGTGCAGTGGCAGATTAATTTTGCAAAAATCTATTGCAAAAACATCTATTCAAAACATATTCGGTTGAATATATATTTCAGAAAAAAGTAACCCCATTCTGTGACTTATTATACTGCCCTTTCCTATCACAGCCTAATTAAACAGGCACTTACCTGGCAGCCATCAGACCCATCAGGGCCCAGCAAGTGTTGTGTATCTGAGAGCTTGCACTCTGAACATATTTTCTCTGTTCACAGGATTCAAAATCTTCACCCCATCCACCATCTTCCATTTGATGTGACAGAAGGAAACTGCAGGCGCGGATTATTTCAGGGCAACTGATAAATTAAAGAGAATAAGATTAAAAAATTATATTTTTGCAAAGTCAATACTGAGATATCAAGGGTTTGCAGAGTTTCTGGCTGCCCAAGAACAGGTTATAAAGTAACAAATAGCCAGCACTCGCCAAACCTTTTCAATGTCCAAAATTGGAGGTGCACTTTACACGATATCCACTTCTATTAGCTCCAAATACCTATATTGTAGAAGACAGCACCATCAGAGGGTATACGTTTAAAAAGCTTTTATTAGCTTTACATGGTTTTGATCTGATTCACAAGTGGTCAAACAACTTTCTACATTTTTATATAGCACCACCCTGTGGCCTACTACACAATAAACATATTACAAATGGAGGTTTCAAAGATTATTCGTAGACATTGGGGCTTGTTAAAGGAAGGTATTTCTGTTGTTGAGGCATTTCAAAACATGCCCCTTATGTCTTATAAAAGGCTTAGAACGTGCCCCTGCAGGCAGCTATATGTAGAACAATCAGGATGGTAAAGGGGAGAAACTGTGAGAATACAGGGTGCCGAAGATCAATAATGACATGCTGGTTATTGCTTTTTACTTATTTCTAGTTATTGTCATCTATTGTGTGGATGTCTAGCCAATGGGGCCATTCCTTCTCAAATTTCGATGGGCATCCCCGGCCCTCATAGGTAAATTTAATGGCAGGGTGGAACTTATTGACTAGTTTCACCCACTAGGCAAGTGCAGGTACCGTGCTTCCCATCCAGTTCATAAGTCAGTTTTTTGGCATAAAACAGTAAAACCCTAGCAAGGGTCCTGGTTTTGGTGATATTGTTTTTAATTGGGGTATTATTTATGTTTTATCTTTACAGATGGTGGGGTATGGACATAATGCCTTACATGTGGATAGATGCAATTCAACAGTAATATGTAGGTATGATTGATCAATGCCTCATTTGTATCATATTTGTTTATATGTTTACTGTGTAGTAGGCCACTGGGTGGTGCTATGTTTACAGTTGTTTGACCGCTTGTGAATTAGCAGCTCGACAAAGGGCTGAATTTGGGGCCTTAAATGTTACTTTTTTCAGGTCATTACCATGTAAAGCTAATAAAGGTTTTTTAAACTTATATTCTTTGATAATGTTGTCTTCTACATTTTTGGTGGCCAAGAACAGGGATTTCAAAAATTTAAGATGACACTCGAAAAGATCAGGAAGAGCGTCATGTGATTTCTTCTTAGTGTTTGATATTTGTGAAGCTCAAACAATGGTTCCTTAGTACACAGAGATCTCTTGCTACATATCTGGTCATGAGTGAGTTAAGAGCCCATTGAGACCCTGATCCTATTGTCACTTTGTAATATATTGAACTTTTCACCCTAAAAATGAGGATTCACTTTTCAACCATCCTTTTATCAGGCAAGTACAGACTGACTCAAAAGAGGTCCTGGTATTTCAAGTACACAGAACACCAACCAGCCCAAGAATTGGCGACGGTCTATGGCATCTTATAGCAGCACCTCTAGCATTTGCCAGTATCCAAAGACTGCCAGTCAGGGTCTGATGTATGGACATTTTGGGGATTGACATCATTAGGACACCCTTAGTCAAGTTGCAGTGGGGAGGGAGAAAGATATATAGAAAACAGGATGGGAAGGATGGGGTGAATGAATGATGGACAGAACAGATTACATAACAGACGGTAAAGTACAGGTTGGGAAGACTACATGGCAGCTGGAAAGGACAGAGCAGACACAGTACAAAAACAATTTGATATGAGGCAAGCCATGGTCAGAGCAGGCTGTAAACAAGCATGGTCAGAAACAGGTAGAGACCTTAAAGACACGTTCAGCATTCAAGAAACCAAGTAGATGGGAGAACAGCTAGTGCTATGGATAAGTCACAGGGCTCAGGCCAATGTTTATGGAAAGTTTAGAGACAATGGAATAGTTTATACAGGCAGAGATCAGTAGCCAATAAGGTTTCTAGCATTCATTACACCACATAGGAAAGACTATTAGAGAAAAGCCAAAAAGATTTATATACACAGTTATTGCTTGAGTAGATAACACAGTTCTATCACCAGAACCAGGCATTTCAGCAACAATCCCACCACTGTGTGCAGGCTCAGGAACTTACCCCTCCTGGTATGTATGTCCCATGCAAGCAAAGGCCTCCAGACCAAACCAAATTCCATACGTAAAGCACACACCCCAGGACCTGCACAAAAATAATACAAGCAAGATTTAGCCGTGTAGAGGAAAGTGGAGCCTTGAGACAAATTGTTAGGTTTATTTAAATCTAAAGCTGTAAAATGTGCATAATAAACTCACCCTTCCCAGGAACCATCTTGTCTCTGTACTAAGCGACAATAATCCAGTGCTTTCTGTAGGGTCTCTCTGAAAAAGGAAAGGCCTTTAGTACAGTTGGTTTCAGAGAGAATAATGAGCATGTACTGGTGTGTCTAACCCAGGGGTGCCCAAAAGGTAGATTGGGAAGGGATCTACCGATAGACCTTTAGCTGGTTAGTAGATCTCAAGTCACTGTCAACAATCAGTTTGCCTATATCATCCTCCTGTTTCATACTTTTCATTCAGATATTTATTACATTAAGGTTACATAAGAAATGGTTGTTTATTAAATATAGCCATATATATTTTCTCCTAAATCAATATTTAAATAATATTTTCCCTTGTAGAGAATGCCAACAATGATTTTATGGATGTAGATCATAATGGGACAACCTCACTAAAAGTAGGCCCCCTAAACATGTAAATAAAACATTTTTTAAAAATATGTATTGAATCTGCTTATCATTCAGTGCCTCACCAGGCCCCCAATAATTCATGCCCTTCACCCCAGAAGAAATATGTACACAAGTTATAATGCTCAACTCCTCCCTTGCTTATACAGACAATTTAACAATTGACTCAGTGACCTTAGCGCATCCACAAGCATTATATAAATATCCAGAACATCATTGCTAAGGATTTCCATGTATATCTTTCAAGCCATGCGGTAAACTTTAGACCATGCACCTTTGGAGCATAATTGCTGTCATAATTTACTAGTACATGTAAACATAGTTACATATTTTAAGTGGTAGTGAAATAAACCTTAGGTATATTATAGATTGAAATATTCCTTTGGTATGTGTTTTTGAAAATATTCTGTTGTGTCTCTTACTGGCCTGCAGCTGAAAATGCTCTCTGGTTATGGGGCTCACTAACCCTAGCAACCAAAAAAAGGAAAAACAGATTGTGATCCTGAGACTTTATCATTATTTTTAGCATATAATGCTTACATTTGAAATCAGGCACAATTGATCATTGTTTACTATGGTAATTAAGCCCTGGTAACCATAAAGCAATTATAATTCCTCGCCTGACAAATGCAAATTTAAAATGTAAATGTTTTTTTCTAAATTTCAAGCTATTAGCAGTTTTTACACTGAAATTGAAACTGCACAATCTGCTTGTCAGTTCAGCCAGTTGAGAAAATATCTAATTTAGTTCTGCTTACAAAAGTACAGAGAAAATAAGTTATCTGATCTGCTTGTTTTTTGAATCTTTAAACATCCGAAGACTTTCCTTTTCTTCTGAAATTGTCAGGCTGGTTGGCTGATCTTACCAGCTGTATATTATATCACTGATATATATATAATATCTTGATATCTAGAAAAAGATTAACATATAATTAATGTAAAGTGCAATATTGCTTAGAAGAGCAATTTTACATTAATGTGTTTTGCAGGTTTACATTTCCTGAATGCTGCTTCCTAGATAGTATAAAACTAGAGAAGGCAAGTCCTGACACTGCAGATTTTTGTATTTTTCTGGCTTCCTTTGGGAAGCTAAATAAAGCTAATTGAAATTCTCAGTATATCACAGGTCAAACACAGATTAATTCAGAAGTTTTCACCTGATTTCCTGTGCTCTGTAGACTGGGTCCTGTGCTTGGAAATGTTTAAGTGCCTGTATTACAGCAGATGTGCACTCCACATAGGTGTAATCAATCATGATGTCCCCTGAAAAGAATATATTGTATTTATTTTTCCTGAAAGGGGGTCAATGCTGAACTATTAAACAGTAAGAAACAGACTCAGGGTTAAAACTTGAGATTTCAGTTAAAAGATATTGTGTACTAAGGAATGTTTAGCTACGGTAGCTACATCGTCCTGCCACCAAAGGGGTTACTATACAAGAACAAGATCCTTTTGATAAAAACCTTATTACTCTTCACATATCTAACATCATGCACAAGCTAATAGTCTTAACTATGTTACCCACACATGAGCCATTTACATACTTTCCTGGTCAGAGCTACACAGTGTCCAGGGCTAGAACTTTAAGGGAGCAAACATGTGTGCTAGTGAGGGGTGGGTGGCGAGCAGGAGCAAGTGGTACTTGCCTGGGACAGCAGTACCTCTTGGCCATTCTCTAACTGTGTAAATAAAAGAAATAGTACAACAAGCCAGAAACAGGAAATAAGGAGTTTCTGCCATTGTACCTTCCAAGTCTCTTTTTAAAAGAGTCTCTCTTTAAAAAGCAAGGAGTTTAGTTCCCTGGCATGATGTAGAAACTATGTGGCCACAACAAGACAAAAATGTCTCTTTTAACTACATACATTGTGGATTGCCTTGTGCACCATTAATTATCCCTGCTGCCCTTTGCTTTACTTTGTTGCCATGTACTCACCAAACACCTCAGAGGGATTGATAAGTTCCAGCAGGCGCCCCCCACGTTTGGTCTCGTATGTAGCAAACCCATTGTCTGAATTGCGCATGCTGAGTAACTGTGAAATATAATTGTAGGTGGTTACCACAGAGACACTAACAGGCCCTTGTGCCACATAAAAAAAATTCCTACCACATCAACAGCATCCCGCATCCTGCCTGGAGGGACAAGATCTGTTAAAAAAGGGCATTTTTCCTGCAATAACATGACAGACTTCAGGCCCTCAGCTGTACAATCTGCCACAATCCAGCCACAGTCACGTGTGCTAAATGGGAATCCACCCTGTGAAGGAAAAAAATACATATATATATATATTTATATATAGATATGTCTGTTGTGTATATTAAATACTATTTATGTACTAGAACAAACTACCCACTGCCAGTGTTGCTACACAGCAGCAAGTTAAGCACTGTTCCTGCTCCACTCTCCCCACATTATTATGCTCATACCCCAGTTAGACTTAAACATCACCTTGTTCATCTGCCGATAAAATTTCTTGTAGTCAGGTGGATTATCTGGAATCTGGAATAAAGCAAATGGAAAACTGCATCAGAATCTAAATTCTCTTTTATCCAGCTGTGTGTGGCTTTTATTGTGGAAACCTTTTACACTCCAGTGTTTGCAGAATAACAACTCCCATTATCCTCACCAGGTTTGCTGTGCACAGGAGTGCTAGAAGTTGTATTACACTGGTATAGGTTTTTCCTGTCCCAAAGGAGCCAAGCCAAGAGTTCAGTTTCAAGCTACACCTACAACACCTGCCTGGTTGCTCTGGGCTCAATGCTAGCACTGAAACCCGGCCACAGTAATATTCACAGTAAAGCTCTGGATGGACAGTCTCTGCTAACATTCTTGGATTGTATTTGCAGTCAGCTGGTTAAAAGTATTTTACCAGTCAGGTATTTTCTCACCTGGGAGATCTGTAGAAATTCATGTGCTTTCTCCAGACAATTCTGAAACTCCTTTCTGTGGTGAGCTCCAGCCTGCAACAAGGATAGATGATGCAAATTACAAATCCAATTGTACACAGGCTCATGTCACACAAGGAGATCTGACAGCATAGATACGAAATTGTCCTTATAGTAGTCATCCATGTGTTAAGTGCTTCTCAACGAGCCGCAGTCCCCGTGCCAGATTGCAAGGATTCCAAGTAAATCGAAAAATAGCCGGAGAGCACACCTTTATGTTTTAAAAGGTTTTCATTTTTATTTTGCAGACAATCCTGCACAACATGTTTCGGCTACAACAGCCTTCATCAGGTGCATGTACCTGATGAAGGCTGTTGTAACCGAAACATGTTGTGCAGGATTGTCTGCAAAATAAAAATGAAAACCTTTTAAAACATAAAGGTGTGCTCTCCGGCTATTTTTCGATTTACTTGGAGATCTGACAGCATTTCATGGTGGCAAATTTCATCCAAAAAAGTAGCAGCAAGAAAACACATGCAGTTATCACAAAGTTGAACATGCCATAAGTATACAGCATACTATAGAACTATGCAAAGAACTTGATATTATTGGAGACAATTTCATGTTTTTTGCAATTTGCTGTGCTTAAGCACCAAGAGTGCAAAATTGCTCCTTATATGTACATTCAAGGAGCACTTTTGTGTAGGTTGCTGCAATTTGCATTTCGTGCCAAATTTTTACTGCAGAGCACAAGGCAGTCTGTCCTTATCGCCTGCCATGAAATTGGAGATCTGCTTTGCATCTTGCACCAGCTGTCGATCCCTAAAGCTGGCCATAGGTGTTGAGATTTTTAAAAGATCAGATCCTCATCGTGAGACCATGATTTTCTCAGAACGATCGTACGAATTTACCATCAACTAAAAAGACCAATTTGGCAGGAAAACAAAGGGGAGCTGCCTGCTTGGCCCTGCAAACATAGATAGATTGCACTGGGGCCGACAAAGATTTTTTGACCTGGCCGATCAATTTCCTGACAGATGTCGGCCGGAAAATCGTAAGATGTACGATCGTTCGAATCCCACTAACCGCACGATAATTTCGAAGGATCGTCGGGCTTCCCTAAAATCGGTCGTTCGGCAAGAAGAATCGTCGCGTCTATGGGGAGCTTAACTTATGCATCTGAATGGCGTCTACATGCCTCCCCCTGAAAACAGCATTGCCAAATGTTAGAAGCACTGTACTCATTCGCCAGATGCAGGACTTTGTGCTCTTCAACAGCAATACTGCAAATTGAATGGTAAAGTGCAAATGTGTAAAACATGACCATTTTTGTACACTGCCATGCACTTTATAAATGAGGCTGCCTACCAACTGCTGAGAAAAGTCTGGAGCAACCTGGACTTCTGTCTTTAAAAATGGAGGTCTGAGGTTAACACTGCAGTGACAATGGAGAGAACAGGAAGATCAAAACTCTTTTAAGTTCCTGAGCTACCACTAGCACCACTAATCTGCACCACATGGGAACTGAAACACCTATCTTGCTGGCAAAAACATGGCAGCACAGCACTGAAAAACTGCATTAATACTGCTCCTGAAGCTGCACTGCCTGAATCCTTACATTCAAAATCTCCTAGGTAGAAGCGTGACCCAGGAATTTTATGGCGCAACAATGATTATATTTAGGATCTCAAACCTTGCGTATTTTTTATTTGAAAAGTTCTGTTTACTGCTCCGTGGGGTGACCAAGATGGAAATGGAGTATCTATTATTTAGATAAACACTTTCCGGTTCCAACATACCTCAAGGTAGGCCTGAACAGCAAATGCCGTGTCCCACAGCTGAGAGCCGTTAGTACCCTGCCAAAGAGCATGATAAAAAAATCATTTGGAGAAACAGAGACATTGCAGGAAAATATGTAATAAAGAACCATACAAGACGCAAACTGTACCTGCATTTTCATTCCATCCAAACCCAACCTGCAAGAAGCATCAGATAATGAGAAAGAAATAGACACAGGAGGCAAAGGAAAAATAAGCAATAAAGTGCAAAAGACAATGTCAACCCTCAAACAAATTAAGATTACTCAGAGTGCTCTTCTACACACTCACAATGTTTTTTGTCCAATTTTCAAGAAATCAGAAGATTTTAAACTGATTTAATTTTTATATAATGAACTTGATATAACAGACCAATTACTAGTCCAAAGGGGTAATAGCCCCAAGAGTTTAGGGGAAAAAGGGAGAGAGGAAAAGAAGGTGAAGGAAGGATGAGTTGGGGGGAGGGGGGATAAGAAATCTAAATTGGGAACTTGGGACTGCCCCCAGTCATTTACCTCCAGCCACGTTCTCCAAATAGCTTCGAATTTGGTGGGGGCATCCACAAGATCAGTATAAAAGTTTCTGCTTAAGTAAGCAGTTATTTACAAGCTTTTCCAAAAGTTCAGTGCAGGGGCCTAACTTCATTTTCTAAGTAAAGCAACATCATAAGATGTTCCTTGTTCTTATAAAAAACATTTTGGTTCTTCAGAACTTGGTTGTTCAGCTCATGATCTTATGATGGAATCAGCTTGTTAAACTAAGAAAACATCTAATTCTACATTACACAATAGACAAACGTACTATAAAGAGTAAGATTCAGAAACCCATATCTGGGGCAATCCAAGTGTTTTTTTAGGAGTCATCATTGAAGCATTATCTTACAACAAATTGCTGCTGATGTAATCAGTGTACCTTCATATGTAATAAAAAAAATTAGAAAACAAAAATAGAGACTGTTTGTATGGATGCACCAAATCCCAGATTCAGTTTATCTGAACCTAATCTGAACCCTTAAAATCACATCACTTTTGGTCACACAAACAACCATTTAAAAATGTGTTTTTTCTTTTTAACCCTTCCTTTGGATTAGGTTTGCAGAACCCTTCATAAAACATTTGGGATTCAGCTAAATTCCAAAATAGTGGATATGGTGCATCCCTAACTGTTTTTAAAACATGAAATTTCCCACTTTAAGGACAAGGGCACACTAAACGGATCATGAACTTTCCTCAGCCTGTGTATTGTACACAGATGGAGGAAAGCAGATCTGCTGCCATCCTCTCCATCGCGTAGTACGACTGTGGCCTGTGTTGATCAACACTTACACTTTTTGTGCCACTGTTCCTGTCAATGGGACTATAGAAAAAAAGGATGCCAACAGATCCACAACGCAGGATTAAGAAATCAGATGATCTGCTCAGTGTACCCTTGCCCTAAGTTCACAACACTACTTATGTTCTTATTAATATTCTCACCAAAGATAGTCAGGGATGCGGTCAACATGCTCCTTGAAGACAGAAGATTCTGAGCCATCCACATGCCAACGGACCAACATGTTAATCACCTTGGAAATCTAAAGATACAAGGTCTCATTTACAATTACTGGGCTGAAAAATGGGAACAACTAAAAGAACATACAAAGAGCTCTTGCACACTTCAATGCATGTGCACATCTATGCCTAGACTTTTCCCTAGGAGGCATAAGCTGAACTCATCTATGTGTAATTAACAAAGCTCACCAGATTGGAATGAAATCTCGAAAGAGAAACATAAATCACATAAAAATGCACAAAAACTGCCTGACAACATGCAGAATCCTAAGAAAGAAGGAGATACCATACTGCTATGCAGTACAACCCCCCAGCCTGACCTGGATGCACATGCCAGCTGTGTCAGCACAGAGGACTTGGGTTCACAAACAGAAACTCAATATATCACAATTGCAATAGCAAAGTGCCCCAAAGGAACACATGCAATTTAACAGATAGCATTGGCTTGGCAAAAAATAAAAACTCTGTTCAGAGCCCTGGAAAAAATTATCTTGCAAAACATACCCAGACCTGTATTAATTCCCAATGAGCACCATACGGAGGGACTCAGAACCCTGTCCTGGCCTTACCTTTACTATATCCTACAAAAATGGGGGAGGGAACCATTTTTTAAAATTGTTTCATGCACTTTATGATAGCCTGATAGCAAAAATTCACATTGGGCCTATTCCTCAACCCCATTTATTATTGTAAGGGGAACACGAAAGGGTTGTTCTTATCCCCTTTACTTTGATTTAGCACTATAGTCCCTTGCAAAAACAATTAGAAACTATCCGGATATTGTAGGTTTTAGTGACAGTTTTCACCACCATATGTTTGCGGATGATGTAACACTATTTTTAACTTTATCATTACTATCTCTCCCAAATCTATATTGTATCTTGAATAAATAAAGTGATATTTCTGGTCTTACAATTAGGGGCCGATTCATCAAGGGTCGAATATCGAGGGTTAATTAACCCTCGATATTCGACTAGGAACTAAAATCGTTCGACTTCGAATATCGAAGTCGAACGATTTAGCGCAAATCCTGCGATCGAACGATTAAATCCTTCGAATCGAACGATTCGAAGGATTTTAATCCAACAATCGAAGGAATATCCTTCGATCAAAAAATCTCAGGCAAGCCTATGGGGACCTTCCCCATAGGCTAACATTGACTTCGGTAGCTTTTAGCTGCCGAAGTAGGGGGTCGAAGTTTTTCTTAAAGAGACAGTACTTCGACTATCGAATGGTCGAATAGTCGAACGATTTTTAGTTCGAATCGTTCGATTCGAAGTCAAAGTAGTAGTCGAAGGTCGAACTAGCCCATTCGATGGTCGAAGTAGCCCAAAAAACACTTCGAAATTCGAAGTTTTTTTAATTCGAATCCTTCACTCGAATTCACTCGAATTTAGTGAATCGGCCCCGAAACCATACGAGAACAGAAGCACTCAATATAAATTTGCCACATGATCTGATTAAACTACTAACCCTTAACTTTGAGTTTCAATCGAATACCAAATATAACAATTCTGGGTATTATGCTGACCAAGATATTCAACCAACTACTGTATATCAAACTAATTATCCTTGCCTATATCGAACATTATGTAAACTTCTAGAGGACTGGGGAAAATATCATATACCATGTATGGGGTGAATAACAGCGGTAAAAATTATTTTGCTTTCAAAGATTTTATACCACTTTTGAGTACTACCTATCCCAATGATATGCTCAGACCTGAAGGAGAACTAAACCCCCCAACACGACAAAAGTCTCATCCACAGCCATCAAATAATCCACTTCTCTGCTCCCTTCACACAGAGTCTATTTCAATGAACAGTGCCTCTCATAGTAATGCTGACCTGTATAAGCAGAAATGCGCAACAGAGCTACTGTAGCAGGCGCCATCTTCTGAATCTTTGTGTACTTTTCTGATCAGTTTGGTACATGGAGCTTGCTGGCGCATGTGCAATTGAAGGTAATCCGGGAGTATCTTCAGCCCCTTATTTCTTAAAGTATGCCAACCCTGGATAGACTACTGGTTTGGGAGGACTCTCTCTCTTCTCAATTATTGTCAATCTAAACAATGGTGAGTAGGACTGAATTTTCATAATTTACTGGTTCATAACGATTCAGATAATGTTTGTTTTACCTTATTTTTTTTTGTGTTCTCGCATTATATATTCTATTGTTGGAGCTGCAATATTTGGTATCACTATCGGAGGGAACTGTAGTTTCTCCGTTACCCAGACAAAATGTTGTTAAACTTTCACAAAAATGTGTATTGTAATACTTCAACTACCATTGTATACATTTGTTGCTGTAAACCGTTTTATTTGTTAAAACAATAAAAAATATACAGTACAGAAAAAAAAGAGCTGACTTGCACTTCAGAATATGCTCCAGTATCCTATTTAATACTCACCGGCCCGATGCTGATACATTTGGTGAATCTGTCATCTGCTGCAATGTGATCATACAACTCATGCACTGCACGGCGCCGGATAGCAGAGATATGGTAGGACTCATATACATTCATAAAAGCTGTAAATACATATAAACATATCTACTGTACATAAACAAGTATTTTAAAAAACTGACAGAAGAAAAGAAAATGTATTGGTAGGAGGGTAGTAGAGGCAACCACCTCTAGGCACTAGTATATAATTCACGGCATCAGTGAAGATTTGTTCACTTTTAGTATGATATAGAGAGTGATTTTCTGAGACAATCTGCAATTGGTTTTCAATTTCTATTATTTGTGTGTTTTTAGAGTTATTTAGCTTTTTATTCAGCAGCTCTTCAGTTTGCAATGTCAGCAATCTCTTTGCTAGGGTCCAAATTACCCTAGCAACCATGCACTGATACGAATGAGAGAATGGAATACAAATAGGGGAGGACTATTCACATATGGTGGGCTTGCATACTTAAATAAATCACCAACACAAGGTGGTATAAAAAAATACAGTATATCTAACAAAAAAATATTGTACATGACTTCTACATACAGATAAATACGTCCTATTAAATGGCATAATAACAATACATATAACCAATGTGCTTACTGAAGGCAAAAACAAAGCAACAAGAAGCAGATACACTTGCCAAAAAATGTGAATAACCCTGGAAGCTATACTTTTCAGGGCAGACTCAAGGAAGTGTGGAAGGGAGTGGATCTGCATCTCTCCACTTTCCGCAGGCTGAGACCAATACAACCAATGGTTTTTTGATTTGTTATGCCAAAAAAACAAGGCTAATATTTGGTTGAATGGTTTAAATGTAAGAAAACCATATAAGGCCACGGGCAGCCAGTGCATTTGCTCTGCTGCTCTCAGCCTGTGTATTTTTCTGGCTAATAGAAGTAGATCCCCCACATCCTTTCAAATGAACCTCTTCTGCTTGCATGCAGTCACACAAAGCAGAGCGGAAGTTAGCAATAATATATAAAAGCAGGCATTTTCAGGTGGACCTCCACTCTGTTCCGATGTAAGCAGATCTTACTCAAATCAATGGAGATGGGGCACGGAGGGGATCCACTTTTCTCAGCCTGAAAAAAATAAGCAGGGTGAGAGATATGGAGCCAACTCTCCGTCAGCCCTTGGCCAAAGGATATTAGGCTAGCTTAATATCACACAATTTAAATTAATTTTTCTAGAGAACACAGTAAATGGAGTTGTAAAGCTGTAGAACTGTTCTATTAGATTAGGCAGATTCGATTAGAACTGACTGAGCTAATCAGTTCCTCAAAATTCAGTAAGTATCACTGCAGGGAAACACTGCCTGCAGAGATCCACAGAGAGGGTCTCAGTTCTCACTGCAGGACCCAGCCTAAAGTAGCCACACACAAATAAATCTGCTCATGTGGCCAGACCGCCTAACGAGATCCAAGCACCTGGTCCCAGACAAACTAACGGATAACATGGAGACAGCACATGCAGTTCTGTAATCCAGGGACCTGTTTTTTACACTGTTAATATCTAGATCGTGTACAGCATCTGAGGCACAGAGCAGAAAATCTGTGGGCTACAATGTGCCTCATACAGTGAGAAAACAAAAAGAAAAAGTTCTGAAGGGTCACAAATGGGGAATACAAACAAACAGATATCTTACCGTAGGCAATGTTAAGCAAAGTACTGTGTGGAGTATATATGTCACAGCTAGCAACATTATTCCTCTGGGCTGGCCAATTAATTCTGCTGTAATCTTCTAGATACAATTCCTGACAAAAACACATATGAGTAACATATCTCATATAACAAGACACAGAACAGTATATTCCCACCACCCCTTACCTGTCTCAGACTGCGGATCAGGTCATCTTCATGCGCACTGAGTCTAGTAGCATAACAATAACTCATAGGCAGATACACTTGTCGGCAGTGACACCAAAGTGTACTGGGGTGAGCTGGAAACCACTGAGGCAGGAGCCTGCAAAAATAAAAATTGCAAGTGTTGATAAACGATAGCAAAAAAGCCCTCAGAGGAACACTGATGCAGATAGAAAAAAAGGACATACCACATTTCTGGGAATAGGGTGTTCATGCCTTCCCAACTATAAATATTCAGTACTGCTAGCCAGAACTTCCCCCAAGAAGGAATACCAACAGCACCACCTGTAAAAGTGGAATGTAAGATTTAGGCTCTTAAAGGGCATGTAAAGTCTAAAATAGAATAAGGCTAGAAATGCTGTATTTTGTATACTATAAACATGAACTTACTGCACCACAAGCCTAATCAAACAAATAATTTATGCTTTCAAAGTTGGCTACAGGGGGTCACCATCTTGTAACTTTGTTAAACATCTTTGCAAGACTAAGACTGTGCACATGCTCAGTGTGGTCTGGGCTGCTTAGGGATTGGGGATGCACCGAATCCAGGATTCGGGCTTTTTCAGCAGGATTCGGATTTGGCCGAATCCTTCTGCCAGGCCGAACCGAATCCGAACCCTAATTTGCATATGCAAATTAAGGGCGGGGAGGGAAATCATGTGACTTTTTGTCAGAAAACAAGGAAGTAAAAACATTTTCCCCTTCCCACCCCTAATTTGCATATGCAAATTAGGGTTCGGATTCGGTTCGGTATTCTGCCGAATCTTTCACGAAGGATTCGGGGGTTCGGCCAAATCCAAAACAGTGGATTCGGTGCATCCCTTTTAGGGATCGTCATAAACAAAGCTGTTTGAGTTCTGCATGGCTGGGAAGTAAGGCGAGGGCTCCCCCTGCTGTTGTTTCCCTGCTCAGCAGTTAGGGACCATCTGACAATTCCTATCCACAGCAGTAAATGAAGGGAGAATTTCACTGCATACAGTCAGGTTTGCATTTTGTTACGGTACACATTTTGTTACGGTACACATTTTGTTAAAGTATATTGGAGACAGGTTTCTTTTTCATTAAAGAAAGTAAAAATGGGATTTTATTTTTTTGCCTTTACATGCCCTTTAAGTGTGTTCTCTAAAATGATGACCAATATTCTGCCCCATTTTCCCAGCATTCTGGGCTGTTTACCTGGTATGTTTGGTGCTAACTATTAGATATGGAAAGCTGGACATCTAGAGCAATGCCTGCTAGGCTACAAGTAGTGTGCTGCAGTGTTTTCAAAGAAAATTTTTCAGATATGACCAGTAAATGGTAATACAAAATCCTCTGTGGACATGCCATGCTTGGAATTTGGCACACTCTACAAAGACTTAAGGTGGCCATACACGGGCCGATAAAAGCTGCCGACAGACCGTGTCGGCAGCTTATTGGCCCGTGTATGGGGGCCCCCGACGGGCTTCCCCGATCGAGATCTGGCCGAAAGTCGGCCAGATCTCGATCGGATGGGGTTAAAAATCCCGTCGGATCGCGGCCGCATCTGTTCGTTGATGCGGTCCCGCGATCCGACCGCTCGTTTGTGAGAGCTAGGATCCGATCGTTGGGCCCTAGGGCCCACGATCGGATCTGCCCGATATTGCCCACCTTCAAGGTGGGCATATCGGAGGGAGATCCGCTCGTTTGGCGACATCGCCAAACGAGCGGATCTATCCGTGTATGGCCACCTTTAGTAAAGTGCATTCAAAAAGCAAAGGGGACACAAATTTATAGTAAATCTGCAGTCTTTGTAAATAAACCCCTAGACATTTTACTGTCATTCATCTAGATATTCAGCTAAAAATTATACAATAGGTGGAACTGGCGCTTTTTGAAGAAGGTATGGATAACTTATAGAAAGTGATATAGTTTGGAGTTTCATAAAGTTTCTCCTCGAACAAAGCACATTTTGTGGTGTATATCACTCGCCTTTGCTATGCAGGTTATTCCGAGCTCGGGTCAAATCTGGATCATCCTGTGACACCCCAAGGAGGCGAAGGGAGGTGTAGCTTAGAGCTGTGCCAAAAACTGTGCTCTTGTCCTCAATGTGCCTGAGACAGACAAGAGTGACCAATCAATCCATCACAATACTGACACAAATGGAAATTCCATTCCCAAAATAAGATTATTTGAGAAACCAAAACCTCAGGCTATGCATTATACACCTTTAATGACCCAATATTTACCAGATTCAGCAACCTACTTTGTGGATTACATTTGGATGTCCAAAAGTTAAAATCAGATAGTGGGCTAGGGATCTTCAATGTCAAATGCTCTGCTTGCCCACTGGATAACTGTTCAAGCTCTGGTCATACAGTATAACAGCAATTTGGCTAACAAGGTGCTTATAAGCAGCATGCTTATTTCAACCCAATTTAACTATCTAACTATGTAATTATACTCATTAACTAATTCTCTTGCATCTATAAAGTGTCATTGGCTTCAGAGAACAGTTTTATGGAGGGTTGTACTCACAGACCCCATCCTCCATCTGGTAACTGGACGGAGCGCAGGTATCGAACCATTTCCTTCTTTGTGGCATCAGGCAATGGAGTTTTTGTCACATGACAAGCAATGAGTAGGCCTAGGAGTAGATACTGCACTTAGGGCAATGGTAACAATGAAAGCTTTGTATTTACAATGCCTAGAATAACATGATAATCAATAGTGCCATAAGCTTTGCTATTTCTACTCTCAATAATGAGAGCAATTGCATGATATCGTGGGTGTTATATTACAGGCATGGGATCCATTATTCAGAAAACCCATTATCCAGAAAGCTTAGAATTATAGAAAGGCCATCTCCAGTAGACTCTAATCTAAGCAATCTAAGCCTGTGTGCCATAATAGTACACATCAGTAATGATGAAAGTCAGCAGCCAGAACATTTCTAACCAACAGAATATCAGCAAAACAAGGATTGTGAAACAGACATTAAGGCCCATAACATACCTGGTAACAGAAACAGAGGACCACCGTAGTCTCCAGCCCAATGTCCATCCTCAGCTTGTAAAGCTGAGTAAAAGGTGATTCCATTATAAGCTCCATCGTATGCTGTTTGTGGCTGTGGCAGATCCTTCAGTATGTTACTCTGGCAGGAAAAAGGAAAAGATCATTTTCTGCTTTATATTTGTGTCACTTCTGTAAGTTGAATGGCAATGAAACACCATTTTCTAAAATTTAACCAAGAATAAGGCTAGAAATGCTATGCCATGGTGCATCTCCAAGCTGAAGCATTCTTATCAGAATGCACTGCTCTCTTTATTAGGTCTCAGCAGGTCTGCCATTAGAAATCACGGGGCCCCGTACAACTCACGCCCAAGCCCCACCCCATATCCCACCAACTCCACATCACAGTTAAAAGACCACACAGACATCAGTGCTAAAAAAGTAACCCCTCCCCCCACACACAAGTTATAAAAAGCTATTGAAGGTCAGAGCCCCCTTATAAGTAAAAAAAAAATTGGGGCCCCAAAAACTTTTTTTAAAACAATTTTTTAAAAAAAAAAAAACATTGGTGGCACGGGCCCCCTTACAAGTTAAAAAAAATTGGGGCCCCAAAAAAAAATTAATTTTTTTTTATTTTAAATAAACATTGGTGGCAAGGGCCCCTTACAAGTTAAAAAAATTGGGGCCCCAAAATTTAAAAAAAAAAACCATTGGTGGCAGGGGCCCCCTTACAAGTTAAAAAAAATTGGGACCCGGGACACCTGTCCCCCCTGATGGCGGCCCTGGGTGTCAGTAAGAATTGCCAATACCGTATCCAGCCCCAAAGAATGAGCCTCCAACGCAGTCTGTTTCCAATCTTCCTCCTCCACATAACGCCATGTTTGCCTTCCCTCTGAGCATGAAAGACGCCAGCATGTGAGGTCAGTGGCTGGAGGGGTCTTGTAAGGCCCTCCTCTTCTGCGCATGCATCTGAGAAAGAGATTGGTGGGCTGTTATTCATGTTATAAGGTTTCAAACTTAATCAGTGATGCAATGTATTTCCTTTTTACTTTCTCTGTAGTTCTACAGTCATATGCTCTAACTGCATACAGGGTACAGACAGCTTAAAAAGATTTTCCACCGTTTTCTGTTATTAATTTTAGCAACAAAGGCAATCCATGCAAACGATAAAATGGCATCAAGCTTAACCTTTTTTAACTAACAATTTTCATAGGAATATATCAGCATTGCTTGAATAAAGAATGAGGAATGTGCATCAAGTGCTGAATTAGGCACATTTCATACAGACACCTATCACTCATTATACATTATGTGATTGCCAGAAACCCTAGTTTCTCTTTAAAGGAAAAGGTTCAAAAGTCTGGTTTATTTGATCAGAATTTAGATTTAAAGATATAACATTATAGATACAGTAAAATGTATTTAGTTAAAGCTAGGGCTCTAACACATGGGAGTTCCTGTGCATTGGCTTTTTGAGCTCCACCATACTGGAACATATTCTATCCTAGAGTGACACTACCCACTTAACGATTAAACTCAGATGAAACACTACATGTTGCGTCACACGTGTTCAGTGTAGTGGAGTGGGTCACTATAGGGGTAGAATGGGTATGTTAACGCATGCACTTCAGTAGAGTGAAATGCATAAAATAGCAACGGCACAGGATCACATGAAGAAACAACCATGCATTGGCTGATTAAACTCATATGCTATGGGCACACAGGTTGAAGGCTCCAGCTGTTGTCAGCCTGCATCTCTCAGCTTCGCTGTGTGTGAGCACATACAGGCTGATCGTATTAAAATCAATGGAGTAGGGGCAACGAAGAACATCTTCAGCCTTACTGTACATGGCAGCACTTATCAGATGATTGCTGCCAGATGCTCACTAAAGTTTTCAGGCTCAAATCAACCAACAAGTGCCAATTTTGATGCTTTTCAAGTATTTAAACTATCCATACATTAGTAAAAATTGGGAGGTATTGTAAACAAAACTACATTTTAACCCTTCCCTTTAAGGTCTCTGATGGAGGCCCCTAATAATGAAATAAGGACAGATAAAGGAAATCTGTATATCAATTATTTAACCATAGTTCCAAGAATATCTATGGCAGCCAATACATTTTGACCCCAAATTTCACCCTAACAGACCGATCAGCTGGGCTTTTAGGTGTATCTAGGAAAAGGGGCAGCTCCACGATTTGGAAACTGCTAATATAAAGAAATGATTTGGAAAATATATTATAGATTTCTAAAATCCACATTTTAGTAAACTGCATAGAAAACTGTGCCGCCAGTCATATACACTTGTATTGTACAATTCTATTTGCTAGTATTCTATTGATATTTTACAATGATCCCCGACCTCAGCTTAATCACAGCACAATGAGCATATATTATTACTTTACTAATATATGTTTAACATTTTGACATTTACATTAGAAGTCTCACTACATGTAATCATCTGATATAATTGAAACTGATGCACCATCACTGACAGTTCATCGCTATTTATAAGCGGATACTCTGGATAACAGCTTTGGAGCTATGAAGACAAATCATTTAATTTAATAATTTTACATAAAATATTTATTTCTAAACAAAGGCTACTATGTGTACTCACGTTCCTCCACTCATCCTTCTTTTACAGATCTCCGCTTCCTAAAACGCTACCTCTTCTGTCTATATGAAAATAAAACTCCGCCCACGTGCATGTGGTGCATTCTGGGATTTGTAGTGTGTGGGTTTTCACAAAAGACACTGGTTGTTGGAACGTGAAACTACATTTCCCAGTGGTGAGCGCATTGTCACGCTCATGCCATTCTAACCTGACATGGGCAGAGAAAACGACAGCCAATCGGTGGAGCGTTGGAACAGAAGCGCTGACGTCGATTGGTTGAAGGCCACCTAATGGGCAGATACAAGGGATACTTGAGTTTACTCTTTAAAGAGTGTGAAAGCAGTTGGAGTCAGGGGCGCGGGAATTGTTACCACCATAGGGCTATGGGTATAGAAACAGAAACTGCGGCCTAGGATGCATATGAATGCGGCCCACCTTGAAACGCTCAGTTCCCGAGGAAACGTCATGTCGCAAGGGCTATAGGAGATGGGGGGACTCTCTGGGGCAAATTCACTATGATTCGTAGTTGCGCCAGCGTCCGCTTTGCCGCACTTTGCCGGGCGTATTTTCACCAGCGCTACGCAAATTCACTAAAATCCGAAGTTGCGCTCGGGAAGCGTAAGGTTGCAAAGTTGCGCTAGCGTTAATTCGCAAAGCAAAGTTACGCTAGCGATGCTTAATTTGCATACGGCGCCAAATTGAAATTACAATGGAGGTATATGAAGCTTCACTACACAAGCCTGGGAAAGCTTCAAAACAGCAAATACAATTTTTATTTTGCCCTACACATGTGCCCACTGTATAGTTAAGGTGGCATGAGTTAGGAAATGTAGGGGGGAAGGAGGGTAGCCCCAAAAACTTTTTCGATCTTTTTCAGCCTATCACCCATAAAAAAAATAAAAAATGCCAGCGTTTTTTGGGATTTAGAAAATTTTTTAACTTTTTTTTGGAAGCAATCCCTATCTACTCTATTGCACTTCGCCTGGTCTGAGGTGGCGAAGGAAGTCTGGCGTAAAAGGTAGCGTTCAGAAAAATGTGCACGTCAGTGAATTTGCGTAGTTACGTCCGTTGCGCAAATTCGCCAGGGCGTAAGGGTGCGAAGTAACACTAGCGAATTTACGCCAGCGTTCGTTATTGAATCGGCGAATTAACGAAAATGCGCTACGCTAGCGAATTCACGCTATCGTTAGGCTCTTCGTCCTTTAGTGAATTTTGGTCTCTGTCTGTGGCACCTAGACCCAAAAACAACAATCTTGCTTTCTTAATTTCTCTTTAGGTCTCTCAGTGTGTTCTTTGGCAAATTGTAATGTCTTCAGTGTGTCACGCAACATATTCAGAAGAAGTGACATCTGCACAACGTGTGCGTGACTCAGTTCTGCATTTTTCCCGCGGAAATCTGTGGTGGAGTGTGGGGAGAGCTTTAAAAAAAAGCTTTAAAAAAAAATAGGCACAGGCCCTCGGGGGCCTATATATAAATATGGCTCTGCTCACAGGTAACTTTAGACATTCTTTGATCTTTCTGGAGCTGATTCTTGACTGAGTCTTTGCCATTTTGGCTATTCTTCTATCCAAAGTAGCAATAACAATCAGGGTTGAACTGGGGGGCCCGGGGCCACCGGGACTGCTATCCTGGGCCCATCCCCTTCTGTGAAGCGTATGTACGAAGTCTGCGTGCATGTATCAATGCGGCATGCATGCGCAGACGGAGCGGCGAGGCGCCGAAAAAATATTGTTTTTTGTGGTATCTGAATGTCGGGAGAGGGGGTCTGGTTGCACCGGGACCAGTCCGACACTGATAACAATACATTTGTAGTTTACAGAGCATCTCTTTTTACATGGGGAGTCTGTTACTCCCATTTGAAAGCCAGAAGGAGTCAGAAGAAAGAGACAAATAATTAAAAAAATATATATAAATAATAGAGACCAGTTGAAAAGTTGCTTAGAACTAGCCATTCCATAACATATTAAAAGTTAACGTAAAGGTGAAACGCACTTCAGTTCAGTTAGCTCTTTAGAAATAAAGTCTTCTTTCAATTTAATTTTATTTGTTACAGTTTTCAAATATTAAAGTTTAAAGAGTCATCGACTTGTTCTAAACGGAAACATTCGTTGATACATTTCTTATCTTTGGCCCTGCTGAGCAGAATTCCTGTGTTTCATTAGAGGCAGCTGTTGGAACATTGGAACAGTTCAGAATCTACACCTGAATTACTGAGCTGCCAGACTGAAACACAAGCAATAACATTCAACTTTATACTTACTCTTTGGAAAAAACTAAAAAATGGAAAGCAACTAAAAAAAAGTCTATAACTCTGGTGAACAATCTGAAAACAACTGAACTGAAATAAATGTTTGGAAAGTGAACAGTCCCTTTAAACTAAAGTTTAAAAAGAATATTAACACGCTATATCATCTGTATATGAAATGTACAAAAATCCCTTACATTTACTTATTAAAACTTGCAAAAGGGGAATGGAGGGTCAAAGAAGGCATGCATGATATTTGCCAGCAGCCAGTACCAAGAAATTGGATGGAGAACAAACATGACCTGTCAGATTTAGAGATCACATTCCACCCATGCTGGCAGTGGGAGACAAAGATAATTATTTGCAAAGGTGTAAAGCATTACATTTTACCTTCACAGTTGGTGCTGATTTCTTTTCTTGGGGTTGATTAAAATGTAAATCACATCCATCAAAATATGCCAGAATTTTGTTGATAATTTTTTGCCTATAAAAAATGAATGGATTATAATATTGGATTGGAACATATTACCAATATGACAGACAGCTAAAGGAAATATTGTTTCTATTCAGATTATGGAATTCAAATGATTTTAAAGGTGTGGTTCTCCTTTAAGTTAATTTTTAGTATGTTATAGAATTGCTGATTCTAAGCAAATTTTCAACTGGCCTTTATTTTTTTATTTTTTATAGTTTTTGAATTATTTGCCTTCTGAATCTTTCCAGCTTTCAAATGGGGGTCACTTTGCTAAACGTATTGTTATTGCTTTTTTTATTGCTCCTCATTCTATTCATATTCCAGTCTGGTTGCTAGGATACTTTGGACCCTTGCAACCACATTGCCAAAACTGCAATCTGGAGAGCTGCTGAATATAAAGCCAAAAAAACACAGATAATAAAAAATTAAACCCAATTGCAAATTGTCTCAGAAGTTAATTGAAATGTGAACAACCCTTTTAACCTCAACTTAATATGAGTTAAAATAGTTACAGTTAGCATTTTTGGAAGATATTGCACATTTAATGCTATGCAATAAAATATTATAGCAAATTAACGTATATGCAGAAATGCAAGTCATCTCTTCATTATGTACATTATATATTTACCCTTAAATATATACAGTATGGGCAAACATACAGATAAGGAATATTGCAAAGTGCCCTAATAATTTAATATTAAAGGAATTTTCATGGGAAAAAAATGTTTTTTTTTTCAAAACGCATCAGTTAATAGTGCTGCTCCAGCAGAATTCTGCACTGAAATATGTTTTTCAAAAGACCAAACTAATTATTTTATATTTCATTTTTAAATCTGACAAGGGGCTAGATATATTGTTAGTTTCCCAACTGCACCCAGTCAGATAACTTCTGATCTGATAAACTTCAGTCACTCTTTACTGCTGTACAGCAAGAGTGATATCATCACCCCCCCCCCCCCAGCAGCCCAACAACAGAACAATGGGAAGGTAACCAGATAGCTGCTCCCTAACAGCTGCCTGGTAGATCTAAGAACAGCACTAAATAGTAAAATCTGGGTCCCACTGGGACACATTCAGTTATATTAAGTAGGAGAAACAACAGCCTGCCAGAAAGCAGTTCCATCCTAAAATGCTGCCTCTTTCTGAAAGCACATGACCAGGCAAAATGACCTGAGATGGCTGCCTACACACCAATATTACAGATAAAAAAATGGTTCAGGAATGAAAGTTTATATTGTAGAGTGAATTATTTGCAGTGTAAACAGTCTTATTTAGAAATAAAAAATACATAAAAATCATGACAGAATCCCTTTAAGGGAAAGGAGGTAAGAGATGGATTATTACTTAATATGCAGCAAAACTATGCTAAATAAATGTGGGTGTAATTTAGTTTTAATGTAGTGGGCAGAAAACAACCCCCTTCAATTGATTTTAATATAGACAACAGGCATATCAGTTTAAAGGGTAACTAGCCAATTGCAGAAAGGGCATTGTCTTTCTAACTGCTGAGTTATATGCTTTTGTCTATTCTCTTTACTAGTGCACATTTTCAGCACATCAAAGAATTATAAGAATGGACCTCATGCTAAGCAGAACAAACTCTTGAGATGCCTACAAAGCAAACTGTACCCTTTCTTCCCAGTAAGCATCCAACCTATTACCCATGTCAACTTCATCTCAGTCAGGCTCAGAATTAAGTAATTAGTCAGCCCAGTTTCCTTAACTGTTCTAGGATCACTCCAATGTATGATCAACAAAATTATTAGGTAGCATGGTTTTTCTACAGACCAAAAATCTTATAATTACCGTGTATGGAAACTTAATACTGCACACGGTCAAATAAATTGCTGTTCAGTAATCTAAGCCTTCACTAATAATACAAGACTTCCACTAAAATTGTACTTCCAGGAATCTAGCAAACTTATGTCAAAAGTTGGTAATAATTTCAGTAATATAAGACTAGAAAGGGCATGAAATAAATGTTTTGTAAAGGAACACATAGAACAAACCTGCATCAACTGATATTCAGCAGACTAGGGGGCTTCTACTGTTCATAGCAATGAATGAGTGAATGCAAATAAAATATATTTATACAATTTCAATCTGTAACAGCAACCTAATAAACCTTCACAGATTATAATCCTTCAGGATGCTGACAGGCAGGGAACTGGGAGGATTTAACACTGTTATCAAAAGGTTAGGCAACTATTATATATATATATATAATACACAAAAGCCATGAATAAATTGTAAATTTGTAAATTATATCCTTATAAACGGTGAGTAGTGATGTCATCACTTATAAACGGTGAGTAGTGATGTAATTTCTGTCACATGACTCACTAAAATTTGTGTATTATAATAAATAAAGTACCCCCAGTTGTAAAATATGAGGATATTATAAGTTACCTCGGAGTTCCATGACCTGTATAAAAACACTCGGCCTTCGGCCTCGTGTTTTTATATGGTCATGAAACTCCTCGGTAACTTATAATATCCTTATATTTTACAAGAGGGGGTACTTTATTCACTATATATATATATATATATATATGTGAATATAAAGCAAGTGGCCAGGGTTCTTGCCTTTGCTGCTGTATAAATTGCTTCTGTTATTTGTGTTTATGTATTGGTTTCTATGCATGTAACTACTGAGATAGGGAGAAGGGTTGGGAAGTTTGTACTTGTGTGACAAGTTGTTTAGGTTACTTAATGGCCCAGTGAAAGTGGATTATTACGTTTTTTTTCACCAGCAAGAACGGGGCAGGGAGGGGCATGTCAAGTCACATGCCTTGGATACAAAGCTGTTTACAAGTGATGGCAAGTTGCAACTGAAAAAGCTTTTGAGGATATATCAGCTTATTTAACTTGGCTACAGGCAGAGCACCTGGACACAGAATGTGAAAAAAGAAAAGGGGACACGGCAGCTTTTATATTCCTGACTTTTTCAGATAGAGGTGAATGGACTTAGTGAGCTGAATTGAGAGATATTCCCGGTAATTGTGGAGGCTGGTGAATACAGCATGGCAAAGATATACCCTTATAATACACAAAAGCTATGAAGTTCTATGAGTTCTGATTTCATAGGTTATAAACGGTGAGTTCTGATGTCATTTCTGTCACGACTCACTGAAATTTGTGTATTATAATAAATAAAGTACCCCCAGTTGTAAAATATGAGGATATTATAAGTTACCTTGGAGTTCCATGACCTGTATAAAAACACTCGGTCTTCGGCCTCATGTTTTTATATGGTCACGGAACTCCTCGGTAACTTATAATATCCTTATATTTTACAAGAGGGGGTACTTTATTCACTATATAAGAGGGCAGGGCTAGGGGTAAGCATTCAAGATAAGCAACCGTAATTAGGCACATAGTACTTGAAGGGAAAAAAGTAACTAAATTTGCCTTTCTGTAGGAAATGGGTGCCTGTTATTATTCCCCATTGACTTTGCATGTTTAATGTTTTGTTGTAGCTTTTTGTTTATATGCAATAGTTATATGTTGTTTCTTCAGACTGGGAAAAATCATTTCAAAATCCCTGTTTTTGTTTAGTCAGGACTTCCTTCTTTTACATTATACCTTCAGAGAGTCACTACATACAAACATTGGTGGAATCTGGATTGGAATCTGGATTGGCTGGGTGGGTAGCTCCACTGGACAAAGTCTTAGGGGTAATTATATAAAGACTGGAATAAATGTGATTATTTCTCAAATATATTTCCAGGTTAGGACTATCCTGAGAGGATACCAGGAAATATCTTGGTGGGCCCCATGGTATGACATCCGAATAGCACTCTTATAGCTACCATACAGCTTGTTTAATACATTTTATATCTAATGGTGCATAGAGTGGGCTCTAGATGTAAGGTTCTTTGGTGGGCCCTAGAAGCCCCATTTTGAGACTTTCTAATTTTTAATTTTCTTTGTCCTTTTTTATTCTAAATGCTTCCCGTATATTATGCAACAGCATCTCTTACCATGGCAGACTCCACGTTGGCTGATCACATGACGAGACTGAAACTGAAGCTTCTGGAGAAGGTGAACTATATTTCTTGGATATACATTGCTCTCTATATATGTGGTAACCTGTTATCCCAAAAGCTCTGAATTATGGGAAGGTCATCTCCCATAGATCCATTGTAAACATATCATTCAAATCAATAGCACAGCAATTTAGCATTTTACTAGCTAAACTGGAAACCAGGTTGACTGGTGACCGGATTTAGTACACAAATCATATCTTCAGGTGATCTGGAAAAGCAAGGGTTCCAACATGCATTTCCCCTAAACTGCTTATTAATTAAACTGTTCTGGAATTACTCAATATGCCTCAGCCCAGTATTTTATTATCAGCTGCAAGAGTCTGTGATATCTCTCTAGGGAGTACCCATCTGATTGTAGAAGACACATATCTAACAAATATAGCACAATGCATTTCGTATGAATAATCTAACAACCCTTTATAAACCTTAATAACCATATTATTTTAATAGGCATAGTTTATCATTGTGGCCATTTAACATCACTCACAAATTATATTTAATCTTTAAAACTCACTTTTATTAAATCTTAGTCGTGATCAGTTATTTTCACTTGCTATATTATAGAGATTAGAGAATGAACGTGAAATGGCAGAGGAAGCTGGTGAAACTGAGCCTGAAACTGCAAGTAAGAGACAAATAGGTTAATTGCCTGGATGAGGCAAACTGTTGTCACTAGGTTTAAAGCACACAGGAACAATTATAGGCCCAAAATGTGTCACATGACCTTTAGGACAAGCCGTGTTCCTTTAAAGGGAAGTTCTTTATCATTTAAGGCCATAATCAAGGGTGTAAATAAGTGAATGCTTAAAAATAATCTGTAATGGGTAAATACTGTAGGTGCACCTCTTCTGTATTAATACTTGAGGAAAAAGACTATGGAGCAGCACTCCAATAAAAACACAACATTCTTTAATAGCACTTAAGGAAATTAGCATGCACCTTAAATCTCACTCTAGGGCTGCCAACCCCTTCAACTTCTTTGAGCCTCTGAGAAGGACCAGTCACACAGTTTTAGAATCATAGCCATAATGGGTAAAAAGATCTATAACCATTGTTATTTAAAATAATGTATATACTTTGTGCTCAGGAAGCTACAATGGACATGAAGAAGCTCTGCACTCAGCATTACGAAGAAGGAAGGATCTATTGCATAAATTACGTGTGAGTAAAACAAGAATCCTCTGGTCATTTATCCATGACACATGGGGTATATTTATCAACGAGTGAAGTTAGAGATCGCCACAGTCTGCTAGAGTGAAATTCCGCCACTCTCCATTCATGTCTATGGGATTTTGAAAGGTGTATTTATCAAAGGATGAATTTTCACTTTCACCTATTGATAAATACTCTTTTAAAAATCCCATAGAAATGAAGGGTGAGTGGCAGTATTTCACTCGAGAGGACTGTGGTGATCTCTAACTTCATAAATATACCACTTGGGATAATTCTGGTGTAAAATCTGGACCATCTTTAGCTTTGGCCATCAGTAAAGTGTGGCAAGTTTTTTGGAATTCCATGCCACCCAAATGCCAGTTGATGCAGATTACTGCATAGTAATTGAAAGCAGTAAAGGCCCGCATATACGAGCCAATAAAAGCTCCTGACAGACAGTCAGCAGTTTATTGGCCTGGGTGTGGGGCCATCCGACGGGCTTCCATCGATCGATACCTGGCCGAAAGTCGGCCAGATCTTGATTGGGCAGGTTAAAAATCCGACCTCCCATTTCGAATGCATTGTGATCCGATCGTTGGGCCCTAGGGCCCACGATCGGATCAGCTTGATATCGCCCACTTCAATGTGGGCATATCGGGGAGAGATACGCTTGTTTAGCGATTTCTCTGCATCTATGGCAACCTTAAATTGTGCTAGGGACTGGATGGAAGTGCCTAGTCTGGCTCCTGTGGGCATATCGGGGTGCTAGTTGCTCAGTTGTGGGGCGGGGAGATGGATTGGGTTGCAAGTGGGGCAGGAGTTTGTGAGGGGTGGTGTGCCTGCACTGTGTAATGCTGGATTGCATAGTTCAAAATGCCTTTGGGTGCCAATTTTAATATATAAATACTGACTAGGATTAATTAGAATCCATCAAACCAATCAATATGATGGATTTGTGCTTGAAATGAATGACTCTTCACACTCACAGGAAGAGCATCTTCTAGAAGAAATTGCTCGGCCTCACACGTGGAATGGCACAAATCGGAAAAAAATCAATATGGAACCCATTCATCATATATCACCAATGCACTTCCATCAGCAACTACCTCCTCGAGAGCCTCCCATACATTTTTATCCACCTCCGCCTCCACCAGAGCCACCTAGAATCATCCAGCAGCAGGTGAGTACTTTGTTAATTAGAGCAAAAAGAAAGAAAATATTGTGATGTGGGGAGTTGCAGTTCCACAGTGATCTCCGATCAGCAATCCCCCACCCACCAGCAAACCAGTTCGGGCTCAAACTCACTAGTAGACACTAAGAGTCAATTTCAAATAAATATTAAAAAATAACTTTTAATAGGACCTCTAGTCTTTTTAATGGTCCTATTAAAAGTTATTTTTTAATATTTATTTGCAATTGACTCTTAGTGTCTACTAGTGAGTTTGAGCCCAAACTTGTTTGCTCCTCCAGTAACTCGTAGCAACAAGTCAGATTTGCTTCCATTGTTTTTAACTGTCTTAGGCTAGAACAAGCCCACTTCTAACTGATTTATAAGGTTAATAGACATGGGCTTAGGGCTAATTTGCCTGAATTGTGTTCCCTGAAAAATGTTGTATATTGATTTGTTTCCATACTTTCTTTTCTTCATAGCTACCTCAGGCTCCAGCAACCATAATCCAGCAATTAGCACCACAGCAGCCCCTTATTACCCAGATACCCCACCCACAATCACTACAGCCTGTTCGCTCTGGCAGCATTAAGGAAGGTAAGAAACTCGATGAAGTTTTCGTTGTAGGCATCTGCCATTTTTTCACTGCACTGTGGGCCTGTTTGTGTTTTCTTGTAGAATGTGAATCTGTATTTGCACAGCCTGGCTTTATTGTAGTTGATTGTCTGGGGCAAAATGCTGGAGGGATCGGCTCCCTCCCAAAGTGAATAAGTGAATACACTGGCACTGACACTTACAGAAGTGCAACATTTCAGGGTAGTAACCCCTTTGTCTTCTGCAATAAACACTCAAGGGTTGTCCCTGCTTGTAACTGCCTTGAGTGCCAGTGTATTTATTTATTTACCTGTTTGTGTTTCCTCTCACAATGCCCATTCCCTCTCTAGTGTGTTACTGTGTGTGCACTTAATTTCTAGTCACACTAAACTGCACTCACCTTTGCAGATATGGTGGAAATGATGCTTATGCAGAATGCTCAAATGCATCAGATTATTATGCAGAACATGATGTTAAAGGCTCTTCCTCCAATGGCTCTGTCACAACCTGCAGGTGGTTTACCCTCAACACACAACTCAGCACTACAGGTAATACAGATATTTGTATGTCAATGTTACCCACATTACAGTGTATAAATATGTGAATATAGTGTATGGGACATTTGATTTTTTTTCTGTTGATAACTCTAAATATGTCTAAAGATATTCTGAGTAAGTGGTTGTTGGTATCTTTGGCTGCCTGGGGAACAGTTACCAGAATGTCTCCCATCTTGGTGTATGTGGCATCTTGGCCAAGGAGCACAGAGCAATGCACTTTGTGCTTTAAGCAGATGGTAACTACAAGGTATTATAGGGGTTGTTGTTATGAGATTTCTTTTATTATTTTTCTCTTTTCTGCCTCTATTTATTACAGTCTTTTTACCCATTCCTGTCATATTTTTCTGAGATTGTTATTAATGTTTACCTATTTATGCCCTAAGGACCCTCACAATGCTGGTCCTGCGGTTCTGAGAGCTGAAAAAATGCGACCATCCTCAGTGCACCATCATCACCACTACACCCCACCTAGCATTCCTGGTGGGCCTCTTCCCATGCAGCCAGGACCTAGTTATCCATTGTGGCCCCACATGATGCCATCAAACACTATGGGGCAGATGAATTCATTTCCTCCTGCTGTTCACCATTTTACTGGTCCAACAACCTTCCTGCCAGCCATGCAGACGTAAGAAACATCTTTTGTGATGGGAAGGAACTTGCATGCTCTTGCACGCACACTATTCACTTAATTAATACATCATGTATCTGTCCTTTTATTACCCTCCTCTAAACTAATATTCCTGTAATTCATTTTGCTAACACATTCTCAAATCTTTATCTGTCTTCTCCAGGGCCGCCATCAGGGGGGGACTAGGGGGACCCATGATTTTTTGGTCTTAGGGGGGCCCAGACGCTGTACTCACGCTGTAGCCGGGCCCCCACTGCTGTCAGGAAGCTGCAGAATCGTGTGGGGAGGGCAGAGCTTCTTCTACACGTCTTTCACCTCTCCAGCTTTTAAACTATTGGTAGTTTTCCCTAGAGCCGCATGGTGATTGGATAAGCCTATCCAATCCCTGTGTAGATCTACTGGGACTACTAAGCACTATAGCTCCGCCCACCCTACCCGATGCAGCTCATTGAGAGCAGGGGAGGGGACTTAATGTTTTTTGTTTTTTTTTAGTTTATTGAACCCCTGACCACCAATGTTTTTATTAAATATATTCTACGGGGCCCCTGACCACCAATGTTTTATCAAAACTTTTATGGGGGCTCTCTGTCATCACTGTTTTTTTTAATTTATTGGGGGGTCCTGACCACTAATGAATTTTTTTAACTTATAGGGGGTCCCTGACTACCAATGATTTTTTTTAACTTATAGGGGGGCCCTGACCACCAATTAATTTTTTTAAACTTATAGGGGGGGTCCCTGACCACTAATGAATTTTTTTTAACTTGTAGGGGGGCCATGACCACAAATGTTTTTTTGGGGGCGGGGCTTGGGGCAGGATTTGGGGTGGGCGGGGACCAGGGGGCCCAGAAAATTTTGCCGTATGGGGCCTCGTGATTTCTGATGGCGGCCCTAGTCTTCTCACAACATCTCCTTTTTGAAATGTAGTAACAGATGGATTCCTCCCCAGAGTTCCGAGTGGCCTGTGAGACCCTGAGCTAATAAGGTGAGAGGACACTGCCAAACATGGTAATGCTATATGTTCTGTGCACCATTATCTAATGCACTAGAACAACCTAAACATGTATTAAGCTATCCCTTGACATAAACATATACTGTCCATTTATGCACACATATGCAATGCACTCTGTCCAAGGAGAAAAAAAATATAACACAAATACATGCTTCATTCACAGGCCTTATACTATAACTGTAGTGTTACTAATGTTATCTATTGAGCCAGTTTTTATTTTTACACTGAACTGTTCCTTTAAGATACAGTACTCGTATATAGTTACAAAATTACTTAGTTACAAACTCCAAAATGTGATGTCAGTATTACCCTATGCTAAGGTGCCTGCTATGTCTGGAAAAAACACTTGTTCATAACTAACGTTATTTTTTAAAGGGGCAGATTTATCAAAATGTTAGAAGAGCTCAGCACAAAAACATTTCTAGAAGAATATTTAATAAATAATGAACTCTAATTTTCACCCATTGATAAATATGCTTTTAAGAACCCCATAGGATAGAATAGAAAGTGGGAGAATTTTTCTGTGGAAACTCTAATCTCACAAATTAATAAATCTGCCCCTAAATATTGCTTGGAGAACAAAAGCAACACAGAACCACTTTTAAAAGATGCAACTACCAGGAATGGCAAACCTCTTGCTTTAGTAAAAGAACATACACAGGTTTAACTGGTCTTTTCCTAAAAGGGTAAATCTAAATAATGTTTCATGATGGCCACTCACCATTATTATTTTTTATTAGTATTTATCAGTGCCGGGCCAAGTCGGCCAGGCGCCCCAGGCAACCTGCCCGACTACGTCGCCCCCCTACTGTATTGAAAAGCGCATGCGCCTATGAAACGCGAACGTACCTAGAGGACATGCGCACAAGACGCGCACATTCGCAAGCGGAGAAAAACTTTTGCCACAACTTCTGGAACTAGGGGAAGGCGTCTGAAGAGGTATGTGCCTGGCGCCCCTCCACCTTTGCGCCCTAGGCACATGCCTCTTCTGCCTACCCCTAGTTCCGGCCCTGTTATTTATTTTATTTCTGTTGACCCCCTAGCTAGAAAAATATTGCAACATTTTTCATAAATGAGATGATAAAATTAATTTAATCATACATTGCATCTCATACAAAAGAAAGCCCTTACAATTCTCAAAAAAGGAAACATCTTATGTTGACTTTTAACGAATTTCCTTGCAAATGTAGTGGACTGTCTGCAGTGCCTATGATCCACGTACCATGTGTAACACCGCTATCCTTCTATTGTGTTATGATTTTCTTACAGATGAAAACTGGAGGAAAAAAAAGTGCTTCCAATGTCATAATGCTGCAGATCCTTTACTGAATATGAAGAAACACCATGAAGATTCCTAGGGAACGAAAAACTTTATTGGGAAATTAGGGTTTTGTTAAATGAATGTGTATCCATTGCTAGCAGGCTTCTAACTTTCCAGCCAGACATGTAACTTATTGCTCTAAATGTTTCCTTTAACTCAAATGACTTACTCAGCTTTATGATTCATTGCTTTAGAACCAGTTATCCACCTAGTTTTAATTCATATTTTCTATTTTTAGAACAAAATTTCACATTATTTAGAGGGATTATGAAGAACCACCCTTGACAGCATAGGGGTCCATTTTTGTGGCCCAACCCAGAGGTTAAGGTCCCTGAAAAGGACCAGTAACATAAAACATTTTTTTTGCAACGAAAAAAAAACACCAAGACAGTTTTAACTTTTAAATCGCAAAGCTTTTATTAAGAAATTACTTACCGATTCTCTGCATGTGCTCCTCTTCAGAAACGCCGTTGCCGGTACACAAATGATTTTGTGCAGAGAAAATGTTGATTTCATAGACACAAGACATAACTACAGTTAAGACCGCAGTTCATTAAAATGCAATACTATGAGTGTTTCCAATTATATATCTAACTTTGTACTTGTTTAATACTACTCATTTTGCTAGATAGTGTGAACTGTCCTTTAAAGTGATACTAAAAACTACTTATTTAAAATATGAATGTATATTAAAAGTTACCTATACAGTAGGTCTTGTTGATCATTTTTTGCTGAGAGGTTTGTTTAGCTAAGTTATTGTTCGTTGAAGTTTCTAAACCTGACTGTTTTGCCAACCCGATTGTCCCATCTCAGCCTGTCAGTTAAAGTTTCTAATGCTGCACAAATATGGCAGCCCCCTCATACAGTAACATGGGGCACCAGACAGGTAGGGGCACATTTACTATTGTCGAATATCGAGGGTTAATTAACCCTCGATATTCGACTATCGAAGTAAAATCCGATTTACCGCATTTAGTTCGATTGAGCGATCAAAGGAAAAATCGCTCGATCGAACAATTAAATCCTTGGATTTTAATACATCGATCAAACGATTTTCCTTCGATCAAAAAAACCTTAGAAAGCTTATGGGGACCTTCCCAGTAGCCTAACATTGCTGCTCGGTAGGTTTTAGGTGGCAAAGTAGGTAGTCGAAGTTTTATTTAAAGAGACAGTACTTCGACTATCAAATGGTCGAAAAGTCAAATGATTTTTAGTTCGAATCGTTTAATTCGAAGTCGAAGGTTAAATAGCCAATTCAATGCTGCACTAAGCAAATTCTTGTTTATATTACCTACAAATAAGTACAACATTTCCATAAACTGTGGTATAGCTAGGAGCTATGGGCCGGGGTAAACATTTTGGGCCTCTTTTGAGGCCTTGTGCGCACTCTTTAAACACAGGTAGTACTTATGTAACAGCAAATACTGCATTTCATTTTTGTACTTTCAGTATGTTTATTTTCTAAAATGAACTGACATTTACAAATCACTTCCTAAGCAGCAGACTGGTGGTTCATGTGTTTATCTTCTGCCAAGCACTAAAAACAGATGAGTTCTTCAGTACAACTCAGGTGTTAACCATTCAGTCAGTGCTCACATGGTTGCATGTCCAAGAACTAAGTACTTGAATTCAAAGGAATGATCAGAGGAGTACAGCAGTACATATGTGCGGGTGCCAATAAACATGATATTAATATAAAGTTATATAGTGTAACACTTTCTTGGGCTATTCAGCACACAAGTAGTTAAAGGTGTCCATCTAGTGTATGAGCATCGGTTACAATGTGAAACTACACTCATGGCGGAGCCTTCGCTAAACGGAAGCTTCTCCTTTAAAGGGGAAGGAAACCTAGTTGGCGCAAACCCCCCAACCCCCTTCCGTTTGTTGCCCACCCTCCCTCCTCCCCCTGGCCTACCCGTCCCGCTGGGCAAATGCCCCTAACTTGTTACTTACCCTTCTGCGCAGGTCCAGTCCAGGGAGTTCACAGACGACATCTTCTTCCACGCGATCTTCTTCCTGCTGTGAACGGCGTTTTGGCGCATGTGCAGTAGGATCATTTCGCCGGTACGGATCTACTGCGCATGCGCCAAAAGTCACGCGCATGCGCAGTAGAACGTACCGGCAAAATGATCCTACTGCGCATGCGCCGTTCAAAGCAGGAAGAAGATCGTGTGGAAGAAGATGTCGTCTGTGAACTCCCTGGACTGGACCTGCGCAGAAGGGTAAGTAACAAGTTAGGGGCATTTGCCCAGCGGGACGGGTAGGCCAGGGGGGATGAGGGAGGGTGGGCAACAAACGGGAAGGGGGGTGGGGGGTTTGCGCCGACTAGGTTTCCTTCCCCTTTATGATGGTGTAAAACTACAACCCACAGGCTAATTAGTGTTAAAAGAGATAAATTGGACACCAGGAGGTTCTTTATGCAGTAACAGGTGAGATGGTTTATTGCAACAAATATGCAAAGGCAATTGACCACAGGTTTACTCACGCAGGAGCTGTAGCAGGATTTAGCATATCACAGAGGAGGAAGGATAGCATTGATGATGATGCAGCATGTACAGATGTCACTCCCATAGTCAAATAGTAGGCAGAATATCTCACTCTCAAAGACCAGTCACCAGTGTGAAACAGGATCAATCAGTTAGGGGCCAGGCAGTGCTCTGCTAAACTAAATTCCCTATCACTGAGTTCCCTACACTAAAGGCAACCTTAGAAGCCTTTGGGAGGCTACTCCCTGCTATTCTCCTTGATGGAGCACACAACTGCTCATAGTACCTGGCTATCTCTCTCTCCTAGAGGGACTATTACAGAATCTGCCCTAATGATAGCTAATCCTCATTCACAGGAGAGCCTGGTTCCCGACTTCAGCACCAAAGGTACAGGTCCCTTTGGGGTAAATGGCTTTACTGGGGCCTTGGTGATCCCAGGCTCAATGAGGATTCACCTAGCAGCACAGACACCAGGAGCCAAAGAGGAAGAGGCCACTCCCTACACAACACTATATAGCAGTGTGGCAGGGGAGTTTCATTACACTCTTTGTCCAATAGGTGAGGATGTTACACTTAACCAGTATAAAGGGCTTGGCCCAATAACAAGAGATAAGAGAAACTAGATACAGAATGGTAGGGGGTTAACTCTATAGGAGCCTAATAGATGCTATAGGTCCCTATAATAGTATGGTTTAGTATTCTCAAATATTTCCTGTACAGGGCTGCAAAGTTCAAGCAACCTCATCAAAGATGTATTTAACTATAGATCCCGATTAAAACCTGCATGTCATTCTGTAATTTAGATTGATCCCTTTATTTTGGAGAAAAGAAGATTTGAATACTCCAGATAAAATGGCAAGAAGCAATGTGTAAATAATTCCATTGTAACATGTAAACAGGAAGAAGCAGAACTTTAATGATGGTTGGTTGAAAGTGGTTTCAGTTTAATCCAGTAACTCTGTTTATCTCCTTTAGGATTTCAGTTTCGTTTTCAAGCATTTGTTGAAGAGAACAGATTGGTTATCATTATGCATTGAGTGTTTCTAGCATACGCATGCAGGCCAATTAAAAAAACACTTCATAATTTAAGGACAATGGTGCATATATTGGATTTCTGTCAATTTCTTCACCCAGTCATCTCGCAACTTCTCTGGAGAGCCACAGAATGTGTGAAATGACTTGGTACCAGCATTTAAAGCAATAAGTCTCTGACCAGAGAATGCACTACTTCAGTCCAGGCAATTGTCATTAGAATGGATGGGAAACAATTACATATGTTCTGTCTCCTTTCAGCAAGACTACAAAATGCTTGAGGACCTGTTGTGTGCAAGTTGCCCTTAGCTGTCAGAGGTGCTTTACATACAATGGAGTTTAAACATGCAGGGTGCTTTTCAGCTTACTACCATATAAGGTAGCAGACCCAATTCTACCCCATCCCAATTACCTTCAGTGCTCAGCTTGGCATGCTCTAGAGGGCAGGATCTCTAGAACAAATATACACTAACAGTAAAGGAAATCGTTTTCTAAAGTGCACCTGAGGCATGGATCTCATCTTGTCACATAGCAGAAATGACACAGTCAGCATAATGAATAATTGTATAATTAAGCTGACCTGTTTCTACTGTTATTGTGTTGGTGTCCTAGAAGGTGACATAGACCATGGACTGCAGTTATCTGAGCAGATGAAAAAATATTATTCCTAGTGTTATTACAATGTCTTGGCAAATCTAGTGCACAGTTCACTTGTAAATACAGCAAATTACATGATCAGATATTGTAATCCATCAATGACTGGGTAAAGTTGACTGGGTAAAGTGGGATACAGTAACTCAGTAGAGATAAAAAGAACAGGTCTTTTGGTCAAACCAGTAAAGTATTTATCTCTCTTAATGAAAGGGTGATGAAGAAAGGATTAAGTCTACACATGGGGAGTCAAATACCCACCCAGGGGGCAGTAATTAAAGGGATACTGTCATGGGAAATTTTTTTTCCCCAAAATGATTCAGTTAATAGTGCTGGTCCAGCAGAATTCTGCACTGAAATCCATTTCTCAAAAGAGTAAACAGTTTTTTTTATATTCAATTTTGAAATCTGACATGGGGCTAGACATATTGTCAATTTCCCAGCTGCCCCAAGTCATGTGACTTGTGCTCTGATAAACTTCAATCACTCTTTACTGCTGTACTGCAAGTTAGAGTGATATCACCCCCTCCCTTTTTCCCCCCAGCAGCCAAACAAAAGAACAATTTGAAGGTAACCAGATAACAGCTGCCTGGTAGATCTAAGAACAGCACTCAATAGTAAAAACCCATGTCCCACTAAGACACATTCAGTTACATTGAGAAGGAAAAACAGCAGCCTGCCAGAAAGCATTTCTCTCCTAAAGTGCAGTCATATGACTGGGGGCAGCTGGGAAATTGACAAAATGTCTAGCCCCATGTCAGATTTAAAAATTGAATATAAAAAAAATCTGTTTGCTCTTTTGAGAAATGGATTTCAGTGCAGAATTCTGCTGGAGTAGCACTATTAACGGATGCGTTTTGAAAAAAACATGTTTAGTCCTCATGTAAGCTGTAGTTGGCATACTTCTTGAAGGAGAACTAAACCCTAAAAATGAATATGGCTAAAAATGGCATATTTTATAAACTGAACTTTTAGCACCACTTGTGTGGTATAGGCATAACCTGGGGGATATGGGGGTTCCTTGGGCCTAAAGATTGATAGGTGTTTTCACACATCTGACTGCAGCCCCTCCTTCCTATATTATATGCCATAGCATATATTTGTCATCTCCTGCTAAAGATCCACAGATTTCAAAGACAACTGAAATGTATTCCATGCTCGCATAAGATTTTCTGCTCTGTGGCTCTTACTCAGCTGTTGGTTTCCCTCCCCCAGAGACTGATATCACTAATCATGATCTTTGGGCTTATATTTTACCCTTTGTCATTTGCAAAACAACTTAAATATTAAAAAGTAACAGACCAACTCACAAATGCAACCACTTTCTGCTGCTCTGTTTTCCAACACTTCCCCCCATCTCTTCCAACCCCCTCATATCTGTATAAGCTCACCCATCCTTTAAATATTTGTAAGTGTACAAATGTTCAAGTACTTGCTTAGAACATAGGCTTTTTCCTATTCCAACCCCCATGTACTGTGCAATGTGTGCACAACTCTTAGGGCTCTTACAGACGAGCATTTGAAGCTGTGCTCCCCTGCATTCCGTTTTTATGTGTTCAGCCGCAAGGAAGCACAGGAGTAGACATTTGGGTTTTTAATTGATTTGAGCAGCAGTTGCTGACTGACTGTGATATGGACTGTAATAACTACTCAATCAATATGTCCAAGCTTGTAGAGTGTGTCCCGATTTTCTCAGAGAGTAAGAACAAAGAGGTAAGTGCAAAACTTTCTGCAATTAAATAAGCAGCTTGCAGATAGCTCTTTGTGTAGTTATCATTGTACATCTTTCACTTATTTTTTTTATAATAATTTTTAAAAAATGCAAAATTTTTCTTAAATGTTCCCATGTAAACTGCAGCCTATCACAAAGCACTTAGTTGTATAATATCAGTCCAACTATATTCATTAAGCCAACCCCTCCATGCCAGACCAAACACTGGGTGGAGGGGATGTTTTTTCCCACTGGGCTCTTGCCTATGTGTAAATTGATGAGTGGGTAGAATTTGTGACAGTGAAAAGAGGCATTGGCAGTGAAATGGTTAAAGAAATGATATGCTTAACTTGCAGGGCAAAACATAATTGTAAATGGGCATATTTTATAAACTCCAATCTCTTGACTACGTGCAATTGAACTGCTATACCCCAGAGCTGGGATTCTGAATTCTAAATGCCACCCACTCTTTATCTCTTTGTGAAGATTGTGAATCGACTGCTTTACACTGCAGTTTTATACTCTTCTATGGAGAAATACGTATTTCCCTGTGCTCAAGGGGATACAATAGCTTATCTGAATTAGCAGGGTAAGCCTACTACACCATAAGATATGTCAGGTAATTTGGACCCTAGCAACCATAAATGTCACAATGGAAGAGTGTGTGGCCTGTGCCAACCAGTTTGCTAAAAGACTGGCAATGAGCTACAAGGTTCAGGTACGTGGGACTGGAAGAACTTTATCATCATCCCTAGGCCTATGGCACACTTGTTCTTGATCTGAGTGTGATACCTTCCATGGACTCTTAACATCTTGGGTCTTGGCCAGTTTGTCACATTATCTTAATGCCTTCCATAAATGGCATGCTAAAACGATAGGTTATTAATGCGGGTAATTTACATATCATATGTTTTTAACTTGTGTTCACTGGATGAAAGCAATGCAAATAAATTTGTGGCTACACCAGCATTAATGGATATGTCTCCAGTGGCCCAGTATGATTAATAACCTTACCCAATTTAAAGAGGGAAAACTAGCCACTATCCCTGGTACTTAGGGACAGTGGAAAATTATGAGGTTAATTGGTATCAATATATGACCTACAATATTGGACATGTAAAAAAGGAGTTTGTTTGGTCCAACTTTCTTTCAGTGTATCTGTATAGAGAAGCTGCTCGCAGTGAAAGCTGCAGATCCCAACCAGCTATGCAGGTTGGAGAATATGAAGCTCAGCCCACTAAGGTATTTAGAGTGCATGCTGTTTGTGTCTCTCCTGCAATCTTCCTCAACTCCTATCTACCAGCAGGTGGCAGCATATACTCTGGCTTATTTTCTAACATTCAGAAATATCGGGGCATGTTTACTAACATAGGAGATACAATTTTGGAGAGATTTCAGGAGATGTTGCCCACAGCAATCAATCAGATAGCTTTTGCTTTCTAACTTATGTTTAGGTGTTTAAATGTTATTGCTGATAGGTTGCCATGGGCAACATCTTCAGAAATCGCTCCACATATTTATCTCCAGTGTTAGTAAATATTTTCTATATGCCCGAAAAATGTCTGTTTCTTTAGGTTATGATAGTTTACCCCAACTTAGACTAGGCAAGCACTTAAAACAGAATTATTTTTGTTATTTAAGTTTTGGACATATTCTGAAATAATCAAGTTAACTATGATGCTTGATGCCAATGTTTTTAATAGAACAGAAGGATAAAAGGTGGTACATTAGCAATGTGTTGGTGTGGAAAATAAGAAGACCTACAGGTTAGTCTGAGGCTCAACTGAATGTGCAACAACGGAAACACTTATTTTCTTCTTTTTTTTCTGTCTTGTCTTTATTATGCTTGGTTTGCATTTATGTGCACTTCATGAAACAATTTGGTTTTGTGCCCATAGATATCTTAGTATTAAAGTAGATATTTCTAATGTGTGGACTTCAGTTGATTCTTCTTGCATATGCATAATGATATCCTAACAAGTCTCTTAGTATTTACATTATATAGCGCCAGCATATTTCGCAGCGCTGTAAAGTAAATGTGTTTATACAACTAAATCACAATAATTACATACATAGAACATTTGGAGTTACATACATCACAACCAATACCGGTACAAAAGGTGAGGAAGGCCCTGTGCAAAAGAGCTTACAATCTAAAGGGAATAAGACACAAGGGGGTAAATTTACTAAAGGGTGAAGTGACTAACGCTGGTGAAAATTCGCTAGCGAAGGAGATAGACTCTAGCACTACTTCACACTCTTAACAGCAGGTGAATTTTCGCTCTGGCGAATGGACGTAACAACGCAAATTCAGTAAGATGCTGATTTTAATGAACGTTACCTCTTGAGCCAGACTTGCCTTTGCTACCTCAGACCAGGCGAAGTGCAATAGAGTAGATAGGAGTTCCTCAAAAAAAAAAGTGAACATTTTTCTAAATCCCAAAAAATGCTGGTGACTTTTCAGTTTTTCAGGGTGATAGGCTGCAAAAGATCGTACATTTTTATTAGGGCACCTGGCTTCCCCCCTACATTTCCTTACATATGGCACATAAACTATACACTGGGCACATGTGTAGGGCATTATAATAACTCTATTTTCTTTTAAGGTTGCCTGGGCTTGTGTAGTGTAATGTATTTGCTGCAACATATATGTTCATTGAAATTTAACTTCCCGCCGTATGCAAATTAGCCAACGCTAGCACAATTTCGCTTTGCTTGCCAAATTAACGCTAGAGAAACTTTGGCATCGTTTGGCGCCCTGGATGCAACTTTGCATTTTAGTGAATTTAGCGGTGTCCTGGTGAATTTTCGCCTGGCGAAGTGTGGCGATGTGAGCGAAGCCATCGCTGGCAATTTTCCAGACGTTAGTGAATTTACCCCAAGGTGTGGGAGTGGGCAAGATCAGAATAAGTGAGTGAGAGATGTAGTACTTTATGTGGTATTGCATTTGGTAGTTAAGCAGACTGAGGGTAGGCTTCTCTAAATAAGTGCGTTTTAAGAGATCTTTTGAAAGCAGAAAGGTTGGGAGAAAGTCGGACAGACTGTGGGAGACAATGCCAGAGGACGGGTGCAGCCCTTGCAATGCGTTTTGAATGCGAGCATGTGAGGATGTAATGGAAGAAGAGTTGAGTAGCAGGTCAGTAGAGAAGCGTAGTAAGTGGTTGGGTGAGTATATAGAGATGAGTTCAGAGATGTAGGGTGGGCCAGATTTGTCATAATTTGAATTCTGAAAGGTAGCGGCAGCCAGTGTAGGGATTTGCAGAGTGGCATGGCCCAAGAAGGAGCGGTTGCTGAGGTTTATGAGCCTCATGGCAGGGTTCATTATGGACTGGAGAGGTGACAGTCTCTGGAGGGGAAGGCCGATTAAAAGTTATTCCCCATGGATAACACAGAACCCCCAGCACATGATTAGGGGCCCCTAACAATAATTTATTTTCAAATGCTAACAAACTCCCAGAACAAATACCAGTTTTATGTTCCACAGGCAGAGCAGGGCACACACAAACAGAGTATATTACACATAGGCAGAGCAGGGCACACACAAGCAGAGCAGGGCACACACAGAGTATATCGCACACAGGCAGAGTATATCGCACACAGGCAGAGTATATCACACACAAGCAGAGTATATCACACATAGGCAGAGCAGACTGGGTCTCAGGTGCGAACAGTACAGGGTTTTGGAGGTGTCACAAGTGTGAACAATACAGGGTATTAGTCTGAATTTGAGGTTTAAACAATGCAGGGGCCAGTTAATCTCTGTAGTGATGCCATTTAAATCTTACACATGGTAAGCAAACACAGCAGGTAGGTGGGGGGGCCACACAAGGGCCCCCCCCAGTTGGACAGCCCTGGTCTACAGTGTCAAATGCAGCAGAGAGATCAAGCAGTACTAGTAGTGAGAAGTGATTGTTGGCTTTAGCTGTCATTGGTTAAGGGGTTAGGTCAGTTTCAGTGGAGTGTTGTTGCTTAAAACCAGATTGTAAGGTCAAGCAGGTTATTGTCAGAGAGGAATGAGGTTAGTCGGTTGTAGACTAGGCACTGAAGTAGTTTAGAGATGAAAGGTAGCAGAGAGATAGTCCGGAGGTTATCTAGATTGGAGGGATCAAGAGAGGGTTTTTTTCACAATGGGGATGACAAGAGCATGTTTTAGTTGAGAGGGAAAGATTCCAGTTGAGAGCGAGAGATTTGATTAGACAGGGATTGGCATTGTGGAGAAGTTTTGAAGAAATAGGATCAAGCGGGCAGGTGGCAAGTTAAGAAGAGGCCAACAGTTTGGAGACTTCCTCATCAGTGACAGGGGTGAAGGAGCACACGAGAGACTGGGGAGTGTGGAGGGAGGGTGATGGACGTTTATGGGGGTTGAATAGAGTAATGTCACTTCTGATAGTGTCAATTTTGTTTTTAAAGTGCTCGGCAATAACCTGAGCAGAGACAGATGGGAATGGAGGTGGATAAAAGTTGTGCTGGCTTTTTAGAAAGGGAGTTAATGAGTGAAGTAAAGTATGTTTGGCTTGGGAAAGGCTGGTGTTATAGGAGCATAGGCCAGATTTGTAGCTCCAAAAGTCTGATTCTTAGCAGGATTTGGCTACAGACACTCAAGTGCACATGAGTGTCTTTGGAATGCTTTTGAATAAGCAGTATGCCAAGGTTGTGGTTTGGGTCTAGCACGTTTAGTTTTTGAAGGCGCAAGCTCATTAAGGGCAGTGGTGAGTGTAGTGTATTTACTACAATGAAATGGCTATTTATTATACTATAGCTGTGTCTTTGGAGCACTGACTCTTACAACTTAAAGGACAAGGAAAGGCAAAACAATAAAATCCCATTTTTACATTCTTTAATGAAAAATAAACCTTTCTCCAATATACTTTAATTAAAAAATGTGTACAGTTTTTATAAGAAACCTGACTGTATGCAGTGAAATTCTCCCTTCATTTACTGCTGTGGATAGGAATTGTCAGATGGTCCCAGGGAAACAATTATACTTATGAACAGCAGGGGGAGCTCCCACCTTACTTACCTTCCATGCAGAACTCAAGCAGCTTTGTTTATGATGATCCCTAAGCAGCCCAGACCACACTGAGCATGTGCAGGGTCAGGGTCAGGCAAAGATGTATAACAAAGTTACAAGATGACAGCCCCCGGTGGCCAACTTTGAAATCATAAATCATTTGTTTGATTAGGCTTGTGGTGCAGTAAGTTCATGCGCATGTTTAGTAAACAAAATACAGCATTTCTAGCCTTATTCTATTTTAGACTTTCCTTGTCCTTTAATCCTTTTTTGCTTTCCTTTCAGCGGAAGAATCCAGAATGGGTTTGGAACTTTGGTGACTCAGTTTTTGTCCCTAGCAGGGGTGCAACTGTGAGTGGAGCTTGCAAGTTCCTTATTGTTAACAATATCAATTTGCTAAGCACCAAAGAGTTGGCTTATCGCATTGCACTTAATATCCGTAAGAATGGCCGTGGAAAGGATCAGGTGAGATGAAGAATTTATGGGACATCTGTCAGGCAATTTTTTTGTTGGAACTAATTTATTCAAACTGGCATATTATTGCTTTCATGTCAAAGTATGGCTCCCCAGTTGAGATAGTCAACAGTGTGAAGTTCCTAGGAGAACAAATGGCAGATGACCTCTCCTGGACCCTTAACACAAACTCTATTATAAAGAAAGCTCAACAACGCCTCCACTTTCTATGGAAGCTACAGAAAGCCAATCTTCCCCCACTGATTCTCACAACATTCTATCGATGCACCATCGAGAGTGTGCTCTGCAGCTACATCACACTATGGTTTGGAAACTGCACTGTTGCAGAACAAAAGTCTCTGCAGCGAATTGTGAAAACTGCAGAAAGGATCATAGGAGAACCTCTCCCACCCATCTCCCAACTCTACCGGAAACACCTTGTACGACGAGCAAATATCTTAGCAAAAGACATATCCCATCCATCTCATTCTCTGTTCTCTCTCTTACCATCTGGAAGAAGGTTCCGCAGCATTCAAACTAAAACTACTAGACACTGCAAAAGCTTTTCTTCCCACAAGCAATCAGAGCCCTTAACATGATAATACTGAAAAACTAGCTGTTCCCTGCACCTGTCACCTTACCTAACATATATACTCAAATGCTCTTATAAATGCACCAAGTGGGGGGGCTGAGTGAAACGTAATTTCGATACGCTGTATAACTGTTTATATGGTCTGTATTGACAAATAAAGCAATCTTATCTTATCTTATCTTATCTTAGTATGAGCGTATGGATTGATGTGGAAGAGATTTCTAATGGAAGTTCATATGTTTTTTAAAACCAACATTGTCCTAATAATTTTTGTATGTCTTCTTCTAACTTTTGCTATTTGACTGCCACATTTTCCCATAGCCAGGGTGTCTTGGAAGATCCAAGCAATTGGTTCGTTCCTTCAGGAAGAGACTTTGGCACATGTCAACAAATCTACTTGATTTTGAAATAACCCCTCTGCATGTAGTATATGAAGAAATGTGCAAGGATGCCAAGGTATTCCATCCAGCAATACCGTGTTATTTTGCTGAGTGTAAAGAACTTTCACCTTTGTCACATTCGTCTCTGTGCCACATAATGTGTACTATACCATTGTATGGCATATTTGTTATTTTCCCAGCGGTCTTTTTTTTTATTGAGTGCTGCAGTATTTGAACTGTTTACCAATATTGTATTCCAGGAACTGACCCTCCCTGTAATAGGTTCCCAGTTGGTGGGTTTGGTGCCCCTCCAGTCTCTGCTAGATTCTGCCGAGTTTTATATCCAGAAGGAGAAGCTTTTTGTATTTGAGGAGGAGCACAAAATCAAACTGGTAAGAGAATCACCTCATCCTTCATTAAATCATGGTGGCGGGTCCATTCAAACAGTAATTATCTATAGCCACATAACTGGTGGCCATACCAACACATAATATGTTCTATGGACATCTGACAAATGGCTATGCAGTATCTAATTTACACTTGACTGCTAATAACCCATGTACCTATAGACAGAATTCTCCCAAAGCTCATAGTTAGATTACATCCTTTTATAAGATGCATTCAAGAAACCTTTCAGAAATACTCACCAGGGCAAAGTATTTGATCCTTTTTATGTTGTGTATTTAATTTTTGGACTGAATTATAGGGAATTAACCACCTTGGGCTGGACTCTTTGGCTCCATTTGATCCTCGACAAAGAATTATTGAGTGAGTAGTAATAAATAAATGACCAATACATATTTATTAATAGACCCATGTAAAACTGTACAATTGAAAATCGTGTATCTGTGTCTGTGTGTGTCCCTGTGTTACTGTGTGCGTGTTGCTGTGTGTGTTACTGTGTGTGTGTTACTGTGTGTTAGTGTGTGTGTGTGTATGAGAGTTACTGTGTCTGTGTGAGTTACTGTGTGTGAGTGATTGGTACATTTGCTGTTGTGTGTGTGTGTGATGCCAGCTGTGCCCACACTAATGCCCCTTATCCCCACTCTATTCACACAGTGCCGAGGCAATAAACTCATTCTATTTTACCATTGTTCTACACTGACATCAAAGTTCCAGGCACAGATTCTTTCCCCTCCTCTCTCCCCACTAGCCCTGGGCTAAGGCTGTAGCTCTCTGGGTGTTGGTGATGGGAGTTGTAGTTCCTGTGGAGGGAAGCCAGTTGCACTACGACTTCTACATCTCCCTTAGTAGGGACTGCCATACAGCTCTCCCTGCCCATTTAAAGTGATATGGCTTATTTACAATTTGTAAAATGAACATGGTAATTAGGGAGTGTGGACTTTTTGTCCCTCTTATGATTTCCAAAAGTTGGGAGGTATGGTTATACTGCTTGCACAACAAGTCAAATGTGGCTAGGGTCATGTGGCTTCACCCTGGGCCAAGAGCTAAGGAAAGGTTATAGTATAGGCTAAATTGCAGAAATATATTTTACTTCTTAGTCATTGAGAATTCACTCAAAAAAAGAATATAGAGACGAGGAAAACTTTACATTGCAAAATATATTTTCCAGGGCAGCAACCATATTTTTTTACTTAGTTACTTAAAACTGGGTGTGACTGTCCCTTTTGTGACATGGTTTGCACAATAGCTGTGTGCATTCTTATTATAGTCCATTGAACAGCATTGTAATCTGCCTCTGCATAATGTTTGCACTGTCCATAAAGAAAGACAGAGTTTTTCAATGCTTGTAAAACCCAATTGTGCACCTAATTGTACTGCAGTACAATATGCTTATTTATCTGTAATACTATGCATACTTCTACTGTTGGAGTACTCACTGGAGAAACTATAGAGGAAGCAAAGGTCTGTTTCCTCGATAGTGTGGATATCCCCCTCCCCGCCACTTTCTTCTTCTTTTAATTGACGCGCTGACGTGACAGAAAAGGGGGGACAGGGTGCGTGCAGGAATCCCTATGTGCCTGGGCCCTCTGAATATTTTTCTGGCAGGGGGGCCCCGCGCAGTGTCGGACTGGCCCAACGGGATACCAGGAAAACTCCCGATGGGCCCAGATGTCAGTGGGCCCTTGTGCTGCTATTTCATGGCCATTCCCTATTTTTATGAGAATAAAGTGGATAAATAGATGGAATAATAGATTATAGTATGTAAAGAAAAGAGACTAGGAGAATAGAGGTTGAGTGAGGAGAGGAAGAAAATAGTACTGAGGGTGGGCCCCTGGTCTAAAAACTTTTGGTGGGCCCCTGGTCTGAGGTTTTTTGGTGGGCCCCTGGTGTCCCAGTCTGACACTGGCCCTGCGCGCTTTTACGCCCCTGGGAGTTCTCTGAGATTTGCCTGTGATCTGTATATACAGGGTTCTGCTGCCCTACAGGAAGGCCTAAGGGAAGCTGTGAAAGTGCCACTCAATCTGGCAAAAAACATCAATACCTTGTGGCACCCTCTGCTGAAAATGTCAAAATATGTAAACATTGCATGCAAATCTGACTTACAGGTATCCATTTAAACCAAACTGTATTGCTATAAGGTTGGGGCCAGACACCTCTGCTTCTCCTCTGCACCTGCTTGGGTGCAGGCAGACGCGAAAGTTTTTGGTGCATTTTGCACTTCGTGACAAACTTTGCCCTGCCTACAGAAAGAGAAGGGAGCAGCCAGGCAGAGGATTCTCCACCTGCAAAGAATCTCTGACCCTAGCCTAACTGTTGCAACTGCTGCTGCTCTAGAATTAGATAATAGGTTGAAGTTATTAGAAAGCATGATTGTGGCTATGTACCATAAGTTGTGGAATATATATATACATATGCACATTTTATCTAATTCCATAACACTCTCCAAAGCTTACTCTGTTACTGGATTATTATTTCTACCCTCAGGTAGCCGCCAAAGCATTAGAAACTGGAGTGTTTGGGGCTTACTTTAATGTCCTGATCAACCTACCGGAGATAAAGGATCAGAATTCAGAATCCTGGTAAGTACATCTCTGAGACATTGGAGTACTGGAGTGAGATGCTCTGTCCCTATAGCTACCATTGAGTACATTATAAAACATACATAAAAACATTTTCAGAAATCCAAGGGTCCACTTTCTAGTTCCAAAAATTGTCTTCAACTTGTTGCACATAAACACTGTAATCTAATAGTTGATGCACCAAAATCTTCTTTGTTTACACAAAGCCTAACCAGTAAAGCTGGCCGTAGGCATGCAGATTTTAGCCTTGTATCCAACGAACAGTTGTAAGTCTCAATCTTCTGACCCGCAAAGTACCATTCAGATTAAAGTAGTAAAAGAACAAATCAGACAACGTTCTGGCAGTGACAGCAATCGTAAGAAAGTTATGTCCGACAAATAGTAGTGACAGTCATCCATCTGTCCGATCAACTAAACGACCAATCGCCGTGGTACAAAAAATGTTGGGATGATTCACACATGGTCCGAAATTTGTACGAAGCTTTGATTCATAATACTTGATGACTCAGCTGTTCAGCAGGCCAGTGTTTCGAGGCCATCAAAAATTTCAGACCTGCCCAAAGCCAATGGATATCCTTGTCTTCTACCGACTCATCTCCTGCCATACACTTTGTTTTGTGCGTCTATGGCCTAATGGACTGATTCAGATTTAATTCAAATTCTCCTTACATGGCAGCTCAGTGCAATTGTGGTCATTGTCACATTTTTCCTTCAAGAATCATTTCCTGCATCGTATATAAAGGAAAATGATACCCCCACAATTAATACTTAAAGTGATTCTGACACCAGAAAATAACCTATTATAACATTGACTTTAAACTCTATTGATAGTTTTGCCATAAAAGTATGTCTGATACCTTTATATTACCTTTTAACCCATGTTCCTCTATGAGTGGGCTGCCATATTTGTGCAGCAGGAGTTACTTTGTTTGCATTAGAATCTCTAACTGACAGGCTGAGAACGGACAGTCAGGTTGGCAAAACAGTCAGGTTTATTAACTTCAAGTGACAATTACTTACAAAAGCAGAACTAGCAGTGAAAAACGATCAGCATGACCTATAGGTAACTTTTAATGTAGATTAATATTTAAAAAAAGTCTATCTCTTTAAGCAACAAATAGTTTATATCAAATTAAGTTATATATTAAAAAATCTTACCAAACTGGAATATATATTTAAGTAATTATTGCCCTTTTACATCTCTTAACCATTTCGTGATGGTCTCTGTGCTGCCTCAGAGATCTCCTGACCAGAAATACTATAACTCTTAACTGTAACAGGAGGAAGTGTGGAAGCAAGACACAACTCTGTCTGTTAAATGGCTCATGTGACCTAACATGTATGGTTTATTTTTTAACATTTTCTATTTATAATTACCCAATGGTACAAAGTATATTATTATGAAAATGGGTTATTTACATGAAGCATGGTTTTACATATGAGCTGTTTTATGCAGACCTATTTAAGACCTACATTATTTGGGGGAGTAGTTTTCCCTTAACTAGCCTGTCCTGTTTTATCAGTATTTTGCTGCACTGGAAAGACAATAGTGTATGTAACACTCCACATGACTTTAATGGGGTGCCACATTGTTTGATTCATAGCACTTAAACAATAAAAATTATATAATACAGCCTAGTGTTAACAGTTGGGAGGTATGTAACTTTACAGTGTATGTTCATATCAGTAGCTGTTCTGTACTGCGAACTGTCCCTTTTCTATTCAGAGTAGCTGGTTGGATTATTGAAATTAGGCCAAAAAGCCCATAACATTTGCAAAAAGAACTACATACAGAAGCATTGCTTTTGTCTGGCTCTTCTCCCAGTCTTTTGTCATAGATGCTGAGGGATACAATAATGGTCACAACTTTAGTTTTTTTGGCAGGCAGGCCAGAATGTGGGGCAATATATCTTTGACTAAGGAGGTCCTAAAAGGTCTAATACACGTAGCTGCTGCATAATGGGCACATTACCCTTACAGGGGCGAGGGAGGGTGGTCAATGGCCAACTAAGTTCAGATTTTCGACAATCAACACTATAGTGGTCATCTAGACCCCCAAAATAAAAAAAAAGGTTGTCACAGATTTCAACTACAATGGTAGAACTGCATAAAAATATCCTTGAGGTCAGCATTAGGTGCCATAGATGTCCCTATTAGATATGGTTACAGAATACTTTTCCCAATAGTTGGTGAGCTGCAGACCAAAGAGCCTACAGTTTTGTACCTACTACTACCAAGTCATAATATGGTGAGAAGCTGAGTTGTCTAAAAGGGAGTGCAGATGCACAGCAGCCTCGGGCATTATCCATGCGACTGCAGCAACTGGCAGGCGGGCAATCCTTTTCATCAGCTTTTTCACCTGACGTTTAAAATGTATCTAGAAACAAGTTTTACAACAGGCAGAAATGTGATTTGTTTGAACTTGTAAACATTTCCACGGTAAATATAACCGCAGGATGAGTCATATTTTTAAAGGGGTAGGGGCTTTTCAGCAAATATTTTTGAGCTTAGTAACAGTAGCTTGAACATTATCAAAGGGTTGGTTTTAGAAAGAAATTCATTTTAGTACAGGGCACATAAATAGCATTAGGGCATTGCAATTATGATGATGGGACCTATAGTTCACCTACATTAGTGCTCAACAGAATACTGCTAAATAATTAATCTAAAAATCATTCGAATCCTGTCTGCCTTGTGTACATTTGGTTCAAATTTTGACCATGCCTGTCGACCCCCGTATACCATGGCAGTTAACAAAAACCCTCCCTTTTTTACAGCCATGTGCTATTGCCCCCACATTTCATGACATATTGTGCCCCCTCAGCACTTTACGACAGACACAGTATCGAGCCCACAGCATTTCAGGGGCTCTCTAGGCCCGTTTCAGGGGCTCTCTAGGCTGTTGCTAAAATTTAGGCTGTCCTGTGTAAAGCAGGAAAGTTGGGACTGGGAGGCATGTATTACTGCCTCTGGCCATGACTTTACGTACACAGGGTCGGACTGGGGGGCCCGGGGCCCACCGGGACTGCTGTCCAGGGCCCCCTACTGTGATGCGCCAGCTGAGCTTGAATTCTTCACTCAGTCGCTGGGCGCGCATGTGCAACGGCCTCCCTTGGTGCTCATGCGCAACAGAGTTCCTTGGTGTGCATGCGCAGACGGAGGTGCGCATGCGCAGACGGAGGTGCGCATGCACAGACGGAGCTGCGCAGCGCCGGAATTTTTTTTTCATATCCCGATATCTGCAGAGAGGGTCTGGCCCAACGGGGGCCCATGAGGGTCGGGGCCCATCAGGGTTTTTCCTGGTGTCCCGTCGGGCCAGTCCGACACTGTATGTACAAACACCCAAGTGACAACTATGGTTGCAATCTTCCCCCTCCAACAAGTAACTACTAGGGCTGCCATCTTCTCCTCCCCCCAAACAAGATGGCTGTGGCTGGTGGCCATGCTTTTCATTGGCACAGATTTTTGTACCTGTAATTTAAAGGATAACTAAAGCTTAAGTAAAGAAGTAGGTAGAAATGTTGTACATTATGTTTTTGCCTTCTGTAGCAGCCACACAGTCAACCACAACCCATTAGCAGTAAAGATCTGTGTCTCCAAAGATGCTCCAGTAGCTCCCCATCTTCTTTTCTGCTGATTCACCACACATTCTCTGTGCTGCTGTCACTTACTGAGCTTAGGGACCCACTCACAATGTACAGTACACATAGAATAGAAATGTCAAAATATAAGACTGATTAGTAACTAATACAGATAATTACTACATGCCGGCACAGAAACCAGTGCAATTAGCATCAGGATTTAATAATCAACCCTTTAGCCTCAGCTTATATTACAGACAAATCTCATTTTCTGCTTGATCATTTGTGACAACCCCTAAGCTAAGCTTCTCAACAGCTGCTCAGAGCCCACTGAGCATGTGAGTGTCACTTTCCAAGATGGTGACCCCCTGTGACAAGTTTGAAGTTCTGGATCATTGCTGCTATTGACAAGCTGAAAGTTTAGGCTGGTGCAACAAGTTCAGTATATAATATATGGCATTTTTAGCCATATTAATTTTTAGGGTTTCCTTCTCTTTTTAGTCTCACACGCTTACCGTGGACAGCTGGGTAGTGCAATACAGATTTTTATATAAAATAGACTTTTTCAAAAATAATTGCATTTTCCTTATAACTCACTATTTGTTTCTCTTTTACTCCAAACACACTGAAGAGAAAGTTTCCCAACTGTTGGCTGAGGCAAAAAAAGCGTGCAGTCTGTGCCTGTGATTAAGTGTTTATCACGAAACGCATAAGGCTGTGGACACAAAAAACTCTTCACTTTGAATTTATTTGCCTGGTGGAAGATTGCCTTCACTGAGTGCCTGCTCCAAAGTTTTTTTCGGTTTGTCCGCTCCCCGTGCTGAGGGCTCAGGGCGGTGCACCTGGGCCTTCTTTCCTTGTGTGGTGTTATCAATTTCTACTTGCAGACCCTAAACTACAGATTTATTAAGGAACGGAGTGTGCCTCAAGGATAACATAATAATATTAGTGCTCACTGTTACTTGTTAGCTTCTTCTTTAGCTGTGATGAAACAAATATGCCTTTGGGTTGCCCTGCCTTAACTGTTGCTTTAAGTTTGTTCTTGCATATGACAACTATTTCAATTCCTGGTGTCTCTTTGTATATGTGATTACTCAGAGAGGGCGAGGTTAGCTGACAAATATTTGCATGTGCTATAGATATAGGGCTCCCACCTGCCCCTACCCTCTCTCCTTGGTACTGTCCAAACTCCTCCCTTTACTATAAGTGAAACTGGCTTCTCTGCAAGGCACAGTCAGCTGATCTGAACGCCTGGGCTCCAGTGACTGCAGTGTGTGGTATGTATTAAATGCATTGACCAAGTGTAACTGGTGTGTAAGTTACATGGTAGAAGGTTCTACTGGTTTCTTTGAATGTAATTGGTGTAATCTACTCTTCCAGACTATGGGTTTATTATTAGATCATGTGTCGCTGTATATGTCAATAACGTGCCTTTTGTAGGGTTTTTTGTATTGTGAAAGAAAATGCAATTCAAGTTCCTATTCATCATCTAAAAGAACATTTTGTGTTCTTTATTTATAAATCTAATTTGCAGTCCGTTTCTGGCCCCAGAAACAATGTAGCTGAAGTCCGTTCGCCTCCAGGTCTCTTGTTCAGCTGGCTTTTGCTATGTTATTTCAGGAGTCAGAGTTAGCAGTGCAAATTATAAAAAGCACCAGACAGCAATTTTCTATTACACATAACTTTGAAAGCCTTTAAAGAGGTGGTTCTAGTTTAGGTTAACTTTTAGTATATTACAGAATGGCTAACTAAGCAACTTTTCAATTGGTCTTCATTGTTTCCTTTTTATTGTTTTTTAATTATTTGCCTTCTCCTTCTGACTCTTTCAAATGGGGGTCACTGACCTCAACCAAAAAAAAGATCTGTAAATCTTCAAATGTTTTGTTGTTGCTACTTTTTATAACTCATCTTTCTATTCTAGCCTCTCCTAGTTTGATTCCAGTCTCTTATTCAAATTAATGCATGCTTTCTAGGGTCATTTGGACCTAGCAACCAGATTGCTGAAAATGCAAACTGGAGAGCTGCTTAATAAAAGCTAACTAACTCAGAAACCCAAATGCAAATTGTCTCAGAATATCACTCACTATATCATACTAAAACTTGATGGTGAACAACCCCTTTAATGAATACAGTTGTACTTTATTTCATTAAAGTTTCTTATAGTTCTTAAAATAATTTGTCCTGCACCTATCATTGTTTCCAACTTTCAAGCTGATTTATAAAATATATGAAGATATCACTAAACATTCTTCTGTTGATGGAACACAGTTACCTCTAGGCATTTACAGGTTTTCTTTGTACATATTTTGTGCATTGTGACACACTAGCATAGCTTGAAATTCTAGTTCCCTGATCTAGTGTAAATGACATTTCTTCATACAATGGAGGGTCAACCAGTGACTGGCCCTTCCCTGACACACCTTAGTGCAATCAGTACTAAACTGTAAAGGCTAAGCCCTGAAAAGTTGCAAGGCTTCTCTCTTTACATTACTATAGGAAAATATGCAAGCACCTGCATATTCTTCAGAATGTATGTTATCTTCTGTGTATCCTGTGCTTGAATGTCTGGCGGCTACACAGCTATAGTGTTCGCCTGATCACCTGATCTCTTGCAGACATCCCAAAAATGGGCGTTGTTTATAGTGTCCTGACTTTTTAAATAGAGATATAAATTGAAGTGGGATATCTCAAATTAAAAAAATATACTGGCTATTGTCTCAGAAGTCCTACATCAAAAACACAGCTATTACTTTAAATATAATTGAACTACAGCTATCCTGAAGAATATCTTAAGCCACACTCTGCATTGGTAGATGCCATTTTAAACCTGCCCGACAAAGCAAGCAATATTCTCAATCTTAATATGTGGATATCAGTTAGCGAGTCTTACTAAATTTGTTTAGTATGATTTTTTTAGGTAAATGTATAGCCAGAAGGTAAATTAATTTATCTCTCTCATGTAATCACATGACTCTATCAATCTTTATTTCTTCACCACCAAAAATTCCGAACTGAAAGAGCTCTCTAGAATTCTCTTTAGTTGTGCTGTACTTTAGTACTTTAGCAAACAATTTTCTCTCCACTTCATACACAACTTTAAAGGTTAAGGGCATTACCCTGATTGTGGCCAGGCTACCTGAAAACTCCTCAACTGACCAATCTCATTGTTTAGATTATGTATTCAGGTTGGTCCCTAAAAGGTGCAGCAGTTAAACACATGCTTTGTTGCTATTCCACATAGAAACATCCCCTCAGAACTACACTGCAGGGTTACTGTATATGTACAGTTTGTATTAGGGTGTGGAATACCTTGTGATATCCTTGACACAGGTTTGTTTGATCTGAGCCAGTATAACTGGATCTGCAGCATTCTGACCATGGGGAAACCACTGTTCAGAAAACTTGTTTTTAAATTAGTTGATCTGAATGATCTAAGTGTTTCCTAGCAGCCGGTTTGGTCATACTGACACAATGTCCAGTTGATCAGAACTATATAGAAGTTAATTCATTTTCCTGTAAAACGAAGGGGATATGAAGCTGTTTGCTTAAAGGATAAAGAAAGGCTAAAATTAAGCTTTATCAGAAAGGTCTATATAAATACAACAGTGACCCCTCAAAGTAATTCTGCTCTTAATCCTCTGTCAAAAGAAACACTGCATTTCTTTCTTTTTATTATGTACACATGGGCTTCTGTATCAGACTTCCTGTTTTCAGCATAAACCTCCAGGGCAGGGCTTGAGCATGCTCAGTTTGCTCCTATGCCCCTCCCTCCTCCCATCCCTGCTGTAGTCTGAGCTCAGATCTGTAAGTGAGGCAGGAAGTGATGTCACACCAAGCTTATATGGCAGCTTCTATCCTAAACAAACAGAGACAGTGTCTAGAGATGTTTACTCAGGTTTGGTAAAGCATTCTGCAGAATAAATATAGCATTCTAGCTTGCACTTTTGTGGCTAATCTGTTGGCAATAAACCGTCTTGGAGCTTTCCTTCTTCATTAATGGGTTTTGTAACAAAGCAGCTGGGTTAGTTATAGATGGGCGATATGTTTCTCCCAGGGTGTTATATAATACAACACCCTGGAACATGGATTAATTAATACAGACCAAAGCTGCAAGGTAATTACTGCAGCTAAAGTACCTGACTGACCTTGGGAGGAGGGACCCCTCCCACCTGAGAGGGAGGAGGGACCCCTCCCACCTGAGAGAGAGGAGGGACCCCTCCCACCTGAGAGAGAGAGAGAGAGAGAGAGAGAGAGAGAGAGAGAGAGAGAGAGCAGGAGCTGCACAGGGAAGGCACTGGTTACCAGAGTTTTGTGTTATATTTTGATTCTTTTGTTTTTAAGTTGGTGTTGGGAAAGCCACCCAACTGTAGTTAGGCTGCCAACTGTGTTTAGCCAGCGCTCTGGTGCAAGGTTTTATTTTTCCTTGTTTTGATTTCTTTGTGTGCTTGTTACTAAAGACTGTGTAACAGAATAAACTGCAGGCACTTGCCTTTAAAAGGAGCGACTACTGTGTTTTTACCCTAAAAGACTGTGGAAAGCGGCCCCAAAACACTGACCCAGTTACCCCTACAGGTCTAGTTGTCACAGTTTATTTGGCAAATAATTTGGACTACAGGCAACAAGCAGATCTTTCACAGCAGCCAATCAGTTCCTGTGCCCAAGGAGTGCGATGGATAATAATCATGGGTCAAGGATGTTACTGGGAAATGACACAAAAATCTTTTTTTTTAGTTAAAAGAAATCTAGTTCTATGCAACATTGCAGTGAACGTTCATTAAACATTCATAAAACATTTTCTTATATTTGGGGGCATAGTGGTTGAGGTTGAGGGCTGTGGTTGCATTGGGCTAGTACAGAAGCCCAAAACATAATGGAAAACATAATGTACAACATTTCTAGCCTACTTCTTTGGTTAAGCTTTAGTTCTTCTTTAAGCTCCACAGTCTTTAGTGCAAAGTGAGCTCTAGAGGACGCTGCCTAGCTACTGACAACCATGGTGTATATTTATATCAATTATAAGAGACCTACTGAAACAGATAAACATTTAAGCAATTCTAAAAAACAATTGTGTATGTCACAACTGAAATATTATTGCATGTAACAGAAAGTAAACTAAACAAATTAAGAGTTTAAAAAGAAACTGAAAATCTGTTCCTAAAAGTAGGAAAAAGCCGCTGCTTGGGAGGTGGCAGGAGGGGATATGGGTAAATCAGATTAGCTCTGGCAAACATGGAAAAAAAGCCTGGGGGGTGTTGTCAAGTCAAAATGGGATTGTGTTCTCATTTCTTCTTCTATAATTTCAAATGCTGGGAGGTGCAACCCTACATACCGGGTAGGGAGCTGGGATGGGGATGCCTACATGTATGGGAACACGTCCTTGTGTTCCGGAACCAACAACCAGAATTTACAGGGTCAGAGTGCAAAGTGTACTCAACTATTAGTATATTAGCCGCATGATCTTTTATATACATTACCTCATATACAAGATAAAATTTCTAACCAGAAAAAAAGGCAGAATTATATCCTCTTCACTTACCATTATTTATACAATGCAAGATTTCAATGCCATTGGATACGGCTCCATCACATCTCATCCTCTTTCTTTTTATCATTTGCAGCGAAGGTTGGCATCTGGCCTGTATTGTGCTAGATGACAATGTTTTTAATAGATAATAACAGGCCTAGGTCTCCCACCATGATGCACTGTTCCAAAATATGTTGTAAATATTATCTCCTGCATTAATGGAGAAAATATAAACTATGCATTCTTGACATTCCAGGTAAGGTTGGGTCTATTTTAAGAAAAATGATAGGCTTCTCAACTAAAATGATCTCAAATGCTTTAAAATGGCAACCAAAACCTGAAAGACGTGGATGAAAAAAGAAAACCATTATTCCAATAATAGAAGAATAGCCAAAACGGGAAACTCAGCCAATGATCAGCTCCAGGAAGATCATTGAAGGTCTAAGCCAAGCTCTTTGCAAAAAGCCACCACAAAGTTCCATTCAGGGCCGGAACTAGGGTAGGCAGAGCAGGCACGTGCCTAGGGCGCAAAGCTGCGGGGGCACCAGGCACGTTCCTGCTCTGTCGCCTACCCCGTGTCCGGTCCCGTCTCTCCCCCCCCGACTGCCACTGGCTTCTTCCATGTAAATGCCACTGGCTTCTTCCATGTAAAAGCGCGCACAGAGCCGGCGCCTTCATCCGGCAGGCTGCCTAGGGCGCCTGGCCGGGTTGGCCCGGCTCTGGTTCCATTGCTGAAAAAAGAATAACACATTGACTGACCTAAAGAGAAATGGCACAACATTTTGTGGACTGATTAAATCAAAAGTTTGTCAGATGACCCCCAAACACTGAATTCAAGCATGGTGGTGCAAGATATGGGGATGTTTCTCATACTATGGTGTTGGGCCTATTCATCTCATACCAGGGATCATGGATCAGTTTCAATACTTTAAAATACATGAAGATTAATGTTATGGAGTGGCCAGCTGAATCCCGGACTGTTATTCAATATAAAACTTGTGGGGTGATATAAAAATTATGTTTCTGAGGCAAAACCAAGAAAAGCAGAAGAATTGTGGAATGTAACAGGTCCAGAAGTTGGTGGACTCCATGCAACACAGATGTGCAGCAGTTCTCAGAAACACTGCTTATACAACTAAATATTAGTTCAGTGATTCAAAGGAAAGCAAAATCTTTAAACATTTTTCAGTGAATAGAAAGAAAGAGCACTTTGGTTTTCACACATGTAGTGGGTAGGGATGGCCAGCAGTCAGGGCTCTGTCTCAGCAGATGCAGTGGGTTGGGGTCCCAAGTTTATTTTTGGCAGCGGGTAGTTATGCTACTGGTAGTTTGTATATTGATATAGTCCTGTCCTTTTAGTGACTTTTTGCTTTTTTCTTTTTTTCAAGAATTTTCATCATGTGGAACCCAAATCAAGGTTAGTGATTCCTAATATCCCTAACCATTCCCAATTCTTGGCACTTGTAAATATCTTTCTTTTTAACTACAGACCAGATTGGTGGCTATCTTTGGTGTAGCAAAACTAATACATTAGGGATGTTCAGCCTGCAGCCCTTCAGCTTCTGAACTACAGCTTCCAGCATCCCACATCAACTAAAGGATAATGGGAGTTGTACTTTAATGACGCATGGAGGACCTGCAAGATGGATATCACTGGTTTATATAATAACAAATAAAGTAATTGTTGCACAAAATATTCATATTTTTATCTACATTGTTCCCTGTAAGGTGAACCTTTGATATCTGGGCTTACAATTAAAGTCCTTTCTACTATTGACTACATACAGTGAACATCAGCATATAAAGCATATGTAACAAGCATACATTATATTACCATATAGCAGTTCCCAAACTTATTCCATTCCCAACTCATCACTTTTCCTCCAATTCCTAAACTATATATATATACTAACCCTCTGTGTCTGGCATTCTATACATTTTGTTTCATTACAGGAACCCCCTATGCGCAGCCTCCATGCCTTCCATCAGGTGTCTGTGCTCCCCCTCCTGGAAGCTACCCCCCCACATCTGGGCCTTACCCCCCTGGCGGCCAACCATACCCTGGATATCCAGGTCCTGCTCCTCCCCCTCCAACAGGTGGCTATCCAAGTGGGTGCCCGCCTCCTCACCATCCTCCAGGTTATGGACCTCATGGACCTCATGGACATCACGGGCCTCATGGGCATCATGGGCACCACCCACATGGGCATGGAATACCTCCAGGTCCCCCTCAATACCCAACTGGATATCCTACTGGCTGTGACCCCCATGGTGGACACCATGGCAAACACAAGAAGCACAAACACCACAAACATGGTCATGGAAAGGTTAGTATTAATTGTGGGGGTTAAAGGTACCTCCTCCATTATTTAAGATAAATAACAACAAAAAAGGACCAAAATTTTATTGAATGAGACCTACCATGCTGGTTTATGTCCAGTTTTCCCCATAGACTACAGTGGTGTTTTTCATGAGAAAGAACATACATTGTTTCCTCATGTACATGTCATAAATAAATCATGCCAGGTGCAATGCTTGAACTTTGTGTGTGTGAGCATTTTGCACATGATCTGGCAATACAAACATACCAGCTTAGCCGCAATTGACATAGGTAGACCCCAAACCAATATCATAGTAGACTGGGTGCTTTAATGTTCTTATGCTCCTGGCTAGAAGACATCTGGTGGCCTTTTGTAGAAACTGCCCACAGTTATTAAAGGAAAACTATAGCTTACCAACCCCAATGAATACTAACAATAAAGTAACTAACCACAAAATATGTTTTTTAACTTGTAAAAAATGCCCACTTCAATTGCATGGACAATTTAGTAAATTTCAAGTGCATTTTTTTTTTCAAAACAAGAAAAATTGCCCCCTACAGGGTTTTCATTTATAGTTTTCAGATCTGAAAAACTTGAATTTGAACAAAATTCTATATCATGTTGTTTTGGTTGCAATTTTCTTGATTTGTGGAAAAAACAGATCAGGAGCCAGCTGACCAGACTGTATGGTATATAGGGTGAGAGGAAAGCCACAAAGAAGTGGGGTCAACATTCACACCAGTTGATGTCCTGCTTAAAATCCAGGACTCATCACTGCAAGGCTATACTAAACATTGTGAGTTGACTGCAATATATATGCAATGTCACTCTTTTTGTCTTCTGAAATGTCCTTTTCTTTTTCCCCTTGCAGCATGGCAGTGGCTCCAGCTCTGATTCTGACTGATGGGTGATTGACAACTGAAGATGGATTCAAATGTCATTTTCTCCACATTTTTAGGGCAAGCCATTGCATAAATCCCCACACTCCTGTCGCAATGCATATATATAATTTTTGGTAATGTACATTCCCAGCCTATCCTTACCTGTCTACTCTATACTCATATACTCAGTGCTATGAACTGAATGAATTCCCTGATACTGTCTTGGTGATTCCTTATTGCATTTGTATTACATAGAAAGGCCACATGGCCAACAATAAAGATACCTTTAAAACACTATGTTCATGCATGTACTGTATGTGAGTCTTTATTCATTCTGTACAGCATATGACAAAATTTTCATTTTTGGGGCACTTTAGCCACCAGATGGGTTACTAGTCACTTCTTGAAGAATAAAACCTTTAACTAGTTGCAGGGAATTCCAAACTATTGAACTGGAAGACTATAGGGTATTCGTGTGGTGTATGATTCCAAGATGATTTGACAAATCAGGGGTACTTCTAATAAATGCTGATGTGATTGCAGTTACATAGAATGTAATCAGTGCATGCTTTCTAGCAGGGTTTTATAGAATTGTCTCTGTAAATGTGTTATCTTATTCCATTTTGTGCTAGCTCTGACCTGAACAGGCAGGTAGAGCTCTGTGGAACCTAGACAGGTCAGGTCTAGTAAGAATAGGCTACTCACCCTTATAGGTCACTCTAGGAGTGACAGACAGGTTATTTAGCTGAGCAGCTCAAGGCTCCAACAAGGAGATTCAGAGGGATTAAGATCCCGGGTACTAATAGCCCAGAAGTAGGGACTATAGGAACAGGGTAGATAGATTCCACTTAGGGAAAAGGCTGAAAGCTGGGTGTACCTATATTGCTGCTGAGCATGTCCTCTTGTCTGTGGGGACTAATACTGACCAAGTGGTGCTGTGAGTATTGCCTATTCAATGTTATAGGCAAAAAAGGCTGACTTTCTGGATATCATGTCATAAAGATGTTTGCCTATTTATCTTTTTTTGATGCCAAGGTCTCAGATTTCTTGACTGTATGTCACACATGCCACTTCTCAGAAAATGCCTTGTAGACCAGTAACCAAAACTAAATGAGAAACCAACTGTAATTCTCATCAGTTCTATTCTTAGCATTGGTCTTTGACAATGAAATGATAGGCTAACTACCAGCAAGTTTCAAATTCTGGGATACGCTGTCTGTCTGTGCAACTACTAAATATTACTGGGCTGGATGGTGCTTTTATCACTTATTACTGGGCTGAATTCCAATGTAATGCATATTTATACATTTGTGATTATTCTCTACAGACTGTCAGTATAAGATGGGTATGGAAAAGTGATTTGAAATAAGCTAGGAGGAAACCAAATGGTGGCATTTAGGTCCTGCATCTGCAAAATCGAGCTTTGCCAGAGAAGAAGAAGCGAAAGGGAAGAAAAAAAGCAAAGGTTATAGGAAGCAGGAAGAGTGAAAACGTTAGGTCCATGGGGACAATGGGAGACAGAATAAATGATACATTGGTAGAAATAAATCACCACACATTAGAAAATGAGAGATGCATGAAGTTGAAAATTAAAGAGCAACCAAGGTTCTAACCAAAAATGGTCAAGAATTATGGGAGTCAACTTCTCATATCTTATGGAATAAAATCAGCAAGTGTAATAGATTGGATTTTCAGATTAAATTACTATTTATACCACCCTACCCAACACAAATAGTGAAGAAGTTGTGAAGTTCTACATCTGTTTAATTGTAATGTTTTGGTCATTGCACAATACTTGTTTGTCAAGGATCAAATGCAGTAAAAAAAAGTTCAGACCAAGGTAATTAAACTGCCTTTAATTTAGTCCCAAAATGGGATACACAACATAACAGAGACTGATTTGGTGGGTATTTCTCAACTTTTGTCACTCAAAAAAGTTTCTTGGGTGTATCTTATAAAGGATGCAATCAGATTATGAGCTGATGGAGAATTCTGGTTATAATTACATGGGTTGTTATCAGTGAGATGTATACTACATAGAACATAGTTATGTGGAGAAGGAAAGGATTAGCATCTCCATGTGACTCACCACCATTAAATTATTCTCTTTGATTTTGTGCTCCTCCTACAAATAAGTTCTCCCTCTGGATAAAAAGACTTACAGAATCTGGCAGAGAATGATGGGATACCAACCCACCTGGGAACCTATTACAGGAGGGTCAGTTCCAGTTATACAAGAATGTTCAAAGTAACAATTCAGTTGTTAATCTTCAGCACAAGTTGTGATCACTGTTTACTACAGAAGGTATTCAGTATTACTGCAACATTCACAACAAATGAAAGTTATAGCACTGATCTAAAATGCTATACTGAACTGTGCTTTGCTAAAGGTGGAATATCCATGTTAATGTTTTTTTATGGGACATCTATGTCAGTTATACTGTATATGGCACTTCTGGGGTCTTTGGCGTCTGAGGTGGCCTTTCGGTTGCCCCCCTCACACCCGGCTCTTACTTTTCTATGAGCCAGAGCGGGTTGAGAGGTGGCACATCACTAGTGCGGAGAGCGCAATTGCACTCTCTGCACTAGAACAGCCAAAATTCCAATTTAAAAAATCATAATTACGGCTCTTTAAGTTACCAGCGGTGGCTTTTTGCACTTTAGTGTAGAAATATTGCATTTGGGGAATAAGGCCTAAGGCAGGGGGTTTGAACAAATACTGGCTATCATAGGGTATCACTTTGCAGCTGCACCGGGAGGGGAGCTCTGTGGGTGAAGGGGTGGGTGATCAACGGAGCTTTTCTCTGGGGTAGAATACACTTCATTATCGGCACATTCGCCACTTTACTCAACTGTCTCTCATGCCAGATCGCTGTGAGGGTTAAATGGAGGGTGAAGGGGTCGCTGCTTGACTGGGGTTCAGTAGTGAACAAACGAGAAGCGGGGCAGATTGGTCCCACTTCTTCCTATGAGATTGGACAATGGTCTTTACTTCTACCTAACAGGTCGGTCTTATACCTACCCCATGGCCTACACATATTGTATAACCCACCTTCAGTACATTCATCTCCCTGCTCCTAACTTCATTTTAAACGTTTTCCTGGACCTACATTTCTTATTCAGTTTTTCATTAAAAGTTACGTTTTAATTGGTTCCCTGAGATATCGGATCCTATGATGGGGCGGTTCAACCTTTAAGGTTAGCTTTTTCTCTATTTAATTATTAATTGTTTCCAATAATATAATAAATCCTCAAATAAATAATATAATAAAGCTTCCTAGGTGCAGTGCTTGAACTTTGTGTGTTTGTGTGCATATTACTAGTCTATTATCTGGCAATGCAAATATACATACAATATACATAGCTAGATCCCAAACGAATAGTACAGTATTCTGAGTGATTTATTGTTCTTATGCTCCTGGCTAGGTGGCCATCTGGTGGCCTTGTGTAGCAACTGCCCAAAATTATATAAGACAAAATGGTCAATAGCATATGAACCCCAGGGAATTCCTTAAATAACGATACAATATTTAATGCTGTATGCCTGAATCTTTGTTCTCGCCAGTGAAACCTTCCTGCCACTTTTCATTCCATTACACACCAGCATTTGAAGTAAAAAATATATCTGGGTTTGATTTTTACACATTAGCTACTATGCACCAGGTAGAAAAGAGAAAGGGTTAAAGGCAACAGAAAAGATAAGAGCAGAAAGAACAGAAAGCAGCCAGATTAAGCAGGAGCTAGGGAAAATGGGGAAGAACAGGCATAAAGCATGAGAAATAGAGCAAAAAAAGAGCATAGAGAGTGTAAGTTCCCTGATACACAGTTGGGTCACTTTCATCAGGAGCCATATATATATTCTGCTCGCCCTTGCAGTATGACAATCAGTCCAGCTGTTTCTGATGGATTCAGATGTCGATGTCTTCCTGATTTAGGACAAGGGATCACATATCACATATATCACCAGTCTGTAGCAATGCATATACTATACATGGTTTTTATTAATGTATGTGTCCTGTCTATCCTTACCTACTTATTCTATACTCAGTGCTATGAATGTAATAATTTTCATGACCTGGGTGATTCACTATTGCATTTGTATTACACCAGCAATGAAGACTTCTAAAGTACTGTGTTCATGTATGTATGGAAGCCTTTATTTATTCTGTACAGTATGTGTTACAGATATATTTGAATAGAATTTCTAAGGGCATTTTATCCTTTGGATGAGTTATAGGTCATGTCTGGTCACTTCTTAAGGAATAAAACATATAACCAATTTCATATTATATGATTGGCAGATCATTTGAAAAATCAGGGAAACATAACTTTCTGGGCTGCACTGACTGCAATTAGATACAACATTGTAGAATGGAATCAGTGCAGCCCTTACAGCTGGATTATCTAGAAGTGACAGTGTAGGTTGTAAGAAAATGTTGAGCCTTTAATTCTTAAACCTTAAAGAGAAAATATACCCCTCTTTGACATGAGCTTATGAGGCACATGTCTGAACTGCCAAATAATAAACCCTCCAGATCACATTGTAGCAAAGTCCCCCATATTCCCCCTTCATTTATGAAGTCTGAAAGCGTGAGTGAAATGCACTTTGGAGTGCCCATTTTAGTAGGGATATTCCGTACGAGCTGAGGTGTCAGCTGGTAGTAGGTCACTGGAATTTCCCACAATTAATGCTATAACTGGGCCTGGAGAAATGCTCTTAAGTCTATCAATACTTTTGCTGCATATATCATTTTTATATAGCGCTTAAGCTATACTAGTTCTCACCTGTAAGTGGGCTAATTTTAAAGTGATACTGACACTAAAAAATAATTCTTCAAAATATTGATGTACATTAAGGGGCCCATTTACTTAGCTCGAGTGAAGGAACAGAATAAAAAAAACTTTGAATTTCGAATGATTTTTTTGGCTACTTCGACCATCAAATTGGCTACTTCGACCCCCTACTTCGCCACCTAAAACCTACCGAGATGCCATGTTAGCTAACGATTTTTCGTTCGATCGAACTATTTGCGGTAAATCCTTCTCGAAGTCGAAGGATTTACATTCGGTAGTCGAATATCGAGGGTTAATTAACCCTCGATATTCGTCCCTATGTAAATCTGTAAAGTCACCTATAGCTCATGTTGATCGTTTTTCATTGGTAGGTCTGTGTTTGTAAGTAATTGTTACTTACTGTTTTGCCAACCTGACTGCCCCTTCTCAACATGTCACTTTGAGTTTCTAATGCTAACAGACTACTGAAGCTCAAATATGGCAGCCCCCTCATAGAGGAACATGGGGGATCAGATGGGTAATGTAAAAGCAAAAACTTTTATGGCAAAATTAGAGATAGCATTCAAACACAATGTTATGATAGATGTAAAAAAAGGTTTAATTTCTGGTGTCAGTATCTCTTTAATAGGGTTATTTTAATTAAAAGTTGAAAGTATCTTTGGGGATGTGACCGGTTATAGGGTTATTATACTTACTTCATTAAATCATTACCTATGTGGTGCACTCAAGTCAACTCAGTTTAATAAGGCAATTTCTCATAGACAAAAGAAAAATAATTTTGAGGCCCTATCCTGTATTTTAACTCACAGTTCGCAATTCAATCAAGTGCATTATAAAAAATAAACTTGCTTTACTTCGTACATAAAGATGAAAAATCGTCAAGCACTTGTAATCTGTAATCCGAAACTCGTATGTAAAATTGCAAGTCTTTTATTAATAGAGAAAAATCTATGATTATGCCCCTGGACCCGCTTCCGGCCCAAACTGCAACTATTCAGTGATTGCGCTGTGTACCCCAATTGAAATACCTCGGTATAATTATTAGTAAGGACTTCACCTCCTTCCCAACGAATAACCTGGACCCAATTTTGGTTCGTTTCCAGCAGGCCCTCACAACTTGGTCTAAGCTACCCAACACATCAGCTATCATCTTATATATAAGATGATATACCTACCGAAATGTTTATATGTACTATTAAACTCACCAGTGAAGATTTCCAACTTAGGGCGGCCTTCAGAAAACAATTTTCCTCCCTTGAACTGGTGTATTCCTCCCTAGGCTTTGAAAACATTCTCTGGGATGGAAGTGATGCTAAATTGATCTCTAGACTTTATACTGTGTTACTTCTCTGTACTCCGGACCCTTTCATTAAAGCTTTTCAGAAGTGGCAAGTAGAACTCCCCACTTTGGGTTCGGAAGACTGGGACCAGGCCACCGAGGGACTATATAGTTTTCTTATATCTACTAGGGACCGGCTCATTCAATTTAAGTTTATCCATCAGCTTTATATTACACCAGTTAAGCTGAATAAACTTGGCAGATCCCCTGAGGCCAGATGTTCCAAATGCCGTCAGCCAGATGCTACCTTCCACCACCTGGTCTGGGAATGTAATGTGGTCTCTCGATTCTGGATTACTGCGGTTGACCACTTAAAGGAACATTTGGCCTTCTCTGGTACTGCTACTCCTGAGGTGTGCCTATTAGGTATAGTAGATGACTTTGAATTACAACCATACCTGTTTAAAGCGTTAGCGAACCCAGAGGAGTGAGACCCGGGGTCTATAGACACCCGGGTCATCGTGGATAAGGGGTGAGCGTATATGCTACTTTTTTGGAGCAGTTATTGCTAAATTACGATTATTTTAGAGCATGAGGTTTTATTTATAGCGACTGCCATTAGTATAAAAGGAATAGAGCCAACATAGACTGTTTTGGTTTACTATACTTCTTACATACCCTACACTAAATAAAATATTTGGGTTTAGCTGTCATTTTGTCTCTAGATCTAAAACTATTGGAGACTTTCTCTCATTGAGTCTTGTAGACAATATTGAACCAACGCATGTCACTTGGTTAACAACAGTTGGTATGTTTAAATGTGCCTTGTCTAGATGTATCACTTGCAATTATGTAAACAAGACCTCTACTTTTTCTTCTTCCATATATACAATATAAAACAATATATTATTTGTAATTCTAAAAACATTGTATACCTTATAACGTAAAAAATTCTCTCAGGAATATGTTGCACTCTAAGCGAGAGAATCAGAGAGCGCATACTTAACTTTAAGAATACAATTAGTTCAGCCACTATAGCCAGATATTTTGCAGAATGCACAGATTTCTCAGTTCCTTTTCAGTAATAGGTATAGAAAAAGTTTCATTACACATTAGAGGAGGGAATATTCTAAAACAGGAAGCTAAATTAACCTTTTTTCTGGAAACCAGACAACCACTGGGAAATAATCTTTATTACGTTTCCTGCTTTGTTTAATCAATTCATATTATATTTTTTTTTTTCTTTCTTTTTTTAATCACATGTCTCCCTTAAAGGGGTTGTTCACCTTCAAACTCCTTTTTTCAGTTCAGTTGGTTTCATATAGTTCATCAGAAATAAAGACTTTTTCCAATTACTTTCTATTTGTGACCATTTTTCTAATATTGATGTGTAAAGTTTAATGTTTTACCTCCTAAAGAAGAAAGGGGTCTCTGGCTCTTTAACTGGCTCTTTAACTGGCTCTCCCCGAACTGCCTTAGATGATTTACATTCTAGCCGGTGGGATGGCACTTGGAACACTTCATTTTCCGAAGTCACCCAAAGTTGCCTCACAAGAAAACTTTGGGCGAGTTAAGAAAACCAAAGTGATCCGAGTACTATCCCGCCGGCGGTTTATATTCTAGCTGGTGGGATGGCAGTTCGCGGAGATTAGTTGCCCGAAGTAGAAGCAATTTGTCGGTGGGCGACTAATCTCCCAAAATAGCAGCGTGTGCCTCTGCCCTCAAAGTTCAATTTTGAGGAAATGGTTAAAAAACAAAAGTTGGAAAGCAATTAAAAAAAGTCTTTATTTCTGGTCAACAATACTGAATTACTTCCTTTAACTAGCCTGTCCTGTTTTATCAGTATTTTGCTGCACTGGAAAGCCAATAGTGTTTGTAACACTCCACATGGGGTGCCACATTGAATTATTGAACTGATCCAAAAAAATGGTTTGCAAGGTGAACAACCCCTTTAAGTGTATACATTCTTATTAAGTTGTATTAATATCTCCAATATGTATTTTCAAGTCTTTAAACAAGTATTTTTTCAATTTGTAACTGTGAGACTTTAGACAGCATAACAAAACTTGTTGTAACACTCTTTCTGTTTGGCTGTTTAAATGTCTCCTTGTGATTGGTCTTCTTATTTAAAGACGACTGAATGTTCAGTGTTGCTTTAGCCTATGACTAAGTGCCCACAAGGCACAGAACGTGTAAGGCTACATATTGAGATGTTATCTTCATAAACCATTGTGGGGTCTGTGCCAGCCTGTATTAGAAGAATTAAGTGCAATCTGAAAACCAACAATAAATCCTTGACTTGTATGAAAAAAGAAATATACTCCAAATAAAGCCAAGACAAGTAAAGTGGATGACTGGTCTTTTTATTCATATTGTAAAAAGGAATTCCAACACAGTCACAGGGCATCCAAATCTCTGGAACATATTCTATTGTGACACTTAATTTTTCATAAGCTACAACCCCCATTCATCCTTATGACTTCCTCAGGCTTGTCACTTGCCCATAGGTTTAACATACAGGACACCATTGAGTGTGAGTTGTATTTAGCACCACATGAAAGTGACACGTTGCTTGGGACACTGACACCACGTGAGCAGGACAAATACGTTCTGTGTTAATATCCCTGTGTCATTCACTTTAGGATGTTAAAAAAACAATTGCTGTAATGATTCAGATCTAAAAAATAACGTTGCTTGCACAGACCTGAGAACAGACCTTTTTTGTGGGTGTCTGTATGTAGGATCATTTTTTGGTATTTGTGTGTTTGTGTGAATGTTCTGGTGTGTACATACTAGTGCATTACAATGATCCATTTTTGATGGAATGTTTGGCAAAGGGCGAATAAGAAAGCTCAAAGAGGGTTCCAACTAATACATAAACCAATTTGCATCTATGAGTCTTTGGAGTAATTCAGATTACTAGAAACTCAACAAAAAAGGTACAGCCTTTACATTTACAGTTTAAAACATTGTGTTAGTCTATATTTAAGTCTCTGTCTGTCCTTGGGTCTCTCTGCATATGTATATATCTGTCAGTTATGTATGTCTGTCACTCATTTGGCTCTCTCTCTCTCTCCTGAGCTCTCCATAACCTTCTCTGACCTAGCACACCCAGCGTATGAATCTGTCCATAAAACTATTCTCAGTCAGCTTGCTGTAGTCAGTTTGTCTAAAGATGGCTGCCCTCTCACCCATACTGAGTTGCCTCAAAACCTTCATATCAATGGAATCTTCAGGTCCCACTGATACTAGGGTCGATACTACATTATTTTTCCTCATGGCAGTGACTGCTTCTTCTAGTCCTTCCGGTCCCGTCTCTCCATCAGTTATGAAGACGAAAGAAGGCTCTGCATACCGTCTTGCTGGACGGCCTGAATTTTGGAGGACATTGTTGATGGCATAAATGATTGCTGATCCAATGACGGCAGATGATCCATTATACCGCAGCTTTTCTATGGCCTGGGAAACCTCTGTAAGGTCAAAGGCCAGAGGGAAAGCAACTGATTGTTTGTCCTGTCCTCCAAACTGCACTAGAGATACTCGAGCATTGGAAGGATCATCGTGCCTTCTCGCCAAAGACAGCCTCTGAGCCACTTCATCCACAAAACCTGTTGCATACTTGAAGTTTTGCTCTCCAGTTCTCATAGACCCATCCATGAGGAAAACTAGATCCACAGGGCGCTGTGTGCACTGAGCGACTGAAAGTTCTGTAGAAGAAAGATGTTTATATGCTATGTATACCATTTCATATACACACTATATATATTTATGTATACTACACACTTTTAACAATTCTCTTATTACTGGATAAAAGTAAAATGTACTACTACTTTTTGTACATACTGGGGCTTATTTATATGGAAATTACCCAACCAGAAACAATTAATGCTGTCATTCAAATAAATGTAATAGCAAAAGCAACATTTCAGATAATGCCAGAAAGATACAATCTACTAATATCTAATAAGATAAAACTTTAACACCATATATTATTCATTTATAAGCTCAGTTTATAAACATTATCTTGCTTTGCCATAATAAATAATGGAAAAAAACTGAGCTATGCAAGTATTAATACTGTGGCCCTGCCAAAGTCATGTCTGAGAGTAACTATTCCCATTATTGCACTTTCTTTTTATGACTGAACATTTATCACCTCTCTTCTTATACTCTGTTTGCATCCTATACCAAGGGGCCGATTCACAAAGGGTCGAATATCAAGGGTTAATTAACCCTCTATATTAGACTGGGAATTAAAATCCTTCGACTTCGAATATCGAAGTTGAAGGATTTTAGCGCAAATAGTGCGATCGAACAATCAAAGGATTATTCCTTTGATCGAATGATAAAATCCTTTGAATCGAACGATTCGAAGGATTTTAATCCAGCGATCGAAGGAATATCCTTCGATCAAAAAAAGTTAGCCAAGCCTATGGGGACCTTCCCCATAGGCTAACAGTGAGTTCGGTAGCTTTTAGATGGCAAACTAGGGGGTCGAAGTTTTTTCTTAAAGAGACAGTACTTCGACTATCGAATGGTCGAACGATTTTTAGATCGAATAGTTCGATTCGAAGTTGTACTCGTAGTCGAAGGTCGTAGTAGCCCATTCGATGGTCGAAGTAGCCCAAAAAACACTTAGAAATTCGAAGTTTTTTTACTTCGAATCCTTCACTCGAAGTTAGTGAATCGACCCCCAGGTGTATAAGTGTCTTTCAGCTGCCTCTCATTTCTCTATCCAAATCCCACTTCTTAACACAAATCCATTACTCTATCCCTTCCAAACTGCTGTCTGCCCTTCATACACATTAAAAGGTTATGTGTTTCCATTTTCTGTGGAGCCTGTGGTTACTATGCCTGTCTCCATCTTAGAAAGTGAATGAAAAGAGAGAAAGGGTAGATTTGGAGGAGTAAATTCAAAAAATTCCATTCAGATGTTTTCTAAGAGGACCGACATGATGTTTAAAGAGAAAACATACAAAGTTTCTACTACTTGTGCGAAGAGATACAAGATTTGTCCCTATAATTTGGCTACTTGCAAGTCACAGAAATATAATTTTACCAATTCCAATGCAGCGATCAGTATAATCATAAAAGTGGTATGAAGAATCATTATGATACTATTACAAAAGCGAGAGGTTGTAAAACAAAATGCAATTTTTATTTGCATTTTTCTTTTCAGATTTTTTGCTGTGAATTGTCAGTCCTAGAATATCATTCCTAGATTACAGTGCTAGATATAAAAGTGTACTATTAGTGATCATTACACATTTTACAGCTGAAAATGGTTATATTAAGACTGTGTACATTCAAGGCTGAATAAACAATGAATAAGATTCATCCAAAAAAAGCCCTAAATTACATATTAGTCTAATTAGCTGTATACATATTTTGGCTAAGCAAACATGGATGGGGCTGGCCTGTTTGTGGCAATACTTATAACTGTAGCAGCAGCTTATATTTTAGTGTCAAATAAGCACATACAAGAAAAGGTAACACAAAATTAATGGATAGTGCCAACTGCTAATGGAAATTTTTATCTACACTGCTCTTTAGTAAACCAGCGGTAGCTGTTTGATGTAGATCATAAAGAGCTACAATGTTCAACATGGGTAATTTACAAAGTATTGGGTTAAAGTGAAATCAGAGGTAGAACTCTTGCTATACACTTGACAATCTATATTTTTCTTTGAGCGTTAGGTGACTGAATGAAGGGTAAAATCTGAGGTATGTGCCTGCTGGAACATATCCGCAGTATTTAGCATACAGAGACAAACACACATTACAAAACAGTTTGTCTTTCAGCAGTTGTTACCGAGTTGCAAAGACTGAAAGGTTAGCTCACCAAATAAATGTCTCTATATCTTATATAACATTACCTGTTTGGCATGGCAGGTCCGGACACACAACTTGAGGGTCTGCAAGAATGTAAGAGAGAACTAGTGTGAAAAGGCAATTTAGAGGAAATGCACATCCCATAAGTCTATCTATCTATTTATGTATCTATTGCTATTTCTGTTTACTTCTCCGCCTTAAGAAATTTGCTATATACACAGTCACACGTCCCATTTTATGAAGGCACTTGGAGAGATACTGTCAAACTGTGCCATTTCATATAATACAGTACAGAGCACTCCTTACCTGGGCAAAGCACTTCTTCCATGTTGTCTATGAATTCATCAGCTACAAGTTCAGAAAAGAGTTTCATTTTCGTCACTCGCCCCTTATTGTTGCAGGCAATGGAAGTCAGGGTCTCATCCTCTTCTGGCTTGTTAAACATATCACCAATACCAATGGCATTGACATCTACATCCCCACCGCAAAGCACCTGAAGGCGTTCATCTGGGTCACGAGGATCATGGCGACCATCAGTAAGGACCACAGCAAATACCTTTGCCTTATCACGACGAGTTTCTTTGATAAGCTTGTTGTAGGCAAACTGCAAAGCCGATGGTGTCCATGTACCTCCTGCAATCCACTCAAGACGTCTTACTGCCTCCTTAAAACTAGACAGTGAATCGATACGAGGATCATCCAATTGAATTGCCTCAAAAGTACCTTCATGACTGTACTGGACAACTCCAACACGAGCACCTAAAAAGAACAATATTAACTTTGAGACCATAGGAAATGAAAAGATAAACATTATTGTTCCTTTAAAGAAGAAGACATGAAATATTGATATCGTAAATTACTTTAGTGTTTAGATTTGCACTAGTCTACTGCTGTATTATTGTACAAAATGTTATTATGTAAAGTTGAGCTGCAGTGCTATGTAGTACCTGTGTCTGATTTTGGGTCCTTGGCAATGGCCCCAAGTCTGCTCACCACATTGATAACAAAGTTCTTCTCCAGTGAGAAATTTGTGTAACCGATACTCTCAGAGCTGTCAATAATGAACACAATGTCCAAAGCCCCACAGCGCTTCTCGCAATCTAAAAGAAATGAACAAAGAGTAAAAGATTATTTTCAATTATAGTTCAGTCTGGGCAGTCTGTAAGTATCACACAATAAAATGCTTGTTTAACCCTTTAAGTGCCACAGAACGTAGAATCTACGTTCTGTGGAAAAGTAACTTGAAATGCCACAGAACGTAGATTCTACGTTCTGCAGCACTTCTGGGTTCAGAAGCGGAGGAGCGGCTGTTAGAGCCGCTCGCTCCGTTCCGCATCGATCCCCTGCCCCTAGGCAACGAGCAGAGCAGGGGATCGAGTGGCCCCTGGGGCGCGATCGCCCAGGGGCCCAAAAACAGCAGCAGGCACGTGTAACTTACGTGTCCTGCTGCTGCAGCCTACACCGCGCTGGATATCTCCGCCCCCACAGCACAGGCACGCAGAGGACGTCGCAGATCTCTTCCTGGGGCCCTTCCAGATCGCCTGCAACAGTCTCCAGCGACTTTTTCAGGTTAGTGCAACAATTACACACACAAACACACCAACACACACTTATTACAGTAATACACACTTAGATTCACACTTACACACACTTACACATACATTTTTGGGGATTGGGGGGGTCACTTACACTCACTGCACTTACACACATGTGCACACGCACACACGCGCACATAACATGTAATTTACCATTTGTACACACGCACACGCACATACATGGCATTGTGGCTTTTTTTTTTTTTTTTCTTATCGCATCGTCTCTTTTTTTGGCTGAAAAAAATGTTTTATTGCCATTACGAATAGCGTATTCGCTAACCGTACTGTGCAATATCTTTTTTATGTTATTTCGGTGATTATATTGCAATTTGGGGTATTTTGGTGCATTTTTAGCCATTTTATTGAATTTTTAGCCATTTTATTGCATTTTCAGCTCTGCGTATGTTGTGTTCACTTGTTTCTAGCCGTATAACCTGTTTGGCCCAGCTAAAATATTCAAACTGTGATTCTGACAGCCGATAACACTAGTCTGGAAAAAAAACATTGATTTTTGTGGTTTTATTGGATTTTTTTGCATTTCACTCTTTACTGCCTTATTTTGTTTTACCTTGTAAATTTTATCTACTATATATCCATTTGGGGGTCTCTGTGCGCCACATAGTTTGGTATATCTATGCATATTGGGCATCAAAGTGTTCAGTAGACCCCTGGTGTTCATATTTAGGATGTTTTATGCTGATACGTTACGAAATGTGGGGCATATAATGCGGTAGAATTCAAGCTTTGTGACGATTTTCCAAAATTTGATAAAAACCGTTGCGTTCAGCATTGCTTTGCAGTTTGGCAGTTTGCAGTAGAAACACTTATTTACCCATATTGGATTCGTCAGAATGTGTACTTTCTGAAAATATATGGTTTTCTGGGGTCTCTGTACTGTTATGGGGGTCTAATGTCGCATAATACACACACCAGGTGCTCATATTGCAGCAGCCAGAGCGTCAGCCGTGAAAATGTATATACACTATTGTCATTTGGGGGTCTCTGTGCGCCACATAGTTTGGTATATCTATGCATATTGGGCATCAAAGTGTTCAGTAGACCCCTGGCGTTCATATTTAGGATGTTTTATGCTGATACGTTACGAAATGTGGGGCATATAATGGGGTAAAATTCAAGCTTTGTGACGATTTTCCGAAATTTGATAAAAACCGTTATGTTCAGCATTGCTTTGCAGTTTGGCAGTTTGCAGTAGAAACACTTATTTACCCATATTGGATTCGTCAAAATGTGTACTTTCTGAAAATATATGGTTTTCTGGGGTCTCTGTACTGTTAGGGGGGTCTAATGTCGCATAATACACACACCAGGTGCTCATATTGCAGCAGCCAGCGCGTCAGCCGTGAAAATGTATATACACTATTGTCATTTGGGGGTCTCTGTGCGCCACATAGTTTGGTATATCTATGCATATTGGGCATCAAAGTGTTCAGTAGACCCCTGGCATTCATATTTAGGATGTTTTATGCTGATACGTTACGAAATGTGGGGCATATAATGGGGTAAAATTCAAGCTTTGTGACGATTTTCCGAAATTTGATAAAAACCGTTATGTTCAGCATTGCTTTGCAGTTTGGCAGTTTGCAGTAGAAACACTTATTTACCCATATTGGATTCGTCAAAATGTGTACTTTCTGAAAATATATGGTTTTCTGGGGTCTCTGTACTGTTAGGGGGGTCTAATGTCGCATAATACACACACCAGGTGCTCATATTGCAGCAGCCAGCGCGTCAGCCGTGAAAATGTATATACACTATTGTCATTTGGGGGTCTCTGTGCGCCACATAGTTTGGTATATCTATGCATATTGGGCATCAAAGTGTTCAGTAGACCCCTGGCATTCATATTTAGGATGTTTTATGCTGATACGTTACGAAATGTGGGGCATATAATGGGGTAGAATTCAAGCTTTGTGACGATTTTCAGAAATTTGATAAAAACCGTTATGTTCAGCATTGCTTTGCAGTTTGGCAGTTTGCAGTAGAAACACTTATTTACCCATATTGGATTCGTCAGAATGTGTACTTTCTGAAAATATATGGTTTTCTGGGGTCTCTGTACTGTTAGGGGGGTCTAATGTCGCATAATACACACACCAGGTGCTCATATTACAGCAGCCAGCGCGTCAGCCGTGAAAATGTATATACACTATTGTCATTTGGGGGTCTCTGTGCGCCACATAGTTTGGTATATCTATGCATATTGGGCATCAAAGTGTTCAGTAGACCCCTGGCGTTCATATTTAGGATGTTTTATGCTGATACGTTACGAAATGTGGGGCATATAATGGGGTAAAATTCAAGCTTTGTGACGATTTTCAGAAATTTGATGAAAACCGTTATGTTCAGCATTGCTTTGCAGTTTGGCAGTTTGCAGTAGAAACACTTATTTACCCATATTGGATTCGTCAGAATGTGTACTTTCTGAAAATATATGGTTTTCTGGGGTCTCTGTACTGTTAGGGGGGTCTAATGTCGCATAATACACACACCAGGTGCTCATATTGCAGCAGCCAGCGCGTCAGCCGTGAAAATGTATATACACTATTGTCATTTGGGGGTCTCTGTGCGCCACATAGTTTGGTATATCTATGCATATTGGGCATCAACGTGTTCAGTAGACCCTTGGCGTTCATATTTAGGATGTTTTATGCTGATACGTTACGAAATGTGGGGCATATAATGGGGTAAAATTCAAGCTTTGTGACGATTTTCCGAAATTTGATAAAAAACGTTATGTTCAGCATTGCTTTGCAGTTTGGCAGTTTGCAGTAGAAACACTTATTTACCCATATTGGATTCGTCAGAATGTGTACTTTCTGAAAATATATGGTTTTCTGGGGTCTCTGTACTGTTAGGGGGGTCTAATGTCGCATAATACACACACCAGGTGCTCATATTGCAGCAGCCAGCGCGTCAGCCGTGAAAATGTATATACACTATTGTCATTTGGGGGTCTCTGTGCGCCACATAGTTTGGTATATCTATGCATATTGGGCATCAAAGTGTTCAGTAGACCCCTGGCGTTCATATTTAGGATGTTTTATGCTGATACGTTACGAAATGTGGGGCATATAATGGGGTAAAATTCAAGCTTTGTGACGATTTTCAGAAATTTGATGAAAACCGTTATGTTCAGCATTGCTTTGCAGTTTGGCAGTTTGCAGTAGAAACACTTATTTACCCATATTGGATTCGTCAGAATGTGTACTTTCTGAAAATATATGGTTTTCTGGGGTCTCTGTACTGTTAGGGGGGTCTAATGTCGCATAATACACACACCAGGTGCTCATATTGCAGCAGCCAGCGCGTCAGCCGTGAAAATGTATATACACTATTGTCATTTGGGGGTCTCTGTGCGCCACATAGTTTGGTATATCTATGCATATTGGGCATCAACGTGTTCAGTAGAACCCTGGCGTTCATATTTAGGATGTTTTATGCTGATACGTTACGAAATGTGGGGCATATAATGGGGTAAAATTCAAGCTTTGTGACGATTTTCCGAAATTTGATAAAAAACGTTATGTTCAGCATTGCTTTGCAGTTTGGCAGTTTGCAGTAGAAACACTTATTTACCCATATTGGATTCGTCAGAATGTGTACTTTCTGAAAATATATGGTTTTCTGGGGTCTCTGTACTGTTAGGGGGGTCTAATGTCGCATAATACACACACCAGGTGCTCATATTGCAGCAGCCAGCGCATCAGCCGTGAAAATGTATATACACTATTGTCATTTGGGGGTCTCTGTGCGCCACATAGTTTGGTATATCTATGCATATTGGGCATCAAAGTGTTCAGTAGACCCCTGGCGTTCATATTTAGGATGTTTTATGCTGATACATTACGAAATGTGGGGCATATAATGGGGTAAAATTCAAGCTTTGTGACGATTTTCAGAAATTTGATAAAAACCGTTATGTTCAGCATTGCTTTGCAGTTTGGCAGTTTGCAGTAGAAACACTTATTTACCCATATTGGATTCGTCAGAATGTGTACTTTCTGAAAATATATGGTTTTCTGGGGTCTCTGTACTGTTAGGGGGGTCTAATGTCGCATAATACACACACCAGGTGCTCATATTGCAGCAGCCAGCGCGTCAGCCGTGAAAATGTATATACACTATTGTCATTTGGGGGTCTCTGTGCGCCACATAGTTTGGTATATCTATGCATATTGGGCATCAAAGTGTTCAGTAGACCCCTGGCGTTCATATTTAGGATGTTTTATGCTGATACGTTACGAAATGTGGGGCATATAATGGGGTAAAATTCAAGCTTTGTGACGATTTTCAGAAATTTGATAAAAACCGTTATGTTCAGCATTGCTTTGCAGTTTGGCAGTTTGCAGTAGAAACACTTATTTACCCATATTGGATTCGTCAGAATGTGTACTTTCTGAAAATATATGGTTTTCTGGGGTCTCTGTACTGTTAGGGGGGTCTAATGTCGCATAATACACACTCCAGGTGCTCATATTGCAGCAGCCAGAGCGTCAGCCGTGAAAATGTCTATACATATTGTCATTTGGGGGTCTCTGTGCGCCACATAGTTTGGTATATCTATGCACATTGGGCATCAAACTGTTTAGTAGACCCATATGTTTATATTTAGGATGCTTTATGCTGGTAATGATACATGGACAATACGATGCTGGAAAGTTGAAGCTTTGAGGCAATTTCCAGATATTTCACCAAAACCGCCAAATTTGGCAAAGCCTTGCGACTCAGTAGTTTGGAGCAGAAAGGCATGGGTACCCATTTTAGATTCTGTAGAATGTGTACTTTCCAAAAATATATGGGGTTGGGGGGTAAACATATATTTCTGTGTTTTTACCCCACAAAAATGCAGTCAATGTGTTGATTTTTCATTAGCTGAAGTTACCCACGGGACTGTTTGTATGCGCTAACTTCATTTTGGGGCCTCTAAATTCCAGATACTTAGGTAAACCTATGAACAATGGCCACCAAACTGTTCGGAGGAACCATGGCAATCATATTTAGGGTGCTTTTTCTTAGTACGTAATGACACATGGGTGATATGGTGCTGGGAAGTTGAAGCTTTGAGGCAATTTTCAGATATTTCACCAAAACCGACAACTTTGGGAAAGCCTTGCGACTCAGTAGTTTGGAGCAATAAGGCATGGGTACCCATTTTAGATTCGGTAGAATGTGTACTTTCCAAAAATGTATGGGTTTGGGGGGTAAACATATATTTCTGTGTTTTTACCCCACAAAAATGCAGTCAATGTGTTGATTTTTCATTAGCTGAAGTTACCCACGGGACTGTTTGTATGCGCTAACTTCATTTTGGGGCCTCTAAATGCCAGATACTTTGGTAAACCTATGAACAATGGCCACCAAACTGTTCGGAGGAACCCTGGCAATCATATTTAGGGTGCTTTTTCTTAGTACGTAATGACACATGGGTGATATGTTGCTGGGAAGTTGGAGCTTTGAGGCAATTTTCAGATATTTCACCAAAACCGACAACTTTGGGAAAGCCTTGCGACTCAGTAGTTTGGAGCAATAAGGCATGGGTACCCATTTTAGATTCGGTAGAATGTGTACTTTCCAAAAATGTATGGGTTTGGGGGGTAAACATATATTTCTGTGTTTTTACCCCACAAAAATTTAGTCAATGTGTTGATTTTTCATTAGCTGATGTTACCCACGGGACTGTTTGTATGCGCTAACTTCATTTTGGGGCCTCTAAATGCCAGATACTTTGGTAAACCTATGAACAATGGCCACCAAACTGTTCGGAGGAACCCTGGCAATCATATTTAGGGTGGTTTTTCTTGGTGCATAACGATACATGGGTGATATGGTGCTGAGAAGTTGAAGCTTTGAGGCAATTTTCAGATATTTCACCAAAACCGACAATTGTGGGAAAGCCTTGCGACTCAGTAGTTTGGAGCAGAAAGGCATGGGTACCCATTTTAGATTCGGTAGAATGTGTACTTTCCAAAAATATATGGGTTTTGGGGGGTAAACATATATTTCTGAGTTTTTACCCCACAAAAATGCAGTCAATGTGTTGATCTTTCATTAGCTGGTTACCCACGGGACTGTTTGTATGCGCTAACTTCATTTTGGGGCCTCTAAATGCCAGATACTTTGGTAAACCTATGAACAATGACCACCAAAATGTTCAGAGGAACCCTGGCAATCATATTTAGGGTGCTTTTTCTTAGTACGTAATGATACATGGGTGATATGGTGCTGGGAAGTTGAAGGTTTGAGGAAATTTTCAGATATTTCACCAAAACCGACAATTTTGGGAAAGCCTTGCGACTCAGTAGTTTGGAGCAGAAAGGCATGGGTACCCATTTTAGATTCAGTAGAATGTGTACTTTCCAAAAATATATGGGTTTGGGGGGTAAACATATATTTCTGGGTTTTTACCCCACAAAAAATGCAGTCAATGTGTTGATTTCTCAGTAGCTGAAGTAAAGTCCTGAACAATTTGGATGTGCTAACTACATATTGGTGTCTCTAAATGCCAGATACTTTGGTAAACCTATGCATAATGGGTATCAAATTGTTCAGTGGACCCCTGGCAATCATAGTTCAGGTGCTTTTTCTTGGTACCTAATATAGTTTGGGATATGCGGAGCAGCAAAATAAAACCTTTGAAATGATTTTTCAGAATTTTGAATTTTTTGTTGAAAAACCGCTATGTTCAGACAAGCTTTTATGTTTGGTAGTTGGGAGTAGAGAGACATAGTTACCCATTTTGTAATCGGCAGAATGTGTACTTTTCAAAAATGTATGGTTTTCTGGGGTAAACCTACGGTTTCAGGATTTTTTGCCTTGGAATCTAAAGCATGCCGTTTTCTGCCTTAGTGCTTTCAAAATTTGGTAATATACTGCCGGGAGTTTTTGCTGTACAGAAATCCTAAATCTCCCTAAAACTATACATATCTGGTATTGGCACGTTCGAGAGACATAAGGCTTTCCAAATCAGTTGGATTTTCATCCGTAAAATGAAATATTTTTCTGGTATAAATTGATATACAATGAAAAATGGTAATTTTTCATTTTTTTTTGGTATTTAGCACTATAAATTTTTTTGCACAGGTGTAAAAACATGAAAACTCAGGCAGATTTAGAAAGCTCAGTTTCTACCGAAAAAAACAATGTATAGTTTTCCTAGGTAAACTATAGGTTTCCCCTCAGAAAATGCCCCTAAAGTGAGAGAGCACAAAATGTTTCAAAAACGGCTGGCATTTCGCGTAACCAAAATGTGAAATTCTGCTGGCACTTAAAGGGTTAAAGACACTGTTAAGTAATATTCCTGCAATAAGACTGCATTCTGTAATTCTCTATACCAATCAGATACTTTTATGGATATACACTGATTTGACAGGTGTGAGGATGATAAAAGGAACACTTACCACAGCATCCACAGGTCTCTCTGACATAGGTCATAACATCACACTCCTGTAAAATAAACACACAGCATCCTCTTTAGATATGTTGCTTGATCATATAAAGAGTATGTCACTATTGTCTCAGATCTAACATGTTTTCAAATACATACAGGGACAGACTTTAACTAAACCTTAAAAAACAATGTTTATGCTCCGTTCTTATTCGCTTTATTCGAACTCAAGGAAGTATCAAACAGGGTCCCTTAGGCTTTCTTTAATCAGCACCCTTATTCTACTAGCAATGGATTGTCAGTAAGGTATCGCCCCATATCCTGTTATGTTCAGATTCTTCACCAAAAACATCAACGTTTTTTCAATTGCTTTCCATCTTTTATTTTTTCAGTTTTCCTCAAATTTACATTTAAAATGTAATGTTTGTGTCTCTGGGGTCTCATTCTGGCAGCTTAGTGATCCAGGTGAAGACTCTGAACTGTAAAAATTTGCTACGTTTAGTAGATACAGTTAGTTGATACAGTTCTCAGCAGTATCTGTGGAATATTAGCAACTATTGTATCAATTCTAAAGGTGGCCCTACACGGGCCGATAAAAGCTGCAGACAGATCGAGTCGGCTGCTTATTGGCCCGTGTATGAGGCCCTCAGACGGGCTTCCCTGATCGATATCTGGCCGAAAGTCGGGCAGATGTCAATCGGACGGGACTAAAAATACCGTCAGATCGCAGCCACATCTGTTTGTTGATGTAGTCCCGTTACCCAACGTTAGGATTCGATCATTGGGCCCTAGGGCCCACGATCCTATCAGCCCGATATTGCCCACCTCATTGCCAAACGGGCGGATCTCTCTGTGTATGGCCACCTTAACAGCTGCCTTTCATGAAACTCAGGGATTCTGCTCATCAGAATAAAGATAACAGAGCTGCTTTAGAAGGTAAAAATTGAAACGTTACACTTCAGAAATTAAAAAAAAAAACAGTCACAAATAGAAAATAGAAAAAGTCTTTATTTCCGCTGAACAAGCTGAAACCAATTTAACTGAAAAAAAGTGTTTGAAGAAGAACAACCCCTTTAGCAATTGGTGGGGTAAAGGGCGGGTTCTGGATAATATTTTTATTTACTTTCATGCTATGTATCCAGTGAGCTTGACGGTCTCCATGGGAATGCCTAGGGTTGCCCTCACAAAGATATATTTTGGATGTATACAAATCAGGAGACCGCAACAATCTAATTTTAACAAATAAATCAGCAGTGTTCAATAAGTATATTTCAATGAACTGAAGTTCTATTACATATCCTGTTGGAAATTGGCAAGTTGGAACAAGGCAGCATGCTATTAAGTCCTGTTCTGTCTGATATCATAGCCTGTAACTAGAGTTGTCACCTTTACTGGAAAATGCTAATTTAATTTTCTATATGTTATCTTTCTTCTCTACTCGGAGCAAGTATTACTTTTACCTGTTGGGTCCATGTTCTGTATGTTGCAAATCTCATCCTTGACTTTACAGGAGTTGTTGCAGTTATCAAGTGAGTATTTTAACTTTTTTTATAATATGTTTGTGTCTTATGTTATATTGTATGCTATGCAGGTTGGCCTAGCACAGTTTGCTCATAATGTCAATATACTTACAGTCAATCCTGAATCACCTGGTGGGCCGACATCACCCTAAATATGAAAATAGCAAGAATCATTCATTGACCATAGACATAATATAACCTTTGTTTAAAGAAAATTTTAACAAAATCTTTGATTTGCCATAAAGTAATTTTGTCCTGACTTAAGTAAAAACCTTATCATCCATACTATCAAAGAGAAATAACAATCACCAGTTGGAAAACATACACAGTCACTTAAGCTTTTCAAAGTCGCCCAAAGCTGCAGGTGGGAAAGCATTTGAAGGAGATTAGTTGCCTGCGCTAGAGGAGATTAATAGCAGGAGTCTAATTTCCTTGTCTGTCAGGGCCCAAATTGCAGGTCCCTGTCATATAAGTATGTGTAGGGACCCCGCAGTGTTAATTTCCATTTCAGTCGGAGTCTCATGGCTGAGAGACAGGGTTTCCTAAGGGGCAGAGCCCTTGTGATTGGTGCAGCATGGCTGATCCCAAAGGCAGCCACAAGGTGCTCACAGCCATTACAGTTTTACAGTTTTGCTGTTGTCTTGCTGCTGAACCTTGTTTCACTGTGGATATAGTGAATCCTATCTGGTAAAATGTAGGCTAAAAGGGAGTTCAATAGGCCTGCCAAGGCTGGGCAGGATCCTCCAGTGCCTGAAAGCTCAACCAAGAAGGTTTGAAGTTTGGATTGACGGATTTTCATGTTCACACTATGGAGAGTGTTGAGAGCTGCAGTTCAGCAATATATGTTGAGAGTGCTCATGCTATAGACAGTGTTGGGAGCAAATACCTGAAGGATTCAAGCCTTGTTATGTGCTCAACTGGGAGAGTCTTGAGCCTATAAAGAGATCATTGCTGTGGATGCCCTGCGTGAGCTCTGTGTGAGACTATCCGTCTGTGTGACTCCTTTGGGGTGAGTGTTACCTGAGGGAAGTGGTAGGAAAGGATAAGGATCCAGCAATCTCCTGTTTGGAGAAACAGGCTTTTTGTGTGCCTGCCACGTGGAAGCAGCACTTTGTCCAGTTGGGAAAAGTACTGAGGCAGGTAACGCTACCTGAGACATTGTACTCTTTGGGGAAAGGGAATTAAGACTCTTGTCTGCCAAAGGAGTTACGGGACTTTGCCTGGCAAGGAGGGCCAGGTTTTTGGACTGTATATATTTCCCAGGGGATGGGTAATGAGAAATGTAAATGTGTTTCCTTGACCTTTAATGTTATATAAAGTTATTTGTTACACTATAAGTGAATTTTTAAGTGTGTGTAAGTGAATGTTTTCCTAATGGGCCAACCACAGGTTTATTCCCAGATCGCATTAGGAGGAGACACTGCCATAGAGGAGTTTCCCAGTACCTTTCACTTAGCAAAGGGGACTCAGGACCTGCATCGGTAAGAATTATGTGATGTACAACCTTGACACCAGGGGGGTGGCCAAAAATGGGTTACCTATGCAAATTTTGAATGCCTTATTGTAAAGGGCTGTCTATAAAATGTCTTGAAATGAAAAGTAAACAAAAAGCATATCAGCACAGTGATAAAGCAGACATTGATGTTAAGTTTACATAGAGATTATGCTGTGATATAGAGGGCATACACTATGATGATATATAAATGAATAGAATAATGGTAGTCACAGCATACCTCACTTCCTGGGTCTCCAGGTTCACCTCTTTTACCAGGCTCTCCTGTTATGCCAGGGTCCCCCTGTGGAAAAGAGCACATATTTTACAAGAAAAGGGCCTGTCTAATATGCAGGCAAGCTCATACAAGCACCCATAATATTCACACCTACACCAATATACACACATATATACTTACAGGCTCTCCTTTTACTCCATTGGGCCCAGGAGATCCTTTGAGGCCAAAGTCTCCTCGTCCACCCTAAATGGCAGAGAACGGATCAGTATCCAAAGAACAGGTCTATGCAATATAATTTTTAAGTTGCTTTAGTAACTTCTTTGCATGTGTATACTAGCAAAACCTAACCATTTCTGTGCCAGGACCTTTTCACTCACTTCTTCCTTTCTCAATTTCTTCCTTTCTCTCTCTTTTTAGATCCAGCCCAGAGACAATATTTAGCACTTACCAGTGGCCCAGGCATGCCCTTTTCTCCCTTATCTCCCTAGAAAAAGAGATGACAGACAGTTAAAATGAAGCCTTCAAAGTCTCTATAAGTTTTAAACATGTACATTTTTCTATTGTCTTAAATCTTCACTTACAGGTGGGAAACTCTATGGGCCTATTTATTAAACCTCCACTTTTTCTGGTCAAATTTTTCAAGAATAATTATTGGTAAATTTAAAGGATTCAGGTTTGGGAGTTTGGCCAAATTTTTATTTTTTTGATAACACTGAGAAAAAGTCGAGTTATAGAAAATAGGCCCCTAAGTGTTCTTAAAAGTCCTTCCATTAATATTTGCTTCCACTGGGAAGTGTATTTGTCTCATTGACAACAGTTCTGTCTTTATTTATGGCAGGGTTTCTTTCTATAAAGAATTGGAACATGTATCTCATAAACATGATAAACGGATGGAAAAGTACAAGGGCCACACATGGTGTGTCAACCTTCCAAATTGCCATTACAACTCTCGCAGGCCTGTCCTGTACATGCTACTATACAGCGCAGACATCATCCATCTGTACTTACTGATTCTCCTCTGCGACCTGGGTAACTGATGCCTGGTCTGCCTCTGTCTCCCTGAGATAAGAAACAACTCATTAATAGTCATGGTCAGTAACAATATACATTTGCCTGAACTCCAAGAACCGATTGGTTAGTGCGTGCTACAAGACCTGGAACAAATATGTGCCTGTTTTTACATTTTCCCTTTCAAAGTTTGCTATCACCTCCCAATGTGTGTTTTATTTCTTAGGAAATGCACAAGACATGCTCACATACCAAAACATCATAATATTAACAATATACCCTGAAGACCAAATACACTCTAAGGTCAAATGCCTACCTTTGGTCCTTGGGGACCTGGGTTTCCTCTCTCACCCATGTCTCCTGGGTCTCCACGTGATCCCTTTGAGAGAGAAAGCAAGGTGTGACTTTGTAAGCAGTGTTACTGTAGAACTGCTGTGCAATGAAGAGTGGGTGCTAATATAATAGAGAGGAGATTGCTAAAGGTCACCACAGGTCTCATTTTTTGACATGGAAGTTAGCTAAACTCCCTGATTTGAATACAGTGAAAACTGAGCCATTAAATCAATTAAGTCTAGATAAAGAGCACAGTTGTATTGTAGACAGTCCAGTAACCCTAAATAATTTTGGTGTGTAGAAGTAGAGCAGGCTGTTGTGTTCTCTAGTATAGTGAATATTGATATAGGGCCATAACCACAGTTTAACAACAGGGACCACCAAAGCTGTGTTGTGCCCCATGGGCTACAGTTACAAAAAAAACTTTAATACTGAGAAATGTTGAAGGTTTTTTTTTTTTTTTAAATAAGTGGACAATTTAAGAGTCTGCCCAGAGCCATTAATAAATGTACTGTTATGCCCGGTAACAATTTTTGTCATACGGTTAGATCTCAGCCACTGTAACATCATTGTTGATGCTGAAATTTCACTAGGTGCAAGCTGAATGCAGCTGACAGTGTAGAAAGTCTGTCCATAGTAAGTGAATGATGCAATATTAACTAATTTAGAAAGAATTTCAAGCAGTATCCATTCTGCCCACTGGAGGATCACAAAACGATATATTATATTTATGAGAAAAATAAAACCACAAATAGTTTAAAGAAGAGCCACACTGCAGTCTCACTTACATTCCTGCCTGGGACCCCTACATTTCCTTGTGCCCCTCTAGGTCCTGGTCCTCCACGATCACCCTATGAAAAAGGAAAAGGTTGCAAACACAAATCAGGACAATGTGTTAGACCAACTGATAAACCGAATAACATAATCAAATGACCGAACTTTATCACATTCATTATATCATATGAGACTCAGGAGGTAGGAGGTGCTGGCACAGGAGGTAGTGGCAAAGTGCTGTGCATCAGTTTCTAAATCTATAGAATAGTGTAATGTAAATTAAATGATGAGAGGTTTAGTAACCAGAGTAGTAATAATTCAGGGGGCTCTGCCAAGCACTGGCTTTTCTTGCTGTGTTTCCTTAATGAGGTTTGTATTGGAATCCATTGATTGTTGTAACAAAGAACAGAGAGGCAAGGATCATTCGTATTCGTATAAATGTGCTCCTTGCACATCTAACAGGAAAACATAATACATTTCAGTTTAGTGAGAGGAAAACTCCAGCTCAGAGATAAAACCAAGTATAGCTATTGTCTGAAATTCACAAGCAGAACGATACCCATTCCCCCATCTCCATGCCACAGTATTACATAATAGGCAAAGATGCCTGGAACAAATACTATATGCTCGCAGGAAGAGATTACCCTAGGCTCCTAGGATCCCATCAACATACTTAATGATGATGTTTGCATGACCTTTCTTCAAAACTGTTGTACCTTGCCTTTACTTTAAAGGAAAACTATACCCCCAAAATGAATACTTAAGCAACAGATTTTAGAGAGTTTATATCAAATTGAATGACATATTAAAGAATCTTACCAAACTGGAATATATATTTACATAAATATTGCCCTTTTACATCTCTTGCCTTGAACCACCATTTCGTGACTCTATCTGTGCTGCCTCAGAGATCACCTGACCAGAAATACTACAACACTAACTGTAACAGGAAGAAGTGAGGAAGCAAAAGGCTGAACTCTGTCTGTTAATTGGCTCATGTGACCTTACATGTGGTTTGTATGTGTGCACAGTGAATCTTACGATCTCAGGGGGCGGCCCTTATTTTTTAAAATGGCAATTTTCTATTTATGATTACCCAATGGCACATACTACTAAAAAAGTATATTATTATGATAATGGTTCATTTACATGAAGCAGGGTTTTACATATGAACTGTTTTACTCAGTATCTTTTAATAGAGACCTACATTGTTTGGGGGGTATAGTTTTCCTTTAAGCTCTACTACCCACTCTTATATTCAGTCATTCTAAAGAGAACTCCAATGACCCTACACGATCCTGGCTGTAATCTCCAATGCTTCTTCCTTACTGGGTGTCCAAATCTGCCACTAGCCACTACCTATGTCCTTTTCCCATTTTGTTATCATATATCTTATGTATACACAAATGTCCTTTGTCTTGGACCATGGACTCAGTATTGGCATTTACTCCAAATTCACCTTTGCTCCTTTTAATCCAACTTCTCCAATAAGTCCTCTTAGGCCCTCAGGACCTGGATCTCCCTGCAAACAAACAGAAAAACCACAATAAAATGCAAGGTTTTTATAAATTTATTGCACTTTTTCTGTAAAATAAGGATGCATTATTTTTTATAGCCCACCTTGTCTCCTTTAGTTCCATCAGTTCCTGGAGCTCCCTTATTACCTGGGTCCCCTCTGCGACCCTAGAACAGAAAAAAAATGAGACGTGGCTAGTAGGTACAATAGGAAGATTCAAACTATCATGGGAAAATAACAGTGCAAAGACAATAAGAAGAGATCATGTAAGACTTGTTAAATCCACAGTACATAATTAAATGCAATCAAATAAATTTCAACAGAAAATAGAGAAAGACAGTGAGAAACATGTGGCATTTGGGGTCCTTACTGGTTCTCCTTCTGGTCCTGGTCCTCCAGGGCCTCCTTTACCCCCTTTTAGTCCTGGGGGTCCCGGTGCTCCTGCATTACCAGAAGGGCCCTGAAAGGAAACAGCAATAACAAGAACAACATTAGTGTGACAGAGATGTTAAGCTGGGCCAGAGTGAATGTATTAACACTTTTCTTAGGTCCAGCATGAAACTCCCTAGAAGAGCTCTTCACTATGGTTTCCCCATGGCTTCAGCTATGGAGCCATGAGGTCATCAGGTCACACTGCATTCATTTTCTGAGCAGCATTAATACAGCCATAACTTTAGAGAAAGGCACAGGGTCACAAGTTGAGCGATTTTGGGAAATCTATGATGATTTCTAACATCCAGTGACATAACTAGGGAATGGTACAATTTAAGAAATAAAAAGCTTACTAAAAAAAGTGGGTCCCTGGAGTGTACTACCCCACCAAGTCTTATAAGATTAGTACCTTCATCACGATGAGAGTTATACATAAAAAAAAACTTTTACTAAGGGCCAATCAGAAGACAACTAAAAGTGTGCTCCAATATTGTGTTCCGATTCTAAATAACTGCTGTTATATATTGTAAAGTATATAGCAGATTGGGTAGCAAATGATTTTGTATTACAAAAAAATTAAATGACATAAATAAAACATAGCATAATGTCTGTGTTTTGTTTTGTACTCTATTTTAAGGTAGCGTATCAAGAAAATAAACACCTAGCTTAGATAAGTAAAAATATCAATACTATGTTTGTGTGATGCCACGTGCTCCCACGTTAGAGCTGGCTGACAACTAATGTTATGTGTAATAGGTTACCTATGTATTTACCTATTCATTCATCTAATGTGTATATTTTTTACAAATATTATAATTTTTTTTATCTACAGAAGGATCCAATGTTACCTTATTTCCCTTTTCTCCAAAAGGACCAGGTGGTCCGGTACGTCCAGGCCTACCAGAATCACCCTAAAGACAAAAACATTTTGATTGACCACAGTTATAGATGCATTGAGTAATAAAGTACACAATAATAAAACAACAAAGTGGCATACTGTCCCAAAGAAAACTGTTACATAATGAGAAAAAGTACTGTAAAGTTGAGTAAAACACTTAGCCAACATAGGGCCACTATACAAGCTGAGCTTCCACCTTCGAAATGACTCCCCATATCAGTCATCTATGGACATATTTAAAGTGGCCACCATGTTTAACAATTTCATAATTATTCCCTTGCTCCCTGAATGATCACCAAACAGAGGCAGACACTAGTAGCAGATCTGGTTTACTAAGTAACAGAAGTGAAGTGGCTAAACACAGCAGTTACCAACCATCCTTTATATAGTAAGCAGCTACTTTCTCTGTATTATTTAGACAATACATTGTGCTTAATTATAACAAAGCTTCATAAATCCATATTGATGGCAAATACTGAGGTCTTCAAAGACTCTGTGGGGCTGAATTACTAAAATGGGTTACTAATTTGTACCAGTATAGTTGCCCACAGCAGCCAATACGATTTTGGCTTTCATTAAATACATAATGATTATTGGTTGCTACTGCACTTGTGCAGTTTAGAACATTTTATCCAAATCCTGTTTATAGATGCATTCAGGGTCATATAACAAGATTCTCATTGCCATTGCGGGAAAGTGACTTTTTATGACAAATTATGACAATGAAAGCAAAAAATCCTGTGGGTGCAAAATTTACTTACTCTAAGGGGCAGATTTATCAAGGGTTGAATTGAAAATTCGAATTCGAATTTTCCATTTTTTTATGGCCAAAACAGTCAAATTTGACTAGGGAACTGTTAAAATTTGATATAAGTTTTTTTAACAAAAAATATGATTTATCATACACTGGCCCTTTAAGAACTCAAACTATTCGTCACCTAAAACCAGCCGAATTGTTTTTTAGTCAAAGGAAGACGTCCTTGGATCAATTTGGAGTTGTTTGCAGCATTCCTGACATTCAAGGTTTTTTTTTGGAGAAAAAACTCGAATCAAGTTTTTGAAACTTAAATCAAATTCAATTCAAATTCAATTTGAGTTTTCGGGTTGATCTTATTCACCCTAGTTTTGGAAATTTATTTTTTTTTAATACAATTCGATTGGTCGAATTTCGAATTCATGGGAGTTTATGGGAGTTTTTTACATGAACTCGAAATTTGACCTTTGATAAATGTGCCTCTAAATGTTCTTATTCACTTACTGAAACCACAAACACATACCTTTTGGCCTTTGTCTCCAGCTTCCCCTACGTCGCCGGGACTTCCTGGGTAACCATCAGAACCCTAAGGAAATATTTAACATGATTTCCCCACACTGGTATCATAATCATCACCATTGCTAATTTCATTACACTCTATAAGCACATGTTCATTATTAATGAACTCTCTCCAAATACCACAGTCTCTTATGTATCTCTAAATTACTTGTTGGCTCTGAAGTATTGTCTAAAATAAAACTAGATATAGTTACCAGCTTGCACACCCTGGCTCTCCAAATCGTTTATTGCCCGGTGCCCGGCCGAGAGAGCTTCGGAAACCCACAAACTTCCAGACCAAATAATTCCACCGGCACACAGGTCTTTAGTTGCAAGCAGGGACAACCCTTGCTGTATTTTTATTTGCGTGATGCAACGTTTCGGGGTGATCCCCTTTGTCAAGCAAACAAACCGATCAAATAAAAATACAGCAAGGGTTGTCCCTGCTTGCAACAAAAGACCTGTGTGCCGGTGGAATTATTTGGTCTAAAATAAAACTAGCCATACTTCACTAACATACTTCATTAATATTTAACTGCACTGTTAAATTGTCACAAAATAAGTCCCCTACATTTTGCCCATCTCCCCCCTGCAAATGTATCTTTTATCTCTTCCCCAGTTTATTATTTTTTCTTTATTGTGCAATCAGCTGTTAAATCCCTTCCAGTTTAACATCCATCCTGCCACCTTAAAGTGATACTGACACTAAAAATGTTCTTTTCAAATATCAATCAAGTTATACATAGGTCCCATTGATCGTTTTTTGCTGATAGTTCTGCTTTTGTAAGTAATTATTACTTGAAGTTCCTAAACCTGTTTTGCCAACCTGACTGTTCCTTCTCAACCTGTCAGTTAGAATTTCTAATGCTAACGGACTACTGCTGCAAAATATGGCAGCCCCCTCATACAGGAACATAGGGGTAAGAAAGGTAATGTAAAAGCATCGGGCAAATACTTTTATGGCAAAATTATAAATAGCATTCAAAGATAATGATGAATATAAAAAAGGTTATTTTCTGGTGTCAGTAATGGTATCTCTTTAATTATTTTTTGCCTCTATATCCCAATGTCTTCCTAATAATGTTCATCCTCTTTAATTTTAATCTTCCCTCTACTGTTACTTCCTAACTTTTAAAATCATCAACCCCTGCTAACATTATTAAATTCACCTTTTAAATCTGATCATTCTTACCCTATTGCCAAGGTCTCCCTTACAGCCGGGTGCACCAATACGACCTTGTTTACCCTAAAAATAAAAAAAAACATTATATTTAATTATTTTTACCCAGTGTGCATACACATGTTTATTATACTTATTTCTTTCTAAGGACACAAATTATAAACATGTCCTAATATAAGGTAAACACAGCGACGATTCTGGGGCTGCTGATGCTGCCCCCCTCTCCTGCTCTGCACTTAAAAATCAGAGTCAGAGTGGGTCAAAGGGGGCAGCATCACAAGTGCAATGGCGCTGTCTGCAGTAGAAGAGCCGAATTCCCGGGTTAAAACCCGGAAGCTTTACTCTTAAGGTTACAAGAGACGGCTCTTTGCCGTCCCTTGTAACCTGCTGCTCGCTGCCACCTGAAGCAGGAGCGGCCATAGGTAAACGGATAAAATTTTGCACTGAGTGTGCTTTGTATTGTATATAATTCCATGCATGCTGAGTAATGATAACATCCAGATTGTTTTAATTTAACATCTGATTATTAAGACATTTATGTTTAAACCTTTAAATGTAACAATATCTCAATATTCTGTTTAGCATGCTACTTGCCTTGTTGTTCTAAAACTATTTCAAATATATAAAACTGCTTAAATAACTTATTGCGTATTATAAATAAGAGGAAACGATCAAATTCTGCTTTTGTAGGACTGTAAACTAAGGCAGGGCCTCTAGTAAGTCAAATTTCATTTGGAAACCAATGAAAACATTGTTGGCGGTGAACCTCTGGGGCTGGTACTTGTTTTCATAAATGGCATAATTTTATTACAATAAAGCAAACGTTATTATATAATGATAAACATCAATTAAATACTTGAAGTATATATAATAAGGGTGTTACAGGACATGAGAAAAAGTTAAATTATCAGTATGCCCATACCTGAATATGGCACAGAACGCCCTCGTTTATGTGCTTTTATACATATCACAGAATATGTATCCGCTATATTTTTCAGTAGGGTGCAATTAATAAGTGTTTTCAGTTACATTGTATAACATTTGTATGACATGCCTGTGGATTTTAGGCTTTTACACAAATCACAGGACTTTTGGTAAACAAGGCTTAACGTAAAGTATAAGGTTATACCTAGTCAAGTGCTGATTTGCCAGTCAGAATTCTAAATAACTATTTACAGTATCTAACCTGTATTCACAAAAGCATATTTCCTTAAGGTCCTTTAGGAATAGAGTCTGTTATATCAAGAAGCTCCAATTACTCCCCATCCTAAAAAACCCTGGCACTTGAAAAAGTCAAAGTAGTCCAATTTGACTTGTAATATCCTTGATGTTTTCTAGCTAAGAGTACATTACTTCTTAAAGTACAAGCTTTGAATAGAGTAAAATGTATTTATTATTAATTAATTAATTAATTAATTAATTAATACATTTAGTTTGAAGCCTGTAGCCCAATATTTGATGATGGTCCGTGGTGACTATGTATCAGGCCTGTCTAATCTTCCATAAAACACCACTTTGCCTTAATTTCTCTTCAATTTCCATTCAGAATTTAAGCTTGAATGAAGTTATAGCTGTTTCCTTCCCTGAGTATGTAGAAATCTTTTTTTTTCCACTACATTATTACCTATGATACATCAGTGATTTCACTACTTTAACATATTATTGTTAGAATCATATCTCTCTGATAAAAGTGAGAGAGCGCTAATTATATTCTTGTAAAGATAATATTTAGAGCATTAAAATAGTGCTGATATAATTTTTTGCATTATATATAACTATTATAGATCATTACTTACCTTATGTCCATCTGTCCCATTTCTTCCATGAGCTCCAGCTGCTCCCTGACATAACAAAAGAACTGTTAGTGCTATGCATAGCAAATGTGTCATATAAAAATATTTACTGTAAAGAAATGATCATACCTTCCTTCCATCTGCTCCATAATCTCCCTGTAGAAAGGAAAAGTCAAGAGCGTTATATTGATAAAGATGTTTCTGTACTAACCATCTGAAGCGTTAGATGGTTACATTTTTACCTTTTCACCTTTCAGGCCTGGAACTCCCTAAAACACAAGAGAAAGATAACTGTCAGATAACAGATTTCAAACAATGCTGGCACATATTAGTTCTGAGGTTATTCATGAAGAAGTCGAACCTTGGGACCAGGATAACCGATTGGCCCTTCAATACCTGGGTCGCCCTAAAAGATAAAGAGAGAGAAGACTCACTGAAAATATAGAACTTAACTTCAAAACACTGAAGCACTTCATTTGATTTTGTTTTATTAATCCCTTTGGTGAATACAAAGGTAGATGATTTACCTGTCGTCCTTTCTCTCCTGGATCTCCAGGTAGTCCAGCATTTCCCTTGGCACCCTAGAGAACACAAAGTCAGGTAGACAAAAAAAAGAACAAATTTATTAGGGGAGCAAAAGGCTCTTTTTATGGAAACAATGAGCTATTTTGTACCAGAAGAGAGCATCAGAACACCTTTGGCATGTGAAATAATACAAACAAAATAAACACATTGCTTTTCTCACCTTTTGTCCTCTTTGTCCATGGGGACCTGGTGGGCCAGGAATCTCCAGGCAACTCGGTTTGTAGCACTAACAGAAAAACAATAAACAAGGTTAACTAAAAAAAATATGGGTCTTACGAATACATTGCATTTAAAAACAGAAACCTAAGTAAGTGAGCCATAGTAAGTGAGACTAGAGTAAGCTAAGGCTAGCTATTGTACTTCATGCAAGTATATGGCAAGCCTTGTTACATGCTGTCAGTTCTCTTCTTGTCAATCATGGCTGTCCACAATTGAATCCCCCCCAAAAGATTAGGCTCTGTACCTAGTGACCAGAACTGTTACACAAGTCTGTAATGTAAGAACAAGAGTCCTGTAGCATCCAAGATCTATGTATTCTATGTTGTCCAAAAAAGCCTAATTCTTTGTTGAGTTACGAAAAGGAGTTGAATCTGCTCAAACAGGTATATAAGTAGCTTGAGAACCCTTCTGCAGATCTTGTAATACTCAATGGGTTCTTTACCATTAAAACCCCCTGAACCACAATTTAGCATCAGTGGCTTCTATCTCACTCATTAATTTTGTGAATGAAATATCAGCTGCTCCTTACATATTTTAACTTAAACTCACTGACTATGACTTCAAACGTAATTTCAGTGTGATAGGGTGTGTGTATATATATATATATATATATATATATATATATATATATATATATATATATCTTATGAAAATGAGCCTGACTTGATCATGAACATGTAAATCTCTAAGGGCTAAACGTTTGCTTATTTCAGTATTTGCCTCAAAATAGGTGACTTCTTCAAACTTAAATACTCGTTGGTCAAATGTTGACACCAGAAGAGTTATTGCAGCTTTGGTGAATGTTCACCCCTGAAATAAATCTAGCAGGATGCTTCACTGGTACAGACATATTCCATTGGCACCTGTTTGGCCCTGGAACTATGGGGCCCTATCCATGTATATTCCATCATTGTTAGATGAATGATTGCTCCTCACTGGATCAAACTGTTGTAATTGTAAGGTAAACATATTACTGGAGCTGGTTCCTCAGAAACTTAGTCCTAAAATAAATTGCAACCAGTTGTTTACCTACCTCTCCATAAGCTTCATGTTTCTGTCAAAAGACACAAAATACATTTATTAATATACAGTTTACAATGCAAGTCATATAATCACAATATTTAATAACTTGATGAAGTGGAAATAAATTACATTTATTGAATACTGTATATCTATCGACCTATCACTGAACTGAATTCCAAATCCTTAAAATCACATAACTTTTCCTTAAATGAACAAAGAAACCGCAATTCTTTTTAATCATTCCCTGCCAATCCCCAAATAATGAATTCTGTGCATGTCTACTAGAAATGTACTTTTTTTGGCAGCCCTTATGTATGCCATTTGTGAAGCATGGAAAATAGGTGTGGTATTGTGTGCCAGATTCTTCACTTACATTTAGTCCATCAGCAAACTGATGTTCCATTAGAAATCTCCTGGAATGTGACAGATACATTCTGTCTGTCTACATAATCACATTCATATTTCATTTAAACAGAAGAGCGTTAAGGCCCATCTAGAAATCATTTGCCCTATAATTAATATTAACTAGGTGGTTCTCCTTTAAATTAACATTAATATGTGATGAAATGACTAATTCTAAGCAAATGTTACTATTGCTACTTTGTATTATGCATCTTTCTATTCAGGTCCTCTCCTATTCATATTCCAGTCTTTCATATTAATCAATGCATGGTCGCTAGGGTAATTTGGACACTACTAACCAGACTGCTGAAATTAAAAATTGGAGAGCGACAATAATGCAAAAACCACAAATAATGAAATATGAAAAACAACTACAAATGATTTTAGAATATCACTCTCTACGTCATACTGGAAAAAGTGAGCAACCTTTTTAATTTACAAGACAAGTGTAATTATTTGTATAAAGTATATTGTCAATATCTCTAACTTTGAAGAGGATGTAAACCTTCAATAACAGTGTTGCTCAGCCTTGGGCTAAAACTCCCAGTATACTACATAGTTTTAAAACATGCTGGAAATGTAGACCAGTAACATCAGGGATGGAGTTTGGGCTACCTACATTGGAGAACTACAGACAGCAATGGAACACTTTTAAGGATGGAAAAAATTTGTTTAATGCTTACCATTACTTGAATGATTTTGTCAATAGTTTTGTCATTGATAACTGTACGATCATCGGCTCGAGACAAGGAATACGAATTCCGGAAGAGCTCATAGGGTGTATTTGCAATCTCCCGGAGGCCAGACTCATACACATCATGGCTGGCAGCTACAGAGAACAACTTGATACCAGCATTCCTTGCACGATCTGCCTGATGCATCATCCGTCCACAGGGGCTGCCAGTTACATGACCGTCTGTGATAACCACTGCAAAGTTGATAGCATCATCGCCTTGTTTTTGAATCAAGGCCGTCATGTTGGAGAGGGCACAGTCAGTGAAAGTACCACGTCCTATGTAATTGACTGCTTTCAGTTTTGATATGTACTCCTGCTTGTTGGTAGTGATATTACTGAATATGATCACTTCATCAGAATAATGCAGACCTCCGTAATGCCAGTTGAGTACCACCTGGTCCAAATAAGCAGCATCCTCCAACTTATCAAGGAATCTTGGGATGAAGACTTTCATGTTATCTAACAAAATCTCAATAGGAGCAGTCTGCAGGATGATACTTTCAGATGTGTCAATGATAAAGAACACATTGATTGGGCACTTGATTTTATCTGCAGGTAGACAGTGGATTGTGAGTTAGTATGGAGAAGCAGCTACATGCTGGTCATATGTAGACTTGACAAGGACACAGTAAGAACATAAACATGAGTATGGTTCACTGAAGCAGGATTGCATACCACAACGGCTTGAATGCTACTGACTGTTTCTATTTCAATACCCAAATTTAAAGGTAGGTAAGTTTTTAGTAGTACCATGCCATCTGTTTGCCTGTATATATATAACAAGCATACCATTAGAAGTGAGCTGCACTGGGGACTGGGAAGGATATCCAAACAGCTATAATATCTCTTGACCTTCTAGTCCCAGCTGTGGCTCCATTCTTTTATAATACTAGCATCTAAATCAGTTCCCAAGGTCTTGAAATCAGCTGACAAGCATTTGCACCATCATGTCTCAGCTCTATATGTAAGTGCTTGTCAGTTTCAATGTAAGCCTATAAGGCTTACTAATAATATAAATATAGGAGACAATGCAGTGATCAATGACCACCAAATGCTCAAAACACATCTACAGTTGCTTGAAGAGGTCTAAGTAAGGAATGCATATTTGAGGTCACTCTGCTTTTCCATTTTAAATATCTCTTTCAGATTGCCATAGGAATAATAACTGGGCTTATAATCAGCTGCAAAATGTGATATATTTAGTCAGGACGTTAGTATGAGTGCATGGTTATTTTAATGACTTCAAGAGACAAGCATAACAATTGGATCTTGGCTGTTAACTGTACATACAATACATCTACAGAGTTTTGCCATAATTTAAATAGTTGTACATACCTGAACATGGCTTTGAGCCAGCCACATCCTGGGCTGAGAGAGTGGCAAAAAGAGCACAAAGCAGCAAAAACAACCGGAGTACCCAAGCCATGGTAACCCTGTAGGGAGACACAGAGTATGTGAAAGAAGTGTGAGAGGGCAGACAGAAATCCAACAGTGACAAAGCCATTCACAGGAATATGACTGGTTAATGCATATGGAAAATTAAAGTAGTAAGATTTAAGAATTGGGCCATTTCCAAAGATGATGCTATTCTAAAAATGCACTAATAATTTATTACAGTATCTGCCACCTTAAGATATGCTGATTTGTCCAGATAGAACAGCTCTGAATGTAAAGACAGGTTAGGCCTGGAGGCAGGTTCCAAAATAAACTTACTGTATGTGACACATAATGTGCAAGGTTAGAAGAGTGGATGCTTCAAATATATCAACAGGGCATACAGTATGTGTGCTGCTCCTTAGCTTATCAGTATAGTGGTTTTTGGTTTATGCCTCCCTTAAACATCCAATATAACAAGTGTAATGATAATCAATCATTTTTCCATATGGCCAAAAATATCTAGAACATATAGGGGCAGATTTATCAAGGGTCAAATTTCAAGTACGTTTTTTTGAACTCCTATAATTTGGAAATTCGAATAAAAAAAGACCAACCAAAATCTATTAAAAAAATTGAAGTCTTTTATTTTATTCGATTGTACACTAGGGCAAATTCACTAAAGTGAACGATCCGCCACACTTCGCGCCACTTTGCCAGATGTTTTTAGAGTTTTTTTAGAGTTTCGTTAGCATTAATTAGTCAGCACGAGCATTGAATAGAAAACTTTCGCTAGCGTTCATTTCGGCCTACAGAAACTTCATTAGTACTCTTACACTTAGGTCAGTTTGAATGGGGCAGGTACATATAAGTCATATATGTGTCTTTATTAGAAATGTTGGTGCAAATGCTTGAAGTGGCCACTTATTACAAATGTCCAAGGAAGCAAAATAAGGACAAAAAGAGATCCTCTAATGCCCTAGATATGAGCTCACCCTAAAACAAATGCGGCATACCCCTCAAGTGGTTTGAAACAAAAACACAAAAATCTTAAATAGTTAGAACTATTGAAGGACATCCCGCTTTAATTAATGTAAAAACGCCAGCGTTTTTTACAACTTTTATGACTTTTCAGCATACAAGATATGATGTCACTAACATAAATATGAGGAGGATGTTGTTTCATTTTATCATTTCGCCTGGTCTAAGTTGGGGAAGGAAACTAGTGAATTTGCAGAGTAACGATTGTTTTGCGGAACGAAAATCCATCTGCCGATAGGGCGCCTGTTAGTAAAGTGACAATGCCCCTGCGGATGTGATTTCTGGCGAATTTTCTCTATCGACTGCCACTTCGCCCTTTAGTAAATCTGCCCCACTGTGTTTGTGAGTAATGTTTCCCAGTCGTTTATGTTTCTTATAGTTGCCAGTACTGTTTAAAAGTAATTTTCATTCCAAAAACATGTATTAAAACAAATGCAAGCTGCCATTAATAATTTCCTGCAACTAACATTATACTGACATACCTCAACTGAGAAAACCAATATGGGAGTTACCACTAACATGCAGGAAATACTATCCGAATCGTGGCAATAACAATTGTCATGTTAGAAAATGCTAGTGATGGTGATTTAAGGAATTGGGGCAGATCAGGGGTTTATTGGTTGGGCATAAGCATAAAGGATCAGATTTTGTAGCACTACACAAAATCTTGTGCTATTACATGCAGTTTCATTACAAGACATATTTTCAAACTATAGTGTTTTCTGTAGTTCTACACTAATGGTGGAGTTGAGTCTGTGGGGGTCTGCTGACCTTAGAAGTCAGTTATTCTTTGTATATAAGAATATAAGGTAATAAGGAGTAGGCATGAATAAAGGATAGCTGTAAAAAGTAATAACCTCACAATCACACAATCTTTTTGCTTCTGGGGTCACTGACCCTAACAACTGGATGCCATTGAAGAGAAGCAAAATAGAGAAACAAATAATTATAAGAAAAGCAATGACAAACTATCTTATCCTTTCATCTGCAACATATTTAAAGTGACTTTTATGGGGAAAGTACCCTTTCATTTACTTTGCTGGCATCATAATGACATCTGCATGTGATTCATTAGGGGCAAGTATGCTGTATGTATTTATGCAACCTGCTGTGCCATGTGCAACTATATGGAAGTGCAAGAAGTCTTTGGACACAAGTACAATGGCATTAATGTGCCACTTGTACTGCAACTGGCATATTTCCCACAATGGCTTACATGTCTCTTTATAGGTCTATAAGTCAGCTGATTTTACTACATTGTTTCAATAATCAGAACCCGCATAACAGAGAAAGAAAAAGGCTGATACTTATTTAAATAGCAATTACATTTATAACGTTAGAATCACTTCTATTTTGTAATGCATGTATGCTGGAAAATTACTTAGAATTAAATTTTCTCCATTCTGCTCATACTTACTATTTATGGCATTGCTTTATTTGCATGTCACCATGATCTATTATCTTAAATACAGCAATGCCATTCCCCTTAGTTTCTGATTTACGAGTTGTCTGTAATAATAAGGCCATGCCTTGAACATGATGTTAAAGCAACAGTAACATGAAAAAAATATAAAGGTTTTTATGCATTTATGCAAGTTTTTTTATGCATTTTGTGTAGTGTTAAGGTGTTGTGCAGTCATTAAAGTTGAAATTGGGTTATAGAGCACACATTTACAAAAGCAGACATATACATTACATTCATATACACATACACACACTGTAGAATACAATGTAATTCATGGCTCTCTACAGAATGAAAAGCTCTCTCATATAATACTGGGCATTTGTCCCATGAAATAGTTTATCTGTAGGTGCTGGTTGGACAAATACAAACTTCAATTGTATAAAAAAAACCATTAACTTTATGTTATTACTTTATTAACCAAGCTCGTATAAATCCATGGCAATGGCAATTTATTCCAAGTGGGTGTTTAAATTTATAATGTTTTTAAAGTTTTCAGGTATGATTTTCCAAATGACATAATGTCCCCTTATCCAGAAAATTCTAAAATGGACACATAACAGATCCTGTACCCATAAAAAAACAGCAGTCTCAGCTTATCACCCTATAATATGAATAACCAGGAGTGGTCACTAAAACACAACAATTCCCCTTTTCTCTCAGTCACACTTTTTTGAATTTTTGGAATCCGCTGCTCCTTTGTGTATAAACATTTGGTTTGCCTCCTTCATTTGATTTAGTCTCCCCCTCCTCTCCAATTTATAATAGGTTAAACACAGGTTATAATTATAATAGGTTACAAATAATAGGTTACACTATATCTAAAAAAAACAGTCTCTATTTCCAAAGATTCAATATATGTCCAGGCATCAACCCACTAATCCTAACTTAATTTTAATTCACGCTGCCCCCCAAGACCCCATGCAATGCACTGGACCTCACAGTTTGGTGATCCCTTTGGTCTATCTAATGCCTCTTACATTTCCCCATCCAAACAGAGTTACAGTAGTTCCTCACTTGATGCATATAAAGCACCTAACCCTTTTCTGTACTAAACGAAGTGACTAATAAAAAACAGCCTTAATTAAATAAGAGACAGTAAAGTCAAGTAAAACACTTCCAAGTGTGATTGACCACCCCCCATCCCTAAAAGATGGTACTGCCCATACCGATAGGCACATCATTTGGTAATGGCATGTAAGGTACAATTACCGTATATACTGATGGACTAATCGCAAGCCCTTTTAAAGTAACAGTACAGTTGCAATAAAAATGGACACTATCCCAGCCGGAGGCCCTCACTTGCCATTCTGGGTCACGAAATGTGACAAAATAATAGTATTGGTTGGATAAAACAGAGCCATGCAGAGATGAGACTCACCTACAATAAAGTGATCGAGTTGTGTGAATCTTACAGCGGAATGTGCGGGCTGGGTCTGTGCATCCTCTGCGGGGAGAAGAAACTTCTTCTTATGGGACCTTCTTGCACGAACAGGGTCGGCTGCTGCTCTCCCACTCGACTCGTCTTCTCGCTGCAAAATCTCTGCCCATTTTGGGTCGGCCCCTTACAAAAAATTTTGGATGCTAGCCGCACTTCCAAGGCAGAACCGCGAGGGGGAGCTGTGGGACTTTTATAGAATAACACGCCTAGAGGAGACGTTTTCAGCTTGACTTTGTTGCCTTTTCTTTTGTTCTTTTGAAGGATATCTACATATTTCCACTGATGGCTCTGCTTCGTGGACAGCTCTATTAACACGTCAAAAAAGACCCCATGTTAAATCCCTTTCCCATGAGGATGTTCTTTTATTTTCTGCTGGTCTCTCTTGAGCATTGAAACATGTGGGGGCAATTTAGAGATGTAAAGATGTTTTGGGTTACAAACCACCTTTACAGGGTAATCTTTTGTATCTCCCACTCTTTTTGAGCATAAAGGGGACCCCCAAGGCAGGAGAGCTTAGAGAAGGCCAGAGAGAGCTTAGTAACAACCAGAAATATAAAGAATCTTCTCCCACAGAGTTCAAGTACCACTAGGGTTGCCACCTTTTTAGGAAAAAAAATATCGGTCTTCCTATATATTTACCTTTTTTCCTATAACATTTGGATCAACCATCACTTTTACCGGCCAGGCCAGTAAAAAAAAGGCCAGGTGGGAACCCTAAGTACCACTAACTACTATTTTATGTTAAATGTGCCTTTGCAATTGGTCCTTTTTGTTTTTTTGGACTTGGCAGCCAGAATGCAGGGTGATTAGGGTGATCTTTATTATTATTATGTATTCTTGGATCAAATTAGAATCAGGAAGGACTTATCACTTATGCAGAGTTATTTGTAAAATAACACAGCACAGAAAACTGTTGTTTTGGCCCCATATGATAAAGAATATATTCAACTGACAAATGGACATCCAGGATGCGGTGTCAGTGTCCATGCATGGGTGAGAGTAAAATCTGATTTCTACATGGATGAAATCAAGCTAGGGTTGCCACGTGGCCAGTATTTTACCGGCCTGGCAAAAATTATGCTTGATCCCAATGTTATTAATAGGGAAAAAAGATAAATATATATGAAGGCCGGTATTTTTTTCCAGGAAAAGGTGGCAACCCTAAATCAAGCAGACACTACTATGTTGCCTGTTCAGTGAGGGTCACTCTGATTTATCATCACGCAGTGCAGAATAATGTCATTTTGCAGTCATCCACCAGACTTTCCCTAGAAATGGCATTGTATTCTGCAGGTCACATCTTAGTAAGTGTTTGCAAATCAAAAAGGGCAATTCAACGGCCTATTAAAACTTTGGTAAGTGCATATATGGCACAGGGAGGGGCTCAGTGGGCAGGTCTGAGGGACATCATCAGTCACTCATCTAGTAACTGTGGATGCAGAGGGTCACAAAGACGTGCAAAGTCCTGTTCTTTCCACCTGGTCAAAGACAGTTGTCAGTTAGAGGGCCAAGCAATCTGCCATAGTGCTGACTCCTAATGGGTGTTTAATTAAAACATTTGATGAGGTTTTGAGACACAGGTCTCAGCCCACTAAATGCATAAGATAACTGCCTCCATTTTATTCCTTGTTAAACTACAATTTGACAGAGATCCAAATAGGCTTGAAACATTGCTACTCTGGACCCGAGCTGCTAAATAAGTCATTTTCTTTATTGTAGTGTATTAACAAACACACATTCAAAACACTCTTGTGTAAGGGCCCTTAAGTAGCCAAAAAGCTTGACATGTTAAATTATGTATAATTTAATTTCATATATTTTATTTACTTTAATATGATTTAATGTATTATTATAATTAACCCATGTCCCAATACTCTTGTGTGAGAGGCAGTGTTTGGCTTCTGCTTTCAAGTGGCTTTTTCTACTTGTTAGATTTACTATAAAGGCTTTCTCTGTATATTATTTGAATGCCAATGAATAAATATCAGCCCAGAATTATCCATTTTACACATTCTGGTTGCTGGGACTTTTCATTCTTTAACAGCTGGATTGCTGCAGGTTGACTGTTGCTTTTTAGATAACATAGTCGCACAGGCAACTTCGGACGACTATAGAAAACGCATCGCCATGTGTGCATTAGCGCAGGCGACTTTTCATTGTAGCCTATGGGAAAAAACGCTGAGGCAGTTCGTGGAGATAATCGCTCAGAAGACGAGGCGATTAGTCACCAGGCGACAAAATGTCCCCGAATATCCTCGTGTGAACTAACCCTTAGTGTTGTAACTAGAAGTTACTGGGCTCCGTTTCAAAATCATTTTGAGGCCCCCTAATTTGTTTACCAATCAGCATCCTGCTGTGCCCCCTACACTTCCCTGACCACTCAGCATTGGCAGCATTTCAGCAGCATCCTCTGTAGTTACACCCCTGATTCTGTTATTGGATCAGTTAGCAGAAAAAACTTTGTGAGTTGCCAGATTGGGTTTTTATAGTAGTACATTCTAGTACATGGGCTGATTCACAGCACAAGGATCCGTGTACATTTCTTTTCCTGGCAGAAAAGGAAGTGTTAAAACCGCTTCTTGTTTTTCCCCCCTTCAAATTAAATCCTCTTGGAATAAAACTGTATGTTTTATTTTGTAGTCACCAACAGAAACCAGGGAAAAAGCTCTGACATTTGGTTTCCATTAGGAGATCCCAGTTTTAGAGCGTCTCATTACTCATAATGCATGCAGTGTGTCTGGAGATTTACCTCCAAGTAGAAAAGAGGGGGCTGCAAATTAAAGGGAAAAATGCCCCTTATCAGTATGCTTGGGATATATGCCATTTGTATTTCCTTATAAAGAGACAGTACTGAATTGCAGATATATGTGTTTTCATATAGTCCCGTCTACTCCCCAGTTTAGTGTCTCAGCCTTTGTGGTCAATAGACACTAGATAATACTTCCATATGATGCAAGTTTATATTATGTAACAGCATAGTTCCTGAAATGTGAATAGGTGAATAGGTGAGCCACTACTAGCTCACCTGGTCACACCTAGTTATTACTCAATTTGGGGGTAGTATGTCCTTTTTGGGTGCCTATTGCTGGAACTGTTCTGGAAATTACACAACTGTGATCAAATAGTGCCAAAATGAAAGGCTAATGGGTCACTTAAAAAAATCTTTTCATGTGTCTCCCCGACCAGGTCCTATGTGTTTTCCTTCCCTTACATACCTCTTTTGAGGGTTTATTTGTATTTATGTGCTGGCTAAAGCCCTAGGAGTTACAATTTTCTCCCATTTATGTGTTATTCAGGAAAGCAAGCATCAGCCCTTGATTTCAAAGTTATGAGCCCTTAGGCCAGCAATCACATACCCAACCTGCCGGCCCTTCCCTGCTACGAACACCTGCATGCATTAAAGCGTGCTAAAAAAACTGAAAGGAAGTGTATACCTCACATGTCGCTTACAGGAAGAAACAGGAGAATGTGGAAACTGATGCAGTTCTTGGTGCAGCTCCCTATTTATGCAGCAAGCTCAGGTTGATAAAAGCTGCCAAGTTGGTCCTTTAGCATTTTCATGCTATAATCTGTGTGGTACCATGCAAGTTGAGGGAAGACAGCCTGAGCAGTGACAGCTGATTCTCTGCCAAAATAAATCTGCTGGCATAACAAAATTCTCAGTGTGCCATTAGCCTATGGCTCGTGTCACATGTGCCATTTTTTTCCCTCTGGCAGACAAAACAGTGATCTACTGGGTGACGGCCTGATTCTGGTGTGATCAGTTGGGTGACAGAGAATTTTCCTACAAAAATTTATATTTGTGTTTTTAGAATCCCTGTTGTTCGTGTACTGAAAGGCAGATGCTATGCTAGCCAGTGCATACGGAACACAGAGTGGACACCAGCGCATCTGTGTTTTCTCCACCAGCATATTAGGCTAATGTGACACTAGTCTAAGGCTGCACAGAAACTTCTGCTCTATGCATTTTGTTTCATTGCTCACTGCCAGTATACAATAGGTGACAACATTAATGTGGGAAGTTCATTGCATCTGCCACATCTCTTTGAGACAGGAGTGAGACCATACAGTCAGACTATAGTGACCACTTTTGGACGGGGTGTGGATACATAAATGATATGTATTTGTGGATGGGGATGTTAGTAACTAGAGCATGTGTGGGTGCCACAATCAGTCATAGCAGCAGCCAGTGCACAGATGTTGTACACTTTCCAGCCTTCACCTTTAAAACAATTCACCTTTAAAACAGAGCAATGCATGGTGCATTGAAATGTCTGCAGTCCCAATGCATTTAATGTAACATTCTATTAAAAGAGAGACAATAGATGATGTTGTGCTGCAAAGATTTCAGCACAACATGCACTTTTCCTTTATTAATACCCCCTCTTCCCCTCACTACTCTTTTCCCACAGAAACCTTCCCCTGGCCCCTCTGATCCAGAATCCCAGCCTCTGCCAAGGATGCTGATTCCATCTCTAGACCAGAAATGCTGACATTTCCCAGCCCTGCAGAAACATCATTCCAATAGCACTGTTACATTACGATTTTATCCAAAGATGAACTTGTCGGCTACCTCTCCATATCTCAGCACCGGAGTTGAGTTTGGTAGTGAGGAATTTGTGACCAGGGATGGGCTCAAAAAGGGTAGAAAAGCAGCAACTAGTTATGCCTTTTAATATGTGAGCATATAATATTGTATGTGTTCCATCCATATCTCCTTTTAGACATTGGAGTTCACACTGTTTTTTTTAATATTGTTCATTATTAAAGGGATACTGTCATGGGATAAAAAAAAATTTTCAAAATGAATCAGTTAATAGTGCTGCTCCAGCAGAATTCTGCACTGAAATCAATTTCTCAAAAGAGCAAACAGATTTTTTTATATTCAATTTTGAAATCTGACATGGGGCTAGACATATTGTCAATTTCCCAGCTGCCCCAAGTCATGTGACTTGTGCTCTGATAAACTTCAATCACTCTTTACTGCTGTACTGCAACTTGGAGTGATATCACCCCCTCCCTTCCCCCCCCCCAGCAGTCAAACAAAAGAACAATGGGAAGGTAACCAGATAACAGTTCCCTAATACAAGATAACAGCTGCCTGGTAGATCTAAGAACAGCACTTAATAGTAAAAACCCATGTCCCACTGAGACTCCTTCAGTTACATTGAGAAGGAAACCCAGCAGCCTGCCAGAAAGCATTTCTCTCCTAAAGTGCAGGCACAAGTCACATGACCAGGGGCAGCTGGGAAATTGACAAAATGTCTAGCCCCATGTCAGATTTCAAAATTGAATATAAAAAAATCTGTTTGCTCTTTTGAGAAATGGATTTCAGTGCAGAAGTCTGCTGGAGCAGCACTGTTAACTGGTGCATTTTGAAAAAAACATGTTTTTTTTAACTATTCTTTAAACTATTTTGGAAAAATGTCAAAAGTAAAGAATGCAAAGCAACTGGAAAATAACGTCTTTATAACTAGTGAACAATCTGAAAACAACTGAGCTAATAAAAAGTATCTGGAAAGTGAAGCACCCCTTTTAAAAAAAAGTACATTTATTTTTTACGCGAGAGAGTTGGTTTTAGGAAAAAATAAAAGCTTGCCATTTAAAATCTGGCAAACTTTTCTTTTTTTTCTGCTTTTTCTGCTATCTTTTAACATGACCAGGGGCATCACAAGATGAATAATTAACTACTAAGAACCCATACTAACTTGCTGAATTGTGAATCAGAGTTTTACAACAAACACCGCAGGGGAGAAATACTAGCCACTGCAATACCATGCCCCCCTGCATAGGAATTCATAGTACTGTACAACTGCCTCTTAATAATTAAATAGCCAGGTAGGCTGTAGAAATCAGATGTTCTTCTTGTTCCCTTCCAAATATTGGTTTCCCCAGATCACAGCCAGATGCCTAATACCATCCTCACTATCCAGCCATGTTTTCCCCTTGACAACCATGAACACAATTCACAGATTAATATACAATATTACTGTGCTGCCTTTGCCACAGTATTTCCATTGTACACATATGGCACTAACACCTGGCCAGTGGCTCATACCTCTCCCTGTCCCTCCTAACCCCTCCCAATGAGTCACTTTTATACCATAATCATATTAGTAAAATATGATGTAAGCAGCACTGTGGTCAAACACAACACTCACACAGTTACCACATTTTAGATATATGATATATGAGATAAAATTCATATTTATAAAACAGGGATATTCAGTGTTCCAGTTTTGGCTGGAAAAAAATTTTGGGCTGGCTCCACCACGTGTTCCTGTCGTCGCAGTTATAAGTCAAAAAATGCTGAAGAAAGCCTCAGGAAGCTGGTCTTTGATGCAATTAGGTCTTTGTGGCACATTATAATAAATTTAATTGCAGCAAAGACCTGCTTCCTGAGGCTTCCTTCACCGTTTTTTGGCTTATAACGTTAAAATTCATATTGTTATCATTTAGGAGATTCAGTGACTGTCTGGACTGAAATTTAAAATTCATCCAGGCAATTACATAAAGGTCCAACCAGACATTCTGGTAGCACTTCTGGTAGAGTTTCCAGATTGTTTTATTGTTTTTTGTTTACTGCATTTTGGGCAGGACCTAAAAATGCATCTAACCAATATTTAAATATCCTCTGTGTATGCAAAAACCCTTAATTTGCTTTTGATTATTCCCTGGTAACATTTTCAGTGTACAAAGCGGAGCCAGGGTGAGTGCTATATAAACTTATGGAAGGATTTTATAACGTTTCATTCTGCAATTCTGTTTCGGTTTCTATTGTAACTCTCTGCCAAAATTAAGTGTTTCTGGTCACACAAGTGAGCATGATCCTCAAGTTTTATTGGCATTTATTGTAAATATTTTTTATTCATTTTTTCTCCATATATTTGAGGCCATGGTTGGGTCAAGCATAAGCCACAGCCCACCCCAGGTTGCACATGGTACCGCACAAAATATTTTGACAGTGCATTCTTTTATAAATTTTCTTTGTCAACCCTAACACATTTCATTATAGGTAGACAGTAATAATTTTCACACCCTATTGCTGCTGCACCTACCAAACACAGTTGAAAGTTGCTGTCTAGCCTTTCCTGATGCAGTTTGTTGTCCGATTACTGGTTCAGTGGCAGTGACCTATATACATTTAGAAGTAGAGATGGCCATCTCTTTAAAGCACTGTTTGGAGTACTGTGGACTATTTTAAGCACTTTTGGCACCATTGCCTACACTTCGCAAAGTTCTTCTTCTGTTGGGCTGTTGGCCCAAAAACTGTAAGTGTGAACAACAGTGACTGGTTAAAAAGTTTATTCAAATGCTGTGCAAGAATGTGTTGGATGTATTTCATCTGTGTCTACAGACTTGTCTTGTTTCATTTGGAGAACTCTAGTATCAATTCCTCTCTGTTAAATTTCTTTACAGTATTATTTTCTTTTTTATTGTGAATCACTTTTGGTCTGTGTACAAGATGCTCTAAAGTTTGTGTATCATTGCCCCCCTCTTCTAGAAGGCCATAGCCTATGACAGTGATCCTCAACCACTGGCTCATGAGCAACATGTTGCTCACCAACCCTTTGGATGTTCCTCCCAGTGGCCCAAAGCAGGGGCTTATGTTTGAATTCCAGGCTTGGAGGCAAGTTGTGTTTGCATAAAATCCAGGTGTGTACTGCCAAACAGAGACTCCTGTAGGCTCCTCATTTAAAACCGCCAGCAGTCCACATAGGGGCTATCAAATAACCAATCACATCCTTTACTTGGCATCCCCAGGGTTTTTTTACATGCTTTTGTTGTGCTCCAACTTTTTTACTTTTGAATGTGGCTCACTGATAAAAAATGTTGGGAACCTCTGGCCTATAAGAAGCACTTTTGAGATGTCCCCATAGTCGGTGTGTGCTCTAATATTTAATTTATTGCACTTTTTGGGAAGAACTAACTGGGGCTTAGTGGATATGTATGGTTTTAGACCTTAATAAATCATTAATACTTTTCAAATTTACAGGTTTTGGACTGCTGCAGGAATTTAGTTCTGTAAGGTTCAGAACTCTGACCTTTTATCCTGTTGATAAGTAGTAGCCAAGGTCAGTGGAGCATTAGTTCTAAAAAGGTTTGGTAGAAATGATAAATAAATAAAATATATAGTGATAAAGTCAAATTGATCAAATCTAATGGTAGAAATGTGGGGTCCAGGTGCACAGCCCCCACCCAGACCTATAGCTTGAGAAGGTAATCTATACTGAAAAAACAAATAGAATGCAATGTTCGTGCATATAGACATGTCATAGTTTCCATCTGTGAGTCATTTCTAGAGACAGTACAATTTTTTTTTAATGCTTGTCACAAAGAGTTATTGCCCTTGGAAGTTTTTCAGGGTCTTTAAAATTGCTCATTTGCACTGGAAACATTTCAATTTTCCTATAATCATAAAACAATTACCATTTTATGTCCTCTTTGTAAGCTTTTGCTAAAACAAAATTGTAATACAGCACTTTGCTCAGGCCTTTTAGACATGTCACATATGGTGTTGTCTGTCCAATAAGAGCAGTTCTTTAATGAGGCACAAGCCTGCAGCAAAATAGAAATTCACTTAAAAAGAGGAATATTGCCTTTTACTATGTTGTAAACTATACAGCTGGTTAATAAATTAAAGGGTGCTTTTACTTACACAGCACAGTAAGTACAGTTGTTGGACTGAAATCATAATTGTTCCTCCTACAGTCCTAGTCCTTAATATTCCCCATAGTTACAGTATTATTGTGCCTACAGCAATACCCTTTATTGTGTGCCACACTTAGGATTGTGGTTGATTGTGGTTGAAAATGAGCCTTTAGATGCCTACCGTTTCTTGGAAGTGTTTCTTCAATTGCAATACCACCTTATTCTTGCAATATCACACTAATCCTGCTAAAGCAACAAGCTCCTTGCATATAAATCAGGGCCATGGAGTGCCAGTTGATATGTTCAGTAGAATTCCTTGCACTGACAGCTCCTAAAATTGTACCTTTATCTTCCAGCTATTAACTAATTTGCCTTACCTGCACCTACACACTTCTGACTTTCACCTAATGATTTTGTTTGTTTCTGGCAACATGCACATCATGTGTCAAAGATTATGACATTCACACTCACATTCCCAATTGAGGCAGCTTGTGCAAAATTTACCAATTTGGGTGCTATGTAGCATCTACACTGGTAAAACACAAATCATTTTTGTTGGTCTCGATTTATTGGGCATTTGTTGTTATGCTGGAGAGACTCCCTTACACTTTCATTTAATTTGTTGCCAGTTCCTTTAATTAAACCCCTTGATTCACTAACACTTAGGGGCCGATTCACTAACTTCGAGTGAAGGATTTCGAAGTTTTTTTGGGCTACTTCGACCATCGAATGGGCTACTTCGACCTTCGACTACGACTATCGAAGGATTCGAAGTAAAAATCGTTCGACTATTCGACCATTCGATAGTCGAAGTACTGTTTCTTTAAAAAAAACTTCGACCCCCTAGTTCGCCATCTAAAAGCTACCGAAATCAATGTTAGCCTAAGGGGAATGTCGAAGGATATTCCTTCGATCGTTGGATTAAAATCCTTAGAATCGTTCGATTCGAAGGATTTTATCGTTCGATCGAAGGAATAAGCCTTCAATCGTTCGATCGTACTATCTGCGCTAAATCCTTCGACTTCAATATTCGAAGTCGAAGGATTTCAATTCCCAGTCGAATATCGAGGGTTAATTAACCCTCGATATCCAACCCTTAGTGAATCAGCCCCTAACTTTGTAGCCTTGCCCTTTTTTTAGCTGAAAGAGAAGGTGTGCTACCTCTTCTTTTTAAAAATAAAAATAAGTTTTTCAAATATACAACTTCAACTTTGAATGGCTGCCCTCATGGCTACACAGCAGCTTGTTTATATGGAGAAAACTTCAGAATTTCTGATGCAAACACACAAGTTATACGAGTGCAGCACAATCAATACATTATATTTTTAATTACTTCAATACACCAATATTGGTAATAGTGTTCCTTTAGGGGCACATTTACTAAGCTTGAGTGAAGGATTCGAAGTAAAAAAAGTAGAAGTTTTTTTTTCGGTACTTCGACCATCGAATAGGCTACTTCGACCTTTGACTACTACTTCGACTACTCGACCATTCTATAGTCGAAGTACTGTCTCTTTAAAAAAAAAACTTTGACTACCTACTTAGGCACTTTAAACCTACCGAGCATCAATGTTAGCCTATGGGGACCTTCCCCATAAGCTTTCTATGCTTTTTTTGATCGAAGGAAAATCCTTCGATCGTACGCTCGAAGTATTTGCGGTAAATCTTTCGACTTCGATATTCGAAGTCAAAGGATTTTACTTCGATGGTCGAATATCGAGGGTTAATTAACCTTCGATATTCAACCCTTAGTAAATGTGCCCCTTAATGTTTTCTGTTTCAGTTCCTCCAGCAGATTTCACCAATCTTTGAAGGTCAGGTTACATTTCAGAGATTTTCAGGCTTCATTGTTCTTTTGACCTTAGATGTTACTTTACAGCATTTTAGGCACAGGGCAAAACATATCCAGGCATGTTGACTATTAGCCCAGCAAGTAAGTCTGCCTACCAATATTATTAACAATGCCATCAGATCCACTAATGTTGTTAAAGAGATAACCTTTAGGGTCAGAGCACTAGCCATTAATTGATATATCAATAAAAAATGTGCAATCAGTCCCAAACAGAGTGAGCTGTACTGCACCAACTGAATGGTCACTAGTGGAATTACACTGGTAAAAAGCATTGATGTAAAAGAAGGTAATTTTCAATATGTCCTGTTATATACTCTAAGTAGCAATTACCTGTCTCTAGTAGGGGAAATGTAAACACCACATTTCTTATTGTAACAACTAAAGCCTTGTGTTTCTGCAACCATAAACAAAGTACATATGCAAATATAAATTTCAGCAGTCATTTTGCCGTATTTATGGTTTTAAATCAAGCAGACTAGGCTGGTGTTTCATGTTTAATTGTAGTAATTTACACAACTGTATGTGCAAGCTGTTTGTACCGTTTTCCACCAGAAGATATTCTAAACTGTAAACAAGGTATTAATGTATTAGCTGGGAATAAACTTTCCCTAAGAATGTATAATTTGGATATGTCAAGGAACATAAATATAATAAATGATCTAGACATATGAATAAATACACTGATCGGTTCCTAATGTTACTGGTGAAAAATTGTGAAAAAGAGCATATGAAGTATATTCATGGAAACTAGAGAGCCTTCGATTAACTCATTTCCAGAAACATTAAGGGCCAGATTTATCAAGGGTCAAATTTTGAAGTGGAAAATACTTCGAAATTAAATCATCTAATACAGGGCTGTCCAACTGGCAGCCCGCAGGCTGGACCCCCCTTTCTTTGGCCCCCCAGATGCTGTGTCTGTTTGCCATATGTAAGATTTAAAAGGTATCACTGTAGAGATAAACTGCACCCTGCATTGTCTAAACCTCAATGTAATAAAAATACCTGGTGGTCTAGTGGTGCGGCAGCGTGGACGGCCGCCACGCCGCCGCGCTCCTTCTCTTGCCTCCAGCGCGGACGCCATCTTGGTTTCTTAGGGCGTGCGCCTCTTAAAGGTACAGGCGCGCTGGCGTGATTACGCCAGCGCGCATTGGTGCACGTTTTGGTGCGAAATTTGAAAGTATTTAAGGCCCATTCATACTCCCAGCGAGTGCCCGTGATAGAACTTTGTTTCTAAGTGGTTTCTGAGCCTAGTGCATCTGTTCCTGTTATTCTGTATCCTGTTTATCCGTGTTTGACCCTGCCTGTATCCTGACTATTCTGAACTATGTATCCTGACCTTTGCCTGCCTACGACAACTCTTCCTGCTTAACCCCTTGATTGACAACCCGGTTTGACCCTTGCCTGCCTGACGATTCTGATATCCGCCTGCCTCGACTCTGCCTGTCTGACGATTCTCTTGCCTGCTCCATTTGTACCGTGACCTTCGGCCCAAAAGACTCTGCTAACAGCCGTGCCCCTTTGCCAGCCAGAATAACTCGCCTTGTACCCCTCGTTAAGTCCAGGTGGCACCCAAGTAAGCTGAGGGCTCCTCCCAAAGCCCAACGGTGGTCACACTACTGGTGAAGCCGAGCCGAGACCAGGGTGCTTTGCATTTGTTCTGGTATCGGGTGCCGGTCGTGACACTCAAATTCAGACTCTAACCCACTGTATTGTTCACACCTATGATCCCCCTGTATTGTTCACACTTGTGACACCTCTATTGTTCAAATCCTAAAGCCTGTACTGTTCTACCTGAGACCCAGACTGAAACTGCCCACATTGTTCACCTGTTCACACTTTATTCAAAATGCTAATGGGGCACCAGCACTGTGTCACTGTATGTAGTACATATTAGACTGATAGGTTTCCCTGTCTCCTGCTCTGTTCTGCCTTCCCTCCCTGCAGGGCTGGAACTAGGGGCAGGCAGTGTAGACGCCCACCTAAGTGTGCCCACCCATGATTGCGCCCTAGGTGGGCGCCTACTTTTAAGGGGAATTTCCTTTCTTTCTTTTTTAAACCCTGCATTTGCTTGGCCTTTAATAGTTTTTCAACTTTATAAACCCCCTGTTCCAGACAGAATCACTCCCCAGCTCCCTTTTGGCAGCTGCTGGCACAGATTTGTTGGTAATATCTTGGCTGTTACTTGCACAGGTAAACAGATGATATGATGGATATTTGCCTACTGCTGGCACAAGTACATATATGGAGGCAATAGTGTGTATTATTTGGCTGATGCTGGCACAGGTACAGATTGGGGGCAATATAAGGGATTGGCTGCTGCTGGCTCAGGTACATGGGGCAATATGGTGGCTGCTGGAACAGGTACACAGATGTTTGAGGGCAATATGATGGATTTTTGGCTACTGGCGGAACAGATACAAATTGGGGCAATATGATGGATTATTTTGGTTGCTGCTGGCATAGGTACAGATTGGGGGTAAAAATATGATGGATGTTTTGTCTTATGCTGGCACAGGTACAGATTGGGGCCTGGGGGCAATCTGAGGGATTGACTGGATGGAGGCAATATTATAGGTGCTGGCACAGGTACAGGGGGCTATGTGACTGGTAAATTGGGAAATGGTAATGCAGGACTGGGTGGGGGGCACTAATTGAAGCCTTTGCCTAGGGTGCAAAAATACCTTGGCCCGGTCCTGCCTCCCTGTGTGTGCCATTCTCTGCTTGCCCTATGCTACCTGTGGAATGTAAGCCTGTTAGGGATTTGTTCTTGGGGTTATTAGCATTTGTAAATTGTTGTTAGGGGCCCCTGAGGTGTTTAATCATGTGTTGGGGGTTGTTGTATTATCCACAGGGGAGGATGAGGCATATGGATTTAAGGGGATATTTTTAACATGACTTTTTTCACATATGAGTGATGAGGGATTTCCCTGCAGTGAGCACCAACTATTTGGTTTTTTGGTGTGCTACCTCCGTTAATGTGGATATGATCTTAAAAGTTCTTGTGGTAATATGGGTGTGGTTTACAGTGGGTGTGGTTTAAAAGGGGGAGTGGTCAACACTGACTTCCATTATCGGCCCTCCTTCACATAGGCCAGTAAAATTTTGGCCCTCGGTACCACAGAACTTGGACAGCACTGATCTAATAGAATCCTCTGACTTTGAATGTCGGAGGATTTTATTCATTGTACGATCGTATTCCGACCGTAGTATGAGCATACGATCATACTCTGATCGTACTTTTCGAACAATTTTATCGTACTTTGAAAATTGCTATGGAAGGTCCCTGTAGGCTAACATAGCACTTCGGCAGGTTTAAGTTGGCGAAGTATTGAAGTCAAAGTTTTTTTAAAGAGACAGTACTTCGATTATCGAATGGTCGAACGATTTTTACTTAGAATCGAAGTAAATTCGAAGTCGTAGTATCCTATTCGATGGTCGAATTATTCAAAAAATTACTTAGAATTTTGAATTTTTTAACTTCGAAAATTCCCTCGAATTCACTTCGACCCTTGATAAATCTGCCCCTAAAACAAAATGATAACGTAAAAACAAAAGCACAATACTGCAGAAAAATTGACAGGAAAGACAACAACAATAGTAATGTAACAGTAATAAACAGTGCAACAGGCAGGAGGTCTCAAACCCAGAAGAGTTGACATCTCTGTTTGCCAATTCCTTTTAGACCCAGTTTGTATTATGCTGGAAACTAAAGCTTCATGCCTGGGGGTTCCTTGTTACATATTAAGCAGTACTGAATATTCGTTTTTAGGGTCCCATAGATGTTGAGGCCCTCTGTTTTATGACAGCTTCTGTATGTGTATATGCGTGTGTGTGTGTGTATGCTTACGTTGTCTGTTGCTCGGCATCTGTATGGCCTTTCTACTTCAAACTCTTTCTACTCCTTTGCTTCATTCTTATTAATGTGTATGTTTACATTTTATGTGACAGGACCATTAGAAAAACACAATTGAACTTTTAAGCTAAACATTTATGTGAGCGTCAAATGCAAATGTGTTATCATGACCAGCATCGTTGCTATTAGACATTTCTGTATACCCTGCAGTGAAGAGACATCTATATCTGTAACCTATTCGTGCAATAAAATCTCTCTTTTAGCTTATATTCTACAAATATTACACAGCTGGCAAAACTTTATTTCTTAAGAAAAAGTATAGTTATCCAACCAGATTGTGATCTACTATAGTATATTTATACTTCATAGTATTATTTATACTTTCAGAAGGTACGGTTAATGATATGAGCGGTCCATATCAGCTTTTCAGACCAGTGCAGGGCATGTACTGTATTTTAAAATTAATTGATCTTGCTTTTGTAAGAAGAAAATGTGAAAAATGTGAGTTTTTTTTTACTAAAATCTAAAACTTTTCATTATTTTAGTAAAACTACTTTGACTACTTCGACCAAACTCCCATCCACATGTTTACCTTATTTACCAATAAATTAACTCAAAAAAAAAAATCTGGTGCGGGAAAAGATTTGTTAAGAAAAAAATCGGAATCATACGATTTGACACATGAAAACTCTGATTGGTGGATCATGCCCGGATCTATTCCTCGCCAGCCCCAACCTCCTGCCCAAACCCCACCTTACCCCCTCTTCACTGACACTAGGGCCTTCTGGCATATTTTCTGAATAAATGACCACTCAGTTCAGGTGCCAAATTTAACATATCTCTTCCAAAGTCAAGCACCAAAAGCTTATATTTTACATCATGATCTCTCTATATTTACTTTGCAGCAAACTGAGCTTCTAAGCTCTGAACCCATCTTCAAACTTGTGTAATTTAGGGGGCTACAGGCGGCAAGTGATTAAAGAGGTTCCCTAAACCTTTGTAAGCATGTAACTCATGTAAGGTTCACAAACTTTTGAAGAAACAGGCTAAAGACAAACTATATAAACAATATAGTTGTGAAGAAAACATTGATCCACCCCTTCCTGTAAATTGTATTGTATGATGAGAGACATATTTAGGCAGCCACAAGAGACCACATGTCTACAACAGGGATTATTGAAGTAAACGTTTATGGAGCTGCTTAAGGAATCAAACACTTCCCACAAAAAAGAAACACTCTGATCTATGGAGGAAAGAGACGTAGCAGTGTTGTATGAACTAGATGGGTATACACAGCTGTGTGTTACTGCGCATGTTTTGTATACACAGAGGAGCAGCGTGCATTGTTCATTTATAAAGTTACAACAATATCTTGGTGGTGGTTTTATCTACAACCTATAGCAACCCTCATCTTTCTTTATTTGTCATTGCATTCTCACAGTTTTTGTGCCTTATGATATCTATAAATGTGACAGTTATGGATTCCTAGATAGCAACGCCAGTGGAAACTATTTGCCCTGCAGACAAACAGCTGCCAGTGGGTTCCTGCCTGTGTTTTACTGGTCACACCTGACTGGCCATATGTTCAAATATCAGATGCCCTGGGGGTATAATAGAGTATAGAGGGCCAACTGGCTTCTTTGTAGAATACACGTATGGGATCTGCTATCTTGAAAACCGTTATCTAGAAAGCTCAGCATTACGGAAAGGCTGTAAACCAAAAGAGTACCTTGTACTTGATCCAAACTAAGATATAATTATTATTATTGGAAGCAAAACCAGCCTATTGGGATGTTTGAACAGGCGAAAAAAAAGTAGACAGCCACACTTTTGTGTAGCTATGAACACAGGTCCTAGATTTATATTACTAATGGAAATATTGCTACAGGTGTCTTTTCAGTTCATCTGTAAGCCTCCGTGACTGGCTAATACTTAAAGGGATCCTGTCATCGGAAAACATGTTTTTTTCAAAATGCATCTGTTAATAGTGGTACTCCAGCAGAATTCTGCACTGAAATCCATTTCTCAAAAGTGCAAACAGATTTTTTTATATTCAATTTTGAAATCGGACATGGGGCTAGACATTTTGTCATTTTCCCAGCTGCCCCTGGTCATGTGACTTGTGCCTGCACTTTAGGAGAGAAATGCTTTCTGGCAGGCTGCTGTGTTTCCTTCTCAATGTAACTGAATGTGTCTCAGGGAGACATGGGTTTTTACTATTGAGTGTTGTTCTTAGATCTACCAGGCAGCTGTTATCTTGTGTTAGGGAGCTGCTATCTCGTTACCTTCCCATTGTTCTTTTGTTTGGCTGCTGGGGGGGGTGATATCACTCCAACTTGCAGTACAGCATTACTGAGTGATTGAAGTTTATCAGAGCACAGATCAGAGCAGACTTGGGGCAGCTGGGAAATTGACAATATGTCTAGCCCCATGTCAGATTCCAAAATTGAAAATAAAAAAATCTGTTTGCTCTTTTTGAAATGGATTTCAGTGCAGAATTCTGCTGGAGCAGCACTATTAATTGATTCATTTTGAAAAAAAATGATTTTCTTGTAGACATAATGAAGATCCAAATTATGGAAAGATACATTATCCGGAAAGCCCCAGGTCCTGAGCATTCTGGATAACAGGTCCCATACCTGTATGAGAATAGAAATATATGAAGTCTTGGATATGTCACTTGTACTGATACGTGAACCTTGCAGGGTGGATAGTTAAAGAAAATACAACTATGTATAACCTTTTACATGCTGCAGTTGGACCTTATCCAGGCAGTACAGCAATATTTCTATGGCTTATTGTGGTTAAAGTTAGGGATGCTGAATCCTGAATCTGAAACCTAATTTGCACACAAAAATCCAGATAAGTATTGTGATTTTCTTCTTCTTGTGATGTCACCTGATTTAAAGGGTTTGGATTCGGTTCAGCCAGATTCTTGGATTTACCTAAATCCTGCTGAATCCCAAACCAATTCTGGGATTCAGTTCATCCCTAGTTAAATTAGTTTATTCAATCCATATTCTCCTTACACATTTTGCAAGTTAGGCTGCTAGTGTGTATAAGATTATCTTATGCCCATGCAGATGCAGCTATACAAATACATGCGGAATGCATTAAGAGCACTCTGCTTCCTTGGTACATGCCCCCTACTAAAACAAAAAATTTGCAAAAACAATAAATCAATGTAATCTTGAAGTCCAACACACTTCGGGGCACATTTACGGTACTTAGCTCGAGTGAAGGATTCGAATGAAAAAAACTTCGAATTTCGAATTTATTTTTGGCTACTTCGACCATCGAATTGTCTACTTCGACCTTCGACTACGACTTTCACTTTGAATCGAACGATTCGAACCAAAAAAAGTACAACTATTCAACCATTCGATAGTTTTTAAAATACTATTTCTTTAAAAAAACTTTGACCTCCTACTTCGCCACCTAAAACCTACCGAGCATCAATGTTAGCCTATGGGGAAGGTCCCCGTAGGCTTTCTAGCAAATTTCTGATCAAAGGAATTTCGTTCAATCGATGGATTAAAATCCTTTGAATTGTTCGATTCGAAGGATTTAATCGTTCGATCGAACGATTATTCCTTAGATCGTTCGATCAAACGAATAACGGTAAATCCTTCAACTTCGATATTCGAAGGCGAAGGATTTAACTTCGATAGTCGAATATCGAGGGTTAATTAACCCTCGATATTCGACCAATAGTAAATGTGCCCCTTCATGTGCTGTACACAATTGGACTGTGCCTAAATACACTTCTTTATTCAGACTCTATTCCAAAGAGATCTCTCATGAGGCTGAGTAGCACATGAGATGAGGCAGTACAGTTCTTGAGGCAGTAAAGGAAATTAAAGAGAAGGTTGGGACATTTCGGGACTGCGGGCTGAGCTGTCCAAATCGGGACTGTCCCACAGAAAATGGGACAGTTGGGAGGCATGTTACTTCTGTTCACCAATATAAAGGGTTAGGGAAGCACTGAACCTGGCATTTGGTTTGGTATTTGGTCTAGATACCAAATAATTAGTACTTTGTCAAACTAAATACAACTCACCCTTGTTTTCATGTGACTTTGCTTCTCTCGGCAACTGAAGGAAAAACATTTTTGCACAGAGAATATGTAATTTTGCTGATTGCCTTGTAAATTGGATATGCACATTAGGGTTTGGGTTTGGTTCAATATTTAGCCACATTATGTAGATAGCAGTTTTTATTTTGCCAAATCCCAGAACTGTGGTTTTGGTGTGCCCATAGGAACCATGCTGTGTATGTAAAGAAAATAGTTCAGCTCTTCATTGCATCCATATGATCCTAATGGTTTTATCCATTTTACCTCCCATTTATAACGGTTCTTTTGGGGTGGGGGAAATGGAACTGCAGCTTGGAAACTTTATGTCTAGCTATTATCGTTAAGCCACAGGCAAGGAAGGTTTTTACAGTAAATGAACAATTTATGCTTAGAAATGCAAAATGTACTTCCTGGGTGGTCCGGCCAACAAACAGTATATTAAAATATACACAGACTTTTACAGAGTAAATTATTCCTTTATTGCAATCTACTATCCAGTTTAATAGTGTGAAAAACATTTTATTTCAGGGCTGTTGTCTACAGAACATAAAAAAGGGAAGTTGCATTTTAGAAATGTTTTGAAATATAATTCCAGACATAGAAATGAAACGGCCTTTCCTATGCCGCCCCCGGGGGGGGCATCACTAGTGCAGAGGGTGCAAATTCTCAACTCAGCTCATTTCAGGCCTGGATTTGTAGCGAGGCCAAAAAGGCCCTGGCCTAGGGTGGCAAAAATATAGGGAGCTGCACTGGGGACATGCAGTTCCCTGGTGCTCCAGTGCATGCGTACTTGCACTTGCGTGGGGGGGGGCGTGCGTGAGATGCAGTCGGCGGGCGCTAGGTCTAAACGGCCTCAGGGAAAATCCGGCCCTGGGATCATAGCAGCAGCAACCATGCTGTTCAGCAGAACAAATCAGTGGAGTGGGTTTACACTGAATCATAGGTATAAAAAGGAGTACAGTTGACTGTATAGTTCTCATCCTTTAGTATAAATGTGCTACATTGTTTGTCTTGTGTATCCTTACCCAAAATGTAGCTTTATGATTTATTAATAGTGTTCAGCAAGAGAAACCAAGTCCCTCAATCTGCAGAAGGTCTTACAGAGAACATACAGTAACTTCCATTTCATTTCTCTAGTGTGTGACCTCAATTTCCCCATATCAGACTGTAGCTGTGAATGTCTAAAAATGGCTCTTTTCAGGGCGCTTTATATACAAATATGCCATAACAATAACACCGATGGAGAAATGAACATCCAAAAAAGGCTACAGCAAATTGTCAAAACATGGTGAATGACAGATAATCTGGTACAAAATACATAAAACTACAAACAAGCCCACATGAAAGGAATCACTGATACTTTATTCTTGGCGTATGCATTTCTCCATACTAGAACTAACTGCTGGAGTGGAGTCCATCATCTCACCCTCTTCCCCCATATGTTGTCTAATTCAGAAACAGGTTTGTGCTTGTGCAATGGAGTAAAAATTTCTGATCATTTCTGATCCTGATCCTTTACTTCAAAATCCCCAAAAATATTAAGGGGAAATACATAGTCACCTTACGCAGCCACCTTATGTATTACAGGTATGGGACCTGTTATCCAGAATGCTCATGATAGAGATAAGATAAGGGATATTTCTGTAATTTGGACCTCCATACCATAAGTCTACTAAAAACATTTAATTATTCATTAAACCTAATAGGCTAGTTTTGCTTCCTATAAAGATTAATTATATTTTAGTTGGGATCAAGTACAAAGTACTCTTTTATTACTACAGAGAAAAAGAAAATCATTAAAAAAACTGAATTGATTATAATGTCTATGGGAGATGGTCTTTCTGTTATTTGGAGCTTTCTGGATAACGGGTTTCCAGATAACAGATCCTATACCTGTACAAAGTAGAAAATCAGCAGGTAGACAAAGGCTTACTGCAGGATTATAAGGGCACAGTTTCCTGTCAGAGGAATTGCAGAGCAGCTGTTATATTTGTTTGTATTAATGGAAGAAACAGCTATGACATGACTCATCAGAAGAAGCACCTTATGGTTCAGTGACCTTCATAATGTTCATTGAAAAAACTCAGCAAAGGTACTGAAGCTGGTATATTCTTCTGTTATCTTTTACAGATCTCAGCTGTGAGTATGACGAGTAAGAGTATAGCTTGTGTATATCGATTCTAGGCAACTAAAACAGGAATTTTAAACAAGTAAGTTAGGAAAAGTGCAACCAAGAAAACCAAGAATGCAAAAATAAGCCATGAACTTTTATCTTCTCTTTCAAAACAGGATAAAAAGTGACCTCAGGCTGTGGGGCAAATTCACTAAGCGCCAAAAATGTGCTAGCGACGGCTTCGCCGCACTTCACCACACTTCGCCAGGCATAGTTTTGCCAGGGCTGTGCAAATTCACGAAGATCCGAAGTTGAGCACAGGTTACCGAACGATTGCGACGTTGCACTTGCGATATGTGTCTAGAAATGTACATACTGCCCCTTGAAGTTTTTCACTCTTATAACATGTTATAGTTTGTTGGATATCAGCCTGTACTGTTTGTAAGCAGTGAAGGGGAATAGTCTATAGTTTGCTAGATTTCCTATTGATGTGCAGGCACCCACTTTAATATTTTGCATAGGGTACAATTAAAACTGGTCCAGATCAAGAAGCAAGGTTTTGGAGAGCTGATTTATGAGCTGATTTATTCAGATAATGGAGCTCAGTGGCCCAATTTCTGGGCCTCTGGCTCCTTTTATTAACCTTCTTTACTTTGGGCTGCTGCAGATGTATGTTTAATTATTTTTTTCAGTCTTCTTGTCTATACATTGTCTTAGGAATGGTAAGACACATTGCTCACTTTCAATCACAGGCATACTTCAGGTTAGAACAAATGTTTGTGCACTACAGATAAGATGCTGAATCGGTCTATAGCTTTAATCTGCCCATGTATGGCCACATTTAAGCTCCCCATAGACGCGACGATTCTTCTTGCCGAACGACCGATTTTAGGGAAGTCCGACCAATCCTTCGAAATTATCGTGCAGTTAGTGGGATTCGAACGATCGTACATCTTACGATTTTTCGGCCGACATCTGTCAGGAAATTGATCGGCCAGGTCAAAAAATCTTTGTCGGCCCCAGTGCAATGTATCTATGTTTGCAGGGCCAAGCAGGGAGCTCCCCTTTGTTTTCCTGCCAAATTGGTCTTTTTAGTTGATGGTAAATTTGTACAATCGTACAATCGTTCTGAGAAGATCGTGGTCTCACGATCAGGATCTGATCTTTTAAAAATCTCAACATCTATGGCCAGCTTTAGTCAGGAGTGCATTTACTCTAGTGCAGCTATGCATTTTAAGAAGTCTTTTGCTAAAGGAAGAGTGCCCAAGTCAGTACTTGTTTTTATTATATTGAAATATTTTGTAAGCAAGAGTCATTCCAGGGGTAAAATCACTATCTTTTACAGATGTAAATACTGAATATTAGTTCCAATATTGTCTCGGCATCAAAATGTACTTTTTAATTTCCTGTTTAACTTGCCCTAGGCTTTACTGGGAGCATTAGATCAGCAGTGGTTATCTGTACTCAGCACTACTTGGGAACTAACACTAATCAGTCACAAGCTACCTACTCACCCCCTGTGTCTTCCTCCACTGGTTACTCACCAGCTTGTGTATCCTGTGCCTTTATTTAACTACTAACCTCCTTCAAGGTGCAAGTTGCTAGCTGACACTGATATAATCAAAATGTTATTTATTTTATCGATGGCAGAGCAAATATCCTTAACCTTTCTGCTCTCAGACAAGGTAAGTTAAGCCTTTCCATGTGCGATTCTTTTGTGCAATAGTGTAAAGGTAGTGTAATAAGTAATATATACTGTAAATAGTACTCCCATAGTGACTAGAGGAGTTAGGAACATAGTTGTATAGATGTTTCTTAATGAGTATCATACTAAAAGAAGAGTTTAAGGTAGTCCCACCATGTGTATCATAGTGTGTCCCATAGTAGAGATCAGAGGCATACCGATTGCCGGGGCCTAAATACACAAGACGCCTACCCTGCAACTGCAGGGGGGACCAAGAGAAATAGGGGGCCCATGACCCCTAAATTATTAGCAATCTCAATATATTTCTCAATGTCAATATATATATTGGAGGTCCTACAATTAATTAGCTGTAAGCCCACGTAACATCTAGTTACCCCACTGCTAAAAAGTCATTGTAATGGTGTCCACTAACAGATGTGGGATGCAGTACTTTCACAAGGAGATGTTCCTCTGAAGAGGTCTGGGATATCCCAGTAAGCAAGGTACCACCATTCTGGGTTTGAATTCATCTGGATGTTGCATATACTTTTAAATGCTGACTTTATAATTTTGTGAACAATACAATCTGTATATTTGTAATTACTTGAATTTAGGCCATTTGGGTACTAAATGTTTATCCAAAGTAGCTGCAGTCCTGCCTATACACTCCTGCCTAATGTGCAAGTGCTGCCTAACTCTTTTCGTGCTGTGGGACAATTATCTATTATATCCAAGTCAGCAGGAAGGATAACAATGTAATACAGAAAAGTCTCTGGAGCCTTATAGCAGGCTGTGCCATAAAAAAAATCTTTGCATCAGGGCCTCCCCTGGGCCCCCAGCTGTACGACCCCTATGCTAGACAAATCCTTTTCTATAATGGCCCAGAGTTGTGAAATTAGTGCACAAACAAATCTGTTGAGCAGCCTCCTTCCGATAAAGACTGCTCATTGCTCAGTTGGAGCTGCTTAACTTATATATTTTGTATACATAATTTAATGTCCTTCCCCCCCAGATTTATCTCTTTTCTCCCTGCTCTCTCACTCCTGCAGACTGGATGGAGGCCCAGCTGTGTGAGCTGTAAACCCCTACTCATGACTCATTTGTTATACTGTAAGTCACAACAGCTGGATCCTGTTACTGTTACAAGATATAACTCTCTGCTGAACCTTTTTATATGTGGGGTTTTCAGTAGAACTAAAGCCACCACCTCCTCTTCTCCCAAACTCCCTTCCCTGTAAGATTAACCTCATTGTCTCTCTAAGAATATATGCTACATCCGATGAACTGGAAAGCTTTTTCAATCATTTCTGCATATATAAATATATATATACACACACACAGTATATATATATATATATATATATATATATATATATATCTCTCCAAAGGTTGTCAGCACTCACGAAAGTAGCAGTTCATGGAAGAGTCGGCACTCTTAATATTAGGTTCAAATATGCCGGCAAGTGAATAAGGGGAGGGTGAGAGTTCTGCTTACCCTCCCCTTATTCACTTGCCGGCGATTCTGCACTATCCGTGATTTTTCCCGTTAGGTACCACTACCGGAATCCGACTGACTAAGCCAGGGATAGAGCCGCTATAACATTCAATGCGCAAATCCTGACCACTCCATGTGAGTAGATCGTGTAGCGAAAGTTACCCTTTTTATAAGGTTAATACACCATCGGGATTTCTTCTCTTTTTACTTTTAGGTATTTAAGTGAATCATCACAACAGCCCACTGTTTCCTGCTTAATTTTCTGTCATATAAAGGTGGACCTGTGGATCCACCTTACCAACGGTGCAGCTTTGAACCCCTGTCATTTACAAGCGCGGTTGCATATCTCTGTAACCCACTAACAATGAGTAGCAGGATCCCATCTCAGCCAAGGCTTCTTATTTATACTTTTTGGCATTCAGTATACTATACTATACCCCACCAAGGATGGGTTGCTGCAGCGCTGTTAACATGATTATACAATCTTCTTTATTAACAAAACATAACATTAATGCTCTGCCAGGCCTTTACTGCAGGGGCTTTCAGTTACTGTTTGTCTGTGGGCCTTCTTGTTCGTTTAGTTTAGTCTTCAACAAGTGAAATACATGCTCAATTGGGTTCAGATCAGATGACTGACTTGGCCATTCAAGAATATTCCACTTCTTTGCTTTAATAAACTCCTGGGTTGCTTTGGCTGTATGTTTTGGGTCATTATGAAATGCCTTCTAATCAATTTGACTGCATTTAGCTGGATTTAAGCAGACAGTATCTCTGAACACTTCAGAATTCGTTCAGCTGTCCTGTGTCCCAGTGCAGTGCAGTGGCAGCCATGCACACCCAAGCCATCACACTGCCTCTGCCATGTTTTATAGATGATATGGTATGCTTTGGATCATGAGCTGTTCCTTGCCTTCTCAGGGCCGGAACTAGGGGTAGACAGAGTAGGCGCCCGCCTAGGGTGCAGTCATAAACGTGCGCACTTTTTTTCGTTATATATATATTTTTTTATTTATTTAATTTTGAAAGTTCTCCCAATGCATCCAGCAGAGTTCTGCTCTGCTCCCCACAAACCGCTTACTTGCCCTTTGCCCTGGATCTGATTGTGCCTGCCTCTCTCCCTCCAGTTAGTAAAGGAAAGCAGTTCTCCAATGTGATGTGGAAGAAGTGCCGGGGTCCAGATGTGCAAGTCGGCATAGAGAGCAGAGCTGTGCTGGCCATGGAGCGTTGGGTTGGTGTGCGCATTGAAGAGAGCCAGCTCAGCTCATGCAGGCGGTGACGGTGCGGCATACTGAGCTCAGTGGTATGAGAAGTCAAGTGAGCAGCCAGAGAGGTACAGTGAGAGTCAGATCTGGGGCAATATTTTTGGTGCTGCTGCTTAAACTTAAGGTGTAATGCATTGTTGGCACTTGGCACAACAGGTACAAACTTGGGGGGGCAATATGCTGGAGGCGCAACAGGTACAGACTTGGGGGGGATATGGAGGCACAACAGGTACAGGCTTAGGGGCAATATGCTGGCACAAGGGTAAAGATTTCATGGCAATATTTTGGATGCTGGCTGACACAGGTACAGCTGAGGGACAATATTTAACATGGCTGGCACAGAATTTGGGCTGTTGGCACAGGTAGGAATTTGGGGCCTATATCTTGGCTGCTGCTTGCCTAGGTACACAGATAATTGATGGATTTTTAGCATGGATATAGATTATGGGCAATTATATGATGGATATTTTGGATGCTGCTGACCCAGGTACAGATTGGGGACTTGGAGGTAATATGAGGGATTGGTTGCTGTTGTTGGCACAGGTACATACTGTATAGCCACATGATGGATGCTGGCACATGTGCATGGGAGCAAGATGATGGCTGCTGGTACTGGTAAATGGGGGAAATCAAGAAGGAGGGTTAATTGTATGTGGCTGGCTGATAGCAGCTGGCACATTTATTAATTCTATCTGGACCTCGTGTGGGACAAAATGTATGACTGGGGGGGCAGGGCACTGATTGAAGTCCTTGCCTAGGGTGCCAAACTACCTTGGCCCGGCTCTGCGCCTTCTCCATACTTTTTTCTTGCCATCATTCTGGTAGAGGTTGATCTTGGTTTCATCTGTCCAAACAATGTTTTTCCAAAACTGTGCTGGCTTTTTTAGATGTTTTTTAAGCAAAGTTCAATCTAGCCTTTCTACTCTTGATGCTTATGAGTGGCTTGCACCTTGCAATGCACACTCTGTATTTACTTTCATGCAGTCTTCTCTTTATGGTAGACTGGAATATAGATACACCTACCTCCTGGAGAGTGTTGATCACTTATTTGGCTGTTGTGAAGGGGTTTCTCTTCACCATGGAAATGATTAAGAGATCAACCACCACTGTTGTTTTCTGTGGATATCCAGGTCTTTTTGCGTTGCTGAGTTCACCAGTGCTTTCTTTCTTTCTCAGGATGTACCAAACTGTAGATTTTGCCACTCCTAATATTGTAGCAATTTCGCGGATGTTTTTTTTTTCTGTTTTTGCTGCTTAAGGATGGCTTGTTTCACCTGCATGGAGAACTCCTTTGACTGCATATTGTCTGTTCACAGCAAAATCTTCCACATACAAGCACCCCCCCCCTCAAATCAACTCCAGGGCTTTTATCTGCTTCATTGATAATGATATAACAAAGGAATTGCCCACACCTGCACAAGAAATAGCCAATTGCTTTTGAGCCTCTGAAATGAAGTGATTGTGTTAAAAAAGGCTTTAGTTCCTCACATTTTTGTGCAATCTTTTTGTTCAACCCACTGAATTAAAGCTGAAAGTCTGCAGTTCAACTGCATCTGAGTTGTTTCATTTAAAATTCATTGTGGTAATGTACAGAACCAAAATTAGAAAAAAGTTGTCTCTGTCCAAATATTTATGGACCCAACTATACACAGCACATATACTCCAGAGTTATTTTCTTATTATTTTGCATTCTGGTGCATTAACAAGATACGTTTTACCAAATTGTATTGTCCTTCAAATACAGTTTGCTGATTTAGACCAGTATAAGTTTCTAGGCCTTAATGTGTTAAATGTAGTACTAAATAGGATTTGTAATGAAAGTGACATTAGATTGTGTTTGCCTCTTGTACAGTAACCATATGATTGTATTATTAATTTATTCTAAGTCACTGATCTGGTGGCTAACTTTAGCTAAATCTATGACTATGTCTATAACCATCATTGTATGATCGCATTATCGGTTTGCTGGGCGTTTTGTACTAATATTCCAGTCAGCTCATGTGCTTTACATTGGACTATGTAGAAGCTCTTGGGCTGACAGTAATTGATAAGGAACCCCACTCACTCCCATTTCATGCGTGGTCCATTTGACCGGCCTATAAGAAAACCATTGTGAGTAGTGCAATAAAGAGTGCAGCATTACAGCATGAGATCACTGTTGACCCTTGGGCAGACTGACTGGATTTCATGGACATCAGCCTAATATTCTATTGCAGAACTAATGTTAGAAGAACATGCAGATAGCTTCTGCATTGGTCATTCATGAACCCTTTGTACAAAAAATTTAATGCAAATCCTTCATAACATTATCCATGCTTAGTCTATGTTGTAGAGTATATGATTTTATTAGGCTTGAAATATGCAAAAGAATGCCAGCACTCATGTGTTTCTGTGAAGGTTCTCATTCATCCAGGTCATTGTATATCTAGTAATAAGTCAAATCAATTGGACTCAGCGTCAGACTGGAGGGCCCCCACACCATCCCCTGGGCCCAGCATACGCAAAGTCCTATCGGCCGAAAGAAAAACTGCAGTAAACTGGTCTGGTCCGCCCCCCCGCACATGTGCGTGCATACAGGAGGAAGTGCAGGGAGTGGCCCCCCCGCGCGCATATTGGCGCAACCGAGATCCAGGAGCTAAGGCAGAAGAGCAGGGAGCTGGTCTGGGCTGGTGCGGCCCAAAAGAGTCAGGCCCACTGGGTTTTTTCCTGGTGTCCCGCCAGACCAGTCCGACCCTGATTGGACTTGAATTTTTTTTCCTCTTGAAGATGTTTCACTAGTCATCCGTCTGGCTTTCTTAATTCTGAATTGAGAAAGCCAGTCGGATAACTAGCAAATTGTCTTCAAGAGAAAAGAATGCAGCAAGTCCAGTTGATTTGACTTATTACTATAGATATAACAATAGATATCCATGTTGAAGGAATTCTGCACTCAGGATTTGGTCAAAAGATAAATTAATTGCAAAGCCAATGTTTCGGCTGTTATACCAGCCTTTCTCAAGGTGAATTAGGATTGGTCTTTGAAAAAAAAAATTACTTCCAGGCATTTTCCGCGGCATACCTTCAGTAACGCAGATGCCCTTCTCATATATTTCTAAGGAATATAGTATGCAGAACCATGTGTTCCTCAGTAGTAATGTAGGCTGCATCTGTAGTCAATTAGGTATTGCCTGTGTGATATGTCTGCATTAAAATGTTGTATTTTCACTCTCCCATTTGGATAGTACATATTTGTACAAGGTTTTTGAATTAATAAACACCAATGCCTGAAGATAGATTTTAAAAAAAATCAAGTACTTTTTCACAGATCAACATTAGTCCAGATTATTTGGGCCAATTGTCTGTCCTGTAAATTGAAGTGTTTAGCTTCACTTGCATCCAAATATTGAGTTCTGTTGAAGTTGGATGTGAATGCCAAGCGAGCAGTTTTATTCTGGTAGTCAAGCCAAGCTGCCGCATATTGCCAGAATCAGGTCACACAATCTCTTTCTTTTCCTTAGTGTTGGGACATATTTTGTTTATACACAGCACATTCCTTCTTAAAATGAAAGAAGTCTTATTACTATCCTTGTTATTTTAATTATTCCGATACTTCATATATATATTCATATATATTATTTATTTCTATTTATAAAGCACCAATATATTCAGCAGTTCTTTACAATGTACTGTGAACATAGACAATGTGATATTGAGTCATGGGGTCAAATAACCCTGCCCCTAAAAGCTTGAGGTTAGTAGAGACTACTTCCATTGGAGGACCCCTACACTTGTAAAGAGGTGAGCAGATACTGATACCTATTTACAGTGGCTGTGACCAGCTAACGTGGACACAAAACCTAGCATTGAAAATCTGATAAAATCAATTAAGGCATAGGTTTACAAAATGTTGGATTAGTTGTCATATTTAAGGTCTGTTAATATGAGATTTGGGATGGATCTTTATTCTTTGTCCTAGATATTGCTGCAATACAAGCCTGAAGGGTAATGTTATTAAAATAATAGAAGGATTACCTGACAAGACATAGGATATCTGTAAGGATTACCTGGACAAAAGTTGGAAGGTGTTGGAGGTGTGTGCTTTTCATCCCTTGAATTGTTCAGGTGAGTGTAGAAATAAGTCAAATCAAATGGACTTGCTGTGTTTTTTATTTTTCTTGAAGACTAGTGATGGGCGAATAAATTCCACAGATACTAATGAATGTATCTGATTTGATTTGGGAAACTGCGGCAACAATTCACCGGCGAAAAATCAGCTGCGCCAAAAAAATTGACTGACACCCGTTGACTTTAATGCATTTGAACCAAATAGTCGTGCGTATGTCACTTGCATCAGAATTATATTGATGCCCATTGACTTCAATGCGTCTTGTGAATTTTTCCCCGTTTCGCGAATTTTTAGAAATTTATGCACAGATTCGCCCATCACTATTGAAGACGTTTCACCAGTCATCCAACTGGCTTCCTCAATTCAGAATAACTTGTAAATAAGTTCTTTCGGGAATTTATCCTGAATTGAGAAAGCCAGTTGGATGACAAGGAAAAAAAGTCCAGTTGATTTGACTTATTTCTACAGATATACCATGACCTGGATGAATGAGAATCTTCACAAGCATATTCAGGTGAGCTACTCGGGCCCACAAAGATGTCAGTGGTGACATCACATGGCTCTATTACCAGTACCTCTCACCCCTCCAGTAATGTACAGAAAGGGATTATTGTATATTAATAGAAGCATGCCAAAGCATGTTAAATAACAATTTGCTATCAAAAGGCAGCATCTGAATTTTCTGACTTTGATAAATATCTCCATGGAATTTAGTGGTGTTACATGTTAGTGTTTTCGAATTTCTGCAGAAGAGACTTTTCATTTCCAAAGTAAAATGAATAACACGAAAAATAAAAACAGATGATAGTATTTCCTGGAACAGACATATAGAGAATCAGTTTATATTTGTGTTTCTTGAGAACTGCAATATTTTTTAATTCCGTTATCTTTGTTGATTGACTGATAAAACTAATTACCAGTTCACTGAGAAGCCCCTGACAAGGAGATGCTCAAAGGCTGCTGCTTAGGGAATGTAAGGGTTTGTTTGTTTAAAAGTAGATAGTCAAACAAATTGTCCTCTTTATAAAGGAAAATAGCCCAACTTTCAAATTAGTGCTTTATAACAGCAGTATATGATTTTTTTAAATAATGAAAACAATAGGCAGAATGTAATTTTTACTTGTGCTAATTTTTACCACAGTTTTTGGGTATATACAGTCCCTTTAAGCTGGCCCCACACATAAAGGTATAACTGTCAGTTCATGGGCTCCAGTCAGGGCAGAATTTATAAATAGGCCCCCGAGGGCCTGTCCTTAGGACGGAACAGTTTTGGGGGCAGCCCGCGGTTCGTTTTTTTAAAAAAAAAAACCCGTCCCCACCCTCCACCATGGATTTCCATAGGAAATCCGGTGACGGAGCTGAGGGGATGAGGGGTAGGGGGTCCGAGGAACACTGTGGAAGTGACGTCATGCGCACAATGCAATGACGTCACTTCAGCTGAACGCGGCTCGTAATGTCAGCGCGAGGAGCATTGCGTCATCTGCGCTCATAACGTAGGGGCGTGCTTAGGTCCAATGCCTAGGGCGGTATCGGACCAAAATACGGCCCTGGCTCCAGTGCACTATTGTTGCTGGAGCTCCTTCCTCTGAGACACATATATGAATGTATACTGTATGTGGGACTTTGCACTACATTTCGTTTTTTTATTCTATGGAGAAAGCCCTAGTTCTGTAGGTTCATAGGTCATAGTACAAACTGCAGTGGTCCTCACTCCTTATACCTCCACCATGTTTTCTGACTGATGAACTTTGAATAATTAGATTAATCATTAAAAATGGTCATGCAAGGATGCATATTGTTTATATAGTGTGATGCTGTCTGGCTGTCTGTATGCATAATATTTTCGGGAAATTAGCTATGGTAGGCAGGTAAGCAGAGGACCAGGAACATAAAGCCAGGGACACAGCATCTTCAGGCAAAAACACAGGTTTATTCACAGGACTTTTTCCAACATAAAATCACTGGCAAACAGTTCATTAGCGCTTCAACATCACGCATTCAAACTTTTCCCCACTCCAAGGGTTCTCACCATACCAGGTGGCTTCCACACTCTGAAATATTCAAGCTTCTCACTAAGCCCCTTTTACTCTCCCCTCCAGGGATATCAAGTTGCCAGCCTTTAGTCAAAACATGACTAAATTACTTAATATGTGGCAACATGAACATGTGCAGCAACATCTTACACTTATGAATAATGTAATAAAAGGTAAATCATTTGGTCAGGTGCAGTAACCCATAGCAACCAATAAGCTGTTTGATTTTAAACAAATAAATAATAAATGCTACATCCTGATTGGTTGCTACAGGTAACTAGACATGTAGAACACTTTGCACATTGTATTACATAACCCCAAAAGAATTTTCATTGGATTATTGCCAATTGTTTCTGGCTACAATGCAATCCTTTACATTCTCTTCCTGAACTCACTTTTAGAAAATCTTATGACATTTTGTGTTTATAAAATGTCTTCAGCCACTCAGTATGAGCAACATAATATTCTTACTATACAAATAACTTCTTCAGAATTTCCCATAAACTATTAAACACATGGAGCGATGAGTTATTTTCTGGAAAGACAAAGGCAAGTCCAATAACGTGCAAGAAATGTAAAGCCATGCACGAAATGTAAAGCCAAGACCGTAAAATAATATATTGTGCCCTTTGCACTGATTCTAAGCATGGTTGTTAAAACAAGATGATGGCTTTTAATGAGTTGCCCTGACTCAAGGAAAGAGTCAACTAGTACATGACACTAGCACTAGTGACATGGGGCAGAATGGTCAATCATTTATTGACATATTCTCATCTTGAATGTATGATTGGCTAAAAAGAAGCACTATTGACATTCCTTTTGACCTCCTTCATCATCAGTGATCACCTCTTTATTCACTCCTGTGTGTTTTATAGAATTAGTCTTGATGTGGTGTAATCACGTTCTAGATGTTTCCACAGTGCGCCTGGACACTGCCATGAAGCAAACAGAATACCATGTACAACACTACGAGTTGTTTGAATAAAAATCAACATGAATATTTTTTCCTAACAATGTCCAAGTTCTCAAGTATTTTCAAGTAAGGACATTCATCTGGCACTAAAATAAGTGATTTAACCTTGTTCCAAGGGCCCAGTGCATTATAGTTCTTTCTCCAGTACCAGATGTTTTCCTCTCCCAACACATTTAATTTTGGATTTGGAAACTTGTCTGAGAAACAACAAATATACTTATATAATCAAACTCCTTTTTTTATAGCAATAAAGGAATTGGAAGCTTGCTAAATAAGTTAAAAAGTACACATAAGAGCCACAAAATATTTAGAAACACTTGAATAAAAGATAAGGAATACCAACACAATATAATAATACTTTCAATTATTATATTGTTCCAGTCTTTCCAGAAAAGGGATCTGATAATTAGCCTCTCCACATTTGCCATCCATTTCTAGTTATATAATAAATTGTATAAATTAGTTGGTAATGGTTGTATTTTTCAGGATTACTAAAACATATTCAAGCAACTGTCTTGTTACTAGGGTCAGTGGGACCTGCAATTTGAGATAGGCAGTTGCACTGAGTCACTGAACCCACAATCTACTTACCCTATGGGAGGGATATGTAACTTTGTTATGAAGTCAGGGGTACCCTATCTGAAGTTTGACCTGGTAGGCTTGAACCAAATAGTGGTCTAAATTATCGAGTTATGGTTCTTAAGTATGACCAACCCTTGTGAAAAATGTGTTTATTGAACAGATCATGTTTATAAAAAAAACATAAAAAACAAAAAATCTTGCAATGGAAAGTTACCCACTATAAAGATGGCTTTCATCAATAGGGTGCTGGTCTGGAAACTGAAAGTCTTCTCTGTATTTATAGGCATTTAAAAGACATTTCCATCGATACCTTCCATGTGAACTCAATCCAGATGAATGTCAGCTTACTGTAAGGGTTCTTCTTTAGTTTAAATTATATTTACCCAAATCAAATCTTTGCACATTACACAAACTCAGACTTATAACTAAGCATAAATATATATGAGACCATACAATAATCTCTCTGAATCTTTTTTCACCTGTAGGTCCTTCCAGCCAAAACGGGGAGAAAAGAGGTTCCATCTGATTACAGTGAAAGATATTATGCTGTGGACTTCTCTCCCCAAAGTGGTTGTAATGGCAGATACATTAAATACGTAGTTTAAAGAAAGAGTAGCATGCATTTTAAGCAATGGAGAAAATGCCAGGCTACTAACATTAACTATTTGCACAAACTTGGTTTGGGACTAGTCAGATTTCCCTCTTCATGCTGGAAAATGTTTTCTACCTTCAGAGGCAAATTGAAGATGGCTTTGTATTGAGTTTTTTGCCTGACTCTTGAACAACTAGCAAGTAGCCAGGTTTCATTTAGGCAAGAAAGTTGAACTTGATGGATTTGTGTTTTTTTCAACTTAAATTAGAACTTACTATCATGGTCTAATCAGATATCGTTCTGGCTAGCTGGGGGCACAGGCTCCATATGTGTCTTAATCAGTGGTCTGGTTGCGAGAAGAATCAGCCAGATTTGGAGCACTACGTAGGAGAAAAAATTAGGCAAATATCTGCTTGTTTAGCAACAAAAAGATATATCTTCTTTAGCAATTCCTTTGTGTGTCTGTGAATATCAGAATAAAAAATTGTTCCTAGGAAAAGAGACTGTTGATATATGAGACTATGTAATGATTTCCTGCCTTCTGAATAATTTTGATCTGCTTCTCTGCTAAGAATACAACAACATAAATTTCTAACCCTGAAGCTGGGGCCCTTGGACATATGTCCTTCTTTCCCTGATGTAAAGCTCTTAGAAAGAACTATTTAAAGTAAAATACCCCAACAAGTTTATACTTGTATAACCTGCAAATAGCTGAGATACATCCTCTCATCCCTGAAAAATGTATTTACAAAACCTAAGCGATCATTCACAATGAGCAAAGCACTAGAACCTGAGGTATGAGAAGTATGGAGGCAAGCATTCTGTATAGGCAAATATTTACTGAATAAAACAAGTAGCAGCAAATATGGAGGGGGATTATTAATCCATCTTCCAAAACCTTCAGAGCAAGAACACAAAAGAATACATTAGTTTTGTGATTTAAAAAAAAAAAGTAATGAAGGGTTCAATTTGTTTCTGTAGTTCTTGTTGTCATAATTAAAAAATCACATTTTATATGCAGTTTAGTTATATAGATATGAGACCTGTTATCCAGAATGTTCGAGATCTGGGGCTTTCCGGATAAAGGATCTTTCCATAATTTACATCTTCATACATCTACTAGAAAATCATGTAAACATTAAACCAGCCTATTGGGCCAATAAGGATTAATTAAATCTTAGTCTGGATCAAGTCCAAGGTACTGTTTTATTATTACAAAGAAAAAGGAAATAATTTTTTAAAATTTGGATTATTTGGATAAAATTGAGTCTATGGAAGACGGCCTTTCCGTAATTCAAATCTTTCTGAATAACGGGTTTCTGGATAACGGATTCCATAGCTGTATCTGCAATTTTTTCTCCTTGCACAAACACACATAACACATTTTCTCTAGTTGAAACATCTTATCCTTCCAGGATTGACGCATATTAAATGTGTCACTTGATCAGAATGCATTTAAATGCAGAAATTAAGTTGATACATAAATTGGCCCCATAGTGTGGATTTTGTATCTTGTTTTACTAAATCAACCCCCTGAAATGGGGGAAGCTGTTACTTCTGAATTCAGCCTAATCACTATTTGTCCTGCATGAACTTTATTACACTCCTGCACTCCTTATAACAGTTGATACTCGGCTCATGTCAATTAAAGAACCACTAGCAAAATTACAGTTATTTTCATACATTGCATTTAAACTGTAGTTAAATGCCATAAGTTAGTTAAAAGCGATATAGGAATACACAATGACACTGTTCTTTGGTTGGATTGTAGAAGATGGTGTGGCAGTTCAATTTTGCGAGCAATGGGTCCCCTTCAAATGAGAAATCAGCCTGGCTTGTGAGTCTGGCTTCCCATTCTGGTGAAGAAACATTGCAGTAGGAGAAATGCAAATTGAAGCTTGCTGGCATGCCTGCGGCTCTGCAACTCAGACACTCTTGTCTACTATTGTCTTTTTAAAGAAATATGATACATACAAAAGACAGAGAAAGTTCCATCATGTCCAGTCATGCTTTATCAGGTAATCCGTTTAGACCTCTGAACTACTGAAAATGATTTATTCTTATTATAATACTTTATTATACCTATTTATATAGCACCAACATCACACACAGAAATGATCATTTACATTAGTCCGTGCTAGTGATGGGCAAATCTGACCAGTTTCAATTTTCTGAAAATTCGCAAAACAGCAAAAAAATTGTCAAAGGCATTGAAATCAATGAGCTTTTTTTCATGCAACTTTTTTCAAACCAGACAACATTTTATTTACTATACATTATTTTTTTCACTGCTAAAAGTGGTGAAATATTTAGTACGTCCCCAGTCCCTGCCCCAGTGGAGCTTACAATCCATTGTCCCCATGCACACACACTCAGACCAATTTTATCAGGAAACAGTTAACCTGTTGGAGGAGACTGGACTACATAGAGAAACTCAAGCAAGCATGGAATAAACATACAAACAGATTCAAATGCCATTCACTTTAGTATGTTCTCCTTGTAGCACTTGTTTCGTGCACACTTGCACCAAAATGTTAGTTGCATCCATTTAGGAGAATTGGGAGCAAGTTGCAGAAGTTTGCTGCAAAGGTGCCCTTTAATTTACACCAACTTTGAGCAGGTGGTTATTACAGAGTTCTCTTTGTAACGATTGAACTGTGTGCAAACATTGTTACTGATGCCACACTATCTAGCAGGCCAACATCACTGCAACTAGTGCCATAAATGCCAGACAGTCCCAAGTTTTGAAATACTGTACAGAGAAATAGAAAGAAAATATGAGTGTTACTACCACAATATTGATGAGCATTCTCTTCTGCCTCAATATATCAGCAGTAAAATGGCCACTTGGAATACTTGTGACAAATAATGACAAATGTAAGCTGTTTATTGAATTTTGGAACCTAAAAGTGCTCATTTATCAGCACATGTGCAGTTACTGGGAGCACAACAATGAAAGCAGCGATTGCCCATATTGATCCTCTTCATATACAGTAAGGTAATGGCATCCAAAGATGTTTTTTGTCCTTCCCTATATTTGTTCTAAGCAGAGGTGAGTCCATCCCAACTCCTGTGCCAAATCATGCACCAGTGCATCTATTAATGGTGGCAGTAATTATATATTTCCCTTCTCTCTTTGCATATGCAACTTAGGATTCAGATTTGTTTCAGTATTTGGCCAAATCTTTCACAAGGAATTAAAGGAGTTGGCAGAATCCTTATTAGAGGAATTGGTGCATCCCTAATATATAGTATAGAGTTATTTTTACAGTATATCACCATAATTAGCACTTTCCTACATAGTAATTTCCCAGGTTCCCCGTAGAGTCATAGGTGTCCGTTTAAGTCAAAATGAGAAAAGATGAAAAGTGTGTTTTTTGTCTGCAACACAAATGGGTAGGGTTTCCTGCCCCTATATCATCATTTCAAAAAGTCCCTGCATCTCATCACCCATATATTAAGGGGGTTATTTATTGCAACTCTTTTTTTTTCTAGTCAAGTTTTTTTTGTGAAATTTTTCAAAATGTATTGTGCTCCGGAGCTGCCAAAAGTCTGAATTCAAAAATACTCCATCTAAAACCTGCCTAATTCAGGTGCAAGTCAGTGGTAGCTGTCCCTTTAACCATTTGAAGATGTTTCTGACCTTCATGAGTTTTTTAGGCGGCAATTAGATAAAGTCGTACAACTCGACATTTTAGACATTTGGACAATTCAGGTCCATTGTGGTATTGCATCTTCAAAGCTAGCCATGGGGACAAGCTGTTTGTAAAGGACATTTACTATTCTATCTGCTTATACATAAAGCACGTTTCTACTGTATTTATGGTGCTCAACCTCCTAGCACTGTATCCGTGTAAGATCATGTCATTGTTTCCTCTAGGATGTCAGTCATTTCTTCCCAATTGGTATCAGGTTTTCACTGTGGCACGCTGATTTATATTGCTAAAAGGTTCACTGTCTAAACAAGAGCAACGAGGCAGTCTTTAAAATAACAATGTAATGAATCAACCTGAGAACCCATAACACATATAATTTGTGTTTATATGTATGATTACATTTTAAGTGACGTGCTCACTTTGCATAATACAATGTACAATGAGCAAACAATCCGTTCTTCATACCATCCCTTGAGATAAAAACATGACATGAGACTTCATCTTACAATACGCACTTTACATTTTTTTTTTTACAGTAAAAAGGCTGATGCTATAGACGACTCTGCATTAGGTGTCTGCACTGACAGATACAGTTTAAAGAAAGAACTGGACACATTTTAAGTAAGTGAGAATATCTAGTAATGGACTAGTAATATTTATAATAGATTCATCTATGCAGTACAAGAGAGACAAAGTTAAGAAAGGCTTATTTGACTTTATCTTTTTCTAATATAAAATACTGTTGCCACTGAACAGGGGCTAATGACTAAATAAATAGAATTTAAATTCAAAATTCAAAATGTACTATATAGTTACAAAGAAAACTTCAAAGACATTTGCTTCACAGAAGTGACATCAGTTACTGCTTTTTTCATGACGAGATGCTTTACACAGCGCATGTGCATCCATTCTGTCTCATAAACGACAGGAATAAAATGAACAAAATCAAGAAAAGGTGCACTTATATTGGGAGGATTAGGGGTATTTCTTTGTTATTGCAAGAACAGGTATTTTCCTTTTATCTTGATAGTCACGTTTATTCATGCAATCACTTCAATATCCAGCATACTTTGCTTTCTAATATGACCTGCCCAAGCATGGTTTCAATTTTCCTCGGAAGTTCCATGTGGAGGATGATCTCATTGGTAGCCCAGGGCAGTTTTTACAGTCTTCTAACACAGAATTGATGTGTATCATCTGGCCCACAATTCTGATGTCAGATTCCACTAATCAAACTGCCTGCTCTATAATCAGTGTTTTATTATTGTACTGAACTTTTCAACCCCTATTTTAAAAACACTATGACCAGTTTCGATTTTAAAGGTGAATGAACTGCCCCCCAATCCCCATGGATCTTATCTGTCCTTGTAAAACCAAAATTGTGCCTGTTTTCATGTGGAGGAGTAGATTGAAGTATAAGAACTACAGGGCCAGAACTAGATGTAGGCAGAAGAGGCACGTGCCTAGGCACAATGCTAAATAGGTGCGGGCATGTACCTCTTCTGCCTGCATTCCCTTAGCTTCAGCCCTTGCCTGAGCCTGGTGCACCAAACCTTCCTGCCCACTGATGCACTCCCCACATCTGCCGCATGGGGATTCTGAGTTGTAGAAAATGTGGGGTAGCAGGCGAGCAGTCCTTCCACTAGGACTGGGTTGAGGAAGGGGGAGCTGTGGTGTTACCTTATGTGCCCTCAATTGTAGGCCCTGCGCTAAAGAACTAAGCTAAAGTGAGCCCCACACCAGTTGAACAGGAAGATCAGCCAAATATTAGTTCATTAGGGCAAACTGCACTAGCGTGGGATAGGAGTAGGGGACGGCAAAATTGCTTTTGCACTTCTGTCAAGGGTATTTGTAAACTAGATGTCTTCCCTGCATATCCCTCATGAATAAAGCACATGGTGGATTGAGCTGGGTTTTATTTGCACCTTGCACTCCACTTTGTAAATAATCCTTATGTTGGTTTACTCTGCAGAAGTTTGAGTGTGTGCTGGTCAGCTGATATACTACAGGTAAACTACAGGGACCTGTTACCTAGAATGCTTGGGACCTGGGGTTTTCTGATAAGGGCAAGGCCAGACGTAGCGTTTTTGCAGCGTTTTTACGTGCGTTTTTAAAAAAGAACAGCCAGGCGTAAATACGCATAAACTGTACCACCACTGAAACTAATGGAAAACGCACTATGGCAATTCACACAGGGCGCTTGCAAGCTGAAATCTGCCACAGGACGCCAGTTTTTTTAGCAGAAACGCCAATACGTCAAGAAACTACCAAATCATTAGACTCCATGCCATCTGCACCTTTGAAACCACACTTTGCGTAAATACCAGTGGCGTAACTACCGGGGGAGCAGGGGGTGCGATCGGGCCAGGGCCCGCACCCCCTCAGGGCCCCCCGGCAGCTCGCGCCACTCTGTTCTAATGCGGCCGTTTCCGGCCGTATGGAGGGGGTGGGGCCCAGCTCCACGTCCTGCACCAGGGCCCGCCCCCCTCTAGTTACGTCTGTGGTAAATACGCAGCATATTTTAAATATGACATTCAAATTCTCAATGAAAACAATGAGAAGTGCATGTTGGGAAAAGACGGTCGCATGTGGTTTCAGTGGCGTATTTACGCCTGGCTGTTTTTCTTAAAAAAAAATGCAGCGTAGAAACGCAGCAAAAATGCCACATCTGGCCTTGCCCTAAGAGTTCTTTATGTATTTTTTACCATTTTTTCCATTAAAGTTTAATGTTCGTGTCTCTTGGGTTTCAGTCTATCAGTTCATTGATCCAGGAGCATTTGCTACATTTAGTTGATACATTTCTCAGCAGAATCTTTGGAATATTAACAACTATTGTATCAACAGCTGAAGCTCAGGGATTCTGCTCAGCAGGGACAAAGATAACAAATGTATCAACTAAATGTATCAACAGTCAAAGACCCCCCCCCCCTCAGAGATGCTTTGGAAGGTAAAATATGAAACTTTACACTTCAATATTAGAAAAAGTCTTTATTTCTGGTGAACTATGTGAAACCAACTGAAGTGTTTGAAAGTGAACCACCCCTTTAAGTCTACTACAAAATGATTTAAACATTAAATTAAGCCCAATAGGATTGTTTTGCCTCCAATAAGGATAACATTCTTCTTAGTTTGGACCAAGTACAAGATACTGTTTTATTATTACAGGGAAAAATTAAAACATTTAAAAAAATGAATGATTTGATTAAAATTGAGTCTATAATGAGAGATGGCTCTCCTGTAATTTGGAGCTTTCTGGATAATGAGATTCTGGATAACGGATCCCATATTTTATTTTACGTAATAAGACTTCTTTCTTCCTTTACAAGGACCTAACCAGGCAAATGCTTGTTTTAAGGGGTCACTGCCTGATACTGTCATATTTTTGCCTGGCATCACTGCTTCATTCCCATACAACTGGACGACGACAAGTTGCTTTCTAATAACCATACTTATCACAATGATCAGCATTCCCAGCTTCATTCTCTTTTGCAGTGGTGTGGCAGTGATTAGTCTGTATATATTTAATTCCCAACCACATGCTCATTTATGGGCTGACAATAAGCAGTCTAATATGATTGTGTACACAGTGCATTTATCCTGTTTCCAAGTACATGATTATACAGAGCATTCTTTTGGGATTTTACAGGCCTCGGGAGCATCATTTATTATCCTCAGGAGAATGAGGCCCAGCATTTCCTGACTGTATATTTGCAAGACTGGAGCAGTTATTACTGTAGGAAGACAAGGGGTGGGGACAGACTATACTTTTGATCATTGTTTTCATAAGTAAAAATATATAGTTTGTGTTATTTGCTAAGATACAAGTTAAGTTAAGGGCAGATGGAAACTGAAGCTTTTTCATGTTTGGTCCTTGCAAGGTAGATAATCAGATTACCAGTGCACAGATAATCCCCCTGAATAATGTTGAAGTCTGCTTATGTATATCTCAACAAAGGATGAAGTGAGGGGGTTATTTATACAGAGCTCATTATCTGAACATGAGCAAGAGATATTTAATGGTCAATTTGTATGAATATTTTGAGTCCCAAAATCTTCTCAACCATCAAACAAACTCTAATTCCAAAATTATGTCCTCTTGGCCGTCTCTAAACATAGAACCATTTGAGAAACAAGATAAAATATATACAGTGTAACTTCCTAAACTCAATTTCACCCACGCTTAAGGGCTATTCCACACGGGGAGATAGCGACGCGTTTGCGGTCGCGGCGACAAAGCGCCGCGACAGTCGCCGCGACCGGCGCAGGCGACAGTTTTGGATGGGTGCCTATGTAAAAACGCCTGTGCTAACCACACGAGGCGATGCGCTTTTCAACAGTCGCCTGAAAAAGCCTGGCGAGGCATTTTCAGGCGACTGTTGAAAAGCGCATCGCCTCGTGTGGTTAGCACAGGCGTTTTTACATAGGCGCCCATACAAAACTGTCGCCTGCGCCGGTCGCGGCAACTGTCGCGGCACTTTGTCGCCGCGACCGCAAATAGGGATGTCGCGGACTGTTCGCCGTCGAACTTGTTCGCGCGAACATCGGCTGTTCGCGTCCGCCGCAAGTTCGCGAACGTCGCGCGACGTTCGCCATTTTGGGTTCGCCTTACCTGGCGCTTTTTTTGACCTCTCACCCCAGACCAGCAGATACATGGCAGCCAATCAGGAAGCTCTCCCTCCTGGACCACCCCCACACCCCCTGGACCACTCCCCTTCCATATATAAACTGAAGCCCTGCAGCGTTTTTTCATTCTGCCTGTGTGTGCTTGCAAGAGCTAGTGTAGGGAGAGAGCTGTTACTGATTTCACTGATTTCTTTGAGGGACAGTTGATAGTAAGTTTGCTGGCTAGTAATCTACTTGATACTGCTCTGTATTGGAGGGACAGAAGTCTGCAGGGATTTGAGGGACATTTTAGGGTAGCTTTGCTGGCTAGTAATCTACCTTCTACTGCAGTGCTCTGTATGTAGCTGCCTGCTGTGGGCACTGATCTCTTCTGATCTCATCTGCTGACTGCTGTAATAACCCAATAGTCCTTGTAAGGACTGCTTTTATTTTCTTTTTTGTTTTTTTACTTTGCTAGTTGCTACTATAAGCCCAGTGCTATTAGTCTAGCAGTGTTGGGGAGTGGGACTGGTGTGCTACTGTGCTGCTCCTAGTAGTTCAGCAGCACCAACCCGAGAAAAATATTTTTTTTAATATACATATATTTTTTTTTTCTTTTACTTATCTTACTGTTCTTTAACGTGTACAGTGCTGTTGCTGTTCTTCATAGTAGTGCACCAATAGTAGTGCACTTGCAGGAATTATTTGCTCAGTGTGTTCTTCATTTTCAAACAACAACCATCTAGCTGTGTGAGCTTGTTCAAATTCTGTCTAAATATCAATAATAATACCGTCTCTAGAAACACCACCCGAGTGACGTTTTTCAGGCAGCAATAATATATTCCGTATCCACTGCTGTAGTAGTGTATACGTTAACCTTGTAGGCATTATTTGCTCAGTGTGTTCTTCATTTTCAAACAACAACCATCTAGCTGTGTGAGCTTGTTCACATTCTGTCTAAATATCAATAATAGTACCGTCTCTAGAAACACCACCCGAGTGACGTTTTTCAGGCAGCAATAATATATTCCGTATCCACTGCTGTAGTAGTGTATACGTTAACCTTGTAGGCATTATTTGCTCAGTGTGTTCTTCATTTTCAAACAACAACCATCTAGCTGTGTGAGCTTGTTCACATTCTGTCTAAATATCAATAATAGTACCGTCTCTAGAAACACCACCCGAGTGACGTTTTTCAGGCAGCAATAATATATTCCGTATCCACTGCTGTAGTAGTGTATACGTTGACCTTGTAGGCCTTGTTTGCCCAGTGTGTTCTTCTTCTTCATTTTCAAACCACTGCCACTTAGCTGTGTGAGCTTGTTCACATTCTGTCTAAATATCAATAATAATACCGTCTCTAGAAACACCACCCGAGTGACGTTTTTCAGGCAGCAATAATATATTCCGTATCCACTGCTGTAGTAGTGTATACGTTAACCTTGTAGGCATTATTTGCTCAGTGTGTTCTTCATTTTCAAACAACAACCATCTAGCTGTGTGAGCTTGTTCACATTCTGTCTAAATATCACTAATAGTACCGTCTCTAGAAACACCACCCGAGTGACGTTTTTCAGGCAGCAATAATATATTCCGTATCCACTGCTGTAGTAGTGTATACGTTGACCTTGTAGGCATTATTTGCTCAGTGTGTTCTTCTTCTTCATTTTCAAACCACTGCCACTTAGCTGTGTGAGCTTTTTCACATTCTGTCTAAATATCAATAATAGTACCGTCTCTAGAAACACCACCCGAGTGACGTTTTTCAGGCAGCAATAATATATTCCGTATCCACTGCTGTAGTAGTGTATACGTTAACCTTGTAGGCATTATTTGCTCAGTGTGTTCTTCATTTTCAAACAACAACCATCTAGCTGTGTGAGCTTGTTCACATTCTGTCTAAATATCAATAATAGTACCGTCTCTAGAAACACCACCCGAGTGACGTTTTTCAGGCAGCAATAATATATTCCGTATCCACTGCTGTAGTAGTGTATACGTTGACCTTGTAGGCCTTGTTTGCCCAGTGTGTTCTTCTTCTTCATTTTCAAACCACTGCCACTTAGCTGTGTGAGCTTGTTCACATTCTGTCTAAATATCAATAATAATACCGTCTCTAGAAACACCACCCGAGTGACGTTTTTCAGGCAGCAATAATATATTCCGTATCCACTGCTGTAGTAGTGTATACGTTAACCTTGTAGGCATTATTTGCTCAGTGTGTTCTTCATTTTCAAACAACAACCATCTAGCTGTGTGAGCTTGTTCACATTCTGTCTAAATATCAATAATAGTACTGTCTCTAGAAACACCACCCGAGTGACGTTTTTCAGGCAGCAATAATATATTCCGTATCCACTGCTGTAGTAGTGTATACGTTAACCTTGTAGGCATTATTTGCTCAGTGTGTTCTTCATTTTCAAACAACAACCATCTAGCTGTGTGAGCTTGTTCACATTCTGTCTAAATATCAATAATAGTACCGTCTCTAGAAACACCACCCGAGTGACGTTTTTCAGGCAGCAATAATATATTCCGTATCCACTGCTGTAGTAGTGTATACGTTGACCTTGTAGGCCTTGTTTGCCCAGTGTGTTCTTCTTCTTCATTTTCAAACCACTGCCACTTAGCTGTGTGAGCTTGTTCACATTCTGTCTAAATATCAATAATAATACCGTCTCTAGAAACACCACCCGAGTGACGTTTTTCAGGCAGCAATAATATATTCCGTATCCACTGCTGTAGTAGTGTATACGTTAACCTTGTAGGCATTATTTGCTCAGTGTGTTCTTCATTTTCAAACAACAACCATCTAGCTGTGTGAGCTTGTTCACATTCTGTCTAAATATCAATAATAGTACCGTCTCTAGAAACACCACCCGAGTGACGTTTTTCAGGCAGCAATAATATATTCCGTATCCACTGCTGTAGTAGTGTATACGTTAACCTTGTAGGCATTATTTGCTCAGTGTGTTCTTCATTTTCAAACAACAACCATCTAGCTGTGTGAGCTTGTTCACATTCTGTCTAAATATCAATAATAGTACCGTCTCTAGAAACACCACCCGAGTGACGTTTTTCAGGCAGCAATAATATATTCCGTATCCACTGCTGTAGTAGTGTATACGTTGACCTTGTAGGCCTTGTTTGCCCAGTGTGTTCTTCTTCTTCATTTTCAAACCACTGCCACTTAGCTGTGTGAGCTTGTTCACATTCTGTCTAATTATCAATAATAATACCGTCTCTAGAAACACCACCCGAGTGACGTTTTTCAGGCAGCAATAATATATTCCGTATCCACTGCTGTAGTAGTGTATACGTTAACCTTGTAGGCATTATTTGCTCAGTGTGTTCTTCATTTTCAAACAACAACCATCTAGCTGTGTGAGCTTGTTCACATTCTGTCTAAATATCAATAATAGTACCGTCTCTAGAAACACCACCCGAGTGATGTTTTTCAGGCAGCAATAATATATTCCGTATCCACTGCTGTTGTAGTGTATACGTTGACCTTGTAGGCCTTGTTTGCCCAGTGTGTTCTTCTTCTTCATTTTCAAACCACTGCCACTTAGCTGTGTGAGCTTGTTCACATTCTGTCTAAATATCAATAATAATACCGTCTCTAGAAACACCACCTGAGTTGTTGTTGTTTTAAAAATAATGCCAGGCAAAGGCAGGCCGCCACGCAGAGGCACTAGGGGCCGTGCTGCTATGCTATCCTGTGGCCCTAGGAAATTGCCCAGTTTTAAAAAGGCAATGACCCTGAACTCCCAAAATGCTGAAGAGGTAGTTGACTGGCTTACACAGCACACCCCATCCTCTACCGTTTCTAACTTTACCACAACATCCTCATCCTCCACTGCTATGGGCACCCCACGTAACACTTCCTCCACCACCGGCGCCCCTTCTTCACTGGAGTCAGAGGAGTTATTTTCACATGAGTTTCTTGAACTGAGTGATGCGCAACCATTATTGGCAGAAGAAGATGAAGGAGATGAGGACGTTACACCAGATTTAATTCTGGCAGAGAACACAACAGAGATGGACATAATGAGTGATGACGAGGAGGTCCCCGCTGCTGCTTCCTTCTGTGAGCTGGTAGAAGAAATTGATGCATCTGAGGAGAATGAGGATGAGGAGATTGATGTTTTATGGGTGCCCAGTAGAAGAGAGCAAGAGGAGGATAGTTCAGATGGAGAGACGGAGAGTCAGAGAGGCAGGAGGAGAATAAGACTTAGAAGAAGCAGGGAGGACAGCTCGCAGGGAACAGTAGGGCAACAACATGTATCGGCACCTGTGGTCAGCCGGCCAACGCACCCGCCATTGCCGCCAACGCCGCCGACTTCTACTGTTACCGCCAGATTGCCAGCCTCAAAAAGGTCAGCAGTGTGGGATTTTTTTAATGTGTGTGCCTCTGACAAAAGCGTTGTCATTTGCAATGAGTGCAGTCAGAAACTGAGTCTTGGGAAGCCCAACAGCCACATAGGTACAACTTCTATGCGAAGGCACATGAACGGCAAGCACAAAGCACTTTGGGAGCAACACCTCAAAGGCAACAGGCAAACTAAAAGCCACCCTCCTTCTGGTCCAGCATCTTACTGCTCTACCTCTGCTGTCCTTCACCCGTCTGAACCACCCTCCACTCCGCCTTCCACCTTGACCACCAGTTCCCATTCCCAGTCATCTGCCCCCAGCCAAGTTTCTGTGAGGGCCATGTTTGAGCGTAAGAAGCCAATGTCTGCGAGTCACCCCCTTGCCCGGCGTCTGACAGCTGGCTTGTCCGCACTCTTAGACCGCCAGCTTTTACCATACCAGCTGGTGGACTCTGAGGCCTTCCGCAAATTTGTAGCAATTGGGACACTGCAGTGGAAGGTACCCAGCCGCAATTTTTTTTCAAAAAAGGGAATACCACACCTGTACCACCATGTGCAGAGCCAAGTCACCGCATCTCTGTCACTTAGTGTTGGGCCAAAGGTCCATATGACTACTGACGCATGGTCCTCCAAGCATGGTTAGGGCAGGTATGTCACCTACACTGCCCACTGGGTGAACTTGGTAATGGCTGGGAAGCAGGGAATGTGTAGCTCAACAACGACAGTGGAGTTGGTGTCACCGCCACGGATTGCACGCGGTTCTGCCACCACCTCTACTCCTCCTTCGCTCTCTACCTCCTCTTCTTCCTCTTCTTCGTCCTCTGCTGCTGGGTCCTCCTCCTCCACACCTGTGCACCCCCAGCTCCCCCTAGGCTATTCGACGTGCCAGGTACGCCGTTGTCATGCTGTCTTGGGGATGACGTGCCTGGAAAGCAAAAACCATACCGGATCTGTACTCCTGTCATCTCTGCAGTCACAGGCCGATCGGTGGCTGACCCCACACCAACTGAAGATCGGAAAAGTGGTGTGTGACAATGGAAGCAATCTGTTGGCAGCACTGAGACTGGGCAATTTAACACATGTGCCCTGCATGGCACATGTTCTGAATTTAATAGTACAACGTTTTGTCTCAAAGTACTCAGGATTCCAGGACGTTCTCAGGCAGTCCAGGAAGGTGTCGGCCCATTTCAGACGGTCCTACACAGCCATGGCACGCCTTGCTGACATTCAGCAGCGGTACAACATGCCAGTCAGGCGTTTGATTTGCGACAGCCAGACTCGCTGGAATTCAACGCTCCTCATGTTGGAACGTCTGCTGCAACAACAAAGAGCCGTCAACGAATACCTGTTTGAACTGGGTGGTAGGACTGGATCTGCAGAGCTGGGGATTTTTTTACCCCGTTACTGGGTGCTTATGCGCGATGCCTGCAGGCTCATGCGCCCTTTTGAAGAGGTTACAAATATGGTCAGTCGCACCGAAGGCACCATCAGCGACCTAATACCCTTTGCTTTCTTCCTGGAGCGTGCCGTGCGACGAGTGACAGATGAGGCTGTAGACCAGCGTGACGAGGAGCAGGAAGCGCACGATTTCTGGTCGGAATCACCAGAACGAACCCAGGCACCTGCTGCAACACAGGGAGAGGTGTCAGAAGTGGAGTCAGAGGAGGAAGGTGGCTTTGTGGAGGAGGAGGACCAACAGGAGCAGGCTTCCCAGGGGGCTAGTGGTGACCTTTTGGGGACCCCTGGTCTTGTACGTGGCTGGGGGGAGGAGACCGTGGATGATGCAGTCCTTGATAACGAGGAAGCGGAGATGGATACCTCTGCATCCAACCTTGTGAGAATGGGGTCTTTCATGCTGTCATGCCTGTTGAAGGACCCCCGTATCAAGAGGCTTAAGGAGAAGGACCTGTACTGGGTCGCGACTCTACTAGACCCTCGGTACAAGCATAAAGTGGCAGAAATGTTACCAACATACCACAAGTCTGAAAGGATGCTGCATTTAGAAACCAGCCTGCAAAACATGTTGTACAATGCTTTTAAGGGTGATGTCACTTCAGGAACTCATCAACATTCCAGGGGCAGAGGTGCCAGTAATCCTGCCACGAGCGCACCTGCAAGGACAAAGCACTTTGGCCACTCTGTAACGTCAGACATGCAAATGTTTTTCAGTCCAAGGCAGCGGCAGAACCGTTCGGGATCCACCCTCAAAGAACGCCTCGACCGGCAGGTAGCGGACTACCTGGCATTAACTGCAGATATCGACACTCTGAGGAGCGATGAACCCCTGGACTACTGGGTGCACAGGCTTGATCTGTGGCCAGAGCTGTCACAATTTGCCATGAACCTCTTGTCTTGCCCCGCCTCAAGTGTCCTCTCAGAAAGGACCTTCAGTGCAGCAGGAGGGATTGTAACTGAGAAGAGAACTCGCCTAGGTCACAAAAGTGTGGATTACCTGACCTTTATTAAAATGAATGAGGGGTGGATCTCGGAGGGTTACTGCACGCCGGAAGACTTGTGCTGAGTTTCTGATTCTGACTCCCCATGCAGCTGTCCTTCTCTGCACGCCTCATGACTCCACATACAGCTGTCCTTTAGCGTCCTCCTCCCTCCACCACCGTTACAAACTAGGGTGCAAACCCTACTGGTTTAATTTGAATCCAGGTAAATCCTGAGTTTTTCTGGCCTCTGTGCTTCAGTGGCTGTGACAAAAAAATGAATATTTTCAGCATTTATATGGCATATTTTTTCTGGCCTCTGTGCTTCAGTGGCTGCGACCAAAAAAAACAGAATATTTTCAGCATTTATATGGCATATTTTTTCTGGCCTCTGTGCTTCAGTGGCTGCGACCAAAAAAACAGAATATTTTCAGCATTTATATGGCATATTTTTTATGGCCTCTGTGCTTCAGTGGCTGCGACCAAAAAAAACGGAATATTTTCAGCATTTATATGGCATATTTTTTCTGGCCTCTGTGCTTCAGTGGCTGTGACAAAAAAATGAATATTTTCAGCATTTATATGGCATATTTTTTCTGGCCTCTGTGCTTCAGTGGCTGCGACCAAAAAAAATGAATATTTTCAGCATTTATATGGCATATTTTTTCTGGCCTCTGTGCTTCAGTGTCTGCGACAAAAAAAATTAAATTGTTAGCATTTATATGGCATATTTTTCCTGGCCTCTGTGCTGCAGTGGCTGCGACCAAAAAAAATTAATATTGTTTGCATTTATATGGCATATTTTTTCTGGCCTCTGTGCTGCAGTGGCTGCGACAAAAAAAAAATAATATTTTCAGCATTTATATGGCATATTTTTTCTGGCCTCTGTGCTTCAGTGGCTGCGACAAAAAAAAGATAATTTTTCAGGAAAGTACACATGCCTAATTTTTCAGGGTTCTGCAACAGTGGCAAAATCGCATCTTTTATGGTCACCGCAGGTGATCAATAAAGTAGACCAAAACTGGGCCCACACTGCAGAATCAGTGTTTTTTGGTTCACTTCACTGTACATTGAATTACCTCTGCCTGACCGTGCACGTGCGCACAAGCACGGTGACTGCTAAACACACCACTACAGAAATATTGCCACCAACAGGACGAACATCCTGGAGGTGACAAGCAACTAGTAATTAAAAACTATTATTTGCTCACTTGACGGTATCATTCATTAAAGCTCTTTGCGTCTTTTTGCGTTGCAGTAAGCACCGCGTTTCGTCTTTGCGTGTGAACAGGCTGTAACCTTTACACGACTTGATTGGCATGTAGACGCCGGACGTTTTAAAGCATTTTATTACACAGGTTTAGAAATGTAGTGTGATTTCTGCCCTTTACAGCACAAAACGCAGCGCTGTGTCAACAATGGATTTTTTAGAAACATTTTTGCCCTTGATCCCCCTCTGGCATGGCACTGTCCAGGTCGTTGCACCCTTTAAACAACTTTAAAATCATTTTTCTGGCCAGAAATGTCTTTTCTAGCTTTTAAAATTCGCCTTCCCATTGAAGTCTATGGGGTTCACGACGTTCGCGAACCGTTCGCATTTTTGACGCAAGTTCGCGAATATGTTCGCGAACTTTTTTCCCGACGTTCGCTACATCCCTAACCGCAAACGCGTCGCTATCTCCCCGTGTGGACTAGCCCTAAAGCCCAGGACTTCCAGTGTTAAGTCTCCATGTATCACCATTAGAAAATAGTCTGAAAAAAGTATAGGAACCAGGACAGGACACACCTTGCAAACTTTACTCCAAATCCAGTCTCAAATTATACTCACAGAATAATTGCAATTGAAAAGCTCATCATGTACTCTCCACTAATATTCTGTATTTTTATCACGCTTCAACTTTTTCTTAGGGACAGTAAAAAATGGCTTGTGCAAGTGCCTTCAGTTAAAAGCCATTTTGATAAAAAAATCTCCTTGATATTAGCACACCTCATATTTTACAACTGCAGTCCTGAATAGTGTCCGTTTCAGCATTTACTGATGTGTATTGAGCCTATTCCATGTGCTTTCTCTGTGTATATGCAGGGACTGCAGTTGTAAAATATGAGATGCACTATTATTATCAAGGAGATTTTGTAAGTGCAATGGTTTTTTTTAAAAAATGGCTTTTAACTGACAGCTAAAAAGCCATTGCTGCCTCTTGTAACCGGCCGAACTTCTTTGGTCACTCCCATTTTATGGCCACACCCCCTAATTACCATGCCCATATTAAAAAAATTGGCAGATCATGAAAGTTTGTACACATTTTTGAGGGTTTTTGGGTCATGTCTTCTTTTGTTATTACAGTTTTGCTAATGAAGGTGAAATTGCCCTTTAAGCTGTGAGTCACAGTTGCCCTACGAGCCCTGCTTATCTTAAATAGTTAAAATTGTATCTTTGCTTATCTTAAATTGTCACAAATGTATCTCAGTTCAGATGTTGAGGGTTTTGGGCCTTATTTTAATTGAGTTTCGGAAACCTTGCATCTTTTTCTGGCATCAGTGCAGGAGATCAAAGAGAAACTCAGGACTTTTTTAAAACAAAAATCCTGCAGAAAATGGGACAGTTGGGAGGTATCACACTGTTCCCATTATATAATTAATAGAAATCTTGCTGAAATCACAAAAATTGGCAAGAGGCAGGCAATTGGTAGCTTGCCATAGAGGGCAGTGTTTTAACTGCCATAGTTCTCCCTAAGCATGTTCTAGCAGTAAACGATCTTGTGTGTCTTAAGTGTTAATTTACAAAAGCCACAGGCAAAAGTGCAAGAGCACTAAGGTGTGCAAGAGATTCCACCTATTGTTCATTAGAGTTCAATATTCTATTATAGAAGCCGTAGCACTGGTTAGTAAGATTTTACACTATAAGAAGGAATTGAGCACATGCTTGGCACTTTTTTACAGATTATTTCTTCCTCCTTGTGTCATGAAACTCCTCAATAACTTCTAATATCTATATATTTAAAAGAGTGTGTGTTTTTATTCTTATAATATACAAGAACCAATGGGTTACTTTAAACGTGATACACATAACATTGAAAACTAATGTTAACGTTATAGATTACTAAGCACCATTCTAAAGTATATGTTTTACATGTAATAAATGGATTCTATGTATAAAACAACAAGGAATACACAATCTAGCACAACTCTTTAATATGAACAACTCAAACTCACTTGTGGGAAAACCCTTTTATTTAGAGACCAACATGACTACAGGTTGCATCAAAAGGAGGATCTGTGGGCCTCCAACCACAGGAGATGTTTCACCACCCACCCAGTTTCTGGCACTTCAAAACATTCTAGATACTACCTGTACCTACAGGAAAAATTGGTCAAAGGACAACATTCACATGAGACTTTTTTGTATGAATATAGCACCAATAATAAATGTATAACTCTTCCTTGCACCCCCTCTCCTTGCTTGTGTGTCATGCACAAGTCTGCAAATATGCAGACAAAGGTAATCTGTACTGATCACAAGAGAGTAAGGAACTGGCTAATGGTCACTAATGGCTCTAATAAATCCACTGATTGCTTTGTGAAACACTGAATGTAAACATGAGTAAACTATGAAACAAAGCATCTTGGATTTATCTTTGTAACCAGATATTATTGTTACCACTCATTAGTTACTTTATTGGCAAGCAAGACAATTTTTACAATATAAGAAATAGGAATGTAGAAGGTACTCTAGCACTTAAGGGCGTTCTCTTCATCTGTGCAATACACTTTTTGTCTTCTTCAAGCAATGTAGTTTGATATGGGAGTAGTTTTCACATATGGATTCCTAGCAGAAGATCAAGTTGACCCACGGGTGCTTGTAAGTGTTTAACATAACAGATTTTCCCAGGAAGAGTCATGTGAAGTTCATACATTTCTTTACAGCCAAACCAGAGATTACAAAAAACATACAGTATGTGCATTTGTGATCAGCAAGTAGACCTTCACCTTGTGATGACATTTTGGTATTTTGTAACATGTTCAACAGGAAAAATACAAATGTATGGCTTTGGGTATTTCACTCTCTGCTACTTTTACAGTGACTTTGCATATTCTATAATATGACAAAGGGGGTAACATCTGAGAGTAGTAAGGAAGAAGTTTAGCATGCACACAGAGAGAGCCTTATAATGTTCTGTCATTGGCAGAACTTTTTGTTGGGTTGCAGAAGTGCACAAGATACAAAGTAGCATTGGCACTTAGGGTGGCAGGTGGAAACTGTCACTACATTTTCTATACGTTCAACCTTATGACCTGCATCTCTTTCCCAACATCACCATTTTCCAACTTACATTTCTCCTGATCATCATCTTTTCCTACAAGTTCTGTTCATAGAGCATAATAAAACATTTATTTGGACATAAGGCAGTGGAGCATTAGAGCTTCTGTGGACATTTGCGTGAACAAGTAGAGAGGAGAAAAGTTATAAAAATAAGACTTCTGAACAAGGGGAATAATTACCTAGTGACTACCTAGTGACTAAAATCTTTATGGATATTTCTAGATAAACCAAACTTTAAAATGGTATCAAATTCTGCAACACTGTCAGCCTCCCTACCTCTAATACCTTTTAAAGGAGCAATAATGTCTTGTATCATTTAGAAAATTCTGGGGCTGCCTGCAATCAGATTCATGGACTAAGCTTCCCTAAAGGCAAGGAAACAACATGCACTTGGTTAAGCCCTGGTACAATACATTAGAATGTCAAGTCATGTATCTTTAGTTCTCCTTAAACAGCCTTTACAGAATTTTGCTCAATCATTATGCAGTAATAGGAAAAAAAACTTTGATTTAAAGAAAGAAAGTGAACCAGTAAGCATGATATGTTAATAAATGCAAGTGTTTGGATCCTGGCATTTTTCTACTGTTAACCGTCATGAAAATGGTTGCAATATTAATCAGATAGAAGAGATTGACATGTGCTTTCTGTAAAGGTGACATCTCGCTTTTTCATTTGGTCCAATAAAATGTGCATTTTTAGTCCAATAAAAGGTGCAAGAGGCCCATAGGGTGGAACTGCGTTCATGGAAGTGAATGAGGGTTCCTATGGCTTACTCTTAGATCACATTTCCTGTGGTGTTCTGGAGTTTCATGCTCAGGCCCAGTGTGTGATCAGCAGGAGCTGAGCTGCTTTTCACTTTACTGGGAGGATTTCAGGGATATTCGACGACTGATGGACTGATAGCGCACACCTTGAAGGAGAGAAGCATAATCAGGAACGCGGAACAGTCTTTCCTCTGGGAATGGGCCAGCAATATCTGCAGCAGAGCCTGTTAGCATAACCTGAAGATTGGCATAATTAAGACGGCTCCCCACTGCCAACACATATATCTCAATGCCTGCTGACCGAGCATCTTGCACAGCTTTCAGCAAGCCCTTCTCCTCCTGTGTATTCCCATCGGAGAAAACCAGCAGTTTTTTGCTCACCCCTGGCAAACTATCTTCACGGTACAGCTCTGTCACAGCACGCAGGGCAGATACCACATTTGTAGCACCATTTATGAACTGCATATTATCCACTGGAACTTCTAGCGCTGTGTAATTGGACACAAATTGTGCCTCCACGTTCTGCTGGTTTTGCCCACTGTATTGCACCACTGACACACGTGCAGAGCCTGATGGAGGGGGTTTGGCCTTTATAAAACGTTGTGCCAAGAGCTTCACAAAGCTTTTGCTGGTCTGGAAGTGCTGATTCCCAACTCTAGTAGAGCTGTCTACAAGCAGTGTGATGTCTGCTGGACCTTCATATGTGACTGGTGGAAGAAGGAAACAAATAACAGCACAGATAAATCATCCAGATTGGATTTACATATCAGACTCGTTTGGACACATACCACAAATCATATAATTGTCAAAAGTATTTGTTATGCACATTCACCATTATGCTGTCTTTTGTGATCACACAGTACTGTGAATATATTCTGCAGCTGTCCCTTGCATGGACATAAGAAACAAGAATCAGTTACTTACTAGGGCAGGTATAATCCGGACACTTCCTATCTGTAAAACAAAATGAGAAGAATTAAGAAAATGACTGCCTGTATTTGGCACTGCATGCATTAAAAGGCAATGTCATATTAATCGGAATGGACTGTTGTAGTGATCCCAGAATCATAATTGATTAATTTATCATTGGTTGCACCTTAGGGACTGGTAGGTTCGAATAAACATTATAAAGCAAGGAGCATCAAATCACTGACACTAGTCGATTATTTCAGTATCAATGAATACATTTATAATCTCTTTAGCTTTTAACATCTTATGTATGTTTTATTATTTTCAGCCCTGCAATGCAATTTGCTAGGCAGCTGAGAACAGTAAAGCTGGGATAGTCTCTCACCACTGCACATATGAGAAGTAACATTGTGCAGAAAGCCATCGTCCAGAAGCTCTGCAAAGGTGGTTCGCTGCAAGGACAGCCCCTTTGAATAAGGTTTTCCACCACAAGAAATCTGCACCAACTGATCTGAGTTAGGAGCATTTTGGAAAATGTCCCCTACTCCCACTGACACAACCTGTAAGAAAGAAGGAGGGACAATGAGAAGATTAAAATGGCCCAGAGTGAAAAACACATTTTTATAAATGTCAAAACACTCTTTACCGGAGTAACTTCACACAGTGTATTTAATGGAGTTTTGTCCCTCAGGATATCAGAATGTCCGTCCGTCAGCACAAGTGCTATTTTCTTCTCTAATGTGAACCGTTTCAAGAGATTATCTTTGGTGAAAGCAAGAGCTTCCCCAGTCCAAGTTCCACCGGCAATCCACTTTAGATTCTTCACAGCCCTGGGAACAGAATAACAGTTACTGGGTGACAATGCTGCCTTTTAAGGCTAAAAGGTTAAATAGGCGGTACACAAAGGGGTCTATTTATCATGCTGTGAAAAACGTTGAGTAAAAATGGTGAAGTTGTTCATAGCAACCAATCAGATCTTTGCTTTTGTTTTCTAACTGTTGAAATATAATTGCTGATTGGTTGCTATAGTCAACATCACTGGTAATGTTTTACACCACTTTTTACACAGCATGATAAACAGACCCCAAAATACGTGCTGTTACAGAACTATAACTTTCAGAACCTGGTGCCATCTTAGTAATTTCGGATATCTACTAAAGATTGTAAGTTATCAAGCTCAGCCCTTCAGCGTGCCACATGCACAGAAAGGGCAGAGAAAGGCAAAAAAAAAAAAACCCACTTAAAGTCATAGGTTCTTCTTACTATATTCTTAGGTGTGAATAATCCTTATACTGTTCCTGAGTGACAAGATATTTGTGTTTAAGATAGTAGTTGTTTAAGAAATACCATGGGGCTCCCAATGCAGCAACAAACTAATCTACCTTTTATAATAAAAAAAGCTTTTTTTCTAATCCCTTTAATAGTCATGAGAGACCAAAAAGTAACCCGGATATAACATACTCCTTTAGTTGTCCAATGGATTGGATGGTGGAGTCTCCCATGGCTACAACTTCTTGAGTCTGTCCGTGGCTGTACTGCACCACTCCAATATGTGAATTGTCAGCATCGAACTGTAAAAAATACCATACACTATGGTTAGAACCATCTAAAAAAATTCCTCTTGTAGCATAAGAATTTTCCTGTTTTGATTTTGTGTGGAAATCAGGTTGGGGAGAAAATTTGCCAATGTCCACTACAGGCAAGACACAGGTCAATGAGCAATATAAACTAATTGCAGCTTTATTTTTATGGGTAACCAGTCGATGAATGTTTGAATCTCTAATTCAAATTCATTCAATCTCTAACTCAAATATAATAACGTCTCTTTACACCTATAATGTAATCAATACTGTAAGAAGTCTCAAAACTTTACAGATGGTGGTGAAAAGAATGAGTATTTTTTACATGGTGAAAACTACTGAATATTTTAGTTCAAATACTAGCCACTTTTTAACCTATAATGGATATCTTACCTTGACATGTTCGTCACGACTCAGTCGATCAATGACCTTTATGATAAAATCTTTGGAGATCTGGAAGTTGGAAAGACCAATACTCTCAGAGCTGTCAACCACGAACAGGAGGTCTAAAGGACCACAAGTACATTCTAGGAGACACCAAGAACAAATGCCATATTATAACATCTCTAAGTTCCAACTTAAACACATTGTTACTGAATATATGGTGCTGAACAATACTCCATAGGCTGTTTCTGAAACACACAGAAACATTTAAGAGGGACAAGGCCCCCATGGTGATGTGGGGAAGGGGGGTTAAATCAGAGTGACTACTGAAAGGTCTGAGTTTACGAGATAGTAAAAAGACTTTACTTTTAACCTTCTATATTATATTACCAACAACATAGAAAGTAGTAAAGGCGAGGAGAGGCGAATAACAATAATTAAAGAGAGAAAATAAGGACAAAACTATGGTTACCAGGGATAGAATGAAAATGTGTTTATGTCTGTGGAAAAAAAAATGAGAACTAAAACAGACCAGGGAAGATGAAGATTTCAATAATGATTGAATTCTGTCTGCTTAGAACAGGTCAGATCTGCAGAATAGACTACAATTTAGGTAAAGATAGAAAACAGAGAGTGAGGAAAATGGTAGTATACTTACCACAGCAAGCTGCAAGGAAAAGCAAGAACAATTATAATCAAAATCTAGATATACTGTATGTGCCACTCCATTAAACATAAGAAATGCAGTATAAAGAGAAGTTCCTGCTAGAGCTCAGACTAAGCAGACCTTATATCAGATCAAAGAGATCAGTCCTGATAATCATGCATGAGTTTTGTTTAGCAGTATATAATTACATGGTTTCAAGACTCACACATGAAGAAGAGGATCCTTTAAGGTTAAGCTGCACTGTGAATTGTGATCATTGTTACTTATAGAGTTAATAAAAATTGCATGTAGTGCCATGAACTTCTACCCAATGAAGACAAAGTCAAATACCATGAGGACCCCTGAATCAGCAAGTAGCCCCTAACATCAGTGAAAAAGCAGTCTGATGTGCACTTATAAAATAACAATGAGACCAGATCTACTTGCAAGTGCTGCTGTCATGGTCAAAATTGCCTGTTGTGCATAGACCTATGTAATATAGAACTATGTATAAATTAAATAGGTCTTGCAATGGATATTGTATTGCTTGGTATTTTAATAATTAAAACAAAAAATACATTATTCTTATCTTTTGGGGTTCTTTTATTTCATTCTATGTCCCAGACCAATGACAGATAAATAGAGTGAGGTGTTATGGGCTCCTCTTCCCTAAATAAATAATAAACAAGGAGGTGTACATTATGGGAATTTGCTGAGACTGATGACTCATTTTTGGCATACTTGCCAGTCATCCAAATTGCATGATGTAATAATGTAAGGCTTAAATTAGGTAAGAAACTCTGGTTGTTGTTTGGGTATAATGGGTATGTCCAAAATGTTAATTCTTGAATATGTTATGTGCTGAATATATATGTACTGTGCTTCAAAAACAAACATGCTCATTTCGTAAAAGCAGTTATAGCATTCTCATTTGAAATGTTCCCATTTGTCAGTAGGCCAGCTCTGCCTCGTGTCATTAAAAACAAACTGTAAACAAAACTTTCTTCTTACATATGAGTTTTATTATAGGGGATCCAAGTCTTTAGAAGACACCCAAAATCTATTTTATTATTTAGATGCCAGCTTTCCTTACACAGTAGGTATTGCACATTTCCTGGAATAAATGCTTTCCTTTCTGGCACCCTATTATGCATACTAAGCCTTCCAGCTTGTAATGTTTTCCAAGGAAAATATTGTTCAAACTGAAAGTATTTTTATTTAATTTTACAATAACCAGTGCATTCCCAAATTAAATAATGAGTAACACTCACAGCACATCCTCTTTATGATATCCAGAATCTCACACTCCTGTAAAACAGAGATACCACTTATTAATTCCATATTATACTATTACCACCAGGACATACTAACTCTCCATTGGTTGTGTAAACGTTACATTCTGGACGCATCCAAGTCCTACTAATGCAGTAATGAAGCAAACATACTTCACAGAAGCCAATATTTTGTTTATTTTGTATATAGTGATATCATGTTTGCATGTAATACATGAGGAACCCAATACTCACATCTGGGCCTGGAGGACCTGAAGGTCCTGGAGGTCCCTGTTAAGGAATAAAAAATAACTTTATTTCTAGTAAAGAAATAGACAACATAACACTGTGTAACTGCTTTAATCTACTTGTGAGTTAGAGAGAAAACTATAAACACACAATCTCTAAATTGTAGCAACTATTAGCAATCTGAGTGTATTTGTTGTCCATATAAAGTAAAAAAAATAGGCACAAACATCCAAAAACTTTTGCACATTTCTTTTTTTACACTGCCCAATTTTTTTCTGAAGAAAGCATATATTACATTTTCCCAGTGAGATTGAAGCAACTGCCACAATGCAAGCCTTGACGTTATTGCTATTGTAAGTGACAGCTCTGCATTCCAAGCAGGGAACAGAATTGTCCCATGTAGTAGAGAATGTCCACCTGTATAATCTTTCCACAGGCCTGCAGCCCCAAAATGATTTTATGTTTTAATTGAAACTAGTTCAACAATAACAATTATTAAGACGCTGCTCCATCATGGCGTTAATCTGGCTCTTAGATTTTGGCAGGCATTCAGTCTAGCACTGAGCAAGGCCATGTGCAGGAAGAGCAGGAGCTGTTTACCTTATAAAAACTGATTTATTTACAAAAAGGGACAATTTGTACACAGTTGTTTTTCCTTAAACTCACCGGTGGCCCTTCTGGTCCTCTATATCCCTTTGCTCCTTTGGGACCAGGAGGTCCTGGACTTACATTCTAATAGAAAAGAAAATACACTGCTGTTATACATATATGTAGTCTGTCTGTTCTTTATAGATTTATAAGACATAAATGTACACTGATGTTAAAATACATTATTTATTCTGAAGCTACTGCAATCCAATGACCAGTATTATTCACAACCAAACAGCTTCCCTGGAACCTTTATTCTGACTAAAGTACCATCTGATGGAAGTTTGTATGTTCTCTCCATACTTGTGTGGCTTTATTTCTAGGTACAGTACCTTGGTCTCCTCTCATAATTCAAAACCATATAGGCAGTTAATTGGCTGCTGGTGAAATTGGTCATAGTGTGTGCATATGCATAGCATTGATCTTAGATGACTGCTATAATATGTAAAATATTCAACCAATTGAAATATAAATAAAAAATAAATAAATTATTATTGCATAATAACATTTTATTTGTGTTAGTTGGGGTGAACCATGTTTTTCACATTACTACCCTAGGTACATTTATATCTCTAGCCTCATCAAGTTTTCAACATTAAAGGAGGACATAACAGGTTCAGTGTTTCTGGAGTACCATAACCATTCACTTCTGCTTTATACTCACATCATCACCAGGTTCCCCTTGTTCTCCTTCGTCTCCCTTCGGTCCAGGATAACCTTTTGTTCCCTAAAATGATTACAGATCAATATTTTTCTCACTTTTTGTTTTACAAGAGAAAATCATATCACTGGTTTTAAGACATTGATGGTCACTTACATTTGAACCAGGGTCTCCTCGGCTACCAGGATAGCCCTGAGGAAAGTACAACAGAGAGTAAGATGCCATAGGAACACAGTTATGCTACACTGCAGTTACAAAAACTTAAAAAGCATTGGCTCCCAAATTGTGGAGACTCTTCTCTAGGGCGGACAAAGCTGTGGTGGACACACCACAAAGGTTGCTTTGTGGTAAATTATTATTTGTCCTGAGTTCTAATAGAAATTCAACAGAGTGACTTTTTGATGTTTTATTCACCTGAAACATTGCTTTAAGAAATGTGAGGAATGACCAGATTTCTGGCCACCAAAGTAGCTTTTGTGCCCAAGAAGCCTGGCAAAAAGTACCACTTTAGAGTAAATACTATATACGGGAGCCAAACTTCTTCTTTGATGTATCATATTAATAAATAAAAAAAATCATAATGAAAAGTGGATATTCCAGGCACCAAATTTTTTTTTTTTCAAAGGTAAAATAAAGGAAAGAAATGATTATATTAGTATGATCTGTGATGTCATACTGATTAATATACTTTAGGAGAAAGTTTCTCAAATTGTGTGAAATGCAACACAAATTTGAAAGTTCACTGAAACTCAAAATTCTTTGCAATCTTAGAAAGAATAACTGCAATTAAGTGAATCAAGAAACACAGTTGTATAACATCCTTAAATGCAAAGCTCCACTTACACACCTGGAATCCTGGGAAGCCATCAGTACCATTTCCTGGGCGGCCATCATCTCCCTGAAAGGAAAAAATCCAGTTAAAATTCAGTAAAAGTAAAAATACAAACTGTAATTTTTAAAATTCAATTCAGGAACTTTAGCAATAGACATACAAACAGATACATAGCCAAACCCAACAATCAAGAATAATGCATCGCCAAACACATCTCATCCCAAATGCAGTAACTTAATATCCCATAATAGTCTAACACTAGCCTGCAAAGAAATGCATCAAACTGCAGAATAAAATATAGGCCAACAACATAAACCGTTCCTATGACATCAGCTGCAGAAAATCCAGCAAAACAATGTACAACTGAAAGCCTTACAACTCCATCCCAAAACAACCTACCATATCAACCCTTTAGTTAATATATTCTAAATATACAATCACCACTTCCAAAACACTTCAAATGCAACATGGCAGTGGGGGAAACAATACACAGGCAGAAAACTTTAAGTGGAATCTAAAGCAAATGAAATAAAGAGTAAAACAGCACTGAAGCATGTATTTAAAGTCTAACACAATTCACCAACACAAAACAATGGCACAGAACACAACGCATTATCATAAATATATCTGATGTCAATGTCAATCAAAGCCAACTTCTGTCAAACATTTCATTTCTTTACAACTTCACATCCTTCTAAACACCAAAGATTTTTCCTTCAAGACAGTAATCGTAAGGCACAGGGAAGTCTGAGGATAGATAAAGCTTCCCATAATTGTGCTTTTTTATACTCTATGAAATATAATTAAACATCTGTCTGGCAAATCATCTCTTTTAAAAGCAGAGCACTTACTCTCTCCCCAGCGATGCCTTGTTCTCCGGGTAAGCCTTTGGCTCCTCTTGGTCCTTTAGGCCCCTAAGAAATTAAACATTAAAACGAAATAGTATAAATAAAAGTTTTAAAAAATGATTTAAAACTAATGAGAAACAGGAGACACAGGAAACAGCTGCAGATGATTCCAGTTTAAAACGCGTGCTGTACAGTCCAGTGAGATTTCAAAACAAATAATCAAGACTCAGCCTGGACCTTTGTCCCTTGGTTTGCTATGCCATGTAGTTTTATCATATGTTTCCACACATGATAAGCAAAAAAATAAAGGGTACAAGGGGTAAACAAGGCATGAGTCAGGATACAGTTTGTGTAGAAAACAACAAAAATAATGCTTGTCACACCAGAGTACTGAGTGCAGAATGCACACAATACTGATCGCATTACTGAAAAATAATCTATAAAACAACAAGTGGTACATATTGCAGAACACAATATGCATAAAAAAGTGAGTTATATGGACAACAGTGAAAAATACACACACAAATACAGCTTTTGAATGTAGACTTTGATTTGAGGCATTTTCATTTTGGTTGGGTTTAACCAGGTCTAGCTTTAGGGGTAGGTGGCACAGGGGTGTGCAGACAGTGCAAAAGTGTTGGGGGGATTGTTTGGACTTTAGGTAGATAACTTTCTTCTCTAATGCCATTCATGCTTATCCCTCCAATGGGCGAGCAGGAAAACTACTCGGGGTAGGCTTGGTGGCAAACAAGGAAGGTGACACTAACGTAGGGGAACCCTGGAGCTATTGTCTCCGTTACCTAGCAACATGGGTTCCCTCAGCACCTTGCAATAATAGGTGCAATGCACTTGCTTCTTAAGTATTGGGTGTACATGTCACTCTCATAACAAAAACAAGAGATGGATGCTAACTGGACTTTCAATGCAAATTCAAGGTCAATTGCATTCATTTTTAAGCATCAGCCATAACTGCATCAGGCAAAACTCCAACAAGAGAGTGTAACAATTAGGGAATTTGGGTTGAAACAGCTGCATTGTGGGAAAAAAACATGGCAAATGCACTGATGTTGAAGTTGAAGTTCTCACTGAACTTTCGGCTGTAAATGTAATAAATACCAGGGAACAGTACATATGTGCAGAAGACATTAAATATACTATTAGATGAATATAAAGTATATTTGGGCTAAGTTATTGACAAGGATAAACTTTGCTAAAGTGCAGTGGCCCATAATAGACCATACCCCTGTTCTACCTCAACCACTCCCAGTTACACCTTGACAAGTCCTTGATTTGCCAAATTCTGCCCATTTATGAGCCTGTGATACAGGACTGTGCAGTAAAAAAAGACAGGGAAATTGGGATGCATGAATCTGTAGTTAAATGAACATACCGTAGCTAATTGTTGACTGATGCAGTGGCACAGATGTACTCATTGTAAGTAACAGTTTGTAAATAAAATGTTATGCTTTTTCAAAAAATCTTACTCTCAGCAGTAAAGATTTATGGTGCTACCAACCTCTGGACCTCGTGGTCCTTCATCCCCTCTGTATCCTTTGGGTCCCTGAGGCCCAGCTTCTCCCTGAAAAGAAAAATGTGAATACTAAAACTCCCCCATTACAGTAGACTAGATGAAGGAGAGTTAAAATGGCTGTGAGAATGCGGAAAGCACAAGGCATACTGATAAGATAGTAAAGTGGCTTTCAATTCTCACAGTTTATCTAAAATATGACAGTGTTTTATTCATTAAGCAGGAACCACAGAGTTCAGTAAGGGAAGCAGGAGGAGCTAGAAAACAGGGGTGAATAATAGCCTCTTTGGAAACAACAAAGAGAGGGGATAATAATGAATTCTTATTATGAGTGAAAACAAGATAGGATGAAGCTGTCAGAGAAGATGTGAGAATGGTGGCTGAAAGGTTGAACAACTAAAGAAAAGTTATGTTCCTAGATAATCTGAAGAAAAATGTGAGCACTCGAGCAAAACTGGTGAAACTGGGCCCCATAAGATGTTACAGTATGAAACTCTTGGGGTGACGCTTGGGAAAGGTCAGTTTGCATTATAAAATTGTCTTTATACTTTGATGTCAGATTGTAATTTGTGGCTCTCTATAAAAAATGAGCAATAAACAGAGTAATTTTCTGTAGCAGAAGGAAATACAGTAAAAGGAACCAGCTGGTGAAGTCTTGCAGGCTTGTCTGAGAAGTATAAGGTCCTATCCAACGTTTTTTTTTCCCATTAACCTAATAATAACAATAAATATATGAAAACTTTAGATTTGCGCTACTTTTAGATCTGAGGTGGTGTCTGAGCAAAAAATGTTAAAATCAACACCACTCACAGTTTCCTCTTACAGCAACTTGGGACGACTTCAGAACAAAAAAAGTGCCACTTATGTTTCACCATGGGCAATTCACCTTATTGCCGGTGGGAAAGCATTTGGAGGAGATTAGTCTCCCACAGAAGATGGGATATGTCTTGTGCGACTAACCTCATGTGTCATTGCCCTTAATGGACAGTACCTTAGGTACAGATACTGATATAGTAGAGGGGGGGGCTGATACCTGCAGTAGGGCTATTGGTTCTTATTAAACAATTATATATTGAGACTCCCAGAGTTTTATAACAACCACAGGTTTGTCAGTTTCAAAGAAACTGCATTGAAATGTACTTACTGGATCACCAAAGGGACCAGCTGGCCCATCACGTCCTTGGTCTCCTGGTGGACCAGGTTCACCCTACTCAAACCAAAAAAGAAAAAGCGTTTAGGACAGAAACCAATTGTCAAAGCAGGTAAAACAATACAAACCACATTGCTTGGATTTAAATCTTTCCACAGCTGCACAGGGAGACCATACTCTCAATTTTAATGTTCTATTTTTCAATTAGTTAATTTTTGAGCTAAACGACATATATATATAATTTTAGTTGTAGGGACCAACATATTTGTTGCCAATAAAATAAGCAAGAGTTTGTATTGGAGCTATCCCAAGCCATGGTGTAAATGGTTAAAGGGATGCTGTCAAGATTTGTATGGTGTCCTTTTTATTTCTAAATTACATTGTTAACACTGCAAATAATTCACTCTGCCCTATAAAATCTAATTCCTGAACCAAGAAGTATAGATTGATTGCTTTGTTCTTAATTATTAATATACATTTCATCTAAGGTCATCTCTAAACTGTCGTGTGTTTCCCCACGAAGTTTCCAATTCAAGAACACGATGCAGTGGGGATTAGTAGCAGGGGGTGTATTCTGAGGCAAACAAATTCTGTATCTGAAAACAAGTTTATAACTTACTATTGTAAGTTAAATTACTAACTGCAATAAATATTTTTTTACTGTGACACATCAGATGAGGCAATTTAACAAACATGAACAGGTTTTACCTTTTCTCCTCTACCTCCTCTTGCCCCAGATACTCCAGAAGGACCTTGCTCTCCAGCCTCACCCTGTAGGATGAAGGAAAGCCATCATCAAAGAGCAAGCTCACCACTACAGTATACAATTACAATACTAAGTCATCTTTATACTGATAACAGAATGGCAACAGATAATAAAGAAGGCAAAGATCTGGCAATGGAGAGATCTCTTTATATTACCCATAGCATCCAGCTCACTGCTGCAAGATGTATACATATTTTTATTCTTTGACCCTGAAAGTGTACCCATAAGTCAGAGGGGCTGATTCACAATCATCAAATTAGTATGGCTTAGTGTTTAGCATTTCTGCTTTGCAGAACTGGGGTATTCATTTGGTTTAAGCCAGAGCACTATCGCACAGATTTCTCCCCGTCTTCTTTTTCTTTGGGTACCCAAGTTTCCTCATATACTCCAAAAACATACAGGTGGCACCTGATCATCTTATAAACTTGATGGGTACATGTGAGTGTGTCATATGGACCTTAGATTGTAAACTCCACTGGGGCAGGGACTTATGTATAATCTCTGTAAAATGTTGCAGAATATGCAGAAACAAAAAATACTAATAGGATGTAAATAGTATAGTTACCAAACAACAATAAGCCACTGCTTACATTTTCTAAGGTGTAGTAGTCTATTCAAAGGTAATTATTGGTAGTTTCCAGTAGCGCTGGTGCAACTTAACACCTTTGTTAACACATCAGTCCCAGAAAGTGAAAAGGAGGAAAAGAAAGTGTCTCACTGTATTTATATAGGGCCCTATTTTTATCAAGTGTCTACATGGATCTTTGTGACAAAAGCAGAAATGCACTGTAAGTAATGCACAGTTCAGTAGAGCATGCCTCCTACTTGTCTACTAATACTAATCAGTTGAACCGAGTAGCTTTACTGACCAATATTCTTCAAATAGAGTGCCTCTCAATTATAGAGGATCCCCAGTTTGACTTTTCCCAATTCACAACAGATAAGTACGATGTCTTCATGTCTATGGGAGAATGTTACTGTGCATTCTCATATGTATAAATAATGGGCAGAGAAGGAATTGTATGTGTGTAGCATTACATTATATTCTTTTAGAAACACATGTGGCTACAAAAACCCATTCCAGGACTATCCACCAAATGAAGATAAACGCTGTTGCTGCTTTGCTATTGTGTAAAGGCATTCTGTCTCATTCCTTTTGAATACATCATCTTCTTCTTTTGCACTGGCCCCACATTTACCTTGACACTTGCTGTCAATATAAACAGTATCCCCTCAGGGTAAGTTTTCTGCTAGACTTGAGATCTTACAGCATTCTTTTGTTTTAGATGGCCATCAGGCCCTGACCTGAAATTACTAGGGAACAAATTGCTTGGAAAAGGAAAACTCTGCACCTTGTAAATGTCCGCACTCCGCACTCATCATCCAACAAGAAAAATGCCACCCAGCTTCCAAAAGAAGAAATCTGTCATGGTGCCAGTCTCCAAAGATCTCAGAGATGAATTTACTACTATTTTCTATATAGTCTTGTAAAAGACACTTCACAACTGAACCTGATTTTATCTTTGCCACAGGCTATATGTGAAAACAAAAAGTTCTCCACAACTCCACATCTTCCATTTGAAGATAAATAGTATTAAAGCAATATTGAGCAGCATTAAGACAATATTACGAGAACCATAGTTTTCTTCTCTGCCAGGTGCATCTGCGGCATTTTCCTCCTTACACCTCACTCGGATGGCTCATGAGAAATACTGTATTTAGCAGGTTTAGCAACTTGTATGCAAAAGGCAATTCAGTGCAACTTACCAGAACTAGTATTATGGTTCAGTCACAAGTCTGCAGACAAACTGCTTTACAAGTGAATTGCAGCATATGAGCAGCATATTGAATTGCAGCTGGTTTGTACAATACATCCCGACATGCAGCAGCGTGCACACATTTATGTAACATTCAAGGTTAATATAGTCCCAGGTGTCTAAATACCCTCTGGACTCCCTAATTTCCAGCTGGTAAAAATGTAAGAAGAAAGAGAGGAAATGTTTATCAGCAGAGATCTTTCTGCGGGGCCTAAAACAGGAATAAGTACCCAGGCCCTTCACATTGTAAGGCCCTGCAGAACATCAGATGCAAGGGCACCATAGAGAGAGTAGGACCAGATATCACACCTAAAGGTGCCTATCCATAGGCAGATTTTGGCTACATAATGATCTGATCTCTAAATAACTAAAGTGGTGCTAAAGAGTAAAAGCACAGTTGCTATTACATACAAGCAGCTTCCCTACCCCTCTGGTAACACAAACTCAAGCAACCTGAATATTTTCGATTTCTTCCTAGTCTTCCCTGGAAACTCCGCTAGACCTCCAGATAATAAGATGCTGTTTCTGTTTTGCCCCTAATGTTGACAAAGTGCATTCGTTTTAGTATAGCCCAGAAAAAACAAAAATGATTGCCTTTTTGTCTAATATAATTGAGGGTAAAGCCATGACTGCTCTGAAGCAGAAACACCATACAAATATTCTGCTATGGCTATATTTTCAGGAAAATTACAACAATGTTGTTTGCATTTGCTCAGCAAAACATCTCTCAGGTAAGGGAAATCTGTGTGAACAATGTTAAACATGAATGTAAGTGGAGGAAGTTTCAACTGTGACTCTTTACTGGGTACAAACACGCAACATACACATAATCTATGACCTTTCTCATTTGTACACTTGCTTCTATGCTCAAATCAGCAGTACTGTTTCTGGTGTCTGCATGGTTATTATTAGGTGGAGATTAAAGGAGGCTTATCCTCCATAAAAAGAGACCAACTGCTATATATTTATGTACAGTATAACTTTACAGTATGTTCTCCATTTAAAATGGTAGCATCACTGAAAATAATTTCACCCTTCTCCCCAGCAATAGATGTTGGAAGATTTTTACACTAAGGGGCAGATTTATCAAGGGTTGAAGTGAATTTGAGGGAATTTTCAAAGTAAAAAAATTTGAAATTTGAAGTAATTTTTTAGATACTTCGACCATCGAATAGGATACTACGACTTCGAATTTACTTTGAATTCGAAGTAAAATAGTTCGAATATTCGACCATACCATAATCGAAGTACTGTCTCTTTAAAAAAAACTTCGACTTCAATACTTTGCCAAATTAAACCTGCCGAAGTGCTATGTTAGCCTATGGGGACCTTCTAGACCATTTTTCTAAGTCTTCACACATCAAAGTAAAATCGTTCGATTGTACACTAAAATTGTTTGAACCGTTCGATCGAACGATTTTACTTCAATCGTTCGATGGCCAAATTCGGTGAAAAAAACTTCGACTTCCATATTCAAAGTTGAAGTATTTCAATTCGAGAGTCGAATTTCGAAGTATTTATCACTTCGAAATTCGACCCTTGATAAATCTGCCCCTAAGAGTATTTCGCTGATTCACAGCAAACCTGCATCTTTGGAATACTGTGTCAACTCATTCTGAACTTGGACAAGTAGATCCCCCAGTATTTTTAACAATAGATATAGAATTCAAGCTCTAAGGGCCAACAACCTTGTGTGTACAGGGTAAGTTTAGGGATATAAGGGGAAGAGAAGAGAGATGTTCTCTATGTTCGGCACCATATGGTCAGTTTCATGCAAAGGTCAAACCCATGAGCCAATGAGTCTGTATCTAGTTTGGTCACACCCACACACATGGATGGTCAGAATAAATGCATCCAATTAGCTGGCATGCCATCCCGCTAGTATTAGGCTCTCCTTTCCATTTTCAGTAAGTGATTTCAACCACCTACAATGATGGGGGAATAAGTGAATGACATACATGTAGAGAGAAGAGGTCAGATTGGATTGAAAGCTTAAAATGGTTGGACAACAGCTCTGTGCAGTGGAGCTTTGTGCACCAAGGCAGTTCATCAGAGCAGACAAAATTACTTTGTGTTAGTGTGAGACCAAAACTTATGGCTAATGCCTTTATGTATCTGCATATGGAAGTCTTAATTGGCTGCTTGTCCACTGGGCTCAAAAATGGTACAAGGTTTCTGATCAAGGTTTCAAGTATCAAAAAACATGGTCTTTATATGGATGATACAAACCCAAGTTACATCGAATGGATTATACACCTCATAGTTAGGCACTACGTCTTGCTTTTCCCACGTGAGAATTTCAGTGGTTTGTAAAATGACTGATGAATGATTATGCTCCTACCCTTGCTATAATGCAGTCATTCAACTCTAATCCCCATAAAAAAAATCAAGCACATTAGTTACTCACGCGTTTTCCAGGAGGCCCATCAGCTCCAGCATCACCCTGTAAGGAGAAGACATAAACCATTTTAACCAATTCAAACTCTGTAAGGACAAGATTCATTTACATTAACAAATAAATGGCATCACTGGAGTGTGGAAAACTTTCTTGAATATAAAGAAATCCAACTTAGATCTAATGTTCTATAAAACTAATGTCTACCAATTTATGCACCAAGCCTCAACACTACCTGAAATTTTAGGAGGCCCTCACTCATAGCTACCACGGTACCTCAAAATTAGGGGCCCTATGTGTTATTTTTATGTAGCCTACAGGTGGTTGGATGGGTTTGTATGGATTTACTTCCCTTAAACATATTTCAGTACAATAAAGAAATGCACATGGTCACATACCTCATCCCCAGACTCTCCTTTTTCTCCTGGTGAACCATTAGAACCTGGATCTCCCTGCAAAACAGAAAAGCCAAAGGTCAGATACTGCTTCACAAGAATTTGCTGAAAAAGCCAAGAAGGGCGTTTGATAGATCTTGGCCTAGAATGGCTTTTGGAGTGATGCCTCCAAGGTCCACAACTTCCTTTACAAAACATTGAACTGCTTATTCAAAAAACAGAAAGACCAGAAAAAAAGATCAACTTTGACACACATTAAACATTGTTTTTTTTTTAATCTGTTTTTTAATAATTGTCAGTTTTTAGATTTGAGCATCATGCAGTAAATTTGATAATCTTGCTTTTTAGGATAATAAAATCATGTTCCCGCATGGATATCCTAGTGCCATATAGTGGGTCAAACTGCTCGACCCCACCTTGACTGAGTGTAGTGCTAAGTGCCAAGCTCCCACTGCTTACCATAGGCAAATGTGTGCACTATTTGTGTGCTTTAGGTTTTTAGGTATGAACATACCACAACTAATGACTTTGCCTATCTGCGCTCACACTTGCTTCGTCTCTGGAATCTGTTGTTTGCTGCCTTCCCAGATGCAACTATTTTGGCTTCTTTAACCTCAGCTTGATCTGAAAACACATCTCCCTTCCAGTTAACCAGCCTGCAGTTATAATAACCCCAAGAAAAGTTCCTGATTACCTATAGTACAGCTAGTCCTGCAGGAAGAAGATGCAAATAGAGAAACAGGTGAAACAGATGAGCAATCTTCCAAAAAATTAATAGACAAGTGTTCCTTTAATATTGAGTCAAACTGAAGCCCAGGTTGGGCCTATTCCTGCATAACTGATTGGATCAGACATACTTTGTTCTATTTTATTTTTTATTTTTGCTTCCAAGGTTTCTTTCATGAAAGATCAGAAATTGTCATTATATGGCTATGATGTCATTTACATACCTTGTCTCCGGTGTTTCCAGTGTTTCCAGGTCTTCCAGCAGTTCCAGGAGTTCCAGGGACACCCTGAAGAGAAGACACTTGGCTTATATTGAATTGTATACAACTGCTTCACTAACTACCCAAATGTAAACCTATTATTTTTGCATTTATAGTTACTCATCTGTCTGCATGTCACTAACATCTCTGTTCCTACTGTTATTACCATCACTTATGTTGTCTGGTTGTCTTAGTCAATGAGTACATTGACAAATACAAGGCAAAAGTTAAATACATATGCAGATCTGAGAAACACCTCATCAAAAAATGTGCTTTATTCTTACACATTCTTTCTCTCCCTGTTTATAGCCAGCTCCTATGGTTATAGCTTACATTTTAGCCCCATTTTCATATTGGATTCTATCACCTTTTCTGGTGTCTGTAATCCCTTTGCGAGACACTTTGTAATGTTTGCAATATTTGTGTCTCCTGTTTTGACTGGTGTGGTGGTGAACCCCATTTTAATAATAAAATGACTTGCCTTTTCTCCTTTTGTGCCATATGGTCCTGGATCTCCTTTAGGTCCTGGACTTCCAGGGGCTCCCTGTAGTAGTAAGAGAAGGATAATTAACAAGCCTCAGATTAAAATGTACTGTACATGAAATAAAATACACAGATGAGGGGTATTCTGCATATCTGCTCAAATATGACCACATGCTATTAGCTTCTTAAAGAAACAAAACAAATATAACACTCTTTTAGTTTCAAAAACACATATTTTTATTATATTCGCTACTTACATCAAACCCAGGAGATCCTTTGCACCCTGAAAGGCCATTGTATCCATCCTCTCCCTGTTAAAATAAAACAGTTTACAGAGTACAAAGCCTTACTGCATATCAGTGTACAATATCAGTGTATACTGTACCATGTGCTGTATAATAAATAAAATGATTGTCAATATTGCACATCTTTGTCACATAACATGTATAGGTATAATGACATATATGTGGTCTTCAACTTGTCAGCCTTTGCTTAAGCATTTGTGTGTTGGAATTGATCATAGTTGTAACAGCTCCAGGTTTCTTTTAATGTATCTACTTTGCAGATCACTGCAGGTATGTGGACTTACTATAAAATCTGTACCATTCTTGAAGAGGCAGGGGCTCATTAACTGTAGCATCTACTGTACATATTACATTGCCATAAACCAGTTTGATTATCAGTAACATATCAGTAACTTTGGTACATACCTTCTGTCCATCAATGCCATCAATTCCTCTCTTTCCTTTGTCTCCCTGTAAAAGAAAGAAACAACATTAATAGCACAATAAAACTTAAAACCATGAGCAACTTGTTTGTTACAGCTCCAGTTGTAGGTTGTGAGAAGTGGGTATTGTGTGAGGGGCCACCAAAAAAAGTCACTAGTTTACTAGTTGAGTCAGAGAATGAACTCCAGAAGCCGTATGAACATGAACATTATCAGCCATTGAAGAGTCACTTTGGACAATTCACTATTGTTCTGTTTAGTGGCTTGGTGTGGGAATAATTATTATTTATATAAAATTTATAAAAACGCAATCAGGGAACATCAAGATATTGAACTCTAAGCTCCACTGTGGCAGAGACCTCTGTGAATTATGAACAACCTCTGTAAAGCACTGTGCATTAATCTGATAAATAATACTTAATGCCACTGGTTTAAAGGAGACATGCAGGATTAGTGAAACCTCCCTAATCCTGTAGGCAATAATGAATAGTATATGGTGCTGGTTTCACGTGGGGCTAAAAATTAATATTTTCTTTAAAAATGGCCCCTTTATTGGAGCTCCCTAGATCTGCTAGAGTTCCTGTTTCAAATGAGGGTGGGCATGTCCTAACTGTCCCTGCCAGAAGCACAGTAGGAGGGGGATAGCCAATCATAGCCCTGTAGGCACACAAGCAAAGACATGCTTTAGTTCCCTATCAGGTCAGCCTAGCTGCTGATTGGTTGCTATGCTACAGTGCAGTTTGTTGACTCCCCTGCATAACCTGGCAAAGGAGGCAGCAGGAAGTGGAACAGATGGATTAGTATGGTTTTTAAAAGACATTTTCATTAATTCAGCCTGAAACACTACTTTTTTTAAAAATATATATTTATAATGCACTGGCACTTGGTTTTCACAAACTATGTAAAGGTCTCCAAATGATCCCAGCCTGAAGTCTGATATAAATGACAGATTGATGAGGCTGTGCAGAGATTTATATATAATGATGGCTTTGTAGGCACAGAAAGAAGGACGCTTCAGATGGCTAGTTTAGTAGACAATACTCACTTTGGATCCCTTGGCTCCTCTTCCACCCTGTTAGAGAAGATAAACAATACATTTACAGCTCACAGTCATTACATAGAAGTATTTTATTTTAAATAAACCAGATTGCAATATGCGCCTTGATTCCTTTAATCCTTATGTCACCTTGTATACTGACACGGAGCACTAGAAAAATGTGTCACTTCATAAAAGTATGGATTAAAAAGTGCCCTGCTTCACACACATTGATACTTTCCTTATATTGGATTGTTTTTATACTGTTACATGAAGACTTTAACTGTGTCTGCATTCCTTGTGAGAACAGTCTAAATATAGATTCCTCTTCATATACACAATAAGGGCAGTCCGACAAGCTTATGCATGCTGGACAATAAAACAATTCTGGAACAGTGATTTTACTTTAGACTCAGAATACTAGGCTGACCCATCTACTTTCCCACAAGGTTACCTTTCTGAAAGCAAAATGATATAATTCTGTCACTCACCCTGATATCTACTTAACCAGAGATGTTTATCCTATAGCCCTACCAATATTACAGAAGTCATAATGTATTATGTAACAACTGCCAGAAGAGTGTAGATTAGTTTCAGTCTATCTCGCTGACAATTCTGTGACCTTTTTTCTAAATTGACTTCCTTCTCTCCCCCAGATCTTGAGCACTACTATGCCCCATAAGGAATAAAGTAGATAGACCCAAGTGTGATACAACTAAACCTCCCTCCCATTTGCCATGCTAAATGACACTTTGAAGTGTCTCTTTAAGATGAGTATTATAAATAGGTTGCAGATGGTTTAATTTATGAACTCACCTTCTCTCCTCGGATACCTTGGTCACCCTATAATAAAATAGAATAAAAAGTGTTAGGAATTGCTTGTGAATCAAACGACGGTTCAATATCATCACCAGAATTCAGGTACACTTACTTTCATTCCTTGGTAACCCACAGGTCCAATATCACCCTGTCGACCCTGTAGTGAGACAAAAGGACACGTTGTCATGTCATAGTCAAGATATGATTTACATGGCAAATACTGTCCCCCAATAAAATGCACCCTATGTTCTGAGAATTACCTGTACTTTGTCTTCAATACAACAACCCCCTTAGTACATCTGTAAAACTCTTTTGTCCTTCCCAGACTTTCAATTACAGTATGTAATATTCATTATACAGGAACGTGCTGACTTGCTACTTTAAAGACAAAACGTGGCACAATTCACTATAGTTTTGCTTCACAGCACTTGTCCCCACATAGTACTTTTACATCTGTGATAGAAATGGAAGCCACCAAACGCCTTTCATACACTTTCCCGGCCTAGACCTTATTCTATTTCAGTTATTTTTGCTACTCCACCCCCCCACTAGTCAGCTATAAATTATATGGTCCCCTCTTCCTTTAAATATACATTATAAACAAAAAATTACCTTCACCACTGCTTTGTCTCAAAATAATCAGCCATTCTCCTGCCTACAAGCTGCCATAAATGACTGTGTTAGCCTTGCACTGTATTGCACTATACTTGCTTGCTTTCCACTGTGTCCATTATGTTTATTCATAATGCCACTTTTGTGTTTCCTCGCTTAACCTAACACTGCTCTCCTGTTGCCACACTTTGCCAGTCACGTCACTGTTTTCCTCTAATTACCCAAATAATTCTACTTCCACTATTAGACTCCAACTTTTTATCCTTTTACTTTGCATCCATGTCTTTTCCAATGGCCTCTGCACTTGCTTTTTCTCATATTTCTTAAGTCCTCTACATTGGAAGATCTTGCCTATGAACTCTGTAGGAAAATGGCTTCCAGACCCAACACAGATGTCCCTTTAACAAAGGCGCAGGCCTGGCCTAGTGGTTATGGGTGATTATCAGTATAGAACACTGACTACTTATTGTGACAAGGGGGAGATCAGACCTGCTCACTTTAGCCTTGTGGTGAATTGAATGTGAAAATACTTTGGTTTGTGCTACTGCCACATAACAAAAAGTGTCTATGGTACCACTCAGCAAATAAATATTGAATGAGTAAAGATACAAAAATATATAATAAAAAAAATAAAACGAAAAAAAAAAAAGGAGAAAAACACTCAGAGTTCACCTCAGTCCCAAGTTGCAAAAACCAAAAACACTGTATCCAAAGGATGTGAGGATCTCCAAAAATAAAGAGACAAATGTAAAAAGTAGAAAAATTTATTAGGACATGAAGACCTAACGCGGTAACGCGTTTCGTGCCTATAGGGGCACTTACTCATATGAGTAAGTGCCCCTAAAGGCACAAAACGCGTTAGGTCTTCATGTCCTAATAAATTTTTCTACTTTTTACATTTGTCTCTTTATTTTTGGAGATCCTCACATCCTTTGGATACAGTGTTTTTGTGAATTGAATGTGCCCATCTATATAGCTTAGCATGTTTTCTGTATGAAGTTGTGCTAACTGGGCCTTATAAGCAAAGAACATATGGATTATTTAGTACAGTCAAGCCAAAATGTTCCATTTTAAATGTATATTCTACTCAGTGGCAGAATCTGGCATTCACAGCTTCAACAGTCTCCCTGACCCTTTCAGATTTAGTAAAAGGGTTTAAATCTATGGGTAATCCCATGAAATTGGAAGTTTTAAGACTTTTTAGGACGTACTTTGCAGGATTTCTGCTGTGGTGTGCAGTGTTATACAAGTGTGCCTAGGCATTCAAGTCATGCAGAATGGTACCCTGAGTTCTGATGAAGATTACTTCCTACTGGCGCTTTTGTACTGTGCAGTTGGTCATGTTGGTTTAGTTAATAATAGCCCCATATACTGTACATTTATGACAGAGTGACTACATGTATTATGATATCTGATACTTGCTGGAACTTTTATTCATGAAGTACTCACTGGATCGCCTGGTAACCCTCGATCTCCTGGAAGACCTGGCTTTCCAATTTCTCCCTGCATTCAATGGTACAGAATAAGGTTACTTATTGATCATAAATGTTTATGATTTTTTTTTTAAAAAATTGTTATGCAAACTCACCTCATAACCTGGTGGTCCTGCTGATCCTGGAGAACCACGAGAGGGCTAAGAAACAAAAGAGTGTCATTTAAATGAATTAAAGAGAGCAGAAGCATTTCTTTGTGTTTCTAATCTGATGACCTTTTGAGACCTGCCCTATAGATATCTGAAGGTGGCCAGTTTAAGATTATAGTTATCTTTTTTTCGAATCTGGTTCCATGCATTGTTAACTTTAAAAGAAAGTTACTCACCCTGCATTCATAGGTACAGCACTGCAATATAAAACAAAATAGATGTTACTAAAGAGAAGGCTATTAAGATTTCATTTTTGGTGAGATAAATTAATTAATGCACAGGAACTCAGTATGATACCAATGGTTTAAAACAATTACTGTTACTGCTAAAAAAAAGAATGGATACTTACCCCCTGCTCAGCATTTTCTTTCTGAAAAATAAATACAATACTCATTTAGTGGAAGGTACCTAAAGTTCCCACAGGGCATGTTTAAATTATGTCCTACTTGACAAAATGCAAATGTAGAAACAAACACAAGTTTAGTTTGCAAAGTGCAAAAATAGAAGCAAGTCACAATGTTTTATTCCCCACGATGCATTTTCCCCACAATTCCGGTGTCACTGCCGATACCCACTCCTCAACATTCAAATGAGTTACTAATGATATCACAACAATGACAATGGATTCACTACACAACATGCAAAGGGAGCCCTGGAAGAATCTTCTCCTGAAGGCAAGTTTTAATTCCAAGACTTCCAGCCTGTACTTATAACATGTGTGCACTTCATTAGAACAGGCTGAACCAGAGTATGTGATACAAAAGCAGGTTAAAGGGTTTATGCACAGGTACAAAAAAATATTTTTAGCATTAAAGAGTGCACAGTCATTTTGTGAACCAGAGTGTGTGCTACAAAAGCAGGTTAAAGGGTTTATGCACAGGTACAAAAAAATATTTTTAGCATTAAAGAGTGCACAGCCATTTTGTGCAATTTTCTGCATCCCCACCAAACTCATATAGGCTATATACAAACTGATACTTACAATCATATCAATGATGGTGTCAATTGTATTGTCTATTTCCTCATCAGTCAGACCAGTGGCACTGGTAGCTGTGAAGTTCCTCCTGTGGCTTGCATCAGATGCAATTACACTGAGTCGTGGCTCCTTAAAGCAGAAAAAACATTGAGTTCAGTCCAGGTCACACTAAAGGAATGCCATATAGTGCCACATGTCCCCTCTATATAATTTCCCTCATGTTGAATGCCAGAAGCTTTGGAGATATCAAATAATATAAGCTCCAGTGTAACCATACCAGATGATTTGGTGAAATGGCAACAGAGAAGACTTTGATGCCCAAGTGCTTGGCTTCATTAGCTGCATCTTCTAGACCACCACATGGCTCTTTGTAGCCCTCCAGAGGATGTCCGTCAGTCACGACAATGAGGTACTTGTTCTCTTTTTGGTGTGACCCTCTATGAATGAAAGAAATCCCCCATTATTCTGATTCTCCCCTGATTTCTCCCATATCCCATACAAGAAAGCACTGAAGGTTATGATAAAATACAAGCAGTGATCTGCAATAAAATTCCAAAACATTGATAGCAAATCATACTTAATGGCAAGGAGAGAAATATCCCAATTTATGTATCTTAACTTAATATATGACAAATTTAGAGTTATGCTCTTTGTTACTTAAGAAGTGACTTAAGAAGAGAGCTTCATGCACAAGCTTTATTGCTTATTTTAAGTACAAACCCAATGAGAACTTCTTCAATGCCCCTTTTAATGGCACAGTCAGTGTGGGTTCCTTTTCCAATATATTCAACTGCCTCCACGTTATCCCTCAAAGTCTTCATATCCCTGGTGAGGCCATTGATCAGGATCACCTCATCACTGTAGTGTAGAGCACCTGCATTCCACACCAGGTTACGGTCGCAACGATAATACCTACAGCCAGAAAGATGATACGATCACAGGCAATCCACAATTTATTGTAATGCAATGGGGAATTGACAGATTCTCAATACTACTCAAATAATTTATAAAGTGAAACAGGGGCCAACCTCCTAAACTCCCTGATCAGCCCACAAGCTGAATGGACGGACAGTGTACGAGAGGGCCACATATTGTATTTTCTATTGTTCTAATCATCATGGTGAATCACTAGATTTATACCTCCCTGAATTCTGAACCAATTGATATCCATAATAGATACATATTGGTATAGCCAAGACACCATACAGGCACAAATAATTGTACGAAATAGATTTTATCAGTCCATGCATGGCCACTTCTACAACAAACAATACATATGTAAATGTTTTGCTTATGTAATTTTATTAAACTGAAACTGTATTTTAAATATGGGCTATTTTATGTGATATATTTCACCATGTTTTTTCCCTTTAAAATGGAAGTATTTGAGAAATAACTTTTCTGGAAATGTGTGCAGCTTTTATACAATATCCTTTCTTGAAATAAATATTTCTGCAATCAATGTAAGGGTTTGCCTATGTTCTACTAATGAAAATAACACGTGAGTTGGGGTTTAAAAGCATTGTTACATTATAAAAACTTCAACAAAAATCCCTGTGGGCAAAACGGCCAGATGTTTTGTAATTGGGCCATACCCATAAAGGGTTAAATTGCAGGTTGTTCAGCCTATGACTATTCAGCTTGCAGGACTGTATTGTGTTTTTGGATATAGTCAACCCAGTTTACTAAAAATGCAGATAAAGCATTGCATGATATGGAATTCTTATAGCAGTATGAATAAGTACTATGCATGTGGAAAATAAGACATGGGGAGCCTGGGTGTAGACAGCAAGAATAACTGTACCTGGAGGTCAGTTTATCAATGAATTTCTGGGTAAAATCCTTCACTTGTGTCACTAAGGTCTTGAAAGGCTTCACTCTCAAGGCAACACTCTCAGATGTATCCAACACAAAGAAGACATCCACAGGGCAGTCTGCAGATGGGAGAAATGTATCACATTACCACAATACAACAGAGACCTATGAAATAAAACCAGTCACCTGAAGTCAGCCATGCTTGTGTTACTTCATTCGTACTATGTAATGCATCAGCTCAATGCGAGGGGACATGTGACCAGGCGACCAATTGTTGTTCACCTTCTTCCAAACACTTTTCAGTTTAGTTTTTTTCTGATTGTTTACCAGAAATAGACTGTTTACAATTGTTTTCAATTGCTTTCCATTTTTTATTTTTTACAGCTTTTTTTCAAAATGTAAAGCTTAAAGTTTAATGTGCAGGTGTGGATTCTGAATTATTACAATTTTCTACATTTAATTGACCCGTTACTTGATATAGTCCTCAGCAGTATCTGTGGAATAATAGCAACTATCATTTTCCGAAGTTGCCTCACGAGAAATGTTAGAAAAACGGTCACAAATAGAAAATAGAATGTAATTGTAGAAAGTCTGGTGAACAATCTGAAACCAGCTGAACTGAAAGCAGTGTTGGAAGGTGAACAGCCCCTTTAAAGGTAGCAGCTTTTCCAGCCATGTGATTGCACTACAGATCCCATAGCGAGCTATACATTTTAGTTTTAGATCACATATATTCACATATTCATGGACTGTCCCAGGAGACCAGCAGTACAAGTAGTATAAACATTATATATAATTCTTTTTAGAAATAATGCAGAACAGACTGAAAATGATAGGGGGAGAAGTGCAAAGGCACCAAAGGAAGGAGCGTTTCATACCAGGATGCTCCCTAACTTGCATGGCTGAATGAGGCACATTAGGGTAAGGATAGGATGAAGGAGCCTCAGACACCTGCAGCAATTTAGGACCAATGAAAGGCAGTGTACACTGTGCAAAAAAATTACCGGCTGCAGCCATTTTTCACACTTTGCACATTGCCTTCAGTTAAGTAAATGACTGACACACTTTTCATTACTTGTGTTACTGGTCTTTTAGGAGAACTAAATCACAAATTAGTACTGGGAGCTACCAATCCCAGTTCATTACTCTGCAATATGTGTACTGGTACAGTGGAGCAGGCGCCCTATTTCGGAGTCTGTATGATGTGACTTGGGCTCTATTATATAAAATAAGGTGTAGCTTTACTTCGTACATGCAATGCATTTCATAAAATAACATTTAATAGAATCAATTTTTCTTGTATTCTCACAGTGTACCAGTATAATTACCTTTATCTTATCTTTATGTTAACGTTATTGTGAATTATTGTATATTTTTTGTATTGCTCCTTATTCTGGTTTTCCTGCATTTTGTGGATAGTTGTTTTGCAATATAACCTTTGTGTGGGGTTTCTATCCTGGAATTGATCTTTAAACATAATCCTTTTATGCATGCTGCCCAATAATCTAAAATTTAAATCAGTTATTTTTTTGGCCATGATCATTTTTGGGTAAGGTCCATCCCACTGAAGCAGATCTGGGCCTGTCCTGTTTTAATGATTATAACTAGAAGTTAGGCTTATTAGTATTTAGTGTGGGGTCGCTCTTCTGATCTCCCTGCTAGTGCTTGTGCCAAGCAGGTGACCAAGCATGGAGAAGGACCCTGGATTAAGAAAAATTCTCCAACCATTGCTACCGGTATTTCAACAGCCCATCTTGTGACTGCAGATTTCTGTCAAGAGACAATCAGGTCTGCTGACTATTTGCTCTGGCACTGGAGAATGAGGAGAGTCACTGCTTGATCCAGAGGCGGTGGCTGCAGTAATTCCAATCTACCTATGAAATCTGCTTGTTCAAACCAATATAGTAGATTTCATGGAAGCTGGCCATTTGTGTGTGTGTGTGTGTGCGCACTGGCTAAAAGCATCTGTCCACCTTAGTAATGTTTTACTTTCAATACTTCTCCTCACAGTCGTTCCTATGAGGAGAAAAGCTTTTAAGGCCAGAGACATGCAGCAATGTGGGAAGATTTGTTGCCCAGTGACTAATCCCCCTGAACTGCCTCCTGCCGGCTAGAATGTAAATCGCCGGCGGGACGGCACTCTGAGCACTTAGTTTTCCGGTCGCCCGAAGTTTAACTTCGGCCAACTTCAGAAAGTGAATCGCTCCGAGTGCCATCCCACCGACGATTTTCATTCTAGCTGGCGGGAACGCAGGGGAGGCAATTCGGGGAGATAAGTCGTCCCAAAGAAGAGGGGATTTGTCACCGAGCAACCAATCTCCCAGAATTGCAAAGTGTGCCTCTGCCCTTAGTGAAAAGCCTATAACAAGGCATGTTGTGCCGAGAAGGGATTAACAGGTAACACAAGTTTAAAAGGCAATCCTCTGATGTATTTGAGAGGTGGAACGGAAAGACAGCAACATGACTGGAAACAAATTACAATAATGTCTTTTTCAAAGTAGCAAAGAGAGGATGTGCCCTAAGCAATGCATTATGGTTTGGTCCCCTAATCTGTGTGAAAAAAATGTAAAAGCAGACATACTGTACCTGACTTGCAACTCCCAACACGTCTTTATAAACATTTATATTGCCTAAACCTAGGCTCTAAATAAAGAAAATATTCCATTTAAAGGCATACAACCCCTTTAATTTTATTTCCCCTATATATTTGCTTAATGAAATGTATACTAATGAATGAAGTGAAATTAAATGTATTTCTCAGGACAAGCTCTGTCTTAAATAGCTTTATCCTGCTAGAACTCCCTCTGTCAGTCTCATGTTCCCTACACAGATACACTAGGGGGCAAATTTACATAGGGTCGAATATCGAGGGTTAATTAACCCTCGATATTCGACTGACGAATGTAAATCCTTCGACTTCGAATATCGAAGTCGAAGGATTTACCGCAATTCCTACGATCGAACGATCAAAGGAAAAATAGTTCGATCGAACGATTAAATCCTTCGAACCGTTCGATTCAAAGGATTTTAATCCGTCGATCGAACGATTGTCCTTCGATCAGAAAATTGTTAGGAAGCCTATGGGGACCTTCCCCATAGGCTAACATTGGCTTCGGTAGGTTTTACTTGCCGAAGTAGGGGGTCGAAGTATTTTTTAAAGAGACAGTACTTCGACTATCGAATGGACAAATAGTCGAACGATTTTTAGTTTGATTCTAAATTGAAGTCGTAGTCGAAGTAGCCTATTCGATGGTCGAAGTAGCCAAATTCGACCATTTGAAATTCGACGTTTTTTCTTCTTCTATTCCTTCTAGCTAAGTAAATGGGCCCCTAGATCTACAGTAAGAACATTTCTTGATTAGATTTTCTAGATATGGCCTTTTCCCTTTACACAGTATAATTTAACAGATACACTCCCCCATAACCCCATATGTAACAACAGGGACACATTTTGCCCAGGTGCAATAACCCATAGCAACCAATGAGATATTTGCTTCTAAACCAGAAATGACCAGAAATGTTACCTGCAAATTGGTTGCTATAGGTGATAAGAACTGTTGCAAACTTAGCACCTTACATTACATAACCCAATAAGTGTAGTAAAAAAATTGTGATTTCATATAAGTATATATCTCTATCAGTAGGCACCAGGTCCCATAGTTAGTGAGCACTAGGCAGCTACAACCACAATAGGGGATTGAAAATAAACTCAATGGGTGGCACACTAGACTTGGCTACCAAGCATAAGAGGTAGAATGTGTTTCAATGAACAGCAGGCAAACATTGTGGTGCCAGCAAAAATAAACATATTGCTAAAAATCAGTAACACATGCTAGCAGGAAACAGAAAATACACAAACATGCACTCGAAGGAGAGAATCAGTTCTTCCAAAGCTCATACGGGGGAATGAAATAAAAATCGGTAACGGAAAAACTATTCGCAATGCGAAAAGTTATGCCTTTGCGCGAACAAATTTTGCTTTGTGCGAATTTAATATAGCTTTTGCGAGCCCGGAAACTGTTTAGCGACCACTTCTGACAGTGAAAGACCGTTTGCGAATTTTCTAGTTTGCGCCAATGCGCAGTCAATGTAATAAAACTTCTTCCTGAAAAAGTCGTTATGTTTGCTCCAAAAGATTACGACACCTTCAAGCACTTCTTATGAGTGCACAATTAAAATTCGCAATGCGCAATTAAAATTCGCAAAGCAATAACAGTTTAAGGAACAATATTACATTGCGAGATGTGAGATTTTTAGCCTTATTGGTGCGAATTGTTTTGCTCTTTGCGACTTTTATTACATTCCCCTGATAGTCTCATACACACAGTGACAAACAATCTTGCAAAAAAATAATCATACACCTGCACAAAACACATTCACCATCACCTAGGCACAAACACTCTTACACTCTTGTGCTGATATAATACATGACACCATCATTTTCTCTGTAAAAGTGATACTTCTGATTGCCACCCACTGGGCCAAATTGGCCTTGTCCCTGGACATCGATTGGATTATGTTGTGACTGCATCAACAAAATGCTATCAGTTCGAGAGGACCCCATAAATGGACCAATCAAGAGCCAAGATGGTCTGGAGGGGCAGCTTTTATAAGCCAGCATATGGCCACATTTAGCCTCAAGTGCTCTCACACATTCTATGGCATAGCCGCTGCAACCCTTACTCATAAACATGAACTCATATACCAAGGGGCGATTCCGAATACTGTGCAGGCCTTTGATGCTGTCCCCCACCACTTACCCTACTTGCGTTGGTTTAGGCAAGGGGGGCCCAATTGCTATGCAGAGAGTGCAATAGTGCTCTCTGAACTAGAAGAACCAAATTTCCAGTTTAAGGGCAGAGACACACACTGTGATTCCACTTCGGGCGACTTCGGAAAATGAATCGATCCGAGTGCCATCCCACTGTCGATTTCCATTATAGCCGGTGGGGAAGGCAGGGCAGGCAGTTTGGGGAGATTAGTCGCCCCAAAGAAGAGGAGATTTATCGCTGGCCAACTAATATCCCCGAATCACAGCGTGTGTCTCTGCCCTAAAAATAATTAAATTAGACTCTTAAAGTCACCAGGAGCTGCTTTTTGCTGCCCTTTGTAACTTGTTTAGTGCTGCTGCAAGTTGCTCAACCCATGCATGTACTTGCCCGCATTCAAGCACAAACTGATGCACACTTACTCCTACCCTTATAATCATATACCCAAATAAAATCTTAAGAAGGTGGCAGAAATATTGAACATTATGTTTTGGGCTTTTATACCAACCCAAGGCAACCGCAGGTGTTTAGCATCTTTGTCTCCAAAGATGCCCCAGTAGCTCCTCACTTTTAGTTTTTAGAAGGGATCCTTTACCCCCTGTTTTAATGTTGGAAAGGATCAGAAGACGAAGGCAAATAATTAAAAATATAAATTATAAATAATGAAGACCAACTGAAAAGTTTCTTAAAATTGCCCATTCTATAACATACCGAAAGTTAACTTAAAGGTGTACCACCCTTTAATGGTACATGACAGCTCAGAAACCAACAAAATTGGTTTAAGAATTTAATAATCAGCCCTGTAGCATCAGCTCATACAGACATAACAGACAAAGCTCATTTTTTGCTTGATGATTTGCGACTACCCCTAAGCTTAGATTCTCAACAAGATGGTGACTCCCTGTGACAAGTTTGAAGTTCTGGATCATTGCTGCTATTGACAAGCTGAAATTTAGGCTGGTGAAAAAAGTTCATTATATAAAATATGGCATTTTTAACCATATTCGTGTTTATGGTTTAGTTCTCCTTTAAGAGACACATTTCCATTTTTTAAAATGGAAATTTGGCTCTGCTAGTGCAGCAAGCACAATAGCACTCACTGCACTTGCGATGTGCCCCCCCCCTCTACCCGCTCCAACGATAGACGTTAAAAGCGTGGTGTGGGAGGGAGGGGCAGCATCAGGCAGCAGCCCTTGAAACGCCCCTTATAAAATATTACATTTTAGCTTTATTACATTTTAGGGTTTAGTTCTCCTTTAAACCATATTTATACATTGAATCAGAATATATTTATTTATTCACCCAAATGTTCACCAAAACCTGAATGGAACACATACAGTATTTCATATGTTCATACACGCTGTTATTCAAACACATTCCAAATCAAAACACTCACTCTCCCTTTCACTTTCTTTTGGAAAGCAGACATACAAGGCATGTAACCCTCTGGGGCTTTTGAAATTCCCAGTGTCAATCAGACACTAATCATGCTTTCTTAACACCAAAGAGCAAGTTTATAAAGATTTTTTTCACCAAACATCACCACTTGGCAGTTGGCATATTTCCCTGGCAGACACCAGGAGACGTAGGATGCCTTCTCAGCATGTTACAAGCAGATCCTTACCATTATTAGCTACATGGTAGCAGGTACAAGAATTTTTAATTAGCGGTAACAGGAACTTTAACAATCATTTGAATAAAAATGACACAAATACTGCACCAAGAGTACAAAAAGGTTACTATTTTAATAGGGCCTAATAAAGTTCATGGAAAGTCCCAAATTAATTTTTAGGTACAGGTGCATTTGCTTACATAAAGCTGATGCACAATACAATGGGCCTATACATCACTTTAAGAATGCAAGAAAACAGCAAACAAGTGATGAAGTGCATAGGATAACGGGCACAAAAAATAGTACCCAAATTTGAAAACTGTGAGCTAAATGATGGGGTCAATGCTCCTAAGATTAGCAAATGAGCTCCGCTGCCAGTTATTTGTAAAAGATTTGTAAGACCCTTAATACTGGGGACAAAAAAAGGAGTGGAAACTATGCTACTTTGGCTTTAATTCTGGATGGCATGATTGCAGATGTGTGGTACATTTCTTCAAAAAAAAAAGTTTATAATTAAGAATTGCTGCCATTTTTATTTCCATCAACTGGAAAGAATACTGCTGCAAGTCATTGTTGGGTCTTGCCAGTCTTTACCCAATACAGGTCATGTGCTAAAAAGCCTTGAGATGGACAAGATTTGCCTAGCTCAAAAGATAACAGGATTACAGGTAATTTAACTTTAAGACAAAATGAAAGTCAATACCTGAATATTAAGCTGAAGATGCAGTGATCCCAACTTTATTACAAGGTTCTCATGAAAAATGATCAAACTTTTTGGGATTGCCTGGCCCTTCCTCAGTGATTGGTATAACTAGCTCCAGCCTTGGTTTGCAGTTGAACACATCTACAGGACCTTGGGTTGTCCAAAATTTGCATAGGGCATTCAACAATGAATTTTAATAGCCACCAGTGTCCATAAGGTCTCTATAGTTTTCTTTACAAAATATAATTTTAAGGCAATATCACCCTTAAATGCATAATAGGCTGGATAGTCAGCCTACTTCCCACAAAACGATAATATTAAAATGCTATTCCAAAATAATAATAGGTGGGTATTTTAACAGGGGGCACTTTATTATAAAATACTGCATATAGAGCAAGGTCGACCAACTGTAGGACCACAGAAAAGATGTGTATTTTTCTGGCCCCCAGTCTGCTCAAGGATGTAAAAGATGTCTTTCTATAACAATATAATTTTAATATAATCCACTTCTTAAACGTGAGCCAAACATGTGCAGGATCTACCATCTTGTTTGCTTCTGCTCTAGCATTTTCCATAGACATCAACAGTATATTAATATTTATTAATGCACACAAGATGGTGCTGTTCCACTGAAGCCTTGCCCAATCCCATATTTGTATATATAATTGTAAAGAAAAGTTTTTTTGCCCAGGTATCAGAACAATATAGGCACAAGTCCATTGTCCAATTATACTTTTTGTGATAGGCCTTTGGCTTAGGCCTTGACATCTGCATGCTGTGGAATATCTTGGTATTTTATAAATCCATGAATATTTAATAATAGCCTGGTGAAGGCAGACAAGTTGTACCAAGTTGAACCAAATCACACTGCAGCCATGCATGCCCCATGTGACACTGATGGGTATCTGGCAACACATTAACTATATTTTCTGTCATCACTTCCTGCTGCTTTTAACAGAGCTTCCTGATCAGAGTCATGTGTCCATGAGAAAATGGCTTCCCCTGTGTGCCTGCCAGCAAATAGCATCTGCAAACACAGAATTTTAAATTCTGTGGTGGATTTGGAGCTGGCATAATTTTTTCCCCTACCCCCATCACTAAAAATGTAACAGCTTGCTGAAGAGGAATGGTCCTCTACTGTCGACAAGTCATTTAGGACGGCGAGTAGCTCTAAACTACAGGAGCACAACTATAAAATACTCTCTCACTGGTATAGGGTGCCTACAAAGTTAGCAAAAATTTACCCTAATTTTCCTGACACTTGCTGGAGGTGCGGACAAGAGAGGGGGACATTGCCCCATATTCTGTGGGCCTGCCCGGGAATACAACCTTACTGGTTGCAAGTTAAACATTTGATATCTCGGTTTACAGATTTGACAATTGTTGACTCAGCAGCCTTTTTCCTCCTTCATCACAATAATCTGTCTACAGAACAATATAAACGCTCAATTGTTTCCACCCTGATCACTGTTGCCAAAGCACTAATCCCCAAGTATTGGAGGACAGACCGGATCCCCTCTATCAAGGAGTGGATCTCACAGGTTCAAGAAATTTATCAATTTGAGAGATTAAAACTCCCTAGAGACGATCAATCCCAAGAAGATGCTTTTAATCGGAAATGGACCCATTGGCTCCTCTTTCGGGAATCTACGGAATGTGCAGCACTTCTCAATTAGGTGGGCTTCCTCACTTACGGTATTGATGCATAAGTATTGGTACCATCAATACTGTCTGGGGCTTCTCTGTGGACCCAGCGGGCTTCCCCTTCACCCCTCTTCCTAATGTCTTAATACGTTTTCCCTTCTCTCGTCTACTTACCTGTAACTCTCTTACAGCGAATGCTTACTGTATTACACTATGTTAGACAAATGGCGTAATCCTTTTATTTTACTATTTTCTTATGTTCTTATATTTTCATGTTTGTGATTTTGTTCTCATGCACATGTCACCAGAATGTATCTTTATTTGTATACTATTTCCTGCAATACTGATTCATGATACAAAAGAATGAATAGGTATCATTACATTTTGGATGTGACTGGTGGATGTGCGTTTGGAAAATAAAGAATTTATAAAAAAAAAATGTAACAGCTTGTAAACTAACTTGTGAGCTCAGCTCACTTTGAGCAATGGGACACTTAATTTTGTATATAGTGCCTATTGTTACTGTCTATATATGGGCAGAAAAGTATAGTACAGGGATAGATAGGTGATACATAAAAATGGCAACATCAATTGCATATTATGCATGAGGCTTACTTTATATCTTTAAAGGAGAAGGAAAGGTTAAAACTAAGTAAGCCTTATCAGAAAGGTCCACCTAATATAGAAGTAAAACCTGTGCTGCTCAGAGTCCTCTGTCAAAAGAAACACTGCATTTATTTCCTTCTATTGTGTACACATGGGCTTCTGTATCAGACTTCCTGCCTTGGGGCAGCTGGGAAATTGACAATATGTCTAGCCCCATGTCAGATTTCAAAATTGAATATAAAAAAATCTGTTTGCTCTTTTGAGAAATGGATTTCAGTGTAGAATTCTGCTGCACTATTAACGGATTCATTTTGGAATTTTTTTTTTTCCCATGACAGTATCCCTTTAAACCACCTTGCTCCGGGCATGAGCATGCTCAGTTTGCTCCTCTTTCTCCCCCCTTACCTTCTCTGCTGTAATCTGAGCCCAGAGCTATGAGTAAGCAGGGAGAACCTCAGGAAGGAAGTGATGTCACACCAAGCTAATACTGCAGCTGCTATCCTAAACAAACAGTGAGCAGCTAGAGATTTTTACTCAGGTATGGTAAAACATTCTACAGAATAAATATAGCATTCTAGCTTGCACTGTTGCAGCTAATCTATTGGCAAGAAAATGCCTCTGTAGCTTTCCTTCTCCTTTAACATATGCAAATTTACATTGTTTACTAAAATGACGTGACTGCCCTAATTCTATGCGTTGTATATAACTCATACACACTTCTAGCAACTATGTTCTTGCATGTATTATGATGTGTAGATAGATAGATATATAGATAGATGACACACACGCTTCTATAGTATATGATAGGAAAGGAGAAATAAAAGAGAAATAATGTATATTCTTAACTTTTGAACCAAATCACATAGTAAGAACAAAATAACAAAAGTGATATATGTATCCACCTCCTGAAAGGCAGGGTCAGTTCTTGTACTACAATAGATCTGACACCACCACATTAGTAATGTAAAAGTTAGTTAGTGCTACACAATATGTTGGCGCTATATAAAAACATGTTAATAATAAAAGGAACAAGTAATAATTATATAATGCCTTGCATTGGTAAATCTGGTGTGTCTGCTTCAGAAAATAACTATTGTTTATATAAACAAGTTGTTGCGTAGCCATGGGGGCAGACATGCATGTTGAATCCCATTGTATATGACAGAGCTTATCTATTATATTCTGCTGTGTAACCTGGGCTTTTTTTAAAAACAAAAAATTCAGCATTGAATGGCTGCCCCATGGCTACACAGCAACATATTTATATAACCTATAGTAATGTTTCTGAAGCAAACACACCAGTTATAGCAGAACAACAGTACATTATATTTACATTACTTTAAAACATTTTACATTTTTTGGTGTTACTGTTCCTTTAACTCACATTAAAGCATATGATTTTTACAAATTAAACCTAAATAGTTTTCTGGAAGGCGTGATTTAGCGCAGTGTCTTTTAAGCATTTTAGGTTAAAGCCCCCACTTTGAGGGCCAATATGTGGTCAGCCCCCCATGCCTCATAACAAGAGATATATACTGTATATCTATATATATATATATCTATATCTATATATATATATATATATATATATAAAAGCATTATTGATTCAGTAATTTGGATATTGATGCTGTAATACCAACCAGAAAAGCACCCCCAAATTTCAGTCTAACTTGGCCTTTCAGGAGTATCTAGAACTAAACAAACATTCTCTTGATGGCCTTCAGGCTGGGTCTCATCTCTACTGTTTGTCCCCCACTGTGTGACTGAGATAAATGTCCTGTGTAGCTTGGGAAGCAAAAGACAAGCCCTGAGTGTTTCATACAGTAAACTGGCAACTCTTAGCTGCTGAACTGGAATTAGAATTTTGAACAAGATGTCCCCTATAAAAAAAGGCTAGTTCCCCCCACAGTGGAAGAGTCCCCCCCCCCAGCACAACATAGTGCCACTGTCTTTGCAATATGACAATACAACACCCCCTCCCAACTGATTGTTACCTTGGAAAGTGACTTTATCAGGCCCTGGATCAGGTCTAACAGATATAGTGGGTCCCACCGCTGGAAGTCCATTGATATCTTTAATAGGACCCTGAGGCTTCTGCTGGGTCATGCCACCCCAAACAAGAAGAAAGAGGTGCAGAACGGTGAGCGGGAGGCGCCTTTGAAGCATCTTCATGATGCCCCCCTATATCCCGGACTGTCCGACTGGAGGAAGAGTGAGGGATCCAAGGAGAATCAGCCGAACCCTGCGCTACTGAGAAGAGAGAGCCCTGAGACAAGTTGCAGGGAGGGAGGGGTATAGCGAGGGGATCGGACAGTGAGAGGGAGGGAAGCTGGAGGCAGGACTCTATTAGGCAGGGACTCGGGTGGGCTGCCTTGAACGTGCTGCTGAGTCTGACATTAGGCATTATTCAAAGGCAGGAGGGGGTGCATAACGGTATATATCATACATAGGGCACTTAACTATAGTGAGGGCTGGAGAGGTACTTATTCTGTACTCCTCCTGAGACTGGGGACAAGTCTATGTACGTCTGCTAATGGTGGATACAGTTTGATTTGGAATCTAGGGTTATATTTCTGTTTCTCAAAAAATAAATAAGCCTGGCAGTTTCCATTCACATACTCAAATGCAGAGTTTAGTCAGCTGTAAGAAGCTTTGTATATAATACACTCAGATAAGTGAAGGTTCCAAAAGTTTTTCTTTCAGAGAGGTGTGTGTATATAGTGTGGAAGCCGCAATCCCTTAGAGCTGGGTGCCTAGAATCAAAAAAGTTTAATACATACAATGAAGGTGGCACTGCAAATGTCTGTATTTCTCAAAGTGCTTTATTCCATAAAAAACAACGTTTCTGCGCCTGCTTGTGGTTGATTAATTCTATGTATATTATTAGGGCCACCATTAGAAATCACGGGCCCGTACAACAAAATTTTCAGGGCCCCAAATTTTTTTTTAAAAGAAAAAACATTGGTGCCAGCCCCCCCCCTTACAAGTAAAAAAAATTGGGGCTCCAAAATTTTTTTTTTTAAAAAAAAAACAGTGGTGGCAGAGGCCTATAGAATATTAAAATAATACATTGGTGGCCAGGGGATTAAAAAAACAAAAAAACCACATTAGTGTTCAGTAGAATTGAGCTTGTGGCTTCAGGACTTCAACTTCACCTCCTTTCGTGAATTCGGGTATTTTCACCACTTCAGGACTTCAATTTCATCTGTTTTCGTGACTTCGGGTCTTTTTGCGCTTCGGGAGTTCGGCTTTGGCTGTTTTCATGGCTTTGGGTCCTTCCCTGTCCATAAGGATCCACCACACTATGTTTTGCTTATTGATGCAGGGGAGCTGCTGGCACCTCTAAAGGTGGCAATAGCTCCAGGGTTCCCATAGAGGCCTCATTCAGTCACCACAGTGTACTTGAGTGCAAACAATCAGTACACATGTTATGTTAATGCTGAGTGCTGGAAGTGACAGTGATTGGACTGACACAATTTTCAGTATAATTGCATCCAAATGAAATTGAAGTGTAAGCTCAACTGCACCTATATTGTGGTGCAGCTCCCTCTGGTCACCGCAGTTTTGCTGAAATTATGGGAAAAACTCTTCATTGTGGATAAAAAAATGAATATTATGTCTGCAATTGCACTTTGCACACTGCACTTGTGGATTGTAAATAATCCTTTATTGATATTGATTTCAACTAAATATAAGAATTTTGTCTGCCCATGTGATGCCCAAAACATCCCAAAAACAACTTTATTACCATTCACAAACAGATACAGATTTTAAATAGCCAACATTAAATTGCCAACAAAGCATTTTGACATCATTAGGAAGGAACAGCAATGTATCACTTATTCAAGTTATTCAGTCCAGGAAGCCTTTTGTAGTTATGTATTTATTCATTCTAACTGCTATGGCAAGAGAGGAAGCCTTTTCTAGACTGTAAAGAAACACCGCCCTCTAGTGGATAGTTCTCATCACAAAGTCATAAATCTAGAAATGTGTACTTTCAAGTGCATTGTCACTTTAAGTAATTTTCATTATTATTTGAAGTTGTTTTTTACTACACCAACATTTTCTGACATTTTAAAAAAGGAAGAATACATACAATGCTGCAAGTAGGAGTGGATAAAATCAGGTAAGTTGAGCTAGGCAACCTACCTGCACTTCAGCACTCAAAAAACCACTGTACCTATAAAGTGGTGTGTAGAGACTGAAACAGCTGAATCATCAATAGTTGTCTGTACCCACCATGGATTACGCATGCCTAGTAAATAATATACAGAATATGTTTTACCCTGCCTATTAGCAATAGCTGATGTCTGTTTGGCTTTGGGCTGTACTTGTTCCTACGTTGTAGACTGGCTACAATCTTTCAATGGGAATACAGTGGTTACACTTAAAATCGGTATTCCAATTATTGCACAAAGGCAAAAATAAATACTGTATATAGACTTGTCTGAGCCTGTCTGAGCCTGTCTGATTTGTTTGTCTGGGAAAGGTCAGGTTGTAACAAATACCTCATCCTCTGGATATAGATATAGTGCTAAATATGTAGAGTACCATAAGTACATCTATCTATCTATCTATCTATCTATCTATCTATCTATCTATCTATCTATCTATCTATCTATCTATCTATCTATCTATCTATCTATCTATCATCTATCTATCATCTATCATCTATCTATCTATATGGGTTAAGTAAGCTACATGACTAGTAAGTATTTAGTTTATTTAGTGTGTGGGCAGAATGCAATTCTGGGACACGGTGCTCTTACACCTAATGGTGCTACAAGGACAGCATGCCAACCTTCTCCCAATGCTCAGTGCTCTCCATCATATTTCTCTCATCCTACTAGTCTAATGCAATAAAAGGCACCATGATTGCCCTGGTCTAGTAACCCAGAGCAACTAATCAGAGCTGTGTTTCCAAACAGTTGATAGTAAATGCTACACACTAATTGGTCTAGTAGATGCTACAGGTTACTAGATGTGCTGCACACTTTGCAACTTTTATCACAATATATGGAGCTGGCAGCCAGCAAAAAACAAGGGATCTCAAATAACTCTATCTATCTCTAACAATGCCACAGTTGCAAGTGCTAGAGATGTGAGGGGTACAAAAATTGCATTTGAGGTATAGCTTCATTCTGCACCTCAAAGCAATGCAGAGCATAGTGATGGTGGGCTCGATGTAGCCACGGTAAGGAAGGGGTTGCTTTGCATGTTTTGCCCGCCAGTAATCCCTAATGTGAGTCTGAATTTACAGGAAAATTAGAGGACACCTACATGCCTCCCCTTGACCATTAACAAATGAGCCCTACCAGTTAGAAAGTAAAATAAAGTCAGGGCTGGGTTCTAGTAATGTCTACTGATCATCATCATTTATTTATATAGCGCTGTCAAGATACGCAGTCCTTTTGTCACTCCCATACAGTTACCTGCTCTTTCCAGCTTTTATCCCATTCTAGTCAGTCTGGCCTGTTCAGTATTCAAACATGCATTATGGGAATTCTGTTTGCTTTAGTAGGATGATAATAGCAACTGTAAAACTACAAAACCACAGGCACAGTTTAGGAATTGACTGCTATATAGTGTTTCTTAGGACTTCTCAGCAAACTTATTTTTATGTTCTGATTGATGATTGTATGGTGCTGGGATTATCTGTTTGCACACATCCCAGAAGTCTCTCCCAGAAATCTACTGTTTCATCAATACTGAATATTTAGCACATGATGGGACCCCCTACTCATGAACTTCAGTATCACACCATGTCAGGGCCGCCATTAGAAATCACGGGGCCACGTACAACAAACATTTTTCGAGGCCCCACCCACACTAGCGCCCAAGCCCCACCCCAGATTCTGCCCTCTCCACCCAAGCCCCACTCCATCCCGCCACAAAGACTACACAGACATCAGCGCTAAAAAAGTAACCCCCCCCACACAAGTTATAAAAAGCTATTGATGGTCAGGGCCCCCTTATAAGTTAAAAAAAAAAACATTGGTGCCACAGCCTCCCTTACAAGTAAAAAAAAATTGGGGCTCCAAAAAATATTTTTTTAAGAAAACATTGGTGCCAGGGCCCCCCTTATTGCGGGCAGGGCCCCCTTTACAAGTAAAAAAAAATTGGGGCCCCAAATAGCTTCGGCTATTTTTGTGACTTCGGGTCTTTTCGCCGATTTGGGACTTCGGCTGTTTCCGTGGCTTCGGCTGTTCTCAAGGGGGGCCCGGCTCTTTTCAAAATTGCTGCATGTTTACAGATCTACAGATTGTTAGTAAATATTTCCATTCTGTATGTAATCCCTTGGGAAAGACAGATGGAACAAATGAATACTCCTCTGCACCTCACATTCTTACTTTGAAGAACTGCTGAAATAACTCCAAGAAAGGGCTTCTGACACAAGCAGAGTCTGCAGTCAATCCCTTCCCATATATGGCTCTTCTTCCACATCTGGAAATGATCACACACATATGCTTATACAGCTTCACAGCTGTGCCAAATCTCATTTGTGTCCCATGGAAAAATAGGCATAGCCACAGTGCCATCTGGAGGTGAAAGTGATAACTTCATCCAGACAGTACCAGACCCCAAGACAAAGTATCGAACATCAACACACTCTATCTATTGTTAGAGCTCTGGCATCCCCATACCTTCTTTTTCTACCTAAAAAACTTGTATCTCAGTCCCCAATACTCCCACGCATCCAACTGTAAGCTTTGGCAGAACATTCATATCCAATTCCATTCAAACTCCAGTAACGCCACCCTCTTAGCCCTCACCTTAGCCAATTTGTATCATTAAAGGGGCACTATCATGCCTGAAAAATACCTGTAATATTTAGTAAAGTAGAGTAGTTATAGTTTGTTTATATTGTATTCACTTTGTGCTAACATGGGGAAGTGTAATCCAGCTATTAGGTATCCTAACTTCCTTTCAGAAAGCAGCAATTCTGTCATGCTTTATGGTTGAGATTATGACTAATATACAATAGAAATTTAAAAAAGGGATATTTTGTCATGATAATAACTTACCCTCTGCACTTTTACTGCATGTGAAGATATACACTTTACAGTTGCCTGTTGGGTAGCTGCTTGCCCAGGTCTGCTATATACATACTATAGGTTCATGGTAGTTTAGCTATGTCTGTGGACAATGGTCACATCCAGTATCTTAAATAACGCCCCCGCAGGACTGCACCGCAGGGGGCCCTGGTCCTGTGGGGCTCCTGCCATTGAGACATTGTTTAAACACATCTTTCTGACCTTCACATTCAGGCCAGGATAAATCAAAGATGGCTGTATAGGGAACCTGTATAATGCACAGCCATCTTTGATGTTTTCTATGAAGTTTCAACGAGGAGGAAGAACACATGCACAGTTGGGCTTGGGAAAGAAAAAAAGTGTGGTATTCAGCTTGGTGAGTTAATGCTTTCAATTTATTAGTGCAGTGCCCAGAGGCCATTTCTGCAGTCATTTTATTGACAAGTCTGGAGTTAATGGAGTGATCATTGGCCATATTTGTAGTAGTCTTACTGGCAAGTCTGGGGATTTTTTTGTTAGTTTTGCGAGGTATTCATTAGTTCTCCAAGGGGGGGCATGTTTGTCTGCAGGGGGGCCCCCCAAACTCTAGTTATGCCACTGGTCACATATTTCAGTATTTTCTATAGATTGTAGAATAAAATGGGTTAAAATAAGCCTCATGCTTCAGTTCATCACATCTGCTAACGATATATCTCTAATGGGACACATTTGGCTAATGTTTCTATATAAAAAAACCGGGGGACAGATTAAAGCTCTAAGGAGGAAGGGGGAGAGCAGGAAAAAAGCAAGAAGGGAGTGTTAAGGGACAAAGGGATTTGGTCCAAAATCTTCAAATATTGGGAGGGGAAGAAGAGGGATGCAGCATCTGGTTTCCAGCAGCTTGGGGAAGATCACATGTAAGTCAGAAAGGAACTGGGATAGGAGTCTAAGTTTGGCAGTTTGGCAAGAGACAGACAAAGCAAAATGGTCAGTTATAGAAAAAAATTGTTGCAGTGCGGGGGCAGCAGTGGGAGTTAAGTAGCCACAGGGCAACATCCATATCCATAATGTCTCTGCTGGTCGCCAAAAAGAAACATGGGGAACAGGATTAGTGTTCTATGATTAAAGGAACGAACAATAACAACAATAGAATGTTAATGCGCCAAGTATTAGCAGGCGGATTCTGTCTGTACATTCCATGATCACACTGCGGTTAGTGTCAGTTCCAGAACTGAATATTACTGAGCTAATGGTTCCTGATCAGCAGCTAATGAATTATGGGGAATTGGCTGCCATCACTTTCTAACATCTGTTTGTATCATGTGTGTCCCAGATGGATACATGTTTGTATTGACCCAATTTCCCATGTATTAGAGTAGATAAATACAGAATGCACCAGTATGGCAAAGTTCCAAATAATGCTTATAAACCATTAGGGCTTATTTATACTACCATGGATACTACAGAATAGTAAATGCAGTTATAATTATCAGTAGGGTTGTTAAAGTTATCCGGTGAGCTTAGAGTCATACCTGGGCCAACTGTCTTGAAGTGGGGCAAATAGCTGCCCAGCTGGGTCCATATGTGGACTAGTAAACTACTGAATGGCTGAGCCAACTTAAAGGAGAACTAAACCCTAATAATGAATATGGCTAAAAATGCCATATTTTATATACTGAGCTTATTGCACCAGCCTAAAGTTTCAGCTTCTCAATAGCAGCAATGATCCAGGACTTCAAACTTGTCACAGGGGGTCACCATCTTGGAAATTGTCTGCAACATGCTCAGTGGGCTCTGAGCAGCTTTTGAGAAGCTAAAATTAAGGGTCATCGCAAATTTACAAGCAGACAATTAGGGTTGTCTGTATAAGCTGATGATACAGGGCTGATTATTCAATTCTGATGCTAATTGTGCTGGTTTTTGACCTGTCATGTACCAACAATCAGAATCATTTACTAAATGGCCTTATATTGTGGCTTTTATATTCTATATGTTCAGTTTATTTTGAATCAGCCCCTAAGCTCATGTAAGTGACAGAAGCACAGAGCATGTGCAATGAATCAGCAGAAAAGAAGATGGGGAGCTACTGGGGCATCTTTGGAGACACAGATCTTTACTGCTAAAGGGCTGTGGTTGCCTTGGACCGGTACAGAAGCCCAAAACATAATGTACAACATTTCTAGCTACTTCGTTTGTCACGCTTTACTTCTCCTTTAAAGGAACAGTTCAGTGTGAAAATAAAAACTGTTTAAATAGATAGACTGTGCAAAATAAAAAATGTTTCTGATATAGTTAGTTAGCCAAAAATGTAATACATAAAGGCTGGAGTGACTGGATGCGTAACATAATAGCCAGAACACTACTTCCTGCTTTTCAGCTCTCTAACTCTGAGTTAGTCAGCGACTTGAAGGGGGGCCACATGGGACATAACTGTTCAGTGAGTTTGCAATGGATCCTCAGCATTCAGTTCAGATTCAAAAGCAACAGTTCCATGTACCCCCCCCCTCGAATCACTGATTGGTTACTGCCTGGTAACCAATCAGTAGTAACAAGAGAGCTGAAAAGCAGGAAGTAGTGTTCTGGCTATTATGTTACACACCCAGGCTTTATACATAACATTTTTGGTTAACTAACTATTTTAGAAACATTTTTTATTTTGCACAGTCTATCTATTTGCCCAGTTTTAATTTTTACGCTAAACTAAATTATAAGAGAAAGTTACAGTAAAGATTTCATTACTCAGAGCTTTGAGAGTACAGTGATTGCTTCTATTACTCTCTAATACTCTGTATTGCCAAAATGTTTTTGCCCATTTGGGTGCAGAACTACAGGTTTCTTGGTGTATTTGTCAATTTACATAACATTTGTCATTTACATTACATCTTTGGCGGTTTGAATGTCATCTGGTTTTGACTAATGACCTGTTCTCTGACACAGACTGTACTTTCCTCAAATTCAGCCTGTGGCTTTGATAGCTAGTGCTTTCTGTTGCATAGAGATTCCCTAGGATCCAGGGTTGGACTGGCCCACCTGGAAGCCAGAAAAAATCCTGGTGGCCCCCAAAGATTGGCTGCTGCTGTGTTGGGCCTGAACTGATCACCAACTGCTATTCTGGGCCCAGCAGATTATCCACTGCTGTGATAGGCCCTGAAGACCACATGTCATCCTGCTGTGTCCTGCTGACAGACTGCCTTCCAGTCTGCCACCATACCTTTTCTCACCTGCTACTGTTTGGTTGGCCCCTGGGGTGAAGTCCTCTGGTTGGCCCCAGGTACCCCAGTCTCCCTTAAGAATGCCTCCCTGGTTGACAAAGCCTTATACCAGAAGTTACTATTTTGGTAGCCTATCAAGGTAAAAAATATTGCAAGTAGGAAAAGGTTCTTGAAAAATCAACAATAATAGTTACCAGTGGCACACGTTACAAAATACTCATTAAAATGCCACATTACCTGTTTTGCTCACAGCCTTGTGGAGAACCATAGGGTTCCAATTTTTCCCCTAGAAATGGATAAAGAAGGCAAACCTAACTTCGGCATTCCATCTGCAATTCAGCTGAAACAGGCAGCAGATTTAAAATCCTTCCTGGCCTTAACATAGCAATTTGATAAGGTAAGCGGCTATAGAGTCTCTGTGAAAAATGCAGCTGCTCCCGATGGAATTTACAGAAATCTGTTCTCTTCGTTTTATATCAGGAGTTTTAAATCAAAATAATTGATGAGTTTGATGTATGGATAATGGTTTCCCAGCAACTGGATGATGTGTTTTGACATCTGTTTGCAACCAAAAATTGTTTGCATTATTTTGCATTGGTCCAATGACCAAAGAATTTTCCAGCAGCCCTTCATTCTTTTAGATAGCTTTAAAGGGAGACTAACACAGAAATATTTGTTGGTCTGGTATGAAAGGATTTGTTTCAGCTTTATATTTATGATGGTGAGAGAGGCATATTTATAAAAATAAAGCTGTCTGTAACCTTGGCATGTACAATAAGTAGTCTTTATTTTTTTCTTATAGGCATCCAAGAACCAGCACCTAGGATGGCAGCTTTAGGGGGGGGGGTGGCCATGGGTACTCTATACTGTAGCTACTGGACTGTTCCATGTGCAGTAGTGACCTCTACCCACAACTGACAAACCATGCACTTTGAAAACTCCAGGCACTGTCTGGATTATAGATTACTGTTTGAAGCAGACTGTATGCCAGGCAAGACACAATATGTTCCTGGCACTATTCCCCCATAGTAGGACTATGTCTTGCTGCTTTATGATTTACAGGAAGTATATAACTGTTAGCAAGAATGTATAATGCCATTTTCCCCTATTAATTATTTGTTTTTGTTTTCAAAGCAATTCTTTCTGTTCTGTCACCTGCATTTTTTTCTAGTTGATCTGCAAAAAAATCATAAACTATCTTTGTAAGGTTGCAAGTTTTTATGTAAGGCACATACAGTAGGTATAAGTAGCCTTTGGTTGCATAACTACTAGTGGTGCACCCCCAAAACCAGCACAACCCTTGGGGCCTGAAGGATATTCAATGGCGTCTCATTGTGGGCAAAACTGCAGAGAAGTCCGAAGGGGATTGGGTGTGCTTCCAGAGGGAAGAGAGCCCAGGTGCACATCCTGCACACTGGCCGATTCCACAGTAGTCATGCTCCTGCTCCAGCAGTTTACCTTTAGCACAAGAAGAGCCTGGCTCAGGACTAACCCCTGCTTAGAATCCCTAAACATCCATCCTTCCACTAGCCCCACTAAGGGCCAGTCTTGAACCTCCAAAATAAACATGAAGGTTAATTGGCATCTGATAAATTTGACCCTACATTGTGTGTGTGATAGGGGCCTTACATTTTAATGGGGGCAGGGACTGAAGTGAATGATGTACAGTATAATCTCTGTACAATGTTGCATAAATGTGATTTCTACCATTCCAACTTAGCACCCACAAACTAAAACCGACCCTTCTGAGGTGAATGATGTATAATTTCTGTAAAGCGTGGCATAATTGTGCTTCCTCTCATAACTGTTAACCCCAGCCCCCTGACTGTATTGTGTGTGATTGTTATAGGGACATTAGACTGTAGTCTCCACTGGAGACAGGACTGATGTGAATGATATATCATTTCTGTAAAGTGCTGCATAAATGTGATTCCTCTCATTACAGCCCCCTCAAAAAGTTAAATCCGGCCCTACTGTAATCTCCATCTCCATAATTATACAACTGTTTGTGATCATTCCATGAATGACAAGGTGGGGATGCAGAATCTATTGATCCAGAGTCCTTCGTTTTCTATTTGCCCCAATGCATTTGATATTTTTTATGTTGTTATTGTAACTAACAATATAGTAGCATGCTCTATTGTTACCAACTTTTCATTTGGTATTCATTTTTGGTCTTCGTTGTTTTAAAATGATTTGCCCCAAACAAAAATGTTCTATAAGGCTACAATTTTATTGTTATCGCTATTATTTATAACTTATCTTTCTGTTCAGGCCCTCTTCTATTTATTTTTGTCTCACGTTGGTAATGCTGCCTGGTGGCTAATGTAAACTGGACCCTAGTAACCATATAGCTTCTGAAATTCTAAACTGGAGAGCTGCTGAACAAAAAATCTAATATTTCATACCACAAAACATAAAAAGGCCATTTGCAGACTTTACCAGAATATTTCCGTCACATTTCATAATAAATGTTTATTTAAAGGTGAATTACCGCTTTAATGCAATGATATAATTGTGTGTAACTGTTCATTAACACTTAGGTTTGCAGCTGCCCAATCATAAATAATAGATATGTGCAACGTTATTAACAAGGCATGTGATGATGTTACCATTTGTTTAGTAGCACAATTCATTATTTTTGCAATATGGTGGTGTAAATTCTTGTGTGTTAATTCACTAATTAATTTCACTAAGACACATTCCTAAGTGAGAATAATGACAGCTGTACCCTACTGCGTACTTCTGCATACTGGAAAGTTCCCAGGCTCAGTGAGTTTTATTACAAATCCCATGCTATAATTGTAATACACACAGAAGGATGTTTATGTTTATAAAACATTTTGCTAGCTGGAAAACATTTATGTGATGAATGAGCAATATTTGGGACAGTGTGATATTAATTACAAATACAGAAAGGATGACAGTGACTTGCAGTAGTAAAGGGAAATCTGTGTTGGAAAACAGTGGCCCTCCTGGTCAGCCATCCATTTGGCCTTGGTCTTTCTATTTTTGAATGAAAACAAAGAGAGGGAATGATAGAATGTAAAAGTTTCCATCATACAGTATACCCCCATACAGTATACCCACCTTAGGTGGATGATATCAGGCTTTAATCAGATCGTTGGCCCAAGGGAAAAACAACTCATTACAATGGATGGTATTGAAACCGTTGGTGCAATGACTGCCTCAACTAACCAATGCGATCCTACAGGAAAAGATGCCCGATTGACATCTGGACAATTTTTGGTGAGATATCAGTCTGGTGGGTCCAATGGAGGTCCCCAAACAAAAGCAGATAAAATGCCGAATTGCTGAAATGCTGAATCTGCTCATATGTACCTTACGAGACTATAATAGGGTAATAAAGAAAGTGAGTGAAGAGAGGATGAAAAATAATTTGAAGAGTAGGACGGTATCTGGTTGTTTCCAAACAATCCAGTACAACTCTCACTGTGCTACTCTGGAAAGAACCTGAGGTCAGTTGTGACTTGGCTTACTGGCCTCTACTTTGGTGTCATTTTTTACATTTCAGAAACTTAGATTAAGTTAAAGTGCTTACTATAAGATTCTAAATATTAGATGACAAACAGCTGATATAACATATGTTGTTTTGGATGTAACAATAAATGTTTCCTTTTTTGGGATGGGGGAAAATAGGAAAAAAGGAAAATAAATGTTTCCTTTTTTGACTAATGCCAAAAAGCTGCCCAGAACTTTAAGGTAGTTGTCTGAGTACCAGGCTTTGGAGTCTTTTTATTTGTGCCTCATATGAAGGAATTATGTCAGAGCTTTACTGAAAAGGGCAAGTTAACCATATGATGACATCAGAATTCAAATGGCTTTTTCAAGATTCATTTACTTGAATATAAAATCCTTTTTTTTTAAAGGAAAAAAAACATTAACCAATGTTCGATCTTCACACTGTAGAACCACCTTGTACCACCTTGTGCAGCACTAACAACTTTTTAACCACGTTTTTTTTCTGGTAAGTAGGGATGGGTGAATTTGACCCGTTTCATTTCGCCAAAAATTTGAGTCGGGAAATGTCGCCAACGCCCATTTAAGTCTATGGGCATCAAAAAAAGTTTGTTGCACAACACCATACAAGTCTACGGGCGTCATTTTTTCGGCAAAACAAAGCGAAAAAATTTGCCCATCCCTATTGGTAAGGTTTTGTCAATATTGTACATTTTTTGGCAGTACTGTCACAGATTCTTAATTGGTTTGAGATCAAGACTGGTCCATTATGGGTGTCAGCTATTCTGTTCTTGACCCATTCCAAGGTTTTTGTGGTCTTGTGTTTGGGATGATTGTGAAATTCAAACTTTTCCTAAACAAACCAAAAATTCCTTTTCAGATTATAAATAAGTCCACTTCTGCTTTTTGGAAAACTTCAGCCATATTAAAATCTCTGTCTAATGCTCTGTGTCTAACTAAACCAGCTCAAAGGTGTACAGTAGGGAGATGTTGTACCTTTAGTAACAATGGGATAATAGCTTCTGGGAAGTAACTGTGGCTGTGGGATAGCAGGTATAGTAGGAAGAGATGGTGCCTAAAGTCCAGTCCAACTTTATATAAATACAGTACATAAAGTAAATAAAGGGTCCTCACACAGTAATTTTTGGCTCAGAGTCTGCTACCATCGGAGATAATAACCCTAGCTTGATATGAAATGCATACACAAATCACTCTTCAGATTAATTCACCAACTCTCCAAAAGGCTCAGAATCATTTCATAGGTCAGATTGGAAATATAACCCTACAGTGTTCCAGGGTATGTTGTAATGACTGTATTAGTAATCCATCCTTATACAGGGCTACCGCTGGGCATCACTAATGTGCCTGTCCGGGTATGTAAAGAATCCACTGTAAATGACCAATTATCTGAGTTACCTTCAAGGTAATAAAAGCTGTATGTTCTTTTTAGATAAAGAAAATATGTCAGCACAGAACAAAAATACTTTGAGAAAAAAGTTAATTTCCCCATAGATGAGAGGAAGTGCAGTTTCCTGGATCCACAGAGAAGGATTTTAGGATAATTGGCTGACTGATTCCAACATCTGCATGCTACAAATCAGTCCCAGATAGAGAAGTGTTATTTTGTACTGGTCAGATTTCCAAAGAATTCCCTCATCAGCCTTGGGCTCAAGTTAATTTGCATTTAAATAGTGATGCCTTAAAGGGGAAATTGCATCATGTATCAGATAGCACATTTTTCCTTCATACTTGAGCTTCACTATCTATGAAAAAAATGTGTATGAGCAGGACTGTACTTATAACCAGGGTCGGACACCAGAAAAAAGCCCTGCTGGCCCAGACCCAATCCCTGTGCATAGCTTATTGCGGCTTCTGACCTAGTCCCCCCGCGTGCGAGATAAAAGAAGGAGGTAGGCTTGTGGGTGACGGAGGGGGGTTGTGGCTGGGGTGTGGGGCCGGGGGGGTTATGGCCCCTGAACCTAAATTGTAACAATTTCCATTAGAGAAAACAAGAAAATGTAGGCATTGCCCTAATCCAACCCAGTCATGCCCACTTGTACCCAGTCACAATGCAGATATGTTAAAACCCAACCAACCACTTTCTGCTATACCCTGCCAATTTTGGGTACACAAATTGAAACTGTTTTGTGTAAATTATACAAGAATGCATATCTCCCGACCTTTAAAATCTCAACTGAAGGACCAGGCCCCATTTTGCTCTGACCATGCCTTTTGCCTTTTTTATGCCCAGACACACCGTATTATTATTAAGTTGACGGGCACCTTCTGTCTGCTCATGTCAATAAAATCACTAAATCATATCAGCAGGACAAAACAGTAACATGCAGGGTCGGACTGTTGGGTGCAGGGCCCACCAGGGCTGCCACCAAAGGGGCCCCCATAACCCCAAGGGACCCCTGCCATGCCCCCACACCCCCCTACATTTGCTTTTGAATATACCATAGTATGCTACTTTTACTAAGGTGTGCATTGGGCTTGTTTTAGAAGTTGTTATTGTTACTATACCCAATTAGAACTTTACGGCTTTTATTACATTAATCCCCAAGAGTATTAATTTGGCCTATAGAAAACTAGAATTTCTAGAAGTTGTATTCTGTATTGTTTTGGAAAACGGCAGTACCTTTGCACCCACAATAATGACAAATGTATATGTTTCTAATACAAAATATGATATAGTAACCAACAGCAACCAATCAGCTAATAGCAAACTCTCATTGCCTTTTATTATATTACACAGGTTGTCAGTGACAATTATGGCTAATTGTGGCAAAAACACTAACATGCCATAACATTTGTATGTGGATTTTCTCCTCTAAAGTTTATGTTAGCACACAAAAGAAGGCCCATTTTTTATATGTACATACAGTAACACACCTGGCAGACAATGTCCCTATATAAAGGGGTCTAACAATAATGGAAAATGTCCAAGAAGCAGGGCTGCTATCAGAGGAATACAGGGGGTGCCCCAATCATGGGTCCTGTGGCAGAACAGCACCCAAGAAACATGAAGGTCTAATTCATGGCTCACAAAAGGGAAAGGGTTTGGGCATTTGGGGGATTATTTTCGGAATAATGGGCATTTTGGGGAAGATCAGACTTGTTGCCAGAAGAGCAATTTGGTTAGAGTTTGTTCAGAGGCCTAGGCACATGGACTGGACCCTGGCTGGAGTGGACCATTCTTAGTAGTATGGGGCCCAAGGATTTGTGATGCTGGCTCTGCCCACTATGGGATATTAGTCATTTATCGAAGTTCTAAGTGTATCTAGGGCCAAAATAAGATTCCCTCGCACTATTTTTCTTCAAGCTGGCTTTCAGGTGTATCAATGAGAGTGAATAGGCATTTCCACCAGATCTCAAAACAAGTAGCCTTCAAACTAAGCTATACCTGCAACTGCTCAAAGCCCAGCAGAGTGGAAGAGGCAGTAGCCAGGGCCTAGTAACAGTTCCATTGGCATTGACAGCTATCATCAAGAATCATGGGGCTCCATACTACTAAGTTAGAAGGGCTTTCATCACAGTGAGCCACACACAATTATTATTACTGTTGTTCACCTGGGCCCTCCCTGAAGGGCCTATCAACAAGTAGAATGGTACCTCTATAAAAAAATAGCCCAAATATACACCTGGTGGCATTAAATGTTTTTGGAGGGTCCCAATGCAAGGGATGCAGGGACTGTCTGGACCATACATCTCCTGATTCCATACAAACACAAAGAACCAGAGAGCTTTTGGTCATGCAATGCATTGTCTGCTCAGTCACTGTATGAAGCCTTCAATACAGCATATGGCTACAAACAATATTATACATTTCTGCTGTTTTCATTTGAGAGGATTAAAAATCATTCTGCAGTTCAGCGTGAAAATGTTCTAGTTAAAGTACTTCCCTGTCATGGGCCCCTTACACCACTACAGGAGAAGGTGCAGATGTTACTGGCAAATTGCTCTAATTTACATGATGTGATGTTTCTAACATCCTGATTCTGACATAACAAACACAAATCATCTGCTAAGAATGAAATAGGGCAGCTGACTTACTGGACCTTTCAAAATGCTCTGCCTGTTCCATATTGGAGAAGAGTTTGTCCATGCGTGAACATTCTCCCAAAGACAAAATCTAATGTTCACTATGTCCCGTTAATCCCAATAAGCCAATCAAAACGATACATTCTTGCGGCCATTTCACTAAGGTGACACTAATTATGGACTAAACTTCCTATCAAATTGCCTACTTTATAACTATTCTTACTAATAACCAACCATCTGGCATGTATTCTGCTATGACAATATAGACTGATATGAGTACAGATTTAAAAATGAGTATGCATCAAGCAATTAACATCTACCTAGGATGGTGGTTTAGGGCCAGTGGTGGAACTATGGGGGGTGTAATCAGGCCTGTACCCCCTCAGTGTATAGTTACGTTACTGTTTAGGGTCCCTAGGCAATGAAGGTAGGCTGGGGCCCAAAGCTAAAAAATAAAAAGTACATTTGTCTACATGTGAATGCTGTGGGACCACTGCTAGCAGCAACATAACCTGCAATGTAGTGTTGTAGTGTGCCATGTTCCAAAAAGACCAAATATTGTATGAACCGATGAGCTGCTGACTTGTCTGGTAAAACATTTCTGAGATGCCAACCAATATCAGCCTGTGACCAGTTTAATCAACTACAAGTTGGCAAATAATAGAAAAGATCTGACTGATATGATTTACTGGACTGGTAGAGTTTAGTGGTTATGCTGGCTATTATGGGTGGTCTACCCTGGAGGGATCCCCACAGCAGCATGCCGTTATATTTGTATGTATGGTATGCTTCTCCTGGCAGATGTTCTTACAACTGTTCTAATGACTAAAGATGGCCATAGGCGTTAAAATTTTTCTCTCCCTAACGACTGATTTTAATGCGATCCGACAAATCAGTCAAATTATCGTGAGGTTAGTGGGCACCGAATGATCGAACGATTTTTCATCCGACATTGGTCAGAAAATTGATCGGCCAGATTTTCGACATTCCAAGTGAAATGTATCCATTGTCCAATTGTTTGCAGGGCCAAGTAGGCAGCTACCCTCTACCCTCAGTTTTCCTGGCTTAAACCAGATGATATTGCTTGAAATAGTCTTTTTTGTTGATGGACAAATCGCACATTTAAACAATCTTTTCAGGATAAGCTTGGTCCTGTGATAATGAAAAGATCTTTCAAAAATCTATATCCACCTTAAGTCAGTGACCCATACAATGGCACGTTAATGCCTGAATGCATTTTCACATAAGGGGGTATATTGTCAGAGCAACACATTTTTGCTTAAAACGAGATGATCTCCTCATCACCTATGTTTCATCCTGTCCTGGAGAAAAAAATCACTTTCAAACTGACCTTCTTAAACTTAATGACTTAGTACAGCCTTTGGCTCCTGATCAGGCCTGACCATGCAGAGACCTTTATGCACATCCTCAACCTGCTTCCGTACATTTTATGTACATCTGGAGTGCAACCCTTAAATAAGCCCCACAGAGTCCTATTTAAACCATCAATTCTCAAATTTTGACAGATTTAATTTTAATTTGTAACAATAAGACCAGTGGCTTTTAATAGATGTTACTGGGCCCCACAGCAAATTAATTTTAGGGCTCCAAGCATATCCAGAGGTTGTCCTGTTCCACCAATAGATAATGAAATTGCTCATGATTTGGGCCTTTATCTCCTGTGCCCCCCTGCAACTGCTGGTCTGCTTCCTCTGTAGTCATGCCCCTGAATAAAACAGTACCATGTATTGATAACTAAGTAGTGGCATAACTGCCATGAGGGGAAAAGTCATCCATACTATTTTATATTTATCTCTTTTTAGTTGCTTAAGTCATGGTGCTCCACATTACAGATTTACCCTAATCCAATAAGGCAGGGACTTTGGCCTTTAACCCTTCTGCTTTTCTTTTTGCAAAATAAACAAGGTTAAAATAAGAAAAATAAAAGAAAAAATAGTTTGGATTATTGTTACAATCCCACTGTTTGAAAAGGATGACAAGAATTACACAGAGCGAAAGTTGTTGTGGCTGACAGACTAAAAGTAAAATATTTTTTGACTTGAACTGTTCCGTGGTAGTTATGTAGAAAAGGTGCATAAACACTACTGATCTTATGGCAAATAGTGGTTATTCTTTCATGTTAATGTCGATAAAGGCCAGATAATTTAGTTCATGGTGCAACACCAGTTAGCAGCTTAGCTTCATAAGAGACATATATGAAAACTAAAAAAAGAATGTATTACTAGGCCTAGACATCGGACACTTCTGGTAATTTACTGTTCCTCTGGGCGCAAATGCTAGAGTGCTATGGGATGCCAGAACTTGTCCCTTAGTGCTCATCTAACAAGCACTTGTGCCCTGGGGACATTGCACTCTGCTCCTCACACCATCCACCTCCTTCTGCTAAATAACTTCTGCGTCTAAATTAAGGGGCAGGTAGTGGACTCTACATGACTCCCTCACCAGCCCCTCGTGTTGCCTAATGAAGACAGTGCTCTATTTAAGGGGCTTGTCCCAAGTTAGCTTTGCTCTGAAACTGAGTGTAGAGTTCTGCAGCAATTTGTTTACAGCAGTGTGAAATCTACAACAAAAATGGCCAATTGTGACCTTTTTTTGCATTTTGCACACTGCATTCTGCGTTTCTACCATGTGAAGCAAACAAGAAAACTGACCCTCATACGAACAGCTTTCCGGTGGTATTTTAAGATAGAAGAGGGTTAACATTTCTATAAACACCAGAATAACATTTGGAACATACAGAGAATAATTCATGTGACTCCGTTGTCATGTTAAGTAAAAAAAATAAAAAAGTAATTCTATTTAATATTGTTATTCTATATCAGAGGCAATTATCAGTATTGTTTCTATTTTTGAAGGGGGCAAAGTTCCCCTTTTTATAAAGTGATTCTAAAAAAGTGTAGTACTTCATACTGCTAGATGAATCCGTCCCTGCTCCTCCTTTGAAGGTCTTGGCCAAAAGCTCGCCCACATTTATGAATCACCTGAAGCTTACGGTCTGTCTGAAGTCATTTCCCTGGTTTCACAAGGAATGTTCTGGGGGTCTGTGTAATTATAAACTTACCACTATTTTCCCTCATAGGTTTCCATTTGTGTTCATTGACATATATTTTTCCAGCTGGTGACTGAGCGGCGGTCTGGAAAGGTTTACACTTGACTTAAAGCAGAACAACTTCCCTTGGGAACTCCCAGTGTGGAGACTGACTCTACAATACTATGAAGAGCAGGAGGAAACTAGGAAGGACTGGAAAAGGTGCTTGTAGCTGGCACTTAAACATACTCACTTTGTATTTCTGTTTTAGGTGGCACATTTATTTTGTGCATCAGAATTTCTCGTACGTTCTACATTTTGACAACTGTGCCCTGTATTGTAAATGGTATTAAAGGGGTTTTACATCTTCCAAACACTTTTTTCAGTTCAGTTGTTTTCAGATTGTTCACCACAAATAAAGGCTTTGTTTTCCATTTATCTTTTTCAAAACTGAAGTTTAAAGTTTATGTTCCTGTCTCTGTTGTCTCAGTCTGGCAGCTCAGTGATCCAGAAGCATTCTGAACAGTTTGCTACATTTAGTTAAAGGACATGTAAAGGCAAAAAAAAAATCCCATTTTTAGTTTCTTTAATGAAAAAAAACCTATCTCCAATATACTTTAATTAAAAAATGTGTACCCTTTTTTTTAAGAAACCTGACTGTATGCAGTGAAATTCCCCTTCATTTACTGCTGTGGATAGGAATCGTTAGACTGTCCCTAACTGCTGAGCAGGGAAACAATCATACTTATGAACAGCAGGGGGAGCCCTCACCTTACTTCCCAGCTGTGCAGAACTTAAGCAGCTTTGTTTGTTTCCCTGTAGAGCAGTCGGCGACTGTGTACAGATTTGTATTGGATTTTATTTTTGCCTTTATATCCCCTTTACTGTTTCCAACTTCAGCTGCAGGGACAAAGATCATGGAGCCAGATTTAAACAGATTAACTTGGATTCTATTTGGATGATTATTTTGCTGCAGCCACAGAATCTGCAGATTTGGAGAAAGTTTGTATTATACAATACAAAAACTATAAAATCCACATTAGATTACATAACAGACAACACAGGACCCAGGGCAGTCTGCCTATTCTGATTATTAATCAGTCTTGCTGTATCTGCTTCGGTCAGATATTATTTGACTTGTGCTGTTTTGATACTTTATGATGATCCCTAAGCAGCCAAGACCACACTGAGCATATGCACAGTCTTGGTCTTGCAAAGATGTTTAACAAAGTGACAAGATGATGACCCCCTGTGGCCAACTTTGAAAGCATAAATCATTTCTTAGATTAGGCTTCTGGTGCAGTAAGTTTGTGTTTATGTTTAGTATACAAAATACAGCATTTCTAGCCTTATTCTATTTTAGACTACTTCCACTTTAATACATTTCTCAGCAGCATCTTTGGAATATTAGCAACTATTGTATCAATTCTAACAGCTATCTTTAATGAAACTCAGGGATTCTGCTCAGCAGTGACAGAGATAAAGAATGTATCAACTAAATGTATCAATTTAGAACAGTTACAGAGTTGGTGACCCCCCCTCCCCGCCAGAGCTGCTTTATAAGGTGAAAAATGAAAATGTACACTTCAATATTAGTAAAACATTCACAAATAGAAAGTGATTGCAAATAAGTCTTTCTTTCTGTCTGAAAACAACTAAACTGTAAAAGTGTTTGAAGGTGAACAACCCCTTTAAAATGAATCATAATTATATATATGTGGAGGCCATATGATTTTATATGATATCAGTAATGCTGTTGGTCAAGGTTTGAAGTGAGGGAGGCAGCAGAGAGTGGGTGATGTTGCATTTACTGCTACAGAGCAAACAGGAGGTTTGGCTATTATTGGAATCTGGGGCACAGCTCAGGGTGCTCCATATGACTTAATATGCAGGGAAGGTGCAAAGTTGTATTAAGTGACTAGGCAGAGCAGCATTCTGTGATTGGAACCCCAGTCAGGTGAGGAGGCTCATTACCTTAAAGGGATCCTGTCATCGGATAACATCAGACAGATCTGGGGAGATATTTTCAGGTAGAAGATCATTTAATGTAGACACTACTTCAGACCAGTATGTTTGGAGTACATAGCATTCCCAGAGTATATGGAGTATGGTGTCTGTATGCAATTGACACCTACAACAGCATGGTGTTATTTTGTGCAGCTTCTCTTGAGTATAATGTGCCCTATACATAAGGCATAGCTGTAGAATCTTGTGTCGACAAATAACTGACATCTGTGTAAGAGTGACAATGAGGTCGCACTAGTCACACATTGAGTTAATCATATGTTATATATACAAAAAAAAACAATATGCTGTAGAAAGGGACATAGGAAAAAGCATGTCCTGATCTGGTTGCCATTATTGGGTTCCGTGACACATTTATATTGTGGCTTTGCTTGCTGCGTCACATTTATTAAATATGCCCGAGGTTGTTATGATGGGCTGACATAGAGACATACATATGACGTGTAGGGAAACACATGGGTAAAAATACAGCTGTTTGCTCAAAGGTAACACCATGGACTAACACACTGGTTGTCCTTACACAAACTAATGTTCTCATCTGCTGATTTCTCATCCACTCATGTTGAGAAGCAATGGCAGACATAAATACGCATTTAAAAGGGTGTCACTATTACTATGTGCAAAGAACAAATATGATGTGGATGCAAAATAGAATGTGCATTGTGCTATTCACAATGGTACTCGTATCTACACATGCTCCTTAGAACCTGCTCCAATGAATTGCATGCATGGATACCAGGGATACTGCTATTAACTTTGACTTGCTGGTAACTCCAGAGTTACATTAGCTGATGGTGTCTACAGACACATAATTGAGTTTTGTTCAGTGAATTAGATGTTTAATTGATGCAATGGCATTCACACACAAGATTTTGCTGTGACTTGCCCACAATTCTCCAAATAAACTGCTAATTTGCATCTTCCTTCAATTGGATCTCACTGCAGTTGGAATCCTACATAAGAAATGGATGGGACACTAAATAATTGGCATTTATGATTGATGTTTTGTTAGTAGTCATATAAACACCAATGGGAACATCTGGCAGTGCTAACTTAAGCTTCAAGGGAGGAATAACATATCCCCAGGGTAAGCTGTTCTGTACTTGAGAGCAGAGTTGTGTGTGTAGATTTATTTTATAAACTTAGTGCGGGGAGTCCTGACATGCAGCAGGCAGAAATTAGTAACAATTTACACAGGAATTGGGTGTATTTACCCTTCTCTTACACAGTTGCTACATTATGAATTTCATCTTTCCCATCACTGAAGACCTATTTATTTTTCAAGCAAAGTTTTAACTGAAAACATTTTGCTCCATTCATAAATACCATAAGTTTTCAAAGCGTTACTGAAATCCATGTGGTATTTTTAACTGGCTGATTGGAAGGGGAAAGAGGGCCCTTATCAGAAACGGAACTAGAGGGGGGCGGGCCCCCTCTGTAAACCCAGAACTGGCCGGGATATGTGCGGACTGCCGGGGGGCCCTGAGGGGTGCGGGCCCTGGCCCGCTCGCACCCCCTGCTCCCCCGGTAGTTCCGCCCCTGGCCCTTATTTACCACTACAATCAAAAAATTAGGCTGTAGGCGACCCTCTTCCCCCTCAACTCTGCCCTATGGCAAGTGGTAAGGACAGGGCTGCCTTGTGCCCAGCAACCCTGCACTTCAGGGCCGCCATCAGAAATCGCAGGGCCGCATACAATAAAATTTCCTGGGGGCCCTGGGCTGTGCCCACCACAAGCCCCACCTACCGCCCTCCCCACCCCACGGGTCCACCCACACTACACAGTAAAAAAAAAACATTGGTGGATATGGTTCCCACATGTTAATAAAAAATAAAAAAATGGTGGTCAGGGCCCCCATAAAAAAAACATTTGTGGCCAGGGCCCCCCATAAAAAACATTTATGGTCAGGGCCCCCCATAAAAAAAAATTTGTTGTCAGGGATCCCCATAAAAAAACACATTTGTGGTCAGGGCCCCCCATTAAAAAACATTTGTGGCCAGCCCCCCCCCACGTTATAAGAACATTGGTGGCCAGGTCCCCCCTAAAACAGATTATGAAAAAAACTTGCCCCATGAGAACATTATAAGAACATTGGTGGCCAGGGCCCCCCTTAAATGGATTATGAAAGTTTAAAAAAGTTTAAAAAAAAATTGGTGTCCAGGGCACCACCACACAACAGGGACCACAAAGGGTTACCTTTAGGGGGACCCTGCCATGTTACACTTACTTCATTAGTGTGGCCCACCTGCTGCCAACTACAGGGAGGGGAGCACATGTGGCTGCATCTTCTTCCAGTGATAGCATTTTCTTTCCTTACTCGTCAAAGAATTTAGAGTCCCGGTAAAGCTGCATGGTGATTGGATGAGCTGGAGGAGGAGTTCAAACCTCAGCTATCCAATCCCTGAGCAGCTCAACTGGGACTTAACCTCTGTGACCAATAAGGGAAAGTAATGGACAGAAGATACCACCCCCTGTGCTCCCGCCCTGCCTTCCCGAAGTTGGCAGCTCTCAGAAAGCAGGGGGCCCGAGTCTAATCAAGTAAGTGTGGCGTGGCCGGGCCCCCCTTAACCTCGGGGCCCCCTACAACTCTCCCCCCTGTCCCCCCTGATAGCGGCCCTGCTGCACTTATTGGCCAATTTCCTTTGGTCACCTTGTTTATGCATTCCAGACATATATATAAATATATATATACAGTGGCCCTTCAGCATTTCATACGACCATTACCCTTCACCTTTTTATAGTGACAGCTACAGACACACCCCAAAATGTGTAACCTATGTGTTGTAACATATAATGCACCCCATCCCCTTCTTTAAATAAAAAGGATATAAGAAGTCACTTAAAAGATCTCAGAATGCAACTCATCTGTGACTCATCCCATAGTGCACATAGCCAGAAATCTGCTATAACTCTTCCACTCAAGTTTGTCCATCAAAGAGGAGACAGTTGAACTGAGCTGAAGGACTCCTTCATGAGTCCATACATGAATGGCTGTCATGATCCACTGCCAAAGAACAACATTTGGAAAATATATCTGGTTTTTGGTTAGACACCACCCCATAAATCCCACTCCAATAGTCTAGGACTAAATAGTTTCCATTTACAACTGTAGGCTTTTTGTCACTCTGACATATATTAAGATTTTTTTATTAAATTGTTAAGATAAGAATTTCCCAGATTTTTGTTCTTTTTAAAATTAGTTTTTATTGTACAGGTATAGGATTCCCTTATGCGGAAACCCAATATCCAGAAAGCTCTGAATTACGGACTGGTTGTCTCCCATAGACTTCATTTTATCCAAATAATCAAAATTTTTAAAAATGATTTCCTTTTTCTAGTAGACTTAAGCCATAAAAACCCAAATTATGGAAAAATCCGTTATCCGGAAAACCCCAGGTTCCGAGCTTATTTAATGGCTGCAGGTCCAGGGCAAAACAGACCTTGCAGGGTACTATTATATATTTCCAACCTGTGGCCTTCAGCTGCCAGCAATCTTTAGCAGCCGGTTAGGCAATAAACTCACATACATAAGGGGACATTTACAACAGCAAACAAAATAAAGACAAAACAATGCCATTTATTAAGGTACATGTGTCCAAATATGAGACAAGTACCATTGTGTCAGGCCAGTCTGTTCAGATAAATCACAGACAAGTGTGACCGATGGTGCAGGGAACCTTTGAGGTGGGTTCCCATTACAGAATACTTTAATACTTGCAGTTTAATTACACTCAAGGAGTCAGTCCCAGAGCACTGGTAATGATGCCATCTAGACTTAGAAAATTGTCAGTACAACCGTGTCAGATTTGTGTCAAAGCACAGTTGTGTGTTTTGTGGCATCAGACACAATTGCACCAATTGCAACACCCAGTGGCGTAACTAGATGTTACTGGGCCCCACAGCAAATTCATTTTATGGCCCCCAACATAACCACATGTTGCCATTTTTACCAATATATATTGAAATTGCTCATTAATTAGGGCCTCATGGGGCCCCTATACCTCCTGGGCCCCCCTGCAGCCGCAGGGTCTGCTTCCTCAGTAGTTACGCCCCTGGCAACACCCCTTGGAATTATGGAATAATAGGTAAACAAAGTTACAAATTGTGTTATAAATTACACTTGGAGTCATAAATGAGCCTATGGTGTTCTGCTGTCGTGACCTATAGTGATGTAGCGAACTGCCGATTTGATGTTCGCGAACGCCGTTCGCGAACACCGGCAAAAAAGCGAACAGTTCGCGAACAGTTCGCGAACTTCGAACGCTCGATAAAATCGTTCGATCGAACGATCGAAGGATTTTATTCGTACGATCGAACGATTTTCGTTCGAATCGAACGATCGAAGCTATTCGATCGAATGATTTTAATTCAATCGAATGCTTATAATCGTTCGAACGAATGGAAATCGTTCGATTTTAGCGATCGAACGGTCGAATGGTCGAACGAAATTTTACTTCGAATCGAACGCGAACACCAATTGGCGAACGTCGCGCGACGTTCGCGAACATTCGGCGGACGCGAACAGTCGAAGTTCGCGCGAACTAGTTCGCCGGCGAACAGTTCGCTACATCCCTAGTGACCTACAATACTTAGTTATTCTGGCAATTCCTGCCTCTCACTGTAATGCATTGGAGACATTAACACAATACCATGTTTAATCCAATAATTAAATACAGTAGCCCCTGCAATGACTTTTACTTTCTACAACCTAAATATTCTGGCATTTGAATGATAAATAGTATGTCATTGCTACCGCATGGCACTCTGTCCACATATAGAATGACCCTTACCTTGCTGATATACTTATGACACTGAAATAATAGGTGCCCATCACTGTATTTTTGCACTGCTTTTTAAGTTTTATAAATCTGACCTATAAATGCATTCTACAAACTGAAAGAGGCACGGGACTTGCCAGTAGTGTGCAGGGCTTGGGAGGATCAAGGACTAACTGTACATGATCAAATATGTCCCTTTTTTATTTGCAATGAATGGGAGTTAGAGTGTGGCCTTGATGAAGGGCTAATCATAAAAAGATCAATTTCCTGATGAGGAGGAACAACAGTAATGGGGTATTTAAGCAGTAAGGGACTGATTTTCTAATTTAGAGGTCACATCTGCACTACTAGGTTTAGGGTAGGGCAGAGATTAAATTAGAGTGGCCCCTTAAAGGATATAAAAAGTAGAAAAAGCAAAGAGTACACATTCTATTGTATAACAGTTTATAAATATAATATATTCCGTATATATGTCAGGGTTGTGTGCCTTGCAGCTAGGGTTGCCACCTTTTGTGGTAAAAAATAACGGCCTTCCTATATATTTATCTTTTTTTTCCATATTAATAACATTGGGATCAACCATCATTTTTACCGGCCAGTCGGCAACCCTACTTGCAGCCCTCCTGCTGTCCTGTGCATCTCAAGTACTAATGGATTCACAATGTAGGACAGAACTCCTCAGTGTTACTTAGAACTTGGGAATGGGTGTCAGACGACAGAGTCAGAAATAGAATTGAATTTAATCATGGGAATTTCCTGGACAGTTAAAATGGAAACTTTCTCCTGCATCCCAGAATTGAAGGCAAAGGTTTGCAGATGGTTAAGTGGTGAAACAGTGCCCTCTGTTGGATACTTATAAAGCTTCTTACAAAATACAATGGAAATTTTGACAACCATTTTAATTTCTTGCAAATGACTGCTGTAAATGACAATGTGTACAGTCAGTCAGTGGGTGTTTATGCTTCTGGGCCTGCCTGTGTTCTCTCACACTTGAAACCTTGCCTTCTCCTATACAAGTACAGGGAGTAACTGATGTCTGTGGTTCTTGCAGCAACATGGGGCAGAACCAAGGATATTTGAGAATAATACTTGCATAATATGTGCTTTTATTTACAGTAGTGCTATAAAGAGTGTTCAAGCGATTGTCAGTGATTTTTTAATAACTGCGCTGTGAACTAATGTCTATCCATGAGCCCCCTGCAGTATATAAAGTTGAATATCTATGTATCGGCATATATGCTATGTACAGTTTTATATTATTTTATTTATTATACTCGCTGATTTAGTATAACTTCATGAATTTAATTAATTCCTATTAGAGAGAATCAGGAATCATAGGGCCAAATTCACCCACCTGCCTGTGCCCTTATCTGGACAATCTGTCACTAATTCACTCAAATGTCACTACTTTATCAGGGATTTCCACAGCTTTCCGCACATGGACTTGGCCCTTAAAAGTACTCTTGTCTGCCGCCTTCCCCTATATGGATGCCCTAGAGAAAATGATATGTGAAAATTGTGTAAAAGTAAGATTTTGTTTTTCCAAACACAATGGGGCACATTACGAAGGATTTTATTAAGTTCAACACAGTTCCCCAGTCCTCTATTCACTTGAATAGCAGTTAAGGGGAATGTTTATAAAAGGGTTTAAACCGCGTTTGTTAACTATGCCTCTAAAAATCCTATACTAATTAGTTCTTTCCAATAAACTATGAAATGTGTGCCCAATTAATGAAATAACAAATGTGAAGTCTTTTAGGATCAAAAGGAGTTCTTTTAGTTGATATATTTCGCCATCTTCTGGAAACCACTATCCCCATGGAAGATCAGTTTGAATGGGGAGGCCAATGAGGTAGGTTTTACCACGGAATTAAACAATTTTTGTTTCCTGGCTCCACCCCTGCCTGCATCCATCAACTTTTGAAACTGGGAAGAAAAAGTCTGCAGGTGGCATGCCCCCCTTGCTTCACCCTGTTCTGACACACATGCTAGACACACATACGTATGATTGTGGGTGCCTACACAAAGTTATTATTGTGGAATTCTATATACACACAGTTGTGATCACTACACACAAGTGCACACACACCCACACCATCCCACCCACGCCTGTTCTGGTAGGGATACATAGAAATAAATAGGCAGAGGCAAATGTGAGCACAAATGGTATAATATATATATATCATCAGACTTTGAATAAATAGTTCATCAACTGAATTCACATGATTAATCTCACACTAGCAAGAAGACATTACTGTACATTTCATCCTTTAATAAACTAAGATCAATTCCACAAGAAAAACACCAGAAGCCCATGCTTCTCCAGCAATTAAACATAACACACTAAATTAAGAAATATGCAGGGATCAGAGGGAAGTAACCTCCTATATATACAGGGGGAGAATGACCAGGATAGAAGGTGCTGTATGATATATGTGGTTTATTGAAGGATATGTGGTTTATTGAAGGATAGGAGTCCCTATACTTATGAGTTAAGTATTTTATGTACACGAGGGGCGTATATGGGAGTAAATATTGTGAATAGAAGCTTGGCAAGACCTTCAGGGTGATATTCTCTGAGCTGGTTGGGAGGATATTTACAGCTGGAAAATTTGGCAGAGAAGTAACTGTTTGTATAGTCCTGGGGGGTGTCATGTATAAAGAAAAAAGAACTAATATAAATAAATTCTGTATCCAGCAGCTTTTATAGGAAATTGTTACTGGTGAATATGTGGCAGAACCCTAAAATATACACTGCTTAGTATGTGACTGCCACCTGCTTTTTTTAGTGTAGAGATGAGTAAAAACTGCATTTCTTAGTGCGCAATGTACATTTAAGAAGCAATCATGCTATATTAGCCAGGCTCCTGTATGTGCTCAAAAGAAGCATGTTGCTCACATTTATTCTACAATGAACATGCTAGGCCTGTATAAATGTAACCACAGCCTGAATTACATGCAGAGTCCATGATCTGTGTACATGCAAATCTCATACACAAAATGCAATTCGGGCATAAGGGTATTGAATGAGAAAAATCCTGCTGCCTCTTAATCTGTCCATACTGGCATTGCTTATGCACACAGCAACACTGAAATGGAGCTGGGAGACTACATTCATTATTTCATTGTGCCCTGCAAATGTGTGTCTTTATGCTGTATTTAGCAGTGTCGTCCATGCCCACTGTAACATCAGTAGGAGGATAAACCACTGACATCTTTGTGTCAGTGCCTGAGCTAAATGCAGGTATAAAATATTTAAAGCATTTATATATTTCATTAGTATAAGTCCAACATAGGGTCATGTGTGAGTCTCTAAGAAGAGGTTTCGATAAAAGCATTCAATTAATGTATAAGCTTCTGGTGATAGTGCACTAAAATGTGTAAAATATAAAACAAATAATGCGTTTAGTAAATAAATGGTAACAGTGTATATATATATATATATATATATATATATATATATATATATATATATATAATGTTTCAGTAAGCAGCTTTGGTGTGTAACCTGCATTGATAACACAAGTGAAGGTCATTTTGACGGGGAGATGAAGTAGAGTAAAGCATTAAATCCGATGCTTGTACAGTCGTCAGTGGTCAGAAAGGGTCAGAGAAAGAGGACTCAAGGCCAAGTTACAGCGCGCCCATCCCAGTAATCTCCGATGTCAGCCTAAAACAATAAGGGGGTGGAAAACATAAGAAACAAAGAAGTGGAGAGAAGTAAATAAGGTAATAATCAGAGAAATAAAACATGACAAAGACTTTGGGCAATAGATTAAATGAGTAAAAACCATCATTAGCCAAACAAAAATGCAGATGCACACCTGGTCCCTCTTTCGACGTTCACGGTGCATGGATCATAGGAGGACGGCACCCCCAACGAAAGGTACGTAATAATTAATCCAGCACACGAAGTTTGCTCAAGGGTTATTACCCGTGTTTAATGTCAAGCCAAACCTGTTTGGCTTGACATTAAACACGGGTAATAACCCTTGAGCAAACTTCGTGTGCTGGATTAATTATTACGTAAAAACCATCATTAAACATATTTTGTCTGATTTGTATTAATTGTATAATATTCTTATGACACACTAGCAGGCATTAATTTCACTAAAACAACACATAACTGCGAAGTAAGCTCTACACGGCAGGGAACTCCTTCCCACTATGGGGGTAAATTTACTAACCTGTGAAAATTCACCAGCAACGGCTTCGCACCCATCGCAACACTTCGCCAGACGTGTTGTTTTCGCTCAGACAAAACTAATTTACTAAAAAGCAAAGTTTCATCCTGGGCGTCAAACAATGGCAAATTTTCTGCCTGGCTCAAATTTACTAGAGGTCTTGCGCTCAGGCTAATTTGCATACAATGGGAAATTTAAAGTTGAATGGACCTTTATGTTCCATGCTGCATCTAATACATTACATTTACATTAATAACTACACCTGCCAAGGGAAGCCTAATAAAGTAAATTGAGTTGTTATAATGCCCTACACAAAAGACCAGTGTAAAATAATGTTCCCATATGTTATAAAATGTATGGGGGAAACCGGTTACACAAAAAAACATTTTAAACACTTTTGCAGCCTATCACCCTGAAAAAAGGAAAAGACGCCAGCGTTTTTTGGACTTTGAAGTTTTTCCACTGGAAATATATGATGTAAGTTACTGAAGATTGAGGAAGTTCTATGCACTCCATTGCACTTTGCCTGGTCTGAGCTGGAGAAGGCAAGTGTGGTGAAAGAGGTAACTTCAGTAAAATCCGTCTTTTAGTTGCGGAGTAATGTCATAGCACTTAAGCTCTTTGTCCTTATATGAACTCTGTGTATATTTACTAGGTGATTTGTCTTCCCGTATATACTTTTACAGGGCCGGATTTGACGGGCAGGTGCCCCTCCACCCGCGAGCTGCGCATCCCCAGTGCTCCCAATAAAGCGGCCGGAGCGGCATGCTGCCCCAATACTTTGCCGCCCTAAGCCCGGGCCTTTGTGGCCTTGCCACATATCAGGGCCTATACTTTTATATATATATATATTGTACTTTTATGCACTGTACAGTGCTGCGGCTCCTTACAAGCTCTTTACAAATAAAGTTATACATACATACAAAAGGTCTTGAAAGTTATTTAGAGAGCCATTGAATGGATTTTTTTTAAAGAAAAACTATACCTGCAAAATTAATACTTAAGCAAACAGATAGTTTACATCACATTAAGTGGCATATTAAGAATCATAGAATCGTAAAATTGCAATTTTCTATTTAGGATTACCCAATGGCACATACTACTAAAAAAGTATATTATTATGAAAATGGTTTATTTACATGAAGCAGGGTCTGACTGCAGCTTTAAGCAGTCAATTTATGGCTACTTTACTAGTGAGTGAACCACAGGAGTGGTGCCCTTGTGCAGGGAGTTGTTAATCTGTAACAGAATGTTGGCTCTTATTTGGGCCATATACACACGCATCAAAGACAATTTTCTATAAAATTTGCACATCACTTCTACATCAGCAGTTATTTATTTTTCCAATGTGAAACTATCTGCTGTCACTTGCTTCCTTTAGGTGGATGTGCCAGCAGCAGCAGTTGTGTTCCACCATAATTTGAAATAACCAAATGTCTCTAAAGACAGATGGAGATGACTTGTGGCGGTCACAAAGAGATTAGAATTAACTAGGTCAGCAAAAATATCAGCAGATCTTACTTAAACGGGTTGTTCACCTTCTAAACACTTTTTCAATTGAGTTGTTTTCAGATTGTTCGCCATAAACAAAGACTTTTTTCAATTGCTTTCCATCTTTTATTTTTTACAGTTTTCCCAAAATGTAAGTTTAAAATGTAATGTTCCTGACTCTGGTGTCTCAGTCTGGCAGCTCAGTGATCCAGGAGCTTTCTGAACTGTTACAATTTGCTACATTTAGTTGATACATTTCTCAGCAGTATCTGTGGAATATTAGCAACTATTGTATCAATTCTAACAGCTGCCTTTTATGAAACTCAGGAATTCTGCTCAGCAGGGAAAAAGATAAAAATATATCAGTTTTAAAATGTATCAATTTAGAACAGTTAAAGAGCCGGCTCCCAGAGCTGCTTTAAAAGGTGAAAAATTAAACTTTACACTTCAATATTAGAAAAACACTCACAAAAAGAAAATAGAAAGTAATTGGAAAGTAATTGGAAAAAGTGCCAACTTAGTCCAACGTTGGCAGCTTATTGGCCTGTGTATGGTGCCAACCAACAGCCCTGTCTAGCGGAAAACCAATAAGATATAATTTGGGCAGAATTGATGTTGCCATTTGATTAGGGGCCACAACTGCACATTGATGTGGTCCTGATGGCTTACTTTTTTTAAAAGTAATTGTTCATTGTAAAAATAAAAACTAGGTAACAATAGCCAGAACACTACTTCCTGCTTTGCAGCTCTTTTGGTTTCCACTGATTGGTTACCAGGCAGTAACTTGAGGGGGGGGGCACATGGGTCATAACTGTTTGGTTTTGAATCTGAGCTGCATGCTGAGGACCACTTGAAAATTCACTGAACAGTTATGTCCCATGTGGCCCCTTTAAAGTCACTGACTAACTCAGAGTTAGAGAGCTGAAAAGCAGGAAGTAGTGTTCTGTTATGTTTTGTTAGACATCCAGACACTCCAGCCTGTGTTATGTTAAAGGGGGGAACTGCACTGCTAATTCTTGAAACAATATAGCAAGATAGCTGTGTTAAGAAACAGTCAAGGCATTGTGGGAATTAGTGAGACAAGTACTGGCATCTGCTACATTTAGAACCATCAATGCAGAAAGGGACAAATATTTCTTTCAAATATATTTAGAAACACTGAGATTTTTTAACTGGTGCATTTTGGAAAGTAGCTTAGAATAGCATGTTCTTTCATTAGATAAGAAACAAATTGTACACTATTGTATATATGAAGACTTGGCATGTATGGTCACCTGGCGTTGATGAGGTACTGTGCAAGGCTGATATTAGCTGGGCTCCCAGTGATGGTGATCTGACGCTCTGCTGACCCTTCCATGGCGCTGGCAATTTTGATTTGTGCTCCAGACATCTGTCGTATTTCATTGATTTTGGTCCCTTGGCGTCCGATTATGCAGCCTATTAGCTGGAAAAACAGAGCGGTTGAAACATGTCCAGGGTGAAATAGTTCAGGGTTAAAGGGGCTAAAATGGAAGCGGCAAATGCTGTACCCTGCTGTCATGTTCATGAAATATATTACTGCCACACTAATCCAGTTTAATAACTAACTGCTTCTAACATTAAAAAATAGAATGGAAGGACAAATGGTTTGGAAAGTCACATGTACTTGGCTGAACAGTTACACTATATCACAACATGTAACTTTAACTGAACAACATCAACTGAGCTGAGGGCAAACCGACACTAATCTTTGCATCAAGATACATAAATTACAGCTTGTTCTCCAATAGAGTTCAATTTTTCACCTAAATAAAAATGGTGGTTGGCCATAATGGTGCTTACTTGGCCTATTACCACTTGTTAAAGGGGTTGTTCACCTTTGAGATAACTTTTAGTATGATGTAGAGAGTGATATTCTGAGAGAATTTGCAATTTGTTATCATTTTTTATTATTGAAGGTTTTAGAGTTATTTAGCTTTTAATTCAGCAGCTCTTCAATTTGCAATCTGGTAACTAGGGTCCAAATTACCCTAGCAACCATGCACTGATTTGAATAATAGACTGAAATATGAATAGGACAGTGTCTGAATAGAAGGATCAGTAATAAAAAGTAGCAATAACAATACAGTTGTAGCCTTACAGAGTATTTGCTTTTTAAAAGGGGTCAGTGACGCCCATTTAATAGCTGCAAAGAGTCAGAAGAAAAAGGCAAATAAGTATAAAAATAAACAATGAAAACCAATTGAAAAGTTGCTTAGAATTGGCCATTCTATAACACAGTAAACGTTACCTTGAAGGTGACCCACCCCTTTAATGAGTGGGCCAGACCCAGGTCCTGTTTACATAAAATAAATATATATGTGTTTTGTAAAAAGCTGAAGAGAGTATGATAAAACTGAAAGTAAAAGTTTAGAAAGACATGGAAGAAGATTAATACTCACATCATTGGGTATGGTGAGTTCATGAGTACTTGCCTGGGGACTGGCATCCATACCTAACACATGAAGCAAAAATGGTTAGATAAGAGCTTGTAAAGTCTACCTAATCATCCCACCTAAGCTTAGAATAACCTGATGACTCTCACCTGGAATTTAGGTAGGATTACACTTGTCTGCTGTCTCTGAGCTCTGTTCCCATGTCTAGTATGAATTTATGAGTATGAAGTATGAATATCACTCACACCTGTACACACAAATACCAACCAAGCCATCCTTACTGGGCACAAAAATCCTTACAGTTTTGTCCTCAGAGTTTACTGATTCTTCTCATTAAAGTAAGGTGCCATGTAATATGGAATCACAGCTCTGATCATATAAGGAAAACACCATGCTCTAATGAAAGCTTAACCTAATCTAAAGCTGCATGAGATAAGAAAAGTATACCAGGCTACAGGACATCATCAAGCTGAGTATTCTACCAATCCACTAGGAGTTTGGGGTGACAGTATTTGGGGTGAACTTGGCAATTGCAAGCCTTTGTCATGATCAGTGGAGCTAAATAACAGTGAGGTTACATATGACAGTAATAGGAATCATTAAGACACCAAAGGCAGGGGCGTAACTACAGAGGAAGCAGACCCTGCAGCTGCAGGGGGGCCCAGAAGGTATAGGGGGCCCCATGAAGCCCTAATTAATGTGCTATTTCAATATATATTGGTAAAACAGAAAACCTCTGGATATTCAGGAAGGCCCTAAAATTAATTTGCTATGGGGCCCAATAACATCTAGTTACACCACTGACCAAAGGAATATGAAATGCTTCTAGTTCTGCTTCTAAGCGACACTGAATATATTGTATATAAATGTCAGAACTAGATCTATCCAGAATAAACAACAAAAATGCATCAGAATCTGCTAAAGGATACATTAAAGGTAAAAACAACTTCAGTTATATATAAAATAGCACAAACCCCTAAATAGAAATTACCAGTGGAAGGTTAATGGCTTGCACCATAATAGTCTTGTCCTTGGCAACCTTAATTGTACTAATTTCCCACCTAACTGTATCACTCCAATTTAATTCTACCCTCCACAATGTTAAAAAGATGCATTTGGTGTAACACAGTCCCATGATCTAATGCAACACTGACACATGACACACTAGACGGGAGGAAGATGTTTTATTAAGAAATGTGCATTTTTGGTGGTGCCCTTGCAGTGAAGCTATGAACTGCCCTCAGATCTAAAGTTTTATAACAGTGCTAGATGTCTTATGTGGTGCAGCATCATCAGTGGTGTGTCCAATATATGTCTCTCTTCAGCACTGGACATCTGTTTTCAGCCTATTCACAATGTAATAAAAATCAAGAACATGAGTGCCCAAAATGTAGATTTCAATCTACCAGCAGATTTTGAGGTGGTGGTGAGTAAATCAATACAACCTGATACTGTTCTCATACAGCTCCATTAGACCTATCTTTTGGGTATCCCACTTTGGTTTTTAAAACAAAGGTTTGTCAAAGGAGTGAAGTTATATTTCCTATCATAAAGTAAAATCTGAGGTGGTAAACTTCAATGTGATAGCTTCACTAAAACAAGAGCCCACATTTTAATAATAACCAAGAGTCCTCTCTCTCCTACCATGAGCATTAACTATAGACCATAGATATTATATAATATTTTGAACACTAAAAGCTGCAAATTTATATACACTCAGGGCCCGCTGTATTTAAAGGAATGCAGCAGTTTTTGATCCTGGGTGAGGAAGATGGTATCAGTATTGGTACAGTATATATAATGTTTCTGCCTAACTTACAACAATGTTTTGTATCCAAAATCTCATATAGTAAGAATGATCCTAATTTGCCACAAATACATTGCAAGTCATATAAGCCCTGAATTTCATGCCTACAACTTATTTTACAGGTTTAGGTTTACATTGTGATATTTTTCTGTAATACAGTATTTGTTTGCTTTTCCCTAGAAGGATGCCTCTATATGAATAACTTATCAGAATAATAAAGTGTAGGGTGGTGAGGGGCAGATATTACACCACTGCATAAAGCTCAATAGTAAGGGGCAGATTTATGAAGGGTCAAATAGTAAATTCGAACTCGAATTTTCAAGTGTCAAAATTCACACATTCAAAATTTTAATACCCCTATTCGAATGTAAATTTGAATGTGAGATTTATCATACCTCAACCATGGAAACAGTCCTAATTTGAAAATGCACCGCCTTAAAAGAAAACTATACCCCTAAAACAATGTAGGTCTCTATAGAAAGATATTGAATAAAACAGCTCATATGTAAAACCCTGCTTCATGTAAATAAACTATTTCATAATAATATACTTTTCTAGTAGTATGTGCCACTGGGTAATCCTAAATGAAAAATTGCCATTTTAAAAAATAAGGGCCGCCCCCCTGGGATCATATGATTCACTGTGCACACAAACAAACCAAACAAACTATACTTCTTAGGTCACATGAGCCAATTAACAGACAGAGTTGTGTCTTTTGCTTCACTTTTCTTCCTGTTACAGTTAGAGTTGTAGTATTTCTGGTCAGGTGATCTCTGAGGCAGCACACAGACCATCATGAAATGGTGGCTCAAGGCAAGAGATGTAAAAGGGCAAAATGTATTTAAATATATATTCCAGTTTGGTAAGATTGTTTAATATGCCACTTAATATGATATAGACTGATCTGTTGTTTAAGTATTCATTTTGGGGGTACAGTTTTCCTTTAAAGTTTATCAAACTGATATATATATATTTAAGTAAATCTTGCCCTCACAGTTAAATTGTGAGTAAATTTGAATGAAAAAATTTCACATTAATTTCGAAATTTGACATTTGATAAATGGGCCTCTAAGGGGCCCATTTACTAAAGGTCGAAGTGAATTTTTGAGTTCAAAAACTTCGAATTTCAAAGTAATTTTTGGGTACTTCGACCATCAAATAGGTCAAAATTCGATTCGAATTGGAAAAACTTTGACTTCGAAAAACAAAGTACTGTCTCTTTAAAAAAACTTCGACTTCGCCACTTCGCCACCTTAAACCTGCCGAATTGCTGTTTAGCCTATGGGGGACCTCCTATAAACTTTCTGAGTGTTTGGCTAAGTTTTGAGTAGTCAAAGTATTTTTTGTAAAATCGTTTGAATCGATTTTTACTTCGATCGTAAACGGCCATTTTCGATCGAAAAAATACTTCGGCTATCGAAGTATCAAATTCTATGGTCAAATTTCGAAGTTTTTTTAACTTCGAAATTTGACCCTTAGAAAATGTGCCCCCAAGTGTATTCCACTTTTAAGCTACACAATTGTGCTACAAAAACTATATTTCATTAATATATTAAATTCTCATATTCCTCATATGTTCCTCTCATTCATATTAAACATGGTGTTCTTCCATTATTTCAACCATATCTGACAGGATTTTTATGCATTAAAGACACATTAACATCCAGCCCATTATCTTGTAAATCAAATATTGTGCTTGGGTGCTAAACACAGGGATCACCGTTCAGAACCTAGGGGCAAATTTACTTAGGGTCGAATAACCCTCGATATTTGACTGTCGAAGTTAAATCCTTCGACTTCGAATATCGAAGTTGAAGGATTTACTGCAATTCGTTTGATCGAACAATTTTTCTTCGACCCAAAAAAGATTGCAAAGCCTATGGGGACCTTCCCCATAGGCTAACATTGACTTCGGTAGGTTTTAGGTGGCGAACTAGGGGGTCGAAGTTTTTTTTTAAAGAGACAGTACTTTGACTATCGAATGGTCGAATAATCTAACGATTTTTAGTTCGAATCGTTCGATTCAAAGTCGTAGTCGAAGGTCGAAGAAGCCCATTCGATGGTCGAAGTAGCCAAAAATAACATTCAAAATTCGAAGTTTTTTTTATTCTATTCCTTCACTCAACTAAGTAAATGGGCCCCCTAGTGTGCTGCATGAAGCTTCAGTTCTATATGAAGTATTTTTACCTGCTGATTGGCTCATCAAGTTTTGAGCTTCTTCAGAAGAATGTAAGGGCAGCTTTTCTCCTAAGGAGCAAAAAAGAAATACATTTAACTTTCTTGCCCTTGAGGAGGTCAGCATTTCTTACATCTTCTAAAAAGGCTCAGAATCTGATGACAATATATTCTATCTATTAGCTCCATTATTGTGAATTAATAAATATCTGACTGTGAGAGACCCATCAGGCAGGTTTCTAGGACAGGAAAGTTAGAGAAAGACAGCATTAAAAAAGAGTGCACTATTCAACATGGAGTTATGATTCTAGTAGCTAATTCTAGTGTTTGATACAAAAATGTAGTTCATAAAAACAATGAATGAGAAGAGAAAGAGAATTGAAAATGCCTGAGACGTGAGAAGAGAAGGAAGACTCTATAACGGGAAAATTGGGTACGTACCAGGGAAAGCAGGGGTGGTCTGTCCGAGGGGAGTAAAGGGGGTTTGCTGCATGGCCAACTGGTGAAGCTTGGTCAACTGCTGAGGGGTAGGAGGGACATTAGAACTAAGAAGGTTATTGTTAGAAAGTTCAAGAAGTCACAGGCACAAGAAAACAGAATCAAATAATAAAACACAACAAGCCACCAGGGAGCCATGGCACTCAAGGTGTGCTTCTACCGAGAGAGTACTTGGCTTAAAGAAGACAAAAAAAAAAGAAAGAAAAGAGTCTCTGCATATCCCAAAAGCAAAGCCTATTATCTCTTTTACACACTGTTTTACCAGCAAATGACCTTAGACTTATGGAATTCAGCAAACTAAAAGTACACTAACATTAATGTGAACTGGTCTGAAAAAAAGCATTCCTAGTGCAACTGGCTGAAGAACAGTATTTTAGATTGGGACTGGGGGTTTTCTGGATAACGGATCTTTCTGTAATTTAGATCTTCATACCTTAAGTTTACTAGAAAATCATATAAATCCAATAGGCTAGTTCTGCTTCCATTAATGATTGATTGTATCTTAGTTTGGATCAAGTACAAGGTACTGTTAGGCACACCCAAGTGAATGTATTTACTTACCTGAAACCCCGGGCCAGTGCTCCTATCAGCAAAAAACTGTACCGGCCCGGGGGTTATTCCAGCGAGCACAACGGAGCATCCACTTCTGGCTTCTTCTTTCTTCTCTCAGCTGCACATGTGCATTAGAGTGAAAAGCCGAAACTTTAACTAAAAAGTCGGCTTTTTCATTCTACTGCACATGCATCTGCCCCGGGAAATTTGAAGAAAGAGGAAGACGGAAGTGGATCGCTCCATGGTGGTCACTGATATAACCCCGGGCCGGTGCAGTTTTCTGCTGATAGGAGCACCGGGCCAGGGTTTCAGGTAAGTATATACAATCACTTGGGCGTGCCTAACATTTGGCACCTCCATGTGGTGAACGATTTTCCTTCTCCTTTAAAAGGTTGGATTATTTTGATAAAATGGAGCATGAAAGATATTCCGTAATTCAGAGCTTTCTGGATAATGGGTCTCCGGATAGATTATCCCATACCTGTATAGTAAAGAGTTCCAGTAAGCTTTTGATACAATATTGGTTTCTTCTTCTAGATGTCTTGATCTGATGAACAAGACTTTGCACATTTGATATGGTATGCCTGAACTCTTCTTTTTCATAGTGGTCCATTAAAAGTTATCATACTGTTCATTTAAATGTATTTTCTTGGACACAGTAAGGTGACTTAGTGGATGGATTTGAAGCACTTGGGTCCTTAGGTCTACCTGAGTACTATGAATGAAGTATGTATTCCCCCCCCCCCCATGTGTGTCACATTCCTCTAGAAACTCCAACTTCCTCACATGCTTTAAAAACAGCATACATGCAGATTAACTGGATCCCATGAAATTTACCATAGTGCAGGGGTGCTGTGTGAATGTGATTTGGAACTTAAGACTGTAAGCTCCACTGGAACAGGGGCTGTTGTGAATGAATACTCTCTGTTAAGTGATATTTAGCGAATGGACACTATATAAATTGTGGACAATAACAACAGTGCAGTTCTCCAGTAGCTGTTTAGCAAAAACACCAACAGTATGCCATCATGTTCAGCCCTTTATAAAAAGGGCAACACAAACACATTAACTGTTTTTACCATTTTAAGATGAAGATTAAAGAACATTGAACCCTTGTTTAACCATTTTGTAAGTGCACATTGTATATATGTCAAGCTCAACTGCTCCTTTTTCTAGCAGAAAGATATTTTTGAAAATTTGGCTAAAAAAAACAAGTGCTAGTCAAACTTCAGTGTGTGACTGCCCTTCTGTGGACATCTGTTATTGAATTACCACAGGATAATATAATCAACAGGTGAGCCAGCATAAGATAGTCAGTGAAGTTATGATGACCAGATTCACTAAGATGTGGGAAAAGGACAATTTATTTTTACAATTCTGAATTCAACACATGCAACCCTTTTTTGAAAGCACATATTTGCCAGTCCTTCATATAATGGCAACGTCATTTCAGTTCTCTCAGAGAAAAAATAGTCACCTTTAACTTAAGGGGTTACATGTCAGTGTCTGTACACCCCTGTGAGTAATGACCTTGATATGAGAAGATTCAATAACATTTCACTTATACATAAGAAGGCAACTTTGCAAAGGTTCTCCAGATAACTATAATGCTGTAAGGCCCTTCCCAGTAATGGATGTAGACAATCTCATGCAAGACAGGCAAAAATGTTGTTGCTGGGGTACTCCTAGTAAATGTATGCTTTTCGAGTATGAAGTGGTCAGATTACAGAAATAAACATGTTCTCTTCGTTTAGAAATTTTTTTTTTACAAGGTAAAATATTTAAGTAAGAAGATGGAAGTAAAGGAATGAAAGAAAAGGAAAAACACCAGATAGTTATAAATATGGATTTCTTAATGGCCGGTGAAGCATTTACGTGCGTTTGGTAACACTGAAGTTTAAAGTAAAATTAGCTATAAACTAGGAAGAAAATATTTAATAAAGTTAGAGCTGTGGTACATCATCCATGTACACCTCTAATGAGGTTAAACCAAGAAGTTTATTCTTATTTCAAAACATCTTAACAGTCCTGTTTTTATTAAAGCTTTTTCAGAAAATTAGTTTCAAAACTATATTTTATCAACCAGCCAAGTATTCTCTTCCAGAAAGCAACATGTGCCCCATGACTTCTCTCAGTTTGACAAATAAAGAGCTCCCATCTCAGACATATTAATATTATTGTTTAATATTAATTATCGGTAATAGCAACATGCTGGGGAGAAAGAGTCTGCAGGGGGAGGGAAATAGGGGGTGAGAGATGGAAAACTCACATCAGGGTGAGGAATGGCGTACTGTCCTTGGATAGAATAGGCCTGAAACAGAAGGGGAGAGAGATTAAAGTCAGAGTTTCATAAAACATAAAGGGAAAGAATTCAGACAAACAAATGGGTAATTGAATGAGTAAATTTACAGATATCCCTGATAGATATCTCTGGAGCCGTCAGCAAATAATTATTGTTAGAAAATGGGGGATTAGAGTTCTTTGAATGGTAAATTAAATGTTTGATCTGTACAATATTCTATTCACCTATTCGATGATTTCTGTATTCAGGAGGATGTTATATTTTTGTTTAATTAATGACAGATGGACTGATAAATGACAGTTGGTCTCTTTTTGTGATCATCTAATCTCCCTAATCCCCCATTTATTTGAGAGAGACTACATAGACCAAAATACAATTCTTGTTCTATGGATGAAGGTGGAATGGAAGAAGTTTTGCCATGTGTCTGAGAATGTCACTGGGGCATGATTGTTTAACAGTTCAAGTCCACAAGTCCAGTAACCCATAAGAACTAAGCAGATATTTGTTTTCACAGGTTATGACTTGCCCTTGACTAATCAAAGTGAATTGCTGATCTGTCATGTCTTTAGTAGCTGCTGGCTGACACCAAAATTAATTGAGGAGAGCATTGTAGTATAAAAAGAGATACACATCAGTAGAAATAGCAGAGAATTAAGACAATATCATTTTAAATCAGGTCAATAACCATGGCAAAGCAGTTCATATATTAATGTTGACAAGAACATCCCATGTATAACGCCTGTTATACCCAAGTGTTAACAGTTGACTGTAACAGAAGGCAGTATTTTGGCAGACATTTACTGGTACTTTGGCCCATGATGGAAAACATCACAATTAGTGAAACTGTTGTGTGATTGTCCACTGATCCTGGCTTTCCTAAAATTCACTTACAGAAGCATTTGAAGCCTTCCTCCCTTCCATTTATACAAATACATATTAATGAGCTGATTTACTGACATTTAAATGTTTTTTTTTTTCCTGCAGGAACTTGAGCACAATTTGTGTGTATATGTGTAGGGGGTGGTGTCAATATTTTTCCAATTCACAAAATCAAATCAAAAAATGTTGAGGCTTGAGAATAGAAATATTGTCACAGGTTTTCACACCAATAATTTTTCTTCCTAAATGCAAATTTTTATTGATGTTCACTAAGACTTTTTTTTTTTTTATAAATTTCCCTCTGAGTTGGTGTATCCTAAGTTTGCCAGTCTTCTATTAACATGCTAATTTAAAAAGTCACGGGGATGTCTTGCTCAAGAGAATATTTTTGCTTGATTTGAATTAGAAAAAATGCCAACAATAACAGCAGTAAAAGCAACTCTTTTCCCAATATATTCTCCCAAACATTAGTAAATTAGGTAGTTGATAAATGGAGACAAAATACTAATTCATTTATTGCCAATACTGTGGTGTTGTACAATTTTCTAAAGACAAATAATATCATTCCTGAACACATGCCTGGTTTGTACTCATCTTCACTCATCTGGTACACAGTGATCAAAGTTCTCAAAGCTAATTAAACTTAAATGATCACAAGTCTTAAGTCAATTAGTGAATAGGATCTGGCCTTCGTGGACAGCTCATAAAAACAGCTCCAAAGTTTGTTGTAGCTGACAAAATATGTTGTGAGTCTGTGTCACAGACAACCAATTTCTTTCTCAAGTTCCAGATAAAGCTAGCAAGTGTAGTCATTTTGACAGTCTGGTTAATTTGATAAAAGGAGAACTAAAGACACCATCGAACAAACGCCCTTTTAGTTTATATCAATGTATGAGGTTTATCTATTTCCCATATGCAGGAGGCTATGTTTGACCCCAATTTCCCAACATACCTTTCAGGATACTCCTGTTTGGATTATGCTTTCCCCTGAGCCCCACATGAGGTAGTTGTGGGGTCCTGAATGACATGTAGCAATGTCAATGTATTGCATCACTGGCGGGAAGGGTAACAACCAGATCAGTTTTATGCAAGATTGACATTTGGGAGAATTAGGGCAGTAGGCTAAGTCAAAAAAAGTGGGGTGTTAGTACTCAGCACAGCTCAAAGGGGCACACTGTGTACTAACACTGTCTCCATGTGTAACTCCTTAATATCATTATCCCTAGCTAAGCTCATTCTCTACTTCATTCTATATTTAACATGTAGGGCAATAGCACACAGGACACTGTACTTTGTCTTCAATTTTTTAGTATGCCACATAACTGAAATTGCAGTGGGCAATGGGGACTGACATAGGATGTTTTGGCCCCATTACCTGTAGGTACTGTAAAGCGCTGGAAAATGCCCTCTGGCTGTCCCGTTGCCCTTACACTGATAGCACAGTGGGTGTTTTGTTTACTCTTGGCCTCAGGTAGAAAACAGCAGTGATAAAAGCTGCCAAGCACTTTTGAGATAATAAAGTATTTTGTAATGCTTTGCCATGACAGGTAATTTAAAGCTTTTTGACTGTCTCTGCTTTCCACCTAAACAGCAGCAGTCAACCCACCCTCTGTGTCCTGGTTTTCCACTTCATCTTTAATAGGGTGGCTCAGATCACACCTCTTGCAGTTTCATTAAAGGGACATTATAGTGACCAATAGATGAAACAATGTATAACATCTATACAATGTATGTGTTTAAGCATGTCTTTTGTAAGTAAAATTATAATAGTCTAATGTTCAACCATGAAACCAAGAAAAACTTTTTTCATAATAGGTTTTTACCTGTTTTTTCCTTAGGGCAGCAAAAATATGGCATTTCCCAAATTACCTGTCAATAATTTTTTACTGATATAATAATGATAAACGTATATATAACTCTGCTTTTTCCTTATAATTAAGCAGTAATGTAATTAATAAATATTGCACCACATCTAGTTATTTATAACAAACAATCGGCAAGTATCACTGAGTCTGTTTAAAAGCAGATATCTGATTTGTTGCTGATTTGTTTGCAGACCTGGAGCAAACTCTGTGCCTTTTATTACATTATCTCCAAGGTTTTAACCCAATGGAAGATATTTATCGTCCCCTTTTATTTACCTCCATCTGTGCTTTCTTTGCAGTTACTAAAACTTTTTTAATTTCACACACATTTTCATTATATATCATATGTACAGTATATGCCAGACAGCATGTACAGTAAAAAGATGATTTCAGACAGTCCATGCAAATTATCTAATGAACATGTAAATGCTATCTAATAATAAAGTCATCCAATCATTTACAACAAAGTCAGATCATTCTCCCATCTTACCATCCAAATCATGCAAAGGATGACAGGTACATTAGCACAGAGAGTCACTACCAGCACTTTGGAGAGTCAGACAGGCTCATTGTGTAAGGGAAACTGAAATAGTGTACAAACTTAATCTCAATCCTCTCACAAAATTAAACATTAGTTTAAAAACAGGTTTGTAATTGTTAAATATCTTAGCTAACTCCTGCACAGCTTATAAAAGCCATAACTAGGCCATGGCAGCTGTGATACTGCATGTGTAGATTTGTCAACTTTTTTTGGAGAAAAAAAGCTGGCCTTGCTATATTTTTAGCTTTCTTCCCTATTAGTAGCATTGACATGAAGCATAATTTTTACTGGGCAGGTGGCAAACCTATACATGTGAGATGTGGATGCCAGGAATGTCTCTTGTGCATATGCTCCTGTTTGACAAATGATAATCTGCAGGATGAGGAAACATGCAAGAAAATCTTTACAAACTAACGGGCAAAGGCTGATGCTGCAGCAATAGGCTGAGGTTGGCAGTGGAGGCACCCAGCGGGTCCGCTCTTACCTGACCACCTGCAAAAATGACAGGGGCGGAGGCGGGTTTTGGACGGTAAGGGATTGTGGCACCTTTTGGTGGGGACTAGGAAAAGGGACAGGAGAGGGAGAGAGAATATTAGAGCAACCCCAGAAATAGCCAACCCCAATTGAAAAGCACGTATGGAATACAGTAGAAACCCAATTTTATATTTCCCAGGAGACTGCTTCAAAATGGCATAAATTCCAGGAAAATGTTGAATTCGTAAAAGATAAAAAACAGCTTGCCTGAATGGGACTACAAAAAAAACAGCATAAATTCCAAGAATACATAAAGCTCCAGGATGTAAAATTAGGTTTCTACTGTAATATAACATATTACATTCCTGCACTATAATAACTACATAAAAAATGTGAGAATAATGTGACACTGTGCATTTAATAGTCTTTAACTCGTCATTATTTTACTCTCTTTCTCTATATACAAGTAGATGTAAAAGACAAAATGCTCTGTGTAAACACCAGGCCAAACCTTCACATTATAAGCAGAGTGAATTAAAAAACATATAACCCTAACTTATAAGGATCTGTTTTCTTTTTTACAGCACATTGAGTATAGAGGATTCTTCAATATTTCCATAGTATTATTAAATGAAAAGTAAAGACTAAAAACTAATTAGGACAGAAATACTGAACAGTGTGTTTTGGGATTCTGTACCAGCCCAAGGCCACCACAGAGCTTTGGCAGTGAATATATGTGCCCCTGAATATGGTCCTTGTAGCACCTCATCTTGGTTTTGCTGATTTACAGCACATGCTCCAGGCTGTAATAGTAAATTCCCATTAATGTTACAGGGCATCCATGTCAGCCTTTAAGCATTAGCTTCTATGACAGAGGAAGTTTTAAAGATTTTCATCAACCCCTAAACATTGCTTCATAACAGCAGCCCAGACAACACTGAGCATGTGCAGTGTCACTGACACTCAAAACATGCCTGAAAAGGGTCAGATAATAGGGAGCTGCTGTGGACAAGTTTGAAGGGATGAATCATTACTGTTATAGCGCTACTGAACATCTGGTTGGGTACTGTATAGTCATATTAAATCAGTATTTCTAGCCATATTATTTTTAGGCTTTATTCTTCCTGGATCGAATACTGTAACCTAGTATTTTTCACCTAGTAAGTAAGAAAGTAGTGGGTACATAGAATATGCTACATTTTGCTTAGTATTTACATATTCCATGAACCCCTGTTCTTTGTATTTCATCATGTTTGCATCATGGCCTACAGTTTTTATTTAGATGTAAAACCAGGTTGTGAAGTACTGTGTGTATATATATATATATATATATATATATATATATATTCCGGGCATCCCATAAAAGACACTATGGTATGTATGTATGCCACCTGTTCTTGAACTTCTTATACTGTATAGTGTAACCCTGACTATCACCTGTTATCCTCTCCAAGAATTAAAAAAAAAACATTTTCTGCTTTTCTTACTTTTAATGCATCTGATTAATGCCCAATACTGTTGATCCTCATGTATATTTATGGTGTTAATACATTACCACAGTTGTCACACACTGTACCTCTAACATCACCACACATATCTGCTTCACACACTGGATGATGGCATCAGGGGTGCCAGAAATAGTCACTGCCCGCTCAGTAGAATTCGGCAGCATGTCACCAGCCACCTGCACCTGGGCTCCTGTGGACTAAAAAAGAACAACACAAAGAACATGATATTACTTCATTATCCCTATTAATCTGAGAACCAATATATTTGCCTCATAAGCTATTATTTTCTTCCATCTTATGCAAACTTGATGATATTCTTAAAGCACTAACCTCTCTGATCTCTTTGATCTTAGAGCCACCTTTCCCAATTAAGGATCCACATTGGCTTGCTGGTACCACCAATCGCAAAGTGACAGGTGGCTTGCTGGTAGCAGTGCTGTTACTCATTGAGTTGATAATGTCCTATACAAAGAGAACAATAAATGTTAAATCTTAAGGGGAAAATGATTGTATTGTGACGGTCAAGAACATATTTTGGCATCTTGATGTCATATATGACACGGGAGTGCCATCCCCTGGGATTACCAAGCACCAAGCATTATCCAAGGCAGAGGCGTGGGTGTGTACTCAGGAATCTAGAGTGCACTGCTGACTAAACCTTCACACAACTTCAGTACATGCTAATATAAAAAGTGTGTGTGCTCTTCTGCGCTGGTTGGTTGGGGAGAACTATGCCTTCTTTATGTTGAGTTTGGTCTCCTATCACAGGCTTTTTATTTAATTAAATACTGATTCCTATGACCTTTGCTGATTACGCTCCAAACGACTTTTTACACTGATTAGCGTTATTTCAAAGATTTCTTGTGGTGATTCCTTGGGTGCTCCGCCTCTGGCATCCCTTTATAGATTCAATCTGTATTGAAGTTTTGGAAACACTCACAAACGCAGCTTAACTGCAATTAGGCTTATATTCCATTACCACACATGGTAATGGAATAAAAGACTAATTGCAGTTAAGCTGCGTTTGTGAGTGTTTCCAAAACTTCACTACAGATTGAACCTTTGCTGATTAAGTATGGAAGTTATGCTTTCAACTTGGTGGCTAGAGAGAGTAGGTGTAGGTTTTTGGGCTCAGTATAACATGCTGAGTGACCTGTTATGGATGTGTGAATAATACTGATTATCTCACCTCCTCAAACTTATAAGCAATCATTGCAAAGGCCTTGAATATTGCATCTGTGGGTCCTGTAATTGTTACAATCCTCTCTGGGCAGTTCCCTTCTGAGATGTTAATACGAGCTCCACTCTAGAATAAAGACAGCCATAACACAAAGCAAATATAAAAATGTTATACAGACCTAATATAAGATGCCTAATATGAGCTATTTAAGGCATAGAATGTGCTGGTTGAGATATATTTTTTAACTGTAATAAATTGTTGTCTTGTAATCTCATTCATAAATTACCTGGCACTTACCTCTTCCCTCATTTTCTTCACAGTCTCTCCTTTCTGAAACCATAAGATTATTTGTTAGAGAGCTGCTTAATTCGATCAAGGCATTATGGAAGAGCAAATATTCAAATTGTGCATTCACAGTATAATATATACATTAATACAGGACCCTACTGCCAGGATATCCTGCATTTGACATTGCACTAGACTGTACAGACAATCATTTTACTCCCAGCCAGACAGTTCTATTAAACTATAAATTAATATCTCACAAGGTGACAATATTGCAGGAGGAAGGTAGGGTTTATACTAAACATTGGGTAATATACAGCCAGAAGTTTTATCCTCAACAATCTTTACAGGAAAAGCTTTTAGAATCCTGATTCTCTACCATAATCTTTGTTATTGATTCCTACATATTATAATGGAATATGGCTACCAGTGTTTCCTTGCTGCTCTTTATCACTCAGTACATTGCAATCACACAGTAGATTGCAACAATCAATGTTACACACGTCGAAACCTTGAGTTACGATATATAATATAAGGTGGTCAGAGATAAAAAAAGTAACATTTATGATTCTTTTAATGGTGTATCCCCTTCATAACACTAAACTCTATGGCGGAGGAGGGTCTAAGTGCCTTGTGCTTACATTTTGGGAGCTTTATTTGAACTGGTTTTGATCCTACATTGTATAACACTCTAGTTTTAAATGCTCACAGCATAAAGTTACAATACTATAATTCTAGAGGGTGGGTTCTGTTCCCTAATATGAACTATAGATGATATTACAGGTATGGGATCGGTTATCCGGAAACCCGTTATCCAGAAATCTCACAATTAACAAAAGACTCAGTTTTATGCAAATAGTTCACATTTTTATAAAATATTTCCTTTTTCTCTGTAATAATAAAACAGTACCTTGTATTTGATCCAAACTAAGATATCATTAATACTTATTGGACGCAAAAACAACCTATTGGCTTTAGTTAATGTTTACATGATTTTTTAGTAGACTTAAGGTATAAAGATCCAAATTAAGGAAAGATTAGTTATCTGTATCTATACCCATATAGTCAATCGCATGGTGACTATAAGTCAAGGTATCATATTGGTAACAATATGTCCAGAAACACTTATTATTATACCCATCCACTGGAGAACAGACAGTCTCACCTTGCCAATAATGCTTCCAACTTCCTGCAATGACAAAATACATACATTCTTAGGTCCAGCATTAAACTCCCGAAGAGAGTAAAAAGACACATCGATAGAAAGATCTAAACAGATAATAAAGGAGATGATATATCATTTCATAGGTATGGTGATGATATGCAGACAATTATACTTGGGGGAAGATTTATTAAGGGTCGAATTGAAAATTCTAATTTCTGAATTCTTTTTATGGTCAAAACTCTCAAATTTGAATTGTGAATTATCCAAACTCTATTCAAATTTTAATTCGAATTTTGAGGCTTATTAAACGCTGGCCCTTTTAAAATTTGAATTCGACTATTCGCCACCTAACATCTGCCGAGTTCATGTATAAGTCAATGGGAGTGGTCCAGGGTCCAATCTGGAAATGTTATTAGTCTTTCTGACATTTGTGGTTTTTTCGGAGAAAAAACTCTGAGTTTAGTCAAATGCAATTCAAATTTGATTTCAGTTTTTGAGTCGGTAAAATGAATGCGAGTTTTAGATATTCAATTTTTGTTAATCAAATGATCCCCTAATCGAATTTCTAGGATATTTGAATTCATTACAGTTTAAAAAAAACTCATATGAATTCGAAATTCGACCTTTGATAAATTTGCCTCTTGGTGTAAATAAATATAGATGTTAGCATTCTGTACCATAAATACAGGACAAGCATTTACTTACCTTGCCATGCATTAGTAGGCGGATAGTCAGTGTTACATTTAGACCTCCTTCTGACACTTTGGCTTCCATGTTTCAGCAGCAAAAAAACTCTCACCTGTAAAATATGAACTGTATTTTATTACACTGCAGTATTGTAGATAAGCAACTTACTTACAACATACACACTATTATAAAGAAGATTCTCCTATTACATTGTTCTGCTGAATACTCCCATCCTATTTCAGCATGCTGAGTAGCACCATAGGCTTGTTTGTATTTGTCTATTTCTAATATTTCCGTTCTCAGTCAAAAGAAGAAATATACATATATTTTGTAATTTTTTTTTCAAACTGGAACAATATTTGCTTCAAAATAGCCATAATCAACTTCAGTTAAAGGAAAACTATACCCATGAATATTTAAGCAACAGATGGTTTATATCAAATTAAGTGGCATATTAAAGAATCTTACCAATTTGGTTGATATATTTAAGTAAATATTGCCCTTTCTCTTGCCCTGAACTAACATTTCGTGATGGTCTGTGTGCTGCCTCAGAGATCACCTGACCAACTCTAACTGTAAGAGGAAGAAGTTTGGGAGTAAGGGATCTTATTGACGAGCGTTTTTACCTGCGCTCCCCTGCGTTCCGTTTTTCTGCGTTCAGCCGCAGGGGAGCGCAGGAATAGATGCATTACATTTTTTCCAATGGGGCTGTACTCACACAGGCGCGTGTAGGCGCCGAACGCAGGAAAAATGCAGCATGTTGCGTCTCAACCTGCGTTCGGCGCCTACACGCGCCTGTGTGAGTACAGCCCCATTGGAAAAAATGTTATGTGTCTATTCCTGCGCTCCCCTGCGGCTGAACGCAGAAAAACGGAACACAGGGGAGCGCAGGTAAAAATGCTCGTCAGTAAGAGCCCTAAAAGATTCAACCCTGTCTGTTAATTGGCTCATGTGCCCTAACAAGTATGGTTTGTTTGCTTTGTTTGTGTGCACCGTGAATTCTAGGATCCCAGGGGACGGCCCTTATTTTTCTAAAATGGCAATTTTCTATTCAGGATTACCCAATGTCACATTCTACTAAAAAAGTATATTAGTATGAAAATGGTTTATTTACAGGATTTTACATACAGTATGAGCTGTTTTATGCAATATATTTATATATAGGGGCAGTTTTTATTGGCCAGTGCATGGCAAGCATAAACTAGCAACAGTACTTCACAATCTCACTTATATTATAAAGCTCTGACAATAATGTTAAGATGTGAATTTCCTGAGCAACAAAAAAAGATTTCTATTTAACAAATGAAAATTCTAAAAACAATAATTTTAAATCAACAATACTACAGCCTGTAACATAAAACAAGACCTTAAAACTAATAATAAGTGTAAGTATATGACCATTGTAAATAACTAGGGATGCACTATTTTGAGATTCTGCTGAATCCCAAAGCCTCCGTGAAAGTTTCGCAGAATACTGAACCAAATTGGAACCCTAATTTGCATATGTAAATTAGGGCATACGTAAGTATATGCATACACTTGTAGAACATAGAAATATGTAAATTCCTTCTTTGAGTGATGAAAAGTCACATGATTTTTAGGATTCTGATTGGCTAGGCACTTGGATTTGGCCAAATCTGAATCCTGCTGAAAAAGGTCAAATCCTGGCGAATACCGAACTGAATCCTAAATTTGATGCATCCCTATACATAACAGAATACAAGCTTAAGCAGAATGGGCTACAAACTAGAGAGAACACAACATAGTTTCTTTAAGTCAAAAATACAAAGACAGTACTGTCTACAGAAATAATATGGATGTAATAATTCGCATAATCTAAAAAGGTACATTTAAATGCTGATTGCCCTACTATGAGAGAACCAGCCCAATGTGTCATGGGTTATAGAGATGTTGCCTGTCAAAAAGCAAACAAGTGTGGCTGGGCAATGGGCATCTTATCATCTTAAAACTGATGTTGTACATGTAAAAATGGCAAAAACATTGAAAAGCTAAAAAGTATTCTTAGCAAGTTTAAAATAGGAGACACATTTTAAATTTGTTTTATGCAGAACATACAGTAAGAATCCACTGTATGCCTACCCATTGACGATATAAAGCATTGTAGTCATGAAAGAAAGGAACGAAAACGTTTGCATATGAAACATAGTGAACAAGTCCAGATGTTATGAATCAAAGCTGCATACACAGAGAATATACTAGAATATAGAAATGTATCTTGATGGAAAACTAAAGATTAACTAAAGAAGTAGGTTACAAATGTTGTACATTATGTTTTGAGATTCTGTATCAGCCCAAGGCAACCACAGCCCTTTAGCAGGGAAGATCTGTATCTCCAAATATGCTTAGCTTCTCAACAGCTGTTAACAAGTTTGAAGTCCTGGATCATTGCTACTATTGAGAAGCTGAAACTTTAGGCTGGTGCCTATTTCAGTATATAAAATATGGCATTTTTACCCATATTCTTTTTTAGAGTTTAGTTGTGCTCATGTACATTATGCACAACTGATGTGAAGTTGGTGTGAAATCTAATTATTTTAGTATCTGAAACTGAAGTTCAAACACTATATTGTAGGAAGTCCGTGCAGTACCTCAGTCTATATCTTACATTATATTTACTAGCACCTGAGCCTGTGTTCATCTTGGGTTAATGAGTCGCATATTGCTACAGGTCTGTACACTGTATTTATTTTAAGCAGTACTGGAATTAAATAAATAAAGCTGGTATTAACTATTTAATGGGCAACATCAGCTTCTATTATCAATGCTAAAGCAGCCATGTACAGGTATTTGCCACATGTTCTTGGGCATATTTAAAATATAAGCGTTTATGGTCTAAATAAAGGGTGCCCAATATGTAGATGATGATCAACCTTTAGACCTTCAGCTGGTGATTGCAAGGACACATACTGTTCACAAACAGCTGCATTACTTTAGACCTCCTAAATGCACCCCACTGTTCAGATATTTATAAACAATTAAACAATATTATCTATAATCTAATCTAATTGTAATTGAACATATTTAACTGTAACAGAATCCTGACAATTGGGAATAATTGTCTAAATTCATGGAACCCCTGGTCTAAAGTCATCTACACCAGTTTAACCTGCATGCCAAATTTCCTGGGTTTATATATATCATATATATATGATGGCTCAAAAGAAGCTAGCAAACACAGGACTTATGGAGAAAAAAATGTTTTTATTTGAACAGAAAAAAACTAACGTTTTGGCTAGGTCCCTAGCCTTTCTCAAAGTGAGAAAGGCTAGGGACCTAGCCGAAATGTTAGTTTTTTTTCTGTTAAAATAAAAACCTTTTTTTTTCATAAGAGCCATTGTAAATACTAATACATAGCTCTGCACCCAGGCACCTTATATCAGTATACGTGTTGTGCCGGCATTTCTAGTTCTAGATATCTATATATATAGATAGATAGATAGATAGATAGATAGATAGATAGATAGATAGATAGATAGATAGATAGATAGATAGATATTCATGTTGGCAGCACTCCGCTCTTAGAGTTTCAACTCGGGTGCAAGGTAATGGATTTAGATAAAGGAAAAATGACCAGCAACACGAGATATTTTGTGATAAATCGAAAATGTATTGAAAAAAATCACTTGTAAAGCCAGGCTTATATATACACAAGGAGAAGCAATACCCTTTACTATATAGGTCAGCAGTACAATCATTTTTCCTGTGCCCATTGTGTTTGGATGATACCTCCTAGGAAATTGCATTCAGGTACATTATTTTCTGGGCATTTACCACACGGTAATCTCTGTCCCATGGTATGCGTAGATCTGTTGAGTGCATAATATTTGTCTATATGGTGATTGAAATTTTCCCATTTGCTATTAGATATATACAGGAACAGCTGCCATCTCTTGTTTAGCACCCACCATTGCCATATCTATATGGCTTTTATTGGCTGGTGTATGGCCACTTGTCTATCTTGTATAAGTGGTAGTGCATATGCAATTTGAACCAAATCTTCAGTTAATTTTCTTATTACAGGATAAAATGATGAAATGCTGTAAACCTAAAAGAATCCAATAAAAGGAAGTGTAGGGCTGACAAGTCCAGGGATGACAACATTTTTCCAGGTTATACTGTATATTGTGGGGACAAACATTCAGGTATTTTGTTTGTTTGCTTGTTTGTTTTTTGTTCAAAAGGCAGGGAATTTTCTTGGCTTCTTTCAAAAAATGTATGGTATAAGGATCTATTTTTCTGTCTGTATGAATGGGATGACACATGCATTGTACCCTGCATTATCATTTCCACTCTGTATCTCACTCATAATATCAGTATATACATACACACAGAAACTTGTTCTGCACAAATGGGTTTTAATGTCCACATTATACATCCATAATAGTAAACACTTATTTAAATGTGTTTTTGGAATGCAGATACACATACAGCAGACACCCACGCAGGTCCGCAGAAACTTCCCCTTCATATATTATCTCCTGTATAAATGTTTCCAATTGATTGAAAAAGTGGGTCATGTGTTAGAGCGGTGAGATTTATCAGGGTTATTAGATTAATCACGCTTCATGCTCCACTGCACAGCCGCAAACGCTGGTCTTTTCTTTCCCCACCCAGACAGCCTTGCACCCTGAGCACAACATGGAAATTAACCTCTTCCCAGTGCGAGAAATCACTTTCATTGCAGTACAGGAAGGACTGGAGTTAATATTAATAATAGTTATAAATAAGTTATAGCACAGATAATATCTCCCAAGAGTGCAGTCCACCTCTAATGACAACAACACTGCATGTTCTGTACGATCTATATTGCCAGACTTACTGTAATAGCTGCACATTAAATTATATACAATAGCACACAGTTGCTAACTAAAAGAACCAAAAAAAGAGTAAAGTTGCCTTAATCCAACGTCCTGCTTAACTGATATCTGGCCAAGGATTAACCAGATATCTGTCAGGCAAGCCTGGAAAGGACTACATAATGGACAAGCTTGTATAGGCTTTCTCATCCAAGAGGAGGCAAACAATCAGATAAGCCCACCATGTGGGTTGCCAAACCAAGAGAGAATCACTGGGGGTCATTTATCAACACTGGGCAAATTTGCCCATGGGCAATAACCCATAGCAACCAATCAAATTGCTGCATTCATTGTTCTACTTGCAGCTGGCTTCAAAAGGCTAGTCACTGATTGGTTGCTATAGGTAACTGCCCATGGGCAAATTTGCCCAGTGTTGATAAATGAGCCCCAGTATGTCTAGTGACCTTGTCAAATAAGTGGATCTCTTTGTGTGTGCCCAGCTTTAATTCCACAACAATTTTTTCTAATTCACAGTAAATATTTTACTGTTATACCATGTTCATCAATGGCTATGTTAACGTGCTTCCAGATATTTTTTAGCTGGTACTAGAAAAAGATTCAACTATAAATATCCATATTTTTGTGCTAAAGATTAGATGGGTTAAAACAAACAAAAACAAGAAAAATGAACACAGCTAAAGAAGCACAATTGCAAAGCCACTTTATACACTCCTACATTATAGTTTCCAAGTCCATCTCTACAACTAATGTTTAAATGCTGCCTGCAAGCTATATAGATTACATTAGTGACCATTATGCAGCACACAAAAGGATGACAGACATAGCCTGAGAGCACTTATTTGTTCTGAAGGCACTGCATTTGTCCTACACCTTGTTAAACAGAACCCTTAAGGAGGCCCCAAAAAGCCATAAAAAGGGGAACCAACTTAAATAACAGATTAGGTGATACATAAGGTGAGTCCTAGTTTTCCCCTCTGGACATCCCTCTGTTCCCAGTTTGAAGGCCAATTAAGGGGAGTGGAGGCTTATGTTTTTTTCTTCCCTAAATTCTCTAAATTATATCAAGAGGGCTTGAAACCAAAATGTCAAAAGAAAAACACTGAGCTATATAGTTTAAGGCTGTAGGGTTTATAGGGTTTACTTATACTTTGGGACGCTTTGCAGAAAGCTTCACCACTTTTGTATCTCATATTTCAGGACTGTACCTGGAAAACAAGGAGCATATGGCTATGTATGATACTATGTTATTAATAGCCCAATTATGCCCTGCTACTTTAAAGTGCAAAAAAGGATGTGCAGCATGCCAACCAGCATGTTGTCTGCATGTTTTGTATTGTTACTGTCAGTCCATAAAAATTAGAAATATGTTTCTGCATGAGCAGGTGCAAGTTCTATTAACCCTAAACTTTACAAAATAATTCATTAGAGCATCTTCTACAATCAGTTGGCTTGTGAGTCAGCTCAAGTTTGGTAACAGAACCTCTCAGGAGATTCTTTCTCTTCATTAGTGATGGAGTGATACTGACACTTTATTTAAATAAGGCACAGTGTTTTCTCAGAGGCCAAGACCACTTCTACTCAGCCTGAAAATGGTAGCTTTTTCTGCATCCCAGTGCGGCTTCAGTAGTTAACCTTGTTTTGGTTCAAATGGTGAAGCACTGCATGGCTTATCTGCACTTGGCTGCCTCTCTGTACTTATCTGCAATTGTCTGTTCTTACCTTCTCTGTCTGGCCAAATTATGTTCTATATCAGCAGCATGTTCATGATAGAACTAATTTAGCATTCATACTGCATCTCATAAGCAGGGACATTCAACATTCCCTGTAAGTCTGCATCCTACATGTCTACATGCTCAGCTGACAAGTCACATTAAGAGTTTTCAGTTACCCAAATGCAACATGTATAGAAATAGTCCCTCAGGGGTCTGAGCACTAGGCACAATGCACAATGATGTAATTGCTTAGGGCGGCAAGGGGAACGCTTTGTCATTTGGGACTTAAACCAAATTCGGCCTTGGTTTTAGTAAAAATGCATTTTTTTCACTTATCTTTAAAGCAAGCGCTGCAATGAAGATTTCTCTGAAATGATTGTAAAATATAATACAGAGACAAACAGGCCATAATACAGCTCATGCTGTGAGTAAAGCTTGGCCTGACTGGATGTTTCCACATAAAAGTTTAATCTTGATGTGATCATATTAACATTACATATAATTCTGCATCCTAGTATTTACTATTTTAATGGAAGAACATACAATGGACTGAATTCTATACATAATTATTAAGGAAACACTTCAAGAAGTTTGCAATGTTCTTGGCTAACTGTTACATAGCAGAAAGCTTGGCCATCAATATTTTGCTTTGAATTATATTTTTACATTATTGTATTAAAAAGGTTATTTCAAATTCTTATATAATTATACAGAGCCAACGTTTCACAGAACTTTACAAACAATGTTCATCATAGACATATGTCTCAAGTGCAGCTAAGTCTAATGTATAATGGATGCGTATGGAAAGCTTCTAACAAACAACACTGAGCTTTGCCTCAATTTTGCCAAAAATTACATTTATGGCATTTTTTTTGTTCTTTTCTTCAGTGACACTTTGGCAAAAATAATATAAATGCAAGTTTTACACTAAATGGCAGAGTGTTGAGAGTTTCGTTAACTAAGAAGGATCTAGGGGTTTTGTGGATAACGTTGTCTGATTCTTGGCAGTGTCATTCTATGGCTACTAAAGCAAATAAAGTACTTAAAAAAGGGCATTAACTCAAGGGATGAAAACATAATCATGCTTCTTTATAGGTCCCTGGTTAGGCATCACCTAGACTAGATTATGTAGTGCAGTTTTGGACTCCAGTCCGTAAGAAGGATATAAATGAGCTGAGAGAGACGTGCAATCAAACTGGTTAGAGGGATGGAAGACTTAAATTATGAGGGTAGACTGCCAAGGTTGAGGTTGTTTTCTCTGGAAAAAATATGCTTGACAGGAGACATGATTACACTTTACAAGTACATTAGAGGACATTATAGACAAATAGCAGTCGGCTTTTTATCCATAAAGAGGATAAACATACCAGAGGCCCCCCCTTCAGACTACAAGAACTTTCATTTGAAGCACAAGAACTTTTCACAGTGAGAGCAGTGAGGTTGCGGAATGCACTGCCGGGTGATGTTGTGATGGCTGATTCTGTTCCAAGGGGCTTGGATGATTTCTTGGACAAACACAATATCTAAGGCTATTGTGATGCTAAAATCTATAATATACAGTATATAGTTGATGTGAGTGTATGGTGGGGTTAGTATATGTATGTATGAATGCTGGGTTTCATTTGGAGGGATTGATCTTTATGGACTTTGGCCTTTTTTCAACCCAATCTAACTATGTAACTATGATGCACAAAATAATTAATGTAAAGCACAATTTAGACAAATAAAAAAATTGGAGCCTCCAGATACTGCATCATTTTTCAGATTATTCAGTTTAAAGGGAATATGTTGGTGACCTGGACAAAGAAATGCTATTTCTTTGTATGACCTGGGTTCCTCTGTCTAATTGCATTGCTTTGCTGAATTTCCTACTCTGTTTTATCCATGATGGCAGCCTCCTATCTGGTCTTTCTTTGAGCTGTAACTAGCTTACTCCATGCTATGGGTTCTGTAGCTTTGCTCTGCATGCAGACATCACAGCTGCCAGTCTGTATCACATGTCAATTTCCCAAGCCTCTTCATTGATTACAATCACACTGAAAATTGTAGCATAGGGGCTGTCCATCTACTGAGCTGCATAGGATGCAAAGCCACAGGCAAACAGGATGTGAACTATATATTATTTACAGACACCCAATTTTCACCAATTCCTCAAATATTTTACCATTGATCACTGCCTTATATACTGTATACTTCATAAGTAGTAATGTCAATGAGCAAACAAATATAGTGTTAATATAGAAAATCTAGGGCTAAGGTACAGGAATAAAATCACATCCGAATGTGCAGCAAAACAGTATTTATTTATCAACTGAATTATGACTACTGCATGAAATAGCTCCAATAAGTGCATGGCAGAAATTAAAGAAAGGTAGGATTTTGCTTATGCTGAAATTTAATTTTTTTTTTTAAAACTGTCCATTTTTTCCAAAACACTGTCAAACTCACTGAGACCATTTGTATCTGATCTTCTCTTTTATGTTTCTGTATGTTTTTGCTTTCCTTTCTCTTCTGCTACTCACTTTCCTTTAATTTGAAATGTAATCTGGTTTATGGGAGCTACCAAAACCCTAGGCTAGGGGATAAATTTATTAAAGAGTGAAGTTCCGCCACTAGAGTGAAATTCCGCAGCTCTCCATTCATTTCTATGGGATTTTCAAAAGCATATTTATCAATGGGTGAAAGTGAAATTTCACCCTTTGATAAATACGCCATTAAAACCCCATAGAAATGAATGGGAAGTGGCGGAATTTCACTCTAGTGGCGGAACTTCACTATTAACTTCACTCTTTGATAAATATACCCCTAGATCTTTATTGTTTTTTTATGTTTCCCACTGAATTTTTTTTGGTTTCCCACTGAATTAAACTCTGTTTTCCTAGACACAGACACAGTTTCTTAAAGGAGAACTAAAGTTTAACTAAAGAAATATGCTAGAAATGTTGAACATTATGTTCTGGGCTTCTGTACCAGCCCATCTGTTGATTCACTGCACATGCTCTGTGATGCTGTCACTTAAAGGTGTTAAAGGTGGGTGACTTGTCAGCAGTTCTTTATAGCTACCTGTACTCTTTACAATAAGGATTCACTCCATCATACAGGTGGTGAAGCTGCTATTTTCTGCTTCCTTGTATTCTAGTTCCTTTAAATGCTCAAATATTTAATTGTTCTGTTTAGTGGTCAACTATTCAGAGCTGCTGTTCTTAGCAGCCTAGATTTCCCTCTGTGATTTTAAACATAATGTTGTTTCTATACAAACTTGATATACTTCCAAAATTACTTTTTTTCTTTTTTATACATTATTTTAGCTGTTAGTTATTTGTAATGCTTTCATTTGCTATGTTTCTTTACCATTTTAATTAAAGAATCTGCTTAGTTATTTGATTTTTTATTTACATACACGGTGGCACAGTGATTAGCATTGCTGCCTAGCTGTACTGAAGACCTAGGTTATTTGCAAGGAGTCTGTGTATGTCCTTTGTGTCTGTGTATTTCCCATGGGTACTCACACACACCAAACTATTCTCATGAATATGAAACCAAAAAACAAATTTAAAACATAGTTTAAAATTTGCCTTTATGCCATAGCAGCCCCTGAAATTTCCATAGGTTTGAATTCTCCTGATATATTAAAACAAATGAAAAAAATCCTTATATATAAATGGGTGGCTTGGCTTTAAATAATATTTACTTCTATGACCTTCCTCAAGCCATAAAGGAATCATTTGCTCTACTACTTTATTGCAATAGGAGGAGGGTAATTATTTGCACAGCATTTAAGCCAAGTATGTATTTTGCCACACTAAAGGATTGCCCAGTGGTCATTTTGGATTTAAAATCATTGGAAATTACATCCATAGAATAATTTTTCTATAGGTACTAAACCTACCCTTAGCTGCAAAATATGCAGTGGTATTAGAAAAGAATATTTGCACATTGTCAAGTTCCTGATTGATATGAGTTGAATGTTAAGGATACAGAACTATAAATATCATACATTTAATTTTCTACACTGAAAATTCCCTTGAACAGTATTTGGTATCACAACATTAGAACGTGAATAACCTATTTGATTGGGATCTCAAGTTGCAATTAATATTGTAAAACAAATGATGCAGTAAAAACAAACATACCAAGTCTTAAGGGCATGGTATCCCATGAGAGCTTGCATTCTGGTGTAGCACTGTGTGCAGTCAATTAAAAATAAATGTTATGTTTTTTTAGATCCTCCTGTTAAAGGAAAATTAGCAGCTTTGGCATTGTATCTGATCCTACAGCTGTATCAAAAGTTAGTTGGATATATCATGTCAATAAAATGTTTTGATATTATCAGAAGAGACATTTATTCTCCAGAATATTGAGATCTATTGTTCTGGCACCTATCTCAAAGCAAGCTTGCATGCTGACCCTGCTAGACATACAACCGATATTCCTTTTACCCACTTCAGCTCCATTACATTTGTATTCCCCTTACTAAAGATGCAATACTTTTACAATTTCACAAGCTATGCCAGCACATCAAAAGTGTCCCTAATGTTATTTCTTCATTTTAATTGAAAGTGTTTGAATAATATCACATTTTCTTAAAATATTTACCTACTTTTAAAATCATGGTCTGGGACAATGCACTTTCCTTCAAAGCCTCAAATCTATTCAGTTCTTTCAGCAAACACAACAAATCTTATGTGATACTGACACCAATAAAAAAAACCTACGCTTCACAAATATTAATGTTACCCATAGGTCATGATGGTGGTTTTTCTTTTGTAATTGTTACTTGATGTTCCTAAACCCGACTGCTAACGAACTACTGCTGCACAAATATGGCAGCCCCTTCATAAAGGAAAATGTGGGATCAGATGGATAAAGTAAAAGCAATGGGCACATACTGATATGGTAAAATTATAAATAGCATTTATGATAGATATATAAAAAGGTTTAATTTTTAGTGTCAGTAGCTGTTTAAAAAAGACGTGTAGACAATTATTTTCCATTAAAATTTACACAGGTGGCCTTTAAAACATATCTACTTAACTTGCTTTAATTCACTTTATGTTATTTTAATTTGTAATTCCACACTTCCAGCTCTAATGCCAATTCACTAGACTAAAATTATTCCTGCAAGGTCTATAATGTATTGGGTAATATGTAATCATTCCCTGTATCATTTTATATTACCAATTTTATTCTTGTTATACTGTATATCAGTGATCCCCAACCAGTAGCTCGTGAGCAACATGTTGCTCTCCAACCCCTTGGATGTTGCTCCCAGTGACCTTAAAGCAGGTGCTTATTTTTGAATTCCTGGCTTGAAGGCAAGTTTTGGTTGTATAAAAACCAGGTACACTGCCAAACAGAGCCTCAATCTAGGTTGACAATCCACATAGGGGCTACCAAATGGCCAATCACAGCACTTATTTGGCACCCCAAGAACATTTTTCATGCTAGTGTTGCTCCCCAACTCCTTCTACTTCTGAATGTTGCTCACTTGTTCAAAAGGTTGGGGATCCCTGCTGTATATTATATGCCATAAAGTATCTCCCCATCAGCACTCTTTCCATCTGACACTTACACTGGTTCTCCAATGTCTAGGGTAAGCTTAATTAACTACAAAAATAATGCTAGTTGCCTAGCACATTTCTAATGGGTTTTGCACTTTGAACCTTGTCTTCCTCTCTAGATGAATTATGATAGGTCTCTGCACAGAGACCTGTGTTCGCCCCTATGAATATGGTGCTGCCTGCTTTTGGCAATGCTGTATTCAATAGTAAAGAGGGATGGGCAGGTGGAGTCATGTAGGTGACCCCCTCAGTATAGGTGAGCCCTGTTGCAGGCCACAACAGGGATCTGTACTTACCAACTTCCATAGGACACGGTTCAACTGCACCTTTTGCTGGATATTATCTGGTGCAAGGTGCAGAGAGCAGTAAGACACTAGACAGAAGTGTTCTCTGCATGCCCACTAAGGGGCTTGTTCTTGCACATTTGTCCAAGGCTTTTTATAAATATCCCCTAAGATGTGGGCTGATGTGATTGGGTGTAATAATGAACTAACTAGTTGAATCACAATCACATCCAAAATTAATCTCAATGAACTCAGATCACAAAATCGATCAAAAATGCCTTTATATGAATAATTGCACAATTATCCAATTTTATGTTGTATCAGAGACAATTGTAGCTGCAACAAAACACTGAACAACAAATAACACTGTGTATCATTGGCTAAAATGGCATTAACTCAATAGGATTGCTTTGTATCCAATAAGGATTAATTATATCTTAGTTGGGCTCAAGTACAAGCTACTGTATTATATTATTATTATAGAGGGTCAAAATAACAGATTCCATACCTGTATTATGATCAAATTTGTCTGACATAACCAATCCTTTCTGATGGATTTTGCCAGAGCATTTGATACCATGCCCCACAAACGACTGCTCTCTAAACTAAGGCTTAATGAAGTCAGGGTCGGACTGGGCCGGTGGTCCCAGGTCTGCACCCACAACAGCTTCTCCGACAAAGGGGCACCCACACCGCAACCGCCGACAAAGGGGGAAAAAATTTTGTGCGTGCACGTGCACAGACGCGACGCCGTGCTCATGCGCAGGAACACGGCACATACGCCGACATGAATGAAGTTCTTTGCACATAGATAGGAAACTGGGTGCAGGATCAGGTACAGAGGGTGGTTGTTAATGCTACAGTCTCTACTTGGAGAAAGATTCCTAGTGTGGTCCCTCAGGGCTCGGTATTGGGTCCACTTTTATTTAACTTGTTCATTATTGACTATGGGGAGGGTATTTTAAGTAATGTATCAGTGTTTGCAGATGACACAAAACTATCCAGGCCAATTAATTCCATTCAGAATGTGGCATCCTTGCAACACGATCTTGACAAACTGGGCAGCTAAGTGGCAGATGAGATTCAATGTTGATAAATGTAAAGTCATGCACCTGGGATGTAAAAATATCCAAGACATTTAGGGGCTGATTCACTAAGGGTCGAATATCGAGGGTTAATTAACCCTCGATATTCGACTGGGAATTAAAATCCTTCGACTTTGAATATCGAAGGATTTAGGGCAGATAGTACGATCGAAGTATTATTCCTTCGATCGAACGATTAAATCCTTCGAACCGAACTATTCGAAGGATTTAAATCCAACGATCGAAGGAATATCAAAAATAGTTAGCCAAGCCTATGGGGACCTTCCCCATAGGCTAACATTGACTTCGGTAGCTTTTAGATTGCGAACTAGGGGGTCGAAGTTTTTTTTAAAGAGACAGTACTTCGACTATCGAATGGTCGAATAGTCGAACGGTTTTTACTTCGAATCCTTCGATAGTCGTAGACGAAGGTCGAAGCAGCCCATTCGATGGTCAAAGTAGCCCAAAAAAACTTCGAAATTTGAAGTTTTTTTACTTCGAATCCTTCACTCGAAGTAAGTGAATCGGCCCCTTATACCCTTAATGGGACTGCACTAGGCAATGTAGATAATAAACTTGGCTGTAGCAAGCAAAGCCAATCAGCAGCATCAAGGGCAAATAAGGTCTTGAGCCGTATTAAAAGGGGAATTGATTCACGGCAGGAAGGGGCAGAGTTGGACTGGCCCACAAGGATACCAGGAAAACTCCCTGTGGGCCCAGGTGTCAGTGGGCCTCTTGCTTCTAATAATTTGGCATTTTTCATGGTCATTTCCTATTTCTTTATGGGAACAGAGGCTTTAATAATGGAAGAATATAGTAAAATATGTAGAGAAAAGAGACTAGGAGAATAAAGAGGTTGAGTGAGGAGAGGGGGTATAATAATTTAGAAAGTGAGCCCTCAGCCTAAGGTTTTCTGTTGGGCCCCTGGCATCCCAGTCTGACATTGGGAAGGGGTTATTCTTCCACTGTATAGAACACTGGTAAGGCCCCATCTAGAATATGCCGTACAGTTTTGGTCTCCAGTGCTCAAATATGAGCATTATTGTATTAGACAGGGTACAGAGAAGGGCAACTAAGCTGGTGAAAGATATGGAAAATCTTAGCTATGAAGAAAGACTGGCCAAATTGGGGATGTTCACTCTGGAGAAGAGGTGATTAAGGGGTGATATGATAACTATGTATAAATATATAAGGGGATCATATAATAATCTCTCTAATACTTTGTTTACCAGTAGGTCATCCATTCTGATTAGAAGAAAAGAGGTTCCGCCTAAATATTCGTAAGGGTTTTTTTTCAGTGAGAGCTGTGAAAATGTGGATTTTTTGATGCACTAAATAAGAACTAGCCACAATGATTCTAATATCTGAAGGGCAAGGAGAGGTTGTCTGCATTTCCTTAATATTTTGGTAGTTATTAAGGAAGCATAGAGTCTATTGTTCTTTATCATCAGGCCATGGCATGCTAATATACAAAATGTAGCATGTACTCCAGCGTTCTTGGGGTGAACTGAGCAGTATAAGAGTTTACAGATTACCTGAAAATCTGGCTATGTATCATTTCCAAGAAGAAACAATGGCACAAAACACACAGTAATCACTACATTTTGAGGTTCTGCATCTCTCTTTGTTAACCAGGCGTTGTTCACATTTAAATTAACTTATAGCATGATGTAGAGAGTGATATTCTGAGACATTTTACAATTACAATAAATTTGTAGACTTACAGTGTATTTGTTTCTAAATGGGGTAGGTGAACCCCATTTGAAAGCTGGAAATAAGAAGCAAATAATTCAAAAACTATATAAAAGAAAAAATTAAGTAAAACATAGAATTCGCCATTCCAAATACCCCTTTAATATGCAAAAACAAATAAAACTATTATGCTGTTTTCGGATAATTCGTTTGGTTAAAAAAAGACACACGTCCATCAAGTTCAACCTTTTAACTCTTTTTTAACCTGCCTAACTGCTGGTTGATCCAGAGGAAGTAAAAAAAACCCATTTGAAGCCTCTCTTATTTTCTAAAAATCCTTCCAACCCCTTTTTTTAAAACTATCTAATGTATCAGCCTGACTGATTCAGGGAGAGAAAAAACATTTTCTTCAATTTAAAATATCCACATCATTAGTTTTAAATTACCAAATGTATCAAAGCCAAAATAAACACAATGACGAAATGAAGACATAATAAACATATAACACGTATATGGATTTGCTGATAAGCAGAGGGTACATAGGGAACTATGAGAGGAGAGCCTTTTGATTACTTGAGACAAATACATAGCAATAAGAGATATCTACTAATAATAGACACTAAGGGGCCGATTCACGAAGGGTCGAATATCGAGGGTTAATTAACCCTCGATATTCGACTGGGAACTAAAATCGTACGACTTCGAATATCGAAGTCGAACGATTTTGCGCAAATCCTGTGATCGATCGATCGAAGGATTCGAAGGATTTTAATCCAACGATCGAACGAAAATCCTTCGATCAAAAAATCACAGGCAAGCCTATGGGGACCTTCCCCATAGGCTAACATTGACTTCGGTATCTTTTAGATCGAATTCGATCGAATTTATCCAATTCGATGGTCGAAGTACCCAAAAAATAGTTCGAAGTTCGAATTTTTTAATATTCAAACCCTTCACCCGTAATTCGTTAATCGGCCCCATACTGTGTATCAAACAGCTCTGCTTGACATCAAGCCGTAAAGAGCAAATTAAGCTACATAATTATTGTCATTCCTAAAAACATAAAATCATATGTGCATGTCAAGCTTATTCATATACTGTAGATGCATTGATATGTATAATACTTGAGCTCTAACATCAAATGGCGGACATAACATTAAAAAAAAAAAAAGATCATTTATTTTTCAGTCCTGTGGAGCCATTATACCATTATTTTATTATACAAAATATTAACAGAAAAAACATGGGAGATAGATTATCAATATCAGAAATATTTTTTGAAATCTTTCCTAAAAACTGGAAATTCTCTATATGCTTCTTGTAATATATATTGGCATGTTACCCTTATATATGGGGCAAGAAAACAGAATGGGACACGGGAATGATTAAAGTAAATTGCTTGGGTTAGCTGACATTTATGAACCACCATTATGGCAATGGCACTACTGTGTCCGTAAAAGACTACAGTATATATTAGTACAAAAGCAGATGTAAAGAATGTTTCTATTTTGGGGGACCAATCCTCTATCAGGTTGTACTTATTCTTTCGGATTTCTCCTAAGGGTAACACAAAGAATAGCTTTTTCATATTTTAAGACGAACCTTAAAAGCGACAGCTGGCATTATAGTTAAATGGACTACATAAAAAGGACGGGGCAAATGTAATTTTCCAGAAAACTGGATAATGATCAGTGGCCATTTTCTTTTAATCCTACAATACATAAGAATGTAATATTTAATAGATAAATAAATAAATATATACGATTGTATCCATGATCTCGCAATCCCCATTCCTATCTATGAATACCAGCACGTATTATTATGATGCAACATTTTCCTAATTTGATGTAACCCAACCCTTATAATTTAAAGTAACAGATTCTGTTTAATAAAGGAAAATAATTCTATATCAGGTAGAGATCTATTTTGGAAGTCAATAGACTTTTTTTTATACATCCAAGCTTCATTTGCCTACAAAAACAATCCTAAATATTTCCTTACTGTGTGGTCGTCTTGTACTAAATCGAAACCAAAATTCTTGCAAGGTCTTCTTTCTTTGATGGACACTTTGGTGGGAAGGTCGTAGTCTTGCTGTTGAGATTGAGATGAGAAAAAGAAAGGACTGGGAAAATTTTGATCCAAAATTTTTTTGCCTGAGCTCACAAAGGCTGATATAACGTTATTGGCCTCAAGATAAAGTCACATGATGCGCATGTGACCTATATTCTTCTAAAAATCCCTTGTTTTCTGTAAATGAAATTCAATGGTGAAGATAGTCGCACAACATCTCCTACAGCTGTCTCTCATTGCTGTGACTGGACTCCACTGATGCATAAATGGGGCAATAGCCCCTGGCAACACAGTCTCCTGTCTGTTGAGGGCATGGGTATTCAGGACAAGTGCTTAGAAAAGCCAGGATCATTTCCAACCAGTGTTCTGCAGAATTACATTGTATTTAACATTTATTCTACTTTTATTTAGCTGCAGCATCATATAAAGCCTGCTTTAACCTCAACTTGGACATGATTTTAGGAATCTCTATTTGCCCCCTCAAAATTAAAGTCAAGGGGAAAAAAATACAGTTGCCTGACAGAGATTCGAGATAGCAGCCATGAATGGCAGAAAATAACCCAGATGCTCCTTATAAGAGGGAAGGGGGGTATGTAATCGTCCAGTGCATTTCTCTAGATAAATACATTTGGATGTGCTCTTTTAGATCTTTTTACATTGAGGATTGTTAAACAGTTTTAGGATAAAATATGCAGAAACATCCAATATATAATGGCAATGCTGAAATTAATCTCTGGGTTCATTATTCCTACAGATCATGAATAAAGTATGCTATTAGCATAGATATACACCATAACATTTACTGAGCTTGGACCTGGTACTTACAAGGTTAACAATCAGTTTTCATATTAAATGTGTGTTGTTTCAGTGAAGCAAGGAAAGCTGGATTATAGGCTCAAATTGCTGGGCTTCTCCAGATTAAAACCACTCAGCTGTCATTAGAATCTCTCTACACTTCCCATCAGCATCGGATGTCTGAAACAATAATTCCGTATTTTTATGCAGGACAGGGCTGAATTCTGTAAATACACAGTGCTAGTTTGTTATGGGCAGTGAATGGACTGGTGGCCCAGGTTTATAAAAGCATGTACAGAACCGTCATCATATACTGTATATCTTGGAAAGCCCCCTAAGTACATACAAGTTAGGTCAGCTGCAGGTCTCTCCAATCATTGCAAAGGATCTGACACATATGCAACAAGTATGTTACAAGCGTTGCAGCAATTGCATGTATGTATATAAATTATGCTGTGCTCTGACTCTCTCCTTATAATTTAATTTATATTAAGGTTTCTTGTGCATTTGCCATAATCTTCAATCTGTGTGTGTGACTCCAAATTGTACAACCATAGGTTGCAGATCCCTGTGTATACTAATGAGCCCTCTGTAAAATGAATGTGAGCAGAATGCAATGATGGCAATGACAAACCTGGGCATATACATAGGTCTGACCCTTTATACCCTTTATTTGTGGAAAACAACACAAGCAAGTGCTAGAATAGAATCAACATTTTTTATCTGGGCTCCTAACAGACATTGAAAATGTATAATTGTAAAGGGTAACTCACCACATAAGTTTGGTCTGTGATCAGGCACAGGCAGGTGGCCTTCAGTGCTGCAAAGTCTCTTCATTGTCACCCTATAAGTAACCTCTGCCATGGCCCCCAGCAAGGTCAGTTCTTTGGGAGGGAGGTGGCTTGTTGCAGTTTGCACTAATCTCTTCAGAAGGGCGTGAAGGGGAGAGGAGAATAGAGATTGGGAATCCAAACACATGTTCCGATATGAACATCCTAGGGCAAGGAAAAAAAGTTCCCTCAATAGCAAATCAATGCTGCACCTTTCAATTAACTTTCAGCAGTTAATGGAACAGAGATGAGCAATAACACTACACATTACATTACAGACGGGCACGACTGGTCAGAAGATATATTTCAATTATTTTTGCAAATATATATATATATATATATATATATATATATATACACATACACATGCACACACACATATATAGTCTGTTCATAAATGTAACAAATATACAATGTTATGTCACAAATAAAAAAGTTTATTTATATATTTTATAGCATTTATAGTATGCAAGATGCTGAACATTTTTACAGCACAGAACTACAAACAGGGAGGACAAACATATGTAAATACATAGAAATATAGAGAGTAAGTACAATGTGGTAAGAAGAATAGAAAGAAGGAGGTTCCTGCCCTATACAGCTTATTTGTGATATGGTTTTATTCTTGGCTACTGACCATGCATTAGTTCACAGACTTCTTGCAGGAGGGAAACAGATGGATGGGGGGAAATATGGAGGTAAATGATATCTCTCTATGCAGATTGGATGTGCTCAGCTCCTTAGCCAACTGATTAGATGACCTGCTTATGTCTCACCAGTAAAGATATATTCTAAGTGCAGCTGAATAGCTTACATGGGCAAGCCAAAAAATGTCTCTTGATGAGTTGTTACTAATACATAAAAAAAGCCAGCTAAACTAGGCAATGGTGTAATCCAACTATCCAGTATTTGAGACAATTGAACCAAGTATTTCTAGGTCCCCAATAATTTGCAAAAAAATAAAAAACAACCCACAAACAATAACTGAATTTTGTCAAAAAGTAGAAAAATGGTGTATTGTTGGACACACTAATCCCAAATACATATAATTATTAAACAAGGTTTCCATTTACGGTATCCCTTTATTTGGCAATACTCAAAGCAGCATTATAAAAAATACAAAAAGCACAAATATAATAACAATATTAGCAAGGTTAAAATACAAGGGGTGTTCCCCTTAATTAAAGTGTACCATCCATGTAACTGGTATAAATTAGATTACCCTATAACACAAAATGTATTAAAATGCTTTTAAACTGTGAGCTATTACACAATAATACGAACAATGGGGCAGGTTTACTAAAGGGCAAAGTGGCCGTTGCTAGTGTAAATTCACAAGAAATTCAAAACACAGAGAAACCGTCAATGTACTAACAGGTATAGAGGACAATTCTCTAGAGAAAGAGACCGTTTTGCGAATGGTCAGCTGATATTTTGATTACTCATTGACTGTGACCTTAAAACTCCCCTCCCTCAACTTGACTGACTTGACTTTTTTTCTTGCAATGTTTGTCTCAGTTTAATTGTTCATTTATTTCTAATTCTTGTCACTTATTATTTTTCATTTTCTTTTGGTACTGCTAATTTCTGGATCACTTATCTTTATACAGTATATCCTCTATTTTGCGAAACAGAAGGCAATCCCCGTACTATGTATTCTAAAAAACTTGAAAGTGGATCTGCATTCACATTTAGTGGGTACAATTTGCTTGATGCTGTCACAATATTCAGGGACTCAAACCCTGGTATGCATGATAGTCAATTTGTGTATTTTCCTGATGAGCCACTGGAGGCATTTGTTGTCATGCTGGGCCACAGGTGAGTGGCCGGTAGGTAGGAGCCTAAGTGCATGGTAATATGGTGACATGTTTGGTGTTAGAAAATGCGCTCACAATGTTTAATACTGATAAAACAGAAGACAAATGAGGAAAGAGAATATAATCTGAAACTAACTCCATACTGTATAACAAACCAGGGGTCTGGCCGGCTACTGGCTGAAGCAAGTCCGTGTAAACAGGCAAGAGGCCTTTGGCAGGCGGCAAACAATACAGGTCCGTGGAACAAGCGAGAGGTCTTTGGCGGGCGGCAGGCAATACAAGTCCATGGAACAGGCAAAGGGTCAAAAACCAGGAGATCAGATGGGTAGCAGGAATAAGGTATTAACAGCACTGTGGAACGAGCAAGAATGGGGCAATATAACTCACAACTTATGTTAAAGGATTACCCCTGTGTAACAGGAATTCTACACTACACATAGTGATGGAGTAGGGTTTCTGCATACTTTTGAACTACATCTCACAATTTGTGTGAAGATAAAGCATGAATAGCAGGAATTTAAGACTTTATAAAACCATAGAAAAGGACTTGTGAACTCCTGAGGAGTGTAGAGAACACATTGTTGGTATTATAATGCAAGGTAATTAACTATTTCCACTTACAAGGATGGTGCATTTTAACTAAGGGAGACACACCTTGTATGTTCAACTTGCTAATATTGTTATTATATTTGCACTTTTTGTATTTGTATGATGCTGTTTTGACTATTGTCAAATAATAGAACACAATAAATGGACTTCAAACCTACTAAATAATTATATGTTTTTGATATTAGTGTGCCCAACACTACTGTAATCCAACTATAAACAGGGACAAGGTTGGACTGGGCCGGCGGGGCACCGGGAAAAAACCCGGTGAGCCCCCTGCTCAAATCTTCCTGCAACAACCACCCCTTTTCGGGGCAATCGTGCACATGTGGAGAGGGGGGGCTTCTCGGCGGGGGAACCCTGCAGGGGGGCCCTACGACAGCAGCCCAGGTGGGCCCCCAGGCAACGGACCATTATATTATATAATATATATAAGTTTAAGTTTATTTGCTTCTTGCAGGTGGCAGTTCTATAAAGTGTCAGATCATTGACTACAGTCAAGAAAAGCCACACACTATGGGGCAGATTCACTAAAGGGCGAAGTGGCTGTCACTATGGAAAATTCACCAGAAATCCAATCTGCAGGGACATCGGCAATTTACTAATAGGCGTAGAGGATAATTCGATAGCGATAAGTGACCACTTCAAGCATTTGCACCAACATTACTAATTAAGACGTATATATGACCTTTATGTAGCCGCACTATTCAAATTGACCAAGCAGAAATGAATGCTAGTGAAAGTTCGCTATGAAATGCTTGCGCTGATGAATTAACAGTAGCAAAACTTCCCCAGCATTCGGCTACAGAGACACAACATCGCATGTTAATGAATTAGCGTAGCGGTTACGTATATAAACCTGTCGAAGTGTGGTGGAGCCTGCGCTGGCCAAAATTTTGCCCCTACGACACCACTATGGTAAGATACAAACTAAAGAATGTGTCTCTAATAAGAACAAATTAAGAAATACCCCTAATTACTGGTAGTACAAAAGGTATATATTTTTATTATGTTCTTTTATATTGACAAGGGAACAACTTATAGAAACATTTGTAAAATCTGTAACGCTTGCCCACTTATGCTATTAGTAGGGATGCACTGAATCCACTATTTTGGATTCGGCTGAACCCCCGAATCCTTGGTGAAGGAACCGAATCCGAACCCTAATTTGCATATGTAAATTAGGGGTGGGAAGGGGAAAACATTTTTTACTTCCTTGTTTTGTGACAAAAAGTCACGCGATTTCCCTCCCTGCCCCTAATTTGCATATGTAAATTAGGGTTTGGATTCGGTTCGGCCGGGCAGAAGGCTTCGGCCGAATCCGAATCCTGCTAAAAAGGCCGAATCACAAACTGAATGCTGGATTCAGTGCATCCCTAGCTATTAGCCATTAATACCTTGTAAACAGCGCCGATTCGTAACTTAGTGCCGCCTGAGGCGGCTCCTGCAATGCCGCCCCCCCTCGCCGACTTACCTGTCGGGAGGGGAGGCAGGAACACTAATGCGGAGAGCGCAATTGCGCTCTCTCGCATTCGTAAAGCCGAATTTCCGGTTTAAAAACCGGAAATTCGGCTCTTAAAGGTGCAGGAGCGGCTTTTTGCCGCCCCTGGAAACCGCTCCGGCGTTGCCGCCTGAGGCGAGCGTCTCAGCTCGCCTCATTGGCGGCGCGCCCCAGCTTGTAAAAGCTGACCATTTGACTGCAAAATCCATGCATGTCTGACAAACTAAAAATTATAGGCCAGACCATTTTGTCATAAGAATGGTTATTTAACTATTTAAGTATAAAAAGAAGATATCAGCAGAATATCAGCTTGTCAAAGGGGTTCTCCCCCAAACCTTGCATCCTGCAAGGGCTCACCCTGCCAGCATTACCCTTGTGTGCAAATGAATTCCTTTTTTTCCCTTGTTGGTTTTGAGGTTTCTGATTCCTCTTTCATTGTGCACCTTGTTTGTCATACTTGTTTTATGATACTTGTTTTTTTGGAGCATCAGGATGTGCGAGTGTAATCTGCAATTCATCAGCAGAATTCATCCCGTATGATCTTGTTATATTCTGACTGACAGCACAGATATGTACATTTGCTAATACCAAATAAAACATGTTAAAATTAACATACTGACTAAATGAATGATCACCACTTAATAATCACATCCACATACAAACCTTGTAGTACATAACAAAATCTGTGGATTGCAATGTTAATAAAGGCAGAAGCAAAGTACAGTATGATTCAACAAGATTAACTAAATGTACATGTTTCCTTTTTTTGTTTTTTTAAAGTAGGGGGTCTGTTTTAGTTACTTTATTGCTGTGCCACACAATATTGAATCCAAAGTGTTGGAAAAAAAAGTGCAGCAGATTCTATGTTGTTGGGTTTGCCACTGATTAAAATTATTCTACACGTTTACCTGCTACACATTAAACTGCAAAATCAAAAGGTTACGGTACACAAAGGCATGAAGCCCATGCGGTACCATGTGGAAAGCAAGATCAAAACCAGTATATATGAAAATATTCCATGAAGCAAAAAGGGATTCGCCCGTCAGGTGCCCCATAAGTCCCTAATACATATACAATTTCAATATATATTGGTAAAACAAGTCAGCCTCTAGACATTTTGGGGGCCAGCAGATTTTTGCCACAAAATTGTCTGAAATTGAGGTATGGGAGACTGGGGTACAGAGGCCAAAATCTGGTAACTCTTGCATGCTGGGTATTGTAGTCTTACATTAAACTTGGCAGTCAGCAAAATGTTAAACAAAAACTACATTACCCAACATGCATTGGGAGACAAGAAAAAACTTTGGCTGGTTTCCAAAGTACAAATCAGCCAAAGACCCAAAAAAGTAACCCAAATCCATACATTGGCTAATTTGTGCTTTAAAATAGTAGCCCAGTTTGGCTGGAAAACCATCAACCTGGCAACCCTGGCTCACTGTGTGCAGGGGGGAAGTGACGTCATCGGAGGGCCAAGACAGGAAGGGGGGATTGTGTTGCACACTGACTGAAGGAAGCAGAAAGAGAGAGGGAGGAGGCGCCGGGCCTGGGTCCTATCTGTCCCGCAGTCTGCATGCACTCTCTATAGGTGCTTCGTCGCTTCTCAAAATAACAAAGTAGAAACCTGAGCAATTATGGATAGTTATTTGTCTCTTTATTGGTGGTACTGTCAAAGCTATAGAAAGTGTGTATATATATATATATATATATATATATATATAGTATCAGACAGTGCCCGCACTCAGTCAAAGACGAAGCCAGAGGTGCACAACCAAGTTTGTAGTAATAATGAATAGAAGATCAGCACACTCTGTATTATTTAGATGAAAACAAGTGTTGATTTATTCACACATCTCATCCGACGTTTCGGTCCCACATGGGGACCTTTCTCAAGGATTATATATATATATATATATATATATATATATATATATATATATATATATATATATATATATATATAGCTATTAGAAAGTATGAATCTAATGTACTGTATGATCATACCCTGAATTAGTTACAGTAAACCAGAGATGGACATTTGTTCACTACAGAAACTGGGCAAAGCTGGAAAATGAGGCTCAGTGTACCTACAGTACAAGAAATGAAATGAGCCAGCACTGCAATAACAAGGTATCTACATTAAAGTACATTTTACTTGAACTAATCTGATATGGAAATAAATCTTAGAATAGTTGGTGGCAAGACTGGCAGCAGCACCACTGCAAGGAAAGCAAGGATAATTCTATATACGCTGTTGGTAAATCCACACCTTTAATATATGATTTATTATAGGAAAAATGGGAAAGTTGTGTTCACCACTAATTTTAAGTTAGGAACGAGGCAGGATCTCGCACAACCCTATCAGTAACAACGATATGCCTGGTGCACAATGGTAGAGGTTCGGCCACCCCACAACAGAGTACAGCAAAGGAATTCCAATGGCACACAGGTCTGTAGGAAATCTTCGATATTTATTTCAAAGCGGAGTGCAATGCAACGTTTCGGGGAGTAAAACCCCTTTGTCAATTGTCTGCCCCCATTGCTACACAGAAGCTTATTTATAGAAACAATAGTAGTGTTTCTGAAGCAAACACAGCAGTTTTACCAGTGCAAGGCAACACTGCATTATGTTTGTATTACTTTAAAACACTTTTCTTTTTTGATGTTACTGTTCCTTTAAGTGTGATGTAGTGTGGCTACATAAAATACATTTTAGACTTTATTTTGTGTAGGTGGGGTTGAGCCTCCATATCACTATAAAGGTTTTTATGTGTATTATACCTTTACGCTTGATAAGAAGCCATTCTGCAGGCCTGAAAGGTTGCCACCACAGGTTCAACTGTACCAGTAGTGCCATTGGTGTTTTTGTTTTCTCAGGCCATCTACATAAAAGTCATCCCTAGTTTGGCAAGTCCTACCCTCACTTTCATATGAATCATTGTGAATTCCACAGGTAAAACTTAGCCCTTGTATAAAATGTATAATGAAGCAATAGAATTCTTAATGAATCAGATGAAAGTTAAGTGTAGAAGTGGCCAGACCAGGGATGACTTTGAGGTAGCCAGCTTGAATATATTGCAACAGCTGGACAATGTAAGTTTTCCAGTTCACACTGGAAACACGCATATAATTCAGTAAATTAATTAAATAAACAGCTGATGTTACACTATAATACACTAGTTCGTATAAGGGGATCAGTGGAATTTACCTTAAAGTGATACTGATTTAAAAAACAACTACTTTTTAAAATATGAAAGAACATTACCTTTAGGTCTAGTTGATCATTTTTTGCTGAGGTCTGTTTTTGTAAATAATTTTTAGTTGATGTTCCTAAACCTGACTGTTTTGCCAACCTGACTGTCCCATCACAGCCTGTCAATAAAAGTTTCTATTGCTAACGGACTTCTGCTGCATGCTGCACAAATATGGCAGCCCCCTCATAGGCGAGCACGGAGAGTCAGATGGGTAATGTTTAAGCTTTGAGCAAATACTTTATGACAAAATTATAAGTAGCAAACAAAGCCAATATTATGGTAAAAATGGTTAAATTTCTGGTGTCAGTATCTCCTTAAGTTTTTTAGTTCATGGGGGGGGGCTAGTTGAGTTTACTCTGTTTTGTTCACCACTTTTCTCCCCATTTTTTTTATTTCTTATCATTTTGTTTACTCTTCTACTGTAACTTTCTTTGTGTTCTTTTTTGCTTCTGTCCTAATTTGTGTACCCTTCCTTCTGCCATTTTTTTCCCTCTTCTTAACTTTCCCTTCTTTAAGTGTCACTCTCATCACTAAGGCCAGTAGCCTACAGGGAGATTTGTTGTCCCGCAGTTGTGCATTTTTATTGCCTCTCCATTGGAAATAATTGAAATTGCCAGTGGTAAAACCAATGCATCGAATTGTTCTTCTGAAGTTGCCTCACGAGGAAATATGTTGGCGTTATTGCCAGTGATTTCCAATGGAGACACATTTTCAGGAGATATTTCACCCACAGTCGTTCATAAATAACAAATCTCCCAGTTGACATAGGCTACAGGCAGAGCAGGTTATTTCTCGGCTTGCGCTTATCCTTTGCTCCATGTTTCTGTACCAGGAGATGAGTAGTTAGGCTGGTCGGTCTACCACGTCTTCTTCCATTTACTATCATTTCTCTCACACTTTCTCATTTGCCATGGAGGCTCTAGCTTTAATAGAACAAGAGAAAAATTAAAAAAAAAAATACTTTCAAGAGTAAAAAAATACTTAAATGATTGCATTCCTTTCCAGTCACAGTGGAATACAGTAGATTATTTGTTCTCTTCCTGTGTGTGCTTTCCACGTATCATGCATTCTTCCTATTTTATAATTACTCTCCCGATCTTCATCTCCATCTCCATACTGCTCTTTTTCTCCTCTTTTGCGCTCACCTTGTCACTCTTTTTCGCCCTACCTTTCACCTTCTCACATTTCCTGTTTTGCTCAAGTGTCACACCCGCACCCTTTCCCTATGCTGTTCTACCAATCGCCTGTAGCAATCTGAAAGATTGCCCAAAATATTCCGGCCTCAAGATATATCTTCCCATTAGGTTTCCCATGCTCCCATGTTGCGTGTGCTATTCTTCCGCCACAAGCAGGCCCTGACTGGCAATGTGTGGGTTCTGGCAATGACAGAGGCCAGGCTGCTGTAATGTTTCATAAAATGTTATCATATAGCAGGCTGCTGGTGGACTGTTTGGGCCTTTGTGTACTGGGAATGACAGGGCCTATTTTGACGCCCAGTCCAGGCCTGGCCCAAAGTTAAGTACTGCATATACTGCTTTTGCGTGTTTAATAGTGAGACTGTGAGAATGTGCTTCATGCTCGTAGGCCAGTTATAATGGTGATACTGCTTCAGGTTGTCACAGAGCAGAAAACATTTTAAAACAACATTTTTAGCCTTCTTTCTCTTTAGACTGGCGCGTCACTCTTGCACTACAACTCTTCTACCACTAAGTACCGCCCTAATAGGGATTAAGAGACCGTGATTGGCTTAATAGCGAATAGGGCGTGCACTCGGTGATACACCAATGGGCCATGAGTTTTTGGGATGCAGCGCTAAGCATTATGTTTATACATAAAGTTGCAATTGAAGTGCAATGCACCCCGGGAAATGTAGTTCCGAAGAAAATGTGCTGCTACGGTCGGTGCTTAGTACTGAAGTGAATCAGGACAACGTGTTTATCGAGTGGAGAGTTGCTGCCGAGATGACACAGAATGAGAGCGACGGCCATGCATTAGAGGAGAGGTACAGGGATGGGGAGACAATGTGACTGATGACAGTTAGTTAAAAACGAGATATAAAGACAAGCAGACTGATAGAGACAGACAGGTAGAGTGAGAGAGAAGAAGAACCCCAGAGGTAGAGCTGCTTGATTTTTTTTCCTGTGTAATTTGTCTGATCTATAGGGAGAGATTATAATCTAGTACATTCGATTATAAAATGTTAACACATTCCACAGCATGGAACATAACAAGCAACATACAAACACATTGATACCGCATGCAATAAGGGCCCTGCAAGGGCTTACTGTCTGGAGATTGAATGACTGATATGGATTGTGTGTGAAAAGCATAGGGTGACCGAGTGCATTTGTGTGAGTGACAGGTTGATGAGAGGGTGAGATATTGGGGTGCATTGATTTGAAGTCAGAGGGTAAAATGAACTGGATTTATGAAATTCACTCAGTTTGGTTTATTTTATCATGACCTGCTCGGTATAGTTTTCATTACCGGGAGGTTCCTTGTTAAATGGTAGTGTTGGCATTTTTAACATTAATTTGCCAACTGTATCTGACTTTTTTTTTGTCTTATACAGCTTTACTGTGCCTGGTATCCAGATGGCTTCAGAGAATGGGCAAATGAAAGTGGAGCAAACCCCTAGTGAGGAACAGCAGTCTCCCAATGAGGAACAGCAATTTCTCCCTGTGGAGCTTCAGTCACCTACAGTTGAGCTGCCTTCTCATTTAGAGGGCCAGGAGAGTCCACCAGAGGAGTACAAACAATGGAAGTTCCTGCTCTTCTACCTGTGTCTGTATGGCTTTATGACTCAGCTGCGTCCTGGAGAAAGCTTCATAACCCCATATTTACTGAGCACAGAAAGGAATTTCACAAGAGAACAGGTGAGGACCCATTGGTATGCATCTGCTGGAGGTGCAACTCCAATTGAATATTCTGCAGTCTTTGAACTCAAACCTTGTTCTTCAGTCTTGTTTGAACTGCATGTTGTATCATTTTAACTTTATTTTTATAAAGGTTCTTTACAAACTCTGGTAGCAGGTTAGTATCAGGTTGGTAAGTTAGTCATTCAGAGCCCTGTTATTAGTGCTGCTTCTAGCATCTGCACATATGTTTATACAGTACTGGTATGTTATGCATTGTTTTACAGATAATTTTGATTCTGTCCCAGTGGAGCTCAAAAACATATTTCCTTATCATATACTCGTATAGTCTCTAAGGTCATTTTCATCAGCACCCATATAACCTACTTGTATGTTTTTTGAATCTGGCCAGACACTGAATAATTGGAGGAAACCCAAGCAAACATGAGAGAATCTACAGACTCCTTGCAGCTAGTAACCGGATTGAGTCCAACTCAGGTCCCCGGTATTGCAAAGTGAGGTAAAAGCCAGTGTGCTAGCTGTTTGTACACAAACTGCATATGCAAAAATGGATTTAATGGTAAAACATTATTTACTTTATATCTATTAATGTTGACATTTACACAGTGTAGTAATGGTTAGCACTTCAGCTTTGCAGTATTATGTTCGATTCTGGCAAGGAGTTTGTTCATCCCATGTTGTATGCGTTACCGCCCAGTACCCCAGCTTCCTCCCATAGTTCAAAAACATACAAGAAAGGTATTTGGCTTCTGAGGATATTGACCATAGTATGCTTGCACGCAGTAGGGGTCTTCGGTTAGGGCCACATCATATGGATAGTGGCCTTTGTTTCCCCCTCCCCCACTGCTCCTCTTCTGCTGCACTGTCTACACCAGGAAATAATACCTCGTTTGCAGGCAGACACATCAGATTTTGGAGCTAAAATGTGAGAATTTGTATTTTGCACACGAGCAGAGGTAATGTTTCTGGATGCAGGCGGAAGAGAAGCAGCGGGAAGCAGATTCTTGGTCTTTGGAGAAATGCAGGCCAAAAATCCACTACCCCACAGCTCCTTTTCTGCTGCACTGCCTGCATCTGTATGGTGTGCGTTAAGGCTATGGGCACACAGGCTGGTGTCTCCAGCTGTTGGTCAGGCTATTCTTACAGGCTGAGAGAAGCAGATCTGCTTAGTGCCCCTGCTCCATTGATTTGAATCCAATCAGCCTGTATGTGTTGTCACACACAGGCTGATGTCAGGCCAGATACTTATCTCAGCTTCACTGTGTGTGACCACACACAGGCTGATCAGATTCAAATTAATGGAGCAGGGACATGGAACAGATCTGCTTCTTACAGCCTGCAAACATCCTCAGGCTGACAACAGCCTGTGTACCCATAGCCGTAGCCTTATACTCAGTCTAAGCTATATTAGGGCAAGGACTGGTAAATTATGTATAGTCTCTGCGTAAAACGTAGCCCAGATTTACCCATGGGCAGCAGATTTTACTATATGTCATTGCCCTAAAGAATAGTAAAGATTTACTAATAGTCTATTATAGGTGAAATAAATGTTGCTTGTAGCTTTCTTTCCTTTTATCTGCACTGCTGCTGTGCAGTTTCACTTATTGTCAGAATGTTAAAAGTTACCAATAAAATACACATTTGGCCATGGATTGTTATTTGTGTAATAATTTTATGACAATAGCAAATCATCCACATTGGTAAATGTGAGCTCTGACCCTTCCCTCCTCCACATGGTGCCTGCTGAACTCCTGTAATGCAGCATTTGTGCTGTTAGGGGAAAGACTTACTGCTGTGACTAAGGAGTTTTAAACATTCCATATTTACTGAGGAATGTACTAAGCTGCAAACTGCTGGGATGGCATGTGCCCTTTGTCTATTTCATTTAAAGGAAAACTATACCCCCCAAACAATGTAGGTCTCTATTAAAAGATACTGAGTAAAACAGCTCATGTGTAAAACCCTGCTTCATGTAAATGAACCATTATCATAATAATATACTTTATTAGTAGTATGTGCCATTGGGTAATCATAAATAGAAAATTGCCATTTTAAAAAATAAGGGCCACCCCCTTAAGATCGTAAGATTCACTGTGCACCCATACAAACCACATGTAAGGTCACGAGCCAATTAACAGACAGAGTTCTGCCTTTTGCTTCCTCACTTCTTCCTGTTACAGTTAGTGTTGTAGTATTTCTGGTCAGGTGATCTCTGAGGCAGCACAGATAGAGTCACGAAATGGTGGTTCAAGGCAAGAGATGTAAAAGGGCAATATTTATGTAAATATCTATTCCAGTTTGGTAAGATTCTTTAATATCTCATTCAATTTGATATAAACTATCTGTTGCTTAAGTATTCATTTTGGGGGTATAGTTTTCCTTTAAGTAAAGTAACTACTGTATTTCTCAAATGTCTGTGAGAACATTCATCTCACAGTCTAGGGTTTCTGATTTATATGGTAGTAGAACTGTAACCATATAAATCAGACATTGGCCTAGGATTGCATCAACTTGCCAATGCGATTCTTCTTTGACAGGATTTTCGTCCATATATCAGGAGGGTGGGCCTGTCCGTGAGTCTTATATGCAGGCAGATAAGCTGCCAACTTAGTCTGCAGGGTTGAATCACCAGCTGAAGTCTGACCATGGGCAACTTTTATATAAAAAAAAAAAACTATAAACTATATTAAACTATATTAAAAACTTATTTAACTGTGCAATGTTTTTTCAATATTTATTCCATAAATATTCCATACATATCACCGAAAGTCTAGTGAAAGTGATAGTTCATCACTTTGCTTGACCTGTCTTTGTAGCTCACTACCCTGTGCTTTCTTTGAAATGAAAATGTGGTTTTATAAGCACTAAGTTCCTCTGTACAGTTCAACCCAAGGAGCTGTAGGAAGTTATTACATTTTGAATGGTCTGGACTTCCTACTTGGTTACACATATTTTATACTTTCATATTAAACTGTTAAGATGTTTATTTCTCAATTGGAATAAAGCAACAATTTCTCCAGCTGACTTCAGTTATGAAGCCAAAGACACTTCCCAAAGAAAACAACTCTGCACTTTCCCGCAGTAAGGAAACACAGTGAAATAATTTCACAGTACTATGGATTGTATTTTTAAAGTACTTGTGCCTAAAAACGGTGTGTAAAATAGAGTAGGTTATAGTCCCTTTTATGCTTGCTTGAGCAAGTATATTGCCTGGAATTCATTCACTGCTTACATATCGTGGTACACATAATGCACAGCTGTAGCTACAAAAATTGTAGGGACTTATATTTTATTTTCTTATGTAGTTTATGGGTAAGGCATGGATTTATATCTTCCTTAAAGGAAAAGGAAAGGCTAAAATTAAGTAAGCTTTATCAGAAAGGTCTATATAAATACGCCAGTAAACCCTCAGTACTGCTGTTTTGAGTCCTCTGTCAAAACAAACACAGCATTTCTTTCATTCTATGTGTATACATGGGCTTCTCTATCAGACTTCCTGCTTTCAGCATAAACCTCCAGGGCTAGGGCTTGAGCATGCTCAGTTTGCTCCCCTTCCCTTTTCCCCCCTCTCGCCTCCCCTCTGTGCTGTAATCTGAGCCCAGACAGCCAGAAGTTTGGCTCAGTAGAAACCGTACAAAAGCCACAGATGGGAGGTTTAATGATTAAAACATTGATGAAGTGACTGAATATTTTTCACATGTAATTTGCTATTTTATGTTCAGCTGTATAAATAGCATTTGATTTAGACAAATATACATGTATGTATAATCAGGTTAGATGATCTGTTTTCATATCTGTTTGCAGGTTACCAATGAGATCACACCAGTGCTGAGTTACTCATACATGGCTGTCCTTGTGCCAGTCTTTCTTCTCACTGACTATTTACGTTACACTCCTGTGTTGATCCTGCAGAGTTTAAGTCACATCTCCGTGTGGTTGCTGCTCATCTTTGGCACAGATGTCATTGCCATGCAATTTATGGAGTTCTTCTATGGTATCACCATGGCAGCTCGGGTCGCTTATTCTTCTTACATATTCTCTCTGGTGTCACCAACAAATTATCAGCGGGCAGCAGGATACTCACGTTCCTCAATACTTATGGGTGTCTTTACAAGTGCTGTACTTGGGCAGCTGTGCATCAGCTTGGGTGGTGTACGATACAGAACCATTAATTACATATCTTTGGGCTGTATGGTACTTGGGCTTTTTCTTACCTTTTTTCTTCAACGGCCTAAAAGAAGTCTTTTCTTTAATAAAAACATTTCTAAGCATCAGAATGGCATTCACCTTTCTGAGGAGTCAAAAGCAAGTACTGGAACTAAAGCTGGGGGTCTCTGCTCTCGATGGAGAGATTTTGTGATTATACGTATGCTGATGGAACTCAAAGGAACTGTACGTCACCCCCGACTCCGTCTGTGGTCACTGTGGTGGATATTTAACTCTGCTGGCTATTACCTAATGCTATATTATGTGCAGATTCTGTGGAACACGGTCTACCCTGCCACTGATAATCGAAAAGTGTACAATGGTGGTGTTGATGCAGCGTCCACGCTCCTTGGTAGGAATGGGGGAAGGGGGGGGGTCCTTCAGCTTTTAAAATGTAAAAGGGTAATTTTCTATCTCCAAAAAATCTGCCATGTTTTTTGCACTTTGCTCCCTGCCTTGCTGCAGTTTTGCCACATGAATACATGGCTGTCTGCATTTGGCATCCCTGTATACATGAGGAAGTGGTAGGAGTGCCTGGCGGGGGCAGGCTGCATTGATGCCCTGTACTTACTTATGGCTGAATGTAAGGATAGGGATGCCTTGTGCCTGCCGAGGCCATGCTTTGCAGTTCACGCCAGATTAAAAATTCAAAAGGTACAGACCCGAACTAAAGTGTCCTTTGAATGAGCACACTTTTGCTTTCCTTATTGCTCTTACACTTCTATCTGTGGTCTCTGGCCCTGATAGTTTTCAAAGTATTTCTTGCATAGAAGTTGTTTAAAGGAGTTGAAAACCCCTTCTAGTTGACAAGCATGGAAAAACCTGGCACTATTAGTGCTGAAAAGTGTCAGTACTGGTTCGGACAGATATTTTCTATTCAAGTCAATGGCAGATGGCTAGGCAATTTTAGAGCACTTTTCAACCAGCTGGGTGCCATAAGCATATTATTTGTGAACTGCTGGCAATAACTCTGTTAAGGACTAGTGGCACACTCCACTTCATGGCTTTATATTAAATATTTACCTGTGCTCTTTCTCCTCAGGAGCCATCACATCCTTTGCTGCAGGACATATAAAGATTCGATGGAATCTTTGGTCAGAATTGGTCATTGGGCTGGTGACTGCTTTTCAGGCGGGGCTTCTTATTCTTATGAACACAACAGAAAATATTTGGGTGTGCTATGTAGCCTACATCCTTTTTAGAAGTTCATACCAGTTCCTGGTTCCCATAGCCATGTAAGTAGTGTAACATTAAAAGAAAAGTAACACCTAAAAATGAAAGTGTTTTAAAGGAATTACAATATAATGTACTTTTACCCTCCACTGGTAAAATCGGTGTGTTTGCTATAGAAACACAATTAGTTGATATAAACCAGCTGATGTGTAGCCACGGGGGCAGCCATTCAAGCACAGGATGTTCAGTAGATAGCAGATAGTTCTGAAGAATCCCATTGTATACTATAGAGCTTATCTGTTATCTGCTGTGTATCATGTGCCTTTTCTTCTGATCAGTTTTGAATGGCTACGCCCATGGCTACACAGCAGCAGCTTGTTTATATAAAATATAGTAGAGTTTCTGTGGAAAACACACCAGCTGTACCAGTGTAGTGCAACAGTATATTATAGTTTCATTACTTTAAAATGCTTTCATTTCTTGGGGTTACTGTTCCTTTTACTAATATGTTATATAATGACCTTAGCAACTTTTCAATTATTTGTGCCTCCTTCTGTCTCTTTTCTTTCAGTGGAGGCTAAATAATTCAAAATACATTTAAAAAAAATTAAAATGAAAAAAATTATTATATTAAATTAAGACCAATACTGTCTCAGTATATTACTATTTACATGATAATTTAAAGGAAAATGAAAGATCTTTTAACTTGGGGGTGCCAAAAGTTAGGCACCCCCAAGTAAACTCATATACTTACAGTAACTGACACCTTCTATCAGAAGAAAACTACACGACCCGAGATTCTTCCAGTGAGCACAACAAAACATTAGTCTTCTGGCTCTACCTTTTTTCTTGCGGCTGTGCATTTGCAGTAGTGTGAAAAACTGCATCTGCACATCTGCCTCGGGAAAGAAGATACCAGAAACCGGAAGACAATTGCTCCGTGGGGTTCTCTAGAAGAATCCTGGGCCGGTGGAGTTTTCTTCAGATAGGAGCACCGGCCTGGGGTGTCAGGTAAGTACATGCGATCACTTAGGGGTGCATAATATAACTCATTATGATGTGCGCACAATTTCTATTCTTTTTCAGCTTCCAGATTGCAAGTAACTTATCCAAAGAGCTATGCGCTTTAGTGTTTGGAGTAAACACTTTCTTTGCCACAATCCTGAAAACTATAATTACTATCATCATCGCGGATAAAAGAGGTCTGGCTCTCTCTGTACACCCACAGGTAAAGCAATAGTTTATGGTCACTAAGGTCTATCTCCAAATTTGCTATTTATGTGTTGACATGTCCGTGTGGTCTCATCTATATAGGTGAGACCACACAGATGGTCAAGTCACGCAACTCCCAACATTGTTCAAGTATTAATCTAGGCAACACTATAGTGCTGTGGTTCATTTGGCTTGATAAAGGGCACACAGTCTGTCCGAAACATTGCCTTGGATTGATGTACTGAATAAAGGTTTCTTTGATTAACTACAAATTGGAGTGTGGGTCTTTCCAACAAAAAAAATATATATATTTATCAAAACACTTTCTGGATAAGGGGCATACTGCTGATCAATTAAGATTTATGCTACTAGAAACGGTGCCTCCGTTAAAAAGAGTAGGGGATAGAAAATTAAAGTTGAAAAGAAGGGAGGTTTGGTGGATTGATAAACGCAAATCTTTATATCCAACTGGTTTAAATCACTATTATAATCTGTTTTTGTATCTATGAATATGTATATATTATTATAATGACTTGAACTAATGGAGATGCAAATTGCAGGGTCAATTCCTCTTTATTGCCTTGAAAAGGTTACACCTGTGTAGTGCTGTTTCATTTGGCTTGATAAAGGGCACACAGTCTGTCCGAAACGTCACTGCTATATGATGTATTGAGTTTTAAATACACTTTTTGCAACTTTCGTGTGCTGCTTTATCTTTTCTATCTATCTATCTATCTATCTATCTATCTATCTATCTATCTATCTATCTATCTATCTATCTATCTATCTATCTATCTATCTATCTATCTATCTATCTATGTGTGTGTACAAACTGGAGTGGAGCGGAGTCCCTATCTCGGACTTAGTCCATATCCTGGACAAAATATATATCCAGACCAATATAATGTAAAAAGGAAAATTGCTTTATCTGAAAATCTGCAGATTTACATATAGGTATATATGTATATATATCGGTAAAATAAATCAGATATATATATATATATATATATATATATATATATATATATATATATATATATATATATATATATATATATATATATATATATATATCCAGTAGGTGCAAATACGTCCCCTGTCAGATAAGTTTCTACACAATTGGTACCCATGTTGTATATCTGTATGTTTATAGGGCCATGTATGATGTAATTCTAACAAGAAATTCATTTTTACCTTTTCAGTTTTATGTCTACTTTGTGTACTTTACTGTTTTGGCTGTGCTGTACCTGGGGGCTGCTGCCTTTGTTATTATCAAGCATTATCGTGCAGAAAGGCTGAAAGAAAAACCTCAAATCCCTCCAAAAGTGGAAAGTGAGCACAAAACTACATCCAGCAGTGCAGTCACATGTGAATCCCATGCATAATTCCTGGCACAGACCCACAATAGGAAGCCAAGGAGTCCCATTATCCACACAAAAATTGTATGTGTTGCTGCAGCTTTGGGAGAACAATTTTAGGATTAGTGAGACTGGGTTAAACTAAGGTAAGTGTGATGAGTGTGATTGAAATGTAGGAACTAATGTGGTTTCTGCTTCTTCATCCCTTTACAAAAACTTGTTTGACTGAGTGTCAAACCTCACACATCTCTGTTTTACTGGACTCATCCAAGCTGAAGGATTCCAAGTGACCTAAAATACCGATATTGTAGATATTTTTTAATAGGCAGGTTGATTTTTTTTCATTTATAAAATGTTACTTCCCGCAGTACACTGGACGTAGAAATCTGCATAAGTAGCAAGACTTTTCAGCAGAATCTTCAATACTGTATGACATTTTTGCTGGTTCCTTAGAGTGTGTTACATTCTATGACGGCCAAGGAAATAACTGCTTTTCTGAAAATGAATTTTGAAATAGACAATAACTGACTTTTTGCCATATTCACTAGGTACAGCATTTCAGTAAATATTCCAGTAGCAATGCATTATTAATACTAGAATACTCTAGTAAGACAAATGTGTAGGACTGGTATCCATTTCACAATGCACAAGTGCACTAGGTCCTGTTATATTGTATGGTGAACATTTTTGGACCAAGTTTCAAGCAGAGAATGATTCTGAATTTTCTGTGTATAGTTTTATGGATAATATGAATCCGTGAATTTGTTTGTATTTCTTATGTTAGGTCTTTGACTGTACTCAGGTCCTCACATATCAACTTTACAGGTTCAGAGATACTTCCAGGAAGTGATGTAACCTCTATCAACCAGTGGCATAGCTTCAAGGAGAAGGAAAGCTAGAATAATTGGGGTGCCATGTTGTTAGCCACACCCCATTTATTCTAGTTGCTTATTTCCTACCCTATGCCAGTTTATATAAAAAATGCCCCAGCTGGGATACTTTTCCTCTGAGCACCACCATATTGTCTCAGTATTTCAGACATTGCTTGTGCTTCTCTGGAAAAGCACATATATGGTACAGAGCTTCTTCCCTGATTTCAATAGGTGCATGGGTGGGTGCCTAGAAAAGTCAGAATATATACCAGTACAGTGAGAGGAAAAGTACCTCAGACCAGTGCATTTTTTGGGGGGTAGAAAGTTAGTTACTTGAATCACTGTGGGGTACCTAACAAATTGGTACCCTTATTGTTTCTACTTTTTGTTCTACTTTAAATTTACTGAACCCCACAGCACTGGGGCTTTAATTAGTTCATGGAGACGGTGATCTGTTTCACACGTTTACTAAAACAGTGCCTCATTCAAGACTTTCACTTCCAGTGTGCCCAAGGGCATTAGGCTGCATTGGAAAGCTGAAAGCTGTAGTTTAACAACATCTTCAGTACCTACTTTTGCCTCTCATTGCTCTGTATATCTGACTTGATGGAAGTTCCCCCATTATTTGTGGAATATTCAGTATATTTGTGTAGTTCCCCTTCACCAAATGCCTTGATTGCTAATGATCAATGGGCAGAAGTTGCTGGAATCTTTAGCGGTTACAGAGGTTTAAGAAGATTGCATAACAGACTTTAGTACTGGAAGCTTGCAACATGTTTTCTTTGGTCAGCTATTAAACCTATAAACTCCAGGTTCTTTAGGAATTCTATTAATTGCAACAGTTTCATGTACACTGATTTACAGAAATCGCAGAGTCATGATTTCTAAAGTGCTAAAGGGAGCATCTGTTTTCATATGAACATATCACAAACCGTTTTGTGCCTTAAAATCATCTATAGTATATTTACACACCGTAGAATGCTATTGTTTTTAGCAAAAATTAGCTCAGTATATTCCTTAAACTGAGGGGCCCATTTACTTAGCTCGAGTGAAGGAATAGAATAAAAAAAAAAATGTTGAATGTTTTTTTTGGCTACTTCGACCATTGAATGGGCTACTTCGACCTTCGACTACGACTTCGAAGCGAGCTAAAAATCGTTTGACTATTCGACCATTCGATAATCGAAGCACTGTCTCTTTAAAAAAAAAAAAAAACTTTGACCCCCTACTTGGCCACCTAAAACCTACCGAAGTCAATATCTTTTTTTGGTTGAAGAAAAATCGTTCGATCGATGGATTAAAATCCTTCGAATCGAAGGATTTAATCGTTCGATCAAATGATTTTTCGTTCAATCCAACGAATTACGGTAAATCCTTCGACGTTGATATTCGAAGTCGAAGGATTTAACTTTGACAGTCGAATATCGAGGGTTAATTAACCCTCGATATTCGACCCTATGTAAATCTGCCCCTGAATGTCTCTCTTTACTGGAAAATGTACAATTCCTATTTTTATGTAGGGATTTAAAGAAAGGTGACTTGCCAATACAGCAATTTTAACTGTCCCACTTTCTGTGGGAGTTATATTTTATGGAAGCCTTGCTGGTTCCCTGTGAAACTGTATCCTTAGTCATCACAGTGGCCAAATGATAAAAGCTGGTAGGATGATATTATGGCATTGTTTGATGTGGTACTGCCGGCAAAACTGCTGTATTTCTAATATGAAGTAATTACTCAGAGTAATTCATGTATTTTCTCAGAGTGCAGATTATGAGGGCATTTACTTATTGTGTCTCCATTACATTACATTCAGATATTTGCTGTACAATAAAGCAAAGCTATGCTCATTACAAATGCTTTTTTTTTTTTTTTTTTTATTGTTTTATAACACATGATACAAAACACATACCATAAGAGCTATGGAGTTATGTTACAGAGTATTTAAACAATATGAATTTAAGCGACATTGCATTTACTAAATTAGCTGATGTGCCCGTCCTCTTGATCTCTGAATAAGCATCCGTTCACTAGAGTTATCTACACCAGAGTCAGTATTTGGTTCTTAGCATATGTAATGTAGATGTTCTAGGTTACAGATACATGGACCCCCAGTCCTGCTTCACAACATCGACTCCAGATTTTGTTCAAACCTTTTTATCGAACCCCTGGCCAATAAGGTGAGCTTAATAAGAGGTTGAGTTTAATTTTTCAATGTGATCCAGTTCTGTACTGTGGGGAGTTTGGGAACCATCCAAGTCATTGCAATTGTTTTCTTAGCATTGTATAAGCGTGTTCGGTAACAAATGCTTGTTTGAAATTTCACACTGTCTTGGGTAAAGGTGCAGAGTACAATTTGTTAATTTAACTGCACAGGAGCATACCCAACTCCTATTCCTCTTTAGGATCCTCCTCCCTCAGTTCTTTCCTATTCTACAGGTCTGTGCGGAGTAGCAGTTAGCAAGGAACTGTCTTTTGGGCACATATTGGTACTGGACATGTTATTGATGGCAGCTATGGGAGCGGATGCAGTAACCAGGCAGGGAATGGTTTTCTTCTCTTTGCTTTGTTTGTAAAGGCAAACTGAGGCTATGATAAAATAAAATATATGTCCTGTGCTGCCAATTTGGGTAGTTAGAAATAATACTGTTCTGTATCACAACATAGTGCTGAGTGAGACCAAACCTTGGAGACATAGCCTACATTGGAAAAAGGGCTTAAAGGGGTAGTTTACTTGTAAGTTAACTTTCAGTATGGTAAGAGATGGCCAATTCTAACTTTTCAAAAGGTTTTAATTATTTTTGTATAGTTTTTTTTATCTGCCTTCTTCCTCTGACTCTTTCTAGCTTTCAATTAAGGATCACTGATCCCATCTAAAAACAAAAAATCTCTGTAAAGCTACACATTTATTATGTACTAGGTAATTTGGACCCTAGCAATCAGATTGCTGACATTGCAAACGGAGAGCTACTGAATAAAAAGCTAAATAACTCAAAAACTACAAATAAAAAATGAAAACCAATTACAAATCGTCTCAGAATAACACTTCCCACGTTATACTAAAAGTTAACTCAGAGATGAGCAGCCCCTTTAACACAAGTTTGCATCTTTGTATATCTTTTGTTTGTTACATGCCTTAGATCGGGGATCCCCAAACTTTTTTACCCATGAGCCACATTCAAATGTAAAAAAGAAAAGTTGCAGAGCAACACAAGCATGCAAAAATGTCCTGTGGTGCCAATTATAGGCTGTGATTGACTATTGGTAGAACCTATGTGGACTGGAAGCCTACAGGAGGCTCTGTTTGGCAGTACACCTGGTTTTTATACAACCAAAAATTTTCTCCAAATCAGGAATTCAAAAATAAGCACTTGCTTTGAGGCCGCTGGGAGCAACTTCCAAGGTTGGGGACCGCCGATTTAGATCATGGAATTTAACGTTACTTAGTGTTACAGATGCCATGTTTCTGGGTTCCTCTATTCACTGCTGGATAACATTTTAGAAAGGGTGACATAAAACCTTCCATGGTAGAATTCCTGTACCCTGCTATTGTTCCTAGTTTAGAGACTTGGGGCACACAAGTGGAAAGATTTTAGAGAAGATTCATGTCACCTTTCCATGTTCTGCCAATCTTTTCATTAAAGGGGATCTAGATCCAAAAAGCAAACGGAGTGCGTTAGCTGTTTACATGTTTTGTAATTTTTGTGGTTTTTGCAGTGCTAGCCGTTTTAGACTGCCTATACCATGTTGTTGGCTCAACAGATCGCCCTGAAATCAAGAGTGTCAGCAACTCTTATGGTTAACTGGCTGGGCAGGCAGATTATAATCCGTAAGGGTTGTAAATCCTCTTTAATATACAAGGAATGAAAGGAAAAAATACCAGAGAGCTTACTGATTTGATTAAAATTTAAAAAACCTGTAACAGAGACCTCATAATCACTTGGAAAATAAGATCTTTAGGCACACTATGAAATATACAGTAGATTAGGGTAGGAGACTGGGTATAAGAAAAGTGAAAGTGCTTACAGGTATATTCAGAACATTGCCTGGATACAATGTGATTCATAAATAGAATGAGGAGGAGAGGAAGGAGAGAATAGCCAGGCTGCAACGAGGCTCCCACGAGAATTCTCATGCCTGTATTATAGGATCTTGATATTCAAAGTCATCTTTAAATGTTGCATTTTAAAGTCTCTGGAGTTATAGAACTGATAGTGATCAGGAAGATCCAGTGTTTGTTCTCGTTAAATGATGTACATAGTAGTAGTTAATACCAAATCCAAAAGATGGTGAACCATGAAAGTTTGTTATATAAAATGTGACATTTCTACCAACACCCCCAGTCCATGTACTGGTTTTCTAATGTGTATTTCTTCTTTAAGTGCAGTACAGTGCTAAATAAACAATAATAGAAGAGCAAACTTTGTGGCACTGGGGTTCCTTATGTAACACAAATCTTTGCTGCCGTATTTAAAAGAGAAAATAAAGCCCTTTTACAAGCATTTACTTGTGTCCAAAGTTCAACTTTTGTCCCAGGGCAAGTAAAATGTAGAATAATCCCCTAGGCTGCAAAGTCTCAGTAGGGCTCATTTACAATGGTAAGTGCAGTGTGCAAAGTGCAAGTTACCTTTTTTTTTTTTTTTTTACCAACAATTCAACTCCAATTATCCAGAATAATTGTGAGTGGAAGGGGACGATGTATGCAGTTGTGTCCAATGCGTCAAAAAAATGTTTGCTATCAGGCACTCACTTCAAAATAGTGTCTTTATTATTACTAGGCGCACTAGCAATCTGGTCTTGCACACAATTTTTCCAGGGGATAGGGGTGCCAGCACCTGGAATATCAGTAGAGTGGAAAGAGTAGGAGAAGTAGCTTAATGCTTAAGGCTATTGCCAGACCTTTAAGTGCAGACTGAAAAACAGTTCATGACTGCATCAGGAGCCACGCCATTGGTCAGGTTGCAGACACACACAATGTATTGGAATGGAATACGCTTTGTGTGTCTGTATGAGAAATAGTCCCAGTTGGCGCTTGCCTTGTGGGTTGCTGAGGCCTGTGCCTCCAGATTAATACAATTAAGGCTGTTTATGGGGGGGTCTTAGTTGAAGTGGCCTTAACTTTTCACTATAATAGTGAGTTTTGGAGGTTGCTTTTTTTTGTGTTAGGCAGGAAAGGTACCATTTCTCTTGAAGGATTTAGTTGTGTTCAGAATAATAGCAGTCTGACATCACTAACTTAACCATTCACTATTTTTGATAGAAATGATATTTCTACATGGCAAATACTTTACTAGTAGGTGTAGTAGAGTAATAGAAATCCAATGACATGCTGCTGATTCTGTGTAATTGAATCATTAATCGAAGCTTGTTCCAAAAAATAGCAGTGTGGGGTTCACTTAGTGAGGTCATTCAATCTCTGAAAAACAGGAGTCAATTACGGCCCTTATTTAAGGAAGGAAGGCAGCAAATGTTGTGCATGCTGTTATAGTGCATTTCTTTTGTTCAGAAGAACAGTGTACTTTGATTAAAAAGTTGATTTGAGGGGAAAACATTCTGCTATTATTCTGAACACAACTGTGTATAGGGGCAACTACAACACACTAGAGAAGGGAGAACGGAGCTATTCTGCACTGAAGGCATGGACACCTTATTTGACCAGTGGTCTAGGATAATCACAGGTTGCCATATTAGTGGCACTGTGCTCACACACATAACCATTCAGTTATTTTTTGTGCTCCCTTGCTGCCCTGAGCTGGCACTCCTCTTCTTCAAATACTGCACCCCCCCAGGCACTATTTACTGAGTGTCACTCCACCTTCCTCTTCCTGGTTGCCCAGGTGACACCTGGGAGGAAGAAAGAAAATTAAACTAAACTGGTGTGTTTTGTGAAGAAGAGTAGTGCCAGTCCTGAGTAACAGGTGGGCAACTTGAATCACTGGGATTGTCAAGGGCTGGACTGGGATTTAAAATAGGCCCTGGCATAGCACCCCATCAGCCTGTCAATAGCATCTTACAGCAGCCCCTCTGACACTTTTCAAAACCACAGTATGTCAGTCCGGTCATGGGAATATCTGATCATTTTGCCTTCTCTTTTAATGAGCATTGATACGGGGAAACTGTAAACTGCCACTTGTCCTGATTATTATGAGCAAACTCCTGTGTATTATTATTATTATGTTCCCTGTGTCACTGACATCTGCATACTGAGGCATTTCATGTATTTCAGTAACACTGGTCCGTCCTACTAATCTCTAATCATGTGACTGTATCCCTGTTTTAACTGGGAGTATGTTCCCTTTCATTACAGTGCAAACTATTATTGTATAGCCAATAAACACAGCTGCCATTTTTAAACAAGACTGTTACATGGTGTGTGAATGGTTCTTCGTTTCTCCATGTGCACATGAGAATTGTGGGGATTTATAAGCATGCTGCTCATTGCATAAATTATATATTCCGTGATACTAAAAGGTTTTATATCTGTAAAATCTGAGGGTTGGCTGTCCCACTCAAAGACCAAGAGCTGGATGTAGCCCCTGCTTTCCCTATAGGTTCCCTAGACTGATGTTTCCATAATCCAGCCCACAGACATGTAATTGTTAATTGGCCAGTGGAAAGTGTTGGACAGCCATAGTATATGCTTACAAGTAAGTGGGTAAGTATGTGATCTCTCATGTTATAAATGCTGTTGGGGTAGTGAAAGAGAAGGCTCACATATTAGCAATTCATTAAGATGCATAGCTGCATTAATAATCGCTGCATGTAGCAAAACTTTTCAACCTATCACTAATTTAGCTTAGAGCATTCCAGAACCCTGGGTGCTACATTCTGCCTGCCAATCAAATGCTTGCTCCTTTGTTACCAAGAGAATTCTCATGTTGCTTAGCTACTGGTGATGCATTCCTAAAATATGTATAAAGCAACATTGGATCATATTTTACATATAGAATGCCAGCAAACCACCTAAAGCTCACTGGGTCATTGTTGGGTTCTATTGCTGAGAGTACTTGCATTGAGGTTGCTAAGGAAAATGTATCGACCCAAGTATCTTTTGCAAATGGCTCGAATGCTCCATATAACTGCAACTTTATAACTTTTAAGGGGATGTAAGGCCCAAATTGTAGGAGTTCTAACAGAATCACTTCAAAGCAACAGCTTTGCAAAATCCATACCTGATCACTATGTAACCTTTTGGTAGAAATTATATTTTTATAAAGCAGATTATTTCCTAGTAGGTGTAGTAGAGTAATAGAGAATGAATAGACCAAACAGTCATGACATGCTGATTCTGTGTAATTCAGTCATTAATTAGTGAGTTCATTCATTCTGTGAAAAAACAGGTGACAATTATGGCCCTTATTTAAGGAGGGAAGGCAGCAAATGTTGTGCATGCTGGTTATAGTGCATTTCTCTCTGAAAAATTTGTAGTTTCAGACTTTGTTCAGAAGAACAGATTACTTTGATTAAAAAGTTGATCGGAGAGGGGAAAACATAAAAAGAAGTACAGAAGATTATAGGCTGCTCAGCTAAAATGATATCAGATGCTTTAAAATGGCAACAAAAACCTGAAAGACGTGGAAAAAGACAGAAAACTAACCTTCGAATGGATAGAATAGCCAAAGGGCTAGTCCACACGGGGAGATAGCGACGCGTTTGCGGTCGCGGCGACAAAGCGCCGCGACAGTCGCCGCGACCGGCGCAGGCGATAGTTTTGTATGGGCGCCTATGTAAAAACGCCTGTGCTAACCACACGAGGTGATGCGCTTTTCAACAGTCGCCTGAAAATGCCTCGCGCTTTGTCGCCGCGACCGCAAACGCGTCGATATCTCCCCGTGTGGAATAGCCCAAAAAGGCAAAGACTTAGCCAATGCTCAGCTCCAGGAAGATCAAAGAAGGTCTAATCTGTTATCTGTGATACTGTTACAATTAGAAGACTCCTATGTGAAGCCAAGCTATCGGCAAGAAGCCCCCGCAAAGTCCCATTGTTAAAAAAAAAAAAAAAAAAAGACGTGCTGAAGAGCTTACAATTGGCCAAAGAACATATTGACTGGTGTTGAGTCCTGATCGACCTGGTAGCCCACCTTTCACCTGTTTTATTTCTTTCCTTTTGATCTATCACATACAATGCATACATTTCCATATGCAGCTACTTGTAAAATGTAACAGCTGAAATGTGGAACCGAATAACTCATGGCAGCAGCAAAGGAAATGCAGACAGTTATAAATAAAATATTAAGAAATAGAAGTGGTTTAGAAGTTAAGTCTGGCCAAGTACAAACTTTCTGCCCAGATACCAAGTTATCCTTAGCATTTTAACTTAAGCTGGCCATAGATGCAAAGATCCGATCGTACGAATCATCGTACGATCAGACTTTCCCATCTCCCGACCCGCCACTAACCATTCAGATCAAAGTCTTACCAGTCAGATTAGTTAAAGAACAGATCAGCAATGTTCTGCCCCTGACAGCAATCGTACGATATCTATGTCCAACCAAAGCTAGTGACAGTCTCCCACTGAAAATCGTACGATCGGCAATACACGCAGAGATATTATCGGCAGCCGACAGAAATTTTCTAACCTGTCCGATCGACCAAACGACCGATCTCTGCCGGACGAAAAATGTCGGGACTCTCCACACACGATCCGAAAATCGTACGAATCCTCGATTCGTACGATCAGATCTTTGTGTCTATGGCCAACTTTAGGGGCCACAGACACTGAATTTACACGGTGAAGCATAGTGGCACATCATGATATGGGGATGTTTCTCATACTATGGTGTTGGGCCCATTTATCGAATACCAGGGATCATGGACCAGTTTCAATACATCAAATATTTGAAGAGTAGTGATGTGTGGGCCAGCCTGAAGCCCGCAGGTCCCTCAGGCTGGCTGGGTTTCGCACGACTTCTATATGACATCTTACTGCCCGCAACTTTTTATATATTCATGCCGGCCCTGCCCCTTTCATGACCTCAGGACAGGGCCAGTGTGGGTATATAAAGAGAGGAGCACACTGGGTTATAGTCTGGTGCAGGTGGAGGAGGAGTGGGTTAGGGTTGGGTGCAGGTCGAGTTTTTCTCAACCCTCACTATTGAAGAAGACATGTTGCTGATATAAATGTAATCTCCGGACCTTAACCCAATAGAAAACTTTAAAATGCTGTTTCTGAGGCAAAACCAAGAAAGGCAGAAGATTTATGAAATGTAACAGGTGCCAGAAGTTGGTTGACTCCATGTAACACAGATGTGCAGCAGTTCTCAGAAACACTGATTATACAACTAAATATTAGTTCAGTGATTCACATGAGAAAGCAAAATCTTGAAACATTTTTCAGTTTATACAGTGAATGTTTGAGTTTGTAAAGAAGAATGCAGATACTGCTAATTTTTGAGCAGCTGAATATTCCCTTTTCTTTACTTTCAGTAACGGAATAACATCAATTTAATACATTTTTCTTCATTATTTGATTTGGAATAGAATGTGCAGTGTTCCCAATGTATTTGCATGTATGGAAATAAAAGCTATTATAAGGATTTTGAGCTTTATTCACTTTTTTTAAACACTGCTATTATTCTGAACACAACTGTATATATATATATATATATATATATATATATATATATATATATATATATATCCCAGTCTCTGAACCTTTTGAAATCAGCATTGCATGCATCTTAACGAAATGTGCTTGAATACTGTGTAGCAGTGTTAAGGTAATGGTGCATGGGGCAGTCTCATTAACTTTATATAATGTCCTTTGTTAAGCAGCTTCCTCTTCCCAGATTTTAAACGGGGCTGACCAGAGCAGCCAAGAAACGATTGCCCTGTGTGCTTACAATCCAATTTTATTACTTATCTCTCTATTCAGCAACCAGATGGCTGCTGAAATTCCAAACTACTAAGCTGCTGAGCAAAAAAAATGTAAAAAACACAAAATTTTAAAAAATTACCAGTTGCAACTTTGCCTCAGAATATCTACCTCAAACTAAAAATGTATTTAATGGTGAACTACCCTTTAAGTAGCCATAAAATGCAGTGTTAGAATGCCCAATCCCCTTTAGAATAATACTGCAGTCATGCAACTATCACTTGAAATTGCTGCTATATGGGGGATGTTTCAGCAATGTTTTTGGCTGCTTAAAATACAGGTATGTGACCTGTTATTCAGGATGCTCGGGAACTGGGGTATTCCAGATAACAGATCTTTCTGTATTTTGGATCTTCATACCTTAAGTCTACTTGAAAATCATGTAAACATTAAATAAACCCAATAGGCTGGTTTTGCTTCAAATAAGGATTAAAGGAAAACTATACCCCCAAAATGAACACTTAAGCAACACATAGTTCATATCATATTAAGTGGCATATTAAAGAATCTTACCAAACTGGAATATATATTTAAGTAAATATTGCCCTTTTTCATCTCTTGCCTTGAGCCACCATTTCGTGATGGTCTCTGTGCTGCCTCAGAGATCACCTGACCAGAAATACTTCAACTCTAACTGTAACAGGAAGAAGTTTGGAAGCAAAAGACACAACTCTGTCTGTTAATTGGCTCATGTGACCTAACATGTATGGTTTGTTGGTATGTTTGTGAGTACAGTGAATCCTGCGATCCCCGGGGGCGGCCCTTATTTTTTAAAATGGCAATTTTCTATTTATGATTACCCAATGGCACATACTACTAGAAAAGTATATTATTATGAAAATGGTTTATTTACATGAAGCAGGATTTTACATATGAGCTGTTTTATGCAATATCTTTTTATAGAGACCTACATTGTTTGGGGGGTATAATTTTCCTTTAATTATATCTTCGTTTGCATCAAGTACAAGATATTGTTTTAGTATTACAGAGAAATTTTTTTAAAAAAATTTGGATTATTTGGATAAAATAGAGTCTATGGGAGATGGCCTTTCCGTAATTCTGAGCTTTCTGGATAACAGGTTTCAGGATAACGGATCTCATACCCACAGCATCTAAAGACCCATTATCCTTATGAATAAAGACTTGTCTCCATTCTATAATCCAGAGAGACCAATTATGGCTGATTTATTTGTAGCTACAATATGCCAGTAAAAGCCAATTGATGATTGGTTGTTGTAGGTGGGACGGCCCAACTACTATACAGTATATCCCAGAATATATACATCTCCAGAAGTTTGATCAGGGTTCTTTAGTGTGTGGGTGATTTAGCAGTGGAAGTCCCCTCGTGTGTATGGGTGACACTTGCACTCGATAGACAGATCATCCCTCAGAAGCACCGAATCAATAAGTAACACACACAGGGGTTTGTCCTAGAAGTATTTATAGCAATGAATGTAAAATATCCACAGGTTTGATTTGTTTCAAAAATACAAAGATTACAGTAAAATAAACTTCATCTGTTTCCTGGTTTAAAAATAATCTAAAAGCATTTAAAAAAATAAAGATTTTTTTTTTTTAGCACCTTTAGAAGTAGAAAGGAGTTTTATCCCTCACTGACGGCAATTTATTACTATAAACCTGTGTGCCAGGCTCTCATTTGCTGACATCATTACGGACATGGCAAGTCTACCAACCACAAGACTGTAGCCTACACCCCAGCTCTCTGTTCCTCAGCTCAAGGTTCATGGAAAGCTTTCATACAGGAAAAATATGGCACCGTGATCCTGAGAGTTGAGGGAAAGAAGTCCTGCACTGCAAATACTACAGGCCACAGACAAATACATAGAGTAAAACAGCACCTGGATGTTGCTTCTCATACAGCAGGAAGCTTAATGCCACCTGCTGACTGGCGGCTATGGAGCTAACTAGTATCACTTATTACATTAACCCCCCCGCCCCCCAAGTGCCAGTGGGGCCAATTAGTTCTTCCATGAAAATTGCTGGACCAATTTAGGATAAAAGCTGCATTTAATTTGTGCATTTGCTGCAGTTGGGGTTGTCACTGTGCAAATAAAGGTTGGTCATTTTATAAATCACCACTACAATCCCCAAAAGAATTCTAACTACTGGAAAATGTACATATTTTTACTAAAATCTGAAACTAACTGTACAAATTAACTTTAACAGCTGTGGCCAATGTTTATAAACAAAGGATTCCTTGTATGTCAGTTAGGCCTAGGTTGTCTCAGTGTAGTAAGGTGGGGCTTCTGGTTATGAACTGTATTTCATTATGAAGAATCTGTACAGAAACAGCCCATAGACCATCCCTACTGGAAACCTCCACGTAGCTAAGCAAGCCCACATTAGGCCTGACTGCACTCTGCAACAGGTATATACAAAGGAATATAGGAGTGCCTAAACATTATGCCAAGTTGCTGCAAGGAGTCAGTGGTAGAAAGAGGTTTTTAAACCTTTTATGGGTAAATTCAATTATTTTCCTGTTCATAAACACAAACTACGTTCTATTAAGCATTTGCCACCAGGTGTTTTTTCAGTGTATAAGGAAACAGACAAAAGAAATACATGTAGTAATATGTGTGGGTCTGTGTAACTACTAGTGGTTAAATATTACAGAATACATACAGACTATTCCTATTTTTGGCCGCCGAGTGAGTGGTGATGAGCACCCATGAGCTCTGCATCCACCCTGTCGGCCTCAAAAGGCTTTTGTGAAGAATGGGTTCTGGAAGTTCCACGTTCCAGGGAAAGGATCAGTGTCTGAGTTTGGAGAATGTAACACTAGAGCTGCCACAGGGTTTTCAAGCTGAGGCAGGGAATAGCTCACACAGTGTTTCCAAGCAATGTTGCTCCATGAAGGCTGGGACAGTAAAACTGCACATAACGGCTCATGGGAGAGCAGCTTCAGACACTCTTTGGTCTCTGGACAAAAGAAAAACAAATCCTGGACAGTCCATGTGCAGCCTCTGTTAAGATTAGCACCCCCTAGCTTCATTGTGTGCATCTACTTCCGGTTATTAGTCATGAAGCTGTTCTCTATACACAAAACAATGAAGTTCTTGTTGCAGCTCTGTGGGCGCTGTTCTAAGAGTTTCCCACTTGTCAGCGATGAAGCCTGACCAGTCACTGCACTTTCATCTGTGCGCCAGGTCTCGCAATAGCTTTCAGTAAGTCGCCGCCCTTTAGCGTCTGACCCATGCCAAACCATCTTCTGTGGCCTAGACAGAGACAATACCCATCAGACAATCTTATACTGCTGTGTCTACAGAGGCCCCAGGAGGCACACAAACATGGATGGTAATGACAACTAGGATGTTTCTACACAGGTCCAGAGAAAACATGAAAACAGATGGAAATGACAGCCAGGAGATTTTGTTCATACAGGCTAGAAGAAATCAGGTGCCCAACCATAGAGGAAGCAGGTCCTTAAAGTGCTTGCGGTTAGAAAGTATGGGGGCCCAGTGGGACAATGACTGATGAGTAATTTTAATACATTAAATATTTCACTCGTAAATGCCTGTGAAGTGGATAACTCTTACTGGGTCCTTAATTGATCTGCAGAAGCAACACCGTGCTAAAGAAACACATGCAAAGTTCCCTGGCCCTGGCACCCATGTACCATTAATCAGCTGATTCATTTCTTCATTAGTCTAAACATTTCTTCATTAGTCTAATAATCAGTTGCACAGAGATGTGGTACAAAGTCATCTGAATCTTGTACGTATTACTCACTCACAGAAAAACAAAAACCCACCCATAACCGATTGAGGCAAATATATTTATATGTAGGAGTTATTTGTTGGAAATGTATTGTACATTTAGTTTAAAATTACCATGTAGGGTCTGTTGCAACATCTTTTCCATCAAAAGAGAAGATACGTGCACCAGGCCTCATCTGAGCTTCCGAACCAGAAAACAGTGACTCCCAGTTGTCATACAACACTTCATCCTGCATGGAGATAAAATCATTTCCATGTTAGTGACGGTCAGGTAATGCATTCCATTCCAACTACAGCACTTTTCCATCAGCTGGTAAACTGCTGCTCCCAGCATCCTTTGCAGGATACAGGTATGGGACCTGTTATCCAGAAAGCTTCGAAATTACAGGCTGTCTCCCATAGACTCCATTTTATCCAAACAATCCAAAAATCTGGATTATTTCCTTTTTTCCTGAAATAATAAAACTTTACCTTGCACTTGATCCACACTAAAATAGAATTAATCCTTATTGGAGGCAAAGCCAACCTATTGTGTTTATTTAATGCTTTTAGGATTATTTTGTAGTTGTATGGTATGAAGATCTAAATTACGGAAAGATCCATTATCTGGAAAACACCAGGTCCCGAGCATTCTGGATAACAGATCTCATGCCTGTACTAGCCATAATGAAGGACAAACCAAGCCACATGGCCACACTCACCCTGAGATTAACAATTTGCACAGATTGCCGATCAGCTCTGCGTACAATGCTGTACAGATCCTGAAGTCGGGAAGACAAGAATGCTCTAAATGTGCCATGTAGTCCAGACTTGCGGGCCTGCTCGAAGCACTGGAAGTCCACTCCTCGGATGGATTTCATACTGCCACTCAGAGGAGCGTTCAGAGCCACCAAGTGAAGCTAAAAATACAGGTAAGAACATGTCACATGCAAGGCTGGATTACAATCGCCCCATACACTGCTAAAGCCCACAGGTCTAGGCCTCTTACCGCAGGATTAAACTGTTGGTGAGTGTGCACAGGTGATGGTTCCAGTGGATGAGGGTTTCCATGGTGGTGATGGTCTGGAGGTGGTGGATCTACTCTTGGTGGCTCTGGGAGTCGGGGATCACTCCAGGGTCGGGCACCTGAAGGCACATTTGCATTGTTGCTGTTCTCCTCTGTAGACTGAAGGTAATCTGAATCTTTGTTACGGTGTGGATATGGAACTACAGGGGCTTGTTCCGCAGCAACTTCATTATCCTGTTGAGGAAACATCTTAGTTCATACCCAGCCAGGAACTATTGTCCAAAGCAAATAATAGTAAATATACAGAACATACCTGTCCTGGGCCAGAGAGTGCTGAATATTCACCAAGCTGCCAAAAGAAAAAAGTATTAAACCTCCAAAGGAACAAAACTGGTGCATAATAGTGTAAATACAGTGTTGCTTCTAAGGCAAACATTGGTGTTGCCATTGCACAAGTACTGGTGCTGTATTTCTGCCATCGGTGTGTCTGTGCTTTGACTCCCATCACCGATTCACAATCATCGCATACAAACATAAAAATGTACAGTATATTCCCATTTCATTGTTCCCCTAAGAATTATTAGTGCTGTCCAGTTGTCTGTTACTTAAAGGGATACTGTCATGGGAAAACATTTTTAATAGTGCTGCTCCTGCAGAATTCTGCACTGCAATCTGTTTCTCAAAAGAGCAAACAGATTTTTGTATATTTAATTTTGAAATCTAGACATGTTGTTCGTTTCCCAGCTGCCCCAGTCATGTGACTTGTGCTCTGATAATCTTCAATCACTCTTTACTGCTGTACTGCAAATTGGAGTGATATCACCCCCTCCCTTCCCCCCCCCCAGCAGCCTAACAAAAGAACAATGGGAAGTTAACCAGATAGTAGCTCCCTAACACAAATTAACAGCTCCCTGGTAGATCTAAGAACAGCACTCAATAATAAAATCCAGGTCCTACTGCGACACATTCAGTTACATTGAGTAGGAGAAACAACAGCCTGCCAGAAAGCAGTTCCATCCTAAAGTGCTGGCTCTTTCTGAAAGCACATGACCAGGCAAAATAACCTGAGATGGCTACCTACACACCAATATTACAACTAAAAAAAATTACGCTTGTTGGTTCAGGAATTAAATTTTATATTGTAGAGTGAATTATTTGCAGTGTTAACTGTGTAATTTAGAAATAAAAAACTACATCATAAAAATCATGACAGAATCCCTTTTAATATACAAGATTCACAAAAAGATATCAATACCTACAACACAATTTGACTATAAGTATGAAACTCACAAGAATTTTCCGGAAGCCTTCTCTCACACGCACATACAGCTCCGCCCTCTCCTGGACCAGCACAATTGTCCCTTCCTGCAGCCTGTGGGCTAAGTTGATCATAGTCTGATAGGTCTGCAGCACAGTAGCCTGAGCCAAGGAAGAAAAATTGGACATTTATGTCATGGGGAAAATATAAACAAGCATCTTTTTCAGTTAAGGGTCATGGTCCTGAATGCCAAGCTGTTAAATATACTGTCTGGCTGAATTGTGGTATGCTTAGTTACCCTCAGAAGCATGGTTATTAATAGCTATGTACAGTAGGGGCAGTGTTTTTTTCCACAGCCATCCTGGGCATCAGGGTGCAACTACATTTTTTTCTGGAACTGGATACTGGATATATAGACCTGTAAGCTTGTAGCATAAGAATAATACCTTATTTACATACAGTATGTGTTTTCCCAATGCATTTAATGATAATTTCCAAATTATAGGTTTACTGTTGTTCTGTCGCTTGGAACTATAACTTGCACAGGAAAATAGTACATTTTGTTCAGCATTCCTATGAAATTCAATCTTAGTGGGTAATGTGAGCCTCAAAGCCCTCTATCATCTCAGGGTCTATATGCCCAATATGTTGTCATCAGCCCTTGCTAAGTTACAACCCCACAAAACCATGACATCTAGGAGTTATTTTTCATACAGACTAGATAAAACAGCCCTGGGCTAGTATGAGAACCATAAAAAAGTTTGCAGCTCAGGTTTAACAACGGGTAATATTACATATGTGCTATAAATAGATTTTTGTGTAGTCGTACCCTCTTCCAATTTACCATAACGTAAGAATTGCATTTAATCTTACCCCGGACAATCCTCCTGATGTTCCTGGAAGACCTGGTGGGCCTGGTGGGCCAGGAGGTCCAGGTATACTGATGGCTGCAAAAAAAACCCCCAAAGAATTTAGAATTGCAGAATTATCCTTTGTTTCACAGAATATACTTCCAATAGCTCAGTTCATTGACCATACTGAAATGTTTAGTAAACAGGGTTATAAGTAATTGGAGATTCAATTAAGCTTATAGTGCTTCCCCAAAGAATTCTGGGTACTGACTATGGGCTTCATGACTCACTTACTTTGCCTGTGAGGGCCAGGGTATGAGGAGGAGGAGCCTGGTAAGCCTGGTGGACCTGGGGGCCCTGGTGGACCTTGCCGTCCTTCATAACCAGTTCCAGGATGTCCTGGTGGGCCAGCTGGGCCGGGAGGACCTTGGACACTTTCTCCTTTAGCTCCCTGATAAAACAGATGCCACACTCATTATCATCAAACAAATATATGTTTGTGTGTTTGGTTTAAAACTATGGATACTGTAGTAAGATTATATCCAACAAGACCTCAACCTCTTACCGGTAGTCCTGGATATCCAGGGTTTCCAGATGGCCCTGGGATCCCCTGTCCATTTTCACCACCCCCAGGTTCACCCTTCTCTCCTTTGAGTCCAGCTTCTCTCTGTTAGAGCACAATCTGTCAGCTTGCAAAGTTTAACATATAAAGTTTTCTAACATTTAATATCTGTTATACAGTTTACAAAATATAACGTTGTAACCAAGTCCCAAAAATATAAACGGATGATTTGCCCAGGTGCATCCAAACAGTGCACATGTCAATATAGCAGAAACAGGAGCACGCATGGGACTTGTAAAAAAGTTAAATAATTCATTGTCAGTGTTTAAGGGATCTTTTCTGTGCCATTTTCACATGTAGCTGGCTATTTGCAGGACATGTACAGTAAACAAGACATTCTCCTACCATGTATATAAGTTGGGCACATCACCCCTACCCGAACCACATAATTTGTACTGCATATACCCCCTTCATTCTCCAACTCCACCACATTTTCCTAAAACAGCAGCTTTCACCCGGCGGCCATTTTCCTTCTGACACAGAGGCTGTGTCCTGCTTGGATTGAGCACTTTAAAGGTTATGCTGAGCTCAGGAGAGGAGGTTGGGAGAAAAAAATAGGGACAGCTAGAGCAGCGTTTCTATGAGAACCAGCAATCTCTCCACTGACTGCTAGACTCTAGGGTGTGTTTAGTAATCTGGGAACAACTGAGCATGCCCAGTAACCAACAGCCAAAGTAAATAACCAAAGGGAGGGGGCTTGAGCATGTTGGAGCAGAAGAAAGAATTCCAAGTGATTAAGTGGATGCAGCAGCCTTAATATTAACCTTTGCACAACTAAAGTGGCTGGTATTGAAAGATTTTAGGCTATTTGTAGATTTTATTTTTGTGGGGGGTTTACATGTCCTTTAAGGTTGTGTTGGTGTTTGTTTGAAAGGCTTGCCTTGGCAGGACAGACACATTGACAATAAATTATTACAACTTAAATATTTGATGTTATCAGCTACTGTACACTGGTTGACACTCACCGTTAAGATTGAGGCAAAGGTACTTAAATCATAGGGGAATGAACCTGAAATAAAAAACACTGGATGTATAAGTCATGTATTGTACATTTTCCTCTTTCTTTTAATCAACCTTCATACTGCCATAAATATATATAATCAAAATAACCAGTTCCCCAATCAGTACTATTATCAGTATGCAAAAAACATCACTGGTAAGTCCTCCCTAAGCATTTAAATGGAATGCATTCCTAAATTAAACTCTAATGGATGCTTCCATTATTGATCATACTGGGAACGTTAAACTTAGTGCATGTATACAAACATTATAAAATCTATGACTTTGATGAAACTGCTGTAAAAACATTAAAATGCTTTCAACTGGCCAAACAACATTAATATATTTTCATATACTGTTAAGGTGAATGATAAGGATCAGTTTTTACTGTGCAGCTGGAGCTAAGTGATAACTTTACATACCTGGTGGGCCAGCAGGACCAACATCACCTTTGGGTCCAGGAAATCCTCTCTCCCCTTTTTGGCCTGAAGATCAAACATAGACAATTTGAGGAGCTGAAACTAAGAGGTCTATTAGGTCAAGTCTGCAGAAAACACTGCAAAGGGCACACTGTTAGACCAAATATAGTACAGTGAACTTAAACAATACAAGTGGAACAATAAAGACTGCAGAAGCAGAGAAAACACCAAGAGATCTTTCTACTGAAAGCAGAAGGTAAAGTAGGAACAATGAGTAACACAAGGAGAAATAACCCACAGTAATATTTTTGAAAAGAACCAAAGAAAAGTCCATAAAGATAGAAAGTTTTGTTGAAGGATGAAGAAAGATCATATTTTATGATAGAAACAAGATGAGAACTTACAACCGAAAACAAAACAGAAAAAAGGAGGTTGGGTGTCAACAAAGATGGCTGTATGAATGAGTATTCTTAGGTAGATGCCAAACAAAATGGTTATGATTTGCTATGTTCAGCCATGAGGAAAAATAAAGATGAAGGCGGACAACGTTTGCAAGCAAAGAGAGGGAACTTGACACTTTGACCTCTTTTCATCTCATCCCAGCCCATCAAATCACCTGGATATGCCCTTGGGATATTTGGATCTCCATACACCTGAAATGAACATTTCAATAACAGTTATAAATATATTACAAGTATTGTACTGCATACCCTAAACTGTACAAATGTACAATGTTATTGTTTTCAAACTGTACTAGTCCATAGTGTGTAGATACATATGTATTTGCAGCAAGCAGTAAAAAAAATCCAAAATTATTTTTTAAATATGTCAATAGTAAAAAAATGAAGCAGGAAGGGGTGGGACCCTTACTATCAGAGGGGGGTCAGCTGGTTGATGAAAACAAAATAAAAGCGCAGATTCTGAACTCGTATTTTTCATCTGTGTACACAAATGAAGAACCAGTAAGTGAAGGTTTCCTTCTTAACACTCCCAATTATAGTAATACAACTAATGATGCATGGTTCACACATGAAGAAATTCAAAAGAGACTTGAACATGTTAAGATTAACAAAGGTCCAGGGCCAGATGGTATTCATCCCAGGGTAATTAGCGAGCTTAGCTCTGTGATTGCCAAACCTCTTTACTTAATTTTTCAGGATTCATTGAGATCTGGCATTGTGCCGAGAGACTGGCGAATTGCTAATGTGGTGCCTCTATTCAAAAAAGGATCCCGTTCTCAGCCTCAAAACTATAGGCCAGTTAGTCTGACGTCAGTATTAGGAAAGCTTTTCGAAGGGTTAATAAAGGATAAGATACTGGACTTCATAGCAAATCATAATACTATGAGTTTGTGTCAGCATGGTTTTATGCGTAATAGATCTTGCCAGACTAACTTAATTTCTTTTTACGAGAATGTAAGTAGAGACCTCGATTCTGGGATGGCAGTGGATGTGATTTACTTAGACTTTGCTAAAGCATTTGATACAGTGCCACACAAAAGGTTACTGGTTAAATTAAGGAATGTTGGCCTGGAACATAGTATTTGTACCTGGATAGAGAACTGGCTAAAAGATAGACTACAAAGAGTGGTGGTAAATGGAACATTTTCTAATTGGACCAGTGTTGTTAGTGGAGTACCGCAGGGCTCTGTACTAGGTCCCTTGCTTTTCAACTTGTTTATAATGACATGGAGGTGGGCATTGAAAGTACTGTTTCTATTTTTGCAGATGATACTAAATTGTGCAGAACTATAGGTTCCATGCAGGATGCTGCCACTTTGCAAAGTGATCTGTCTAAACTGGAAAACTGGGCAGCAAACTGGAAAATGAGGTTCAACGTTGATAAATGCAAGGTTATGCACTTTGGCAAAAATAATATAAATGCAAGTTATACACTAAATGGCAGTGTGTTGGGAGTTTCCTTAAATGAAAAGGATCTAGGGGTCTTTGTAGATAACACGTTGTCTAATTCTGGGCAGTGTCATTCTGTGGCTACTAAAGCAAATAAAGTTCTGTCTTGCATAAAAAAGGGCATTAACTCAAGGGATGAAAACATAATTATGCCTCTTTATAGGTCCTTGGTGAGGCCTCATCTGGAGTATGCAGTTCAGTTTTGGACTCCAGTCCTTAAGAGGGATATAAATGAGCTGGAGAGAGTGCAGAGACGTGCAACTAAATTGGTTAGAGGGATGGAAGACTTAAATTATGAGGGTAGACTGTCAAGGTTGGGGTTGTTTTCTCTGGAAAAAAGGCGCTTGCGAGGGGACATGATTACACTTTACAAGTACATTAGAGGACATTATAGACAAATGGCAGGGGACCTTTTTACCCATAAAGTGGATCACCGTACCAGAGGCCACCCCTTTAGACTAGAAGAAAAGAACTTTCATTTGAAGCAACGTAGAGGGTTCTTCACAGTCAGGACAGTGAGGTTGTGGAATGCACTGCCGGGTGATGTTGTGATGGCTGATTCAGTTAATGCCTTTAAGAATGGCTTGGATGATTTTTTGGACAGACATAATATCCAAGGCTATTGTGATACTAAACTCTATAGTTAGTATAGGTATGGGTATAAAGAATTTTAATTAAAAGTAGGGAGGGGTGTGTGTATGGATGATGGGTTTTCATTTGGAGGGGTTGAACTTGATGGACTTTGTCTTTTTTCAACCCAATTTAACTATGTAACTATGTAACTATAGTTACATTGCATATTCCTACATTGTATATATTTCATATCAAAATGCATACTTAAGCTGGCCATAGATGCAAAGATCCGATCGTACGAATCATCGTACAATCGGACTTTCCCATCTCCCGACCCGCCACTAACCATTCAGATCAAAGTCTTACCAGTCAGTTAGTTAAAGAACAGATCAGCAATGTTCTGCCCCTGACAGCAATCGTACGATATCTATGTCCAACCAAAGCTAGTGACAGTCTCCCACTGAAAATCGTACGATCGGCAATACACGCAGAGATATTATCGGCAGCCGACAGAAATTTTCTAACCTGTCCGATCGATCCAAACGACCGATCTCCGCCGGACGAAAAATGCCGGGACTCTCCACACACGGTCCGAATATCGTACGAATCCTCGATTCGTACGATCAGATCTTTGCGTCTATGGCCAGCTTTAGAGTATATTATATATATACTTTTTAAGTATTCAGTTTGTATCACTGAAAACTTTGTCATGTACACACACACGTTAATGTATACATCCACAAAATGTACAGTACCATCCACACAAAAATGTACCACAATTCACACACCACAAAATGTACAGTACCATCCACACAAAAATGTACCACAATTCACACACCACAATGCTCCACAATCACATAACTTACCACACTGCCAGGAGGACCGGGAGGGCCAGGAGGTCCAGGAGGCCCCTAAATAACAGAATAACAAACGTAATTAAAGTGGGATAAACTTGAGAGGCAATGTCTTCTCCACTGGTCCACAAGAATGCAGAGTTAGTTTTGGTTGCTGCACTTCAATAAACTATTTTTCCAAAACACCAAACTCAAAGATTACTTTAGTGCAGTACCTTTTACACTATTTGGATTCAACCCTTACTATGTGGTTCTCCCTGACATGAAAGCAATATATAAGGCCCGGGCCTAGGGCGGCAAATTATTTGGATCCGAATCCGGCCCAGTATATACAGAAACATTGTCGGATAAGTCAACTGGTTGTTTCTAGAACAGCAAGCAGACACTGCAAACACAGCTTTCAGGAATGTCTAGGAGGATGGTGAGCATTCACCCTAAATGTCTAGTATTTGGGCTGATCCACTGAACCAATGCTTTGGTCAACATAGGGCAGTGGTTCCCAAACTGTGGTCAGTTAAGCTGAAATTTGAAGGTTATTGCATGAAATCATGTTTTCATACATCTGTAATCATGTTGTCAGTTAAATGTTTGACATTAAATGTTTGTGAAATGTTTGCAAAGTAAGGGGAGGCTGAACCTGAAAAAGCTTAAAGACATCAGTCCATGGGGAGATCTGCAGTTTGGGAACTTCAGCTTTTAAAATTACTTGGTTTTTATTCCATATTCTAGCCAAGCACACACAAGCATCTTTAGCTACAAGTTGGCAAATAACTTTTATACTAGGACAAGTGAACACATGAATAGGTTTCCCAATCTATTACACCGGTTGGCTGTTTGTCTCCTCTTGGATCCTTTGTTTCAGCTACACACTCTAATCACTTACTTTATGTGACAGAACTTACATTAAGGCCAAAGCCACCACTTGCAGGTTCTCCTTTCTCCCCTTTCAGTCCATTCATACCAGGACGACCCTGCAGAATTGCAGTCAAGATCAGTTTAGGAAACAAAGGAGTGATAGTAAGAGAATGTACAGTCAGGTAAAGTGAAACTAAACAGAGAGCCAAAAAAGTAGGGAAGGAAACCAGGTAAACAACTAGACCAAGAATTAGAACACAAGTAGCCACCAAACCAACCAGCCAGTTTACTTACAGGGCGTCCTGGAAACCCGATTTCTCCCTTTTGTCCAGATGGTCCCTGAAGTCAAAATGGTTAAAGGTGAGCAAGTCAGATGTTAACATATATACTTCCAATACTGTATTCACTGACACCCCAAAATTCCTATTTAGGATAATTAACTCACCACAGAGCCTGCTGGTCCTGTTGGCCCTTGCTCGCCCTGGAAAACAAGCAATTCAACATTTCATACTCTTGTATTACACTGTGACCAAATGGTCTATACTGTCAAAACTTTTCGATTTATTAGATCTGTGTTTTTCTGCTTAAAGGTTTTTTCTCATGTTTTTTTCAAAATGCACCAGTTAATAGTGCTGCTCCAGCAGACTTCTGCACTGAAATCAGTTTTTTTAAAGAGCAAACAAATTTTTTTATATTTAATTTTGAAATTAAGCATGGAGCTAAACATATTGTCAGTTTCCCAGATGCCCTCATGTCATGTGGTTTGTGCTCTGATAAACTTCAGTCACTCTTTACTGCTGTACTGCAGTTTGAAATTATATCACCCCCTCCCTTCTCCCCCCAGCAGCCCATCAACAGAACAATATGTAGCTAACCAGATAGTAACTACCTGACACCTCTGTTAAAGGATTTGTTTGCATTACTAAAAGTGTTCCTATCTCCTCCTAGTGGTAGACATGAGATTAGCACATCATGTCAACTATGAGTTGGGGTTAGGGAGTGTGACCTAGGTAGTGGTAAAATACAATGGAAAACAATAGCTGTCTCAAAGCAGTTTAATCCTGAAGTGCTGGATCCTTCTCAAAGATAAGAATCAGGCACAATGCACTGAGATGGCTGCTTCCACATCAATATTACAGCTACAAAAATATATTTGTTGCTTCAAGAATAACATTTTAAATGGTAGTGTTAATTATTAACAATGTAAACAGTGTAAATATGAAATAAAAAGTAGACCAGAAAAATCATGCTAGAATCCCTTTAAAAATGACAACCAACAGCCAAATAACTTAGATATGTGAAGAGGAGTTTTTATTAAGGCAGAGTTTATTGGTGTCCGCCTGCCTCAAGCGCACGTTATTTATTCATCACACTTCTTTTTCAGTGCCTTTATATTCCTTTTATTTAACAACTTTAAAGGGGCAGTACACCCCTAGTTCAACATGATTGCAAATGAAAATGGCTTTGGCTGAACATAACTTTTTGCTTATTGATTTAATTAAGGAAAAGCCATGGTATTTGTTGTTTATTGAAGCTACTCCATGTTTGGTCCTTGTGATAATGATGATTACCAGCATACTCCCATCCCTCCCCCTTTAAGGGGCAACAGGTAGATTCAGGGAGATTAGTTGCCTAGCGACAAATCTCCTCTTCTTTGGGCGACTAATCTCCCCTAACTGCCTCCCCGCCAGCTAAAATGTAAATCGCTGGTGGGGTGGCACTCGTTTTCCGAAGTTGCCTCACAAGGAAAGTTCGGGCGACTTCGGAAACTGAAACGCGCCGAGTGCTATCCCACCAATGATTTACATTTAAGCAGGCGGGAAGGCAGTTCAGGGAGATTAGTCGCCCCATAGAAGAGGAGATTTGTCACCGGGTGACTAATCTCCCTGAATCGGTCTGTGTGCCCTGACCCTTACTCTTTGTTGCAACTGATTTGTAAGCAGTAGCCAATTATGTAGAGGGATAATCTGTGGTCTGGTAACATAATTATCGCTTGTGCATGGACCAAACTCTGTAGCTCAATTAATAACAAAACCCAAAGATTTTATCTAATTAAAACAACAAACAAAATGTATGTTCAGCACAAACACTATTCACTAAATTCATTTTAAAAAGAGGGTACAATTCCCCTTTGACACTTAAGTTTTGTCCATGGACACAAACTCTAAAACCTTAATTTTCCATACCTTCTCTGCTTTTGATAGGTCAGTATAAATGGTGCCATCGGGTCTCATAATAAGTCCAGGTTCTCCCCTTTCTCCCTTAAGGGAAACATAGGAATATTATTCATATCCACCTCAATAATTTTTGAGATTACAGTACAAGAATTCCAAGATAAATGTTGCTGTTTGTAATTAAATGCAACACAAAAATTAAATGTTGTTAACTTCAATAGTAAAGATTGGGCAAGCTTTATTAAAGCTGCAGACAACCAAGCTTATATTTCAAAAGAACCTTAGGGGCTGCTGTAGTAGACACTGGGCCAAATTTTCACCTGGGCAGTAACTCATGGCAACCAATCAAATTTTTCCCTTTGGTGACTGTTTTTCTTGCAGGGGGATTTAAAAACAAATTTTTATTTTGGGCTTCTGCCCAGGTACATATTTGCCAAGTGTTTATAAATGAAACAGTAACTTAAAGATTGTTCACCTTTGGGTTAACTTTTAGTATGATGTAAAGAGCGATATTCTAAGACAATTCGCAATTGGTTTTAATTTTTTATTATTTGTGTTTTTGAATTATTTAGCTTTACAATTAGCAGCTCTCCAGTTTGCAGTTTCTACAATCTGGCTGCTAGGGTTCCAATTACCCTAGCAACCATGCACTGATTTGAATAAGCTATTGGAATATGAGTAGGAGAGGGTCTGAATAGTAGTAGTAATAAAAAGTAGCAATAACAATACATTTGTAGCCTTACAGAGCATTTGTTTTTAGATGGGGTTAGTGACCTCCATTTCAAAGCTGGAAGGCATTAAAAGAAAAAGGATAATAATTGAAAAAACTATAAAAAAAATAAATAATGAAGAATTGGCCATTCTATAAAATACTAAAAGTAAACATAAAATGCCAAATATTCAAACGTTAGGCACCACACAGTGATTGTATTCACTTAACTCAATGCTGTCCAACTTCTGTGGTACCGAGGACCGAAATTTTACTGGACTATGTGGTGGAGGGCCGATAATGGAAATCAGTGTTGGCCATGCCCCCTTTTAAACCACACCCATGTCACCACAAGAACTTTTAAGATCATATCCACATTAACGGAGGTAGCACACCAAAAAACCAAATGGTTGGTGCTCACTGCAGGGAAATCCCTCATCACTCATATGTGAAAAATTGAAGTCATGTTAAAAACATACCCTTTAATCCATATGCCTCATCCTCCCCTGTGGATAATACAACAACCCCCAACACATGATTAAACACCTTAGGGGCCCTTAACAACAATTTCCAAGCAGCGAATGGCACACACAAGGAGGGAAGGCAGAACAGAGCAGGAGACAGGGAAAGCTATCATTCTAATATGTACTACATACAGTGACACAGTGCTGGTGCCCCATTAGCATTTTGAATAATGTGTGAACAGGTGAACAATGTGGGCAGTTTCAGTCTGGGTCTCAGGTGTGAACAGTACAGGCCTTTAGGATATAAACAAGAGAGGTGTCACAAGTGTGAACAATGCAGGAGGATCACAGATGTGAACAATACAGGGGATTAGAGTCTGAATGTGAGGTTTAAACAATACAGGGGCCAGTTAATCTCTGTAGTGATACCTTTTAAATCTTACATATGGTAAGCAGACACAGCATGTGGGGGGACACAGAAGGGGGGCCGCCAGTTGGACAGCCCTGACTTAACTGATACCCTAAACCGTTGCTACTTAATTTGGGTAAAAAAAAAATAACAGTCCTTTAAGTGCAACCTTATATAGACCACACACCTATATAGACTACTCACATATATACAAATATATATACACATACCAATACTAACTGTGTTAGTATTATGATTGTCCACTTTAAAATCACTGACCTTTTTTTAAATTAATTTATGCTTGTCCCCCTTTGAAACCACTGAACTTTGTTAAATTAATTTATTCCATTTTGTTTCATTAAGCAAAAAAACAGTTTTTAGGCAGAGGGCCCCTTTAACACGACTTTTTTGGAGAAAAGATGCAGCAACAAAATGTTCCAGTAACATTAGCCTTTTAGAGGTCTTGTCATGGTGACAGAGTGCGCATTCTGTTTTGTTACCTTTGCTCCAGAAGTTCCTGGGAAACCATCCAAGCCCTGATCTCCTTTGGGTCCCCTTGGGCCCTGCAGACCAAACAAAGAAGGTCAGACAAAACCGTCCATGTTCATCTGCATATACAGAAACATATATATTCTGCATGCATGGTGCAAAAGCCAAATTCACTGGTAGGCAATAAATACAGTTTCCAATAAACCCAACTGCCCCCAGGTTACTATTTTTCAATTCTCACCGGAAGTCCAGCTACACCTTGCCTGCCCTGCAAATGGAGAAGATTCAATTATAATATACATTAAGAAATGGTAAACGAGAGAACAGGAATACTTGGCAAAAAAGGATAAATGCTAAAACAGGCTCTCAGTTCCCGGGCCACATTCGCTGAAGGGTTTGCAGAGCTTCATAGAAAACCATAACTAAGATAACGACTAGTTCTGTGCTGTAACTGAGGCGTATTTCATATCCGCCATTTGTGCAGCCACCACAGAAAGGATTTCAAAGGAAGAACCACATACTGTACTATACAATATCCTTTGTGTCCTATTGATTAAGACAGAGCTCATTTGCAAAAATATTAACTAAATTGAAGACATGTAGTTGCCTATAGTAAACAACCATCAGTTCATTTGGTCAGTCTACTGCCATCAGAAAACAAAAGCTAAGATCTGATTGGTTGCTTAATAAATCTTAATAAATCAGCCATGGTAAATAATTTTTTTTAAAATGTTCCAAACGACAAAGATAGAGTTGACATAGAGAGGAAGGTCATAGCTTCCAGCATGTTCTTCTGGGCTCTCTCTAAATGCCAGCATTGCATCAGCCCTTGACCCAAAAACATAAGTGAATTATGTATAAACATTAATGCACCTACCTCTGGTCCTGAAATGGCACCAACAGCGCTCTAAATCAGAAATATAATATTAGAATCATTACGGGAAACAACATTACTTAAAATGCAGGTTATGCCCACCATTTTAAAGGAGGGAAACACCGAAGAGCTTGCTGGGACTGCGGGGATTAAGCTAAATGGACAATCGGATTTCTATGAAATGATCAGAGCAAAACTATTAATTACAATCTTTATTTTAAAAGATGTAATAACTTACCCCGGTAGGGGTGTTGGGGGTCGGCGGGGACACCTGCCGCACTCCAAGCGGGGACGCCCGCAGGGTTCTTCGGCGCCTAGGGCGCGCGCCCGCGTCTGGTTGCGTCTCAAAGGCACGCTGATGTATGACGTCAGCGCGCAAAGGCGCGAATTTCAAATGTATTTAAAGGTACAGTTTTACTTTATGCATTGCCCGTGATAGGATTGATATCCTGGTGCTTCTTTAGCTTGTGCTTGCTGAACCTGACCTTGATTCTTGTTTGACCCTGCTTGTATACTGACTACTCTGAACTCTGAATATTGACCCAGCCTGAACTTTGACCACTCTCTTGCCTGATCCCATCTGTCTGATTGATATCCGGTTTTGACCCTTGCCTGCCTGACGATTTTGATATCTGCCTGCCTCGATCCAGCCTGTCTGACCATCCGCTTGCTTATTTCTTTTTGTACCGTGACCTTCGGCCTAAAAGACTCTGCTAACAGCCGTGCCCCTTTGCCAGCCAGAACATCTCGCCTTGCACCCCTCGTTAAGTCCAGGTGGCACCCAAGTAAGCTGAGGGCTCCTCCCGAAGCCCAACGGTGGTCACACTACTGGCGAAGCCGAGCCGAGGCCAGCGTACTTGGCACTTGTTCTGGTATTGGGTGCCGGCCGTGACAGGAGACTCACCTTGTCATCTGATGGTAAATAAAGAACCTGTCCAGGAGGTCCAGGTGGACCTGGAATACCAACACCATCACGACCAGGTTCTCCCTATAATCAGAGAAATTTGAAAACAAAAAACAGAGACATATATTCATTCTTGCAAGCTTCTAGCCACACAAAATATGCACAGTCCCAAATATGATCAGTTTATGGCAGATTATCATGGAGGAAATGGAGCTCATGTTGCCAGGGCTTAGCTACATGTATAGAACAATCAAGTCACAGACAGAACTTTGTCTGATGTTATTTTTTCCTACTTATTTTAATATGAATGGTTAATGCTAGACTGAAACGAACGAGCAATTGTCGCACAAAGAATAAAATCTGCATATCTATGGCCAGCTTCAGGCATAAAAGTTAAAGGACTACTAAACCCTAAAAATGAATATGGCTAAAAATGCCATATTTTATTTTGTACCAGCCTAAATTTTCAGATTCTCAATAGCAGCAATGATCTAGGACTTCAAACTTGTCACAGGGGGTTATCATCTTGGAAAGTGTCTGTGACACTCACATGCTCAGTGGGCTCTGAGCAACTGTTGAGAAGCTAAGCTTAGGGGTCGTCACAAATTATCAAGCAGAAAATGAGGCAAATATGCACATTTGGAGCTGATGCATTCTTTATGTATTGGTATTTCCTAACCTGCCTGCTAGATATCTGCCCGATATTTGTGGGGCACGCTATCCAAAGACACCACACATGGGCCAATAAGCAGCGACTAGAAGGACATTTTTATCAGCACATTTATGAGCACCTTTACAGCTGTATATGTAAATAGTGGTTATATGGGTTGGGAAACTTCCAACTATCTTCCTTCCAAATATTCCACATTATTCTCAGTTTCTATTGTACTATGGAAATGGCAATATCTGCCTCTGCATAGTATGTTTCAACTATCTTCTTTCAAATATTCCACATTCTTCCCCGTTTCTATTGGATTCTGCCTCTGCATAGAATATTGCATTAGCATATTGTTAATAGGTGTGTGCAGAGGACCTTGTGTCTATTGCCTCTTTAACATGGGAAAGTCAGACTACATTGAACATCAAAAAGCCAGATAAACTAAAATTAGAATTATACAATAATAATTTCTTTAGTAGCAGACAGATAACTTGACACTTACCCGCTCACCATGTTCACCCTTTTCACCTTTTAATCCCTGTAGAAGAATAAAGTGTATTTTATATAACAAAGCTTCATGATAACACATTCCTGCTGGTGTTACTCTAAATTATAAGCAGAGATCAGAGGTAAAGGATAATGCAGAAGAATGATGAAAGAGATTTAAGCAAAAAAAGTTGGAGGGTACAGTAGGAAGCACCTGAAACCAGAGTCGATACAACAATAAAAGTCTTAAGAGAATTTAAGAAGAGAGTTATGGTGACAATAGCTTAGACAGATGGTGCAGCCAATGACTGCAACATTCAATAGAGGAGGGGAGAGAATAGACTAAAGCAATCTTTATAACTACCCAGTTAGTTAATGTGGATGTTATAAGGTTATTGATGGTGAAGTACACATAGGAGCAAAAAGTAAGAGATTTGGTGTGGGCTGATTGTTATAGAAATTATAAGGGCATTGCAACAGAAATAATGAACATTGTTGCTGGGCATATAGAAGACACCTTCTTGTGTTCAGAACAGACTGGCAAGATGGACAGATCCCTGGCACTTACCTCTAGACCTGGGAAGCCATCCAACCCTTGCCTTCCTTCAGGCCCTGGAGAACCACTTTCTCCCTGTAAGAGACACAAAGCATCTCATTGGTCATTCTCACCAAATAAAAGAAAATGTGTGATGTGTTACAAGGTAAATCCAGGAAATAAAAGAGCTACATGTCTGTGAATTATAATACCTTCACTCCTGGTAATCCTGGCAGCCCTGGATTTCCTTGCTCTCCCTGCAAAGAAAGTTTGTGCGAATAAATATCTTATGTGTAGCAGAATACACAGACATACAAAGCTGTACTTTTTTTGTATATAATCTGTATGTGTATAAGCATTTCTATTGTATAGCTCAGTGGATTATGTTGGTACTTTCATATATATATATATACATATATATATGTATGTATATATATATATATATATATATATATATATATATATATATATATATAATGATGATAATGCACAGATTATGCCTGCGCTAACTTTATGTGTAGTCTAGAAAAATACTAGTATAACAAATTTAATATTCTGACCTTTACCCCGGGAAGTCCAGAAAGCCCCTAAAAGCGGAGAAAATGCAGGTTAAAAGGAACAGTTGAAGCCAACATGTACTGTAGCTATACACACACTGGGCATAAGAGAAGTGCAATTAACTGTGCCATGCAACAAACTTTTAAAAGGATAGTAAACGTAACAGGCAGGCACTGATAAATGTGTGCCAGTTGTGACTGTCCCTCTATGCACCACAGACATCATCAACCAAAGCGATTTACTGTTTTGAGTTGTCACATACAATCAGATTGTACTGGATTTGTACCATTCAAAATCATTCTAAGCAACATCGGGACAAGTCTGTCAGGTCTGCCTGGCTATTACTGCTCTAATGGCAAAAGCAAGTCTTCCTCTGGAGAATGTATACATTCACATGCTTCAGACCAAGCATGTCTCAGCATAATCTACTTAGCTACGTTTAACCCATATAACATATGTGACAAGGAGGGTTTACAGTAATATGACAAAATCTTGAGAGGGAAGCTGAAAGCAGTTACCCAGTTTAATACATGACATTTTAACCTTTGGTTGGGAACCAAAAATGGTTCCCAGTGTTGTTTAGGGCAATGGCACAAGTAGTGATGTTATGCATTTTTCATCCGTGCACCATAAGTGGGCAACAAATTGCTCATAGCAGCTCCTGATTGGCTTGAACGAATGGCAATTGCTTAAAAACTGCCCTCCAATCCAGGAAAAGGCTAAGGAACACAGGTTTAATAATACATAATATCAGTATATCTATGTAACGTTGCTCACCCAAATTCTGTTCCTCTTACTTACTTACTATACCTTATGTCTCTGTATTTATATAGAGACTCGTGACCCATTCTGATCTGCTGTAAGCACCCCCCCTATAGAATACAGAAAGTTACAATAAATATATAAGTATTTGAGTTCACATTACCTGTGTCCCTTCTCTTGGGCCAAACCCAAGCCCTGATGCTTCCATGTCATCCTGCAGTAGAAAAGTATATATTAACATAAATAAAATAGACCTTTATCTAGCCCCACTGCAGCTGGCCTGCAAATGGCATTGCTGTGATCAGACAGCAGTGCCTCCTGGTGGCCAGATTTGGGCAACACTCACAGCGACCATGCCAAGGAAAAGGCAGCCATTGCAGAATAACAACTATGGCTAGAGAGCTACATGGAGAATAATGTCACTGACACAGAATAAAAATGGCAGTAACTGTATAAGGAACTAAATTATAACAAGTAGGGCATGAGTTATCCCTCATTAGCAGGGATCATGTCAACATCATATCATTTCATTACGTTAACACAGTGCATGCAGCATCTTGTTACACATACATAAATGGTGTTCAGCTAAAAGATTAAAGGGGAGAGTATGTTAATTATGGTAAAGATAGTGTTGAAACTATATCCAAATGTTTCATTCATAGACACCAGAAGGCATTAAGTTGTGTTGCATAAAGTAAAGCAAGTAAAGCAACGGTAACACCAAAAAATTAAGTTTTTTTAAATGAATGACAATATAATGTAGTATTGCCCTGTACTAGTAAAACGGGTGTATTTGCTTAAGAAACTCTACATAGTTAATATAAACACTCTATGTTAGTTATGGGGCAGCCATTCAAAGCTGAAAAAGGAGAAAAGGCACAAGATACACAGCAGATACAGATAAGCTCTGTAATATACAATGGAATTCTTCAGAATAGATCTGTTATCTGCACTCTCTGCTTGAATGGCTGCCCCCATGGCTACACAGCAGCTTGTTTATATAAACTATAGTTATGCTTCCGTAGCAAACACGCAAGCTTTCCCGGTGCAGGGCAACAGTACATATATTGTCATTCCTAAACACTTCAAATTTTAGTGTTACTGTTCATTTAAATATAATAATATAGAGAGACTGCTTTAATTTTGTGGCACCACAAAGTTCTATTTGCTAAAATGAAGATTACTTACAAAGCCAATTGCAGAGCCACGCCCCACAGGCCCAGGTGGTCCTGGAGGACCTGGTAGCCCACGAGGTCCCATTGGTCCAGGAAGTCCAGCTAAACCAGGTTGTCCAATGGCTCCAGGTTGTCCTGGCTCACCTGGACTACCCTATAAAATATGCAAGAAATACAACTTTACAAGATGAGTTTATAGCATAATAGGAAGATATATAACTTTGTTTCCTTGCATGTGATGACTGAGCCAGAGGGAGCATTGTAGACTGAGCTATATGCTGGAAAAGAACTGGTAATGGTTCCACTCCATGCACAAACACAGTGTCACAACTGCATGCTCTGAGAATCAAGCAAGCACAGAGTTTCCATCCACTTACCACAGAGCTCAATTCCAGTTGTGGCTTATAGTGTTATTAATTTGCACAAAGTCACCAGACTATGCAACTAAAGGGTAAAAGCCCCAGTTCCAAATATTGGGTTTAATATCAATCACTTTCCCTTAATATGGGATTGGAAATATCAAGTTCTCCTTGAGAAGGGTGGGTCCTTTGTGTAGTGCTACTAACCAACGTAGTTTAGGAAATGCTCCCACCTCCTCTGGTTTCTCCTCCATTCAGATCCTAGCTGTGGTATTAGAAAGGGGCAAAGGCAAAATACAGCATGTTTCTTAATGAAGGAAATCCCTGTTTTATAATGTTAATTGGCCTTGGGATCAGTGACGTAACTAGTATGGGAGCAGGGTCTCAAGCACGTGGCCATTTACTTAGGGGGACCTGAATCAGTGGCCAGAATGTTATACTGCAGGGCTTGTGGCTGCAGGTCTGAATAGGGGTGCACAGTTGGGTGTCAGGTATGGGTCAGGTTGTCTGCCCAGCCAGACCCATGCAGGACTCTAAAATGTGGATTTTTTTTTTAGAATTCAGTAACTAAAGACAGCCTGCAGACTATGGCTTACCACTCAGTCACAACAACAAAGTCACACAAATATCTCCACCCTTTGCTACACACACACAGCACTGAACTTCAGAGCATGCTTGGAGTTTGACACTTTTTACCTCAACGTGAGAATAACGAGAGAACATCTCCCACAGATATAGTGGGATTGGAGGCAGCGTACTCTACAGGATAGTAAATTGTGTTGAGAGGTGACACAAGTAAAAAAGTGAGAGTAATTATGGGTGCAGTAAACGCTTGGCTCACCTTTACTCCAGGGGCCCCTGGAAGACCAATCTCTCCATCTTCACCCTAAATGAGGACCAATACAGGCTCCATTAGAGAAAAAGATTCAATTTTGTATCATGTTCATACAGTATGTGGTCAACTCAGACCCCCACGCTCACCAGGTATTAGGAAACACCAGACCAAGACTACCTGAATCCTCTTTGAGCAAAGAATGCCTAAAGAATGTAATTTATGTTTTTAAATTACCTCCTTTGAAAATAGGGAAAGAAGGTCAGCTCTTTCCCTATATTCAAAGAAAGCCCTAGCCATTATAAGATCTCTAGGTTTTATTCTGGAAACATGGTGCCAAATGGAGGGAACTGTGACAAGTGGTTACCTCTGCAAATTGTTTGCCTTTAGAGATTTTTTTCTTTTAAACTCATTTCAAACAAATTGGACAGAGAAGATCATTATGGAGCTAGTTCCCATATATGCAGCATGTTATTATTATATATATTATTATATTAGCAGTAGTGAAGAAAAATCCAATCCAACATCAATAACATTCAAATGATAAACTCAACCTAATAAATGGAAACCCCAAGACTTCATTACCCGTATTCCAGCAACACCAGCTGCACCAGTTAATCCATCTTTTCCAGGGGGTCCCTAAAGAAAGATAAAGTGGTCAAACAAGAAACCCAAAGAAACAAGTCCACCATATATATGAAGATATAGTACAAAGGTTGTGTACAAAGTATAAAGTACAGTTCTGTTCAGAATAACAGCAGTGCAACATCACTAACCTGATCAATCACTGTTTTGGTAGAAATTATATTTCTACAAGGCAAATAATTTACTAGTAGGTGTAATAAAGTAATAGAAATCCAACAGACCCAACAGTCATGACATGCATGTTAATGATTCTGTGTAATTGAGGCCTGTTCAAAATAATAGCAGTGTTCAGCATAATAATAGCTTGTTCCAAATAATAGCAGTGTGGAGTTCAATTAGTGAGGTCATTCATTCTGTGAAAACTTATTTAAGGAGGGAAGGCGGCAAATCTTGTGCATGCTGGTTCTAGAGCATTTCTCTCTGAAAATAAAATGGGCCGTTCTAGACATTGTAGAGAAAAACAGAGTGCAGTGATTAAAAAGTTGATTGGAGAGGGGAAAGTATATAAAAAAGTTCAGAAAATTATATTCTGCTCAGTTAAAATGAGCTCAAGCATCACAATATGGGGATGTTTCTCATACTATGGTGTTGTGCCTGTTTTTGGCATAACAGGACCAGTTTCAATACATCAAAGAGCTCATGTTGCATTATGCCGAATAGGAAATGCCCTTGAAATTAGGGATGCACCGAATCCAGGATTTGGTTCGGGATTCGGCCAGGATTCGGCCTTTTTCAGCAGGATTCGGATTCGGCCGAATCCTTCTGCCCGGCCGAACCGAATCCTAATTTGCATATGCAAATTAGGGGCAGGGAGGGAAATTGCGTGACTTTTTGTCATAAAACAAGGAAGTAAAAAATGTTTTCCCCTTCCCACCCCTAATTTGCATATGTAAATTAGGGTTCGGATTCAGTTCGGTATTCGGCCGAATCCTTCGTGGAAAAAAGTGGATTCGGTGCATCCCTACTTGAAATGACAACGACCATAAACACAACAGTAAACCAGCAACATCTTGGTTCCAAGACCAAAAAGATTGACCAAAAATGCGGTTTCTGAGGCAAATCCAAGAAATGCAGAAGAATTGTGGAATGTAACAGGTGCCAAAAGTTGGTCGACTCTCAGAAACAGTTCTCAGAAACACTGCTTATACAACTAAATATTAGTTCAGTGATTTAAAGGAAAGCAAAAAAAAAAAAAAATTCTTGAAACATTTTTCAGTTTATACAGTGAATGTTTGCAAAGAAGAATGCAGACACTGCTATTTTTTGGAACAGCCTAATATTCCCTTATTATATAACACAAACTTCTGAACTATTCATTATCCTTCTCACCAACCCTAAGGATGCTTATCCCTCATATATCGTCAATCTGAACCTAAAATCAAATCTACACCCTATTCCAGAACAAAAAGGCTTACAATTTGCGGGTGGATAATTATGGGCCTATAAAGTATTTTCTTTTTCAGCTATGCTCCCTGTGATTTGCCAGGGTGCTCCACAGACTATGAACACATCTCAGTACTATTTTGTTATGTAGCAAAACTACACTGGCAACAACAGGCAATTTTACCTGTTCCAACCAAACTCTTGAAGATGTTCAGTGCTTTTACCATAAAGCCATAAGTTAACAATATGGAATCCAAATTAAGTAGCTCATACATGCAGAAATTTAGCCTGAGCACAACTTTGCTGCTTGGAAAAATGAGTGCACATATGGATAACTTAAGGAAGTGCGAACAACCATATTGTGATTCCACTGACTAATACCCATTCTGTTTGAACATAAACTATGATCAACAAAATGGTAGGACCGGAATAGTGAGAGGTTGCATCTCATCAATAAAATGAGCAGATTAGTCAGTTATATTATTGGGCCTACTGGTTGCTTAATTGTAACTTCTGCCCATACATGTCTGCCTTTAAATATTTGCTGGCTTCTTCCTTTTTCATGGTTTACCAGCCCTCTGCATTCACTAAAATTATTTATACAACTTATCAATGCAAAAGTGCTTATTAATACACAAAAGAATATGCATATATTTCTATATACCACTACCAATGTACACTGGATGTTACCAAGCAGTGCGCTATTTACTTACTGAAGGGCCAGGAGGACCTGGAAATCCTTCCTTTCCTGGAAGACCTGGCAACCCAGGTGGACCTGGTAATCCTGTATTGTTCATTCCAAAAGTTCCAGGTACTCCAGGTAAACCAGGTACACCTGGAGGACCTGGGGGCCCAGGTAAACCAGAGGGTCCCTGAAATATACAATAGAAATAGTGAGAACATTAGTATAAATTAATACTAATGGCATTTTTCTGTGTGACATGGTCACAATAGTTACAATTGAATGCAGCTACAAGTATATATATTATGCAGGAATCTCATAAAGCCACAGCATATGTATGATGTACATGCTACACAATACATTTAGTACTACAACTAGTAGTAAATATTCTAATGATATTTGAGTAATAAATGTGGAATAATGTACATTTTCACTTAGATTGGTAATCACATAAATGCATTAACCCAAAGTCTCCTTTGCATAATGCCTATTATGATGTATTTTATGCTATGTAATTTATCACCCCTAGCTTTCATAAATGTCATAGAATATTAAGGTGTCTTTTTGGATTGGAAATATCCAGTCTGCAACTCTCTAGCTGCTTTTTAACTACTGCTGCCAGGTTTATGTGGCATAGAACAGTCAGGGCAAAGGCCTCAAGGTGCAATTTGCATGTTATTATGAACAGTTCCTAGAGACAGGCTAGGTTCTTCTTTTAAGAGCAAGAATTCTAGTTACTGCCTACATGCACATTGCATTCATTACTATCTCGAGTTTATACATTAGTTGTTGATGTATGCAAAGGGCAAAACCACCAATATACAAATGTGCTCATGTGCCTTTCCCTATGTGGATCTCTGACAATGTCATGAAGGCTGCTCCAGTACTTGGCACAACACTGGATTTATAACCTAATTTGAATAAATAGTTTTTTTTAAGAATCAAAGCTCTGCAGATAATATAAACATTATATGTACATTCAATCTGCACAAAGCTGAGAATTAAAATAATAACAAATACATTTTTATGTTCATATAATAAAAATATCTGGAATGACAGATTAAATTGAATCATTTTCCTACCAGTTATAGATTTTCGAAGTTCATACAAACAAGGATGTCAGGAGTGCTAAATATAATTGCTTCCATGAGCCCTAGGGATCTTATTACATCTGCCCATTCCATGTTGCTAATGAAAACATTCCCATAACTAGCTTAAATATTTCAATACCTTTTACTACATAAATTGATATTTTGGAATTCTCATGTAAAAACTAGACTAAATAAATGAGTGCTGTGCATGACTTATACCTATACTTCTTTAAATGATAAACACACAATTATAATAGTTTAGGTAACAAAACTCAAGCAACATCTAACAGTGGAAGAAAAGAAGTTGAAGTTTAATGGCCAGATAGCATTAGGGGGAGCAGAAGCTACACTCTTTTAGAATGCTTTGTGTTTATTGGTTTTGATGTATACTTAGACAGGATGAGGTAAGCATTACTTTGACTGATTTGTAGAAATTTATGACCTGGAAAATACCAGATGGTATGTTCTCATCAACATCTTTGGGGCTCTGCTCATTACAGTTGTTTGCTTGCTGGGGAGCTGTTTATTTACCTGCCAGATATGGGCCTTAAGCAGGGTTGATGTGCTGATCACATTACTCAGGAAAACCTAAGGCCTTTTCCTATGACTACAATTGTTTATGTGTAAAAGGCCGACTAAAGACAAGAGGTGATGAGGGCTCAGCATGTGGAAGTTTATGTTGAGTTTGGTACTACATTGATCTATTCTAGCAATGCTAGGCTATGCAATAAATAAACCTACTGGTTGCTCAGTGGTAAACACTGCTGCATTTCACAGCAGGGTCCAGAGTTCAGTTCTGACCTGGGCACTACCTGAGAGAAGTTTGTACGTTCTCTACCTGTGTTAATTCTTCTGGATACTCCAGTTTCCCCACACATTTCAAATTCAAGGCAAGTTAATTGATTCCTGATAAAACTTACTCTAGTTAATAAACTCCATTGGGGCAGGGATTGATGTAATGGATAAAACAATCCCATATACAGTGCTGAGTAAATGTGTTGGTAGGCATAAATAAAAGTGTATGACAGCTTCCCTTTCTTCTCATTGTTTCAGTCACTTCATAAAAAGTGACTACTTACCCTGACATTTTCCAAATCTCCACCATATCCAGAACCTTCCATGTCAATGAATGTCTGAAAATGAAAGACAAGAAGCTAAAGACTATTGCACTAAGCTACACAATCACTGAATCAGCAATCGTGACATTTGCCTCTAACTCATACAATGGTTACAGCGGTAAGAAGGCTCATGTAACAGCCATATTATTCTATATATATACTGTAGTTCCATATTTGGTCATTGCACAAAAATGAGTTAAAAGTTGCTCACTTTCTGCATATTTTTATTTATATGTCTATGCTTATGGTGAATATAACCACATATTTAAATCAAATTAAAGTTTGTGACCTGTCAGTGAGTTAAATAGGCCAACAATACACATACACTATATATATATATATATGCCTCTAGGAAACACCTACCAGCTTGTCCATTCTAGAAGGTCCAGGGGGGCCTGGTGGACCTGGTGGCCCAGAAGGACCTTGCATACCAACACCAGAATCACCCTTAAAGAGAGAAGGTACATTGAATATATAATAATTATATGACCATAACTAAATAAATTAATTATTAGGAAACTATACATTTCTGACCAATGTTGCCAATCATACTTTCATTTTCTTTGGCCAACATGGGCCCATCTTCTATAATACCACACGTAAAATCCAAATACTTTATTTTCATTAGTATTTGCTAAAAACCTCCTACTGGGAATTCATCAAATCACAGCCACCTGTCACACTTGCACTACTACTTTATCTCTGGCTCACACTTGACCCACCTTTACTTCTTCCAAACAAAAGAAAAACCTCACCTTTTCTCCTTTCTGCCCAATATCACCGGGGGTCCCTGGAAATCCTTGTGGACCAACTTCACCCTGCAGTGTGACAAAAAATAATCTGATTATATTAATCTGTGGATTTTATTATAGGTGCACACTTGGCTGTATTTGCCTTCTTATGTTGAAGAGAAAAACTTAGACTACAAGATGTAAGGCTGTACTTTTACCTCAAACATGGAAAGAATCAGTACACATAAAGGCCATATACTAATTCAAATAAATGGATATCAAGCTAGTATATCAGGGTCACTCATGGATTTGATTAGTGTACAAAAGACTGATCAATGTATACAGTATAAGTGGGAAAATCAGACACAGAATATGGAGAATGTAGCAGAACGGCATTAAATGATACAAACACAGCAGAGTGGGTTATGGGGTGCACAGTTACTGGGATTTGTTACACAAGAGCAGCTAGTACAGAACAGTACAGTTGGGAGGAGGTAAAATGCTTGAAATTGCTACTCTATATAGTTTCATTTAAATCCCATGGACCTTGCCAGAACACATGTGGGCCAGTGATTTTCAACCAGAAGACTTACTGCCTCCTCATGTGCTATAGCCCTTTGGATGCACTATAAGCTCATATGACAAGGGCAGTTTTTTTTTCATGAGTTTTAAGTAACTTACGGTTTTTCCATCTTCACCTGGGTCACCCTGAAAATAAAATAGAGATTTTCTGTTTACAGAAGAAAAGATATTGTGTATTGTTTGCAGATTAATTCTTTCTTCTGAAATTTTTTTTCGATATATTTCACCCAAATATTTTTTCATTCATATTTTTACACTTTCTTTTGTGATTTACTTACTGGTTCCCCGTCATTTCCTGGTGGTCCTGCTGGGCCTTGAGGACCTGGAGGTCCTGTGACCTGCTGTACTGTAGTTCCATCACTTTTCTGTAAAACAGATGGTCCAGGGGGGCCTGGATGTCCTCTTGGTCCCATGATTCCAGGATCTCCTTTCTGCCCTTTAGGCCCAGGATAACCAAAGCCTGCACTTCCCTAGAGAGCCAAATTGATGGACTTATTAAACCAGACTGAATACATAGTAGCAGCCAATGAACTAGTCTCAACCATCGTCACAAAATAGCCAGAATGTGTCACTTACCTTGAATCCAACCTCTCCTTTCTGGCCCTGTGAAACAATTTATAAAATTGACTTAATAACTTCAGTACATGTTATCTAGCCTTTATATCATATAGAAAACATCCTGTGCTATGCAAAAACAAGTACAAAGGGAAATTACAGTAATGGAAGTAACTGCGAAGCTCCAGGTTATTTGAAAACCATTACATTTATAGAATCATGAATTTGAGTTCAGATTCCACAAGACTAATAGCTTATCAAAGCAAATTATAACTAACTTGTTGAATTCTGTAGTGATATATGGCAGCTTTCTGCTTACTTCATCTTTAAAGGTAATGTAACATGGTGCTTGGGAGTACATATTTTACCATTTTAATACACAGATCTAAAGAATAAAATACATTCTCAGATTAAAACTGTTGGAAAGTGTGTATGTCTCTTAGCTGGTCAATGTCAGATGTTTTACAATATTGCAGGTTTCCTGGTCAAGGATTGACAGTACTATGTCTGGTGTCTTGTGCCTGGAGTAACATGAACTGTTCAATAACTAAGCAGGTTGCATGAGTCAGGCCAGACTCATCATCACTACTTTTTTTCTGTAGAAGTGCTAGTAAGCCTCCAGGGGGTAGATAATGGGATTTTTTGATACTCACCGTTAAATATGTTTCTCTGTAGTCGATAGGGGGACACAGAGACTCTAGTGGTTACGCTCCACCCTCTAGTAGGCAGGACACTTAGAACTGATGTGCAGGGGGCGTGTCCGGGACTCTGTCTTAACCCCACACTGCCATAATCCCTCAGTTTGTACCAAAAAGACTGCTGAAAAAGGGATTATCATAATTTAACTTGCAGAACAGGTAATTAAGGAAAAACATTTCCCATGGACCAATTGGTCAACTTTCGCTCAGGGTTGGGAAGCCCTGTGTCCCCCTATCGACTACAGCGAAACTGATTTAACGGTGAGTATGAACTAATACCGTTTTCTCTGTCATCTCAGGGGGACACAGGGACTCTAGGGGACTTAACAAAGCAGTCCCAAAACAGCAGGGCAGGAGCGAATTTGGATCTGCACCACAGTATGCAGTACCTTGCGGCCAAACGCGGCCTCAGCTGAGGGAAATTTGTAAATGTATGTACTTAGGACCAGGTGGCTGCTCTGCAAATCTGATCCAAGGAAGCAGAGTTACGCCATGCCCAAGATGGTCCCAAGGACCTTGTGGAATGTGCTTGAACATTCTCTGGTGGAGGCCTGCCCTTGGATAGGTAGGCCTGACGAACGGTCTCTCTGATCCACCGTGCAATCGACGTCTTGGAGGCTGCCATGCCCTTTTGCGATCCGGAAGGCACGACAAATAGGGTTTGAGACCATCTGAAGGATTTGGATCGTTACAGATACTGGCGGAGTGCTCCAATTTGTGCAATCGGCGTTCCTTATTATTCTTAAGGTCCGGGCAAAGGGATGGAACCACTATCTCCTGGTTAATGTGAAAAGAAGATACGACCATTGGGAGGAAGGATGGCATGGTGCGGAGTACTGCCTTGTCCTTATGGAAGACCAGAAGGGAGGGGTCACATGATAGGGCACCAAGTTCTGACACTCTTCTGGCTGAAGAAATTGCCACGAAGAATACCACCTTCTAGATAAGCCACTTTTCAGACACTACCCCTAAGGGTTTGAAGGGGGGGTCTAGCAGAGATTCTAGGACCAGGTTAAGATCCCACCCTGGGAGCGGTGGTCGGAATGGGGGACGATGCGTGCTTCTCCCTGCAAGAAGGTATGGATGTGATTGTCCATCGTGATTGTAGTAAGATGGACAGAGCTGAGACTTGCACCTTCAAGGAACTCAACTTCAATGCCAATTGAAGTCCTCTCTGAAGAAAGGACAAAATCTGCGTCTTTGCACCAGTTCCAGTACCTCTGCCAGACTCTGTGGTAAGCTCTGGATGATGTAGGTTTTTGTGATTTGAGCATCGTAGTGATGGCTTCTACAGCTATGCCTTGTCATCTCCAAATGGTGGCTTCAACCGCCATCTCGTCAAAGCAAAGAGCCCCGGATTGTGATGGACTATGGGACCCTGCTGCAGAAGATCATGTCTGGGAGTGAGATTAATTGGCTAAACTACGGCCATCTCCTGAAGATCTGAGAACCATGGGCCAATATGGTGCTATCACGATTACTGTGATCTGTGACCGTCTGATTTTCTTCAACACTCGAGGTAGCATGGGAAGAGGAGGAAAGACATGTTGTGTCATGGCGTCCACTCCCATCGCCATCTGATCCCGATAACGAGCAAAGAAGTTGGAAAACTTGCGGTTGGTTCTGGGTGCCATCAGGTTGATTTTGGGAAGACCCCATATTTCTACCAACTCCGCAAATTATTCCGGATGGAGTTCCCATTCCCTCGGATCCAGCTGGTTTAGGCTGAGGAAATCCACTTTTGTGTTGGAAACCCCTGGGATGTGAATGGCGGATAGTCTTACTGACCTGAACTCTGTCCAAGTTAGAATTTGCTGTACTTCCGCTAGGGCTGCCCTGCTGCGGGTTCCTCCTTGTCTGTTTATGTACGCGACCGTGGTGGAGTTATCGCTTTGCACTCGTACAGCTAGTCGTACCGCCCGAAGTTCTAGTATGTTTATGGTTAACTTGGCTTCTTCGGGGACCAAGGACCTTGTAGAGATAGATTGTTCTAATGTTGCTCCCCAACCTAGTAGACGCATCTGTCGTAACCGCAGTCCAGTCTGGCATTGCCCAGGATTGTCCCATGGCTAGGTTTTCTTGTCTTTGCCACCGGGTGAGAGACTCTTTTGTTGTGTTTAGTAGGGTGAACGTTTGTGAGAGAGACCCTCCCTTCCACCCTGAGAGAATGTTGGCTTACAGCAGAAGAAGATGTATCTGTGCGAAGAGTACCGCCTCGATGGATGAGACCATCAGTCCTAGGACTCTCATTGCTAAATGTACAGTGGGACGTCGGTTGCAAAGTAGAAGGTTGACCTGGCTTGACTGATTTTTAACTGCTTGTCTCGAGGTAAGGTTACCCGTTGAGTTAGGGTGTTGAACTTGAGACCCAGAAATATTATCTGGTGACTGGGCAGCAGGTTGGGTTTTGTACCAATTGATGTTCCAGCTGAAGCTCTGAAGTAACCTTATCGCCTGCTAAAGATTTTGTCTGCTCTGCTCCTCCGTCCTGGCCTTGAGGAAAAGATCGTCCAGGTAAGGTGTCACTGAGATTCCCTGGAGTCTCAACGTTGCTGCAGAAACTGTCATTAGTTTGGTGAAAACTCTGGGAGCTGAGGACAGTCCGAACGGTAACGCAACAAATTGGTAGTGTTGATTCCTGAAGGCAAACCTCAGGAAGCGATAATGTGGAGGCCGAATCGGTACGTGGAGGTAAGCATCCTTGATGTCCAGGGACATCAATAAGAGTCCTGGATCCACCACCCCCCCCAGATTACTGAACGTAGTGTTTCCATCTTGAATCGTACAGACCGAATGTGTTTGTTGAGGAATTTGAGATCCAGGACTGGTCCGAATGATCCGTCCTTCTTGGGGACTAGGAACAGATTGGAGTAAAACCCAGAGAATGTCTCTGACTGAGGCACTGGAACGATTACTCCGTTTCACTCCATGTTGGAGATGCAGCTGTAAAAGGCTTGAACTTTTTTGGCGTTGGATGGAACCCGGGACATGATGAACTTTTTTGGGGAGAAGTCGAGATGGTAACCTTCAGCTATGATCTCGTTGATCCTGGCGTCTGATGAATACTGGTTCCATACCTCCTGGAATCGCAGCAGTCTGCCCCATATTGGTTGCTGAGATCCCGGAGGGGGTGATCCGCCATGCGGAGGTAGATTTATCACCCGGGGGCTTGCTGTGGAACTTGTTGGATTTCCACGTTGGTCCACCCTTGTCATTTGTCTTTGATGGGAAGTGAGAACACTGGGGAGAATTGTCTCGCCTGGTGAAGCTTCCCCCTTGGGCAAAAAAAAACCTTCCTCGTTTTGTGGAAGAAGTGGATTTGCTCTTGTTTTGAGGTAAGAAACGTGCTCTTTCCTCCCGTGGCCTGCGAGATGATCTTTTCTAGTTCCTCACCGAAAAGACGTTGCCCTTTGAAGGGTAGCGAAGTGAGGGACTTTTTTGAACTGAGGTCCAGTTCTTTAGCCATAGGGTTCTGTGGACTGCAACCGATATTGCTGACGTACGGGCCGTGATTTGCGTCGTATCTAGAGTGGCGTCACATAAATATGCTGATGCTTGAGGGATTATGTGAGGCCCGGATGGAAAATGCGGGTGAGGATGCTTAATAGCAGAGATAGATCCTGTCTGCTTGTGGCTGAAAGCTTTATTATCTCTTCTCTAGTTCAGTGTAAAGCGAAGAGAGAGAGAGAGAGAGAGAGAGAGAGGAAGGAGTGGGCTGCCTGACGTTCCCCGTGCTGATTTACACTGTGGCGCCGTGAAATAATATGGCGTATGTGACGTCAGCGCGACCTCTGTATTCGCGTCAGATAGTGCGCACCCAAAATGGCAATTGGAACGGATCACGGAGAATACGTTCCATTCACTGTGCGAGGGTAGAAGACACCTCAGGGAGCTCCCACCTTCCCATCCAAGTGCGCCTGTGATGTTACCGGCCGCGGAGAAGGCAGGAAACTCCCCTAGAGGCAAAGTAGTATAAACTGCACCTTGATTTTAAGTCTATTTCCCAACGGGTGACTATGAGTGCATGGCAGTAGGGGAGCACCCTGGGCCTTAGTGAGTATGTAGTAGTACTCACGTGTGACTTGTTCCACCGGTCGGACCATCTGCCACCCCTATGGTTGGGGGGCAGGAACTGTACAATTGGTCGGTGTAGCCCTTGAGGCTAGAGTATGACCCGGTGTTTATCCCTCGAGGGGGGTCCTTACTCTGAAGGGTACAGGTATTCCTGGCCCTGGAGTACCCCATCCTCTATCTTCTATCTTCAATCTACTTGTCTCAGGAGGACAAGGTTTGTCCCTCCTCCTAGTAAGCAGGACACTTAAAAACTGAGGGATTATGGCAGTGTGGGGTTAAGACGGAGTCCTGGACATGCCCCCTGCAAATCAATTCTAAGTGTCCTGCCTCCTAGAGGATGGAGCTTAACCCCTGGAGTCCCTGTGTTCCCCTGAGACGACAGAGAAAAGGGAATTATTACTAGTATTAAGTTCATTTTCTAAAGAAAAACTGCTATCGGCTAGATCTGGGTCATACAGCCTAGCTTGTTTTGGCACTGCTCTGGTACCCTAGAAGGATCAATATGAATACAATAGATACTAGAATATATTTAACTATAGATAACTATTGATGTGGTAATAACATTTTTAGAGTAAATTAGCACAGGATAAATCCATTTTTCATTCTTGGTCATACTTCTGATGATCCAAGTGGAAAATGTCTACCAATTTCAATAAAATGTACCTTTTCTGCTTTGGAATCAGAAGCAAGGCTCACACTTGCACTGTCTCCCTTAGGACCAGTCAGTCCCCTCTCACCCTTCTCTCCACGATCACCCTTCTCTCCTTTAATCCCTTGCTTACCTATGATGAGAGACACCAGACCATTGTTAATACACAGACATAATATTATACCCACACTGCAGAGTTCCCATTAAGTTGGATAGTCCAAACCTGGGTATCTAGCTGTTTCTAACCCTCAACCAGACTGTGATTTGTGTAAAGGCCATATAGGACTACATTTTGACTACTCTGACTACAACTCCTTCATCTTCAGCCAACAAATGTTATAGGCAATTGTCTTTTTCAGTCCATACATTCAGGTTGAATTATTCTGAAGTCCAAATGGTGTTCCTTCAGTTGCTGCTTTGATTCTAAATGATCTCTAGGGTGATCTACTGATTAGTGAGGTGACTAGCATAAGGCAATTCAACCTTAACGGAACAACAAATCTCAACCTTTATCTCAGTACCTATGGAAGTCAGTGTTGCTGCCCATATTTACCTATACAAGCAAGCAGCAACACCTAAAAGAAATAAGGCCCTATGGATGAAATGTGTTGGATATTTGATATTGGGCTTCCCAATATGAAGAAAAAGCTTCTCTAATGACCTTTTATGGCACATCAGAGGCACTGGCTGAACCAGAAACAGGATAAGGCTTCTTCTAATTATTTAAATGAAGCAATTAACCATATGCAGAAAATTGCCATGTGTGTGGTCAACTTTATAGTGAAACCAACAGACTTGTTTAAATCAAATATAGCAATATATTCTAAACAAAATAAGTCTAATATAAATGTTCTTCCTACCTATTTACATTGGAAACCAGTCAAACCAAAAAAACAAGATTTGGAAAGAGATAATACCTTGACCAGTCTGAACAATCTCTTTCTCCACAGGGTTCTTTTGTATTGGAGGGACATTTATAGGAGGCTGCACTTTGATGACCACAGGAGGAGAAGCCGTCACCTGATGTAAATAAACAGTGAAACAAGATACTTGGCTCAATATAGAAGCACTTTGTTAATTTGTTTTTTTTCATTTCCTATTCATTTTTCTACTTACAAAGCAATTATGCAATTTTACCCAGCTTCAAGCATTTATTATTACTTATGTGATGATCTTTCCGGCAGGTTTTTCTACTTTAAACTTTATAGAGCATCATGGGAATCATGGAGTAGAGCTGGCCATGCACTGGTTAGTAAGAACCTTTCCCTGTTGGTTTGTTATTAGGGGCTTTAGTCCTGGGGACAGACTGGGATAGTTCCTGTGATGCCATTCCTTTCCTTAATTTTTAGTGTCATGACAAGCAAACATTTTCATACACCTGAAGAGTGTCAAACAAGAGGATCTTAGGTTGATATAGGCACCTATGCTCTGGGCCATATTGGGCTAACCTGATCGTTTGGCCCTCAAGTCATTCCAAACTTCAATACCTACAGATAAGCTATGATTAGGTCTAAAGGGGCTTAAATTTGCCCATTTACACTGGAAACCTATAAGTTGAAAATTGGGTCAGAGTGGGTATGCGTAGGCTCTAGCTTTTTAGTCTTAGAAACCTAGACATTGTTAGCAAGTGATAAGTGGTAGCTATGCAAAAGATTATCAATAATGTAGTAAATGATACATTGTTCTGTATTCAGATCTAGCTAAAAATGTATGGTCATATTATTCTGCCATTTCTATGGTAAAGTTATCTTCATTTGTATAAATAAATTGGAAGTGACTTTTTCTTCCATCCAAGTGGAATCATTGCTGGTCTGGAATTTTGATGTGTAGGGATAGGTGTCATGTGGTTATGTGCAAAGGAAATCAGCCATGGGTAATTCTTGGAGCTTCACAGGAGGGTACTTGGCATTGCTCCAGAAAAGTAATTTGTGCACACCAAAAAAATAACATTGAGGTCAGTTATCCTGTAAATATTGTTATTACATACCAGCAAAGTTCCTATTTCATGAAAACATTAAAATTCATATTGTTCATACTTTTATTCACCTCTCTTTACCTTTTTTTAATTTAACTCTAAAAAAAAATGCAAGAATTGACTCAAAAGCATTGCTCATTATAGAAAATGGAAATGATTGTGTGCACAAGCAACTATGGGCAGAAAATGCAGGGTTTTTGAGCAACAGTTACAATAAGTTGCAATGAGAATGATGAGAAACTATTTAAGGTTATTCAGTCACTAGTTTTTATCCAGGATAAAACACTCAAGGCACACTTGTCATTTTGCTAAGGACATGTTTATGTTAGGATCAGTTGCGTACACATCTGCACAGTGTCTTTTCACTGGGTCGTAATTGGGTGCAGCCTCTAAGATGTTATGGAATGCATTGCTTTAAATTAAAATAATTATTTGAATGAATACAGTCCATATAATGCTAAAAAGTGGTAGGGTATGTATATAAAATAGAAATAAATTGCTGCTTTATGTAGAGTACAATGCAACACTTACATTACAGGCATGTAACTCAAAGACGAAATGACCCTTCCTCATATCACTTCCTAATTGTTTCCATGAGTCACAATTAGTTCCTCCCAACTGTTGTGTGCCTCAAACCCCCAGCTTCGTTTTGTCAAACATATGCCAAAGCCCTGTTTCTCTGTTAAAGAAAGATACAGCTACTGCTTGCTGAGGTCGGCATCTTACCAAATCATTATCTGCAATACCACTGCCAAAATCTCCAGAGATCTGCGTGGGAAATAAAAGAAATTATTGTAAAGGTCATGCTGCTTGAGTAATGGACTTTTCAAACTTGTAAATGGTCGTTTTCAAATAGAAACATGTATAATGTCCTGAGCCGTCACTAATCAACTCTTCCACCACCGCCAAAAATATATGTTGGTCTACTCACTATGGTAAAGTGCAAGCAAAAGCAAATAAATGGGAATCTCCAAAATAAATGATAATACTTTAGGGGGCACATTTACTATTGGTCGAATATCGAGGGATAATTATCCGATATTCTACCCTCGAATATCGAAGTCGAAGGATTTAGCGCAATTCGTTCGATCGAACGAATAATCTTTTGATCAAATGATTAAATCCTTTGAATCGCGTGATTCGAAGGATTTTAATCCATCGATCTAACAATTTTCCTTCGATCAGAAATTGGTTAGAAAGCCTATGGGGACCTTCCCCATAGGCTAACATTGGTGCTCGGTAGGTTTTAGTAGGCGAAGTAGGTGGTCGAAGTTTTTTTTAAAGAGACAGTACTTCGACTATCGAATGGTCGAATAGTCGAATGATTTTTAGTTCAATTCAAAGTCGAAGGTCGAAGTAGGCAATTTGATGTAGCCAAAGAAAACTTCGAAATTCAAAGTATTTTTTATTCTAATCCTTCACTCGAGCTAAGTAAATGTGCCCCTAGATGTATAACTAGGAACCATAAATTAAAACAAGGTACTTTTAAAAGTATACCTGTAACTGATAAAGTAGCCATTGTAAAGATTAGAATCAAGAGGCATCCCTCCAAATAATTCTCTGCAAAATAGTTTCAAGCCTAAAAAACACTTTGGCTTTTGGAATGCCTTTTGGAAATACTTCTGGATACTTATCTCCGCAAGCAATGGTAAATATGCATCTGATTTCACTCCAAGAAATATTTATCTAATATTACTCACCCCATCAGAGTCATCGCCATCATCTTCACACTGATGTTCTGCGGCTCTTGGATCAGCTACAATCTTTAGATCTGCTATGACACCCTAAGAAAAGAATACAAATTTTTTTTAGATAGCGCACAGTGTGCAGGAACTCCACATCTACCAGTCTGGAGCAAACTGTACCCATGTACTACGCTCAAGATGACTGGAAAAAACTACACATATTTTTCAGTATTGCTATGAATCATATAATGCGAGTTTTCATCTTTCCCTCAATTGCTTCAAATTTAGCCCCAGTTCAGTGACCAATATATTGAATCCAAATACTGCTTCGTTTTTGGGGTTTTTTTTTGGGGGGGGGCAAATATTACTCTCTGAAATGTAAAACATTTTGGAATGTGTATGGTGGCCCAACAAGCAGTGCAATTATTGGGGGTTTATTGATCAGGCAGCCAGTATATGTTTCACTGGAAGAGAAGGAGGTGAAGAGGAGGCAGTGTATTGTCATTGTATGGTTGACAGCCACTGGCCTGCAAATTAATCATTTGGATACTATACAGGGTTGTTCCATGTATAACTGACATACAACAGAGAGGCAAATAAAAAAAACCCAGTTATCACCAAGACCAGTACAGATGCTTGAGTCTTGGTGAGGCCCATAAAAATGCTTTCTCTGCCCTACTCTATGTTATTACTAGCACCATCAATGGAATTATTGTTGAAAGCCTACAAGCAAGGAATGTAACATTTTAAGCGATGAAATGATTAAGGGGTCAAAACAAGGCACAATGTTGAAGGAAACACTGGAAAGATGAGTTAAATATAGTGGATAATGTATCCCTACTGAAATGTATTTTGATATTGGAAGCATCTTTAAATTTCCAGGGAACATTGCTGGGAAGTTGCGGGAAGCCAAATTCACAATGACTCTGCCTACTCCCATAGGGGACTATGGATCTCAGAGTGGGCGACTTTCCCACTGAAAAAAAGTTGTTCATCTGACCCTTGTCTTGTCTGATCTGTTTTCCTGTGCATCTCTTACTGTCTTTGTAAAATAATAGCTAATAGGGAAACATAGACGTCACTTTATAAAACATTGTTTGCAGTGCATTATTCATGTTGTTCTTTTTATGGTAGGTGCAAACACCTGTACAATAGGTTTAATCCAACCAGTGAATGTACCAATAACAAATAACATTAACTAATACACACACTCACAAAATACCCAAAAAATAAGTTTGAAGATGTGCTGTTGCAGTACAGTACCACAAGAGGGAAGTAAATCACAAGTGCATAGACTGTTTAGTTCTATCTTAATGCTACACATGCAGCACACTTAAAAACATTCTTAAAGGAACAGTAACATCAACAAATTAAAGCGTTTTAAAGTAATAAAAATACTGTATAACATGCTGTGTTTGCTTCAGAAACAAACACTACTATTGTTTATATTGTAGCAATGGGTGCAGCCATTCAAATGAGAAAAGGCTCAGCTTATACAGCAGGTAGCAGATAAGCTCTGTAGAACATAATTGTGTTATCCGTTATCCACTATTTAACCTGTGCCATATAGCCTTTTTTTCAATTTCCACCATTGTTACACAGTAGCTTGTTTATATGAACTATAGTAGTGTTTCTGAAGCAAACAGATCAGTTTTACCAGTGCAGGGAAAGAGAACATGATATTTTCATTACTTTATAAAACTTTTAATTTTTGGTCTTACTGTTCCCCTTAAGTCTAACCAACTTTTCAGGAGATCTGACAAAATGTGTGTCTGGATGATTAATACGAGAGAGGCCTGAATGGAAGGATAAGTAATAAAAAGTGACAATAATAGCTTTTTGTTTTGCTATTTGGTCAGTGATCCCCATTTAAAATATGAAAAAAGCCAAAAAAGAAAGCAATTGCTTTAAAAAAATGTTAAAAATAAAACAATTAAGACCAAGGAAAAAGTTGTCAACAGCAGCACAATCTATAACATACGCAAAATGAACTTACCCCTACAAGCATGTGGTTGCCAGTGATCCCATTTTTCTGTGGACCAGGTGGTTATGTCAGACTGTTCAGTCACTTGCACACAATAAGGGACAGATTTATCAAAATGTGACTTCAGATTTTAATAAATAAGTTAGAACTCACCATTAAATAAAAACGTGGGTGAGTTTTTATCTAAATCCGAAGTCACAGTTTGATAAATCTGCCCCTAAGTGTGGCACCAGCAAACCAAACATTTTCAGGTTCATGGATACAATGGTTGGGTTAGAAGCAAAGCCCAAGCAATCGAAACTGTAGGAAGTGAGTGCAGCCTCTGCCAAGGCATCATGCACCTGCCTACAAAGGAAATCATCTGCAGCTATGTCCAATTTGACAGAGCAAATGTGATGCAGGATCACAGAATGGTCTGTTGAAAATCCTAGAGCTGACAATCATGAACAGTCAATTCAGCCAAACTGCCAGACCAAATCTAGGCATGTATGGCCAGCTTAATCCCCAAAAGCTGGGCACACATGGAGTGATGGCCCAAATGTTAAATACTAAATCTCTGTAAGGCAGAGATCTAACACCTGTCACTACAGTTCCCAGCATGTGATACTGTACAACTCCCTGCATCCCCCAGTCTTCATACGGCCGGGGAATGTTAAGAAGTGTTAAGAACAGATGGGAAGCCAAATTTTGCAGGTTCCCTCAGTCTTCATTTTCTACAAAGAATTAAATAAACGCTAGAATAAGAAAGAATGTTGCCTCTGCTTGGTTCCTCGACTTGCTTGCTTAACCTTGCCTTTTTATAACTGCCTGCCCTGACATTTGCTTTTGATTATTTTATAAAAAAAAAAAAAACCCCTCCCTGACCACCACTGGGGTCTGAACTCCAATTCAAACAAATGTATATTCTACCTGCTGCCCTGTTCCAACCTATAAGAGCATGGAAAACCCAGGGGTAGTGCCTTAACCTGCATGTAAATCCATGTGCCCAAAATTGTATAGTATGCACCATGGGTAAAGACATAGGGTCAGATATACCATCTATGCACAGATCTACTTTAGATTAGGGCCCTGGGAAAGCTAGCTTTTTTTTTAAAGTATTAACCAAACACTATCCTAGCACAATGGCCTTATGCTGCATATGTCCTACACTGACTGACTAAGTGCAAAAGCAGAGAGAGCACTGAATTCTTATCTGCCATACAAGTCCATGAGAGTGACTTCCCAGCCAGGAGCCAGCAGATCAAATGATATCCAGCAAAGACCATACCAGGTTAAATTATCCTATAAATTACCAATGTCAGCCAGATGGCAGAACTTCCTATTAGTGACAGATTAGAAAGCCAAAAAATATTCACAATTGTTCTTTCCTAAAAGCTTCCTGAGTGGATGCAAAATTAAAATATTTATCATAGTGTTTATACGTATTACCAAGGCTTATTCTGCTACCTAAAACTATCAAACAATATGAATTTCAGCCTTATTAAATCCAGAGGATTTATGTACTATTACACACGCGCTATGTGCTGCTTGAGAGGGCAGCGCTCGTGACCCTCTTATCCTGTTGGCAATAACTTGTCTGTAACTGAAGTCAAATAAAACCATCTGACTTGACATTCCCTCAGCTGTTCAGCATCCCATAGGAATCCCTTGCTCCCTCCCAACACCAATTATCACACACATATCCAGCCATTTTCAGCACTCAATTTCCCCTTTGTGTGTATCTCCTAAATTTCCAAAGTATAAACAACTGCTTTGTTCACATACTGCAGACAGCAAATTCTTAACACATTACTCAGAATTCATCTGTTCACACCCCCAGTGTCCAGAACGGAATAACCTTACACTAAGCACAATGAACGGAACAGTGGAGATAAGAGAAGGAGGAGAGAAAATAGAGTGTTTGTGTAGGTGACAGAAAAGAAACACAAAGCAAGATGCATATAATATTACTGTAGAACATTTTTCTCCCATCTACTTCAGCCAGTACAGTCTTTATTGGGAAGCTATATGAGAATTAGAACTGTCTAACGCCAGCCTTCATGAAGTTCTATGCTTTTTGGACTTTATTTTGTTAAAGCACCTGTTTGAGGTCCAGCATTTGGCCCTACCCTTTGTTCACTATCAATGGTTACATATTTATGAAACCATTATGTAAATGTAATATGTAAATTATTAGCCATTCAGCCATAACTTCAAGCATATGTAGGGCAAAAGTGTTCACCCCAATTCCCATTCTAATTAGTGATGGGCGAATTTATTCGGCAGGCGCGAATTTGTGGCGAATTTGCGCGAATAAATTTGCGAAACGCCCGCGAAAATTTGCGGTTAAAAACAGGCGCCGGTGCAAAGAACGGGCGCCGGCGTCAAAAACGTGACGCCGGCGCCGTTTTGTGAATTTTTCGCCGAAAACGGCGCAAATTCGCCCATCTCTAATTCTAATAATTCACCTTCAAGGTGGGTTTATCTAGAACAGTGATCCCCAACCAGCAACTCATGAGCAGCATGCTGCTCTCCAACCCCTTGGATGTTGCTCTCAGTGGCCTCAAAGCAGGTGCTTATTTTTGAATTCCTGGCTTGGAGGAAAGTTTTAGTTGTATAAAAACCTGGTGCACTGCCAAACAGAGCCTCAAGGTGGGTTTACAATCCACATAGGGGCTACCAAATGGCCAATCTCAGCCCCTATTTGGCAGCCCAGGAACATATTTCATGCTAGTGTTGCTCCCCAACTGCTTTCACTTCTGAATGTTGCTCACGGGTTGTAAAGGTTGGGGATCCCTGATCTAGAAGAACAAATTATAACGTTTCCCCACATCTTCCCAAACCATCCTTCTACAATCATTTGGAAGTGAAAAATGTTAGTAAATTAGTTCTAGCCTTGAGACATAGCTACCATTTAACCTCAGAATTCCAGATACAGGCATATTTTCAACCAGTACTACTCATTTATTCATGTCATGGCATGTTCTACTGGACACATTGGGAAGCAACTTTTCTAGCAAAGGCCACGTGTGTAAAAGAACCTCCTCTGGTACTGAAAATACACATCAGTGATTCCAAACTGAGGACCCGAAGCCTTGGCCAACAAACCTTGAAATCCTTGTCATCTTAAGCTGGCAATAGACGCAAAGATCTGATCGTACGAATCGAGGATTCGTACGATTTTCGGAACGTGTGTGGAGAGTCCCGTCATTTTTCGTCCGGCGGAGATCGGTCGTTTGGTCTATCGGACAGGTTAGAAAATTTCTGTCGGCTGCCGATAATATCTCTGCGTGTATTGCCGATCATACGATTTTCAGTGGGAGACTGTCACTAGCTTTGGTTGGACATAGATATCGTACGATTGCTGTCAGGGGCAGAACATTGCTGATCTGTTCTTTAACTAATCTGACTGGTAAGACTTTGATCTGAATGGTTAGTGGCAGGTCGGGAGAGGGGAAAGTCCGATCGTACGATGATTCGTACGATCGGATCTTTGCATCTATGACCAGCTTTAACCACTAACTAGCACTCAAAATACTCCAGGTCACACATTAAACTACTTTACTTTCATTGTTGTTATTCCAAATAATCTCAGCAGGACAACTGAGGTTAAAATCCTAATTTGTACCCAGTCAATTAATCCAAAACTTGGTACATCCCAGAAATGACAAAACCAAAAAGGTTATAACCACTTATAATGTCCTGATCTATAATAATACTGTTTAAAGTATTAAATTGAATTATAATACCATATATCCTACTAATGGATGTTGGTAGGCCCTTATTTGCCCTGTTCTATATGAGTAGTTAAAGAGAACACTCAACTCAGGCCAACTATTCTCTCTTCCTTCTGCTCTAAGAGGCACACAATAACATAAGCAAATATTATTGTTTTGGCTAACTTTTAGACATTTTAGGCAACCATACCCAAATAAAGAGTTTGGAATAGTATATTCAATTGAAAACTCATTACCTGATATCGATCTGGATCAGCACCACCTGCCTGAGCAACAAAGAGCCCAGAGCCATCTTCTAGTTCCATCTCATCAGGAGATCTCTCAAAGCGCACCCTTTCCAATTCATCACAATTCATGAACAGTACAACTTCTTCATCCTCCACACTGATTGAAAAGCGAGACCATCGATTCACCAGTGATGGGACATTGAAAGTAGCAGCTATGTAGGAATCCCGTGAGCCAGGCTCTGTGTAGTAGAAGATGATGTCTTGTTTCCCATCCTTGGCTTCAGAAAGCTTTACCCCGATATACACAATGGACTGAGAGGCATCAGTGATGGCAAACAGGATGCCAGCCTTGTTAGTTGTTGGCTGGACATGGAAGAGAAGAGAGAAATCCCTATACATGGGATTGGGCAGATGGTATTGGGCCACCTGACCTGTATTGGCTTCTTTATCAAATACATAGGCAGGAGTCTTGTCGGGCCCAAGCACTTTGGTGATCTGACTAGGTACAGGTTCTCCAATCAACTGCAAGAGGCCAACTTCCAGTCCGAAGTTGTCTGTTAAATAAACCAGAAAACAATTCTTAGCAAAAATGTTTGCCCCATTATCTCAATTATATGTGCTGAGCTATAATAAAAAGAATATAATGTGCATAATTATACATTGAAAACAAGATGAAGATGATTCAGCTAGAAACAAGCATGCAGAATGAAAAAAAGCTATATGTACATGGTTAATACAATATATACAATCATACAATCTATGTATAAATGGGATATATACTCTGTGTATAGATATAGTCTGTCTTCCACTTCTTCTTAGTTGTAAACTAGAATTAGAAAGCACTGTTGGTGAGCCATGGACAATCCTACTCTACATAATTACATATGCATATTATGGTCCTCAGTAAGGGAAATGGTGCCTGTCATGACAACTATCTCCTCTATCAGCATCTCACAACAACGGTGATATGTGCCAATTATGGCACATAGAGGACACTATGCCTATGGCACATGTGGAAATTACTATACTTTTCTATAGGAACCAGTGACAGATGATTTATAAGATCACTGTTATTCATAAGAGCATAGTGTTAGTCAAAATGCTCCATGTGCCATGGTCCTAAGGGACTGTGTAGGAACATCATTATTAATTTGTATACCCTAATGATCCTTTCATCAGTTTTAAATAAGCAATGGTGGCAACTGCAAAATAAAAGCATCTAATTGAAATGCTTCTTTTCCCAGCGAGATGATCCTGCATTTCACTGCATCCCGGGAGACTTTCTACTTTACAGGATCTTCATGGGAAAATCCTCAAGCAAGAAGAACAGCTGAAATTGTCATGGTCCTTAAAGTGAAATGTGACGACCATGTAGAAAGAATCTCTCATTTATACAGTACAGATGGGATATGTTGGCAATGACAGAATTATTTTACATGGAATCAGAGCAATCTCCCACCAATTTTACACTCAGTAGCCAATGCGGAAACACAGTAAACCTGTGATCTGGTGTAAGAAAGAATGCTTTAGTCTAAAATGTTTAAAGGGAAAGTAGGGCCTGAGTCAAACACTGCATAAAAGTTCCAAAAACAGACCCTCGTACTATGCTGTGTGGCAGTTAAAAGGAATATGAAGCTTATACTCTTTACATTTGTTGCATTGGGCAGAACCAAATGGCCATACAATGGACCTGTGTGTATATAACATGGAAGGGGTCCCTCAACCCTGTGCAATGCAAGTAACTGATATAATAAAACTTACCTTGGAGCTTTACTTCCACTTTAATTTTTATTGTAAATACAATAGGCTTTTATTACATATTAGGGTTTTGCTGTATGTATGCATAGAACATTGACACAGTTTTCTCTACATTTAGACAAATAACTAAAGCTGTACTGCAGCACTCCGAAATGGTGAAAATACTACTTTGGCACTTTTTCAGAGTGGTGCAGAGCAATTCTTTCTTGAGTATCCAGTTCCCTTGGCAGTGGGGGAAGCAGCTTGCACCCAATGCTACAAAAAGCAGAGGTATAGTGGAAGCAACTTCAACAATAATATTTGATAAAGCTGCCATATTACATGTTACATTACGTAATACATGGCTTCCTTTGCATTGTTAGTGCAGCTTACTACCCCATACACAACCAACTGCCAAGGTACTATGAGAGCGTAACTGATAATTGCACTGGATAAGACAGGACAAACAAAGCGCTGAACTTTTACCACACCTGCATATGAAATCTGAACCTCTAATGTGGCAAAAAATAAAAGAAATATATAAAATAAAAGAAAGAAAGTTGATTATGTGAACACACAAGGGGAAATAAATATTAGATAAACATTAAGGTATATAAATGGAATGAGGGTTACTTTTTTGCAATTATGTTTTATAACAATGTACAGGGAGATATCCCATCTGACCAGGAACCAATTCAGTGAGGAAACGTTGAGCGACTATTGAAAACGCATCGCCAGGTGTGCATTAGCGCAGGCGATTTTGCATTGTAACCTATGGGGAAAACGCAGAGGCAGTTCGGGGAGATAGTCGCTCAAAAGACGAGGCGATTAGTCGCCAGGCGACCAAATCTCCCCGAATCTCCTCGTGTGTACTAGCCCTTAATGGGTACCATTGAATGAGGATTCAAAGCTTGGGGCAGAGGAGCAGAAACTCCACATTCCGTGGGCTCCATTCTTTTGTGGTTAACCAGGGATCATCCTTGAGAACATAAATCAGCACAGCCCCAATGTTTTGGATCAGTGTTTATATGGCTGCATCTGCAGTAAAGCTTTCTGTTCCGTTTAGCTCAGTGGCTCAGAGTACAGGTGGCTTCCGACGAGAAGGCCTCTCTAATACGTTCTGATTTATTTGCTTAAAGGACAGAACTGATGTTGCTGAATACATGTAGCTGCATATGATTTACATTCTGTATCGAAAGAATGTCCCATATCTTGCTTTGGATGCGTGACCAGTTCTCAGAATTCCCATTGTAGCATGCAGATTAAATGATTTCAGACTACAATGATGCTCTGTGAGATAGTGGCTGTATAAGAATCTTTAGATGCCAGCAGTGCGAGAAATGTATACCCACGGGGGAAACATCCTGCGCATAACCAACATTATTTGGAACTGAACTAAATGCTAACCAACAGCTGTTCTGGGCAGGAAGACAAAACTTCTTGCTGAGGAAACAAGTGTTTGCAGCTGGAAGGAGTATATCACATCATAACAGATGTACAGGGATCATTAGAAAAGATGATCCCAACAGTATCAGTACAATATCAGAGAAGGCTGTAAGATTACTGTGTGCCAGCAGCAATTTCACCTCCAGATCTGCATCAGATATAAAAGAATGCGTAGGGGACAGGCTACAGGTTTTTGGCCAAAACTACTATTACAAGGTTAAAAGATTGTTCCTCTTATTTATAAGGAGTTCATTGGAGCAATCAGATTTAACCACATGGACGACTTAAATGCCTAGTTTACCTTAAAACCAACTTTAAGTACAGGTATGGGACCTGTTGTCCAGAAAGCTTGGGACCTAGTGTTTTCTGGAAAACATATCTTTCTGTACTTTGGGTCTTTATACCTTAAGTCTACTAGACATTAAATAACCCCAATAGGCTGGTTTTGCCTCCAATAAGGATTAGTTACATCTTAGTTTGGATCAAGTACAAGGTACTTGTTATTACAAAGAAAAAGGAAATCATTATTTAAAATTTTGATTATTTGGATAAAATGGAGTCTATGGGAGATGTCCATAATTCGGAGCTTTCTTGATTATGGGTTTCTGGATAATGGATCCCATACCTGTATAGCATATTATTATTCATTGTAAGACTCTTAGTGCTATTGATTGAGGCCATTGTTGGTAACTCAAGAACTACTTAGTAGTGGTTGCCCTAAGCATACCATGAACACTGTTCATTGATATTACTGGGGCAAACATTACTAAGTAGAGCTTATTTAGTTTATTCTGTTTTATTGCTGAATCAATAATTATCCCAAGCTGCTGATATGGATCCTTGCACATTCTGAGTGGATACAGGAGTCCTTTTCCTCAATGTGGTGGGGTAACAGACCTTATTTCTGGAGGCTCATTCGGGAAATACCACATATAGCAGTGACACTGCTTTGCAATCCATCGTGAGAATGGGACAGAGCCAAATTATGCAGAGACAGAAAAAGAAAATTACAACTTTTTTTTTATATATTACTGAATGTCACTTAGAAATATTCATATTGATTTTCTCTCCTAGTTTGGTATGAGGTTTAGACATGTAATTCAGAATTTTGCTTCTTAGCAGGATAGTGGTCAGGCAATAATAAGCTATATTATTATTATAGAATAGTAAATAGTTTGTGTTAGCTGTGGAACAAATGCAGTTGAGTCTATAGACTAGAACTAGGGATGCACCGAATCCAGGATTGGATTAGGCTGAATCCTTCTGCCCGGCCAAACTGAATCCGAATCCTAATTTGCATTTGCAAATTAGGGGCAGGATGGGAAATCGCATGACTTTTTGTCACAAAACAAGGATGTAAAAAATGTTTTCCCCTTCCCACTCCTAATTTGCATTTGCACATTAGGATTCGGATTCAGTTCAGTATTCTTTCACAAAGGATTCAGGGGTTTGGCCAAATCCAAAATAGTGCATCCCTAACTAGAACAGGAGCCACAGTGCAGCCAAACTAGGTGACATCTCCTCACATGCATGGATCCATATGACACAATTTCTTACTGGAATCTGCCTTCAGCCACTGATCATATTGACAAATGAAGGTGAATGAAAAATAAAAGGCTCACAGACCAGTTGGCTATAAGGCTATGGCCCCACAACAAGGATCTCTGCAGGTTGAGAACCTGCTGCTCCTCTTCTGCTGTGCTGCCTGCACCTGGAATCATTACTTCTACTCGGGTCCAGGCAGAAGGGCGGATTTCAGCACAGAAACTCAACACTTTAAACCAAAATCTGTTGTGCCTGAAGAAGAGAAGGGGAGCACTGGGGGTCAGTGGCGTAACTACCGGGGGAGCAATTGGGACAGGGCCCGCACCCCCGCAGGGCCCCCCGGCAGTCACGATGACTGGAGTCGGCTGCAGCGCCGCACGGACGAGGGTGGGGGGCGGGGCCCGGCTGCACGGCCCGCACCAGGGCCCGCCCCCACCTAGTTCCGTCACTGCTGGGGGTAGTGGATTCCCTATCTGTGGAGAATCCATATGGTCTGGCCCTAGACTTAAAGGAATTGTTCAGTGTAAAAATAAAAACTGGGTAAATAGATAGGCTGTGCAATATAAAAAATGTTTCTAATATAGTTAGTTAGCCAAAAATGTAATGTATAAAGGCTGGAGTGATTTCATGTATAACAAGTCAGTCAGATCACTACTTCCTGCTTTTCAACTCTCTTTGTTTACACTGACTGGTTGCCCTGGCTACCAGACAGTAACCAGAGACTTGAGGGGGGGCCACATGGGTCATTTCTGTTGCTTTTGAATCTGAGCTGAATGCTGAGGGTCAATTACAAACTCACTGAACAGAAATGTACCATGTGGCCCCCCTTCAAGTCGCTGACTAGCTCAGAGTTATAGAGCTGAAAAGCAGGAAGTTGGATTCTGGCTGTTTTATTAGACATCTGTTCACGCCAGCCTTTATACATTACATTTTTGGCTAACTAACTATATTAGAAACATTTTTTTATTTTGCACAGCCTATCTATTTACACAGTTTTTATTTTCACACTGAACCATTCCTTTAAGGTGGCCAAATGAGTGGATCACTCTCTGATATTGATCAAGGAAGCCTGTCGGAGGGACGCACACACTGGCCAATAATTTGCCAATTTGGTCTGTCTGCAGCTTATATCGGCCCGTGTATTGCCACCTTTAGAGTGTGTAGTCATATCGTCCAATTATCTACTAGCTCATTCATCAGGACAAATCTGGTAGTATGGTCCCAACTTTAAACTGCCCACAAACTAAGTTTAAAATTATAGTTATGTAAATAAGTTGTTCACAAGCCACACATGGGCTCACTGGGCAACAGTTCAAAGTGTATCTCAATCGGTCAGTCAGAAGTATCAATCTGATCAACACCCCTTCATAAAGTGAACTATAACACACCCTTGTGATCCAGACTTTAATTCAGATGTGTTAGAAAACTGAACACAATCCTTTTCCGTGGCACTAACAATGAAATCACAAGGAATCAGGCCATGTGTAGCTTTCACAGACAATAGAGAGGAGAACACTCTAGGGCCAAAGAGGAGGGGACAAGCATACCATGATATAGCCAAGGAAAAGAGAGAGAGGAGAACAACACAATACAGCCACAAAGCAAAATGAGAACAATGCACTGTAGCCAAGGAAGAAAACTAGAACATCCCACTATAGCCAAAGTGAAAATAAAGTGGTGAGAAGAAAACACAGAACAGAGTGTATACAAAGAATTTCACACAGGCTTCCCTCCAGTCATCTAGCCTGTTTGGGTGGGCATGAAGGTGTGTTTAAACTATTTTCTCAAATAGCAAATTATAAATGTGGGATGTTATTTAACATGGGTACTCCACAAACTGCACAAAAAAACAACAAGGAAGCAAGATTGCTAACTAAAAATTGTCTTATAAACTTAATTTATAAAAAAAATAAACATGGTTTTCTCTACACATCTGTACCTGTTGTTAGATCTTGGTTAAGGCCAGCAGCAGACTGCAGCCAGTCATTCTAGAGAGGAAATCCTAGTCTGTCAGACCTCCTATTCTTGTGTGTGGGCAATATCGTAAAACCCAAAAATTAAGGAGCCACACCTCCTCCCATTCCTTTGCTATACATTTCTAGAGTACAAGGGAAAAAATCTAAATTTTACCTAGAAGTTAGAAATATTAAATCAAGAATACTAACGCATTCTTTTAAATAGGAATTGCCTATATTTACTATTTCCAGCAGAAACAAAAAAAGGCACTTCTGACTTTTTACACACAATGTTGAAGTGCTCTACCTCTGTATGCTTTCTTTCGAAATCAGGTGCTCAGCAGTAAAATATCCCACCTGCCATGGGTTAGGGAATACACATGTAAAGTCCAAAGCATACCTCCCAACTGTCCCTTTTTCGGAGGGACAGTCCCTCTTTTGACAGCTCAACACGCAGTCCCTCATTTGTACTGGAAAGTCCCACTTTTCTCTGCACTGAACAGCCAGAAAAAGAAACAAAGTTTCTCACTTAATTGGCTTTTAGCAGAGAGCCCAGAACAGCTACCAGGTGCAAATAAGATACTTTATAACAATTTTGAGACACAAAAACACAGTTTAGATAAGGAGAAATATTTTCAAACTTTCATAACCTGCCAAATTTTGTAAAACAAACATGGTAATTAGGGGGTGTGACCACAGAAAGGGGTGTGGTCAAAAAATTGCTGCGCTACATGCGGGAAAATTTTTTTTGTCCCTCTTTTTATTTCCAAAATGTTGGGAGGTATGTCCAAAGCACTGTGGCACATTGACAAGATGAATGTGTTTATATTCGTGGCATTTATTGGCTCCAATTCAATTAGACAAAGGGCAACGTTTTGGGCCTCACAGGGCCCTCTTTCAAGGCCAAGCTAGCAAATGGATGGACAAGAGGGGGGTGGCAGTGTGAGAAATTTAAGGACTGTGTGCCTGGCCAGTCTTAAGATTTTTAAAGGAATAGTTCAGTGTGAAAATAAAAACTGTGTAAATAGATAGGCTGTGCAAAATAAAAAATGTTTCTAATATAGTTAGTTAGCCAAAAATGTAATATATAAAGGCTGGCGTGAACAGATGTCTAATAAAACAGCCAGAATCCAACTTCCTGCTTTTCAGCTCTATAACTATGAGCTAGTCAGCGACTTGAAGGGGGGCCACATGGTACATTTCTGTTCAGTGAGTTTGTAATTGACCCTCAGCATTCAGCTCAGATTCAAAAGCAACAGAAATGACCCATGTGGCCCCCCCTCAAGTCTCTGATTGGTTACTGTCTGGTAGCCAGGGCAACCAGTCAGTGTAAACAAAGAGAGTTGAAAAGCAGGAAGTAGTGATCTGACTGACTTGTTATACATGAAATCACTCCAGCCTTTATACATTACATTTTTGGCTAACTAACTATATTAGAAACATTTTTTATATTGCACAGCCTATCTATTTACCCAGTTTTTATTTTTACACTGAACAATTGCTTTAAGGTGTGACCCTGGATAATGCCTTAAGATTTTTAAGGTGTGACCCTGGATAATGGTATGTGGGGGTGCATAAAACCACCCTTGATTGAGTACCAAATATTCTTGCCCTAGCTCCATGACAAACATGATATCAGGAAATGCCAAGGACTTTTACAACACCTCAGCTGGATATAATAATGTACCTTTATTTGCATTATGAAGCAGCCATGCTTCTCTATTAGGTCACCTTGAAAGAAATCATGTGAGAAAATGTTTCTTACAGACACCCAAGCGAATATTCTAGAATTTCTCTGGAATAATTCCAAGTCCCCAGTCAAACCAAGCCAAGTTGCATGCTAGACACTTGCTACACAGATTAGATGTTATTAGACTGCACTGCTTTCCATCATTTCAAGGGTCAACAAACATATATATATATAGATAGATATAGATAGATATATATAGATATATATATATATATATATTGTATGTACTCCTGTAGTTGGCTATTGAAATGTGGCTACACTGGGGAACCTAGTACCCACCGTCATCCTATCCTAATATCAATGCCAATGTAGTCTTCCACTACTTCCTGAACAGCTCGAAGACAGTTGCCATAAAAGTGAAGGGGAATCATGCTGCCTATGGCAGAGGGTAAAGAGTCAGGTGCAAGCTGCTGTTCCACCTGCCAGGGACCCACGTATAACTCCAAGAAACACACGCTGCAGCACTTCGAATCCTGTGACAGTTGTTTACCGTGCCAACAAACTAGGCAATGGTTCGGGCCAACACCCTTTCTCAAACGTCTTGATGTTGAGGAGGGGGTGAGTTGCGTTGAGAGGCTTGAGAAAGAGCATTGGCCCGAAACGTTGCCTAGTTTGTTGGCACAATAAACCACTGTCACAGGATTCTGAGTGTTGTATCGTGTGTTGCTTGATGCAAGCTACTAGTTAATAACTATTCCGCATAACCATATAGGGAACCCACATGATGGTCTTTGAATATCTCACTATTCTGCATTGTTGCCATAATCATTGTGGTAAGGGCATAACAACATTGGTAGGGTCCAGGATTAGAGAGGGAACCAGTGGTTGTTCTGATTGATGTGCACAGTAAATATATGTGCTAAACAAATCAACTAATACAAGTACATGCTAAATTTGACATGACTTGTCCAAGGCTGCAAGGAACTGGCACGGTATGAAAACTAATAAGTTGCTTGTTTGTGTACCATTACCTTATTACCCTGTGCAGGGGTAAACAAATATGAATTCTTCAGCTGCTAAAATGTACCCCCATTACCATCAATCAGTAACCTGCCTGCCTGCTGAGGATTATGGGAGTGTTCTGCAGGGGAGTCACACCCTGTGCCATGACACTTGCTGACACTGTGTAATTGCTTGTTCTTAAATGGTTAAAGAGCCGCAGGTGTTTAATGCTTATTTAACGAATGTTTCTGCAAACAGTTACCGGCATTGTTTCTGCTAGAAATATGCTATTAAACAGTGCAGATATAAATTCTCTCTTTCTACAAGTTCTAACAAGCAGCAGGAAACAAAGCCTGGCACTAGATCACTAGCCTACACACACACAGGCATATAACCAGAACCTGCCAGTTTTTAGCAGCTGTTAAGGGGAAACTATTCACAAACCGTAACACTATAATGTTTACCTTTGTATTTATATTCTGAACCACTGACCGGCTGTTGCCACTTACCTGTCAGCTCCGAAGATGCAGAAACTTGTGTTTTGAGACCTGCATAAAAATGAATATAAACACAAGAAACCTCAGAATTCTTCTCAGGAAGAGAGTCACATGACACTGGGAGATGTGATCCCTCCAGAAGATTCCAGCAGGCATCCTGCAGTACCTCACAAAACTGACGGCATGGCACCAGCGGAGGTGCCACAGTGCCAGCGTTACACCTTGGAGCCAGCAGCAAGCACAAATACGATTCCAGGTAACGGTGACACCGAGATTTAAACAGCCCCTCCCAATCATGCAAAGCGGCCTGAATTTCCAGCACAGTGCTATGATTCAGAAAATTGGGGAGCAGAAAGGAGTCAATTCCTAATCTTTTGCAGAAGGAGAGGCTGGTAGGGGTAGGCAAGCAGCGAGAATTTGATGGAGTCAATCTGGGCAAGATAAAAGCAGTCCTGGAGCTATTATGTCTAAAAGATGGAATGGAAGATTTAGTGCTGGTTAGTAAATCAGTTTCAGATGGATGGGAATGTCCCTTTAGACTAGTTACATAATGATTAGGTGCAGAAACACCATGAAGAGTGGCAGCTATCCCAGAATGTTTCAGGAGCTCAGGGCTCTTATAAACATGATTGGTGGTGTTAGAACTCTGTTTGCCTATGTTATTCCCATTCAACTGGGATGAATTTAACACATCATGGGATAGGCCACTGGAAAAAGAGGTTACTTTCAGTGGAATCTCACTGCGCATGCTGCCTGTGTGATCCGTGAGCAAGGTTTGTGCATCCACTGTGCCAGGGATTAGGGCTGCTCCTCCTAATACCAACAGGCTGCTTGGGGATACTGGTTCTACATTGTCAGCGCTGACTCCTGACACTGAATTGCCAAGAGGTGCAGCAACCACTGTATCCACTGGAAAAGAAGAAATACCTGGTAGAAGTGTCTTGTTGTGGGATGAGATCAGTTTATGTGGCTCAGACACTGGACTGTCTGTATGGTTTTCAGTAGTATTCTCTCTCTGTTCTGCGTCGTTGTGATTTAAGGTACCAGTGTCATTTATGTTAAGGCTTCTGACTGTCGTGACAGTCACCATCTCCGTGTCAGGGGTAATAATTTGCTTTGTGGTGTTGGTAACTTTATCTTCCCAGCCATGCACAAAGTTCTTAATTCCTTCTGCTACATTTAAGATCTCGGCCCCTACACCAGAAATGTTGTGTTCACTTTCCAGCTTGAGAGGTTTTGGAGCCTCTGACATGGTGGGTCCACTGGTTCCATCTATCACTACAGGAGTTGTGGCCAAAGTCCCAGACACCACGTTTTCCTTTCCTTTCTGCACGCTAAAGATGTTCCATATTTGCTTTTCCTCCTGCCTCCTGACAGTAGTGGGGGACTCTGTCATTTGGAGGGGTCTGGTCATTCCTGCTGTCTCTGTGCTGTCATTCTTGCCCTCAGTGGTTAGGATCACTGTGCTGGGCTTGGGTACGGCTGAGGGTGATGGTTCTGTGAAAGGTGTTGCTGAAGGTGTGAGTTTCTCTGATGATGACAGAGGAGCTGGCTCTAAGTGAGCGGATGTTGCATCTGGCAGGTTATCTTCTTCAGTTGGGTGCTGGACTACAGGTGCTGATGTATGCAGGGCTAAGAGCAGTGCTTCCGGTGTACGGTGCAATGTAGTTGGTGATGCATCAGGTGAGTGATGCTGCACAGTACTTTGCACTGAAGTAGTTGCTGGAATCACAGGTTTTGTTGTCGGACTCACTGTAGTCCCTTTGTTCCCTGTCCACAACCAATCTGTCCAGAACTGGCCATTGGACAGAGCAGGTAAAATGAGCACGAGCACTGTGATCCCAAGGCTAAGCCGTGTTAAAGCCATGAGCTCAGTATCCTTACAGATGTGCAAGGGCTGCCTGATCACATTGACTTGTCCTCTACAGCTTGAAATCTACACATTACCCTTCAAACGAGAAGCTGAATGGAGGTGTGGCCAGAGAAATACCAATCCAACCCTCATTATCAGGAGCCGGCCCCACACTGAGTTGGAAAGCTGGAACAACTGCATGGCTCTTCCCTAAATGACCTCACATCAAGAGACACAAATTGAGGCTACGATAGATTAGAGTTTGGTACGGGACAAAAAGAAAAAGGGTTTCTACCCAAACTAATCTCTGATGTAGGTGTGCATAAACTAAATGACACTGCAGCTAGACTGCAAGGAGAATGTACCTTTTCCTCCTTCACCATTATGGAGCATTTCAAATCAGTAATATTTAATATTGTATGTCTCTGCTTCAGGTATATTAACTCCTCTGCAAATACAACTGTTGCTTATTGATACACATACCTGTATCAATATATTTTCCCACTTGTGCACTTGTTATCAGAGATGTCCAAATGTTGCTGCTTACATTTCCTAGGCACCCCAGCTGTTCAGAGATTATAGTTAATCAAATATCCCTGAAATAAAGTTTGCCAAGGATGAAAGTTTTGCTTGGAGAGCTTACAAGTCAGGGATGACTTGACTATCTATTGATTGACTGGTTTACAGAGTGCAAGTATTTTTCACAACACTAATCTATAGGCAAGAGGTGTGCACAGTGTTTCAGTAAGTGTAATTGTCAGAAAAATTATTCTCTGTGCTCCCAAGTTGCTTACAAAGCTCTGCAGCTCTGGATATAAATCAGCAGTAATATAAGAAAGACTCGGATAATTGCTTCCTCCTCCATATAGGAATGAATCTTGATTTCTGCTATTTTATGGCATGCTTTACACTATAGTTTGCTCATGTATCAGCAATCTGTTGTGTATGGCAGAGTTATTATAATATTATTATATAAAGAGTATCCCCCTATTGAGTTCTTGTCCAGGTCAAAGTGCTCTCATGCTCAGCCGCTCGCACTATGTGAAACGCACAAGAGAAGACGTGGGGAATTACTTGGGCTCTGTTTTCACAAGCTACTAAGTTACAAGGGGGTTAAATTTCAAAAGTCTGAGTAAATGTATCACAGATAAATGCAGAGTCGACTTCCTCTGCTTTTCACTAATGTTTCACATTAAATTCCTTGCACTGCAGTGAACTTAAAACTTACAAATTTAGAAGGAATTTTATATAATAGCCAGGTCTGCTCAATGACAACTTTTATTCCAGGGACTGACTGAAGATGGTTACAAGACAGAGCAAAATTGACAATTTCCATATGAATTAAAGTGAAAATTCAACCCACTGATAAGAATAGAATACTATCATTTTACAGATGTTCAGTAAGCATACGGTTACCACTGTTCATGCCTTGCGAGCCTTATTTATCTCTAGTATGTAATGTAATATAGAAGCTGCTATAATAATTTGTCATAATAAAATTAATCATATGCCAAATGCAACACTGTTCCTTAATAACAATTTTAAGTAAAATTGTGATTTTAATTTTCAGCCAAATCTTGGGTTTTACTTGGCAAGAAAGGCAACACGATCACTGCATGAAAGGGGAATTCTACCCAAAAACTGTTTTTGAATTCTGAATGCATGGAAATTTAATTACAAGGAAATTTCTAATATACATTCATTTTAAAAATGCCAACATGTCAAAATTATTTGTAAATGTAACTGAAATAAAGTTTTGCCACTTTATATTCTCTGCAAGCCTGGTACTGACTCCTGAATCAATTTTGCTGGAGCCAGGTAATTCCCAGACACAGATTATTATAGTAACCTATGCAAAACAGCACCATACAAAAACGACACTAGAGCTCGCTGCCCATTTTACATTAGCTTTTCCTTTGTGTTACTTTTTTCTAAGTGATTGCAGGCTGCTGGGATGGGTTTATTAAACTTGCCTGAACAAGATCAGTGCCAGCAATCATGGACTTTCCAACTTGTTTTAGAAGTCAGATACATTAAAAAAAACAGCTGGGAGGATTGTACAGACAGGAGAGGGGGGAGTATGAATGTTAGTCATATAGTTACATAGTTAAATTGGGTTGAAAAAAGACAAAGTCCATCAAGTTCAACCCCTCCAAATGAAAACCCAGTAACCATACATACACCCCTCTCTACTTTTAATTAAATTATAAATTAACTAAAAGAAAAGTTTAGAGAAAAGTGTAGAGAGAAGAGCTTGGGTGTTTATATCAGCGATGCCCAAAAAGCATCCTTAAGGCCACATGCAGCGCCTCTATGCTCAGCCACAGCCCCCATGTTAGGGGGCCAACCAAAAAGGTTTGTAAAAAAAATCATATGCAGCATAGGTCTTTCTCGGAGCCTCCCTATGATGTCAGAAATGCCTTAGTAGAGGCTTGCCTTACTAGCCTCCACATCAAAAGTTTGCACAATGTAGCTCCTAACAGCAGCACCTATTTCCCTTGAGGTACCTCTTCTACTTAGGACCTATTTATGTAACAAAAATAGGTCCCCAAATTGTCCTCATTTAAGAAGTCACAGGAACAAGGTTTCCTCATTCTCTGTGGGCAGCCGTGCCGGCAGCAGATGTATCATATCCAACATGGCATGCTGTGATACAGGGTACATTGCTCGAACATCCATGGAGATTCTGAATCCCTATTCTGAAACTGTTCAGAATTTTTTTCTTTTATACCATAAAACCCGCTTCTCTATAGTCTTCCTATAACCACACTACTACTGGTGCACTAATACATATAACTAATACATATTGGTGATATATATATAAAGTACATACTGTACATCCCATACAACTGGACTGGAGAATGTGTAATGCTGCAGTTTTACCCAGTAGAGGGGTCAGACCCATTACAGCACACTGTGCTGGGAACATGTACTTTTAGCATCTCTAGGGTTAAGTACTTAAAGCTGGTAAATCCCAGGCACACAGTTATTTCAGAAATTATGGTTCCTCTGGGCACTGGGGGCTTCATGTAAGCTGGGAACATAGCTGCAATAGAAGAGGTTCCAGATGCTTGTCAGACCACAGATGAACATGCATATAATGTCTCATCTTCACCATTAGATATAAATAACCAAAGGGCAATCATACTTATGCTTCATGGGGCAACACAGACCTTGCTTTATACCTTTATTTAAAGGAAGAAGACCTATTGGAATTTGGGTAATGCTGAACTATCACCCCCAACACTCACTTGCAGTCTTCAGCTACTGGTAGGGTGCTGGGAATTATACTTTAACAACAGCTAAAGCGGCGCAGGATCGGCAACACTAATAATAAGTGTTACTGTTACCCCTTTGCGCTGCCAGCCAGTGCCAATCAGTAATTGATCTTTCAGGCAAAATGGGGTATTGTTTGGCAAAAGGCACCATGCTGCAACTTGTCATACATTACAGTGTATGTGCCAGCGCTGCCATCAGTCACTGAGCTGCACAGTACATGGCCGTTCTACTTTTGTATGGGGAAAGATAAAAGTCATGCGCAGAATAAAGCCTGTTACAATGTGCCCTTTGTAACATTCCCAAGTACATGGATGGGAAGCTTCCAGCAACAGACAATTCTTACAAGGGATTCCAGGTTGCCATGAGACAGATCTCCTACTGCCATCCAACAAGGAATCATGATGGAATTGCTTTCCAATACAGTTCCTTCCTTCCAGAGGTGCTGATATAAGCATACATTTGCTAAAAGGCAGCAAAACTAAATATGGATGTATTCTAATTCCCTAGTTTGTTGGTAAAGCACATGAATCACGTTATTGCAGATGGAAAAATGTAGTAAGACTTTAGTAGTTTAAGCAGGGCACTCTAAGACTTTAATTCACTGGTATTTTTGGGTGTTTTGTCACAGACAGGAGGAGATTTTGTGTGGATGATGAAATGTCTGCCATTGCTCATAACGCAATGCACAAGGTACATTTTATGTTACATCTGACCGACAGGTGTTAAATTCCAGGGTTTTGTTCCTCTAAAAGGTTCTCCTACTTTTTTTTTGCATTTTGGGTATGAGTAGAAGCTGAAATAGTAGCTCAATCTACTTATGTAACATATATCTACAACTGCAATTAAAAAGCCACAGCAGATTTTTAAAATTAAAAAAATTACAGATACTGTATGACAGAATGCTTGCTTGGCATTATCAAGGGGTAAATCTTTTAAATGAATGTCTCAGGAGTATCTTATTTCACTGAGGAAGAAAATTAAAGCAAAACAGCATCTGTTTGCTTTCAGAATCCATCAGTAGTCATCACAATGTTGGCCACTTATATATCCATATATCCATGAAGAACAGACTAGGTCCTGTTTCTTAAAAAAACACTCCAGCAGTTGGCTAATGGTTATTTTCAGAGGTGCATAGAGGAGGCGGCTCTCTTGTGGCCAAATTAATATGGATCCATGTACAAAAAAAACGCTCAGGACCTGGAGCTTTCCAGATAACGGATCTTTCCGTAATTTGGATCTTCATACCTTAAGTCTACTAGAAAATCATGTAAACATTAAATAAACCCAATAGGCTGGTTCTGATCCAATACGGATTAATTATATCTTAGTTGGGATCAAGTACAAGGTACTGTTTTATTATTACAAAGAAAAAGGAAATCATTTTTAAAAATGTAGGAACTTGTAGTGTTAATCCTATGGTCTAAGACCTCATGGTCTGGGAATTCCCCTGTTTGGCTTGAGAGTGGGTTCTCCTAGAGTTTCCAGGGGCAGAGTTCTTGCATTGGTGTAGCATGGCTGATCCCAAAAGCAGCCACAAGGTGTTGCTGTGCCCTATAAAAGGGGATTGCCGTGTGCTCAGTCAGCCATTACTGATGGAGGATTCTGCCGAGTTGTACTTCACTAAGGAGTAGTGAGTTCAGCTGCCACTATGTAGAGGCAGGAAGGCCTCTGAGACTGAGGTGGCAACCCCATACCTGGAAGCTCGATCAAGAGGGTCGGAAGCTCCGTATTTTCCAACTGAATGTGAAAGGCTCACGCTATATACAGTTCTGGGAGTTACAGTTCAGCTATGGATTCAGCAACAGTGTGCTTGCGCTATAGACAGTGCTGGGAGCTATGTCTGAAGGATAATACAAGCTGCATATGTTGATGGAATGGATTCATCGCTGTGGATGCCTGCTCCAGCTCTAGGTGAGCCTGCCAGCTCTGTGTGTGAGCCCTCAGGTGAGTGATGCCAGGGGAAGGTGGAAAAAGAGAGGATCCAGCATATTCCATTAGTGACCCATTTTTGCCTGCCATGAGAGAGCCAGTACCTAACCGGAGGAAAAGGTATTTTGGGCTGGTAGTGCTACTTGGGACCTAATGTACTCATTTGGGATAAGGGACTGAGACTTTAATCTGCAAATGAGTAGTGCGGGACTTTGCCTGGCATGGAGGGCCAGGAAATGGACTGCCACAGGTTACCATGGGAGTGGGTTATATTTGATTGATGTAAATGTGTTTTACTTACCCTTTAAATTACACTTTCTTTATAAAGTTGTTGTTTTTATAAAAGCAAAGTTTGTGTTGCATGTTATTCCTGATGGGGCCACCCGCAGGTGTATTCCCGGATCCCATTAGGTGGAGGCACTGCCAAAGAAGAAGAATTCCCAGTACCCTTTCACCTTGCAAAGGGGACTCGGGACCTGTAAATCGGTAAATATGGTGATGTAACACTTTGGCACCAGGGGGTGGCCAAAAATGGGTAACAAAGATTTGGATTATTTGGATAAAGTGGAGTCTATGGGAGATGGCCTTTCTGTAATTCAGAGCTTTCTGGATAACGTGTTGCCGGATAACAGATCCCATACATATACAACATTTTTTACAGTAAAAACCAGGACCATTTAGGCCATGCCCCTAGTCTGAACTAGTCATGCCCACACAAGCCCGACCAGCCTTAAGTCATGCCTTCTTTTTAGAATAAAAGGGTGAGAAACAATGAGAGGTATGTACATTGATTATGGTCCATAAAACACTTCTTCAGACATTGCCAGTATTAAAGTCATTCCTGTGTGAGCCCCCCCCCCACAGCTGAAGAGCTTGGATGCCTACACCCAGTATTTTGTAAATAATAAACAAAAAGTTAATTATATTCCCATGGCCCTGGGGCACAGTAATTAATCACAGCCTGCTGAAGCATCAGAGAGAAATAGGTTTTCACAATTGCACCTCTTTATCTATTCTGCTCTCTGGGCTAATTACTAAATGTTTGTATAAAATTGTGTAATATCACTTTCAAGGCCCTAGGGAGGGGATTTTGTGTCAGAACTCTGAATGCATAGTTAATGAATCTCGAGACGCAGCAACAATAGGAGAAAGCTACAGGCTCAGCCCCCAGTGACGATCAGTGGGACAAGGTTTATCAGTATGTTTATTTTAAATTACAGAATTTTATACTGAACAATACAGTAATTTCCTTCTACTACATGGACGGTCTCATGTAAAATGATATAAGATTTATTTTCAGTAAGTATTAAATATACTGAATTTAGCTCTAATTTCCTTTTTAGGCAAACAGTTTTCTAACTGTATTACTTGCCCTTTATTGCAAATTAATAATAGCACAGCAATGGTATCATTGAATAAATAAATGAAATCACCCTTCCTGTTACAAACAAACAATTGGGATTGTCTACACACTGGTAATCTTATTATATACCTTACAAGCGTCAAAAATGGTGTAGAGTGAAGAAGAGACCATGGTCTATGGAAGAAGAATCTGGCCAAACTGCACTAATATCTGACCACCACCCTAAGCACTCCCCTGCATTCTGGTTCCATGCTTTCAGCCGCAGGGGAGCGCAGGAGTAGACGCACTGAATTCTTTTCACAGACGCATATAAGCATTTTTCTTGCGTTTGGCACTTACATGCGTCTGTGTGAGTACAGCCACATAGAAAATAATTCAGTGTGTCTACTCCTGCGTCTACTCCTGCGCTCCCCTGCGCATTAAACCGGAACGCAGGGGAGAGCAGCTAAAAACTCCCGTCTGTAAGAGCCCTTACAGAACAGTTTGTCAGAAACCAGATTACTCTGCTCAGTATAAATCAAAGTTATTAAATAATGGTGCTGTGTTACTTGCTTCCCAGTACCCCTTTTTGTTAAATATCTTTCAGCCAGGTTGGACTGGGCTACCGGGATATCAGTTTGGCTCAGGTATTTTGGCCAGAGATTGGGCCTATCAGTGGTAGCGGGGGAGTAGAAAATGTTAAATTTGAAAATGTCCCTTAACATGGTAAATTGCCTCAATCCCAGGCGGTAATTTCATGCCTCTGGTAGTTTAGCCAATTAATGTTTGGTTTGAGCTAATAGTTTTGGGAAAGAAGGTGTTTAACATTCAGTGGACAGTTTATATTTGACAGTTCATTGAGCAGAACAGCTGTAATAAATCTCCACTTGTTTTCCTATTTAGGAATGAGAATTCTCTTAACCTGAGATCAGTCTGAAGGGCACCCAAACATTTTCATTCTTCGACCCTCGGCCAAGTAAAATTGCATTTCTAAAAAATTATCTTTTTTTTTTTAAAAAAAAAAATATAAATTGTCTGTTGAAGAAATAGCCTGACCTCATGTAAACATATAAATCTCCAGTTCTGTCTGTTGATTCAGAATTTTTATGAAAACTGAAGATTACCTGTAAGCAATATTCCACTGATAAATTATTTTACAAATATATATCTATCTCTAAAAATACAGAGTTTTGTAAAAGACATAGCATTCCCCTGAATATCCCAAAACATATCAAATGATTTGTTTTGGGCACATTCCTATATTTAAAAAATTGTGTAAGAATGCAGAAAACTTTAAAGAACAACTAAATCTTCAACCTCATTAACATTTATGTTCTGGGTATTATAGCATTGCAATATAAAGTCACTTCACACTTACAGCAGCATTTATATAAGCCCCAGCAACTTTCTTTTAGGGATGCACTGAATCTACTATTTTGAATTTGAAACCCCGAATCGTTTGTGAAAGATTCAGCCGAATGCATATGCAAATTAGGGTTGGGAAGGGGAAACATTTTTTGCTTCCTTGTTTTGTGACAAAAAGCAACAGATTTCCCTTCCCGACCCTAATTTGCATATGCAAATTAGGTTTCAAATTCGGTTCGGCCGGGCAGAAGGAGCCGGGCCTGTGTGTGTGTGTATATCTATATATATATATCTATATATATATATATATATATATATATATATATATATATATAGACACACACACACACACACACACACACACACAAAGAGAGAGAGACTACCTCTTTATTATCTGTGTGCAAAAATTGAAGAATCTAAAATGATTAAGTAAATTGTGGTCTGTTCAGTTTTTGGGATGTCATGTAGCTCCTACTAATAAATACATTTGCAGCACCCTCCATGTTATCCTATCATATGTTGCATTCAGGCTTTACTTGATACAAATACTGGACTTTAGGATTAAGTGTTATATCAACAATACACTGTGATATGTGAAATATTTGTCAAGAGAGTTTATTTCCAAATTACTGTCTCCATTCTGCCTGGCAGGCGCCAAAGGAAAGAAGAGTGTGTGTGTGTGGTGTGTGTGGTGTGTGTGTCGGGGGGGGGGATGTTGAGGAAAAATTAATTCAATTTATGAAGAACAAAATTAACAAGATAATAGGAACATATAACATCATGGATGCAATTATAGGTGTTTCTATAAAAAAAACAACTATTTAAAATGTACCGCATTTGACACCACATTATTGGCCTAGTTAAGAACATGTTGATCCCACTCTGCTTTTAAATCTATTGTATGCTGTTTAATATAAAAGTTTTAAAACGTTACATACAAATAGGAACCTGACATCTAGCTCTACTACACAGGATGTTAAGGATCACTTAAACCATATCATAAACATTATAACTTTTTTCTTCAACGTTTCACAACCAAAGTTTCTAAATGTGAATACTATGAGTGGGTGTGACTATACAGAAGTGCACAAGGGATTAAAAAGATTGTGTGTCATTTAAACAAAAGCACTTGGTATGACTGACTGTCCAACAGGCTTGTACCTTACAGACTAACAGACAACTCACGTGTGACAATATGGTTATGGAGCATTATATTACCCTATGACACACGATGGTAAGAGTTTGGAAAAGCCCAGCCTCAGTTTTCAAAAGATCCTTCGTGTCTGAGAACAAAGGCATTTGGCACAGAGACGGCTGTGTTGAAAATTAGAGAGTGGTATCAAGAACACAATTTCCCACTAACTGATTGCTGCTGGCTATGCCAGTTAAATACTTTACAACCGTGGGAGCTGAAGGAGATAGAAGGTCAGAGTGAGAAAAGAAAAGTCCTGCAGTTGGGGCTGTATTTTATGGCTTCTAATAAATAACGAAGAGTGAGTTTATTTTTATTTTGTATGTGTATATAAATCTATACATTATTTGTTTTTATGGAAGCATTGCCATATGTAGGACCTGGGCTAAACTGACTTTGTCGAGCCCCATTATATTGAAATCCTTGAGCAAGCAACAACCATAATAAGCCTTATGACACATCAGTTGTTTCATCCTCTGCTAGAGTAAAAACTTGTCGCTACTCGGGTTGCTTGCCATAGACTTAAAATGGTATGACAACCTCATCTATCCTTTCACTTCAATAGGAGGAAGCCCAAGTCCCCACTGCTATATAGGCACCGTCTCTTTCTACTATACCTGCTTTCCCACAGTCATAGTTCCTTCCCAGAGTCTGTAATCCATTATAAAAATTTTACTACATTCCAACTGCCTCCAACTGCAAGGGCTTCCATTCATTTCATTTATAGGCAAGTTCTCTTAAAAGACTGAAAGTCAGTTGCGGGAAATAGGAAAAATGACATTCTTCAAGGACAGCAAATTACCACCCACCCTTTGGATTGAAAGCAGATTCGTGAGTAGAGTTCTGTGATAACAATCTGTTAGGAGTTTGCCACTTAGCCGCTGTATAGAGGCACTTGTTCCCATGTATGTGTAAATGTTACAAGAAAGCCATTCATACAACAGCATCTTGTATTTGTAGCCTCCTAACTCCTTCCACTAATGCCAAACATCTTGCAGATTCTTTTCTCCTGCCAGCGAACAAAATCATAATATGTGATTGTGTAGCGAGGTTAAATGATTTACTCCCTACTTATGCTTTATCTCAAGGATTGCCACCCTTCGGCTTTCCAGCTGTTAAAGGACAACTCCCGAAATTCCTGGCAACTGAGAGAGGAAAGTTTGCAGAAGAATGTTTCTATAACTTAATGGCCAAAACTTCTGTCCATGGTATGAGCCAGTTAAGAGGTAGACCATGTTTTACTTTTACCCTATGTAACCAACAGGCAGATCCTTCTGCATCACTTCTGGCACATAACAGTCAACTTGATTGGAGGTGTGTAATGCTACTAGTATGCAAGCTACTGAACACAAGCAGCAACTTGTATGTAATATTTAAGGTCTGACACAATCATTCAGTATAGATATGGACTGTGCTGGAATTATCATGGTGCATTTCAAAGTATAGCAAGTGACTGACAGATACTGACGTCAACAGCATTTATAATTAGGGATGCACCGAATCCAGGATTCGGTTCGGGATTCAGCCTTTTTCAGCAGGAGTCAGCCGAAACCATCTGCACGGCCAAACCGAATCCGAATCCTAATTTGCGTAAATTGTTCTGTGTATTCGCCATTATATCGTCCACGTTGGCAGAATTTATATCTTTCAGCAACCACATTTACTCTTGGCAGAAAAAAGTTCTTTATAGCAGTAAGAGCAGTTTCATAAATATCATCAGGTAATGGTAATGTATAGAATATACTCTGTCCCTCTGCTCCCAGGCAGTGAATAAGTAAAGCAAGCTTTCTAGCAGCAGAAATCTCCCCTTGGTCAGCAGCAATAATGTAATTTTCAAACATACAGATCCAAGTAGTAAAAGGTATGGTAGGCTCACCAGGATTTGAGAGAAAATGTGCAGGCTGCTGCAGAGGTAGAAGATCCATCTCGTCGTCAATCTGTTATGTTTTGGGTAGCCGAGGATAATTAGAGTATAACAGTGCTTTATTAGCAGGCTCTCAAGCAGCCATTACACAACAGTAACTTTCACTTTTAAGCTACCAGGAAGTATGCACAGCATAAGTCTGGGCACAGTGACATCTACAAGCCATTTGTATAAACACCACAGTGACATTTCACATGCTCTAGAAATCTTGTATGGACTTATTCCACAGGAAATCCCTTGCACTGTCAGCTTTCTCCTCCAGAGTATCCCCCTAGAATTAGCTGGATATGACTCACATGGCCATATGTTTCCAGCATTAACCAAAACAAGAAACAGTAATTAATTATAATCAGTTCAACAGTTAGATTTACTGATAAACTGTGCTCAACACAAGAGTTTTAGTGTAGAAGGAAGGTGGCTTCTTAAGCTGGCCATAGACACAATGATTTAATCGTACGAATCTCCGTTTCGTACCATTTTCAGGCTGTGTGTGGAGTGCCCACACATTTTTCGCGAGCTGGCGATCAGTTCAGTTGATTGGACAGGTTAGAAAATTTCTGTTGGCTACCGATAATGTTTGTCCAATATGAAGTTAAATTTGCACGTCTATGGCCACCTTTACACTCAACACAATGACAACTATAGTATAGGCTGAAGGCAGATCATACAACTTTACAAGGCAACACATGGGCAAATATAAGAGACAAAACACACTGGGGGATCAAACGGGTTGTTGTACAAAGTAGATCTTTACATTAATACAATCTAATTGCCCATTTCTTTTGGAAGATGCAATTCCATGACTGCTGCATGGTGCTGGTATTTACAAATGTATTTTAGTGGTCCCAATACACATGCACAACTGGAATTTAATTAAAAACACATCCTGGCCAGATGTACCAGCACAAAATATTTTTCCTGTAATTTCAATTTAGAAATTTAGAAAATGAGAAATATATCAATTGATACAAATATCATATCAGAAGCATATAATTAGATACTTGATGGTATCATGTGGGTACAGTATGTGCTCCTGAATTAAAAAAAAAGCATTTTTGCAATAGGAGCAGCATAGAATGCGGATATGATTAAATTAATTTATCTGCCCCTCCTGTGAAAAAGTCAAACTCCCTATGAGACTGATCATTTCTTTCTCTGCCATGCAGAGAGCTGTCTTTAGCAATGTCCAAGCAGGCGCAACCAGGCCCGACTAGCAATCTGTGGGTTCTGGCAAATGCCATAGGGGCTGCTGTAAGGTGCCATAGACAGTCACTCTTTATTGGGCTGGTGGGGAGGCTATTTTATTTTGGCGCAACTGACCTGGGTTTTCTCCAAAAATGAGCACTGGCCTAGAGGAAAAAAAAACTTGGAAACATTTGGCCACATGAGGGCACTGTCCATTAAGAGTTTCTATATATTACCCTGTTCCATGTCTGACCAAGAACAACAGGCCCCAGTCAAATGGAATATGTCTAGTCACCAGAACGCTCCAAAGAAAAATTAAAACTCCAGGAGAGAAAATAGAAAAAAAAAAGAATGTTCTAAGTGCAGCATTATTATTCACAGTTTCCCACACCACATAAATTATGCACTAAAAAAAGGGTTTCCCAGGGTCAGACTGGAGCATTGGGGTCCCCCGGGACTGCAAAACAAAAAGCCCTCCTGGCAGTCTCCAGGGGGGGCCCTCCTGACATCCAAACACCTACCGCGTAAGATGCAGCGGCAAGTGCATGCATGAAAGAAACAAGGCGAATGCACACGAACTGCCACAGCGTTGCGCACCAGCTGATTGCCCAATCAGGAGATTAGGTATTTTCCCAGTGTCCTGCAAGTCCGACCCTGGGGTGCCCCCAGAAGTAAATCACAACACTCCATAGTGCAACTATATCTCTTTTCACTTTGCTACATTGTATATAATTACATAAAGATGAAACAAAGCAGTTGTGATTTTTATGTTCTCATTGCCATCTTGTGGCCAAAACAGAGGAAAGATAAGTTCATGTGATTCCGCATCCGAGGATGTGTATTTACTGTTGGAAACCTGATGATCAAAAAACACCAACCCACAATTTTCATTATTCAAAGGGATTTTAAACAATAATTTCTGCTGAAAGCAGGGTCTACCCGTCTGTTTACGTTCTCTGCACTCCTGGGGGTATATTTATCAAAGAGTGACGTTAGAGATCGCCACAGCCCTCTTTCATTTCTGGGGGATTTTAAAAGAGTATTTATCAATAGGTAAAAGTGAAAGTTCATTCTCTGATAAATACGCATTTCAAAATCCCATAGAAATGAATGGAGAGTGGCAGAATTTAACTATAGTGGACTTTGGACATCTTTAACTTCATACTTTGAAAAATATACCCCCTGGTTCTGACTCCTGAAACCTTGAAGCAGAACCCAGCTAGAAGACCTGGAAGAACACAGACTTCCTGCTACATTATTTTAAGAAGTTCAAATAAACACAAACGCCGCTTAATGTTGCAAATACAAAAGTCTTCAAAACGAATAATAATTATGAATTAATTTCTACTGGACAGTTTGTTAGAATTACATTTTCTTTAATCATGCAAAATTTTTGGGTGGGTGGCAAGGAGTTTGTATGATCCCATGTTTGCATGGGGTTTCCTCCCACACTCCAAAACCATACAGGTAGTTTAACTGATTCCTAATAAAACAGACCCTAATTGTGTGTGAATATGCCAATGGCTTAAACTCCACTAGAGCAGAGACTGATATGAATGATGTATAATATCTGTCAAGTGCTGCACAATCTGTTAGTGATTTGTAAAGAGAACATAATACATATATATAACATTTACTGACTGTACACTAAGTTTTAATGAAAACCATGCATCTACATGTGCCTTCTCTTGCCACCATTACAAAACACATAATAATAAGCAGTGATGTCAACCAGCTGGGCATATTTTTTAAGTGTGTTCATTATGTGTCTGGCCATGCCCCAATCACACACTAGTTCAGGATTTGTAGGCATTTTCAATAGCGAGGTTGAAATGAATTTGAGTGCAAACTATAGGAAGCAGGATACCGGGATATTATCGAGAGAGGCCAAACACGTGTGACTCAGTCAGGCCCAGACTGGCAATATGTGGGTTCTGGCAAATGCCAGAAGGGCTGCTGTAAGATGCCACATAGACAATTACTATTTAGTGGGCTGGTGGGGGCTATTTGGGCCTCTCCGTACTTGGAATGCCAGGGCCTATTTTGACTCCCAGTCCCAGTCCAGTGAAATGACTGAGAAAGATTTTGCTGATCTGAAATAGAAAAAGCCGCCTTCTCCAATTCCCCATACAGATGTAAGAACCTTCAGTTGTAAGTCTGTAGTCATTCAGCAAGGGAATCTGTCACCCATCCAGCTGTTTAAATGTTGAGATTTAAAGTTTATGAGATCATTGCATGCCTGTTGATATTTGGAAGGAGTGCTACATGCCTTCTTTACAAGGCACCAACCACATACAGATGACTTGGGGCTGCATAGGTGGCCCTGGGTTTTGTCAACAAGTGGCTGATACAAATGACAGACGCAAAGAGGCAAAACAGTGACACGGTGGCTATTGAAAATGCACAAAAGAGTGAATGCCCTCAGCTGGATCTTCTCAACAATACAGTACATGTTGGCCTGTAAGGACTGTATAACATATAATTGCATGGAACAACTTGCTGCTCTACCAAAAAAAAAGTTTGCAGCTCCATACATTCATAATAAGTGAATCTCTTTGGCTATTCATATGATTACGTCTACAGGTGTATGGCTAACATGCAGGGTAGAAATGCTAAATTGATTAGAATTTGATTATAAAGAATAGTAGCACTATTAGTGAGTATTACAGAAGTTCTCATAGCAGTTTCATCTGGGTTTAGCAATTCCATCAAGAACTGTGAAGACCCAATATCAGGAAAGGACTGACTGTGACCTATTCAGACTTGAAGGAAGGAAGGTGTGCATTAAGTATAAGGGGTCTTTGGATGGAAGCCAAGCTTTACAGGACAGGGGGCAAGTTGTAGAAGAGTTAGCACCAGCTGCTTACATATCCAGCTTTGGTGCAATGACATGATGAAAACCTGACATAACCTTAAGGTATGTAAGTAAACATCTGAACATTTGCTTTTCATTAGCCAAGACTTGAATAGATTTTATCTATCTTCATATTAATAATGATAAATGGTCTTCACTTGTGTCCTCTGTAATAGAAAAACCTATACAAATTCTACAGGTTGGGGGGGGGGTTAGCTATTCAATCCCAGATGCATCAGTCATCACAGAAGGGCCTGAATAGCGAGAATAAGAAAGTTATTCTGGTGTCCTTGACCATAGCCTGCCAGCTGCACAAGTTATAAAATGAAACCCCCCAGAATTCCCTTCTTTCAGTGTGGTAGGTTCTAACACTGGAGTAGCTTTTGTTGAACTACAAATTCCAGTATCTGGCGACATTCGAAAGCAAACAGCAAAAAAAAAAAGATTGCATTACAAATATGGTACATTGTAGAGATAGACACAAATTTGTTTCCTACTTGCTTCAGATGTATTCTTTTTTAATCTCTTCCTCCTTTCACTCATTTTCCTTTGTTTATTCTGATAATGCCTTCCACTTAGCTCAATTGACCAACTAAATCACTTATCACCCTGAGCTAATGTAAACACAAACATGTCTCCTAAATTGCCTAAGGGTAAGGCCACACTGGGCGTTTTGGGGAGATTTGGTCGCCTGGCGACTAATCGCCTCTTCTTTGCGGCGACCAATCTCCCCAAACGCTTTCCCTCACTCTGCGTCAGCTAAAATGAAAAAACACCGGCGCTAATCACACGCGCCGATTCGTTTTCCGAAGTCGCCCAAAGTTTTCTCGTGAGGCTTCGGAAAACGAACCACCGTGTGTAATTAGCGCTGGCATTTTTTCATTTTAGCCAGCGCAGAGTGAGGGAAGGCGTTTGGGTAGTTGCACAGATGAGGCAATTAGTCGCCAGACGACCAAATCTCCCCAAAACGCCCAGTGTGGCCTTACTTATAACACATCAGATGATGTTCTACCCCTGACAGCAATGGTATGAAAGCTATGTCCGACAAATAGTAGTAACATTCACCCATTTATATAATAAGATAGGCAATACATGCAGAGAAATTATCGTTAGCCAACAGAAATCTTTTAACCTGTTCGATCGACTAAACAACCGATTGCCATGGTAAAAAAATGTCGGGACGACCCCCACACAGTCTGAAAATCTTACGAAACTTTGATTCGTACAACTTTATCTTTGAGTCTATGGCCAGCTAAAGGCATAACTACTACGCCTTAAGAAAAATAAACTGGTCTGAATGGATACGTCTCAAAGCAGGTTGGTTGAACAAATATTGGACCAGCACAAGTCCAATTCCCGCATTCCGACAGTCTCCATGAACAGAGTTACTTTTATGACTATTTGATATCAAATAATATTTGATTCAGACCAGATTCCTGTGAGTTGTCTTGCTCATGGTTTGTGCCAAACACAACAAGTCCATGTTGCATATTAGTCCAAATGTTGGTTCTAAACAGTCAACTTCTCAGACATAAGCTGCATGCATGCCATGATTACCCCCTAAAAACTGAAACACATTAGTTGGAGAAGTTATATGTCATAGGTCTTATTTATAATCATTTAAAGTGGACATTGGCCTACAATGGATATGTAGGACCATACATGGTACAGCCATTTATCTATTGCCCTGATTGATTGGACTGACTAACCAAAGCATTGGGACAGAAGAGGACCTTTGAAATTAAAATGTGTGGTACAAAAGGGGGACACTTCAGATTTACAGAAAGCCAGCCCACCCGCCAAGTAACTTGTTAACTGTATGTTACTCTCCTGGCTTTGCATGTCTTAGCAGGCTCCTCCATAAAAGCTCTCTTGTGCAGGCACTTGCATAGATTTCAGATGCAAAAAGGGGCCATGTACAAAGCAGAAAAATGAAAACAAAGCGATGCATTCAGGGTTCTTCATTTGCACGTCACTACTTTAAAGTTAGAGCATTTGGAAACAAATGGGATCACTGGATGCGCTGCCATTAAGAGGGAAATAGGTTATTTCTTGTTGCTACCTCTTCTTAATTATAATTCTATGATCTGGTACATTCTGGGATCAATATCAGCTTGCACAGGGTACCTTATAAATATATATTTCAAGAGCTTGCCATTGCATGCAGTTCTACAATTTGGCACTACTGAGTAGAGAGGAAAGTACACCTAAAGGACATGGAAAAATAAAGAGGTAAAGAACAAAGTCTAAATAGAGACATCAGAAACTAGAAACCACTGCTCAATGTGACATGGATATGCTAACAACTCTAAATCCAATGTGCCCCATCAGAGCACTAGGGGGACCACTGACCTATCAGAAACAAGTAGGAAATTCACTTTTTATCCAACCTAACTGAATCTGTGCAAAATGTCATTCTCGACCACTCCTTGCAATCTGCCCTTTTTTTTACTAAAGAGCGCCCACACTGTGAAAATAGTCCCTGCAGGCAAACTTCTCGGTTGCCCATGTGGTTAGATCACCAGTGTAATATAAGCCTGACACAAATATCCACACATGGTACTTATGTTTTAGACTTCTTATGAAATGTGATGAAAACATAAAGCAGTCACAGAATGATTCAAATCCTACAAAATTATGGTGAAAGGTTATAAAGCAGAAGCTTTACATCTAGAAGCTCAAAACAAAAACGGTGGTACTGTTAGTAAGTAGCAAAAATACAATATAAAAAAATATATACAAAAGTATTGTAGAAGTGATCCCTATATTGCCTAAAAATAAAATACATTGCAAGCTTTCAGAGCACCAAGGCCCCTAGTCAAGTATAATACAAATGAGAACTGGAAAAGTACAGCTTTTTATATAACTGATTGATAATGATTTACAATATATACATCTGCTTTGATATATGAATCAAATCCTTGGTTTAGGTAAAAGCAGCAGATTTTTGGATGGCTATTGTCCAATGGTCAATGCAATATGTCTTTGTTACAGCAGATAGACATTAATCTATCCAGACAACTTATTTGATTAACAAATAAGGCCTTGTACAAAGTTAATACTTTGACTAGTTAGAAATTTATGACAACAGTTTGTACAACACATTAGAGAAACCTACTGAGAATAAGGGGAGTCCAGTGTCCTTGTATGTGCCTTGCTGGGTAAACAGTCATAGCCATTGTTTATTATTATATAGTAAACATAGGTATTGTTACCCATCAAATAGCCAAAAATAATACCAGGCAGACAACAGCCTCACAAGCCCAATTTATTATTGGCTGAAGAAGCATAAAGTTCCTAAAATAATGGTATTTGCTGTTTTTTAGAAACAAATTTGCCTAAGTCAGCAGTTGGGGTTGGGGGTTTAACAAGACATTTGGGCATAAATATTCTTGTAATTACCATCATACAAAGCTAAGTAAATGTTTTTAAATTCTACCTTCACTTAATAATAATACAATTATTATTATTATTCATAAAGGTTCACCCCTTTATTACAATACTGTTAGATCATTGAAAGGTATTTATGGGCAATCAATTAGGAAGTTACAGATAGATAAAAATAACTTTTAGAGATAATAAAAGTAATTAGGGTGGATTGTAAATAGTCCAGGGGTCTGGATTTAGTCAGGTCACATAGTGTGACATGAAACCTGACCCTAAATTAAGGCCCTGGCTTATTGTGTTAAATACCTCCATTAATTTGAATTCATAGATCTTCCTTTCAGTTTTAAAGTTCCTTTTTAGAATTAAGATCTTCATGTCCTGTGATTTAGATTGCAGAAGTGTAGCCCCACTGGGCCTACTATTCCTGTGCTTCGTCCAGTGTGGTGTACATGATTACATGTACTTGGTTCTCTACAGGAGGCATATAAAAAAACTACGCACAAGGATGAACCATCACCAACATAAGATTAAGACCAAATCATTTGATACATCAGTGATGCAACACTTCTGCAATCAAAATCCCAGTCCTCAGGTCATGAAGGTCTTAATTCTAAAAGGGAACCCTAATTACATTTATTACAGTATCTCTACAATTTACCTCTATTTATCTGTAATTTCCTAATGTATTGCCCATGAATACTTTTCAATGACCTAACAAAAAGGGACCTTGGTGCCTAACAAAAGGGGCCTTGGTGCTCTGAAATCAGGGCCTAAAAACCTAAACATTTTTTTGGTGGTTATGGGGGGGGGTATAGGGGAACTTTGGCTGTGGGAAAGTATAAGTGTGTGGGATTATGGGAAGCCGATTAGCCTCATTAAGCTCCAGGTCATCTCAAACACCAAGCAAATGTCAAGCAGTAAGATAAGAGACAGGAGATACTCTTGGAATGTAACCTTTCAGTCCTCAGCCATAAATACCATTGGAATTCATTCCTCAACACCTTTTTAACATGGGAAGTCCCCGCACAGAATGGCACTTGCTTTAGTACCTAAGCTGCACATCTGGACTCTGTCTACAATGTCGGATCAGAAGGTCGGAACAGACAGGTTTTGCTGTTTTCATTTAGCACCACAGAAAATTTTGTATGTTTGTATATTAGAATTAGTGTATTACTAACATTGCTATTACTTACATTGCTTAGAATTACGGAAAAAAAAAAGTTACACATTTCCATTTAATGTAGGGCATAACCAGTTCAATGTAGGAAGTTAGTTTCATGAAGGGGCAAGCTTTACACATTTGTTGTGGAGTTGGTTAACAGATAACCTAAACATTCATTAAAGTTAAATGCAAAATACTCCACAGTCACAATTTGTTGCTGTTCTGACTCCAGACTGCACATCTCTACAGGACTTGCTTGTTGTATTATATACAATGATGTTACTCTACAAGACTTCCTTTACATAGGAATACAATATATGAAGACTTGAAATGTACCCACAAATACAAAAATGATTCCATGTAGAGCTTAACCAAGGAATCAAGGATTTTTTTCTTTTCCTAATTCTTATAATATGGAAAACATGGAAAATCATTCCTCCTACCTCTTTCTATTGCAATTATTTTAGATTACTGTAGCAGACTCAAACAGACCAAACTGAACAATGAGACTATTACACGCAATATCCCTGATTTCTTTGTCAGATGATGACTATTATCATTATTGGCCGTCCAGAGAAGCAAGTGAAGGCTCGTGTAGGCAGCAGACGCATCCGCACGGTAATTTAACACTAAACCACAGAAACTATCATATGGGTCAATAGGGAAACTGATCACAGATCGTTATGTCGTTCATTTCTGCTAGTCAGCTATGTGGGGTATCCTATGTGTATGTGCTAACATGCATTGTGTAACAACAGATGATGCAGGCAGACAGATTCTGCAACCTGGCCCTGAGACTTTGGAAGTCCTTGTTGACACAATTAGACCTGCAAAGAACCACTGAATAAACAATTGGTAAAAAATGGGATCAGTTATCTGGAAACCCATTATCCAGAAACCTCCAGATTACGGAAAGGCCGTCTCCCACAGACTCCAATATTTTAAAACTATTTAGTTTTTCTCTGTAATAATAAAACAATGCTTTGTATTTGATCCCAGCTAAGATATAATGAATCCTTATTGGAGGCAAAACCAGCCTATTGGGTTTATGTAATGTTTACATTATTTTTTGAGACTTGAGGGACCAGTGAAATAAAAAATAATTTGTGTGGTGCTCGATTTCTCCTCCCTGGTTATCTCCTATAGAAGGCAGGGAGAAGAAATTGAGCGCCGCACGATGGTCGCAGTTTCTGAAGAGGAGCGCAAGCAGAGAATCGGTAATTAAGTAATTTTTTAATAAACACTTTGCGAATTTTAAGTTAAAACTGTATTGGTGGGTTTTTTTTGTTAAGTAGAAACAATTTTTTTTTTTTAAAAAAAAAAAAATGCTAATGGTTTTTAAGGTATGAAGATCCAAATTACAGAAAAATCAGTTATCCGGTTGGGTATCAGATGGATATCCCTGTACTGACATGGTATTCCCATTGATATTGTGCTAAATATTAATCTTTCCTAAGAACAATGGGAGTTGCGGATCAGAAACAGCAGCAAAGGATAAACATAAGCGTACAGAGGACTGGGAGTATTAACCATTGAACCGAAAAAACAAACAAAATGCATGACAAAAGGGTCAGAAACAAATCAGAAACAAAAACCTGATCAATTTGAAATGGAAATGCCCCCATGCTCTGATCTCCAGCAGCCATTCACAGAGCTAATTATAGCAGGTCATCGCTCAGCAAATAGATCGCAAGTCAAATATATTTCTGAGTTAAATAAATGTTGCTACAAAAAGCCATTTTAAATCGAAACACAGAAGAATAGGGACTGTGTCTTTTCCAGTCGTTAAGAATTAATAACACTATAATTAAAATTCATTCATTATTATTCATAATGAGAAGCGACTTTGTTCCCCGTTCTGTGCGTTGACTCAAAGTATCTAATGACAAACACAGATGCTGTGGTTCATGTGGATTTCAGGCTGACGCCCCCGCACAGCACTTAACATTATTTGGTTTTTGATGGTTCTTTTTCATTTCTGTCCTCACCTGCCAACAATGACTCTGTGTATATTACAGCAGGAAGCATCTGGCACAGGGCAACGGCACATATAGGAAGGAGCCTTTTTTTTCTTAATTTTTGAATCGCACAAAACAGATTTGTACAGACAAGGATGAACAGTAGCACCAACTCAGAGCCAAGTGTCAAACCAGTACTATGTGCAAACACGATATTATCATATAAAGTGTCAACATATTCCACAGCGCTGTATAATAAAAGGGTGTGTTCACTAAACAATCAGAATTCATAATAGAATTATATTTTTGCCCTGGCCATTGGAAGGATATTTTTGCTATTTTTACCCAGAAAATAATGTACAGATATGGGATCCGTTATCCGGAAACTCGTTATCCAGAAAGCTCCAAATTACGGAAAGGTTGTCTCCCACAGACACCAGTTCTTTTTCTCTGTTATAATAAAACAGTGCCTTGTACTTGATCCAAACTAAGATATGATTAATCCTTATTGGAAGCAAAACCAGCCTATTTATGTTTAATGTTTACATGATTTTCTAGGAGACTTATGGTATGAAGATCCAAATTACAGAAAGATCTGTTATCCAGAAAGCTTTAGGTCCCAAGCATTCTGGATAATAGGTTCCATACCTGTACCTATAATACAGGTTTTGCTGACTAAAAAGCAAAAATAGAAAATATCTATATGTGAAAGCTGATTTCCTGGATGCATTTAAAGTCCTACCACACTACTATAGCCAAGAGCTAGCACTGTTAACTAACAAACTGTAGAAAAAAAGACTGGAAAAAATGTGGGCAATATGGGGAGAGATCCGCTTGTTTGGCGAAATTGCCAAACAAGCGGATCTCTACTTGTATGGCCACCTTAAGAGTTCACTTCAGTTATTGGGGCACACTCCTTAAGGGTAAGGGCACACTCTGCTATTTCGGGAGATAAGTTCTTCTACGGGCGAATAATCTCCCCACACTGCCTTCCCGCCAGATAGAATGTAAATCGCCGGCAGGATGGCACTTGGAGTGCTTTGTTTTCCGAAGCTTTGCAGGTTTCTGCAATTCAGCTGATTTCGACACAGCAATTTCTGACAGCTCAAAGGCAAAGGGATTTTTAGGCAGTTTGTCGCCTGTGCAAGAGGGGACTTCAATATAACACCCAGTGTGTACAACTAGCTGCTGCGGTTAGAGCATTCCACACTTGAATGGAATGGAATTGACTTGGATCAAACTTTTGTCCTTCCAAAAACTGGGTTTTTTTTTATACATTCATTAAAAAATGTAAATGTATTTAAAATGTGTAAATATGTCACACACAGTTGTTAAATCGAGCTTCCCATTGTGTCCTTTGCACAGGCTAGTTTTCAGGTTAAACATAAAGCAAAAGAAATTCTCTATTTCTTTAGGAACCTGAAGCACGTTTTTTTTAGATAAACAATGACTCTGACATTTCAATATTGTCCTGTTCTTTAATATGGTTTACAGCAGAGCTGGCAATTTTAACAGCAACAAAAGAAAAATAAATCTAGTTGAAAAAGTGGTGACTTATTAACCAGAGAGGAAAAATAGCTCTGACATGCAATGCTTCTGTTTACTGGGTGTGGCAGCAAAGAATATACCTCCAGGCAAAGCTTTTCTATCTGGAATGCTAGCTGGTTAGAAAGGCTGAAAGATGAAGCCCAGGTCTGTCCTATTATTAGATACATCTCTATCAGTTACCTATTTCCTATCTATCACCTCTGTGACACTGCCAGCAAAAGGGACGTCTACATATTGTACAATTCTGTGTGATTCATCTTTCATGGCAATAAAGTTTATGAAATGGGAGAATGAAGTTTGCTAGCATTTCAGCAGCATGCAAGGCAGGCAGATATGCCATGTGTTTTAATAAGATGGCACTGGGAAATTGTTCAGATAATTAGAATCAGAACAACATGGATAGACCCGTGTGATAGGCTCCGCAAAATAAAAAATATTTTTTGGGGCTCATGCATGCTATCCAACTTACTAATTAAGATTAACACACCAGCCAAACCATGTATCAATGCAGTTTGTTTATCAGCAAAGTCAAAATTGAATACAATTCTCTTCAATGATTCTACACACTCATCATATGATAGAAATATGTACACAAAACGACTTCTTTAGACAGTGTTTAAGAAACAATGACAGTGATTCCTTTAGGGTGAGTGCTTGCTCATGTTATCACTGGCACGCGGCTCTGGCACTGTGTCCTACTGGCTTAGTGCATCTAGCAAAATTTACTTTCGTTCCAGGGAGGTCCAGGGGTTAAAAATAAGAAGTGTTACCCAGTTTCGAATTTAACTTCTTAAGGTGGCCATATCGGGCTGATACGATTGAGGTCCCCACATACAAGCCAATAATAATAGTCCACCAGTGAATCTGATATTAAAGGGATACTGTCATGGGAAAAAACATTTTTTTTTTTAAAATGAATCAGTTAATAGTGCTACACCAGCTGAATTCTGCACTGAAATCCATTTCTCAAAAGAGCAAACAGATTTTTTTTATATTCAATTTTGAAATCTGACATGGGGCTAGACAAATTATCAATTTCCCAGCTGCCCCAAGTCATGTGACTTGTGCTCTGATAAACTTCAATCACTCTTTACTGCTGTACTGCAAGTTGCAGTGATATCAGCCCCTCCCTTTTTCCCCCCAGCAGCCAAACAAAAGAACAATGGGAAGGTAACCAGATAACAGCTCCCTAACACAAGATAACAGCTGCCTGGTAGATCTAAGAACAACACTCAATAGTAAAAACCCATGTCCCAGTGAGACACATTCAGTTACATTGAGAAGGAAAAACAGCAGCCTGCCACAAAGCATTTCTCTCCTAAAGTGCAGGCACAAGTCACATGACTGGGGACAGCTGGGAAATTGACAAAATGTCTAGCCCCATGTCAGATTTCAAAATTAAATATATAAAAAAATCTGTTTGCTCGTTTGAGAAATGGATTTCATTGCAGACTTCTGCTGGAGTAGCACTATTAACTGATGCGTTTTAAAAAAAACATGTTTTCCGATGACCAGATCCCTTTAAGGGCCCTTTGTAAGTAACATTCAATATAAATGTTATATATAGTATTAGTATGGCTATATGCTGAATGAGTTGATGGGAATAATGCTACAACAGAACACTACCAGGCTGACCCTAAAAACTGTATTAAAAAGCTGAAATATTGCTAGAAAAAGTTGCACAGTTAAGTTATTTTTTTACCTTTGGCACCTATCTCATTACATGAAAATGGGTTCAAGACTTAAATGCATTACACTATTTTGGGCACCAGTAGACAAGGAAATCTTACTATGATAAAGAGATGTTTGCCTTTGAGAACATAAGTAGAAAACCTACTTGCCTCAACTGTGCCAGGCTGGTTTCTTTGACCTCATTTCACAAACACAGAAACACAGTGGCAGATAACTCTAGGGATAACAACAGGTTGTAGAAAAAATACACAAAGGTATATAGATGATAGATAGGGTTGAATTAGCTTGCAATGTGTCCCTCCCCAATTAGAGTGATTTGCCAGCTTATACAAGAATACAAATCTTAACACAACAGGCAGGCAATTCTTGTCAGGTTTGGCAACAACCTACAATATCTTCAATGTTCTATACTCAGAGAGTATAAAATGCTAAAAACTATCTTTTTTCATAATTCCCTGCTCCTCATACAGCTTCATTTATTTCGCAATACTCATGAGAGCCACTATTTGTTTATAATTTGGAGGAGCTACAAAGTTCAACTTTGTTGTTTCTGAATGCAAATTGTTAAGGAGTAAAACCAGGTAATGATTATGATTTTACACTTTGTTCAAATAACATAATTGGCCCTGTAACCATTACTATCCATTTAGCTATAAGCGATAAAGGGATACCTGCATACTGGCCAATCACATTATCCTGTCAGTCTTTCTCTGGTTTGCCTTGCCCTTAGGGTTTGACTAAACGAAATATGAAGGGACCCAATTGACAAGCCTAATGGACACATAAAAGAAACATGTGCTATACTAATTCTTTTTTATAGAATATTTAATTTAAGCAACTTTCAAGCAGCTAGGTTATGTATTTCTTGAAATTGAAAAAAATACCAGCAGCACACTGTACGAGTTGTAATTGTGCTCAATGAAGAATTTATTCAACCCACATCATACAAAAAAGCAACGTTTCGGGCTTGCAAATTGCATTACGTCTTGCCTGTATTGCCCTAGGTATTTGAGCAATGTTTTAGAGTGCAAATACTCACAGCTTGGTCCTAGAATACAGAGCTGACTGTGAAGTCAGCATTTTATTGGTGATTGTGGGAGGCACTTTGGGTCTCCCCACTAACTTTCATGTCACTCACTGATAATTCAGCAAAGCATCAGGAGCTGCATCAGAGCCCTGTCCTCCTGGGATACAAGTTCTTGTCATGTCAAGTGAACACTGAAGGGCATGCTCTTGCACCCCGTGCACTAGCACCCTGGGGTAAAGTAAATGCCCTAGTATATTGTCAAAACACACAGGAACGTTTACTGGCCTCTGTGCCAATCACGCACATCTTGTTCTTAATAGGGTGCAATGTTCCAAGCCTGGAATGCTTCAAAGATAAGGGGCTTTAGTAACCTGCAAAACTTTCAAGGGGTACATATTGGCAACTTTCAGATTCCTTAGTATTATTAAAATGTAATTCAACATTGGCTTATCATATATACAGTATATATATATATATATATATATATATATATATATATATATATATATTAAGCCTTGTGACACTTTGAATGTTGCCAGCTCTGGTGTGGAGAGAGCCTCGGCTATATTATAGAGCTCTACAGACAGGCTGTTGACAAGCTGGCAAGACTTCCATGCTAATGTCCTGGGAATCCTTATTGTCTGACCTTGGCTAGCATGTCTGACCTTGGCCCACACTGGCTGCAGCTTTCTAGCCAAAAACAGGTGAGTCTGTCTCCAAAGAGGATCCAGGCGTATTTACATGCAAATGACACACGCTCATTAGTCGGGTGTATGGCAATCTCATATGTTCACAATTTGAATAATGAACCTTGACAATTTAACCTAGAGAAGGAAAGGTGCCTGTCTACCTTTGTCCTATATCAGATCTTGAGCTGCAGACAAAGAAATACCAGAATATAAGGCACAGGTTGTGTAGTTGAACTTTAATCTGCATAAAGTATTTTCGAAAAGCCAATAGTTTCATTTTAGAAGCGTGTATCACAGAACCTAAGATCTGGCTAGTTGTTTAAAGCACATGCCTTCCAAAGCATTTTGTCAAGGACACTGGGGTAAACAAAGCAGCTTTTACCCTGAATAAACTGGTCCAGTCACATCATCACCACAATGTATGGCAGCTAATGTCCATTTATTTCTACATTATGTGAATTTTGCCATCACTAACCCACTGTTGAAATGTGCCAACTTGTTTTTTTTCGGGCAAAAAGGATAATTGTCAGCAATCATAACCTGGATCCATTACACAAGCCTGGCAATTATATATGAAAGCATTTTGTTCACTTGGATTGCTGTTTTATAGTTCAATGCATATGGCAATAAAATCTGTTGTGACTGCAGCATACGCAATACAGCCTTTCTCTACAGCCTTTTATTAAAAGGATTATGATAATGGCATATGTTTTTTGTCTTGGAAAGATCCTTGCATGCACGGTTTGCCTAATATGTAATACAGGCAATTATACTTTTGCAGAAAAAGAGAACTGTCAGGCTTCCCCCGACTAGAACCAAGATGTGAGGAGACGTGGCCAAACTGGAGAGTCATAAACTGTTCACGTGGAGTAGTTGTAGTAGCGGTTAAGCAGAAGAGAAGTCGAATGGGCAGGCCGAGATCAGTGCAGGCGGAGTTCAGTCATAGTCGTTTAAACAGGCCGAGGTCGATGCAGGCGGAGATCAATCGTAATCGGGTAAACAGGCTGGGGTCAGATGCAGGCAGAGATCAAGCGTAGTCAGAGATTCAAAGCAGAAGTCAAACCAGAATCAAATAATCAGGATAAAAGTATACAGGAGCAAAGTTTATCACCAAGCACAGGACATTTCCCTGAGGGTTCTTTTAAGGAGGGTGTTTTGGCGCTAAACGTAGTGATGCCTGCATTCATGTTAGCGGACATTTAGATGACCGCGTCCGTTTCGGCACATGGTGCGTGATGATGCACATGCGTCCACATTGGCGTCCATCTTGACGCACGCGTTCATGCGCGCTGAATCCTTAGAAGGACTAAGTGCCGCTCAGCACTTTTTACCATATTAATGTGTGGATGGTGAACACAGGTGACATACATCCAACCAGGTTATTTGGTCCTCCATGTAGGTGGCCAAAAATGAAAAAAAAGCATTGTTTGGTGAGCTGGAACAGTACTCCCTGCATAATGAAGCAAATATGGAGTAGCTTAAATTTCCCTGTTTCCCCTGTCATGGAATAAAATATGCTCAGCACAAGCCCTATTCACTGAACTCATGTTGAACAAAAGGGTGTACTTTCCCTTTAAATGTCCTTTTGACCAATTATGCATCTCGAGTCACAGAGATCCATAAATCCAGAGCCATATAGCCCAACATTTTCTAAATGGCAACAATGCCCATACTGACGAACCCTACGAGTTCTCTGAATTCAGGCCAAATAATGCTGTCCCACACAGATGATATTTTCCATACTGAATGTGCTGCTTATGCAGTATTTTTAGGACACTGCATTAAGTCTGGTATGCAAGAAACATTTTAACAACATCATTTATGTGGGAAAGTAAGTGTCTTGTGAACCCGAGGAGGTCAGATTGTTGCTCTCAAAGACAGAGTCCCCATCATTTGTTGAAGATTGGAAGCGAAAGCCACAATATTTAAGTGGATATTTAGAAATTGTTTTTGCAAATAAATATTTATGAAGGCAGAAGGAGGGAGAAAGGTGCCATGTTTTGGGCCACAGTGCATTTTGTCCTTCTTTGTAGCACCTGCTGCTAATTTTTTGCCATGGTATAGCATTGCCTAGTGCAGGCCTATGTTAAGGGCTTATTCTGCTCCACTGAGCATTTTACAGAGCACACCTTGCACTGCCTGTAGGTTAGGTGAAAGTGCTTAATAAAAGCACCAGTTTTACAGTCATTAGCACATATTAAATGAGCCCAACATTCTTTATTTTTTGTTCGCACAGTCATAATGAGTCAGTTCCTGCATTCCAAACAATGTCTTAGGCTGTTTATAAGGTTTAGGTGAAGAGGCTGCACCTAACAGGGGGATGCTCATTGCCAACCACCATAAAGAAAATAAAATATATGGCTTTTACTCAAGTGGAATGTAAATTCTCAGACCTGGAAGGGGTAAAAAATTTACGTTTTCTCTTCTTTTTACAAAGTATTTTAAACTTTTATTTTTCTTTAGGTGAATGACAAAAAAAGATTGCTGAATGAGATACAGTACTGGTGTAAGTGAAAGCATAATGCACGTAAGGCACACGTTGAACAACTCTGTTGAAAGTACAATTCTGATCCAAGTAGTAACCAGTTGCTGCAACCAGTCAGATCAAAAGTATCTATCCACTAATGTCAGAATGTGCATCATAAATCTGCCCAATGACCTAAATCTGCACCTTGAATGTGTCAATAGCAAATCAACCAGGAATATGAACACATCTGCACAAAAATTGACCAGTCTATGAGACTGACCATACTCAATCCTCAGAATATAAAACTTATCCAACAGTGGAACAATTGCTCTTATAACAAAAAAAAAAAAAACAACCAGAAAAAAACCCAATGCACGTGGACTACTATAAAGAGCAAGTATTACATAAATGTACCTTGTGTAAAGTTACCGTTAGATAAAACCACGTTTAACGTGTTACTGATGCACTTCCTGCACTACAGAAAATGTCTACTGTGTGTTAGTCCAAAGAGATAATATGCAGGCAGTTATATGATGGTTCTTGAACTTACATCATCTTTACCGTTTTACAATGTATTTGGTAGAAGTATTAACCTTTGGTCATAAACGATATTGTTCCAGGAATGCAATACATGTCTGCAGACACTCATCAGTAGCTGGACTGTAACATTCAGTCATGCAAGGCAGTCACCAGGGGGGCACAGATACTACATCAGAAGAGTTACCCTTAGTTGTATACCCTACAAATCATTATTTTTCATGGCTTCTTGTGTCATGGGGGACAGAAATGTTATGCTTGAGATGGTCCCCAAAGGAACAAATGCATTTCTGTTGGTGGCCCTCCTATCGTGACATGCCTCTCCTGCATTTTAATCATCCAGCATTAAGCAAGTAAGTACTCAAAGTTGTTTTACACACAAGGAGAAGCAAATGATTAGTTCAGCAGTTTACTAAATCACAAACTTAATGAGCATTCCTTACACACTCTCTTGTCAAGCTAATCAAGGAAAACATACCATTTGTTATCTCACAGTGCCCTAGAAACATACCAACTAAGAATGACTCACAGCTTAACGTTCTATACCAGCCACACATTAACTTTTAAGAATGTAATTAACCCAATACTCAAATCCTGTCTGCAATGACATGGAACAGACACTGTAATGCCAGCCTTTTACCTGGCTGCTTTTTAAAGAGAGATGATTTATACAAATATGAAGGTAAACTTTATTGGGGAACTATTATACATTCTGAAGGGTTTTATTTACTGACTAATAATAGGTTTCTCTGAACAAATATTCATTTTGTATGGCTTTTCTTGAAATCTTGTTGAGAGATATTTGGTTTGAAGACATTTATCTTAAAAAACACAATATTTTGAAATTAGAGTTTCCCCAACGCTTTTTAAACACTTTTTGAAGCGTATCAATGGAAGAAACATTTGAACGAAAAATATTTGGCAGCTTAAACATGGTAAGCTTCTATACAGGAGGTGTATTTTCAACAGTTAAGCTTTATAATATTTATTTTTTAATGAATGCAATAATTTGATTTTTGAGGCAATTGGGTGTTTACATTTTGGCAATATGCTGCGTTTGACTTGATTTGTGTTTATTATTTTATGGTTAAGTTTTGTTGTTGTCATTTTTATTTAATGGTCTTGAAAATGAAAAAAAGTGCATTTCCAAAATGCTCCATTAAAATGACCAAATTTCACTTTTGGTGTTACTGGCTTTTTGAAAGGGCTGATATTCCTGTCAAATGGCCTGATCAATGGGTTCTGTATCATTTAGGCACATGTGGTTGGTGAAATTCAATGGATGGTGGAAGCTTTGCTACTGCGAATTAAGGGTGGTGGCAGATGGGGAGATAAGTCACCCAGCGACAATTCTTCTCTACTGCAGGCGACTAATCTCCCCCGATATTACTTCTCGCTAACAAGCATACAAATCGCCAACGGGATGGCATACAAATCGCTTTGCATTTATGAAGTCGCCCGAAGTTTCCTCGTGATGCAACTTCAGGCAGCTTCGGAAATCTGAAGGTATTTGTATGCTATCGAACCGGTGAGTAAGTATTCTTGCTGGCAGGAAGGCATTTGGGGAAATTAGTCATGTGCAGTAGAAAAGATTTGTCGCTGGGTGACTTATCTCCCCATCTGCCACCATCCTAACAAGTCACAAATTGAGTCCCAAGTAGAGCAGACTTAAAATATTGACTCCTGAGTTGAGCAGACCACACATGCCATGATTTGTTCATGTAGTATATTGCCCACCTATCTGGCCATGTATGACAGGTCAAAAGGAAAATTATACCTCCAAAATAAGTAACAGATAGTTTATATCAAAATAAGAATACTGCCAAACTGGTATATATTATTTAAATAAATATTTAAATATTAAATATATTATTTTACATCTATAGCCATGAACCACCATTTAGTGATGGTCTGTGTGCTGCCTCAGAGATCACCTGACCAGAAATACTACAACTCTAAGGCGGAAGCGTGGAAGCAAAAGACAGAACTGTCTGTTAAGTTGGCCATAGACGCAAAGATCTGATCGTACGAATCGAGGATTCGTCCGATTTTCGGAACGTGTGTGGAGAGTCCCGACATTTTTCGTCCGGCGGAGATCGGTCATTTGGTCGATCGGACAGGTTAGAAAATTTCTGTCGGCTGCCGATAATATCTCTGCGTGTATTGCCGATCGTACGATTTTCAGTGGGAGACTGTCACTAGCTTTGGTTGGACATAGATATCGTACGATTGCTGTCAGGGGCAGAACATTGCTGATCTGTTCTTTAACTAATCTGACTGGTAAGACTTTGATCTGAATGGTTAATGGCGGGTCGGGAGATGGGAAAGTCCGATTGTACGATGATTCGTACGATCGGATCTTTGCATCTATGGCCAGCTTTAATTGGCTCATGCGACCTAACATGTAAAGCTTGTTTGGGTTGTTTGTGTGCACTGTGAATCATAGAATTTTTTAAAATGGCAATTTTCAATTTAGGATTACCCAATAGCACATACTACTAAAATAGAATATTTTTATGAAAATGGTTTATATACATGAAGCAGGGTTTTACATATGAGCTGTTTTATGCAATATATGAAGTTTTCCTTTATTAGGTTCTGCTCTGTTTGTGTCTGGTAAACCTGCTAATGTCAGCTGTAAAAGAAAAGAGAAACAAAAAGTGGCTCTAAACTTAAATATAACGAACAGTACATTTTGGGATCTTAAAAATGTGTGTAAATTGGGAGATAAAACAAATTGCTTTGCATAAACGTTATGGTTTAGTTTCATGACAGATGTGTCGATTGCTTTAGTTATTTAACAAGCTTCTGCCCTTCTCAATTTCAATGTCCTTAATGTGTCTAGTCCTCACATGAGCTCTTGTTTATGCTCGAGGTCTTAAAGACAAAGACCTAAAGTGCATGCTATTTCTACTTGAATAAGCATTCTTTAGCATCCACAGAAGCCAAAGTCAAACAGGGGGCTTTCCCATGCCAATCCGTTGTTCATAAGTGTCGGCTGGATTAATAGAGAATGTCATGTCACCCCACCTTCATTGTCAAATATCTTGGGGCCTACAGAACATTTATCACAGTATTTCTTGATGAACATGCTAGCAAAACACTGATGATTGTCAGTAGTGCATGTGCCGCTTAGAACACATGCAAGTGATCTTTGCCTGAAAAGGCAATGTGATATCTTTGTTTAGTCAGGTGTTGACTGGACCAGATTCGTATTTGTCTGAAAATTATGTTTGAATTGTATTAATAAATATAGCACACACATAGCAACATATTCCTATAGATCAGCTTAGGGTTTATTTGAGTTTACTTTTTTGAGCACACCAGCATAAAAATAAGACACCAAAAAATAATTGAACAGTTCTTGTGGGTACTGAGGCCACTATCCTGAGAGAAATGCATGTGACTCAGCAACTTGTGATTCAGTTGGCAACCACTCAATGATAAAATAAGTCTCCCCAACTGGCCCACCCCTTCCAGCTTACAGCCTGTGTTCCACATTGAAGAAAATTTGTCTGTACCTTGCGCCTTTCATGGGAAGAAAGAGGCCCATGGGGCACTTGCAATAGGAGCCTATGGTCAGAGTGAAAGCAGAACATTTATTTCTTAGGGAACACTTAAAAGGATAATTGCCTTCCAATGAGAACAAGGTGACACCATTTAAAAAATCAGCAAACAAATAAATTGTGACAGCAAAAACAGTTTTTAACAACACAATCACTAATTAATTTGGGGTTGACAAGGAGATTGCCTACTCTGGAATTTTTGCTAACAAAACACTCTTTTCTATCACTCATGGAGTATTTCACCTGACTTAATAAAATGCTGTGCGAGGGAGCAGACAGGCTTGAGATCTACCCAGCAATCAAATAAACAAAGAGACCATTCATGGCCAGGACAATGTCAGCTCTTTCTATCATGTAAAGGAAAATGAATGAAGATTATTAAGCACATTGTTGCCTATTAGTATAGATGAACCCTCAGCAATCCTGTTTAACTATTTCTAGTAAAGAAGAGTAAAGAAAGGCATGAATGCCAGAACATGTAGCAGGCCTGTGAGATGTACTGAATCAACATGCTTCTTACTATCAGTCACAATTGACTTTAACACAACCATTGTTGAACTATCCATTCTGTTTCCTCTGCGAATGGAGATAAGGTGACTTTTGTTGAAACAAGAATGTAAAAAGCATCCTATGGCTGTAAAATATATAATGGAAAAAGTCTGTTACCATAACTGTGTTTTAAAAAAAAAAAAAAAAAATAGCAGTACATGGAAAAATGACCACACTCACAGACTGTATTCCAGCATGCACAACTGAAATCAACATGACCTGCCCACACAATTGTTGGTCTAGAAATACAGACATTTGTGTTTTTGTGCAATTCGAGTATAGAGGTTATTACCTATACTCTATGCAATACAATTACTATAGTTAGTCCTAGCCAATTACTAGTTAGTCCTATAACAATGACCTACAAATTTACAAAATGTTCCACTATTTTAGAAATGCAACACAGAGTTGGTCGGTCATAACAGAAGATATGGGTGGCTGATGTCCCTAAATGGATGCATCGTCAGTTGACAATCATACGGTTATGCCATATTTGTGATTTTACACACCACAGTAATGCTGGCCATAGATGCAAAGATCCGATCATTCTTTCCCATTTTCCGACCTGCCACTAACCATTCTGATCAAATAAAGTAGTAAAAGAACAGATCAGCCGATGTTCTGCCCCTGACAGCAATCGTACGAAAGTTTATGTCCGACAAAGCTAGTGACAGTCTCCCACTGAAAATCGTACGATCGGCAATACATGCAGAGATATCAGCAGCCAATTTTCTAACCTGTCCGATCGACCAAACGACTGATCTTCGCCAGACGAACAATTACGGGACTATCCACATACAGTCTGAAAATCGTACGAATCCTCGATTCGTACAATCAGATCTTTGAGTCTATGGCCAGCTTAAGTATGAGCAGATGACAATTGCACGCTTTCAGCAGTGATACCACTTCAGGCCACAGGGAAAACAATGACAACTACATTTAAAACCAAAGAAAAGTCTAAAACAATTATGTGATTAAAACTGCTACCTGTTGGTAAAACGTAAGCTATGGGCACATAGGCTGTTGTTAGCCTGCATATTTTTTGCAGGCTGAGAGAAGCAGATCTGCTCAGTGCCTCTGCTCCATTGATTTGAATCCGATCAGCCTGTCTTTTGGTCACACACAGTGGAGCTGAAGCTGAGGTCAGTGTGTGAGCGCACACTGGCTGGTCGAATTCAAATCAATGGAGCAGAGGCACTGAACAGATCTGCTTCTCTCAGCCTGCAAAAATACACAGGCTGACAACAGCCGCTGACAACAGCTTGTGTGCCCATAGTCTTAACTGGCTGCTCCCATTATAAAAATAATGGCAGCAATATAGGAAAAAGCATTCCTGAAACTTCCTGAGCTTTCACAAGCATCGAGCAAGGTTGTTAATGGCACCAACAATTGCAGCTTCTGGCTTATCTGTCTTAAATGAATAAAAGTGGGATCAGTAACTAAATAGTGCTCAAGAGATATTTTGTATGCATTCATTACTCACACGCGACTGGTCCGCATCTATCCCCGCGGTGGCCCTCAGTCAGCCGGACTCCGCACCTGGCAAATTGGCAACATCCAAGAAAGCAAGATAGACTGGAGCCAAAAACCACGGGATATTAGAATAAAAAAGAAGTCTTTATTTCCAAGCATCTTTAAAAACACAGACAGGCATTCTCCTGGGACTGTACAACTAAACCATGGCGTGTCTAGTCACCTGACGCGTTTCGTGCCTCTCTTTGGCACTTCATCAGAGGTGGAGTCTGTTCCTAGCTCTCTGTCTTATATAGTGAGTACAATTAAAACAATACACCCATTAAAATTAGCATATTACACTCATGGTTTGAAACCATGAGTGTAATATGCTAATTTTAATGGGTGTATTGTTTTAATTGTACTCACTATATAAGACAGAGAGCTAGGAACAGACTCCACCTCTGATGAAGTGCCAAAGAGAGGCACGAAACGCGTCAGGTGACTAGACACGCCATGGTTTAGTTGTACAGTCCCAGGAGAATGCCTGTCTGTGTTTTTAAAGATGCTTGGAAATAAAGACTTCTTTTTTATTCTAATATCCCGTGGTTTTTGGCTCCAGTCTATCTTGCTTTCTCAAGAGATATTTTGCCATAAAGCTGAGAACAAAGGGTACTGCATTCAGTCACTGACATCAGATCTGGCATGTCGAACAGAAAAGCATTTATGCGCTTAGGTAGGAGGGAAATACGACACCTATATAGCGAAACTTTTTCTTGTAGCATAAGTCACTTTATTCTGTTTAGTTCAAACCCCTACAAATTCATATACAAATAGTCTCACTGTTTAAAACACACATTGTTTTGACAGTTTAATAGGTGTAACAGCAGCCTTTTTTACTTTGGAAACATTCAATAAATTACTAGAATTAGCTGTTCCCTATTGCTTGCCCACCCCCACACCTTTAGTGCCCTAACTTTTTAGAGAGGTAATAAAGATAAGGGAGAGCAAGGCAGGTGAATGAAATGTGGCTGACATCATTTTATTTTTTAAAATACTTGAAATGTTTCAGTTTAGGCATAAGATTACTGCAGACTACTGTGGGGACCACTAAACCAATTTAATTCCTAGCATTAGCAGATATTAGCCTTTATTTATATACTGCTGGTATATTCTGCATAGATCATACACCATTCACATCAGTCTCTGTTAAAGTCTTCATATATGCACCCTCTATAGCCACTTTCATCAGGAGCCAATCAACCTGCCTGTATGTTTTTGGCATGTGCCAAGAAACCTGAACATACACAAGCCCACTAATTCTGTGCCATATATTTATCTGTAAATTAAACACAAAAGTGATCATATACTGCACCCCCATACAGACTATTGTAAGTAAAATACGGATGCATATTTACTCTCAGCGGCCTAAAATATTGCCCAAAACACATTTAGTAATATACAGAAGTGACACAATCACAACAATTTTTCATTGTGATACACTTTGCTTTGTTTTTGAACACAAATTATACTTGTAGATATGACAAAATACTTAACTACAGGAGCAATATTCAGTAATGTTTTAAAGATGAGACTATGAGCTATACAATGACATGGATGGAAGTGTACTATAGACTTGAGCAATGTCTACATATAAAAGGAAGCTGATCTTGGAAGAGACCTGCTTATCTTAAATAGTTAAATTTGTATCTTTGCTTATTTTAAATTGTTACAAATGTATCTAAGTGTAGAAGCTTAGTGTTTTCAGCTCTCTGCCAAAAAGCATCTTATTTTAATTATTTCAAAAATGTATCTTTTTCTGGTGTCTGTAGGGATACTGCGAGATAAGCTGTCAAAATCAGCATAAAATGGGACAGTTGGAAGGTATGGAAATCTGCCACATCAAGTTTCTGTATCTGAAACAATTCAATGGTTCCAGGTGCAGGCAAAGAAGAAAGCTAAAGCTAGCTTTGGGGCTGATTCTCGCCCTGCATTTTTCATCAGGCCAAGATCAGCCCCCATGTGCATTACAGTATAGCAACCAATTATTGATAAAGAAATTTAACAAATATAATATATATTAGTAATCATCTTTCTTGTTAACTATATGAATAGGTACAAGTATGGGACTTGTAATCCAGAATGCTCAGGACCTGGGGTTTTCCAGATAAGGAATATTTCCGTAGTTTGGATCTTCATAACTTAAGCCTAATAATAATCATTTAAACATTAAATAACCCCAATAGGTTGGTTCTGCTTCCAATAAGAATTAATCATATCTTAGTTTGGATCAAGTACAATATATTGTTTTATTTTTACAGAGAAAAAGGAAATAATTTCTACAAATTTTAAATATTGAGTCTATGGGACATGGCCTTTCCGTAATTCGTAATAACTGAAATTCTGGATTACAGGTTTCTGGATTTGGATTCCATACCTGTACTTGCGAGTATAAAAGTTATTGCTTGCTGAGTCAAGGAAGCATCGGATCATTCTGAATGTGCTCTTTGTATGGGCTAATGAACATAATGTACGCAAACTGTTTTTTGATGCCTGCTTTAAGCAGCGCCGTATGCCACTCAAGCAATGAGGAGTTATGGAAAGTAAAAATTTAAATGTGCAAATGTCAGAGATTGAAACAACAAATATGATACATCAGCATATTCAACAGATGCTTTTGTGTTGAGCCATAGTTTAGCAACAAATTACAGTTAAACAAGAGCATATTAATATATTTATATAGATTTTATTGATTTTCCCGATTATAAACAGAGGGTTATTTCTTATACTTGGCGTGTTTACTTGACAGGAATAAAACAAGAATGTTATTTTTCATATTAGACAAGGGGGCATTATGAGCAGCGAGGGGGTGTTGTCTTGTTTAGAGGCAAATTGTCAGACTTTGACAATATGTTTTCCTGCAGTCAGCCCTCTAAACTTTCACCCACTCTTTCTTCATCATATACCTCAAACTATTTTCTCCTATGAAAAAGATAAGTTGCCTAAATGATGAGCTATATCTTCCTCATGATTTATTAATTAACCATACTTGAGGTTTAAATCCCGAAATCTATTTTGTTAAAAGGACCACCATTGCTATTTTTGTTCTTGTTGATTTCATAGGACATTCCCTGGGGCAGCCGCACACTACATAACCATGCACAGTATCCCCTCAATCAGACCATAATATATGGATTTGGGTGGATCATCATCCCACCATTCAAAATGAATATTTTCTGTATGTGTATGGCCAGCTTTATTGAGTCTCACCTAAAAAGTAGTCAGGTCTAAAATCCCTAAATCAGAATCCTGCAGTCTGATTATTACTTGACACAACAAAGTGGTGGAAGGAACCTAGAGTACCTGGAGGCAACTAATGCAGACAAAGGGAAAACATACAATATCCATGCAGATTGAGCACTGAAAGGAACTGAACTCAGGAACCCAACTGCAGGGCAGTCATTGTGCCGCCCATAGTGAAATGTTAAACCTTTGTGTACAGGTCACAGCCTCTGCCAGCTGTCACTCATGAAGCATACACATACAAAGAACATGGCACTTCTTGACCTTAGATGAGTTGTGTTGGGGAAAGCTGCCCAAAGCTGCACATTCTATGTCAAATAATTGTTGACAACCAAAGTTACATACCATTGCATGTATTATTGTTAGGCAATTGGTACAGCAGAAAGTGCTGGTAGCTTTGGCAGATTTGTGACACCAACACTATTGGGCTGAAAGTTCCAGCACCTAGAAAGCTTATCTTCCATACAATACAGACCAGTTCCTCTCCATCCAACCCAAAGGATGAATTGCACAGCTAAGTAAATAAATACATGGTGAACAGGATAATATAAAAATTTAATGATGGTGCCACTTACTGGCTTAAGGCACACATTTTTTTCACCGTTATTCACACAGTCAGTCCCCTGTGCATGCACTGCTATAACTGTAAATGGAACCAACAGGGAGACTGGAGTTGTGTACTGCTGCCATTACTGTCCCTATCTTCAAGTGTATTTACTCTAGGTCTAGGTTGATTTAATGTTACTTTGTATTATTCTGTAGTTATAGTACTGAAATATTCTGCAGGTCCCTTCTACTATCACTCCCACACATAATCAGAAGTGACAATAGCTGTGCAGATGGGCATGTTCCAGTAATTTAAAGCTGCCATACCTCTGGGTACAATCCCAGCAGAAACAGTTAAAACACAGTGGATATGAAATTTCTGTTTCTTGTTAGGGAGCTAGCACACAGGCAGATTCTGGGAGATTTAGTCGCCTGGCGACTAATCGCCTCTTCTGCTGGGATCTCCCCGAACTGCCTTCCGCCTGCTATAATGAGAAAACAATAGTGCCAATGCAATCGCGGCACTTCAGTCGCCCGTAGTTGCATCACGAGGAAACTTCAGGCGACTTCAGAAATTGAAGCATCGCGAGTGCATTGGCGCTAACATTTTCTCATTATAGCAGACAGAAGGCAGTTCAGGGAGAATGTCGCCTCGCAGAAGAGGCGATTAGTCGCCAGGTGACTAAATCTCCCCGAATCTGCCCGTGTGCCTGCTCCCTTAATGCTGTAAATCAGGACTGTTCAAATGGAGAGCCAGGGTCAGGTCAGGCTATTCAATGAATTTTTATGCCCCAAGGGATCCATAGATTACTTTGTATGACACAATCATGTTAAACCAATGTGCAAATTTGCTACATCAGATAATTGGGGCATTTTAGCACTAAAAGGTGAAATAACTTCCTGATAATCTGATTTAGCACATGACATGAGAGGTGGTTGCGGCTGAGAATTAAAGATGTTTTGTAAGTCACGGAGAATTGTAATCCCTTCTATCATTACCTTTTATTGTTCTATTTGTTCAGTTTTACATATAATCTACTATTTCTTTTACAGCAGAAGTTCATTTTAAGTGTTCTGTGGGTTTGTTTGTTTTGGTCCAACCAAAGTTTTTGATACTAGCCCTTTGGAGCTAGCTGGATTTTGATTTCTGATTAGCTCAAGAAATATCAGATGATTTTTCATGATTAAACGTATACGCAAAAAGTATTTTCAAAGCAAGTCCTATTCATTTAACTCATGTTGAATAAGGGGTATACTGCCCTTTAGGGTCTGGCGACACGGCCAGATTATTTATGGCAACTAATCTCCCCAATCTGTCTTCCCCTGCTTTCCGCTGGCTAAAATGAAAATCGCCTGGGGGCAGGCACACGGAGTGATTCGTTTTCAGAAGTCGCCCGTAATTGCCTCACGAGGAAACTTCGGGGCGACTTCGGAAAACGAAGCGATCTGTGTGCCTGCCCTGAAAATACTTCAGCACTGGCACCCACTGGTGGGTAGCACCTATTTCTCATGGTTGACAAATCTCCTAACAAAGGTTTTGCTGAGCAATACAGCAGAACAAAAACGCAAATAACAAGGAAAAGAAAAAGAAAAGCAAATACAGTATATGTTCCACTCATCAAAACCAACTGAAAAACTGAAGGCACAGTAATGATGCCTATACAAACTGCCCAACAAAATGTAAAGCAATTATTACATTTAATTCTACAGTTACTGTCAAAGAACAAATTATTCCCACACATCTGAAGCAGAAAAAATATCAACATGTAACTAACTACAATCTGCCATTTGGATGGGAAAATAAACCAAAATGAAAAAGTCTCAGGACACAAACCAGATAAGATGTGATATTCTTTCTGTAAACACCATGGCAGTTCTACCAGCTGCAACTGCAGCTTTATCCATATTCTACTGTCTGGGTTTGGTACTTTTTTCTGTCAAAGGGAAGTAAAGGCAAGATTTTTAAATATTGTTTTGAAAAGGCAGCATTTATCATCAGTGAAAAATAAAATCATACAAGCACTGGGGAGTGAGCGTCATAATTGCTTTTTTGCTGTATATCCACCCGAGCAGAGCCAGAACAAACCTCTATTCCATCAGACCATTAAAAACATTTTTAAGTCTAGAACAGCTAACATTACTGTTCTGACAATTTTACTCAACTAGTAACTTTAATAGGAACAGCAAGAAAAATTTGCACTGCTAAGTTCATAAGCCTTTTTTCTTGCTGGTGGGTCCCAGTATAATCTCGCTAAAAGCCTTGTATGTCTTGGCCCATTTGCAGCTATGCTACTTGCCTCAGGGCAATTAATTCATCTGTATCTCAAGGCTGTTAAGTATGATAAGTACATATGAGAACAGAAATTATAGTTCTGTGATGATGGACCTCCAAAGTGCATGGTAGCCACTAGATTAAACTAGTATTACATTTTTTAAAGGGCAAGTAACCCTCCTACCACTTTTGATAAAGTATTGCTCCAACAGCCCCCACAGAAAGAATTGATTTCTGTGGCTACTACGCACATTTTTCAAATTGCCACTATATTAAAAATGTTTTGGACCCTGGGCCAATGATTGGATAATAATAAGAACAGACAGGACAGAGAAAATCCCTCCTCCTCTATGAAAATGTTCAAACCAGATATTGGTCAGATCAGATAATCCCAGGTTTGCTGGTAGTGAGAATCACCTCAATTAAAACACTTACATGACATAAATGCACAAAAAAAGGTAAGAAGGCACACAATTTCTGTGTTTTACCAATAGTAATAGTCACTACCTGCAATAGATGGGAATTTTATAGTGTTCTGTCCCACAACAAAATACCAAGCAGAGACATAGTGGGCCAATGGGACACCAGGAATAAACCTGGTGGGCCCCACCAACCCAGACCCACTCTCTGGCCAGAAACCGTGTGTGCTTCTCCCGACCTCCAACCCCCCTTCCCCGGCCTGCAAAAATAAGTCACTTTAACAACTAAAAATAAGACAACGCAAATAGATGTTATTCCCTGGGAACAAGCCATTCAAGAAGTAAACAATTTCCAAAAAAACTGTGCCTATAAATACAGGCCTGACTGGGCATGTAGGAAGCAGTCTGAGCTCCACTGTGCGTTGCCAAAAATAGACGCTATACAAGTCACAAGCTCACTGCTCTCCAAATTTGGCGAATATGAGAACACCATTGCGGCAAGTGAAAAAAAATTGGGGGGAAAAAAGATATTCTGCTGTTAAAGAAAGTATCATGGGCATAAAGTTCTATTTCTACTTTCAAAAAATCTCTGAAAACGCACTTCTTTCGAGAAGCCTACCCTCACTCCGCTTAACTACCAAACGCAACACCACATACAATACCACATTTCTCACCCACTTACTTCGATCTTGCCCACTCCCACACCTTGTGTATTACTCCCTCCCCTTTAGACTGTATGCATATGCATAGAGCCTTCCTCACCTTTTTGTACCTGTATTGATTGTGACGTTTGTTACTCCATATATTCTATATATGTAATTTGTGTGATGTAGTTGTATAATCACATTTACTTTACAGTGCTGCGCAATATGTTGGCGCTATATAAATACATGTTAATAATAATAATAATAATACCAAGTAATGTTGTTGAGCCAATGATCCAACAGTACAAATGATCTTTTATAATTCATGCCTTAAATGTGACCTATTAATAATTAGGCATTTTCTTTTGGGTAGGAATTCTGCACAAAGGCTCATGTTTAATAGGCATCTAAACCATATCAGAGTTAGCTTTTTGACTCCTTCATTGATACATAGATGGTAATGGTATCCAATCGCCCCTCCCTTCATGAACAAGGGGACAGGTTTGCAATTCCTTGCATTCTTCCTTTTACTGCAGCCTTGTCACAGCCTGTACCTCTAGGAATGCTTACTCAGGAATCCAGCTTATAATTGCAGATTTAAAAAAAAAAGGGGAAAAAGCCACATCAAAAGAGAAGGGATCCTCAAGTGAGCATATCTGTGTGTAGATTAAACGACTTCCGAAAGCCCTTACTTTTATTCTCCAAAGACGCTATATGGTTGGGGCATGGGAACTGGTGACAAAAAACTTTAAATAGACCAGGACCTAACAAAGGAGGTCACTGTCAATTTAGTGCTACATTGAGAATCAAACTGTGGCAAGAGCATTACAACGTGCTTAGTCACACCAGTCTGTACGGCTCTTGAGAAAAGTAGCACATGATCATAGATCTGTGAGATCAGTTAATCTAATTATATACATAATTATGTTTTATATGAGCTCAATTTGCTGTATAAGTCACACCATTGTACTTATTATGTGTTACCAAATTCTTTTTTTTACACATTTTTAAAAGGTATATAAGGGTCGATGGCACACGCAGTCATTTTGGGACATTGTGTTACCTGCATTTTACACAGCTTTGAAATTCAGCATCAAAATACCTGTAACCACCGATCACTCCTATTGTTTGCAATCAAATACTGTATATAGTAGGGCTAGAGGATGCTTTAAAGAGTTCTGATGCCTTGTTTTTAATAAGAGAAAAAGCAAAGGTAAACTGCCCACAAAAGCCTTATCGCAGACAATCTTCTTTCTGATCCGTGCATCAGAACAACCAGATGATGTGCAGTCTGGGAGAAGCAAGGACTTTTGTACAAATGACCCAAACAATCGACTACAATCCAATAGAATCATGTACATTTTTCTCATCTGAACGGCCTATACAGAATGAAAGCAAGTCATTTGATTGACTTTGCATGGTTTACAAACTTAATTTGTAGAAATATTGATGTCTATTTTTAAAAAATTTTCGGGCTTTAAAGAGCCCAAGTATGATATAACATTAAGTTGAAACAATAGCCCTCAGAATGGGTAGAATTTACATAAGAACAAAGTTGACTGCAAATAAGCAACTGATTAAAACATGGGCAGATTTTAGCTTGTTTGGTTTGAAACTTGTAAAAGTTGCCAGTGAGGAATCAGCATATGTTTTCCTACACTCTCCTTAGCTTCAGGCTACACTTGCCAATGCAAAGGTTTCATGCCAAGAAGCTGCCAAGAGCAGGCTCCAGCAGCACATCAACTAGATCAGTGCAAGTTGATAATTCACTTAAGGCTCATGGGGTGGGCACCTTCCACCACACTAACTGCCTAATAGTCATCTGTTCATTTGTTTTTTATAAGACAATAAACCTTCCAATCAACATACACTATTGAATAGAACAACAATTAAAAGGGGTGGCGAGATTGACGATGATCACTATGCATTGTTACCCATGAGATCCACACAATCCTATTAGTCAAAAGTAGTAAAGTACTTCCTATTGTTGGTCCACTTGTTTTGCAGCATGTTATCAAAAGATAAACCAACCAAACTATATCCTCTTTCCAAGTCTGCAACCCATGTTGGGAAGGAAATAAGAAAGTTTAGAGATACAGATAAGAGACGTTAACATTGAGAGCAAGGGTGTCAGGATCAGCCCGGGACTTGAACTCTGGTAGTGCTGTTCTGCTTATTTGCAGCACTTACCTCATGAGCCACTGGGGGCTCTCAGGGCTGATCCTGAACTCTGGTGTGTATTGTTTTCTGTTATCTGCCATTCACAGTCTGTTTTCCACCCACCTCGTTTACCCTCATGTGTTCCCATTTCCTAATCACCTTCCCTTTATAAACCCCGCCCTGAGCTTTGCTCAGGGCTGAGTCATTGATTGTATTCTGCTTGTTCCTGACCTGCGAATCTGAATCTGAATCTGAACCTGAACCTGAATCTGAACCTGAACCTTGAAACCTTGTATGTCTTGTTCCTGAAAACCTTGTTTCCTGAGTGAGTACCTTGTTCCTGTGTTCCCCATTTTTCACTCACCATCTGGATTCCTCGATCAGCCATTTTGCTTGTTCCTGCCTTTTGTGTTTCTGTGTCCCGACTGCAATAAACCTATTATAACTTCACCACCATCATGTCTTTGCCTACAATTACCTATGGCTACACCCCTGGGCGTCCACCATATCCACTCCCCTTGGAGTGGCTATCCTCAGTTACAGCGGTTCCCCGTTGTGAACGTTACAGAATGACTCAGCCAAACAAGAAGCCCTTGGGAAAGCCCTCCATGCTTTCTTGTCCCGATGTGGAACTACAACTCCCTTGGGGTGGGGAGAATGAGGCAAAAGTCAGCTCCCATTTCTGTGATGATGTCTGGCAGGATTTTCTCTCTGACGATGACTGGGAGGATTCAGTCTTCGATGTGGGCTGGGAGGATTCAGATTCGAGCGAAGATGAGCTACAAACTGCTATCTGGCCTGTGTCTGGTCGTCCACCTCCAGTTTCTTGGCCTTTGAAATCCCCAGCGCTGTCTGCTCCTGTTCCAGGGCCAGCTATGCCTCTGCAGTCTGCTTCTGTTCCAGGGCCAGCTATGCCTCTGCAGTCTGCTTCTGTTCCAGGGCCAGCTATGCCTCTGCAGTCTGCTTCTGTTCCAGGGCCAGCTATGCCTCTACAATCTGCTCCTGTTCCAGGGCCAGCTATGCCTCTGCAGTCTGCTCCTGTTCCAGCACCAGCCATCCCTCCGCAGTCTATTCCTGGGCCCACTACCCCACAGCAGTCTGCTTCAGTTCCCGGTCCTGCTACCCCTCTGCAACAGCTACCTCCAGTACTGGCCCAGCTTCTGCCTGATCCTGTGCCCCCCGAAGTGGGGCTTCTGCCTGATCCTGTGCCCCCAGAAGTGGGGCTTCTGCCTGATCCTGTGCCCCCAGAAGTGGGGCTTCTGCCTGATCCTGTGCCCCCAGAAGTGGGGCTTCTGCCTGATCCTGTGCCCCCAGAAGTGGGGCTTCTGCCTGATCTTGTGCCCCCAGAAGTGGGGCTTCTGCCTGATCCTGTGCCCCCAGAAGTGGGGCTTCTGCCTTGTCCTGTGCCCCCAGAAGAGGGGCTTCTGCCTTGTCCTGTGCCCCCAGAAGATGGGCTTCTGCCTTGTCCTGTGCCCCCAGAAGAGGGGCTTCTGCCTTGTCCTGTGCCCCCGGAAGAGGGGCTTCTGTCATGTTCTGTGCCTCCCAAAATGGGGCTTCTGCCGTGCCTAGTACCCCCAAGAGAGGAGGCTTCGCAGCAGCATCGGCTACCCAAGTGTCCAGCTGGATCTTCCCGACGACTGGCTCTCCAGTCCCCTGCTCCTGTGCCGGCCCTCCAGTCACCTGCTCCTGTGCCGGCTCTCCAGTCTCCAGCTTTGGTGCCGGCTCTCCAGTCTCCAGCTTTGGTGCCGGCTCTCCAGTCTCCAGCTTTGGTGCCGGCTCTCCAGTCTCCAGCTTTGGTGCCGGCTCTCCAGTCTCCAGCTTTGGTGCCGGCTCTCCAGTCTCCAGCTTTGGTGCCGGCTCTCCAGTCTCCAGCTTTGGTGCCGGTTCTCCAGTCTCCAGCTTTGGTGCCGGCTTCCCAGCCAGTCCTTGCTCTTGTGCCGGCTTCCCAGCCAGTCCTTGCTCCTGTGCCGGCTTCCCAGCCAGTCCTTGCTCCTGTGCCGGCTCCCCGAAAGCTGCCTGTGCCGGCTCCCCGAAAGCTGCCTGTGCCGGCTCCCCGAAAGCTGCCTGTGCCGGCTCCCCGAAAGCTGCCTGTGCCGGCTCCCCGAAAGCTGCCTGTGCCGGCTCCCCGAAAGCTGCCTGTGCCGGCTCCCCGAAAGCTGCCTGTGCCGGCTCCCCGAAAGCTGCCTGTGCCGGCTCCCCGAAAGCTGCCTGTGCCGGCTCCCCGAAAGCTGCCTGTGCCCGTTACCATGGCAGCCCAGCCGGTTCCAGCCTCTGTATCTGCAGCCCAGCCGGTTCCAGCCTCTGTATCTGCAGCCCAGCCGGTTCCAGCCTCTGTATCTGCAGCCCAGCCGGTTCCAGCCTCTGTATCTGCAGCCCAGCCGGTTCCAGCCTCTGTATCTGCAGCCCAGCCGGTTCCAGCCTCTGTATCTGCAGCCCAGCCGGTTCCAGCCTCTGTATCTGCAGCCCAGACGGTCCCAGTCTCCGTGCCTGCAGCCCAGACGGTCCCAGTCTCCGTGCCTGCAGCCCAGACGGTCCCAGTCTCCGTGCCTGCAGCCCAGACGGTCCCAGTCTCCGTGCCTGCAGCCCAGACGGTTCCAGTCTCCGTGCCCGCAGCCCAGACGGTTCCAGTCTCCGTGCCCGCAGCCCAGACTGTTCCAGTCTCCGTGCCCGCAGCCCAGACGGTTCCAGTCTCCGTGCCCGCAGCCCAGACGGTTCCAGTCTCCGTGCCCGCAGCCCAGACGGTTCCAGTCTCCGTGCCCGCAGCCCAGACGGTTCCAGTCTCCGTGCCCGCAGCCCAGACGGTTCCAGTCTCCGTGCCCGCAGCCCAGACGGTTCCAGTCTCCGTGCCCGCAGCCCAGACGGTTCCAGTCTCCGTGCCCGCAGCCCAGACGGTTCCAGTCTCCGTGCCCGCAGCCCAGACGGTTCCAGTCTCCGTGCCCGCAGCCCAGACGGTCTCAGTCTCCGTGCCCGCAGCTCAGCCAGACTCCGTTCCCATGCCAGCTCCCAGACGATTGTTTCTTCCTGAGCCAGTTCCTGCTCTGTTTGCCCTGGCCTCCGGGCCTGAGGACCTGTTTGCCCTGGCCTCCGGGCCTGAGGACCTGTTTGCCCTGGCCTCCGGGCCTGAGGACCTGTTTGCCCTGGCCTCCGGGCCTGAGGACCTGTTTGCCCTGGCCTCCGGGCCTGAGGACCTGTTTGCCCTGGCCTCCGGGCCTGAGGACCTGTTTGCCCTGGCCTCCGGGCCTGAGGACCTGCCTGCCCTGGATAGTACTACTTCCCCGGCTACTGGACCTGGTAGGGCGGTTAACCCTGTCTCTATCAGGCCTATTGCTGTAAGTGGTGGTATTGCTGTCCTGGCTTGCCTCTTCCTGTTTCTGATGGGTGCCTGTGCTCCTGGTCCGCCACCTGTGATGGGTGCCTGTGCTCCTGGTCCGCCACTTGTGATGGGTGCCTGTGCTCCTGGTCCGCCACCTGTGATGGGTGCCTGTGCTCCTGGTCCGCCACCTGTGATGGGTGCCTGCGCTCCTGGTCCGCCACCTGTGATGGGTGCCTGCGCTCTTGGTCCGCCACCTGTGATGGGTGCCTGCGCTCTTGGTCCGCCACCTGTGATGGGTGCCTGCGCTCCTGGTCCGCCACCTGTGATGGGTGCCCGTGCTCCTGGTCCGCCACCTGTGATGGGTGCCCGTGCTCCTGGTCCGCCACCTGTGATGGGTGCCCGTGCTCCTGGTCCGCCACCTGTGATGGGTGCCCGTGCTCCTGGTCCGCCACCCGTGATGGGTGCCCGTGCTCCTGGTCCGCCACCCATGATGGGTGCCCGTGCTCTTGGTCCGCCACCCGTGATGGGTGTCCAAGCTCCTGGTCCGCCACCCGTGATGGGTGTCCAAGCTCCTGGTCCGCCACCCGTGATGGGTGTCCAAGCTCCTGGTCCGCCACCTTTAATAGGTGCCTGTATTGGTCTTGTCTGTCTTCATGTCCTGGCTTCCGACTCTGGCTGTGATGTCCTGGCTCCTAATTCTGCCAATGTTCCTGATCTGGCTCCTGACCCCAGCGACTTCTTTGTTTTGTTTTCCCATCCTGGAGAAGCTCCTGTTCACGTTTCTGTTTCGGGTGAGGCTTCTGTCCATTTCCCCAGTGTTTGGACTAAAAAGGCTGGGGGACCATTTGATCCTGGGATCGCCCAGAGGTCGATCCTCGAGAAGCTCCTGTTCTCGTTTCTGGCGAGGCTTCTGTCCATTTCCCCAGTGTTTGGACTTAAAAGGATGGGGGACCATTTGATCTTGGGATCGCCCAGAGGTCGATCCTCAAGGGGGGGGTAATGTCAGGATCAGCCCGGGACTTGAACTCTGGTAGTGCTGTTCTGCTTATTCGCAGCACTTACCTCATGAGCCACTGGGGGCTCTCAGGGCTGATCCTGAACTCTGGTGTGTATTGTTTTCTGTTTTCCACCCACCTCGTTTACCCTCATGTGTTCCCATTTCCTAATCACCTTCCCTTTATAAACCCCGCCCTGAGCTTTGCTCAGGGCTGAGTCATTGATTGTATTCTGCTTGTTCCTGACCTGCGAATCTGAATCTGAACCTGAACCTGAATCTGAATCTGAACCTGAACCTTGAAACCTTGTATGTCTTGTTCCTGAAAACCTTGTTTCCTGAGTGAGTACCTTGTTCCTGTGTTCCCCATTTTTCACTCACCATCTGGATTCCTCGATCAGCCATTTTGCTTGTTCCTGCCTTTTGTGTTTCTGTGTCCCGACTGCAATAAACCTATTATAACTTCACCACCATCATGTCTTTGCCTACAATTACCTATGGCTACACCCCTGGGCGTCCACCATATCCACTCCCCTTGGAGTGGCTATCCTCAGTTACAGCGGTTCCCCGTTGTGAACGTTACAAAGGGCTTCACCGAGCTTCATACAGACATCTGACCTGATAATGTGTATTAAATCTGAAAGGACATGTACTGTATAATGCTGCATGAATTTCATTCTTACTGCTAACTGGGGCTATTTGCAGTAAGGGTCTCAGCTCAAACAAAGCTGAAAAAAAAATTTTTTTTGGGGGGGGGGGAGTCACAGGTGCCATGACCAGTAAAATGTTGGATACTTGATAAACAATTAGCTTGTCTACTTGATCCCATCTGATAGAGGCTCACTATCCTACGTGCAAGATTTGCAAAAAGTAGTTTATTATCTCAATATTTTTTTAAGCCCAAACATGGGAAAGCCGTGTTTATCTTACAAGTACTAAATACCAATGGTCATACAAACAACTTAAACCTCAGGCATTTTTGCATCTGACAAACCCCTCATCCACTTTTCTTGATCTCTGTATAGTTAGCATAGGAACACAGATAAATTAAGGAACTTGGACTAAGAAGCATTCACTTCCTAGGACCTCACCCAGTGTTGGGAAAGTCCTTTGATTCCATTTGATTTATAAACAACCATCCGTATGAAAATCTGATTTCCATTTCATTTATTGAATTGTTGGTATAAAAGGGCTCATTTATGAGGTACAGGTCATAAATAAGAAGAAGCTTATAGTTTGAGTTTTTCAGTTTAGGAAACATAAAAAAAGACCTAAATTATCATTTTGTGTTTCCACCTGGCTGGTAAAAATGATGCTTGATGCCAATGTTAATAATAGGTAATACAAATATACAATGTTGTAGAGAACACTGTTTCAATCCAGAAAATGTTGCAACTACTGAGAAGTGAAATTTTTTGGCAGGTTTTCCCGCGAACAAGACGCCCATAGACTCCAATGGAATATGACATTTTTTGTGTGTCAAAATAAAATTGTCGCCGATAGACTTCAATGCGTTTGGCAATTTTCCGCCTTTTCACAAATTTTCGGCGAAGCGAAATGTGTCGGTTTCACCCAACACTAGTAGCAACCCTTACTATAAGAGTGCAACACAGTGGCAATATTAGAACTGAAAACAAATAAACAGTCTATGGGGAAGCCCTCTGTATAAACAAACCCTATCAGGTATCTTCTAACCAATCAGTCCAAGAGCCAATCAGTTGTTAACTGAATACGTATCCACACAATTATAACCTTAGCGTGATAATATCCACACAGGTTGAAATGCTGGCATCAATGAAACGGCATGTTGACATCAGCCTGTGTGTAGCCAGCTTTACTTGCCTGCATGCCCTAGGCTTGTGTACTGTGTATGTATCTCCATGCTATTTTGGAAAGGAACACCATATGTTCTTATACTCTGTAAAAAGCACAACTTTGAGACTTTGTATTGTGTCAACACATGTTTTAAAAGAGGCAAGTATTGCGCTTACGCGAAAGACAAACAAAAGGAAGAACTCTGAACACAGACTGAAGTGCCTGTTTGACCTAATATGGAATTGGAAAGGATGCACTGTGATATAATAAAAGGAAGCTTAAAGGAACAATATGCATGGGTGGGCATATCACAAGGGAACACTGCTGCAGCCTATGCAGTCTATCACAATAGAGGAAGAACAGCCTTTATCATGGACCACCCAATGTTTAAGTACATGTGCTATTCATAACATGTACATAAAAATGAAACAGAAAAAAAAGGACACCATCTTATAGCCTTAAAATTACATAAAGATGTAGAAAACTGCAGAGTAAAGCATTTCACAATAGTTGGATGTTCTATTATGGTTCTTGTTCTTAAAAGACCACAAAAAAAGGTTTTGTTTGTGTATGAGTATAACATACTCTAGATAAGATGTACTGCTAATAATTGTGAGTTTGCTTTACAAACAGGACTACGATTTATAAAATTAATAGCAATTGCGGCAGCCATTCACCTTTAAATTGGGCTACTGGGCACAGGCTTAAATAGCAGATATCAGATAAGCTTTAAAGAATACAGTGAGTTTAATGCTTAAAAAAAGAAGATGGACATGGATGAAATGCCAACCATGGCTCACAAAAGAACTAGAGAATACAAATCCCTCTCATTTAAAAGTCATTTTTAGGTGCTGGAGAAACACATTTCTTTCAACACTTTATATTTTAACATTATATGTCATTACTGGTCCTTTAATGTGTACCTAGAATCCCTCATAGGGGAAGCCAAAACCAGACACTCCTGAAATGAAATTCCAAAATAGAAAGGATGTGGCATGGTGCGCAGGAACAGTTTTATTTGTGCACTAAAACCCTGTAATTGCAGAACTCCAGATTTAATCAAAACAATCATTATGATGCACGGACTCTATGTAGATTCTAGGAAATGGTTTGTCATAATAACTGTTTTGTTTTATAAAACTTATAAAGGTTGTCAAATACACAAATTGAACTGCAATATATGAATAAAGATGGTGGCTATTATCTATACCACCATGCTTTGCTGAACATTTAAATATATAATTTTAAGGTAACCCCCACTTTATTTTCAAGAGCTGCTGATACGAATGGGGTAACACTGCATACTTTCCAGGGGAGGGGGGAATGGAAAAGGCTTTATTAGTAAAAGGCTTTTTAGAACTGGAAGCTATTTTGGCAAGGTTACATGTATGGACATGTATGAACAACATTGACATCCTTCTTTCCAAAGAGAAAAGGCTATATGAACGCTAAACATTGATGTATGATAATCTACAGCCCTCCGGCTCCTTCATCTGCCAGGGAATGCTGGTAATGCAACAACAGCTGGGCCAACACATACTGGACACCGTGCATTAAACTGAATGTAACTAGAATAGATTGTATTTGTGAGTTACAGGCTAATATCACACTCAGATGTCTGGTTACAGAAAGCAAGTTTCCAGTAGGCAACCTTTATGGTAGTGGCTTGCCACATCAAGTCTAGAATGGCAATCTCTGAGTTCTGGCAAATGCTAGAGGGGCTGCTGTGCGTTGCCAATGCCATAGACAGTCACTATTTATTGGGCTGGTAGGGGTGGGGGCTGTTTTTGACCTCTGATCATACCGGCCAACTGTCCAGTTTTCAGCGGGAAAGTCCCGCTTTTGACAGCAATCCATTTGTACTGAAAAGTCCTGACTTTCTCTGCACCGAACAGCCAGAAAAAGATACAAAGTTTCTAACTTAATTCACTTTTGTCAGAGAGCCCAGAACAACCACCAGGTGCAACTAAGATACTTTTGCAGCAATTTTGAGACAAGCAAATAAGTAACTGTAACAATTTAGATTAACAGGTCTCTTGTGAGAAGTTACACTCACAGCTTAAAGGCAAGTCACCTTCATTAGCAAAACTAGTAATAACTGAAAAAAAAACACAGAAATATGTTCAAACTTTCATAACCTGTCAAATTTTGTAAAATGAACATGGTAATTAGGGGGTGTGGCCACAAAAACAGGCATGGTCAAGGGCTGTGCCACATTGATTATGGAACCTCTATTCAGCCAGCAACAAGTAGTACAAACCTAAAGACTGTGGCAACTATGAAGTTTTGACCACTGATGTTCACTCAGGAAGAACCAGGTCACTGGCAATACACTTACAGGACAATACAACCCAAATTCACTACTGCTTTAAGGCAACCCCCCACCCCATAACTTTAATTGCTAACTTGGTTCCAGTCATAGGGGGGCGGTTTACAAACAAATCCCCCAGTGAATTTAGGTTTCATTGTCCTCTGATTGCCTGTCACTGTTTTCACTAGAAATGAATAGACTTTGCCTATGGCAGGTAGGCAATGCTCAAAAACAAAAGCTTGTGCATTTTTGAGTGCTACCCACCTGTCACTGCCAATGTCTGAACACTTCGCATTCTTTTCTATGGTTTTTGACTGCCAGAGTTCTCCATGAGTTTGCCATGCCAGTTGAAATACCCCTTAGGCCATATCGCTTAGGCTAGGGCCAGACCATGATACCAATGTATACCAATACCAGCAGATTCTCCACCTGCGGAGAACCCACTGCCCTGCTGCTCCCCTTACCTTTCAAACTGCAAGTTGTGTTTCAGTGGTGAAATCCGCCACGTCTGACTACGCCAAAGCAGAAATAATGCTTCCGGTTCAAGACAGAGCAGGAGCAGAAGAACAGTGGGACAGTAGATCCACCATCCACTATCACCTGGCCCTAGCATAAAGTTCCAATATCTAGATTAAGCTTTTGGTGTAAACTATTTTTTATGAGGATGGGGGGGAAGCAGTTTTCATTTGCACTACACATTTCTTGTCTAGGGGGTGTGATGTATAAACATAAGCTACTTATTAGGTCAGTGTGAACTGCTTCTGTGAGCAAACACAATGGGGGGAATTCACAAAAGTGTCGGGAACGAAAAATGTCTAAAATGTCATAGAAAGTGTCGTAGTAACAGCCGCCAAATTCACGCTGCATTTACCCGCCAATTTTCTGCCATGTACGACACTTTTGAAATAGTCGATAAAAGTTGGTGTGGTTTTTTCAGCGCCCCTTTTCCCGTCATTTTTATGAATGGCTCGTAAATTCATTTGTTTTGCCGACAATGTTTCCGACACATTAGGCTCTCCAAAATGAAAATGTTGGTCAAATAGTCTTTTGAAAATGCTCGGTAAAATGTCATCTGTCCGACGAAAAGATATGCGACATTTTAGAAAATGTATGGACTTACGAGACATTCAGAGACGGTAACATCTGTCTTTGTGAATTTGCCGTTCGTACGACATTTTACAAATTTGTCGACCACTTCTTCTGGGTTACTTATTTTACCAACACTTTTGTGAATTCCTGCAATGTGTTTGTGGAAAGGAAAAAACTGCTTTTTTTTTTGCTTTTGTTATTTTTGCATCTTTCTTTTATTCCTATGAACGGGGAGCAGCTATACTCCTTACTTTGACAAGCACATCCATAGACTGCAATGTGAAACAGTGCCTTCTAGTGGCCACAAGTCATAAAAATGGTAGAATTATTGCTTGCATTTACCAAGCAGTAACTTACACCTCCCAGACTTTGAGCACTTTTGTTTCACTCACAGGAGAAGCCAAACTATTGTTTTTAAACATTAAAGGGGTAGTTCACCTTCAAACAACTAGTTGGTTTCAGATAGATCACCAGAAACAATGACTTTTTTCAATTACTTTCTATTTTCTATGTGTGAAGTTCAAAGTGTAATTTTTCACCTTCTGAAGCAGCTCTGGGAGGGGGGTCGCCGACCCTGTAAACTGTTCTAAATGGATACATTTTGTTGATACATTTCTTATATTTGCCCCTGCTGAGCAAAATCTCTGGGTTTCATTACAGGCAGCTGTTCGAATTGATACAATAGTTGCTAATACTCCAGAGATGCTGCTGAGAAATGTATCAACTCAATGTTGCAAAATTGTAACAGTTTAGAGTCTGTACCTGAATTACTGAGCTGCCAGACTGAAAACACCAGAGACTGGGACATTAAACTTTAATCTTAGATTTTGGAAAAACAGTAAAAAATAAATAATGGAAAGTAATTGAAGAAATTATTTATTTCTGGGGAACAATCTAAAAACAACTAAATTAAAAAAAGTGTTTGGAAGATGAATAACCCCTTTAAATTAGTCTTTATAATAACCATTACCATACCAGAAAATAAACCATATTTATATTCGTTATAGCTTGCATTTAATATTAATGACAGGAATACATTAAATTGTTCCTTCCTGAGTACAGATAACTGTTTATCTGCATTGTATGCACGTGTATGAGCTGCTTTTTACTGTTTGCCTTGCCACCAGCATTCTCAATATATAGTGCTTGCTCCCACATTATGCCCCTAAATTCCTCTAGAAATACAATATGTGGTAGAAACACATGGTAAAACCATGAAGTAGAAAAAAAGTTGTAGTTTTGCACACAGGTGGGAAACCAAGAATGGTATAAATGCAACAAAGCAAGCTTTCAAAATAGAGAGGTCCCGTCTTCAGGCTGACAAAGAACAACCCTCAGAGCACAGAATGCCAGCTTTGTTAATATTTCTATATACTTGGCCTTTAAAAGGTATCACATTTGTACTGCTCTTGTCCTGTATTTCTACTTCAGTGCAGAACTCTTCTCTTAGTTCATAACCATCAGGTACAGACTATAAGTTCCATAGCCCATATGAAAGACAATAAACATGCATATAAATCCAACCTGTATATATCTAGTAGACCTGGTCACACTTTATCACTCTAGCCTTTTCCTTTGCCCCACCTATGATTACATGTTACTGCACCGCCTAGAGGATGTAGAAGGTTTAGTTTAAAACAAATATATATCATAACTGTCCCTGTTTGGTACCTGTAACCATTGTCTGCTAATGCCCCTACAGAGTTGAACCAAAGCACTGGGCCATATTCGGCCATATGGAACCATGTACAAATATGTCACTGGCAGTGGTACAAGTGAAGATAGTTGGGGCTACAAAAGCTTCGCACAGCATGGGTACACATCACATGAGCGGAGCACCACCCCCACTATCCCTTTCAATGACCCACACAAATCACCTCCCTTAATCCCCAATTAACTGGCTGAGGTTTCAATGGCCCATAGCTCACAGGAGCTTCCGCCATGCTGGAGTTAAAAAAGAAATTCAGGGAGGGTAATTCTCCAAGTTGATTAGCAAGCAGACCATCCTAAATTTAGTGTGAGAGCAAGGGCCCTTACCTTTGCCTTGGGAGGTGACCAGGAGCGCATGATATGCAGCATAGAGCAACAGGACCCACGTACACCTGCAAGCACAGACAGACAATCTGACCAACACAGTCGCACAACATGGAAGCAGTAGCTCACTAATAAAGCAGGTCTGCCTTTAGTGCCGGCAGGGCCCACATCAAAATACATGCCAGTTGAATGATCAAGTAGGACAGTCCAAATTTGAAGGCACTTCAGTTCAATGGAAATATAACTCCCAACAGTTTTGAGCTCTGGAATTTTTTAATTCTCATCAAATGGAGGTTGGGCAGCACATAAAATGTTGTTTTGCCAGTCCATCTTATAATTCCACAGTCACCTTCCCTGTGCCATACCTTATTATACCCAGTGGTCGCCTGGTGACTAATCGCCTCTTCTTCGTGGCGACAATCTCCCCGAACTGCCTTCCGCCTGTTCAAATGAAAAATCGTCTGCGGCAATGCACTTGTGGTGCTTCGATTTCTGAAGTCGCCCGAAGTTTCCTTGTGAGGCAACTTTGGCCGACTTCGGAAATCGAAGCGCGAGTGCCATTGCGCTGTTGTTTTCTCATTATAGCAGGCGGAAGGCAGTTCGAGGAGATTGCCGCCCCGAAGAAGAGGCGATTAGTCGCCAGGCGACTAAATCTCCCCGAATCTACCCGTGTGCCCCTGCCCTAAAGAGCCCCCAAAGTTTACTGAATATCAACCCCACCCTCCTGCTAGTACAGGTCAGTCAGTAACAGACACAAAGAACATTCCAGAAATGCACCTTTCCTGCTCATCCCTGGCAGCTTAATAATAACCTTATGGGTATGCTCAAAGATTATTATTATACTGCCACAGGGATAACCAGGAACAGAAAATGACTATAAGTATGAAACAATTTACTCCTATACAGCTTGTTAGCCCCCACAAAAGCTCCAGAGCACAGGGTTAGGGCTCACATGAGCAACGAGAATACAATTAGGTACAACCTGCAGGATTCCAGAAGCAGCCTAAAGGCTGTTGAGAGTAGTAGTTCAGCCATTGCACCAATAGGTGAGGAATGAACTAAACATAGAGATGAAAGTTCATGACACACACACACAGTAGAACATGACACAAGGGGATATAATGAAAGTTCGCACAAGGCACAAAGAGAAGCAACACAATGAGGGTAAAGAGTAAAAGCTGAGAGTACAAAGGGTTAAGAGAAGAGCCAGAGCCACAGATACAGGCAGACATGGGGTCGCACACACACACACATGGGACAAATGAGGAAAGTTCATTCCCAGGCTGGACAGACACAGTTAAAGTTCGTACCTGAGAATCATGTCGTGCTGCTGTGTGGAGCGGTGAGAGAGCAGGAGCCGCCTGTGTAGCTTCCCTCACACTTACATACACACACACACACACACACACTGATACAGTGACACACTCACACCCGGCTCCTCTGCGCTGCTTTGTGATAAGAGTGGAGGGTGCAGGGCATTGATTGGAACAGTCCGCGAGGTCCTAGCGCCCACTCCCACCCTTTATCTGCATAGGGCTCAGCCTATTCACCAAATTCCTTTCTTTCTTCTTCTTGTCATTTTGTCAGGTTCAAAGGAAAACTTATCCCCGGGGCATTGTTTTTTTCTGCTATCCCTCGAGTGCATTGTTTGGCAGTGATGTCTGGCAGAGAATGAGTTAAGTATAACTGTAGGAATGTATGGAGCCACAGGCACAATCCTGTACTAGGATATACACTTACATATCACATCCATGCCCCCCACAGCTGTATAACTTGCAATGGGATACACACATTTATCCAACTACAGCCTACTCTCTAGTATTATACAGGAGCTGCACAAGGGGTTAAGCACCTGACCTGATCCCATGCAGAGCAGCCACAAGCATTTCTCTAATGGGATTCCCACTTTCTATTTCTACTAGCAGACATCAGGGTCTCTCATGTACTGAAGGATTCCCAACAAGCTGGGGTCCTTTTTTGGGGTTCTCTATTTCTTAGTGGCACACCCAGTGCTGTTCCAAATGCCAGGGCCACCACCATCCAAAGCCTACCCTTTCCAAAGAACAAATAAAAAATAATAAATATTGGTATTCAGGAGCCAGCAGAGCACCATACAACCACAACCTCTGTATTATATGGTTTCCCTGCCAAGTGGCTCAAGCATTTACACACACAAATGTCCTTCATGGTTTGCCATGATGTATAACCCATTAGACTACACTTCCCTCTTTATGTTTAAAAAATTAATTTTTTCTGGCCCTAGCTTGTACTCCATTCTTGTCTAAGACTCCCTACATACCTGCCACTTGCCTTACTAAATACACTAAATAGTGCCTTACTATCTGACTGACATTACTGTACCCACTATCTTGGTTTCAGACTTGCTGTCTCTTCCCAAAAGTGCCAAATCTCTAGGTTCTTTAATTTTGCCTCTGCTCACAAAGTTTGCACTGCTGTTCCTGGAGTTTGTTCAATGACTAGAGGATAGGGGGAAAGGGGGAGATGGGGAAAGAGAAAGGAGGGGGGAGTTATGCTTTCCTCCATTCTTCCGTTGTTCCAAAATCACCATGATAATGTTCCAGGCAGACAGCTTCAGGGAATCAGTGGAAATGGAGACAAGGCAAAGCGCACTTGTGTGGGTGTTAGTGCAGCTGTAATGCCCATTAGTGGCTACATACAGAAGCCTTCACAAGCAACAGACATTTAACTAGGATCCCAAATAAAATCTTATTAGGGCTTCTTTCCATAAAACCCTTTGGAAAGATAATCTCTTTCCATAAAACCCTTTGGAAAGATAATCTATATAGGGACCACCTACAACAAAGCCTTTTACTATACTATCCGAGAAATCAGGTAGGGAATGGTCACTTACCCCTTTCAAGTAAATTAAGGACCCACCCCGCCATGTGCTGCCAGAGATCCTTAACCTATCAATTTGTTATATCTAGGAGATCAGCTCCTTTGATTCAGGTTAATTTTCAATCACTGCCCAGCTCAGCTTTACCTTCATCCCTCTAAAATGCATAAACATTTACTACTCCCTGTATAATGGCTTCACATTTACTCCAACAGGTGAAAAAGCAGACCACTGACCACCAATATACCCCTTAATTTTATATCGGCTGTATGTGCAAAAATGGGAACATTGCTTACCACTATAGCAACACACACAGTGGGTAGAGTTTCCACCTAGTAAAAAGTTATGAACTGGTACTTATTCCTCCGTAAATTCGTTTAAGTATCGCCGCACCTTGCTTCCATCCAAAGCCAGTAATAGTGGTTTAAAAGTCATAAGTGTCGATACAAAACAGTGCAGAGGTTCTGCTGCAAAGGTGCCTTTATTAACACGACATGTTTCGAGCAACAAGGCTCTTTATCAAGTGTGATACACTTGATAAAGAGCCTTGTTGCTCGAAACATGTCGTGTTAATAAAGGCACCTTTGCAGCAGAACCTCTGCGCTGTTTTGTATCGACACCTATGACTTTTAAACCACTAGAGTTTCCACCTTTCCAGTGAAATCTTACTGACCTGCAGCGGGCAGGGGCTGTTGGGGGTAAAGAGTAGGTGAATTGGGAGTGCTGGGAGCTTATATGTTGGGAGTGGGAATAGAGTTGGGTGGCAGAATATTTCAAGGAGAGGAGGAAAGTACAGATAATTGCAAACTTACAAAATACCAAGGGGTGACCCGTAAGCAGCCAGACACGAAGCTATAGTCATAGAAAACTTTGTTTCATACAATTTTCGGATCGTCTATGGGCTCAGAATAATCATCCCAACATTTTTTGTACTATATTGATCACTAGTTTAGTCGATCAGACAGGTTAGAAATTTTCTGTCAGATAATGATATCTTTGCATGTATTGCCTGACACTACTATTTTTTGGATACAACTTTGGTGTAATTGCTGTCTGTCAATTGAATACTTCGTTGTAGACCGTTTCATAGAAACAAACAATCTTTTGTCATACAAAGAATAGAATCTGTGAGTCTGTGGCCAGCTTTATTGTTGGTCAAACTGGACAATAAGGGCTGGATCACTGATTGCAACCATATAATGTAGTGATGGAATTATGGCATCCAAGGTGCTTCTTATGAGACCTTGGCCATCCCAGGGGCAGCTGAAAGACCACCTAGATCAAAACTGGCCAGTGCTTTCTGTCCATGTTAGTCACGTTAAAGGGGATCTAAACCCAAACATAAAATCACTGTAAACTTTCTGAGATTGCTAATTGAACACTTTTTGCAATTTACATTAGTTTTCTAATTTTAGTGACTTTTGAAATATTAAACTGCTAGTTAGTTTGAGCTCATAACAGGCTTTGCACCTTGTGAGTTAACCCTGGAGCTGCTGACAATCTGACTGAAAGAGAGCTGCTGAGCAGAAAGCATAGTTTTGGCAGTCTAAAACTGCTTTGTCAGAAAAACATAAAAATTGATAATGTAAAGTGCAAACTTGCAATCTTAGGAGCAATCTTAGTCATTTTCTATTCATTTTCTATTGTATCCTATTTAAGTTGCCATAGGTAGTTCTTACATCTTAAGATAAACAAGAAGCTGACTTCAAGAGATGATGAAGTAGAAATAAGTGGATTGAGGATGAGCCTACAGGTGAGACCCCACTGACCATTGCCTGGTTAGGCTCAGAGCTCACCCAGACAGTCGATTTAACCTGCACTCCCCTGTGTTCCGTTTTAAAGCAATCAGCCGCAGGGAAGCACAAGAAGGAAAGTAGACAACTCTTTTTCGTGAACACATACTGATAGAGATGGGTGTAAGCGCTGATCTGCATTTAATGCTTCCATACCCCTTTAAATCAATAGTCTGCATTCCTAACTGTGCTTCCCTGCGCTGAACGCTTTAAAGGAGAAGTAAAGGCTAAAATTAAGTATGCTTTATCAGAAAGGTCTATATAAATAAACCAGTAAAACCTCAAAGTAATGCTGCTCTGAGTCCTTTGTCAAAAGAAATACAGCATTTCTTTCCTTTTATCGTGTACACATGGGCTTCTGTATCAGACTTCCTGTTTTCAGCATAAACATCCAGGGCAGGGCTTGAGCATGCTCAGTTTGCTTCACTCCCCCTCCCTCCTCCCATCCCTGCTGTAATCTGAGCTCAGAGCTGTAAGTGAGCAGGGAGAGAATCAGACAGGAAGTGATGTCACACCAAGCTTATATGGCAGCTTCTATCCTAAACAAACAGAGACAGTGTCGGGAGCTATTTACTCAGGTTTGGTAAAGCATTCTGCAGAATAAATATAGCATTCTAGCTTGCACGATTGTGGCTAATCTGTTTGCAATATATTGTCTTGGAGCTTTCCTTCTTCTTTAAAAGGGAACACCAGGGAGCACAAGCTAAAGCAATCGAATGGCAACTGCTGTGCTATGCTAAGAACTAGTAGGGCCAAGGTATTGCTTACCTGTTTCTTCTGTAGTATTGCCTATGCTTGCCCTTGCTGCTTGAGCAACAGAATGTCTGAGTGAATACAGTATCTCATAGGGGGTATTCCTGTGTGGTTGCAGCTATGGTGCAACTCTACTGAACATTTTCTCTATGCACCTAAGAGGGTATATTTAACTGCATGTTTCACAACGTGTCTCAAATTCTCCAAACTTTATAATTAATACAAATATCAACTACTGATAATCTGATACTATTATTTCTGAGAGAGAGAGAGAAAGAGAGCATTTTTTCCTCGCATTGCTCATCATAAGTTAAAACTCCAGACACATTTTTACATTATGACTTTGATTCCAAAGGTTTTACAAAAAGCCCCACAAGCAACATGCTGAGACAAGTGAGAAAAGCCTAGCAGTGACTGCAATTTTCCCCCTACAATTTCTTTATTACTTACCATGGAAAATACACAACCAAACCTGATACTGTATATACAGATTTCTGAGTGATAAATATATTTCACTGAGATCGCTGAAGAACCTGAAGCTTGAGAAAGGGTCCTGTGAGGCCCGAAAGGTTGCCACATATTGTCAGCTCACATGTTTTGAGCCTATAAAATTCACTTTTGAAAATTATACATTTCGCAGTGTGCGGCAGTATACTGGACTTTCGCATTGATTTTCTGACCCGTGGCAGGTTGGATCAAATACTGCTCAAGCACCTGATCCAAAATGATTCATCACATGAGGTTAGAGCACTCCATTATTGTGTAGAGCCCTGTATAATAGAGACTTGAACTGGGGCAAAGGCAAACATGGCATTTTGTAAACGTTGCTCTCCAAGGGCAACATAATGGGCAAACATACTGTTGGACTCTAAAATCATGATATGCACAGTTAAATCTCACATCATCACACAAAAAACATAAATTGTTCATGTGCATGGGCAAGAAAATGCCTCAGGACACGGACTCTTTTAAATCTTAAAGCCCTTGCCCAAAAAGCAGGAATATGAGCTTCCCATACTTCTCTGTTTCCTGCCATACTACATTAGCTAGTGCTATTTAACGTTGTTTGCTGTAAACACCATTCCTTGGATATGGACTTCACACATACAGACACATTTTAATGATGTAGGTCACTGCCACAAGCATATATGCAATGGCACAAGTGATACAGTAGGGCTGCACCTCACCTTCCCACCAGTTATCTGTATACATCAGACAGGCCCACACTGGGCAACTCAGTCTCCTTTGTGGCTCTGGCCTTAGAAAATGAAATGTATTTACACTGTATGGAAATCTGCTGCAAACTTTGCTTGTACTTTATATACTGTAGGTGATGTCAACTGTGTGCAGCATGTTTATATATGCTTCTCTTATTCACTCCTTCCTTTGTGTAGCTGCACTGCAATGTATGGCGTTCACTTGCATGCGGATCCACATTAAAATGTAAAAGTATGCATTTTGCATTTGTGAAATAAATAGATATATAAATAGATATATAAATATACCCGGATCTTTGGATGATTCTAGTATGTGTTGGGTCTAATCTGCCCAATATGATCTTTTGTATCTTGAGCCAACAAATGGATTTAGCAAGGGACCTGCAGAAATTGGCTAGGTTTGAAAATATGAAATGTTGATGCAGCATCTTGGCCAGCACATACCGCATACCACTTCCGGAGGATAATCAGGCCCGGATTTGTGGTAAGGCTACAAAGGCCCAGGACTGCAAAATTTTGGGGTGGCATGCTCCTGTTCCCTAACTTCTGCACATACTAGGAAGTTTGGACAGCCGCACGCAAAATCCCAGAGCCGGAGAAGTAAAAAAGTATCCAAGCACTCTGGGGGGGGGGCAGCTGGCAAACAGCTGGTCTAGGGAAGCCACATATACAAATCTGGTCTTGCTGATCATTCATGCCATGGTGGTCCCTTGTACACTCTACAGCTGTTCAGCCTATGGGTCAGTAGTTTGGAGAGAGTACCCATTTGGCCCATGTAAAAGCTGCTGCAATTCGATGTAAGAGCCCGCCGGCAGTTTGCAGGCATACAAATCCACATCTCTCCTGGAGGGGGGGGGGGCTGCATGGCCTGCAGCCGGTACCCGAGCTGGGTACTTACATTAAGCTGGCCATAGATGCAAAGATCAGATCGTACGAATCTGTGGAGAGAGTCCCGACATTTTTCGTCCATCGGAGATCGACCGTTTGGTCGAACATCGGCTGATCTGTTCTTTTGTACTTTATTTGATCGGAATGGTTAGTGACAGGTTGGGAGATGGGGAAATCCGATCGTACGTTGATTCGTACAATCGGATTTTTGCGTCTCCTGACCCAACTGATATTTCAGATAGAGCATGAAATAAAGCATTCCTAAAAATGAGAAGAGTTATATGCCAGCAGGGGTCTGTCATTTCTGTAAAGTGTCCATTGTGATGCAATGATCTTGCAGTATCTAATAACATAATGATCTGTATTATAATTTATTATCGTCATATGGTATAGATTATATACTCTAAGTGCAGTGCAGATTATCTGAATGATACCACTTTGTACTACAGAGAGAGATAAGGAATGTGCAATTAGCGACCTCAAGCAGGAATAAAGGTTACATGAACGACTCAGATTATATTTGGGTGCCGTGTAGTTGCTTGGAATACCTCCCATTAAGCCTGCTAAGTTCAAACCATTAGTGCAATATGAAAGGGTATCAAAGGATAAACCAGCATTAAGAATGGTTTGTAACGTTAAGTTTTTATAAACCGTTTAATGATGGGAATGCAGAAATGAAGCTGAGCGTATCACTTAATTAATCAGTTACAAGACAGGCCCCACAGAGCGAAACCAAACAAACCTGCATATTTTTAGAAAACAGTTAACCCCTTGCTTTCTGTCCAGCCCAGAAAAATCATGCCTAAAATAAGTCAGCAAAAAGCCCCAATGGTGAGATTGTACTCATCTTTTAAAGGAGATTGAATTATTAGTTACTTTGAGTACTAAAAATAGAGTGAATTATTAGTGACTTTTGTGAACAGAAAGCCTATGTGTTCTTTAATACACACAGTGTCGGACTGGGATGCCAGGGGCCCACCAGAAAACCTTAGACTGTGGGCCCACTTTCCAAACTGTTATACCGCCTCTCCTCAATCAATCTCTTTATTCTCCTAGTGTCTTTTCACTACATACTATACTCTATTCTTCCATTAATATGCCTCTTTGTTCCCATAAAAAATAGGGAATGAACATGAAACAGGCCAAATGATTAGGACCAGTCCGACACTGAATATACAGTATTGCTATATGGGTAAATGCAATGCATCGAAAGTTGTAATGCAATGTACCATAACAAGTTGTCAGAATGAGCGGATAATATTGCAAAACCTGGCATATTGCATGTAAGGGACCACTGAGGTTTCAATAGTCCTTTGCCAGAATTGTACTCCAGGGTACAGACTTATTGGCATTTCCAATTTTTACCATACCTAGTAACATTGGTGCTTTGTTCCAGGGGAAAATAACTGCAGGAGGAAGGTATAAATTATACTGTTTGGGTTTCAGTATGGGCAAAAGTTTTCAGTCAGTGTAGATATGGGTAGATCTAAGCAAATCATTGCAGAGCCGGTTGCTCTTGGGCAAAGATGGGAAAGAGTCCAGGTCTCAGTGGGCAAAGAACTCCCACTCTCAAAGAACTGCCCCTGGGGACTAGGGTGTATGTTAACTCATTGCAAACAGCCATGTTTGTTTTCATTAGTATAACTGTGTTAGATCAGTTAAAACAAACTGGCGATTAGTTGTTATGGGTTACTACTAGCCCCAGTTAAACTTTGGCCTGTGTTGCTACATAAGAATAGCGTCCTAGTGAAACCTAGAGAGTTTCAAGGAATGTTTACCACCTTTTGCTGGATATTCTACAGCGGAACTAGACACTCGTGCAACCAATTGCCCCCCCCCAGAGCCACCTGCCACCTTTTACCAAGATCATCATCATTGACTTGCCATGCTACCACTACCACCACTGAGCTCCATGGGAGAGAGACCTGGCCCAGTTGCATCCTCTGCCCCTTCAGTAGTTATACCACTGATACTACCGCTTATTAGCGCTTGAACAATTTTCAGTACTATTCCTAGTCCACTCTTAGGTTTTTTTGTCAGATTTTTCCATACATGTGCTGGAGTTGTCTAACTCACAGTCGCTGTGGGTGTTAGGCCTTGGGAACAGAGAGGCCCAGGCCGCAGGTTCTGTCTCCTCAATAGCTGTAAGAAATACTCCCTCCCCAGCCACAAGATTACCTACCGGGTGCAAGTGGCCAGGTAGTGGGGGACATGGGCAGGTGGGCAAGTGTAGAAAGGGCCAGGTTGGTGCGTGCTGGGCCCCTCCAAATAATTTTTGTGGGGAGGGCCTGGCGCACTGTTGTTATGTGAAAAGCAAACAAAAGGAGAGCACTCACCCACACCTCGCTGTGTACCGACCTTGCCGTCTGTGCTGACACATGCACGCGCCTCCGGAAGACACACTGGAAGCTGTATCCAAAAGGTATCTGAATCATGGAGCACCAGGCAGCATTAGGGTCCTTTTAAAAATCCAATTTTATTTGTAATGCATCATAAAATCAATGTTGAACATGAGTGTACCCAGCCCCACACTCAACGCGTTTTGTGGCCTCACGCCACTTCCTCAGAAGCACAGAGCTTAGCCTCTCCCAACCATCTAAATAGAGGCAACTCACACCTGTTTAAAATCATTAACCCCTCACATCTCCGTATTTATGTAAATAATTACATAAATACAAAACTCTCCAATTAATCAACCCCTTTGAATAAATAAATATATCTTGGGAATAATAAAGGCAAATTGATGAAAAAAGAGTACATAATGCATGCAATAAATCCATATAAATATCTAAAATCCTATGTAGAAAAACAAATTGTTATAGTTAATTCATTAATATTGTAATAACAATAATTTTAGTTTTAGTATTAGTATAATAAATACATAACTGGCACCCAGTAAAAAGAAGAAAAACGAATACACAAAGGACGCTAATCTGTTCAGTCACAAAAACAGGAGATCTCCCAATCTCTATTCAAACCCCCATAGGTGGTTTTCAGCTGATATATCCAAAAGGCTTCCAGTCTACCTAACTTATGTTCATAGTCCCCTCCTCTCACACTGTTGTTGTGCCACTGTTTGTACTGATCTAATTGTTAGCCCAGGGGCCAACAAACAGATCATAGTGCAAACCTAAATTAGTTTGTCAGCGTGGTCCTATGGACTTTCAAATATGCCCAATAATTATCTAGCAGAAATGGGCATTTTGTCTGCTGCTGTTTTCTGCTGGATGTCTTGCTGGCCTTACTATGTTTGCTGGCAAATTCTGCTCTGCACAATACCTCTGTTGTTCTCCTCTTCCTGTCACAACCTTTCTAATCTCATCCCACATCCTTTCAATATTGTGATAATCCCTAAAAGAAGCCTTAGGCTAAGGCCACACTAGGCGATAGCGCCGCGATTTGACTCGCGGCGACTTTTCACCGCGACTTTTAAAACGCAATCGCTGGGGAAACTTTTGCGCTGGCGTCTATGGGGAATCGCGAAAAATCGCCAGCGTAAAAACACACGCGGCGATCTTTTTTCTATTGTCGCTCGAAATCGCGCGATTTCGAGTGACAATAGAAAAAAGATCGCCGCATGTGTTTTTACGCTGGCGATTTTTCGCGATTCCCCATAGACGCCAGCGCTAAAGTTTCCCCAGCGATTGCCGCTTAAAAGTCGCGGCGAAAAGTCGCCGCGAGTCAAATCGCGGCGCTATCGCCTAGTGTGGCCTTAGCCTAATAACCAAAGCAAGGCAAACCTGAGTACCCTCCATAATATTCGGAGTAAAGAGAAGAACTGAGCTGTCAGCCTGCCTGCATTCAGTGCGCAGGATCATCTATACAGGGACATACACACACTAAAGCTGGCCATTTAGCTTTGTATCCGTCACAATATTCCGACCTGTCTGAGAGGAATTATAATAGTACTGAGAGTGGGCCCCTGATCTAAGGTCTTTTGGTGGGCCCCTGGTCTAAGTAGGGTTGCCACCCGGCCAGCATTTTACCGGCCTAGCCGGTAAAACACCTGCTTAGGCCGGGGCTGGTATTACAAATTTACCGGCAATGTAGCTGCCGGTAATTTATAATACCCTTTAGAAAAGGCCCTTGGCCCGCCCCAATTCCCTCAATACTTACCTTTTTTTTTCAGGATTCTGTCCATCTCGCGTGTTGCTCCGCCCATTTTGCGTCACTGTGCGTGACTCCGCACCCTTTTATGTCACATCCCGCCCCTTTTTGTTCCCGCACCCCCACTGGGTGGTAAAATTGTTTTAGAAAAGGTGCCAACCCTAGGTCTAAGGTTTTTGGATGGGCCCCTGGTGTCCCAGTCCGGCACTGTTATCGTTAGCCAACAGAAATCTTCTAATCTGTCCGACTGACTAAATGACCGATCGCCATGGTACAAAAAATGTTGGGATGAGCTACACGGTCTGAAAATCGTATGAACCTTCGTTTCATACGACATTATCTTCGTGTCTATGGCCAGCTTTACTGTGATTAACAATGCATTTTATCTAATAGTAAAAAAATGATCCATAACATACTATAGGAGTTTATCTTTAGTTGTATTGTGCTAAGCAGCCTGTTAACAGACCAGCACCACCATAACTATTTAAAATCAGGCTAAAATTAATTACTTAAGTTATTTTTAACTTCTCCAGTTTATTAAAGGAGAACTAAGTCCCCTTGCTAATAACCCCCCCCACACACAGGTGTTAACATGTGTAAATGCCCCTAAGCCTGTAATTACCCCTCGTTGCACAATTGGATCAGCCTTATATTGTCCACATCAAAGTATATGATCAGCATTAGCATCAACTATAAAGATTCCAGGACATAAAGGTATATCACTTTATGTGAATTAGCAAAAAAAAACCCAAAGATTAAAGTGGTAAATGCTTGCACTGCACCATTCACATGAAAGGCATCCATAAAATACCATATAGGCTACAGTTCAACCACAGGGCAATTGCTGATCTGATCTAAACTAGCCAAAAAGTATGTTCAGCCCAACTCCTATTTATTGCACTCAATTGAACAAGAAGTATACTACCACTTTAATCTCTTTGGCATAAAATGAAGCATTAGGGCTCTTACACATGACCGTTCCGACCTGCGCTCCCCTGCGTTCCGTTTTTTGGCGTTCAGCCGCAGGGGAGCGCAGGAATAGACGCAAGTAATTATTTGAAATGGGCTGTACTCACTCAGGCGCGTGTAGGCGCCGAACGCAGGAAAAATGCAGCATGTTGCGTCTGAACCTGCGTTCGGCGCCTACACGCGCCTGAGTGAGTACAGCCCCATTTCAAATAATTACTTGCGTCTATTCCTGCGCTCCCCTGCGGCTGAACGCCAAAAAACGGAACGCAGGGGAGCGCAGGTCGGAACGGTCATGTGTAAGAGCCCTTAGTTTCAAATTGAAATGAACTACTGATATACTGGAGCACATTAGACCCTCGGGGGATACAGTTAAAATAAGGCATATGAGACACCCAGTGACTTACTTAAGAGGAGAATTTTGGGCCTAATACATTATATTTCCCGAACATCGCAACTCCTAAATAAAGCTGGCCATAGACACAAAGATCTGATCGTATGAATCGAGGATTGTGTGCGGAGAGTCCTGACATTTTTCGTCCAGAGGAGATCGGTCGTTCGGACAGGTTAAAAGATTTCTGCCAGCCGCGGGTAATATCTCTGCATACATTGCCGATCGTATGATTTTCAGAGGGAGACTGTCACTAGCTTTAGTCGGACATAACTTTCTTACGACTGCTGTCAGGGGAAGAACATCGGCTGATCTGTTCTTTTGTACTTTATTTGATCGGAATGATTAGTGGCAGGTCGGGAGACGGGAAAGTCCGATCATACGATGATTCGTACAATCGGATCTTTGCGTCTATGGCCATCTTAATGCAAACAGGAAGGTTATGTTATACAGATATCTAACAATTATGTCCAACGAGGTCTTAAAGTGCAGCAAAAATTCTTTCCTTATTAGATGGAAATCTCAAAGGAAAACAAGAGATGATCTGCATTCCCTAGGGAAATATTTTATGCAAGTATTTTCTTTAATACTACCCCAGGCAACTGAAAAACAGAGGTATTAAGATTTTTTAATTGTGCATGCCAAATGAAACTTTTCATGTACTGTTGTGCAAAATATTGGAGCAGAATGCCAAGGATCTGAGACATAATAAATGATAAATGATTCTATAGTTTATTCATTAACAATAATGTTGCCAAATTCAAACGAAGAAGCTGCAAAATCCCAAGCCACTAATGTTGAATAGTGATCTAGCATTCATATGAACACATGGCTGTGAGGGTGAGGATCTTATGAGATTAGGATTCAGGGGCAAATACTGCAGTTCACTCGTCGAAAATTTAGAGACTTTACCAAAGGTAACAGACCACATGCTTTCAGGAACATAAATAATACAAAGTGTGTTTAAATATGGACTATTTCAAGTTTTTGACTTGAGCAACCCACTCTCGGCTGCACTGTACTGTTTCCTACTGTGCGGCAAAATCTCTGCCACTTTAGAGCAATATCAAGTGAACAGATTTGGAAAACTAGGGTAATTAAACCATTTTTAGTTGCAAATTGGCAAGTGAAAAGACCTAAGGTTTTGGAGGATTAACCCACCCTTCATCATGGTAATCCTCCCATTTGTCACAAGCCGCAGCTGAGCAAATGGGTTAATTATCTCAGTTTTTAAAGGGAGGCCGATTTCTGTCTTTCCAGGGAACCATTCACTGTAGAAACACAGTTAAAAGTGGGCTACAAGGAATTATTACAAGGAGCCTGGCCAATCAGGAGTTTAAAGGTGCCAATGATCCAATCAGGTTGGAGACACTTGACAGATTTATAAAGTTACGTTAGAATAAACACCCTTATCAATTACTGTTTTTTCCCCCCCAACATAAAACCTTCCCATTCCCCTGATAGCTAGTGAATAATTGATTCATTTTATGTTTTTTAAGATTTTTCCATCGTCAATATTTGTTTACAAGAGGGGTTTTCCACCCCAATTACTAAAGAATCTTTAAAGTTCACCATTGTTACAGCAGCTTTTGAGGTATTGAAACCCATTATGGATAGAAGACTTGGGATTTTAAGAAATCTTTTGTAGCATTTTCTTGCTGTACTTGAATGAACATTCCTTCTCATGTATGCAATACAATTGCTGCTGTTAGCATGTATATCCTTATGGCTTTCAACAGGCATAATGCCCAGGTATGGACATGTCTGCATGCCTCTCCCCCCTGTCATTCCTATAATTCACTATGGTTACTCATATTAATAAAAAGTGCAAAGTTAACTAGTAGCATAGCAACTTTCTACCTTTTACATTAGTGTGCCAAGGCCCCCCCCCCACGCTGCAAGACCGATGATAATGCTGGACCTCGATGGCTTGTCTGCTGGAGACTGATTTACCAAACTATGGAGAAAGATTTGTTTCAATGTTCTACCCCCTTTTACTAAGCCCATCAGATTTATTAGTACATTGCAGTATTGTTTGACTTGCAGATATAAAAGAAGTTGCAGTATTGTTTGACTTGCAGATATAAAAGAAGTTGATAAGGAATGATATAGTGGTTAAGACTCTTTCATCATAGAGACATGAGTTTGACTCATGACCACCTTAATGTGGCCTTTGGCAGTTGCCTAATCTTCTTGTGCTTCGGGAAACAACACTCAGATTAGAGAGGGAAGTATTGTGTCTGAACAAACAGTTACATATCAGCTATTTAATGTGGAACTTTATAACGACATGCACTGGCGTTACCATCTCTAAGCTACAATCTGAATTACAAATTGTTATTATTCATTTTAAAATAAACTCCGTTCATAATAAAAAGTATTTACTGTAAATATCTGAGTAGATCTGTTAGCGTTTGTGGGAATCTAATTTGGCCATACTATTTTTGAATATAACATGGGCCTAAGCAAGTTCATCGAGAGAAGACAATATCAATGCACTGATGCTGCCCCTACCCAATGCAAATTTCTAACCTGCTTGATATTGGTTGGCAGCCTATTTGCCAGATAATGGTTGGGTAGGCCATTGGAAGGCCCACATACCAGCCCAGACTGCAATGCAATGCCAAATTTCAGGAGCACTCAAGGGCAGTCAAGCTCCTACCCATTATCACCTGCTGCAGGCTGATGGCAGGGCCGCTATTAGAAATCACGGGGCCCGTACAACAAAATTTTTGGGGCCCCTGGGCCTCGCCCACCCTCACGCCCAAGCCCCACCCCATATCCCGCCCACTCCACATCACAGTTAAAAGACCACACAGACATCAGCGCCTAAAAAAGTAACCCCCCCCACACAAGTTATAAAAAGCTATTGATGGTCAGGGCCCCCTTATAATTTTAAAAAAAATGAGGCCCCAAAAAAAATGTAAAAAAAAACAAAAAAAATAATTGGTGGCAGGGGCCCCCTTACAAGTTAAAAAAAATTGGGGCCTCAAAAAAAAATTTTTTTTTAAATTTTTAATTTTCTTTTTAAAAAAACATTGGTGGCAAGGGCCCCTTACAAGTTACTAAAAAAAATTGGGGCCCCCCCAAATTTTTTTTTAAAAAAATTGGTGCCAGGCCCCCCCCTTACAAGTAAAAAAAAAATTGGGGCCCCAAAATTTTTTCTAAAAAAAAACATTGGTGGCAGGGGCCTATAGAATATTAAAATAATACATTGGTGGCCAGGGGATTAAAAAAAAAAAACACAAACTGGTGTTAAGTAGAATTGAACTCAAGGCTTCAGGACTTTAACTTCGCCTCCTTTCGTGACTTCGGGTCTTTTTGCTGCTTCAGGACATTACTTTTGGCTTCTTTTGTGACTTCGGGTCTTTTCTCCGCTTCAGGATTTCAATTTCGGATGTTTTCGTGACTTCGGGGCACTGCCGGGCCCCCCTTCAGGCCCGGGCCCAGGCCACTTGTCCCCCCTGTCCCCCCCCTGATGGCAGCCCTGGCTGAGGGTCTATGAACTGAGCTACAAATATCTACAATAACAAACCTCAGCTATTGTGACTACCATGTCACCAATGCAATCTTTGTTGAAAGAATTATCTCACAAATTTCATTGAAATAAAGAGTAGCAAAAGACTGGCTGATAAAGGTGGCCGATTCTGCCGCCTTTCTTCAGCATGGGGACCCACAATTTCAACTGCAACCTCAGATTGCAGCAGAGTTACAGAAAGCCAAACAAGGGAACCTATTTATTATGCTGTGTAAAACCACATCTGCCAAAAAAACAGTGTAAAAAGCTGTGTAAAATAATTGGTGAACTTATGAAAGTGTTTGATATTTTACTCCATAACAACGCTAGATTTTCGCCATTATTTTACACTGCTTCAGACCTACTCAGTAAGTTCTGCCAGAAGTTGCTCAAAGAAAAAGCAAGTAAAAACTGCATTTTTACGTAATTTTTACTCCTTATAATATGGCGACGCCTGGAGGTGTGTTTACCACCACATAATAAATCTAGGTGAGAAGAGGTGTGTGCTTTAAACCCACTATACCTCCCAACTATTCAGTTTTCCGCGGACCAGTCCAGATTTTGACAACTCAGTCCACAGTCCCAGTTTTTCCCCATTTTCTCTTTGATTTCCTGCACTGATGCAAGAAAAAGCAAATACAACGTTTCTGAAACTTAATTAAAAAAGAGGCTTTTGGCAGAGAGCCCAGAACACTGAGCACCTGCACTTAGATACATTGTAACTATTAATATTATTTATTATTACATTTTCCCAATTTTTTTTAAAAATAATCAGATTTTCACAATTTTTTCATCCGATTTTCACAATTTTTTCATCCGATTTTCACTATTTTTTTCGTATTTTTAACCCGAAAACTCCAAAAACTTTGGGTTATTGCACGAAACCCAGTGCACATCAAAAAGTCACTTCTCCCATTAACTTATATGCAAACTAGACTGGTCTGAGATGCCTGATTTTCAGATTCAGACTTTTCCATCCTCAGGGTTTAATAGATTCTATTAATTAGATTAGATTTTTGCATTCAGAGTTTAGTAAATAACCCCCCTAGTTCTGGCCTGCAAGACTGGCAGCTAGCTATGGCTGCTGGCTGGGGAGGATTTAGCCCTCAGTGAAAAAACAGCGTTCAACGGGCATTGATCACAGGTAATACTAAAATGCACATAAAATATAAAACAAGTTAGGGACCGCCATTCGGGGGTTTACCTTGACGTGGTATGGTGGCTTTTCAATTTTATGATCATAACTTTGTAACAAAATAACCCCTGTTTTGGGTACATATGCAATAGCATTTATTATACTTATATATATACTTTAAAGCCTTTAGAGTGCTCCCGCAACCCCCTGTTATATATATATATATATATATATATGGCTTGATAAAGGGCATATAGCTTGCCCGAAACGTCGCTGTACTGATGCTATATCTGTAATATACACTTTTGCAAAGAATCGTGTGCTGCTTCATTCTTTTTTCTGGATATTTGCAGAGGGGACGAGACGGGGTCCCCCACGGAAGCGTGCACCGAGGTCAACGCTGATTACACTTTTGAGAGTGCTGGGGCGCATTTCTACACAATATATATATATATATATATATATAAAACTAGGGAACTACAGCCCCCCAAATGAGATATAGAGCTTTGATATCCTACCTATCTTTCATAATTATTTAACATTACAACTCGCTAATAAATGCAATAAGAAGCAGACAAATCAGACAATGTTTTTAATTAGTAGTAGTGTTTTTTACAGTTGGAGTAGATGGTCCTAAATCACAGAATTATTGGTGAACAGCTTGACATCTTCAGTGCCTATTTTTCCCATGAACAATATTTTCTGGGGTGTGGTTACAGAATACATGGACCCTGAATGATCTGATGAGAGGCCTTAGGGGCTTATTCCAGGTGCTTGTGATGTACAAATCAAAGCTAACTGCTAAAGTGTAAACTTTCCACACTCACATTCAGACCTGGAGGGAGAGGCCCACGTGTATTTGAAAGACATGGTGAGATCTGTGCCTGGGCACGTCTGACTTAGCAGAGATGTTTTTTTATCCTTCTAATGTCTGTACAGTATGACAGCACTGCCCTATCGACAAGGGAATGTGATAAAGACAAAGTGAAGAGCAAATAATACTTTTTAAAGGCTACATCTTGTTTCTGGATCACAAGAATGTTTTTTGGGGGAAAGAAGATTGTTGGTGTGTGAATAGAACCTTCTTTACATGACAAAAAGGATTATAGTGTGTGACCTTGGGCTGATCCCAGTGTGCCAGCTCATTGTGAAAGAACTCAAGGCATTAGCTAATAGCATAGTCCACCCTGTATGTCCCACACACACTGCTTTCTTTACTTATTTCCTTCACTTTTACAAAATGTTAGGACTTAAATCAAACTTCAAAGAAACAAAGGTCAAAGGGTAGGACAATTTCCCATACGGGATCCTTCAGATAAAATTTGCTTTTTGTAGCTTGACAAATTTACCAACGTCTGGTCAGTATGGTCTCAGCTAATTGTGTGAATAAGAGGCAGTCATTTATTTCTTTCTGTTCCTTGATGGAGTTTAGTTAGTAACAGCCTTTATCGCTCACCATCTTTTATTTATCCAAGCTTTTCAGATAAATCTCAAGTGAAAATGACTTGACATCAGCCAGTAGAAATATTGTGTATATTTTCACTGTGGATCATGATCACGGTCTCCTAGTTCCAGCTGAATTAAATTTCCCAGTATGCAGTCCTGGTATTCAGGAGCTGGGTGTTTAAGAAGTTGAACAGCCACTGATTTGGAAACACTAGGCTAATATAAAGAGGGAGATTTATCAGTACCCATCACCAGTGTCGGACTGGACCACCGGTATACCAGGAAAATTCCCAGTGTCAGTGGGCCTCTTGCTTCTAAACATTTGGCCTGTTTCATGGTCATTCCCTATTTCTTTTTAGGAAAAAAAAGGCTTAATAATGGAACAATAAAGTATAGTATGTAGATATGAAAGACTTGGAGAATAAAGAGGTTTTAGGGGCACCCAGCCTCTAATTGTTTTGGAAGCACTAGGGACGCACAGTTCTTGCTCTCCTAATCCCCAGTGCTCCAGTGGAAACCTTTTTTTTGGGGGGGGGAGCATTGATAGGACCCTTTGGCCCTGGGGTGCTCAAATCAGAAATCCGGGCCTGTATTTCTGATACACACTCATTTGCTGCTACAGATATTTTAAGGATTATAGCAGTGTTTGATATGTGTAACCTGGCCACAAAGGGGACTTTGACCATTAACAGTTCCCATGACATAAATAAGGGTATAGCAAGAATTATCATTAATGGCCAAAAGCATAAGCAAGTCAGGTAGTTGCAGTAACCAGTAGCATACTGGTCACATGTCACATGTCTAATGAATGTAATAACTCTCTTGAGCCTAGACAAGTCATCCTGACTCAAGATCAACCATCCCGCAGAGCTAACCCAAGTATGTCCTGGCTTCAGACTTGCTCCTCTGCAAAGCTTGTTCTAAATTTATATTTTTGCATGTATATTACAATACATTAATACAATTATTCTAATAATAAATACAGAGCACAGTTACATTAATGATTAAGAGCTAAGCGTACAAAGATACAATAGGAAAGATAACTGTGCCCCGTAGAGCTTGATTTTATTCCATTTAAATTGCTAGCTGCTATATACCTAAAAATAATTAGGCAACCAACTCCATGTTAAGATCCCTCTCCTCCATTTCCTAAACCATGTGCTCTACCTTTACCTGGTGCTCAGCTTCAGGGAATTCCGTGGCAGTGTTATGTGGACTGATTACTGTCTATAACATTCTTTGTCCATGTGCTATACTTGTGTTCAGCTTATGGTGGAGGGCACACAAGTTTTATCAATTATTATCGGTTATTAGAACTGCCAAGCCCATCTAGGGTTTTCTTGAGAACAATGTCATACAAGAGTTTGAGACTCTGTCAATCATTTTACTTAGTTTTCCTTGCCATCCCTCTTATTTTTATAGATCAGATATTAACTGGGAATTATAATATGATAAATTCATTTAATTGACTTACAGAAAGAAATGAATAGCTGGATGTTTTCCCTTTGTGATTATTCAAAAAGGCCATTGTAAACTCAATTATTCAACTGTAGAGTAATCGGAAATACTCTACACTGGGCAATGTATAATAAAGAGACATTTTCCTCTTCCAGTTTCTCAAAACCTACCATAAAATGCTTGAATTGCTGTGTATGCTTTCCTAAAGGTCAATTACTCCAGTGGAACATCTCATCCATCATCCTTCTTGGATACAGCCTGAAGGCTCCCATTTGACATCAAGTCAAAGAGCTCATGTACCAACATTACAAAACTCGCACAAGTACAGAAAGAAATGGAAACCAATCACACATATGCTTTTTTAATTCTTCTTATATTAGACTAAACACTACTAATTGGTAAATTTGCTATAAACGCATCTTTTAACATCTGTTTAGACCAATAAAGTTAATTCCTAAACCCAGTGTAGCCTGCAGAATATATCTGAAGCCTTATAAATCTCGTCAAAATATAAAGGAGAAGGAAAGATTAAAACTAAGTAAGCCTTATCAGAAAGGTCCAACTTAATATACCAGTAAACCCTCAAAGTAATGCTGCTCTGAGTCCTCTGTCAAAAAAATAAAATAATAACAAGGAACAAAATACCAGCATAAATAAATGCATTCAATCATAATGGTGTTTCCCAGTTCATGAATAAAAAAATATTCCAGTTCCTTCTTGCCTAATATCTCTTTTATTTATTTACTTTTAAAATCTCTGTGTTTTTACAGGGTTAAGTAAATGCCAATCAGATGTTTGCTTCACCTGGTGCCCAGTAAGGGCGAAGACACACAGAGCTACTATTTATTATTATTAAGGGCAGAGACAGACGCGAAGATTTGGGGAGATTTAGTTGTCCGGCAACTAATCGCCTCTTCTTCAGGCGACTATTTTCCCCAAAAAGCCTTCCCGCCCACTTGTATCTAAATCGCCAGCAGGATGGCACTCGGAGCGCTTTGTTTTCCGAAGTCACCCAAAGTTTCCTCGTGAGGCAACTCACTAGCAGCTACTTTTTGTGGCTACAAAATACCCTGCCATATACAATGCTGAGAAATTGCCTCTGCTAAAACGCACGTCATGACAAGTAGCTGCTGCTAGTTCTGTGTGTCTTCACACCTGCAATAAGGGTAAGGCCACACTGGGCATTTTGAGTAGATTTGGTCGCCTGGCAATTAATCATCTCGTCTTCTCCCCGAACGCCTTCCCTCACTAACGACTTGAGAAAATGAATCGCCGCGAGTGCCATCCCACTGGTAATTTTTCATTATAGCCGTGGGAAGGTAGGGGAAGGCAGTTCGGGGAAATTGTCGCCCGAAGAAGAGGAGATTTTGTTGCTGGGGCGACTAATATCCCAGAATCTGCCAGTGTGCCCTTAACCTTAGGATATTCCGAACAGGGAGCATTAGTCATCTGAATAGTACTTGTTGTAATAGCCATGTTTGCTAACTTCATCCCTAAACCTTGATGATTTTTGTGTTTGGACAGGTTTAATAAAGACATTTTCTGCATAGATTCCTTCATAGTATTGAAGGGCCAGTTCTATAAATAATACCCTATTATTATATTATACTACAGAATAAATGCATTTCCTGTAAAAATACCTCAGGATACCTTGCAGTTTAAATGTAGTGGCAGTTTCATGAACAATACGAAAAAACACAGAGAATAATATGATGCCAATTTCATGTACCCGTGGAAGAATAATCACAATTCCAATTTTTCCAATAACACCCCAGAATACAGTACATGGTAGAATAAATGCAGTGACAACTCCATGTATAATACCATCATTTTTGTTGTAGAAAAATAATTGGTGTTGGTTTGGGGGGGACTTTGGCTTCTCAAGTCTTTATTAAAATCTGAACAGATTGGAAAATAGTGGAGCATCTCTCAGATGATGTGGGATATTATACATGGAAATTGCCTGGGATACTATGGAAAATGTCTTTATTTAGCGTGATCAAATGCAAAAAAAAATCACTATGCAGACTTTACAGGTTCATCAGAATTTATGGATGAGGTGAGCTAATCTGAGCGTCTCTCAGGCCTGGTAGAACCATTCTGTAACTTACTTAGAATAAAGATATTGGGGTATATTTATCAAAGAGTGAAGTTAGATATTGCCACAGTCCGCTAGAGTGAAATTCCGCCACTCTCCATTCATTTCTATGGGATTTTGAAAGGCATATTCACTTTCACTCATTGATAAATATTCTTTACAAATCCCATAGAAATGGGAATGGAGAGTGGTGGAATTTCACTCTAGTGGACTGTGGCAATATCTAACTTCACGCTTTGATAAATATACCACATAGTGTCTACAAGCTCCTTATGAGTAGATGATTTCTTGCTTTTTGAGGAAATACACCTACAGGGGAAGTAGACAGCTGCCTCACTTTTACGATTCAAATTTCCGAGTTCTCCAGCTAGGTCATCCCCTACCTAGACCATCTTGGCCCTCCTCAGAAAAATTAAAGAAGTCAGATCTGATGTTCTTCATTGGTCTCCTGTGCTCCGGCACCTTTCTCAACCTCACCTGTTCCTAGTAAGAATTTTCTGGTAGAGGAGCTTAGGTTAACCACCCCCATCTATGATGCCAGCTCCTATGAAAATCTCATATAGCACAGTTAGATCAAGTGATCACAAGCAACTATAAAATAGAGGATTATGGTTTTGTACAATCGTATGGGTCCATTTAACACTTGTGTGACCCAGTAAGGAGAATGATACAGCTTATAGTTACCAATAACAGTATAATTGTAACATTTCTTTTAAGTCCATAACAGGTGTGTTTCCATGACCAGCCAACCTTTTAACTCATCTGTTAAAGCCTAAACATCTGTTTTATTTGAGTGTGTAGCTGTTTTACTAAGGCCCAACAAGATTTTGTGTGAATTTTGAAAATTTACCACATTTTCATTCATCTCTAGACAAACCAAAAGGGAAGAATGAACATACAACAGTATGGTCTGTTATAGGCTGAGGCCAAGCAGCATCTCAGATGCATATCCTTCTTGTTTTTATAGGAGACATTAGCACTAATGGGAAACACCATAAAACAAAATTAAAACAAATAGTACTGCTGACTTAAATTATCCTATACCATCACCACAAATGGTACTGCTGTCATTTTTACAATCATACATTCCAGATAATTAACAATGTAAACTTGAGACTTTATGAAACTGGCTGCAGATTCTTTCCACTGAGACACACTCTCCTTATCGGAGAATGAAATCTTAACAAAGAAGTAGGTTAATAATGTTACGCATTATGTTTTGGGGTTCAATACCAATCCAGGGCAACCACAGCACTATGAGTAAGTGCCCACACAGGCACGAAACGCGTTAGGCCTTCATGTCCTAATAAAAATGTTCTAATTTTTTATATTTGACTCTTTACTTTTGGAAACCCTCACATCTTTGTGATGCAGTGTTTTTGGTTCCTTGCACCTTGGGACTGAGGTGAACTGTGAGTGTTTTCATACTTATTATTATTTTTTATTGATATTTTTTGAATCCAACACTTGTTGTTGCGAGGTGGTATTATATACTTTTTCATTGTGGCAGTTGCACAAACTACAATATTTACAACCACAGCACTTAATCAGGGATGATTTGCCCTCCAAAAATGCAGTACCTCCCCATATTTCTGCTGATTTACTGCTGTCAGTTATTGATCTTTGACAAGATACTGAATATATATTATATATATTGTCACAATATATATTGTCACAATATCATGGCTAAGGATAATTTACTGCTTGATGATTTTCAACAACCCTAAAACTTAGCATCTCAACAGCTGCCCAGAGAACACTTTGTAGGCTTGAATCATTACTTTTATAGAGATATTGAACCTATAGACTGGTGCATATAAAATATGTCATTTCTATACATTTTAATTTTTATAGTTTAGGTATCATTTAAACTGAACATGTATCACCAACCACTGCAAATTCTCCATCAGGGCTGATACTCCTCGATCCACCAGGATCAGGGCCAGAAAAGGGTATTATAGCGAGGACTAAAATGAATCCAAAAATATTATGTAAAAAGTAAAAAAACTAAGCAGGATAGGGTGGGACCCTTAATATCAGAGTGGCATCAGTTGGTTGATGAGAACAGAGAAAAAGCAGAAATTCTGAACTGTTATTTTTCACCAGTCTACACAAACGAGGAACCAATTAATGAAGGTTCCCTTCTTAATAGTCCCAATTCTAGTAATGCAACCAAAGATGCATGGTTCACTCAAGAGGAAATTCAAAAGAGACTAGAACATGTAAAGATAAACAAAGGTCGGGGACTGGATAGTATTCATCCTAGGGTACTAAGCAAGCTTAGAAATAAAAAGCGGATCAGCGCCAATAGCAACAGAGAAACCAGAAACAAGATATGGTTCCTCTGAGGAACTTGAATGTACTACACCATATTTTGTTTCTGGTTTCTCTGTTTCTGATCTGCTTTCTATTTGTAAGCTTGCTTTTCATTTATTACGACAAAAAAATCAGAAACAGAGAAACCAGAAATAAAATATGGTTCCTTTGAGGAACTTGAACAATACTACACCATTTTTTGTTTCTGGTTTCTCTGTTTCTGATTTTTTTGTCCTAATAAATGACTTAATACTTTTAATCTATTTTTGAATTTTTGGAGAAACCCACCGCTTACTTTTACTTTCCAATTGTGAAACACACCCTTGGACTGGGTGGATTGTGGGATTCCCCTGACTATTACTTTAAGAACAAACTGCCTAATATACAAGGTGAGGTGCCTTTGTCTAACTAATTTTACTATGGGTTTAACATGCACCGATTGTTAGTTTTTTTGCTGTTTAGTTCAGGGGACATGATTACTCTTTATAAGAGGGCATTATAGATAGCTATCAGGAGATCTATTCTTGCATAAAGTGGATCATCGGACCAGAGGTCATCCCTTTAGAAGAAAAGAACTTTCATTTGAAGCAACGTAGGTGGTTCTTCACAGTCAGGACAGTGAGGTTGTGGAATGCACTGCCGGGTGATGTTGTGATGCTGATTCTGTTAATGCCTTTAAGAATGGCTTGGATGATTTCTTGGACAAGCATAATATCCAAGACTATAGTAATACTATAATCTACAATGAATATAGATATTGGTATATAGTTTCAGTGTGTGTGTAGGTATGTGCACTGAGTTTCATTTGGAGAGGTTGAACTTAATGGACTTTGGTCTTTTTTCAACCCAATTTAACTATGTATCTAGGGGTAGGCAGAGTAGGCAGAGTAGGCACATGCCTATGACATAAAGCTTGGGGGGGGGCACCAGGTATGTACCTTCCCTGTTGCCTACCCCTAGTTCGGCTGAGCTGAGTTTGTGCTCACTTATTGGCATGCATAGCTGCCTCTACATGCTGAGATAGATTCAGACTGACATTCAAAATAGGCCCTGGTTTTTCAAGTACACTTACAGGAGCCCCTCTGGCATTTGCCAGAATCCACAGCTTCCAGTCCGGCCTGCCAGATTTATAGTCATCTTTATGGTACATGCAGAGGTTCCTTAAATTCAGACATTCGTCCTTTGACTGTAATTACATAACAACAAAGCTAGCTTTCCCTAGACTTAGATTTCCTAGAATATTATATTTGTCCTGTTGTTTTTCCCAAACCTCATACGCATGTGGCGTACTAATGCATACCTCCCAACTGTCCCCTTTTTTGCGGATAGTCCTGATTTTGATAGCGCAGCTCGCAGTCCCGGCTTTTTGACACCAGAAAAATATACAAAGTTTCTGAAACTTAATTAAAGAAGATGATCTTTGGCATAGAGCCCAGAACACTCAGCATCTGCACTTAGATGCATTTGTAACCATTTAAGATAAGCAAAGATTCAATTGTAACTATTTAAGATTAACAAATCTCTTGGGAGAACTGAGACTCACAGCTTAAAGGGCATTAAAAATCCCAGAAATGTGTTCAGACATTCATAACCTGCCAAATTTTGTAAAATGTATATGGTAATTAGGTGGTGTGGCCATAAAATGGGCGTAGTCAAAAACGTGGCTGATCTTTTTGTCCCTCTTTCATTCTTTTAAATGTTGGGAGATATGCCAATGCACTATGGGACACAAATACTTTTGTAGATATGTATATAACAAATATATATTATAAGTATATATTCACTGTGCTGCGTAACCTGCCATTGATATGCATGATATATGAAACTGCTATATATATACAGTATATATATATATCAAATTTGTAGACTTCTTTTTAGGGCAAAGGCACCCAAGCACCTAGGGTGTAGCTTTAGTGGGGGCAGCCCTTAGGTGCCTATATGGTAAATAAAAAAGGCACACAAAAAGAATCTTCATACTTGCTTTTAAATCCTGCAGTGGAACTGAAGGAGAGAACCTGTCTCTGCTGAGATCAGTGCATGCAGTTTGCCAAGTAAAAGGTATTGCTATCTATTCAGCTGAATGTAACACATTCCTAACGTGAAAATACAGAACAGGGAATTAACACTTTCCTAAACAATTAGTTAGTACTAATAGATTTTTATTGGCATCTAATTACAGGGTGTGTCCAATTGTGATCTACTACCTTGCCTTAGGTGTAGGGGCTGGGAAATAACTACAGTTCTGCTTGATATGTAGGCTACTTATATTTTTCAAAGCTGGATAGCATTTTACATAGATTATCCTGCCACATTGAACCAGGCTCAAAGGTTTTTTATTTCACAAACGGACCCTTTCTATTGGCAAAGATGTGTTTGTCATGTGATGATTCACAAGATGAAATCAATTGAGAGAAGAGGGTCTTGGAGTGGATGAGATGGGGGCACTTGTTAGGATGAGGCCACAAAGTGACCGTGATCACATAAAACATGGGCCTCTGGGGGAGAGTGAACTTTACCCCAATTACTGCTGCTCAAAGCAAAACTGAAAATGATGTAACTCAGTAACAATACAGTCTGTGATTGTCTGAACTTTTATTGGGTTCCGCTCAGGCTGTGGCTTTGTTCTTTTAACATTGGGAGGAGCACAGACACAGCTTAGAGTTCTGTGTTTTAGTAAGACACACTGAGGTGGGCAAGGAGAGAAGAGATACCGTCTTGATTTAAACAATAAAATAAACAAAAAAAAATAGTTCGATGTCAAAAGGAATCACATAGAAAGCTGGGATTCTAATAAACAGATTTTATTATTCCTGACTGGAAATATGAACTTCACAGGGGAGAATTATGCAGTGTCGGACTGGGATGCCAGGGGCCCACCAGATAAACTTAGGCTGAGGGCCCACTTTCCAAACTATTATACCTCCACTCCTCAATCAATCTCTTTATTCTCCTAGTCTCTTTTCTCTACATACTATACTCTATTCTTCCATTATTAAGCCTCTTTGTTCCCATAAAGAAATCGGGAATGGACATGAAATAGGCAAAATGGTTAGAAGCAAGAGGCCCACTGACACCTGGGCCCACCAGGAGTTTTCCTGGTATCCCAGTGGGCCAGTCCCATATTGGAATTATGAGACCAATGTGCCACATGGATTTTAATTACACTTACTAACAGTACCGGACTGGGATGCCAGGGGCCCACCAGAAAACCTTAGGCTGAGCGTCCATTTTCCAAACTATTATACCTCTTCGCTTCAGTCAACCTCTTTATTCTCCTAGTCTCTTTTCTCTCCATACTATACTCCATAATCCATACTATACACTTCCATTATTAAGCCTCTTTGTTACCATGAAATAGGCCAAATGTTTAGAAGCAAGAGGCCCACTGACACCTGGGCCCACCGGGAGTTTTCCTGGTATCCCGGTGGGCCAGTCCGACACTGCTTACCAACTAGATGTGTTAGACCTGATCTGCAGAGCGTGATTTGTAATTCAAAGTGCCAGAAGCACAATTATTGTACATTTTCAATAAACATTGTACTGGGGAGATAGACAGTAATGCAAGGTTTGCACCACTTCGAAGAACCTCAGCAAAAATCAATAAGCACAATTTACAGGTTTACTGTTTTAATGAAAACATATATAAAGCCTAATTATTATTCACAAGCAGTGGCATAATTAATGTTCCCTCTAAAGTGTGTGCTTGTGTATGCATACACAAATTTTGAGGCCAGTGAACACAAAAAGTTATGGTGCAGACAAAGAATTTTGTGTGAAAACACCAAATTTTGTATTAATTTTGACCTGGGCACACAGTTTTTAAAAACTGCGCACACAAATCTAAAATGTGCGCACAAAATAATTTTTTTGCACATATAGCTGAGAAGGACTTAGAGGGAACAATTAGCAGGCAAACAAATTTTCGGTTAGAAAGTGGATTGCGGGTGGATTCCTGTGCAGCAGCAGTTCCTTCAGTCTGTGCCCCCCTTTAACCAGGCCCCCATGACCATGCCTGATTGCAAGTGTAAGTGAAAAGCACTAAAATATATACAAATCAGATAGTCACAATGCTAAGTGCTCCTAACAACTTGCAGCAGCACTAACTTGTCTGTCCAGCCTGTCCTGATTAATGATGGACGAATTTATTCACCAGGCGCAAATTCTGGGCGAATTTGCGCAATTCGCGAATAAATTCGCAAAACGACCGCGAAAATTCGCTGGCATCAAAAAAAATGTAGCCAGCGTACAAAAAATGAATTTTGCGGGAAATTCTCAAATTTTTCGGTGAAGCAAAACGGCGCAAACTCGCCCATCCCTAGTTCTGATAAATTCCACGTAAGTGCAAAACTTTGGAATTATAGCCAGACAGAAAGTGACATGAGTTGTGTCGATAGGTGCTACTGATTTGTGCCAGAAGTGACACCCTTGTAACTCAAAACCTGAGGACACTATTGGGGGTTATTTACTAAAGTCCATGTTTTCTGGTCAGTTTTAAAGGGGAATACATTTTTTCGTAGAAAAAAACCCCTCAATTTTTTTGTGATTTATTAATCCCAGAGGCTGCTAAAAGTCAGAATAAAAAAGTACTCCATCCCAAACTTGCCGAGATCATGTAGAAGTCAATGGCAGATGTCCCATTTAAAATTGGAACTTATCCTGATCAGCGATGAATTTCGTACAATAATTCAAATGATTTGTCATTTTCAGGCAATAATCCGAAACAGTTTTTTCAGGGCGTCTAATCCGAAAAAAATTGTATGATTGGGATTTTTTTTTCACAATTTAAGCAAGTCTTTTTTCTCGCACCTGATTTTTTTTAGTTACGTTATTGTTAAATACAGTAAAAATGTGATTGGGAGTTTGGTCGAAGTGGTTTTAATAAAATAATGAGAAATTTACAGATTTTACTAAATAACCCCCTATGTCTATTGAAAACTACAAGTAATTTCCCAACAGATACTTATTTGCATTTGTATTAGTTCATTAAAGAAGTTGTAATGGATGCAATTTAACATATGTAATTATGCTTGAATTCTGGAAAGAAATGCTGCATTGTGGGTATAAAAAAGGTGATTTGCTACCAAACACTTTGCATCTTGTGCCATGGTCAATAACGAGGCTTTTAATTGGTTGCAAAGGGTTAGTAAATCTGAATTAAACGTTGCCTGTTAATATAAATGGGGTAATATAATGTAAAGTTTCATAGAAATCAATCACGTTACCAGACAAACAAGTTGTCAGGAAATGCTATTTGCTGATTGGTTGGTGTGGGTTACTACACCTGGTGCAAACTTTGTTACTTTTATTACTAGGGATGCACCGAATCCAGGATTCGGTTCGGGATTCGGCCAGGATTCGGCCTTTTTCAGCAGGATTCGGATTCGGCCGAATCCTTCTGTCCGGCCGAACCGAATCCGAATCCTAATTTGCATATGCAAATTAGGGGCGGGGAGGGAAATTGCGTGACTTTTTGTCAGAAAACAAGGGAGTAAAAAATGTTTTCCCCTTCCCACCCCTAATTGCATATGCAAATTAGGGTTCGGATTCGGTTCGGTATTCGGCCGAATCCTTCGTGAAGGATTCGGGGGTTCGGCCGAATCCAAAAAAGTGGATTCGGTGCATCCCTATTTATTACATTAAGACTCATGTATTTAAGCTTAAATGGAGCAGCTACAGTATATAGAATATCACCATGAAAAACATAGTTATTTTACTTTGTGCCTTTAAATGTTTGTTTTCTGACTGCACCGTGGATTGCTAACTATCTCCCCTATTTTCTCTTAGTTTCTACATCTTTTGGATAATCTAATATAAAAATGGTTAGGGATGCAATGCACCAAGGAGTTTAATTGGCTGAAATAAGATTAACAAGCAGCATAGCATTTGTTTCGTAGATTCTATCAAATCACACAGAATAACCTAGCTAAATGTGTGTTACAACTTTAACATTTAGCACAAGCTCATTTGCTCCCTTAAACAATTATCTATCATGGAAATGTTCCTGTAAATAAGATGAGGATTCCTCCCCTTTGCCCTATAACTAGTTTGCTCTATATACTAAGCTTACCCCCCTCCAGCTTTGTAGCATAATATTGACACAGCTTGCTTCAATAACACTTTCCTCTCTAATGTGTATTTTTATGGTTTTCACTGTCACATTTGTAACATCCCTATAAGGACCCTCATCTTCCACTTAGAGCAGCACCAGGGAATGTGGAAGATCTTCACATTATTTTCAGCTCTTGTGCTGCGTCAAGTCATTTCATGACTAGTATGAATGAAAGTAATTGATGTCTTCCCAGTCATTTACTGCATTTTCCCCCCTTACATTCATATGCCACAATCTATATAACATAACCTTTATCAATGACCTTCCTGGTTTTACTACAGAGATCTTTGAGTACCAAAAATATATTCATTATTTAACTACTGACTATACATTACAGTAGTGCTTTCTGGCATATTTCTGCTCCACCACTACAGTTGTGTTCAGAATAATATCATTGTGTTTAAAAAAATCAATAAAGCTCAAAATCCTTACAATAGCTTTTATTTCCATACATGCAAATGTATTGGGAACACTGCACATAGTTACATAATTAAATTGGGTTGAAAAAAGACAAAGTCCATCAAGTTCAACCCCTCCAAATGAAAACCCAGCATCCATACACACACCCCTCCCTACTTTTAATTAAATTCTATATACCCATACCTATACTAACTATAGAGCTTAGTATCACAGTAGCCTTTGATATTATGTCTGTCCAAAAAATCATCCAAGCCGTTCTTAAAGGCATTAACTGAATCAGCCATCACAACATCACCCGGCAGTGCATTCCACAACCTCACTGTCCTGACTGTGAAGAACCACCTACGTTGCTTCAAATGAAAGTTCTTTTCTTCTAGTCTAAAGGGGTGGCCTCTGGTACGGTGATCCACTTTATGGGTAAAAAGGTCCCCTGCTATTTGTCTATAATGCACATTCTATTCCGAGATAAAACATGAAGAAAAATGTGTTATTCCTTTACAGAAATTGAAGAAAAGGGAATATTAGGCTTAAAAAAAATAGCAGTGTTTGCATTCTTCTTTACAAACTCAAACATTCACTGTATAAACTGAAAAATGTTTCAAGATTTTGCTTTCCTTTGAATCACTGAACTAATATTTAGTTGTATAATCAGTGTTTCTGAGAACTGCTGCACATCTGTGTTACATGGAGTCCACCAACTTCTGGCACCTGTTACATTTTATAATTCTTCTGCATTTCTTGGTTTTGCCTCAGAAACAGCATTTTGATGTCACCCCACAAGTTTTCTATTGGATTAAAGGAGAATTCAACCCTAAAGATAAAAAAAACCCATACGACCCTACCCTACATATATCCCCCTCCTTCCTCCCCCTAAGTGTTACACCGGTCAAATGCCCCTAACCTTTTACTTACCCCTTGATGCAGATTGAGGCATGGAGTTACCGGGCAACATGACCTCTTTAAGTATTTTGATGTATTGCAACTTATTCATGATCCCTGGTATGTGATAATAGGCCCAACACCACAGTATGAGAAACATCTCCATATCATGATGCTTGTGCCACCATGCTTCATTGTCTTCACACTGTACTGTGACTTGAATGTTGGGGGGGGGGTGTCATCTGACAATCTTACTTTCATTAGTCCACAAAATGTTTCACCATTTCTCTTTAGACCAGTCAATGTGTTCTTTGGCAAATTATAACCTCTTCAGCACGTCTTTTTTTCAACAATGGGGCTTCGAGGGGCTTCTTGCCGATAGCTTGACTTCACATAGGAGTCTTCTAATTGGAACAGTATCACAGATAACTTTAGTCCTTCTTTGATCTTCCTGGAGCTGATCATTGGCTTAGTCTTTGCCATTTTGGCTATTCTTATATCCATTTGAATGGTAGTTTTCCGTTTTCTTCCACCTTTTCAGGTTTTGGTTTCAATTTTTAAAGTATTTGAGATCATTTTAACTGAGCAGCCTATAATTTTCTGCACTTCTTTATATTTTTTTCCTTCTTCAATCAACTTTTTAATCAAAGTATGCTGTTCTGAATAATGTCGGGAACAACCCATTTTCAGACAGAAATGCACTAAAACCAGCATGGACAACATTTGCTGCCTTTCTTTCTTAAATAAGGGCCATAATTGTCACCAGTTTTTCACAGAATGAACAACCTCACTAATTGAACACCACACTGTTATTATTTTGAACAAGCCTCAATTAATACTTTAATTACACAGAATCATTGGGTCTGTTGGTTTTCTATTACTCTGCTACACCTACTAGTAAATTATTTGCCATATAGAAATATAATTTCTACCAAAAACAGTGATTGATCAGGTTATTGATGTTGACTGCTATCATTCTGAACACAATTGTACATGCTGTTGTCCTGTTGTAATTCTAATTGGATTCTGTGCTCCATGGATACTATACATACTATTTGCAGGATGACACTTTTAGTTTAGGGTCATATGGCAAAGATTGTACATTGAATTAAAGTGTCCCATATTGAAATACGTGTCACTGTTGTGGCCAGGCAGCTAAAGCAGAGTCAGCTGAAATATTCTGTCATCACCTTGCTGTCCCTTCTGCGTGCCTCAGTGCAGATGGGGTGATGCAGTTTTTCAAGCAATAATTATAGCCAGCTTGTTCTATCTGGAGCTTGTTCTGTAGCCCGCTGACCTCCTGCTGTTCATCCCTTCCTTACAGGCAGATCTGGACTGAGAATAAAAATAGGCCCTGGCATTTCAGGTACACAGAGGCCCAATCAGCCCACATGGAGGCTCAAACATCCCCCACCAGCCCACTAAATAGTGACTGTCTATGGCACACTACAGCAGCCCCTCTGGCATTTGCCAGAACCCACAGATTGCCAGTCCGGGCCTGCTTACAGGTAAATGTACTTTCCCACCTAAGAGCAGGCATTCAAATTTCCTTGAACAAAGAAAAATAATGTATCTTTGCTTTCAAGGCCTTTGAATTTTAATGATACAAACAGTTGCTTTAAATACAAAGAAGTCTTCTCTTTTCTAAGGCTGATGGGCACACAGCCATTGAGAGTCTGATTTGTCTTAGAAGCCCTGCTAACATTTCTTATGTTACTTCTGTGGTTCTCAGACTCATTTCACATCTCAACATATCTCACATAGGACACCCCAAAACTTTGAAAAATATGATTAATGTGACCTTTGCTGTAGTGACTTGGTTATCCACTTACAAAGGGCTGGCCCATGGAGAACATGGTCATGCTTAGCAAACAATGCACATAGCTTACTCACAGTGAGAGTTTTGATTAACACATCCATGCCAGACATCTGGTTAGCGGACTTGATCACCTGAGTACATAAATGTAGGCGTACATATTAGAGGTGCTACCCTGTGAGCCTGTGGATACAAAAGATCTATGTGAAGTGAATCTAATATAGTCAGCTGAATTATATTTATTTTTGTAGATGACATAGTTACTGTCCAAGTTGACACACGCACACACACTCCAATGCTTTTAACCCATTTGCACTTGGGTACCATCCTGATCAGTTGAAAGATAAAACAAGCAGAGTAAATTGTTCTATAGGGTCCCAGATATATAGTTTAGATTAAAACCAAGAGGGTTTAATCATTTTAATATAATTTTAATGATAATTTTAATATTTTATTTGATGTGGTAGGGGTAATCTTTTTATTGATATTTTAGATGGTTCAACTTTCATCAGTCGCCAACAGTAAAAATTGTGGCCTTAAAAAACACCAATTTACCACCTGCGACACGCCTGAAGATGAAGTTACTGGGAATCACTGTTTGTTTCAATAATGTTAGTTTCCCCGCTCTGCAGCTTTTAGTGTTGGAGTACTCCCGCAAAGAGACAAAGGATCTTTTCTAAGTGCAGTATTTAGTTGTAGTTCAACATATCCCTGCATAAAAAGTTACACTCACAGGATAAAAAATTTTAATATTGCATATAAATTTCTTATCTGTCCGTATGTGTCCTTCTCAGGACACACACAGAGTGGGACTGAGAAGGACACATACGGACAGATAAGAAATTTATATGCGATATTGAAATTTTTTATCCTGTGAGTATAACTTTTTATGCAGGGATATGTTGAACTACAACTAAATACTGCACTTAGAAAAGATCCTTTGTCTCTTTGCGCTTTTATTTCTTTTACTACAGTAAAATTGTGGGTTACCTGCAATGCCAATAACATTCGGGTCATCTGCGAAGCTCCATAAAATCGCAGTTGAATCGATTTAACGAACATCCCATGACTCATGATAAAGAGAGTTCCTGCCCATGGATGAAGCTCAACTGAACATCCTGGATTTAGGAAGACAAACTGATGCTATGATTTGTGGCCATATATTACGTGGGCAGATAAGCTGCTGTATGGTGTTCTGTTGTACATGTCAAGAATAGTGATTTGGTACTTAAGGGCTTGGCTACTGAAGCATGGGATAAGGAGAGATGTCCACCCTGAGTAATGCATGCCCCATGTGAGTAGCAAGGGCCCATTCTGATTAGCATTTACCATAACCTCAGGTCTTGTCAGAATACATGTGGTAATGACTTTAAGCAAACAAAGTTACATAGTTGAAATTCCATCTCCCAAGAAATAGATGAGATGTATGTCAGTGCACCACCTGTAGAAGAATAACCTGGACATTGTTGATACTTGTCTCTTTACTAAAAGATCCTTCATTAACAAGCGCAAAGAACTCCACTGCTTATTTAACACTGGAGCTGAACAAACAGGTATCACAAGGTTCATTCAAAAGCAGTGCTCTCACAGAATAACTTACCAGGGGAAATTCCGAGCACCCTAACTTAACAGCTGCCATGGGTCCAGGCTGAGTTTCCAGCCAGGGGCCGTCTGCATCACAATATATAGGGCAACCTATTTCATAGAACCAAGTTGGGATGTCAGCTGTGGCTACACAGGAAGAACATACACTTTACAGGTGATGCCCAAGTTAGAACCAGCCTCAGGTCCTCAGTGCTGCAAGGCAGAAATGCTACCCACTGGGCCTCAATCTTAATCTTTAATTTCAGAAAAAAGAATTCCTTATTACAGGCTCACTTTAAAATATAAAAGATTTTTTTTTGTTGTTAGCATAACAAAGTCATCACTTTCTCTTGATAAAATTATTAAAAAAAGTACTTTTAGCAATGCTTCTGATGTTGGTGTCGGTTCAGTTGTAGTAATATACGGTGCTCCCCAGTGGTATTTTTAAGTACTGCATTGTGATCAGAAATATCCTCTTTTTAGAACAGACTTATTGTGCAGCAGCACTTTACAGAGATTATACTGTACATCAGCCCCTGCCCTAGTGGAATTTACAATCTAAGGTCCCTATCATATTCAGAATCTAGGGTAGGGTCAGGTAACCTGCCTGTATGTTTTTGGCGAATTTGAGGAAATAGAGTATCTCAAGGAAATCCAAACAAATTCAGGTAGAACATACTTTCCTCTGGCTTTGGATGTTGGCAAAGATAATTGCATCTATACAGCTTCTTGAAACATGCACCTAGTTCTGGTTCAGCCTACAATTTGCAGTGGAGGATTTCTGGCAATGTTTAGTCTGCTTAACAAAACAGCTGAACTAAATAAATGAAGATGTAAGATGATACATGTATCACTTTGCAACTATTTAGACCACATATGACCATGACCAAGGGTCCAACAGGCTTAGAGCAAGGTTTATAGTATCAATTGTACTTCAGCTCATGGTACGTTTTTATTTATTGATCTGTAATGTTGCTCACAAAACACTGATTAGATACAGATACTATTTGTCAGTTTACAAACCAAAACGTTACATTTGTTCTGCAGGAAAGCTATATTGTGTGGGATTTTACACAGCTAGACAGAATCAATTACAGTTTATCTACACTGGTATGTAACGTACATCTGGAACACACTTTGATCATACAGATGTCGCCCTGGTCATTAAACTCTAAATATCCTTTGGGTGCACTGTAATTGTGCAAATGGTACTCACAATGACTGAGAGCTGGTCTTTTGTTCACATGCATGGGCACCATCTGGTAGGGGAATACGTGTTACATGTAAGCAAAACAATAATCTATTTCCTGTATGAAAGAAAAACATCAAAATAGTCTTTCTTTATTATTAGTGAATTGAAAATCAAGATTACTTTGTTGTGGACAGTGATAAAGCCCATGTCTATTCACTGTTCCTATATGTACAATCGCTCCCTACTATACCTGCTATCCCACAGTCCCTTCCCAGAAGCTATTATCCCCACTGTTACTATAGGCACCATCTCTCCCTACTATGACTGCTATCCCACAGCCACAGACCATTCCCAGAGTCTATTATCCCACTGCTTATTATAGGCACCATCTCTCCCTACTATACCTGCTATCCCACCAGGCCCAGACTGGCAATCTGTGGGTTCTGGCAAATGCCAGAGGGGCTGCTATAAGGTGCCATAGAAAGTCAGTATTAAGTGGGCTGGTGGGGGCTGTTTTGGGCCTCTGTGTGGGCTGATTGGGCCTCTGTGTACCTGAAATGGCAGGGCCTATTTTAATTCTCAGACCGGACCTGTATCCCACAGTCACAGTCCCTTCCCAGAAGCTATTATCCCCACTGCTACTATAGGCACCATCTCTCCCTACTATACCTGCTATCCCACAGTCACAGTCCCTTCCCAGAAGCTATTATCCCCACTGTTACTATAGGCACCATCTCTCCCTACTATGACTGCTATCCCACAGCCACAGACCATTCCCAGAGTCTATTATCCCACTGCTTATTATAGACACCATCTCTCCCTACTATACCTGCTATCCCACAGTCACAGTCCCTTCCCAGAAGCTATTATCCCCACTGCTACTATAGGCACCATCTCTCCCTACACTACTTGCTATCACACAGCCACAGTCCATTCCCAGAGACTATTATCCCCAGGGCCGCCATTAGAAATCACGGGGCCCCGTACAACAAAATTTTTGGGGCCCCCTGGGCCCCGCCCACACTGATGACCAAGCTCCACCCCATTTCCCGCCCACTCCACATCGCAGTTAAAAGACCACACAGACATCAGCGCTAAAAAAGTAACCCCCCCACACAAGTTGTAAAAAGCTATTGATGGTCAGGGCCCCCTTATAAAAAATTGGGGCCCCAAAAAAAAAAAATTAAAATTTTTTTTTTTTAAAAAAAACATTGGTGGCAGGGGCCCCCTTATAAGTTAAAAAAAACTTGGGGCCCCAACAAAAAAAATGTAAAAAAAACTAAAAAATAAACAAACATTGGTGGCAGGGGCCCCCTTATAAGTTAAAAACAAATTGGGGCCCCAAAAAAAAATTTGAAAAAAAAAAAAAACTGGTGGCAGGGGCCCCCTTACAAGTTAAAAACAAATTGGGGCCCCAAAAAAAAATTAAAAAAAAAAAAATTAAAAAAAAAAAAAAAAAAAACATTGGCGGCAGGGGCCCCCTTATAAGTTAAAAACAAATTGGGGCCCCAAAAAAAAATTTAAAAAAAAAAAATTTTTTTGAAAAAAAAAAAACATTGGCGGCAGGGGCCCCCTTACAAGTTAAAAACAAATTGGGGCCCCAAAAAAAAATTTGAAAAAAAAAAAAAAAATTTTTTTGAAAAAAAAAAACATTGGCGGCAGGGGCCCCCTTACAAGTTAAAAACAAATTGGGGCCCCAAAAAAAATTTGAAAAAAAAAAAAAAAATTTGAAAAAAAAAAAAAAACATTGGCGTCAGGGGCCCCTTACGAGTTAAAAAAAAAATTGGGGCCCCAAAAAAACATGTTTTAAAAAAAAAGATTGGTTGCAGGGGCCTATAGAATATTAAAATAATACATTGGTGGCCAGGAGATTAAAAAAAAAAAAAATACACAAACTGGTGTTCAGTAGAATTGAACTCACGGCTTCAGTACTTCAACTTCACCTCCTTTCGTGACTTCGGGTCTTTGCGCTGCTTCAGGACTTCGGCTTCGGCTGTTTTCGTGACTTCGGGTCTTTGCGCTGCTTCAGGACTTCGGCTTCGGCTGTTTTCGTGACTTCGGGTCTTTTCGGCGCTTCGTGACTTCGGCTTTTTCCGTGACTTCGGGTCTTTTCGGCGCATCGGCTTCGGCTTTTCGGCACTTCCGCATTCGGCAGCACAGAGGCAAGACGTACGGCTCGGGCGCTCGTAAGGGGGGCCCGGATCTTCAAAAAATGCAGCGCTGCCGGGCCCCCCTTCATGCCCGGGCCCGGTACGCTTGTCCCCCCTGTCCCCCCCTGATGGCGGCCCTGATTATCCCCACTGCTACTATAGGCACCATCTCTCCCTACTATACCTGTTATCCCACAGCCTCTTCACAGAGATTATTTGTGTTTATTTACAACACCATTTGGAGCATATTTCTCAGAGCAGTGTAGCTTTTGGGCGGGAAATATGGTTATGGCTACTACTTACTGCCAAGACAAGCTGGTATACAGCCCTGGTACAGATGAATGCAACCTTTTTGTAGATGCAATTGTATTGCCCATTTTTGCAGCTACTTCTTCACTAGGCCTTAGTAACAAAGGCGTATTATCTCATGACATAGGACCAACTTTAGTATCTTACTGCAGTTTGTAGTTGTATATGTCTTTTATTAGTTACCCAGCTGTATCCAACAACTCCATCTCATATCTTCATAAAATCGAAACATTGGTGCCATGAGTACTTAGTTCTGATTGGCTCCTGCCGTAGAGAGTACTGTGAGCAGCTGCCAACCACTTTGCTTTTAAAGGAATTGTTCAGTGTAAAAATAAAAACTGGGTAAATAGGCTGTGCAAAATAAAAAATGTTTCTAATATAGTTAGTTAGGCACAAATGTAATGTATAAAGGCTGGAGTGACTAGATGTGTAATGTAATAGCCAGAACACTACTTCCTGCTTTTCAGCTCTTTTGGTTTACACTGACTGGTTACCCTGGTTACTGGGGGTGGGGGCACATTGGTCGTATCTGAGCTGCATGCTGAGGCTCAATTGCAAATTCCCCAAACAGATATGTCCCATGTGGCCCCCCTCCAAGTCGCTGACTAACTAGTAAAAGAGCTGAAAAGCAGGAAGTAGTGTTCTGGCTATTATGTTAGACCTCCAGTCATTCCAGCCTTTATACATTACATTTTTGGCTAACTAACTATAGTAGAAACAATTTCCATTCTGCACAGCCTATCTATTTACCCAGTTTTTATTTTTACACTGAACTGTTCCTTTAAGAGGGTCAGAGATGGGGCTATTATGTACATTAGGGAAGACTAAAGCCTACCTAACTATTAAATTAACCAAAACTATATATCATATATATCTATATATATATATATATATATATATATATACAGTGCTGATGGCATATAGTACATGATTCTAAAAACAGCTTAAGGGATGGGAGCAATTAACATTTGTCTGTAGCTGCAACAAAATTGCATTTCATATGTTTCACAGGCTTTCACATTTCCATTTCACAATCAAACAACTAACAATTAAAAAATAGACTGCAGAGGAATAAGAGAGGGTTGTGGTATATGAAGAGGAGGCAACACAGTAGTGTGAGAAATAGGAGGAAAGGACAAAGGCAAACAGTGGTGGATTGGTGTGGGCACAACCGGTGCTTGTGATAAAGAGAAAACATGGTCCACAGGACATAGTCTAGGCTGTCCTGTAACTTGGTATAACGGAACTCTTGAATAGGTCTGAGAGAGAAATTGATGTGGAAAATCCACACTGGCTCTGTTGTCAGTGGAAGCGGCTGCAAAACAAGCTGCAGAAAGGACAGTAACGTGATGGTGTGTGAAAGTGCGTTGTACCATGGTTGACGTGGTAGAGCAAAATGGCTGTTCATACAAAACAGGATATAACGATGAACAAGACTGAGCGGCTGTCGAAGGAAATACAATTTTGAGTTTACCTGGAATAACACAGGGCTGCAGTTTATGTCTGTATCCTGCACATAGATAATGTTTTTTAGTATAAGGATGTAAAGGGAAGCTTTTGGCATGGGGTAAGCTGACATGGGGTCGGAACTGCCCTGTGTGATATGACTGATAGTCAGTGGGTATTTTCTTAGAATGATATGCCTGCTTTGTGAACTCTAGTGCAGCACATTTCATACAGCTCCTGCTTGAACCGGGCTCCTTTCCTGTTCTTCTGTTTGGTGACAGTGACCGTTGCTCTTGTGCAGTATGGCTGCCGTGGGAATTACCTTGTTTTGCACAGGTTTCATTCGGTGCCTCAGATATTCTTTCTTTTGAAGTGATTTCATGTTTTGTGACAAGATCAGCAATGTGAACAGCCAATAAGCATTGATCTTTATTGTCACTGATCTCCGGGAGACCATCCCATAGTTGGGCTGCCGTATTTTCTTTGCTTTTATCTATGTTGTTGAGGCACTTTGCTGACTTGAATGACATTTTTTGCCACTTGTGGTAAGTCTCTAATTTTCCATTTCTGTATTTTGGGAACTTATGCTCAAAAGATCTGCATAGGGTTCCATTAGCACTGATATCTCCTTTGATCTTGCCCACCAGTTTTCTATGTATAGCCTTCCATAATACAAAGTAATTTTGCTCAGAGAAAGTGATTTGTTGAATGGATAAAGAGAAGGGTTTCCACAGTCTGTGCTTTTTACATTGTATTTTGGGTTCATCTATAAAAGAGCTGTGTTTTCTTTTTAAAGTCAATCTTTGTTGGGTATCTTCTTTTTGATGACTTGAGCTTGCTTTATTTGTTTTTAGGTCAGAAATTGTACATGAATATATCACATTTTCACAACCATGATTTATTGGTGCCATCCCCAACTGGTAGCGTAGAGATGCCATATTGTTTTGTGAGAGGTTTTCAAATTCTGCTTTTCTGTTAAGAAGTCTACATTGTGGCTTCATCTGTAATGCTGGTGATCTGTCAGTGGTGGTACCCTCAGTTTCTGGCATATGCCTAAAAGGTATTCGATCATCTATTGAACCAGGAGACCCTTTCAAATCTACATATCGAGTACTCAAACTATTACAAATATTGACTCCATGATTGTTCATAGACCACCTGTGCCTATATTTACATTTCAATGACCTGCCTGATTTCTCTTGGGAATCATGTTTGCACCTATATTGCCTCATTTTGCACTTATGATCGTGTTTTTTGCATTTTTTTGTCTTGTTTCTGTTGCACTTCGTATCCAGATGATATATTTTGTCTAGATAACTGCTGGAAATATGTTTTTTATTTCCATTGACAAAACAAATGACTTTATATCTTTTCATATTCCCTTCTGGTTCACGTGAAATGGAATTTCTATTAAATTTGGTATTAAAACTTTTATTGGTAATTTTTTTCCAAGTTGGACACAGCAGATTACATGGGTGAGTTCTTTGTACATTCTTAATGTTCTCCTGTTCCACCTTGTATTTTGAGGCTCTGAAATCAAAGTAGAGTGGGTTGCAGCTGTAAGAGATGGAGGGTTCTGTGCATGTGTGCATTAACATTTCAGAAGGCCATTGAAGAACCGTCGAACCATCTTTACTTTGCACAGGAAAAAAAGCATGGCTTGGTCTTTTAAATGAGCCATCCTTTCTTTGTTCATTTGAATTAGTCATGTTATCACTTGACGGGAAAACAAAATGTGACACATTTTTGTTTTCTTGATGCCTGTTTTCAGATTGATTTACTGCAGTGTTTTCATTTTGTTGTGCTTTGTTTGGAACAGCAGACTCATCATAATGAGTTTCTTGAATGGTGGCCTCTGAGTCAGTTGTCCTAGATTTGATGTCTATCACAGCAAACGTATCCTTAACAACTTCTTGCATACATGTTGTTAGTTTAGAACAAGTCATTGTTGCTGCAGCCCCGGAGACTTCACTATATTGAGGCACTTTTACATGGCAAATATCTGGGTCTGGGAATACATTTACTACTGACGTAAGCATCTGTTTCAGGTTCTGGTCCTGGAAGCAACACACTTTGTTTGAGGTTTGTTTTGATAAACCCGTTGTTGCATGTTGGTCACTACTTGGGAAGAGAAACACTTCTGCTGCCAGTGCAGACTGCAGTTTAGAAAGTGTGGGTTCAATTTCATGCTTGTTGTCCAAGGAATGATTTAGAGAAACGGCTATGGATTGTTGAGTATTGCTTGGGCATTGGAGTACATCAGCTGGCAAAGCCGACAGAGCAGTGAAAGTCTCAGGGACAAATCTGCTTCTCCTTTTTAAACGACGTTCAGCAGAAATGTCATCATTGAATTCATAAAAAACAGCAGCAGATGATTCCAGTTTTATTTGTGCCTTTTTAGGAAAAGCAAAAGAGAAACTAAATTTGTGCCCTTTTTGAGTCTGCCAATCAAAGTGTTGCTTGGAATTTTCTTCCAAAATCATAGGCATTACACTTGTTTTTTCATGGATGCTTTTAAAACAATGACCTTCAGACTGGATAAGGTCATCTTGAATATCTCCATGTATGTGGTTTTGGATGCTAACAGTTGTCGACTTGAACATGGGGCCACTTCCCGGGGCACTATATAAAAGAAGCAAATACAATGATGATAAAATATTAAATATTAAAACAGAGAAAAGAACTCCTAACTCCCACCAATAAACAGGATCTCAAAGGTTACACTCGAGGGCTGACAACCGTCAGAAGGTCAAATACTCAAAATCATAAAGAAAAAAGTACCCCGTAGGTAATGCCTTAATCAATATCCAGCATAAGTTAAATCTCTTAGATTTGATTGAATTAATTGAATAAAATAGTTAAAGTGAAAAATGTTCCCAGTCAATTAGTTAATTGATCAACTACTTGATTTTAAAACAGTTCATAAGTAATATAAAGTGCCAATTAGTGCATAGCTTTTTCTGGTTGAGCTCAATCATGAATTGTTATTTAATTTGAGAATGACAATTGGTTAAAACACTCAATGGATATTATGTACTAATTGGCACTTTATATTACTTATGAACTGTTTTAAAATCAAGTAGTTGATCAATTAACTAATTGACTGGGCACATTTTTCACTTTAACTATTTTATTCAATTAATTTAATCAAATCTAAGAGATTTAACTTATGCTGGATATTGATTAAGGCATTACCTACGGGGTACTTTTTTCTTTATTGTTTGAAATATTAAATATTGTATATAGGGAATAATATACCCCCTTTTGTAACACATAATTATATTTGAAGTCTCGGAGGAGTTTCATGATCATAAAATGGACAACCCAGTTACACCATTATACAATTATTCCCACAAAAAAAGGCATTTCATTAACCGAGTAAAACAAAAATGAATGAAGTGCATTTTATTACGCTTCATTAATTTTGTTTTACTCGGTTGATGAAGGAATAGTGGGAGTGATTGTTTTATGGTGTAACTCTAAAGAAAGTGATTGTCAGTTTTGTTATTCAGAATCTTTTACTGAACCATAACCTTGTGAGTCACACTAACTGGGAGAATTTTTCAATAAGCTACAGAAAATGTTGTTTGTCCTTTTCCCCTAACTTTCTGATTTTAACCATGATCATAAAATGGCACAAGGCAAAAGGATGAGTGCTTTTTTTTACAGGTCATGGAACTTCTAAGTGTTCTCATAATTTACAATAGGGAGTACATTATTTTGTACAAAAAGTTATAGTGAGAAATAAGTAAGAAATAAGGTTGAGCTTGAGGGACTTTTGTCAGTTACTATATTTTATATTAAATTAATTCTTAAAGCAAAAATTGTTTAATATCCCCCCCCCAAAAAAAAAAAGAATTACAGAAAGGCTCCCCTGCACCCAGTATTAATTTTCTGAATTTGTTGATAAACAGAGAAAGGGATGTTTCAGTGTGCATTGCAGTATTTAAATATTACCACCAGAGGGAGTGCAATCTCTTCTTTAGTTAAGAAAACCAGAATAACAAACCTCTGCCCAAAGCACTGTGATTCTATTAAAGCTTCTGTAGTTAACTAAACATATACTGAGTGCTTAGCACTGAATGGCAGCACACTAGGATAAACCTCAATTGAGTAAGAGGTGAAATGGAGAGTCCAGAAAGAATGTACCTGGGTACAAGTCTACCTCAACTAGTATGAAAGGGTTAATGTGGATAAAGGTTTTACTAGGGGATGGCAATATGTGAGGTAACCCCAGTGCACTGGATTGGGCCCCAAACAACTAGATTAACCAATGAATTGTGATTTTTCTTCAACTGTATTAAGGATGCACCAAATTAATTATTTTTTTTTTTGAATATTTTTTTCTCCAATTACAAATTGAGAAATACCACCCCCAAAATGGAATCTGAAATAAATTGTCACCTGTGGTTGTCTGGTGCTTCAAAATGATGTGACTTTTGGTTGAGGACTAGAGATTCTGAGCACTTTTTGCAAGATTCAGAGCATCCCTATATTGGATTTCAATGCTCGTCTATGAGGGCTTATTTAATTGGCACAAATGATTTTCAAACTGGAACCATTCCTTATCTTTTTTATGCAATGCCCATTCATGCAATATCTCACCAAGTTGCTTCTCTCTTGAGATGCGCCGCACTGTGTAGCCGGTGCAGATACTTTTTCTGTTTTCTCTCATGTTTCCGCAATTTTGATGCCACGTTTCGAGCAAATTCCCTCTGTTTTAGCTCCTTGAGCCTCTGTTGGGAAAGTTGGAAGAGTGTTTGTAAAACCTCTCTTTCTGAGAGCAATCATAATAGCAACAGAAAATCAGTTTTTTAACCTTATTATCACCTGCTTCAACTGGTTTTTATTCCTCTACATTTATATCACCCCATACCCACTTCTGCTCTGTATTTTCATGCAGCCAATGCCTAAAATTGTAGGAAAATTCTACCTGATCAAAAAGAAGCAGAGATCCTTGTTCAAGGGCACCTATCGAAAACAAAATGTTTACCCAACCAGAGGTGCGGATTAACAGGACCCACATTTCAAAAGCAGAGAAACATAATTTTCATAGTGTCTCCTACAATGGAGTATCAGCTTCTCCCCTACCTCTTTCTGTTGGAGCTCTGTCCTGGTACCATTACTATTCTCCCTCTATACTTCCTCCCTCGGCAAATGAATCAACTCATATGGTTTCCACTACCACTTCTATGCTGACGATACTCAGATCTATCTCTCATCTCCTGATCTCAACCCAGAACTCCTAACTCGCGTCTCCTCCTGCCTGTCCGCTATCTCTACCTGGATGTCGCAACGCTACCTTAAATTAAACCTCTCTAAAACTGAAATGTAACATCCCGGAAATATCCATCATAGTTAACAATTCCACTATCACCCCCTCTCGCCAGGCCCGGTGCCTTGGGGTTATCCTAGATTCTGCCCTGTCATTCACTCCTCATATCCAGTCACTTATTAAATCATGTCAATTCCACCAAAGGAACATATCCAAATTACGATCATTTATCACCCAAGACGCTGCCAAAATTCTTATTCACTCTCTTATCATATTGCGTCGAGACTACTGTAACTCTCTTTTAATTGGCCTTCCCCTCCAGAGACTGTCACCTCTCCAGTCCATAATGAACACTGCTGCGAGGCTCATACACCTCAGCAACCGCTCCTCCTCTGCCTCGCCATTCTGTCAACCCCTGCACTGGCTTCCGTTACCTTTCAGAATCAAATTCAAATTAATGAAACTGACTTTCAAAGCACTTCATAACTCTGCCCCACCCTACATCTCTGAACTCATCTCTATATACTCACCCAATCGCTTACTATGCTCCTCTACTGACCTGCTACTCAACTCTTCTCTCATTACCTCCCCACATGCTCGCATTCAAGACTTTGCAAGGGCTGCACCCCTCCTCTGGAACTCTCTCCCACGGTCTGTCCGACTTTCTCCCAACCTTTCTGCTTTCAAGAGATCTCTGAAAACGCACTTCTTTCGAGAAGCCTACCCTCACTCTGCTTAACTACCAAACGCAACACCACATACAATACCACATTTCTCACCCACTTAATTCGATCTTGCCCACTCCCACACCTTGTGTATTACTCCCTTCCCTTTAGACTGTATGCCTATGCATAGGGCCTTCCTCACCTTTTTGTACCTGTATTGATTGTGATGTATGTAACTCCATATGTTCTATGTATATAATTCATGTGATTTAGATATATAATCACATTTACTTTACAGTGCTACGCAATATGTTGGCGCTATATAAATACATGTTAATAATAATAAAAATAGTTTTTCTACCAGAACAAGACCCAAGCACTGGCTTGGGTTTATGCAAAAAAATACTATTGTTATCTCCCTAATAGAGTGTGGGCCTGTACTTCTGGTGGTGGAAACATTTTCATACATTAGGTACCCTTTAGTAATCAAACCCAGAAGCTGCAAGTGCTAATTTACTTAAAGGGATTCTGTTATTGGAAACCATGTTTAACAGTCAATAGTGCTGCTCCAGCAGAATTAAATCTGTAAAACATTTGTTTAATAATCAATTTTGAAATCTGACATGTGGCTAGACATGTCAGTTTCTCAAGTGACCCCAGCCATGTGACTTATGCTCTGATAAAATTCAATCACTCTTTACTGCTGCACTGCATGTTGGAGTCATATCATCCTCTACCTTTCCCGCCTGACACCCATCGGCAGAACAATGAAAAGGTAACCAGATAACAGATCCGTGATACTTGCATTGCTAAAAATGTTTTCATGCCTCTAGTGCTGGGTCTTTCTTAAAGCACGTAACCAGGTAAAATGACCTGAGATGGCTCTCTACACACCAATATTACAACTAAAAAAATGCATTTATTGGATGCAATCTAGTAATAAAACTATACCATAATAATCATGACAGAATCATTTTAAACAAATGCAGTGTACATCATTTTGGAAGCAAATTGCTATTTTTTAAACCCACAATGTTGTATTTTCCCATCAGTGCTGGGCCAGGCTGGCTGGGTGCCCTAGGCAACAAAGAGCGCTTAATATCCAGCACCCAGTGGGGGAGGGGGGATAAGGCCCCAGACTAGGGGTAGGTGACAGAAGAGATATGTGCCTTGAGCCACCCCCAGCTGTGCCCTAGCCATGTGCTTCTTCATCTGCCTACCCCTCATTTCGGCCCAGGTTTCCCATAATTCCACTGTAACTGGAGATGTTCCCACCTGAGTTAAGATAGAGTCATTAAAATAAATGTAACTGTGTGTGTGGTAGCGAGTTGGATGCAAGCTGTGGCTAACATTTTCAGAGTGGTGATTGATCACTTCCAGTGCTGAGCGTCATAATTTATGTTTGTTATAAGGAACTAGATTGTAAACTCCACTGGGAGCAGGGGCTGAAGTAAATGATGTATAAATCTGTAAAGTATTGGGTAAATCAAAGGTGCTATATAAAGGATAATGATAATAATGCATGTGCCCATATCTGAAGCAAAGTCATTACTTGGTAATGGTAAAGCCGGAATTTTAACTTTTTCCATATCACATTGAGCACTGGATGCCAATTTTTCATTTCAGTTTATGAGGTAAGATTAAATGTATTAACATGCTCCAGCTCAGATTAACATCAGAATATATCTATATAATGTTTTGGGGACCCAAAGACATACATAGTGGTGAAGTTCCAACACCCTTGCCATATCTGCCAGCATCACTGCCATGTGATAATGGCCATATTGGTTGGTGGGTGCTTAATATACTAGAAGTCATGGAGGTAACTAAATAAGGGCTCTGTTCTGGATAATTAACTGCAGATTATGGCAGCAATTAATCAAGTAAGAAATGTGTGAGAGTAAATAATTTTAGGACTGCATGATACTAAATGAACTGTGAACTGATTAAGTGATTAGGGATTATGGGGTTTTGGGGGGATTGTTGAGGGATTTTTATCTGTGAGTTGATTAATGGGGTTAATGAAATTAGGCACTAATCAATGACTTGTTGATTAAGTGATGATTAATGACCACATATTAGGAACTGTGCATTGTGCTGACTGATGACTTTTTTAGGTTAACAGTTTTTTTCTAATTAAAACAAAGATGATCTTAAGGGACCCTTTTAAAAAAATATGTGTTACTATAATACGTTTCCAGCCAAATAATATTTACTGTATAAGCATACTGTCATTAGCATGACTTCATATTTTTCTATACACACATGCAATCTACAGTAGATCTACTTGAATACAATGGAAAAAGTCTAAAAAAGGGGTCCCATGACATAATGTTTCCATAATCAAGTCCTTACTATTGCTCCTTTATCCACACAATGCATGTCTACTTTTGCCCAAGTACTGGGGCATGTTTTGTGGTTTTCTGTTTACAAGGTATTTGATCAAGTCATAATTAATCACACTGATTCTATGGAAGTTGCGCTATTACTAACCTTGAATTAGAATCCCTTAGACAACGGGAGCACTAGATGTTGTGTATGGGAATTGTGAAGTGTTCCTTCAAAGAGGCAAGCAAGGCAGTATCCAACACTCTTATGTGTCAAAGTAAAAAATACAGAAAAGGAATGTTCTGTGTGGACATTAAGATAAATAATCAGAAGCTGTACCCAAAGCATGAATGTGCCACTTTGAAGATATATCCGTTAGAAATGTAAGCTGTTTGTTCCCCTGCCCGCTAATTGCTAATTTTAAGCATTTTTCAATAAAGCCACGTATATTTTATCATATTGGTTCGCACCCGCACCTGACTTTTTTCCGGTTGAGTCCATCATCGCCTGATTTGGACCGTTAGAAATGTAACGACGTGAAGAGACTGTTATGTTTTGGGTAGCTGAGGATGAGTGGAGTATAACAGTGCTTTATTAGCAGGCTCTCATGCAGCCATTACACAACACTTACCTTCACTTTCACTTTTAAACTGTATGAAGTATGCACAGTATAAGTCTGGGCACAGTGGCATCTACAGGCCATTTGTATAAACACCACATATTCCCCCTATAGTAGGAAAGCATTTGGGCAAATGTAATTAACAACAACGCATCTTAAAGCAATAATATACATTATTCACATCACACAGTCCTGGGTCCATGCAGGTAGTTTTTTGATTCTCTCTGTAGGCCTTATAGGTTCACTTTCTTCAGGCCTATTGCAGTTGGCATCAGGAGTAGGAAAATATCCTTCATCAAATGGAGCTTCTCCAAACTCATATCTAACAGGAGCAAGACGACTTGCGTCCATCAGACAATATGTGTATGGTCCTCCCTGGCATCTCACTTCAAGTGGTGTAGTAAATTTAGATTGTCCTTGTTTCAGTATTCCTGGTTTCTTAATTCTGACTAAAGATCCAGGTTGAAAGTATACTTCTCTTGCACCACGTTTTCGGTCAGTATAAGCCTTGCATTTGGCTTGTTGACGTTTCACAATGTCAGCAGTAGATGATTTTGTACGCACAAAATTTTGTGAGAGTTTGATGTCTGCAACGTGTAACTTAGTGCACATCTGTCTGCCATGTAATAATTCAGCTGGAGATGATTGGGTTGTTGCATGGCGTGTTGCTCTGTAGTTATGTAGGAACTCTGTTGTAAATACTTTCCAAGATTTCCCAATAAGATTTGCTGCCTGTAGTGCTTCTTTCAGACTTCTGTTGAATTGCTCGATTTCTCCATTTGCTTGTGGGTAATACACTGAAGATTTCCGATGCAGTGTAGGTGAATCCCTTTCCTTAGCACTGTATTTTGCCTGTGACTGTGCATTATTAGGCCACAGTGTTGAATTCACAAACTGTATATTCCCAGCAGTTTTAGCCTCTGCCACTGCTGTTTCAATTTGGTTAGCAACTGTAATAGCCTTTGCAAGGGTTAAATCCTGCTCTAGGAGCAGTCTCTCTCTAATGCTGTCTACTATAAAATATTCTATATGAAAGCTCCTAAGAGCTTGCTGACCACTTGGTCATTCTCTCTGATGAACATGTGATGACTAAACTAATAGACTTCATGAAACTGGTCTTTTACTCATCTTAAAAAGCATCTTGTGAACTGCTAATTTAGGAGCCCAAGAGCCCCAGAGGCTTCTATATTAAAATGTGATAATTTTATTGGGCCCTAATGTATATGGTACAACTGGCTAATAAAAATAAAAATATTGGCTTATATTAATATTTCCTTGTGTGAAGCAGTCATAAAGGAAATAACATTAGTAATCCAAGATGCAGAGCATGTTTAAGATGTAAAATTTCTGGCATCCCCTAAGAGAAAAAAGGCCTAAAGCTGACTAGGTGGGAAAACAAGAGACACTTCTGCTTTCTAAAGTTGCCCAAAGTTGTGTTGCGAGGAAACATTAGGAGACTTCAGAAAACCCATGTGGCGCATATGTTTTCCTACTTGCTATTTATATAATTGCCAGCCAGAAAGATTTTGCAGGAGATTAGTTTCCACAAAAGACAAGATTTATCACGGACAACTAATCACCTAGTGTGCTATAGCCGTAATGGCCGATAATGTAAATATATTTCAGTTACTTACTGATCACGTTTCCCTAGGAAAACCTTGTTACATGGAACTTGATTACAAAGAAGCTGCTGGGTCACATCTCTGTGCATGTAATTATAGTTTCATAATCATAAAAATTATTACGTTTTGTCACTTTAGATAATTGTTTGCATAACTGTAACATTCTCCCCATTCATTTGTTACATTAATAAAGTGTATTCGACTTTCAGATAGAGGCCAACAATCCACTCAATATCAGCGTTATTAAGGAGGGTCCATAAGTTTAGCATTCATTATGCCTCATCTGCAGAGCTAACATTAAACAACCAAATAAATATGAGATGCTTAAGGTTTATGTAATAAATCTGTGTGCATCTCGGTTAGTACACATATAAAATCTGCTATCTGGAAACGTGTTATCCAGAAAGCTCCGAATTATGTAAAGGCCATCTTCCATAGACTTAATTTTAGTGACATAAGTCAGTTTTTAAAAATGATTACCTTTTTCTCTGTAATAATAAAACAGTAAATTGGATTTGATCCTAACTAAAATATAATTTAGCCTTTTTGGAGGCAAAACAATCCTATTGGGTTTGATCATTTGCTTAGTGGACTTAAAGTATGGAGATCCAAATTACAGAAATACCCCTTACCTCTTGGTGAAAAAAAGAATTACATTTTTCGGGATTTATTATACCTCGAGGATGGAAAAATTCAGAATCTGAAACCTGCCAAGGTTGTATATAAGTCAGTATCCAGAAATACTGATCTGTGCTAGGTTTTGTGGTTTTCTGGCAAAAATCTGGAAAAATTTGATTTTTGTGGCGAAAAATCCTTTAAATTAGTACAATTAGAATTTTGGTACATTTTTCAAGATTTTTTGAGTTTTTACCCGAATTAGAAATTTATGGAAAATGTATTGGGAAATAACCCTTGTAGATTTGGTCGGAGTATATTTCAGAAAACAATGAGATAAATTTGGACTTTGATAAATAACCCCCTTAGAATATGAAATGTGAAATCAATGTGTACAGTATGATATCCCTCACCTGGAAACCTGCTATCCAGAAAAGTCTCAATTATGGGAAGGCATCTTCCATAGGGTTCATTACAGGCAAAAATGTCAAATTTTTAGAAATTATTTCCTTTTTTATCTGTATGCAGAAAACCCCAGATCCCAAGTATCTTCTTTGCTTTATCTATTATTGTTTAAAATGTATATATGATTTACCTTTTTATGTGAGATTCTTTGCCAGGAATATATATTCATAAAGAGATTAATTAGTGTTATCTTTTACATTCCGTCAGCTTTCTTTATAATTACTAACTAGGACTTACGTTTATTTTGGAAAATAAATGTGGAAATCAATACAAATGATAAAAAAATATCCTCTGTGGTTTATAAGCAATAATATCTTTCACAAGTTGCCCTATGTTTAACTCTCTATTGCATGCTGTGGTCATGGAACCCAGCTTGCTTTCCAACCAATACTTAAATGAAAATATGCAGTTGCGCTTGTTAATTCTTAGGGGCTTGTTTCTTAAATGGAAGATCTCCGTTGGACAAGTTTCCAAATATAAACAGCTTCTGTCACCAAAGACACTTTCCCTGTAGATCTTGTTTGTTTAAATAAAACAAAAACTCAGCTATTCAGAAATAGTAGCATCCACTATAGCAGCACACTGATGATCCGAAATTTCTCTCACTATCCATCAGCCATTTTTCAAAGTATTGAATAGCACTCCTGCGGATACTGTATATCCATTCAAGTATTCCTACAGGCTTTATATGTGTAGAGAACCATGATTCCAATTTATTCTGAAGTTCCTTCTGATATATTCCTTTTGTATAGATTGGCACAGTTGTGATGATGATTGCTTCATTCACTTGAGTGGATTATTTTGGCCGGTAATTAAAACATCAGATATTCACTTGATCACTATTTGGTGTCATAAATGATCTTATCCATTCTAGTACTTTACACTTGCGTTCATAAGTGAGTCTTTATGGAACTATAGCCAGCCTGGACCTGATGGTACTTTCAGGTTCCTTTTATGGGTTGCATCCATGGTGGACAGAAATGACTTGCACCAAGGGAACCTGAGATGCTGATGCCATTATCGATGCCGCATACATATACACACTGGAAGTTACACCATCTCAGAAACTGTGAATTTTTAATACATACAGAGGGGAATAACAATAAATAACATCAGTGTTCTGACAATGAAATTGAGAAGGCATCATGGGATAAACAAATACCTGCTTGTGTGCATGATCATATGAATTGATGTGGTTGTCAAATTCCTGATGCTTGTGGTATTGCTTGTCACAAAGGTCACAATAGAAGTTGGCTTTAAGATCCTTGAGTGTTTTTGATCTCGTAGTTTCCTTTTCTGCACAGTCCTTGAGCAAAGAAATAGAGATACGTCAACTTTATATTTCACATCCGTTATTAAAAATGCTGTTAGATAGTTGATATATTGATCCTATAAATAACAACAATATCAGTGCATTTTTATCATATTATTGCATGCTTAGTTTACGTATTTATTGTCTGTTCACTTTAGCCTTGAAGAACACTACATTTGGTGCTAAATATGATCAAGTTTTCAGCTGGGGGTGACACAAAAATGCTGCAAAACAGCCATTGAAAACAGTGCAATATTAACCAGTTCACAGAAATCAATCTAAATTACTTTACACGTCTATAATATTTTATACAATTTCAGTCACTTTTTTTTCTTTTTAATAAAGTTAATCAACTTCACCTTTTATTTGGAGCATACATTTCTTAAGCATTAACAAAGCAGAGTGATGTAAACCCGATTTTTCAGTGTTGTACAATATTAAAGGAGAAGGAAAGTCGTTAACCACTTGGGATGCCAAATGTTAGGCACCCCCAAGTGAATATATTTACTTACCTACTTACCGGTGGAAAACTGCACCAGCCCGGGGTTATTCCAGTGAGCACCACGGAGTGATTCTCTTCCGATGTCTTCTTTCTTAAGATTTCCAGGGGCAGACGCATGCACAGCAGAATGATGCTGATAGGAGCACCGGCCCAGGGTTTCAGGCAAGTAAATACATTCACTTGGGGGTGCCTAACATTTGGCACCCCCAAGTGGTTAACGACTTTCCTTCTCCTTTAAATCAAATGTGTGTAATTAATTGTACTTATTGTAATTAAAAGAATGCTGAGGTAAAACTTTAAATATACATAAAGGAAATGACTGTAAGCGCAGGTTAATTAGCTTCCTGTTGAAATTACACTTTAGTTCTTTTGATAGTTCATTATTATTATTATTATTGAGTTTCTTGCAAATAGTAGCTAAAAGCTATTGAGCACTAAAGGAACCTATTATGCAGGTGTTAAAGTTTGGCATGCCAACATGCCTCCCCACGTCCTACCCCTCTTGAATCAAGCACTTGATTCAAGGGTCATGCTGCAGAACCCTTTTCTTTACTGTTGAGTTGCTTTCTGGCTTGTGTAGGGCTGATATCTGTCTGTTTTTCCAAATTAGAAAAACTGGGCAGAAGTTCCTGAGATTGACGCAGTGATCGGCCGATTGCCACATCAAAGCCCTGCCCCCAGATGGTACAGTCCCGCCCCCATACATCATGCCTCCCCCCGTGTCATGGCCCACCTCCCCCCGGAGTTCATTAGGGGAAAAGGTGGCAACCCTAGGCTTGTGTGAGAAAGGGCAAGGAAACCATGCCCCTCATGAAATATTCACAGTTATTATTACAGGTATCAAGGAGGTTTCAAGACCATAATAAGGCACAGGGCTGAAGGATGAGTGAATTCTAAGGTGCCTTCTAATACCTTCATTATTTCTGTTATGATTTTTATGGTGTTGTTCTAAATTACACTGTTTACATTCAATCTACCATATACCATTTTATTCCTGAACCAGTGTTGATGTATTTTGAAATAAAAGTGTTTTTTATAACAGAATCACAAAAGTATCTATGAGGCATGCAACATTCCCAAGCATTGTTTATATCAGATATCACTGTGTGTATATATAGCTATAATAAACAAAAGCTATGAATATCTTCTGATGTCATTTCTGTCACGACTCATTGAAACTTGTGTATTATAATAAATAAAGTAGCCCCCAGTTGCAAAATATGAGGATATTAAAAGTTACCTCGGAGTTCCATGACCTGTATAAAAACACTCGGCCTTGTGTTTTTATTTGGTCATGAAACTCCTTGGTAACTTATAATATCCTTAGATTTTACAAGAGGGGGTACTTTATTCACTATATAATCTACAGTCTGGTCATTTCCCTATGGGACCAGACTTTAAATGATATCCTTATAAACGGCACGTTCTGAAGTCAGAACGCGCCGTTTATAACAGGGGCCCCCTGGCTGCTGAATTTGACGCAGCGCGTCGGAATTTGACGCCGCGCGTCAGAAACGGACCAGGCGGCCAAAATTTCAACGCTGACCCCTCCCGAACGCCCCACAAAATGTAGATTATAATGCATAATGTACCCCCTACTAGAAATTTATAAAGATATCAGAAGTCACCTCGGAGTTATGTGACCTGTATAAAAGCTTGCGGCCTCGTGCTTTTATATGGTCACATAACTCCTCGTGACTTATAATATCTTTATAAATTACAGTATTACATTATCCACTATATATTTTACAGGGTATTCTTATTATAAAAATACAATGTAGATAAGGAGACCTGATAAACAATGGTATATTTTTCCCTATAAACAGCACAATAATCCTGATTAAATTTAAATTGATTGATTTCTCACCATCGCTACTTTAATGTTTATAAAACACAAAATAACATCAGTGATAAGATATATTTTATTATGCTAATATTCAATCAATTATCAAGCATAATTTATGGTTTAGAAAAATATAGAGTGAGAAAGCAACATTCAAGGCCTCTAATCATAATGCCGAGTGAGTAGTGCATTTTCAAAAAGCACTTTACATTTTTGCGGATTTCTAATATCTTCGAATTGTTCATCCGTCACTGACTAAAACTGCCGCTGCATAGAGGTAGCACAGCAGGAGCACCAATGAACGTGCAGCTCATTCTCTTTAGTTGGAAACCATTATGTTCTCCTTATAAGATAAACAGATCACCGCACTTAGCTTCTGTTAAACATACGATTTTTGAAAGGGGTAAGGTATAAAATTTGCGTCATATGATAAATGAAATGAAAAATGTATATATAAGATTTTGCAATATATATTTTTTGGCTAACATCTAGAATGCATTTCTATTTAACTCTATGTAAGGACAGTACCAGTGGGACACTATTAACCAGCAGTTCAAGAAAATGAGATCTCCTTGAAAAACTGTAGGGGTGCATAGTGAATTTTCTAGACTGCTTCAGGCAGGACCATGTCCAAGATTGTAGATATAATATATGTGGCGCAGCAGATAAAAACAGAAAATCATAAATCAGTTAAACTGCCTCCGAATGACAATGGATATTAAATTGTTTCCATGCTGCTGTCATTTATCATTTTTAAACTGATTGTGACTGCATGTTGTTTCCAAGTAGGAAGACGGGAAAAGCCTCACCGAAAACAAGCTCAGCAGGGAGCATAGATTTCATTTCTGCCTCCAATGAATATTTTCCACGCATGCAGAATTGAAGGTTCACACAAATAATCAATGGGAGTCAAAGCGTCACGTTGTAAAAGTGGAAAATACAAATGCTTAGACATTTTTAGTGTATTCATTTATGTTCTTAAAGGGGAACTTTCACCTATGTGCAAAATCTACACTGCTCTTAAGGCAGCCATACACTGTACATAGACTGATCCTATATGATATCTGAGGCTATATAAAAGAAGAGGCTAAAATAAAAGAAGTTAGGGTATAGGTAATGAATGAAAGTAAGTACTGGATTTTAATTTAATATGATTACAAAAAGGGGCTTATTTATGAAAGTCCGACTGCCAACAATTCCAAAAATTTGAGGTTTTTTTTTTTACTATAAAATCTGACATTTTAGTGGGGAACAAAACACATTTTATTGGGGGGATTTATTGAAGTCCGATGCTACAAAAAGTCAGAATCTGAAAATCCTGCATCCCAGACCTGCCGAGGTTGTATATAAGTCAATGGAAGAGGTCCCTATCATATTTGTAAGTTTCTGTGGTCTGCTCTGGAATTAGCCTGAAAATTCAATTATTTTGGACTTTTTGGGCAAAAAAAATGTATGATTCGGGAAAAATCTTAAAAAAATTCCTTCTATATTTTTTGGGGTATTTTCCCAGAACGATTAATTTGTGTTTTTTTAATAATAAATAAGATCAAATCATTGATTCTAGTTTGGTTTGACTTTTTTAATTTAAATAATCAGATTTTTAATTTAAATACTTCGGATTTTGATAAATAAGGCCCCCCCCAAGTTAGTTTCTGATAAGCTAAATTTATAGGAACAGTAAAACCAAAAAAAATAGTTTTAAAGTAACTAAACTATAATGAAGTGTTTCCCTGCACTGCTGCAACTGTGTGTTTGCTTTACAAAAACTACTATCGTTTATGACAGGGGTCCCCACCCCTTTTCACACATGAGCCACATTCAAATGTAAAAAGAGTTGGGGAGCAACACAAACATGAAAAAAGTCAACAGTACATTATTATGTAATTACTTAAAATACTATTATTTTTGATGTTACTGTTCCTTTAAGTTCAGTGTAAACCTAAACAGATTTGCCTATAAAATGTGTAAAGTGATTGGATACAGTATGACAAACTACGAACCTCCTGCCAAATGACTAATTACCTAACAGTTCAATAGAATTATGTTATTTATCAAAAATTTGTTTTAGAAAGAATCACCTCTAGTTTTATCTTTGTAAAGCTCTTGTAGAATATGTCATATAATAAAATAATAATGGTATTAATTTATATTAATGGTAATAATGGTAATAATAATAATAATAAATTAAGCATGCTGTATATAATATCAGTCAAGATAAAACAAGACCTTATAAGATTTAATGACAATAATGGTGTTGGGCTCTTCTCGATAGATCCTTGTTTCTGAAACCTAAAATTTCTTGTGCTGTAAATAAATTTTATTCCAAGATTATTTCTATACAGAATGTGAAAATATACAATTACATGCAGGTTGCCCATTTATGATTAAATACTGAACACTATAATCATACCATACATCATACAATTACATAGAATGTGGCTTATGATTGAACGCCTTCTCAGGATTACAGCATTTACCAGCGAACACAGCTGCGTTGATATTTGATACATTTCACCATAATTGTAAACAATTCAAAAGTGAATAATTCATGCCCACATGATACCAATATAATATTGCTACAATATGCAATTATATTTCATGAGGCAAGCATTTGGTTTGAAAATGCAATAAAAGATTAACAGATCTAAAATTAACCCGTAGAGTAACATCATTACACATCAAAGAGACAAACGCTTGGGGGAAATGGCAAAGACTTGGCCAAAAGGAAAATATGCACACGAGCAAGTAAACAAAAGTGTCTTCTTGTGCTGTCTGCTACGCTGCAACTTCTATTCAATCTGGAAAGTATAGCCCTTACACATATAACCCTGAAGCACAGCACAAGGATCTTATTTATAGACAAAATAGCCCAGGCCTTAAAAATACCTATTACAGCAGAATTTCACTCTTGACCAGGCTAGACCAATGTTAGGCTGAAGTCCCAAGGGCACACCAGAGAAACTGACCTCCAAGGCCCCAATGCCACAGACCAGCCTTCCCAGCCAGTAAATTACCTTCCTCCCCATCACCACAAATGTTGACTAACCCTTTATCCTGCCACAGCTGTCTGATACCCCAACACCACAAATCCCCACCTACCAAGCACATACCATCTGCACAGACCCCATAGGGATTTCTCCCTGTGCCCTAGGGAGGGTGCATCACGGCACTGTCCCAGTGAGGATCTGTCATATATCTCTCTAAGAATCTAGAAAACATCTACTAGACATTACAGTATATCCACAGCCAGGGACGCAATTACAGTGGCACAGTTTTATGGGACCTGAGTATCCCTAAGATCAATCTAAAATGGTTTAAAATGTTATATTTTGCTCAGTGTGACAGGAGCAATAAACTGAGCTAAGAAGCATCAGAGGGCGCTTACTGCTTCAGTAAATTAAATCTGCTGACTATTTGATATGCAATATGGGATCCATTATCCAGAAACCCATTATCCTGAGAGTTCAGTATTACCTGAATGCCATCTCCCTTAGGGACAAATTTACTAAAGGGCGAAGTGACTAACGCGGACAAAAATTCACCAGCATGGCGTCATTTTGGTACTTTGCCGATTTACTAGTGGTCGCTGGCGCAACTTCGCTAGTGAAGGAGATAGCGGTACTTCGTTCCCTAATGCCTGGCTAATCTGGCGAAAGGACGTAACTACACAAATTCACTAAGATGCAGATTTTACTGAATGTTACCTCTTGCGCCAGACTTGCCTTCGCCACCTCAGACAAGGTGAAGTGTAGAGTAGATAGGAGTTCCTAAAAAAATAGTTGAACATTTTCCTAAGTCCCAAGAAACGCTGGTGTCTTACCTTTTTCAGGGTGATAGGCTGAAAAATAGTGTCTTATATTTTGGGGTAACCGGCTTCCCCCCTACATTTCCTAACATATGGCACATAAACTATACACTGGGCTCATGTGTAGGTCAATATAACAACTTTATTTTATTTCATTAAGGTTTCCTGGGCTTGTGTAGTTTAATGAACTTGCTGCAACATATACGTCCATAGAACTTTAACTTCCTGCCGTATGCAAATTTGGCAACGCTAGCGCAACTTCGCATTGCTTGGCACAGTAACGCTAGTGAAACTTCGCCAGCATTTGGCGCCCTGGACGCAACTTCGGATTTTAGTGAATTAGTGTTGTCCTGGCGAATCTACGCCTGGTGAAGTGTTGCGATGTGAGCAAAGCCGTCGCTGGCGAATTTTCGGAGATTAGTGAATTTGCCCCATAGACTGCATTTTAAGCAAATAATAGCAATTTTAAAAGAATATTCCCTTTTTCTCTGCAGTAATAATACAGTACTTTGTTCTTGATCCCAGATATGATATTATTAAACCTTATTGGTGGCAAAACTATCCTATTTGGTTTAATGTTTGGGAGGCACATTTATCAAGGGTCGACTTTTCAATTGAGTTTTTTTAAACTCCATAAATTTGAAATTCGACTAGTCATAATTTATTATTTCAATCAAATTTTTCCAACTTGGACAAATTTAAACGACCCGATCGAATTCAAACTTAATTCAAGTTTTTTCTCCAAAAAACTTAAATGTCAGGAAGGCTGCAAACATCTCCAAATTGATCCCTGGACCTCTCTCATTGACTTAAAAAACAATTTGGCAGGTTTTAGGTGGCAAATAGTCGAATTTGAATTCTTAAAGGGCCAGAGTATGATAAATCTCGAAAATCTAACACGAATTTTATAAAAAAAACTCGATTTGAATTTGGATAACTCCCTAGTCGAATTTGACAGTTTTGACATAAAAGAATTCAAATTCAAAATTTCAATTCGACCCTTGATAAACTAAGGTATTTTTTTAGTAGTTTTAAGGCATGAAGATCCAAATTACAGAACAATCCCTTATCCAGAAAACCTCAGGTCCCAAGCATTCTGGATAACAGGTCCCATTTTCACTTGCCAAATTGTTGTCACTCCTCTCCTCTGAAAGACTTGTTTGCTGGAAGTTCACTTTAATAGTCCTATATAATATTTTTTTAACTATAACAAAAGAATTTTTTAAATCTGTATTTCTGATATTTGTGCCTTATCACAGCTGGGTATTTTCTTTTTTCCAGACACTAGCCTTATAGTTGATATTTACTGCACTTTCAAACACAGCATGCTAAAAGCAAAGCAAATAATAATAATAAAAAAAAATAATAGTAATAAAAATAGCAAAGCAACTTTGAGCTGAAAGCTATTACCTATAAAAAGTAGCACAGCATGTTTTTTTTTTCTTCTACAGATTTTGCTTTTGGGAAATTTGGAGATATGTTTTGAAAATATAAATATATGAAGCAAGTGAATGAAATCCAGACATAGTGAAATAATCAGCATTTATGACATTCTGAAGACTATCATCAAGAAGATGCTGTGCTGCATCTATGTTCAAAACATACCACAGCTACATCACTAAATGAATATAAATCATAATAACAGCAGGGATTCCCTCCAATTAATTGTAATAAGCATGTGATATAGAGATTGGTTAGTTTGCAACATAGCCTTATACAGATATTGGACCTATAATCCAGAATCCGTCTTTCCAGATAAGGGGTCTTTCTGTAAGTTGGATCTCCATCCCTTAAGTCTGCTAAAAATCATTTAAACATTAAATAAACCTAATAGTATTTTATGCCCCAATACGGATTGATTATATCTTAGTTGGTATAGGGTATTGTTTTATTATTAAAATGTAAAAAATATGTCTATAATGGTGTCTATGGGAGATGGGCTTCCTGTAATTTGGCGCTTTCTGGATAACGGATTTCTGAATAACAGATCCTATACCTGTATAGTTAAACATGTGCATGTATTTATATTGACACAGGCCAATGTGCTGTCATATTGCTTAAATGGCAAGAAAAATGTAATTCAATTTCAGTGCCCCTTGTGCCCCAGTGATCCTACATTAATTGAAGGTAAATTTTCTAACCAATGCCTGGTGAACAAACACATTAATGGTCATTTATGGCCACAGTGCAGGGTAATTTTGAACTTTTTCTTCACCCAGAATGTTTTTGTTCTCATAGTTCTCATAATTTCAACATACAGAACTGTTTATCATGAAGGAGAGTGTGTTTAATGGTGAATCAAGAGTCAGAAGGCTACAAAGTATGAGAGAAAGTAAAGATGTCAAGCTTATCAGAAAACGTTTCAATCATGGCCTGTTATGCCCAGAGCATGACCCTCTAAACTACCAATTATACCCTTTTACACCCCAGCTGTATTACTTGCTTCACACAAGTTGAACAAAGATACAAACACCAGTCTGACATACCTAGTATAAAGGCATACAGTAACAACAGAACTATTAACTAAAGCGTTACAGAGTAAACCATGCATGTGACCAAGACCTGCTTTTTGTGCAGGTTGGACAAGTCCAGAAACACATGCAAAATTCATTAGAATTGTCATATTCAACTGCGCAACATTGCACGAATACGGCCATATCTTAGTTCAGAATCAACCAAAACACTTATTCAGTCTTGATCTGGAACTCTCTGCCGCAAGAATGTCAGACTTTCTCCTTCTTTCCAAACCATTTATTCCCTGTTTGTTGTAACTAAGGTAAAGCACTGCGTATCTTGAAAGGTGCTATATAAATAAATGGTGGATTGGCCAATATAAAGGCCCAATAACAGTGTAAGTGTTGGAGTGGGAAAGTTCGGTAGTGAGGAATGATGAACATGTTGGAGATAAGATAAAGTTTAATTAGCAGACAAGAGCACTGGTCTCATTTTGAGGAGGGTGACGTGTAAAGAGGTAAAAATAAAATAATTTATTTTGATTATGTAAATAGTTAAACTATTCTACAGTGCAGCCAGTATGTGGTGCAAAGCCCATCTGTGAGCCTATATAAGACAGGGCCTTGCTGAGACATCTCCTCATTTTGGCCTGTAACATCAAGAAGCAGGAGCAGCCAGACCCTTGGGAAGGTTGGTGAGTACACTTAGTAGTGATACATAGAGAGGGCAAGTGAGCATGGACAGCCTGTTGTCCCAACAAGGAGTAATAGTTTTGGTTAGAGCCCTGAGGTATTTGTACATCAGAGAGGGAAGTGAGTGTTCAAGAGTAGGTTAAAGGAGAGCCTACATGAGAAGCTTGGGCGTGTATGCAAGGACACAGCAGAAACCAGGGGTTATAGTCCATTAGGCAAGAGAGCCCCTGACACAAGCCCTGACCTAGGACACAGGCCCTAGAGGCTTCAGTGGGGAAAAGGCTGTGGTGTACTTGAGTAACTGATTTGATGTGAAGTATACCCTTCAGGAACCAGAGCCCCAGTCTCACTGTAAACTAAACCCTGTAGAAGGCTGAAAAATTTATAAAACTTGTTTGAGTTCATGGCATCCAATGAAGCATTTCCTTCTACAGCAAAGGCCTAGCTCTATCAAACATCTACGTGACAGAGGCCTACCAGCCACAAGGGTCCAGTTATAAACATCTATGCTGGAGGCAGTGATTCAGGTAGTGGCACTCCCTGTGTTGGATGCCCAGCATAGCCTGCAAATCATGCTTCCATACAGTCCAGAAGTCGTTGAATTACATGAGTATAATCAGATCGAAATCCACAGCGATGTAACTGAGCTTATGTCTATTTTCCACAGGTTGATCCATGACTCTTTGTATTTTTCCAATTAGAAAACCCTATCCTTATAAGTTAAATTATCAGCTTGTTACATAAGAGAAGTCTAAACAATTAGTTATATGCAAGCAGAATTTTATTTGTTAATATCTCTGTAAATCAATTCCCTTTTGTACGTACAATCTTTACAGCAAATATCTGCCCAACCTTGCTGGAAAACCTTTCTGTCTGCGATGATTTTGAAATAATTTCACTTTGGTTTTGCTTGGTTGATACAATTTAATCTGTAATTAGATGGGTTTTATATGTCGACCACTTTCATTATTTACATTTATTCGCTTTAAATCTCTTTAGAAATGGATTTTCTCAGTAAAGCAGAGTCATCACTTTGTAATTTGCATAATTTACTGAAAGATAAAAATATCGGCTTCTCACTTTAACTCTATCGTCACTCTATGTATGTTATGAATAAAAAAAGAATAAAGCTTAGACCAATCCCAGTCCTCCACTTTACAGGACAATGTCACTTTTATAACAACATTCTGCTTCGTTTTGACCAAATTACAAACCTTTTCCTCTAGTCCAAGTGCTCTGAACCTATAGATCAGTACTTGATGATGTATCATAAGCCCTCTTAATAAAATCAAATTAAGGGGCAGATTTATTAATGGTCGAATTGAAAATTAGAATTTTCGAAAAACATTTTTTATGGGTCTTATGGTCAAAACTGTCAAATTTGACTAGGGAATTATCCAAATTCAATTAGAGTTTTTAAAAAAATTCAAATTAGATTTTCGAGATTGTTCATACTCTGGCCCTTTAATCCTTTCAAATTCGACTATTCACCACCTAAATCTTTACGAATTACTGTATAAGTCAATGGGAGAGGTCCAGTGACCAATTTTAAGAAGTTTATAGCCTTCCTGACATTCGAGTTTTTTTCAGAGAAAAAATATTCGATTTTTTTATAAATCTCCCCCAATGGAATTTCATGTAAAAAACTCACATGAATTAGAAATCCGACCCTTGATAAATGTGCCTCTAAATGTAAGCATTTTAAAATCTTTGGCACAATATACATCTATTGCCTTATCTTTCCAGCATAATCTTATAGAGGTTAATCATAACTGTAAGAAAGGTTTTTTTTTGTCAAATAAGATATTATGTGATAACTAACTGCCATTATGGGGCTTTTACACTAACATACTCTTTTTCACATTGAGCAATAGCAATGGAATTATCTCCCCTATAATCATACTTTTTCACACCTCCCAACACATGAAAATCAAAGAGGCGCCTGATGTTTCTCTGGTCAATTCTACGCAGAACAAAATCACAAGACTTTTCTTTTCTCATGAAATTCATTTTCAGCCCGCTGTAGTTCGTATCTGGTGCTGCGGTTTCAAATATTTTGCATCAGAACTTTAAAACTGCTAATATTTTGAAAGCTATAAAACATGTATGTAAATGCATTTTGAGCACTCTGAGCATTTTTACAGTTATCTGAAAAGACTTTACATATCCTAAAATTCCTCAGAAGTGGTTACTCGAACTGGCACTTAGATTAATACCTTTTTAATTATTTCCTTTTCTGACTGTTCTGGTACATTTTGTCAATTATTGTTCTCTTTACTCCTTGGCTATAATTTGCTCGGCTACAATAAAAAAAAAACCTGGTCATCCATTTTCTGTCTGTATGTAATTCTCCTTTAGCTGATTTGGTAGCTTTTTCTGAGAGGAGTATCCCTGCAATGGTATTTATTTTATATTCTCTTTATAAAATTCTCACTTTGTGTCTGAAAGGTCTTTGTGCCAATGTATTCCCTTTAATGCTTTACTGAGCTTTCTTGTTCTCTTTCAGTCTGTATTTTTGAACATATATCAAATGATCTCACATTTTGATGGCCATTGTATATTCATTTAAATGGACAATTGACACTAAATTGTTTTTTATCTTACAACAACAAATCCAAAAGATGTCAGTTAATGGGTAGACAACAGTGCACCAAGCTTTGATGTGCTCTCTAAATGTCTTTTTTTTCTTTTTACTTAGATGCTTTAAGCACTTCAGTTTTTTTTTGGTTCTTTTATCATTACTGCCTGGTTCTACCCATTAAAGTAGCATTTTTTATTTCCAACATCCACATCCTCCCATGGTATTGGCTTTAAAAAAAGATTTTCATCTGCACCAACTTTTCTATTTGTCCTGTGGTGTATGAGCTGACATATTCTTTTATTTTATTGTCTATTCATTAGACTCATCCAACTAGGTCTCTTTAAATGAATTGTTTACTGTAAAAATAAAAACTGGGTAAATAAATAGGCTGTGCAAAATAAAAAAAGTTCTAACATAGATAGTTAGACAAAAATGTAATGTATAAAGACTGGAGTGACTGGATGTCTAACATAATAGCCACAACATTACTTCTTTGCAGCTCTCTTGGTTTCCACTGATTGGTTACCAGGCAGTAACCAATCAGTGACTTGAGGGGGGCCATATGGGTCATAACCGTTTGCTTTTGAATCAGAGCTGAATGCTAAGGATCAAATTCAAATTCACTGGATAGTTATGTCCCATGTGGTCCCCCTTAAAGTTGCTGACTAGCATAGGGGCATATTTATCATGCTGTATAAAAAAAAACCAGTGGGATAATACATCATACATCAACAGGCATTACCGTCTATAAAACGGCATCAAGTTTGTATGCGTTTTTTCATGGAGTAACTTCCGCCAGAAACAATGTAAAATAACAGCATCAAATCTGGCGTTCACATGGCATAAAATTACACACACCTTGATAAATACGCTTATACATCGTTTTTTGTTTTACACAGCATAATATATATGCTGGCTATAGACTTGCAGATATACCTTCAATGTCAGAAGAACAATCATGCGGCGCAATCTCCCGACCTGCCACCAACCTTCAGTTTAAATAAAGTAGTAAAAGAACAGATCAGGCGATGTTATTCCCCTGACAGCAATTGTATGAAAGTTATAACCGACAAAAGCTGGTGACACTCTCCCACTGATATCGTCAGATTGGCAATACATGCAGAGATATTATCAGTAGCCAAAATAAATTTTCTAAGCCGTCCGATTGACTGAATGATCGATTGCCATTATATGAAAAATGTAGGGATACTCCACACAGCCCAAAAATCAAATCTGTGTGTCTATGGCCAGACTAAGTTAGAGAGCTGCAAAGCAGGAAGTTGGATTCTGGCTATTATGTTAGCAGTGACGGAACTAGGTGGGGGCGGGCCGTGCAGCCGGGCCCCACCCCCACCCTCGTCCATGCGGCGCTGCAGCCGACTCCAGCCGTCGTGACTGCCGGGGGGCCCTGCGGGGGTGCGGGCCCTGGCCCAATTGCACCCCTGGCTCGCCTGGTAGTTACACCACTGTATGTTAGACATCCAGTCACTCCAGCCTTTATAGATACATTTTTGGCTAGCTATATTAGAATTTGTTTTTGGACAGCCTATGTATTTATCCAGTTTTTATTTTTACACTGAATTGTTCCTTTAAAAGGTAACTAAACCGTGTCAGAAATGCAGATTTGTATAATCTTGTTATAGCCCACTGCTATCTAAAAGAGATTTGGCCAATTTAACTTTTGTGAATTGCAAGCACATTTCACCTCTTGTGAATTCTGGACAGAAGGAGTTTAACAGGTATTTCATACATATACAGTGGTGGTGTTCTGCACACTTGGGGGTGTATTTATCAAAGAGTGAAGTTAGAGATCTTCACAGTCCGCAGAGTGAAATACTGTCTCTCTCCATTCATTTCTATGGGTTTTTAAAGGTGTATTTGATAAATACGCCTTTAAACATCCCATAGAAATGAATGGAGAGAAGCTGTGTTTCACTCTGCAGACTGTGGTGATCTCTAACTTCACTCTTTGATAAATCTACCCCTTGGATGGACTTTTTTGCTCTTGTTCAATTATCAGAATTATTATAAAAGTTACCATATATTGTCACAGATTACCTTGTACAAATACAGACATGCAATAATGAGGCTGAATGTTCTAGATTTTATTAATGTCAGTCGGCCATCATTAGTGTATATTAAGCTTTTTTAATCTTTTCTCACAGCAGCATGAGAAGCAATATTGATAGGCATCTTTAGAAGCTCACAGTGCATTTTATAAACTTCCGACTCTATTCAGATATAAGAGCTTGTTTAATTCTCGAAGACCCTTTGGGCAATAAATCCATTTTGGAAAAATCTAATGAAAGAACATATAAATATACTGGGAGGAGAATGCATTATGATAATCTTCCATTACCAACAAATGTTCTTCTATAGGGTAAAAAATGGATCAGCGCCTTTGGCAACGGAGTCGAACTTGCCAGAAACAAAGAAAAAGTGGGAAAAATAAATCGACATATAGGGGCCGATTCACGAAGGGTCGAATTTCGAAGTTAAAAATACTTCGAAATTCGACCCTCGAATTGAAATCCTTCGACTTCGAATATCGAAGTCGAAGGATTTAGCGCTAATCCTGCGATCGAACGATCGAAGGATTTTTCGTTCGATCGAACGATTAAATCCTTCGAATCGAACGATTCGAAGGATTTTAATCAAACGATCGAAGGAAAATCCTTCGATCAAAAAAAGCTTAGCAAGCCTATGGGGACCTTCCCCATAGGCTAACATTGACTTCGGTAGCTTTTATCTGCCGAAGTAGGGGGTCGAAGTTTTTTTTAAAGGGCAAGTACTTCGACTATCGAATGGTCGAATAGTCGAACGATTTTTACTTCGAATCGTTCGATTTCGTTCGACTTCGATCGAATTCGATCGAATTTAACCAATTCGATGGTCGAAGTACCCAAAAAATACTTCGAAATTCGAAGTTTTTTTCATTCGAACCCTTCACTCGAGCTGAGTGAATCGGCCCCATAGTGTAGTATTTTTGAAATGTCAGTTTCACACCCGGTGCTTATGTTCAGAAATTTCTATTGTGTTATATTAGTTCCCCTTTTCCAGATTCCGCTTTGTTTTGGTCCTCCACTACGGGGGCTGTGCTTATATTTACTTTTCAACATACATGTGAGTCTTCCACCATAAAATGGCTAAAGTGCCTACTTACAAGACTTTTACTTTTTCAATCACATATAAGTGTTTTCCTTTCCCTTTACGACAAACATCTGTGCCTTCCACCAAGAAATGGCTAAAGTGCCTACTTACAAGACCTTTAACTTTGGCTCGCATGTAATATTGCTTTACGTCCCTCTCCTCTTCTCTCACTTCATCCAATCACTCCCACATGGAATAGAGACTTATATTGTGTAGTACGTTTTAATAAATATTTAAAAAATATAAAAAGATTTTGCACTCACATTTTAATCGGATTTTACAAGCATCTCTAAAAAATCAGCTGTCCCTTGCAGGTTGCCCAGGTCTTTCCGGGAAAAATAAAAAAGCCGGCTTTTTCCTATCCCTCGTGGTTGCGCTCCTGCTTGTCAGCGTCTTGTCCCCACTGCCTGACGCGTTTCGCTGATCCAATCAGCTTCCTCAGAGGCATGGGGATATCCGTCGCATAATTTCCTTAAAAAGCCGGTCCTCGGCTAGTTGCCATGGTTGCCGTTTCATTCTCCACCGCATTGCGTTCCACGTGCGGTCCAATCCTCTCTTTGGTGCCTCATCGTACTTCGTTTCCATGTCTGAGTTCTCTGGGCAACCGCAATCTTATCTTCATATGTCTAAAAACACATCCTATCTGTATATACAGTGCTATAACAGTCCTACCTTTTCTTTAGCGTTATTACATTTGTACTCCGGTTCACTACTTCCCATTCTACATGTCTCTACTCACCCTTTCTATTTCTATTCTGTTTTCGCAGTCCCTCCAATTAAGTGTCCTGATTCTTTTTTTTATTTAATTATTTTTTGGCCGAAGTGTTTGATTCTCGTGCTCCCCTAATGTTAACCTATCAAAAGTGTTTGCGTGTTCTCATTTTTATCATTATCAAGTGACTCGTTTTTGACTAATTTAAATAATTAATTCTGTGTTTAGTCATTTCCTTGTGATGTAATAAAGTGATCAGTTACTTATTTTGTTTTTTTGCCATTCTGTTTCCTACCATTTATTGCTTTTAACTTCTATACCTTATAAAAGTGAAAACCTATTATAGTGAAAAATTAAATATACAAATATATAAATATATGAATGAAATTACATAATAAGTTAATATATTTTATGTTTTATTTGTGAATTAAATTTTGAATTTTTATCGATTTTTTATCTCTATGGATTTTATAACATTTTCTTGTAGTGTGTCGATGAGGTTACTTTACAGGAATGCCCGCAAGTTCATATCTAAATTTAGTCCTCGTGGTTTTAGGGTTTGCATGTCATAAATCCATCTACTTTCCTCTTGTAATGTTGTTTTAACCCTATCACCTCCTCTCCAATTCCCTTCCACCTCTTTTATGCCCCAAAATTTTAAGCCCTTTGTGCTTTTGTTATGATGTATTTTAAAATGATTTGACACACTGTGATTTTCTTCACCCTTTTCTATATTTCTTATATGTTCGTTTATTCTATCCTTTAGACTTCTGTTGGTCTTTCCAATATATTGTAATCCACATGGGCATTCTAATCAGTAAATTACATTTTTAGTCGTACATTTTATACAGCTTTCATAGTAACATAGTAACATAGTAATTAGTAAGTAAGGTTGAAAAAAGACACATGTCCATCGAGTTCAACCTTTTTTTTTTTTATTAACTACCTATCTGCCAGTTGATCCAGAGGAAGGCAAAAAACCCATCTGAAGCCTCTCCAATTTGCCTTAGAGGGGGAAAAATTCCTTCCTGACTCCAAAATGGCAATCGGACTAGTCCCTGGATCAACTTGGACTATGAGCTATTTCCCATAACCCTGTATTCCCTTACTTGCTAAAAAGCCATCCAACCCCTTCTTAAAGATATCTATCAGCCTGTACAACTGATTCAGGGAGAGAATTCCACATCTTCACAGCTCTCACTGTAAAAAACCCCTTCCGAATATTTAGGCGGAACCTCTTTTCTTCTAATCGGAATGGGTGACCTCGTGTCAGCTGGAAAGACCTACTGGTAAATAAAGCATTAGAGAGATTATTATATGATCCCCTTATATATTTATACATAGTCATCATATCACCCCTTAAGCGCCTCTTCTCCAGCGTGAACATCCCCAATTTGGCCAGTCTTTCCTCATAGCTAAGATTTTCAATACCTTTTACCAGCTTAGTTGCCCTTCTCTGTACCCTCTCTAATACAATAATGTCCTGTTTGAGTGATGGAGACCAAAACTGTACGGCATATTCTAGATGGGGCCTTACAAGTGCTCTATACAGTGGAAGAATGACCCCCTCCTCCCTTGACTCTATGCCCCTTTTAATACAGCTCAAGACCTTATTTGCCCTTGATGCTGCTGACTGGCATTGCTTGGTACAGCCAAGTTTATCATCTACAAGGACTCCAAGGTCCTTTTCCATAATGGATTTGCCTAGTGCAGTCCCATTAAGGGTATAAGTGGCTTGGATATTTTTACATCCCAGGTGCATGACTTTACATTTATCAACATTGAATCTCATTTGCCACTTAGCTGCCCAGATTGCCAGTTTGTCAAGATCATGTTGCAAGGATGCCACATCCTGGATGGAATTAATTGGGCTGGATAATTTTGTGTCATCTGCAAACACTGATACATTACTTACAACACCCTACCCTAAGTCATTAATGAACAAATTAAATAAAAGTGGACCCAATACTGAGCCCTGGGGGACCCCACTAAGAACCTTACTCCAAGTAGAGAATGTCCCATTAACAACTACCCTCTGTACCCGATCCTGTAGCCAGTTTCCTATCCATGTGCATAGACTTCATTAAGCCCAACAGACCTTAGTTTAGAAAGCAGTCGTTTGTGGGGCACAGTATCAAACGCTTTGGCGAAATCCAAATAGATCACATCTACTGCCCCCCCACTATCCAGAATCTTACTTACCACATCATAAAATGCAATCAAATTCGTCTGACATGACCTATCCTTCATAAAGCCATGCTGATTGTTGCTCATAATGCCATTCATTAGGACAAAATTTTGAATGTGATCCCTTAACAAGCCTTCAAATAATTTGCCCACCACAGATGTCAAGCTTACTGGCCTATAATTGCCAGGCTGAGATCGTAATCCCTTTTTAAATATTGGAATAACATCAGCTTTTCTCCAATCCATAGGCACCATACCAGATGACAGTGAATCTGAGAAAATCAGAAATAAGGGCTGGTCTAAAACTGAACTAAGCTCTCTTAGAACCCGGGGGTGTATGCCATCAGGCCCTGGAGCCTTGTTTATATTAATTTGTATTAAAGCTTTTTAATCATATCCTGAGTTAGCCACTGACTAGATTGAGCTGAACCATTCGTGCAGTTATTAAGTGAGCCTGTGAACACAGACTCCTCTATTGTATACAATGAAGAAAAGAACTGATTTAACACATTTGCCTTATCTGTATCTGTTACAACCATACTGGTACCATTATTTAATGGAGCAACACTCTCAACCTGCATCTTTTTACTATTAATATATTTAAAAAACTTTTTAGGGTTAGTTTTCACCTCCACCGCAATTAACTCTTCATTTATTTTCTTAGCCTTCCGGATTGCTGATTTACAACATTTATTACAGTGTTTATATTCATTAAATGCAGCTTCTGTCCCTACAGATTTGTAGCTTTTAAATGCCTCTCTCTTCTTTCCCATTAACTTCTTTACTTCTGTATTAAGCCACACAGGATGATTCTTAGAGCTTCTACGTTTAGTCCTTAAGGGAATAAATTGAGAACAGTAATGATTTAATATCATTTTAAAGGACAACCATTTCTGCTCTGTGTTTTTAGCTGAAAACCTAATGCCCCAATCAATGCTCTGTAGGGCAGCCCTCAAGGCACTAAAATTAGCTTTTGCAAAATTCATGGTTTTTGTTGCCCCAGTATATTTTTGTTTTTTGCACCAGACATTAAAAGATATAACCTTATGGTCACTATTACCCAGGGGTTCAATGACTTGCACATTTGATATAAGTTCTGGGTCATTTGAGATCACTAAATCAAGAATAGCATTTTTTCTGGTAGGCTCCTCTACAACCTGTGCTAAAAAATTGTCGTGCAATAAGTTTATAAACTTGTTCCCATTAACTGATATAGCAGTACCGTTGCTCCAGTCAATATCTGGGTAATTAAAATCCCCCATTATCATTACTTTACCTAAACTAGTAGCCTTTTCTATTTGCATTAGGAGCTTTGTCTCCTCCTCCTCACTTACATTAGGGGGTCTATAGCATACGCCTACAATTAATTTGCTGGATTCTTTACAATTGGTGAAGAACTCCACCCATATGACTTCTGCCCCTCATTTTCTAACATAACCTCCTCCTTTATATGAGCTTTTAAATCCTGCCTAACATACAGACATACCCCTCCTCCTTTTCTATTGCCTCTGTCCCTCCGAAACAAAGTATAGCCACTGATATTTACTGCCCAGTCATGCTACTCATTCAGCCATGTTTCGACCACACCAATCACATCATATTTTCCTTCCATCACCAGCAGCTCCAGCTCTCCCATTTTACCAGCCAGACTTCTTGCATTCGTAAACATACATTTAATACTGGCACCATATTGAACATATGACATGTGGTCCTCCCTATCCTTAACAGTATCCCCAGCCAAATCTCCTCCCCCATTTTCCCTTTCTTTGCCCACTATATCATCTAACCTGTCTACCACTGAATCTTTTACTGAACCCTCCCCCCCACACCTAGTTTAAAATCTCCTCCAACCCTCTAGCCATCTTCTCTCCCAAAACAGCTGCCCCATCATCATTGAGGTGCAGCCCATCCCTAGCAAAGAGCCTGTAGCCGACTGAAAAATCAGCCCAGTTCTCCAAAAACCCAAAACCCTCCTCCCTACACCAATCTTTCAGCCACGCATTAATCTCCCTACGCTCCCGCTGTCTCCTTAGCGTTGCTCGTGGCTCAGGTAATATCTCTGAGAAAATTACCTTGGAAGTCCTCGCCCTCAGCTTTGAACCTAGTTTTTTAAAATCATTTTTGAGGACTTCACCACCTCCTCTAACTTTGTCATTGGTACCTATGTGTACCAAGACCGCTGGGTCTTCCCTAGCCCCTCCCAATAATTTGTCCACTCATTCCACCACATGCCGAACCCTAGCACCAGGCAAGCAGCAGACTGTTCGGCATGTAGGAGCCTTGCGACAGATTACCCTATCCACCTTTCTAATAATTGAATCCCCTATAACTAGAACCTGCCTTTAATTCCTTGCACTTCCCCCACCACCCGTATTATAGCCACTGCCTCCCGGGGTGCTCCGAGAGTCAGCCTGCTCCATACATGCCAGTTCGGAGTTTTCCTCCCCAGCATCTTCAGCCAAAACGGCGAATTTGCTGTTTTGGACAAACTGTGGACCAGCCCCCCTACTCTTCTGTCCCCTACTTCCCCTCTTGACTGTCACAAACCTTCCTCCCTCATTAGCCTCCACTGCCCCTTCTCCTCCCCCCGCTCCACTAGCCCCTGCCAGTGGTTGCTCTGCGAGCCTCCTGTCATTCCCCTTGTTTGCCGATGCTCTCAGTGCTGCAAGTTCACCCCTTAGAGTCTGCAGCTCAGATTTCAATATTGTATATTGTATTAGTCACATTAGATTTGAACTTTTTCTTTTTCTCTGCATAGGAAACACTATTATATGTGATTGAAAAAGTAAAAGTCTTGTAAGTAGGCACTTCAGCCATTTTATGGTGGAAGACTCACATGTATGTTGAAAAGTAAATATAAGCACAGCCCCCGAAGTGGAGGACCAAAACAAAGGGGAGTCTGGAAAAGGGGAACTAATATAACACAATAGAAATTTCTGAACACTAGCACCGGGTGTGAAACTGACATTTCAAAAATACTACACTATATGTCGATTTATTTTTCCCACTTTTTCTTTGTTTCTGGCGAGTTCGACTCCTTTGCCAAAGGCGCTGATCCATTTTTTACCCTATATGAAGCATTCCACAGTTGAGAGACTGAATAGGATCGGCAGGAGGAGACTAAACTAAAGGACTAACTTTTTTCATTTCTGGTGCATATTTTGCATTTTGTGCAGTGTATTGCATTTAGAGAATTTCTGTGTAAATTTGTTGTATTATCTCTCGTAAGAAAAATGTTAGCCTTTAGAAACAACAGAAACTATGATCTGGAGGAAATATTCCTCAATACGGAAAATACCACTAATGTTTATAATGATGATGAATATGTGGATATAGAACTAATTGATCAGCTACAGAATCTAGAAAAAGTAATGTTAAAAGAACTTCGTACATGGTGGGATAAAACCACCTTACAAAAATATTTAGAACATAAAATTACTCCAAGAGGTCTACGGATAAGTAAAAATGCAACCCTTGGAATAAATGATACACAGTTCCATAAGGAATGGAACAATATATTGGAAGAATACACGAATAACCTGATTAAACTAATTATAAAACAAAGGAATCTGGAGCTGACCAAATATGATCAACAAATCAAAGAGTTGCAAAGAAACCTGGAGGAGTTTAAAGAAACTCAAGAATATGAAACATTAGAGGAAGGTATAGTACAGAAATTACGTGAGGAAGAGAATAAAATCATAGAAATTAAACAACACAAATTCAGAAGGGATAAAAGGGACTACAATACTGGGCAGGTGAAATCATGGTTCCATAAAAATAAACCAAAAGCAAAAAACCCTATAAACACCTTTCAACATAAACAAGGTAAATCAACGTATCAAGACCACAACAAAGGAGGAAGAAGTATAGAAATGAATAAAAGAGAGTATGGAGAAACAAATAGAAACTGGGAGAGGAATACACAGTATGGAAATAGGGACAACATAAGCAATAATTTTTTAGAATTGGGCAGAGGGAGAAGAATTGGGGACACACAAGAGCATTATCAAAAGAGAGACAAGAGGAAAGAATGGGACAGGATTCAAATACAGAGGAACGTATATCAGGACAACTGGAACAAAAATAAGCCTTGGGGGGATGGGTACCAGACAAGAAAAAACCCCGAAAAAAAAGCAATAATACAAAATGCACCAAGGGAGGACAAAGTGACACACAGGGAAAGAAGAGAGATACAAAAGGAGGACACAAACATAAGAAAATTGAAGGAAAAAGGGAACCAGAGGGAACACTAGGAATATTTAACTTGAGTTCAACGCCCCTAACAGAAATTGAAAGAAAAGTTTTAAGTAAAGGTTTAACGTTTGCTCCAACAAATAGGATGAGTGGTTTTAATTTATTTATAGATGCAGAGAAATTTATAAGAAAAATAAGACTAAAAAAAGCATTCGCAAATAGCGTCATAATAATACGGGAAAAAGAGGGAACAAAAATAAACCAACCCAGATACTACCATACAGATTTAAAAAATAAATCTAACTACATACCAGGGGAAGAAAAAGGCCCATACATCCAATTATATGAGGAACTAATAAAGAGAGATATAGAAAAACTATAGAAGAAGTGTACAAATAAACCCAGGAATCAGAACCTTACAAAAAATGAGAGGGAAGCTATAAAAACTTTAGAACAAAATGAGAATATAGTGATAAAACCAGCAGACAAGGGGGGGGGGTCTGGTAGTTATGGATATAGAGAGATATGAGAAAATGTGCATGGACCTAATAGAAGATCAAAGAACATACAGAGCACTAGATGAGGATCCAACTAGAATATTTAATGGAAAAATAAAAAAACTAGTGCAAGTAGCCACAGAAGAGGGAATATTAAATACATGCGAAAGTGATTATTTATATAGTAAGAATCCAAATATCCTAGTATTCTATTGCCTACCAAAGGTACATAAGAATTTACAAGATCCACCTGGGAGGCCAATAGTATCTGGGATCAATTCAATCTCGTGTAACCTTTCGGAGTATGTAGATAAGATCAATCAGTGATATGTAATAAAATTACCAACATATTTAAAAGATTCTACTCAAAGAATTAAATCCTACAAGAAATTAAACCAACACCAAAAACGATTCTGTGTACGTTAGATGTAAAAGCCTTATATACGTCAATTCAACATGAATTAGGAATAAAGGCCATTTCACATTACTTAGAGAAAGATGCAACCCTCCTAACCAAACAGAAAGAATTCATCATAGAATCAATAACACATATCTTGAAACACAATTATTTTTGGTACAAGGACAGGTATTATGTACAGACATGGGGCACCGCCATGGGAACAAGATTCACACCCAGTTATGCTAACCTCTTTATGGGACACTGGGAGGAAGAGAACATACTGCCTCAACTGGGTGGGGGTCTGGTCCTATGGCGGCGCTTCATCGATGACATCATACTTGTATGGGAGGGGAGTGAAACTGGACTTCTGGAATTCATTGAAAAATTAAATCAAAACGATATAAATTTAGAATTCACCTCCACATACAGTACCAAAAATATACATTTTTTGGATTTGGAAATATATATAAAAAACAATCAAGTAAATTTCAAAACATATTTTAAAAAAGTAGATGAATGTAACTACGTTCTGAACACTAGCAACCATAATCCAGTTTGGTTGAAAAACATTCCTTATGGCCAGTTCCATAGACTAAAGAAAAATTGTACAGAGACAGAAGAGTTAGAAACACAATTAAACTACCGTATATTCTCGAGTATAAGCGGTCCCGATTATAAGCCGAGGTACCTAATTTTACCTCTAAAAACTGGGAAAGCTTATTGACTCGAGTATAAGCCGAGGGTGAGAAATGCAGCAGCTTCTGGTAAGTTTCAATCTCGTTTTTGGATGACTATTCTTAGGCGCCGGCTACTATTCTAAGGCGCTGGTGAATACTCTTAGGCGCCGGCTACTATTCTAAGGTGCCTGCGAATATTCTTAGGCGCCGGCTACTATTCTAAGGCGCTGGCGAATATTCTTAGGCGCCGGCTACTATTCTAAGGTGCCGGCGAATATTCTTAGGCGCCGGCTACTATTTTAAGGCGCCGGCGAATATTCTTAGGCGTCGGCGACCGTTTTTGCGCTTGACCCGGGTATAAGCCGAGGTAGAGTTTTTCAGCATGTTTTGGTGGCTGAAAAACTCGGCTTATACTCGAGTATATACGGTATGTATCAAATAGATTTGAACAGAGAGGATACGACAAAAAATTGTTAAAAAGATCAAGAGAGAAAATTAACAAAGTTAACAGAACAGATCTGCTAAAGGGGAAAGAATCGGGTACAACAGAAAATATGCAGGAAAACTGCATGTTCATAACCACATACACACCAGGAATTCAAGAACTACAGAAAATTTTATTGAAACATTGGAACATTTTGGAAGGTGATACACTATTAAAAGGTAAATTACCGGAAAAAACAAAGGTAATTTATAGAAGGGCAAGAACTCTATGACAGAGATTAGTAAAAAATTATATTCAGAGTCAGACAGATAAAACAAGAAAGAAAAAACAAAAGGATGAATGGAAAGGTTTTTACCCCTGTGCACTATGTAAGGCATGAAGGTATGCAGAGAAAAAGAAAAAGTTCAAATCTAATGTGACTAATACAATATACAATATTGAAAGCTGTATAAAATGTACGACTAAAAATGTAATTTACTGTTTAGAATGCCCATGTGGATTACAATATATTGGAAAGACCAACAGAAGTCTAAAGGATAGAATAAACGAACATATAAGAAATATAGAAAAGGGTGTAGAAAATCACAGTGTGTCAAATCATTTTAAAATACATCATAACAAAAGCACAAAGGGTTTAAAATTTTGGGGCATAAAAGAGGTGGAAGGGAATTGTAGAGGAGGTGATAGGGTTAAAAGAACATTACAAGAGGAAAGTAGATGGATTTATGACATGCAAACCCTAAAACCAAGAGGACTAAATTTAGATATGAACTTGCGGGCATTCCTGTAAAGTAATCTCATCGACATACTACAAGAAAATGTTATAAAATCCATAGAGATAAAAAATCGATAAAAATTCAAAATTCAATTCACAAATAACACGTAAAATATATTAACTTATTATGTAACTTCATTCATATATTTATATATTTGTATATTTAATTTTTCGCTATAATAGGTTTTCACTTTTATAAGGTATAGAAGTTAAAAGCAATAAATGGTAGGAAACAGAATTGCAAAAAAAACAAAATAAGTAACTGATCACTTCATTACATCACAAGGAAACGACTAAACACAGAATTAATTATTTAAATTAGTCAAAAACGAGTCACTTGATAATGATAAAAATGAGAACACGCAAACACAAAAACAAAATTGATAGGTTAACATTAGGGAAGCACGAGAATCAAACACTTCGGCCAAAAAATAATTAAATAAAAAAAAGAATCAGGACACTTAATTGGAGGGACTGCGAAAACAGAATAGAAATAGAAAGGGTGAGTAGAGACATGTAGAATGGGAAGTAGTGAACCGGAGTACAAATGTAATAACGCTAAAGAAAAGGTAGGACTGTTATAGCACTGTATATACAGATAGGATGTGTTTTTAGACATATGAAGATAAGATTGCGGTTGCCCAGAGAACTCAGACATGGAAACGAAGTACGATGAGGCACCAAAGAGAGGATTGGACCGCACGTGGAACGCAATGCGGTGGAGAATGAAACGGCAACCATGGCAACTAGCCGAGGACCGGCTTTTTAAGGAAATTATGCGACGGATATCCCCATGCCTCTGAGGAAGCTGGTTGGATCAGCGAAACGCGTCAGGCAGTGGGGACAAGACGCTGACAAGCAGGAACGCAACCACGAGGGATAGGAAAAAGCCGGCTTTTTTATTCCTACCCCGGAAAGATCTGGGCAACCTGCAAGGGACAGCTGATTTTTTAGAAATGCTTGTAAAATCCGATTAAAATGTGAGTGCAAAATCTTTTTATATTTTTTAAATATTTATTAAAACGTACTACACAATATAAGTCACTATTCCATGTGGAAGTGATTGGATGAAGTGAGAGAAGAGGAGAGGGACGTAAAGCAATATTACATGCGAGCCAAAGTTAAAGGTCTTGTAAGTAGGCACTTTAGCCATTTCTTGGTGGAAGGCACAGATGTGTCGTAAAGGGAAAGGAAAACACTATTATATGTGATTGAAAAAGTAAAAGTCTTGTAAGTAGGCACTTTAGCCATTTCTTGGTGGAAGGCACAGATGTGTCGTAAAGGGAAAGGAAAACACTATTATATGTGATTGAAAAAGTAAAAGTCTTGTAAGTAGGCACTTTACGGTTGAAGACTCACATGTATGTTGAAAAGTAAATATAAGCACAGCCCCCAAAGTGGAGGACCAAAACAAAGGGGAATCTGGAAAAGGGGAACTAATATAACACAATAGAAATTTCATAACACAAGCACCGGGTGTGAAACTGACATTTCAAAAATACTGCACTATATGTCAATTTATTTTTCCCACTTTTTCTTTGTTTCTGGCGAGTTCGACTCCGTTGCCAAAGGCGCTGATCCATTTTTTCCCCTATATGAAGCATTCCACAGTTGAGAGACTGAATAGGATCGGCAGGAGGCGACTAAACTAAAGGACTAACTTTTTTCATTTCTGGTGCATATTTTGCAATTTGTGCAGTGTATTGCATTTAGAGAATTTCTGTGTAAAAATGTTCTTCTATGTTTGTGGCATATTGGCCAGCACACAAAGCATTATAGGTTTATAGACATGAATAGATTTGAATTTGTGACAAGATAAAAAAAATGGCTTGGAATGTATATAATTTACTTTATTGAATAATTTCAGCTGCTGAGGCTAAAAAATAATCTGCTATTTTGCTATGGTCATGTATAATACATATCTACATAAAGAACACAAGCAATAAAAGCATAAAAACTGTCTTCTCAGCATAATCTCAAACATGTAAATTAGACAGTTTTTCCTATAAAGTGACCAAAAGTTCACCATGCATAGTAATCCCTAGCCCAAATGATAACTGCTCTCCACTAGCAAAATGTATTTGCTTTTTTGGAATTGCTAAAAAGTATCCAACAGGACAGTCTTGAGTGCAGTCAGGGGAATGTCCCCGATTAGGTAGATTTTAGGCAATTTTAGACCCCCTTAAGTAAAAGAAAGAATTTTCCATTTTTGTTTAAAATGGCACCACCATCGTATGCTGATTGCTTAATAAAATACTTGAAAATGATATCCCTGAGCTCCAAATTTCTTTAACTGATTAAATATACCATTAAGGACCCATGGGTTGAGTCAGGCTATTTAATTAGCTGTTTGGCAAGAGGTACTTTAGAGGCCATAAGATTTTGTCCCAAGCCCTTGGCTAATTGATTTGGGTAAACCCTGACCTACCTAGGTGCAACAAAATAAACACAATAAAAATACTTTCTATCCCTCCCTAATGGTACAAGCACTTTCATTAAATGGTGCCCTTCAGCATCAAGAAAATGATTACATTTCCAATAAACTGGTTCTATGTGGGATGATAATCGGGTATCCAGTTAGGCATAACATATTACTCTCCCCCGTGCCTACATAAATATTCAGTGCGCCAAAACCTTAAAGAATTAAAATTGTATTAGGAAAGTAAATAGTTAACTTTGCAACAGACTTAATCCCAGCATCATCCACTTTCTAAATACTGAATACTGCTCTTGGTGAAATGAAACTTGTACTTATTTGCTATTTTCTTGTCAGGAACATGTTTTAAATGACTGATGAGTGTTGTTACAAGCAGGGGATTCTATCTTGAACATATTAACTTGCCAGTTTTCTTTTAAGAGTGGTACGATCCACTCACAAATGTGATACAATAGATGGAGAATAAAAGAGAATAGGGCAGGCATTTAGAGAAGGCACTGGAAGATAAGTGGGAAATGAGCCATCAGGATGGACCTAAGACAATATGTCACAAAGTGTTACAGAAAGTTGCACTTTCATTAAAGTCTAAAGCTGTTTTCTATTTGCAGTGCCAGTTACATTACTGGGCATTATTTAACATCAGGGATTGCAGACCATTGTGACGATTATTCCAACAACAAAACACATCTATTTTATTTTCAGTGCAGATGCGGACTGAGCAGAATTTAGATATGCACCCGCTGGTTAGCTAAAGTACTTTGCTTCCATACAATTTTAATTTGGACTGCAATTATGAAAACAAACCATATATGTACTGTACACAGCAAAGCTGACATTTTAAACACACTTGTTTTAATCAAAGAAAGCATTACTGTAAGGCAGAAAAGAAACATTTTTGCTATCAAGCAGATTGGACTTAAAGTGATGCTTATGCTGAAGCTGTAAATTAAAGGAACAGAGTTAGCATCATCAAAAATAGTGCACCCCCAACTTTTTATAAAATCTACACCAGCACTTCTTTTCCTATGGGGCCACAATCCTTCGGTCCTTGTCTATAGGCCATAATGTGCATGTAAGGAGTATAACTAGATCAATATATAAATATATAGTATTTTTCAAGGCAAAAATATCAATGACTCAATATAGCTGCCCCATGTCAACTGTAATGTCAACAGGTAAGTATTATTGTTTGTCTTAGAAAATATTAAGGGGGAAATGTAATTAAACTGTAACAATACTAAAAGATGAACTACAACCCACATAAAATATAAGAAGGGGAGTCCAGTGGAGAAATGGTAAAGAGCCCTTGAAAATCAGAAGTGGTTGAAGGCGTATGATCATAGACTGAGCCTGGTGTTACAATGTTTGGGATATAAAAGGGGACTTATCTGGCTGTGAGGTGGATTTAAAGGAGAAGGAAAGCTACTGAAGCAGTTTATTGCCAATAGATTAGCCATTATAGTGCAACCTAAACACTATATTTATTCTGCAGAATGCTTTACCATACCCGAGTAACAGCTCTAGAAACTCTCTCTGTTTGTTTAGGATAGCAGCTGCCATATTCGCTTGGTGTGACATCACTTCCTGCCTGAGTCCCTGCTCACTGATAGCTCTGGGCTCAGATTACAGCAGAGAAGGGAGTTGGAAGAGAGGAGCAAACTGAGCATGCTCATGCCCAGGGCAAGGAGGTTTAAGCTGAAGGCAGGAAGTCTGATACAGAAGCCCATGTGTACACAATAGATGGAAAGAAATGTGGTGTTTCTTTTGACAGAGGACTCAGAGCAGCATTACTTTGAGGGTTTAATGATGTATTTATATAGCAACAGCTAGTTATATCAAATTAAGTGGCAAATTAAACAGTCTTAACAAACTGGAATATATATTTATGCAAATATTGCCCTTTTACATCTCTTGCCTTGAACCACCATTTAGTGATGGTCTGTGTGCTGCCTCAGAGATCACCTGACCAGAAATACTACAACTCTAACTGTAACAGGAAGAAGTGTAGAAGCAAAAGACAGAACTTTGTCCATTAATTGGCTCATGTTATCTAACAGGTATGGTTTGTTTGGTTTGTTTGTGTGCACCGTGAATCATACGATGCCAGGGGGATGCCCTTATTTTTTAAAATGGCAGTTTTCTATTTATGATTACCCAATGGCACATACTACTTAAAAAAGTATATTATTATGAAAATTGTTTATTTAAATTAAGCAGGGTTTTACATATTTTTATTGAGGCCTACATTGTTCAGGGGTATAGTTTTCCTTTAAATTCTTCTTCTTCTGCTACTTTTTCAAGCTGTTAGATGGGGGTGTTTGGAGTCTGGCCACAAAAAGAGCTGTAGCTACATGCAGGAAATGATAACAATATATGCACCTTCCCAATCATTATCATGCAAGGATTAGTGAGAAATGTAATTAAAACTTAATTTAAACCACAAATTCTTTGGATTATTGTACGAAACCCAGTGCAGATCATGATATCTTCCAATTGTAAACGGGATATCTTCCATTGACTTCTACTGACCTCGGCAGGTATGAGAAAAAAAAAATTCCTTTTAAATTATGACCAGAAAAAATCGGACCCTACCACTCACCCTACCTATCCATTGGATATCTCTATCACTTTAGTACAGTGTATGCAGGACCGCCATCAGAATTCACAGGGCCCCATACAACAACATTTCCTGGGCCCCCTGGGCTGCGCCCACCGCAAGCTACTCCTACAGGTCAGCCCTCCCCACCCCACAGGTCTACCCCCCACCACACAGTAAAAAAAACAAAAAAAATATTGATGGCTAGGGTTCCAACATGTTAAAAAAAAGATATTAGTGGTCAGGGCCCCCCATAAAAAATATTGGTGGCTAGGACCCCACATGAGGAAAAAAAATTTGTGGCCAGGCCCCCCCTCCACATTATAAGAAAATTGGTGGCCAGGGGCCCTTAAATGTCCATGCCTTCCCGAAGTCAGCAGCTCACAGAAAGATGGGGGGCCCGGCTAATCAAGTAAGTGTGGTGTGGCCAGGGCCCCCCTTAACCTCGGGGCCCCCTACAACTCTCCCCCCTGTCCCCCCCTGATGGCTGCCCTGAGTGTATGTCATTCATCCTACCTTTAAAGAAATGCCAGGTGAGGAAAGGAAAGGAAAATGTTCTTCTTGATTTTAAATGCATGTTATAATTTAACCTTACTTCCTTAAATGAGAAGGATCTAGGGGTTTTTGTAGATAACAAGTTGTCCAATTCTGGGCAGTGTCATTCTGTGGCTACTAAAGCAAATAAAGTTCTGTCTTGCATAAAAAAGGGCATTAACTCAAGGGATGAAAACATAATTATGCCTCTTTATAGGTCCCTGGTAAGGCCTCATCTGGAGTATGCAGTGCAGTTTTGGACTCCAGTCCTTAAGAGGGATATAAATGAGCTGGAGAGAGTGCAGAGACGTGCAACTAAATTGGTTAGAGGGACGGAAGACTGAAATTATGAGGGTAGACTGTCAAGGTTGGGGTTGTTTTTTCTGGAAAAAAGGTGCTTGCGAGGGGACATGATTACACGTTACAAGTACATTAGAGGACATTATAAACAAATAGCAGGGGACCTTTTTACCCATAAAGTGGATCACTGTACCAGAGGCCACCCCTTAAGACTAGAGGAAAAGAACTTTTATTTGAAGCAACGTAGGTGGTTCTTCACAGTCAGGACAGTGAGGTTGTGGAATGCACTGCCGGGTGATGTTGTGATGGCTGATTCTGTTAATGCCTTTAAGAATGGCTTGGATGATTTTTTGGACAGACATAATATCAAAGGCTATTGTGATACTAAACTCTATAGTTAGTATAGATATGGGTATATATCATTTATGTGAAAGTAGGGAGGGGTGTGTGTATGGATGCTGGGTTTTCATTTGGAGGGGTTGAACTTGGTGGACTTTGTCTTTTTTCAACCCAATTTAACTATGTAACTAATTTTAGTTCTTCTATTACAATTGCAGTGTGCAAGGTATAGTTCTACTCTACTATCACTTTGCTAGATGGGGTCACTCACCCAATCTATTGCTTTGTGAGGCTAACATTATGATTATGAAAACCAGATGCAAATACTCTTAAAGTATGAATATTTATTGTGGGGCTTTTACAATGGGCAGCCCAATTAACAAAACAATTAAAAAAACACACTTTTATTCATGCAAACCTAATCCACTGAGTGACATCCTGATGGAAGTGCTCTTTGAATCAGCACTAAGAGGTGCCTTTTGTGCCCCTTTGACCCTGGATGGAATGAACACTATGTAAATGACCTTAGATTGTAAGCTTCACTGGAGCAGGGACTGATATGAATGATGTATAATTTCTGTAAAGTGCTATGGGATAGGTCTGTGCTATATAAAGGAAAATAACAATATGGGTAGATTTATACAGCTTTAAAATAAATGTATCTATTTTTACTAAGCAACATTTACTACACAATCAATAAAATAATACTGATCTTAATAGCTTCCACAGAAGCAAATTAAAAAACCTTTGATGAACCTATAGTGTGAATTATTTTCTTCCCAACACTGATATGCTGCAGTTGTGAAGATGGAAGATGTTAATGATTTTAAAAAGCTGTCTTACTCACAGCAGCCTGGAGCAAATATATTCTCTGATGAAGCTTGTTGCCATCTATTACAGCATTCATCACATACAAACGTGCTCTTCTGTTTTTGTTAAGTGAAAAAAGCACATAAAGCAAATGGAAGTCAAGCTCAGTAGAAATGACTAAAATTATATATTACAGAGTGGGCACACAATGCCTGAAAGCTTATTCATGATACTTGATGAAAGGTGCAGGCACCACAGAAGATTAATTTGCTTGGTGGGGGGGGGCTCCTGGCTGCCTTTATTTTTTTTCTCTAGTGTTGGTGATTGCTTGATAATACCCAGTATTTGGCCTACAGATCACAGAAATGCAGGCCAGCAGGAAGATTCGGTGGCACAGGACTTACTAGGGGAATGCAAACATGAGGTATGTGCCCAGCGCAACTGGTTTAGGCATGTGCCTCTTCTTCCTACATCTAGTTCTGGCCCTGATGAAACCATAGTAATATAGCGACAGTCTGACATGGACTTCCCAATTGCAATCTGCTAGACTGATCATATGCTGGCAGAAAGTTTAGAAGATGTAAAAATTGTTTGAGCAAACATAACAAAACATGGACTTCATATCTTGGCACAATTTATGGCTCAGGAAAATAAAAAATAATGTTAACTTACCTTGTTACTTTGGGTTCCCGGAATACAAAGGTAACCACTATGCTTTTCAAATTACATTTTGTAAATACACCCAAATGCAATAAAGCAATAAATAAGCACAACATTTATTTTTAAAAATGACTTGAAATAAAGACTTTTTCCAATTAGTTTCTATTATTTATGAGTGGCTGTTTTTCTAATATTGAAGTGTAAATTATAATTTTTCACCTTCTAAGGCAGCTCTGGGAAGGGGGGGGGGTCGCCGACCCTGTAAACTGTTCTAAATCGATACATTTAGTTGAAACATTCCTTTTCTTTGCCCCTGCTGAGCAGAATCCCTGAGTTTCATTACAGACAGCTGTTGGAATAGATACAATAGTTACTAATACTCCAGAGATGCTGCTGAGAAATGTATCAACTAAATGTTGCAAAATTTTTACAGTTCAGAATCTGCACCTGAATTACTGAGCTGCCAGACTGAAACACCAGAGACACGAACGTTCAACTTTAAACTTAGATTTTGGAAAAACGGAAAAAAATAAAAATGGAAAGTAACTGTAAAAAGTCTTATTCTGGTAAACTATATGAAACCAACTGAACTGGAAAAAGCGTTGGATGGTAAACAACTCCTTTAACATAAGCGATTTAATTAGCTGATACTATTTCCTCTGCAATTCTCAATAAATGCCCAAATTGAGTGCAGCCTAAAAGATAGCAAATAACACGTTAAAGTGGACCCGTCACCCAGACATAAAAATCTGTATAATAAAAGTCCTTTTCAAATTAAATATGAAATCCAATTTCTTTTTTTTATTAAAGCATTCGTAGCTGTTGTAAACTCATTTAAAAATATCAGCTGTCATTCAAATATTGCCTGCCCCTCCTCTATGCCTAGGCATAGAGGCGGGGCATGCAATTACTTTCACTTTCCATTAGGCACTTCCTAGATGTCACTGCTCTCCCCACATTCCCCCAGTTCTCTTAACCATTTAATTGTGTAACCAGGGCATGGGGATGGACATCAGGTCCCCCATTCTGGTGCACAAACAAGATTCTGAGATGATACAAGGCTTGTCTTAATAACAGTGTCCACAAAATGGCTCCTGTCTGCTTGCTATAATTATGAATTCCCAGACCGATGGAAACAAGATTCAAATAATTTTTACAGTGTAATTAAAGTTCATTTTGCTTGACTAACATGATAAAATAGGATTTGAAATATTTTTTTTGGGTGACGGGTCCCCTTTAAGCTTATAGAAGATGCGTTAGCAGAGAAAAGCTTTTAACGGATCGGATACAAATGCTTAATTACTGAACATAGTGTCGAAATGCTTCTCTTTTTTGTTCTAACTGGAATCTGATTATTTTGGTAGGTTTTGGTTACACATTTGCACACTACTTAAAAAAAAAACACCAATTGATATGTACTAATTGCTTCATGAGCATGCAAACTGAAGAAAGTTTCCAGATACTCTTAATCAGTCAATACTATTGCAACAGAACAGGTTTCATTAGTGTGAGAAGCCATTTCCTCCAATACATAATGCATTTCTCATTTAGGAGCACTGCTCTAATGATTTTCCATTCTGTTATGCACAATAAAGAAACACATTTTTTTCTAGGACATTCAAACGAGAATAAAATAGCAATATAGCAATTATGGTTCTTAACCACTAACTCACTCCAACCTAACTGCATCCACCCAACAGCAGAAAAGTGCAGAGTTCCACTGTACCTGGTGGCTAAAATCAGACCAAAACCCTAAAAAAAAAAATATAGATAGAAATTCCATATTTTATTTACTCAACTTGTTGTGTCAGCCTTAAAGTTATAGTAATGATCCAGGCTTACAAAGTTATCACAGGAGCTCTCCATCTCTGATCTGGCGGCACATACACTCTCAGTGTGCTCTGGGCAGCTGTAGAGAAGCTAAACTTATGTTTTTTTTCTATTAATACAGCATATTGTGAGTCAGTCCCTAAGCTCAGGGACAGAAAACCACAGCGTTCCACCAACCAGAAGCATAATCATCATCAGCATTTTGCACAGTTCTTTTGTGATTTTTTTTGCACAAGGAATAGTGGTACTGATACTGCCCCCAACAAGCATTTGTTACACATCCAGACTTTAATGGCATTGTGAGAGATCCCAAGAGCATAATAGACAAAAGAGAACCAACAGGGCCCAGTGCCTCTTGGAGCTCAGTATGGAGGGTCAGCACCCTCTAAACAGAGGTCCCTAACCTTTTTTTTACCCATGAGCAACATGCAAATGTACAAGGAGTTCGGGAGCAACCCAAGAATGAATACTGTTCCTGGAGGTGCCAAATAAGGGCTGTAATTGGCCGTTTGGTAGCCCCTATGAGGACTGGCAGCCTACAGGAGACTCTGTTTGGCAATACACCTGGTTTTTATACAACCAAAACTTGCCTCCAAGCTAGAAATTCAAAAACAAGCTCCTGATTTGAGGCCACTGGGAGCAACATCCAAGGGGTTGGAGAGCAACATGTTGCTCACGAACCACTGTTTGGGGATCACGAGCATCATCCAAGGGGTTGGAGAGCAACATGTTGCTCACAAACCACTGGTTGGGGATCACTGCTCTAAATATTCTATATAAGACGAGACGAAATACTGGCACAACAAAGTATCTGTGAATAGGAAGAACCCCTGTTTTCTTAATCCATAAATCTGCAACATTTTGGAGGCGTTACATACCATATACTTTGGGAGTTCTGAACATATTAGTTACCAAAGTGGTGAAAACATTCATATATACAGTATGATGCTTTTTCTTTCTAAGGAGATGAGGGACATATGATGCAGTAAAATAGATGAAAACATTGCAACATTTATACCATCTACTAACCTTGAGAAAGTAGGAAAAAGTTAACCAAAAAACAAACTTCTAATCTAAGCATTTTATGATTCTCTTGAGAGGCTTGGCCTCTGTCCACTTGCCTTTCCACTCATTAATACTGGGCAAGAACCATTTTTGTGCCTGCCAAACATACTTCCACTGCCCAATGCATTTTGCATGAGTGCATGAGATATAGGGGCAGATTCCCTAAAGGGCGAAGTGACTAACACTAGTGAAGGAGATAGACGCTAGCGTTACTTCGCACTCTGTCAGGCGAATTTTCGCTCTGGCAAATGGACGTAACTCCACAAATTCACTAAGATGCGGATTTTACTGAACGTTACCTCATTTGCCAGACTTGCCTTCGCCAGCTCAGAACAGGTGAAGTGCAATGGAGTGCATAGGACCTTTTTCAAGGTCCCAAAAAACGCTGGAGTCTTTTCCTTTTTTCTGAGTGATAACCTACAAAGGTCCATAAATTTACCCAAAATTTTTTTGGGTAACCAGGTTCCCCCCTCCATTTTCTAACATATGGAACATAAACTATACAGTGGGCTGATGTGTAGGGCATTATAACAACTGTATTTTATTTATTAAGGTTCCTTGGACTTGTGTAATGTAATGTATTTGCTGCAACATTTTCGTCCATGTAACTTTATCATTTCCAGCCATATGCAAATTAGGCAATACTAGCTCATCTTCGCTTTGATTGCCAAAGTAACGCTAGCTAAAATTCGCCAGCTTTCGGCGCCCTGGACGCAACTTTGCAGTTTAGTGAATTAGCGTTGTCCTAGTGAATTTATGCCTGGCGAAGTGTTGCGATGGCTGCAAAGCTAGGTAATTTGCCCCATAGTTCCATCAGATTCCAGGATTATTTGAATCCCATAACTCGTTCAGACTCTTTCTTTTGTGATAATAAGACAGTTCCTTGAGTTGGCAACTCTATGTTTGGGTCATATGAAACTGGATTCAACCTTAATGGGGCAGTATGGAAATATGTATTCCCTTTCAAAATGGTTCTCCAAAACTACCCAAAGAAGAATCTCTCTTAACTGCTCTACAATGACTGCAAACCAACAACCACGGTTCTTTTAGCCAATACACCCACAGTTGTTTAGCCATCATTTACATTTAGTATAAGATCATATTCAGAAAAATAATTAGAATGCCATATCAGCGTCTTATCTGCAGCATGTTACATTTCCATACTTCCCAACTGTCCTGTTTTAGAGGGACAGTTCCTCCTCTTTTGACAGCTCAACCTGCAGTCCCTCATTTGTACTGAAAAGTCCCGTTTTTCTCTGCACTGAACAGCCAGAAAAAGAAACAATGTTTCTAACTTAATTGGCTTTTGGCAGAGAGCCCAGAACAGCCACAGCCGCTGATAAGATACTTTTGTAACAATTTCAAGATAAGCAAATAAGTAATTGTAAAAATATAAGATAACAGGTCCCTTGAGAAATGTTAGACTCACAGCTTAAAGGGCAATTCACCTTCATTAGCAAAACTAATAACTGATAAAAACACAGAAATATGTCAGAACTTTCATAACCTGGCAAAATTTGTAAAATGAACATGGAAATTAGGGAGTGTGGCCACAAAAATGGATGTGGTCAAAAAAAATTGGCGCACCATGCACGACAATTTTTTGTCCCTCTTTTTATTTACAAAATGTTGGGAGGTATGCATTTCTATGTGCATAAGATCAAACCATCACTTAACTCTTTATAAAGGGAAACAGAAATACAATTCACAACCTGTATTTTTCAGTTAGTCAGGCTCTTGCTAGTGACAGCAGATCAGCAACATCCTATATTTTGATAGTCTGTAGGAGTTATTTAACAGATACAGCTGAGCTGCCAATTATCTACATTCTTGTTTCCTCTACTCAGTGCCAAAAATGCTCTGCAAGTAAGCATGCCTGCCAATTTAACTTACTAATGCACTGATGTTTGAGTCACTATAGTAAGTATAAATCCTTAGTAATTTCTTTTTTTGTAGCCAGCAGTAATCAGCTAATTACATTTCTTAGTGCAAATTGACAGACTTGACACATAGGTGCGCTAATGCCAAAAATGATATTGCTTTAGTGCATAATGAGTTATATCAGTGATGCCATAGGCCATTTTAGCTTCATTATCCCAGAGTAGCGTGTTGCTCTATTTATGGTGTAGTAATATCACCCTTGGAATATATTAGAGCAAATTGTGCTAAGACCAGTGAGCTGCTCGCTTAAACTTAAAATAATTCTGAATCAGATTTGAAAGAAGAACTTTAGGTAACAGGTTAAAAGGTTACATGTTTGCACAGCCCTTTACACAAATACACCCCCCCGGTACAAATTTAATTGGATTAACCACTGTTATGAATCATAATAATGCAGGGATACATACTGAACATTTCAGCACCCTACAGTTCCATACATGTAGGCAATTGGCAGAAAACCCTAACAACAGAATATAAAAATAAGAAAATATATAAGGAAAAAAAAAAATAATATATACAGTACAGTTATGGGACCTGTTATCTAGAATGCTTGGGACCTGGGGATTTCCGGATAACAGATCTTTCTGTAATTTGGATCTCCATACCTTAAGTCTACTAGAAAACCATGGAAACATTACATAAACCCAATAAACTGGGTTGGTTTCCAATAAGGATTAATTATATCTTAGTCTGGATAAAGTACAAGCTACTGTTTTATTATTACAGAGAAAAACAAAATCATTTTTAAAAATTTGGATTATATATATCAGTAAATGGACTCGCACTCCATGGTGAAGTGAATAAATGTGTCTTTATTCTTCAATGCATATCCGACATTTTTCATCCTTGAAAAATGTGGGCCGAAACGTCGGATATGCATTGAAGAATAAAGACACATTAATTCACTTCACCATGGAGTACGAGTCCATTTACTGATATGTTCAACAAAAAGATATATATATATATATATATATATATATATATATATATATATATATATATATTTTTTTTTTATGGACAAACTTTCAAATATGTATTGTGCAGGCCATTTTAATAGCCCAAACCCTTTACCCCCTAGAACAGTGTTTATAGGAACTTTTAGGACAAACCCACTTGTAGGACAAACATTTTGGCAGGCCCTCCTTAATTCACAACAAGTTTACAGATATATGGAAACAGTAATTTATCAGACATTCAGTTAAAATTCCAATTATAGAGAGCAAATTAATGTTCATCCCAAATTTTACCTTAAATGACCTTCAGATTGGGATTCCAGATCTAGCTAATATAGCAAATAGCCAGTCTCCCAAAATCTGAGCCAAAGTGGCATTAGGACTGCCCATCATTTAACCACAGCTCTGGGCCCTTGAATGACTAAAACTATAGACTAGTTGCCATTTGTTAGGGTTGAGAGGCAAACAAGGACAAGGCAAATGACTGGGATGCAAGAGGCTGGATGTTCAGAATAATGCATCTGGCTGAAATCGCTCTAATTATTTAGTTAGAAAAAAAAATCAAAGGATATGAACGTATTAAACTGTAAGTAGGAATGAATCCCAAGATAACAGAGTGGTTTCACTGGGATAAAGGGAATCAGTTTAAGGTTGGGATGAGTGGCTAGGTCGACTTGAAATAGGTAGGCCTTGTCCCTAGTTAACTTGTAGGCCTTAGAAATTCCCAAAATTAGTGATTTTCCTTGTGTGAGCAGTTACAAGTGTGAATTGTTAATATATATCTGGCCAATCCCTTTAAGATCGAATTCTTTTAATTTTATGCTTTATACAAATATCCATTATTATCATTAACTAATTTTATCACAATATGTTTTCGCTACAATATGAGTAGACTAAATATGGCTTGTGTTGGACAAACTTTCTACCAGTTGTTTGAATTAAATAATTCTGTACAGTTTTCTTTTATCTGCTATGTTAACATGAGCCTTTCCCTTTGATGGCTACACAGTAGCTTATCAACTGTATATACTTAAAGGGATCCTGTCATCGGAAAACATGTTTTTTTCCAAACGCATCAGTTAATAGTGCTACTCCAGCAGAATTCTGCACTGAAATCCATTTCACAAAAGAGCAAACAGATTTTTTTTATATTCAATTTTAAAATCTGACATGGGGCTAGACATTTTGTCAATTTCCCAGCTGCCCTGGGTCATGTGACTTGTGCCTGCACTTTAGGAGAGAAATGCTTTCTGGCAGGCTGCTGTTTTTCCTTCTCAATGTAACTGAATGTGTCTCAGTGGGACATGGGTTTTTACTATTGTGTTGTTCTTAGGTCTACCAGACAGCTGTTATCTTGTGTTAAGCTGGCCATAGACGCAAAGATCTGATCGTACGAATCGAGGTTTTGTATGATTTTCGAACCGTGTGTGGAGAATCCCGACATTTTTCGTCCGGCGGAGATCGGTCGTTTGGTCGATCGGAAAGGTTAGAAAATTTCTGTTGGCTGCCGATAATATCTCTGCGTGTATTGCCGATCGTACGATTTTCAGTGGGAGACTGTCACTAGCTTTGGTTGGACATAGATATGGTACGATTGCTGTCAGGGGCAGAACATTGCTGATCTGTTCTTTAACTAATCTGACTGGTAAGACTTTGATCTGAATGGTTAGTGGCGGGTCGGGAGATGGGAAAGTCCGATCGTACGATGATTTGTACGATCAGATCTTTGCATCTATGGCCAGCTTTAGGGAGCTGCTATCTGGTTACCTTCAAATTGTTCTTTTGTTTGGCTTCTGGGGGGGGGGGGAAAGGGAGGGGTGATATCACTCCAACTTGCAGTACAGCAGTAAAGAGTGATTGAAGTTTATCAGAGCACAAGTCACATGACTTGGAGCAGCTGGGAAATTGACAATATGTCTAGCCCCATGTCAGATTTCAAAATTGAATATAAAAAATCTGTTTGCTTTTCTGAGAAAAGGATTTCAGTGCAGAATTCTACTGGAGCAGCACTATTAACTGATTTGTTTTGAAAAATGTTTTTTTTTTCCCATGACAATATCCCTTTAAGCTTCTGAAGCAAATTCCCAGTACAAAACATTTACTGGTGCAGGATAACAAAAATTATATGTATGTTAATAAAAAACGTTTTAGGCCAATGGTACACAAGGTGATTATTCACCCTTGATAAAATTCCTCTTCTACCGGCGACTAATCTCCTCCAAATGGTTTACCACCGGCAATTTACAGTATTGCCATTATGTTGTTACTGGTCCTTTATAAGTCTATTGTATCTTCCCTAAAACATGGTATTCTGTAGCACAAGGAGGTTAATAAATGTTAGAGGCATAAAAAATTAGCAGCAAATATGCTGAGTCAGTGCCAAAGACATTTCTAACATCAGCTGAAGATCAATGGTTCTTTGCAGCGGAATATGGTATAGCTAATTGCATTGCATTAATAGGTAGCAGTATCTGGTACTGAAAGCACAGAGTCAGCAGGAAAGCCACAGGTATCAATAATGTTGGATTAGTAAAAAGCAGTCAAAAAAATTAGAAGATTGTATTGAAAGCTGCATTTCTGCATATTCTGCATATTCAGAAACTAAGACTAAGCAATTAAGTTTTATATTGTTTAGCCTATTTTGATAAAAAAAACGTTGGCACACATATAGCTTTTAAAAAGTATACATCAAGATGTTCAGCTTATTTTACATTATTTTACAAATATTTTCCTTTTCCTTTCCAAGCCACATGCAACACCCCCTGGGCTGTATATAACGAATTTTAGAAGAATATGGAGGCAAAAATGTTGTTTTTAAAGGGGAAGTTTCACTGTTCTAAGAATCCATTAAACTGTACATTTAATAAAGCTGCTTAACAAATAGGTTTTATGATTGTTTTTTTTACAATCAAGTGCCCCAGCATGCTCATTATGTGCATACATTTGACCTGCTTCAGACCTGCATAGTGGCACCAGTAACATAGTTTAGGAAACCACCTTAAGGTGGCCATACATTGAAAGATCCACTCATTGAGTGAGGCCAACTTTAGAGTTTATATGTGTGATTCTGGTTAGTTTTGTTGATTTTATTGTTCCCCTTGTATCTGTGACTATATAGGGCAGTGGGTTACAGCTATAGAAAAGCATCGCAGTGTCCATCATTTAACCAGAGTTGCAGAACTATATAGGACATAAAAAAAGCTTTCACCCCAAATATCACCCAGTGGCGGAACTACCGGGGGAGCAGGGGGTGCAAGCGGGCCAGGGCCCGCACCCCCTCAGGGCCCCCCAGCAGCCCCCGCGCCACTGAAATGCGGGCCCTAAGGAGGGGGCGGGGGCCCGGCTGTGCGTCACGCACCAGGGCCCGTCCCACTCTAGTTACGGTACTGATATCACCCTAACCAGTGGCGCAACTACCGGGGGAGCAGGGGGTGCAATTGCAACAGGGTCCGCTCCCCCTGGGACTTGACGGAGTGCTAGCCACAGGCAGTGGACTATTTCACTGGCACATCCACAGTTTGTATCACCTCCCCAGCCCCCCTGCGTAGTGCTTCACTGGGTACATATATCTCCAGGGCTCTTCCCCCACATCTCCTTGTGCAACTATTTTTAGTGTGGGGAGGTCTGGCCTAGGAGCTGCACATACTGGGGCCCCTTATAGGCTGGGAGAGTGTGCGGAGAGGGACCTGTTGCTTGTGCAGACAGTGAGTCAGTGTGCAGTGCACAATACAACTAGAGAGAGGCCACAGGCACATTTTATATATCACTTCTATGGGATTAGGCAAAAGCACAACTCCCAGCACCAGAGGATTGCTTTTGGGGGTGGCTGGATGCTGGGAGTAATAGATCAACAGCAGTAGTCTGTTCTTTTTTTATTTTGCAATGCCTTGCTATGTTACATATTTATACGAATGAGAGTGAAGGTTATAAAAAAGGTTAAAAGTCAAAGTTAAAGTAAAGTACATATCATTTATTACGTTTACAATTGATCTACAGAGCTGTCAGCTTGACAATAATGGAGGGATCTGCAGCACGCATAAACATTAGGCAGACAATTTTGTGGATGTGTCCTATGGGAGTAACAAATTGCATCACAGTGCATGCACAGACCCTGGCCCCGTCACGCAGTGCACACTGCACATAGGCCTTGTAAGCAGGGGCGTAACTATAGAGGAAGCAGACCCTGCGGCTGCAGGGGGGCCCAGGTGGTATAGGGGCCCACGAGGCCCTAATTCATATACAATTTCAATAAATATTGGAGAAACAAGTCAACCTCTAAACATTTTGGGGGCCTGAAAAATAATTTGCTGTGGGGCCCAGTAATATCTAGTTACGCCACTGCTTGTAAGATAACTAAATTTTTACTAGGGTAATACCTTAGCATGATGGGAGTCCAAGAGAAGGAAACCAAAACCGTGTAACACCTGAGGAAAAAGGGGGAGTTGACAGATATGGGCCTAGTAAACCAAAGCAATGAATCTTCAGGTAGAATTTATTTGTCAGCTATTTGTACATTAGGATGCTATGGTGGATACATTCTGTGCAATAATAAAGCAGACAGCTTTGAATAGCGACAGTGCCATTCCCATAGCATTCTAGTTAAACAAATATTTTTGCACTTCTTTACATCCTCTCTTTTTTTATCGAGTGCGTTTCAACAGCAAGATGACAAGGGCTTTTTGGATTTTATAATTGTGAAAAATGTACATTGTGCCATTATAGGATTTAGTAACATTAACAACAACCAAACTAAATACAGGTGACTTTATTTAAAGCCGTAATAAAATAAAAGGGTTCATTTATAGGTGTGGTTGTGCTAAAATGAACACAAACATTGTGGACAGTCCTGCAAAAAACGGGACAGTTGGGAGGTATGTGTTTACAGTATTTTCCTATTAACAGTAATAAACTGCATATTTTTATTCAATTACATGGGATTGGCCATTTTTTAACAAAAATATTTCTGTTTTCTCAAAAACATGTTCTCATAATGCTTTTGTGTCAGTTTCCCTTGTTTCCTACATTGTAAATTACAAATTACATAAAAGACCCCCTGAGAATTACAGAATAATAAAATAATAATTTACATGAGCACCACGGTCTAAGCATTTCTAATTCCACAACATTTAGAAAGTATAGCAAACTATCAGGGGAATGTAATAAAAGTCGCAAAGAGCAAAACAATTCACACCAATAAGACTAAAAATCCACATCTCGCAATGTAATATTGTTCCTTAAACTGTTATTGCATTGCGAATTTTAATTGCGCATTGCGACTTTTAATTGCGCATTGCGAATTGTAATTGCGCACTCATAAGAAGTGCTTGAAGGTATCGTAATCTTTTGGAGCAAACATAACGACTTTTTCAGTAAGAAGTTTTATTACATTGACTGCGCATTGGCGCAAACTATAAAATTCGCAAATGGTCTTTCACTGTCGGAAGTGGTCGCTAAACAGTTTCCAGGCTCGCAAAAGCTATATTAAATTCGCACAAAGCAAAATTTGTTCGCGCAAAGGCATAACTTTTCGCATTGCAAATAGTTTTTCCGTTAGCGATTTTTATTACATTCCCCTGAATGTATTTTAATACATAAGCTTTTTAATAATTTCATAGGTTGAATGAATTAAAGAAACAGTTCAGTGTAAAAATGTAACTGGGTAAATATATATACATTAAGGGGCATATTTATACAGTGTCAAATTTCGAATTGAAAAAACGTTGAAATTTTAAAAAGACCAACCAAAATGAAGTTGAAGGTTTTTTTGGGTCAAAGAGGTCCGTATTCGACGGAATTCTAATTGTACAATCTAAGGAATAGCACATTTGATCGAACTCGATTCAAAGTTTTCCCCCCAAAAAACTTTGATTTCTCAAAGTCCACCAATTGACTCCAAATAGGTACTAGGAGGTCCCCCATAGGCTAAAACAGCACTTCGGCAGGTGTTAGATGGTGAATGGTCGAAGTCGATTTCGTTATTCGAATTTTAACGTTTTTTTCAAATTCAAATCGAATTTGGACTATTCCCTAGTCAAAAAATAGCTCGAAATTCGAGGTTTTTAACTTCGAATAGTCAACTCGACCTTTGATAAATCTGCCCTAAGTTTTATTGATTAGTGTTTGGATTTGATTACATATTTAAAGTGGGGAAATGACTCTCCATGGTTTAGTAAGATACACATACCTTTCATATATATATATAACTTTAACTGTGCATCGCAAGGGTTGGACTTGCAGTGGAAAAATTGGTTTCAATTTTTATAATAGAAAAGAATTGTTATTCTACATTGACATTCTAAGCACAAATAAAACCCTACATTGATGAAAGCTCATTATACTTGATTGCTTTACTGCATTGCTTTCACAGATTGCAGTTTTATACCTGTTTCATGTATTTAGTCAAATAGAAAGCTAAAGAGTGAAAGCATGGCTGCCAAACAAAAAATATGTAGTTAAGCGTCATAAAAAAGTCTTTGAGTGCTTAAGGTTCTGTTCATTTAATGAATGCACAGCACCAAACTGTTGACAAGAGATTTATTCAAGTGTACCCTGACCATTCTTGCATGAAGTTTTGACTAGACTATAGATGTAAAACCCAGTGCCAGTGTAAATCCTGGTGGATTTGTAAACTCAACACTTCAACTAAATTGCCATAACTGTCTGCCCTTTAATCTTTCTGTGCATTATTTTAGCATTTTGTATGATCCTTATGCCACATTGACAACTAAAGGCCAGGTTATTTTGAGTTTAAAGTCATGTTTTTTACTAACATCAGTTGCACAGATTAATTTAAAGTTTTTTCCCATTTTCATTACATTTGAGGTTTGTATGCTAGCTGGGAGAATCCACTCCATTATGACCAGTACTGCAATAAAGTTATTATTTCTAGCACCTGTGTTTCTTCATTAATTCATCTGTTGTAAGAATCCCAGAGAAAGAAAACATCATTTATCTGTTGCCTTGGTTGTAAGACCTCTTCCTTAATAAAGTTCCATACAATAGCCTTTAATATCTAAAAGTTAATCTGCTGTAGGGAGTTGTCCATGAAAAAACAAAAAAAGTAAAGCACACTCTGTAATTAAATAAAAAGTAAATTTTATTGCATGCTAGTTACCCCACATGGCAACAGCATGTCGCCCTACGCGTTTTGACCTATAAAGGTCTTCATCAGGGGCACAAAAATCAAAAGAAAAAGGCAGAAATGCGTTCCAAAAACCGGAAGTGAGCGGAACACGCATATTTACACATAGAGAGGAAGGCTAAACACAATAATTGCGATGCTAACATATAAAAATCCAATAATATGATGTTCAGATCCATTTCAATTATGTTTAATGCTTCCAGCAATACTTCTGTCGATCCTGGTGCATTCTGGGATGCCCTCTGGAACGCAGATGCGTTCCACCATCTGGAAATACATTTCTAATTGAAAATGAAGGGCCATAAATAGGGTATTTAATAAATATGAGATCTACAAAAATATCCATAACATGCACAATGAATGTAAAAGGCAGTACATCTCAGGCATTACTGCTTTAACACTTTCAGTAACGCGTCCCTTTAGGTCCGACATCTCATATAGGTACATTATCAGCATATAATGGGGTAATGAATTTAACCCCTGAAACAGAAAGAAAAAATGCGTTATAAAATAAAATTAATACAAGATTTGCCACAGTTATTGTGTATATCGGGGCAGTCATACATCCAGGAAGTATATCTCTTATGGCATCTCCACAGGCTGAGCAAAGGCCATCCAAATTATCTGGTCTGCAAAAAGCAGGACAAATTCAATGTATCGTTCAAACCCAAAGGGGTAACAGTGTCGAGGCGGAAAATCCATTCAGCCTCTCTCCTCAAAAGTAAAGTGTTCCTATCAATGCCCCCCCCAGAGGAGTTTATTTGGTCAATCCCTATAAGACGCAGAGACGATATGTTATGATTGTGTTCTCTACAATGGGTTACCAGCGGAGTGGTTTCTTTCCCAATTTTTATAACACTTTTGTGTTTCAAGAATCTATCCTTGAGCTTTTGTATTGTTTTGCCAATGTAGTAAAGACCACATGGGCAAACAATCATGTAAACCACATGTGTCGATTGACAGGTGATTCGATGTTTGATCTTAAATCTTTGTGTTGTTCGTGGATGTGCAAAGGATGTCCCCTGTAACATACTATTGCACACCGAGCAATTATAGCATCTGAAATTGCCAGGTTGTGGGTTAGACAAAAAGTGTTGTGTCAGATAATGTGATTTATTATCCGCCCTAACAAGTACATCTTTTAAATTCTTTCCCCGTTTATAGGCAAACATTGGGGTATCATGACAAACAGGTCCCAAAATGGCATCTGTCTGTAGGTGATGCCAATGTGTCTGCACAATATGCTTGATATATCTACTAGCCGTGGTATATTTTGTGACAAAGACCTTCCTTTCTTTAGTGTTATCTCTTTTCTGCCTTTCTGCATTTACCTTCACTAACGCTTGTTCCACTACTTCTTGCGTGTAGCCGCGCTCACGAAACCTGTCAGCCATTACTGTTAACAACTTCCCCAATTCCTCTGTTTCAGATGTAATCCGTTTGACTCTAAGCATCTGTGAATATGGTAATGCTTTAATTAATGCCGGCGGATGAAAACTTGTGGCATGTAAAAGATTGTTGCGATCTGTTGATTTGTGAAAAATGCTTGTTTCAAATTTACCTGATTGATAGGTAATCATTATGTCAAGGAATGAAACTGCAGTCCCACTCCAAGATGCCGTAAAACGAATAGTGGATGGAATATTGTTAAGATAATCAATAAAGGAAACCAAGGAAGACTCATCTCCCTGCCAAAGAAAAAAGAGATCGTCTATATAGCGATAATAACCCAAAATGTACTGCCAAAACTCAGATTTATAAATGTGTTGATCTTCATACTGTGCCATGAACAGATTGGCATAGGATGGGGCCACATTACTCCCCATCGCTGTGCCTTGCTTTTGTCTGTAAAATTTATTTTCAAATCTAAAATAATTATGGTCCAGTATGACCAATAATTTTCTGTTTCAGGGGTTAAATTCATTACCCCATTATATGCTGATAATGTACCTATATGAGATGTCGGACCTAAAGGGACGCGTTACTGAAAGTGTTAAAGCAGTAATGCCTGAGATGTACTGCCTTTTACATTCATTGTGCATGTTATGGATATTTTTGTAGATCTCATATTTATTAAATACTCTATTTATGGCCTTTCATTTTCAATTAGAAATGTATTTCCAGATGGTGGAACGCATGAATATATGACTCTCATGGGAAGTGGCAAAGTATGACCTGAAAGGCCATGACTTTTTTCCTATACAAGGGTGTTCTTTTACTAGCCCAGTTGGTACCTAACGCCATTGTTAATAATATAAATTAAAAAAAAAAACTGATTAAAAGGTGAGCGCAGGTATCCATACAAAACTTAGACATAAAACTTAGACATAACCCTAATGCATGACCATTTGCCTATTCAGACTGAGACAGATGATTAATTTCCATATCCTTGCTCCTTTGATATACTTTCCTTTTAAACACATTATGATTAAATCATTTCCCACATGACCAGTAATACAAAAAATGTAACGATTCATTCTCTTTGACATTCTGGCTTATTGTCTTGAGCACACACTTATTTTTTTAAGTTCGAGTACTATTTTTATTGTAGTGTGTTTTCTAATTCGCCTGGCTGTATGCACATTACCAGAGTGTAGTATCATGTTAACCATTGATAAAAAACATAAAATATAGTTGGAGATACCTTTTATTGCCTAACTTGATTATAATATGTCAGGGGACTAATTAAGTGAAAGGCTTGCCAATGTTTTCCCCCCTTCTCTGATACATTTTCTGGATGTATATAAATCTATATACATCCAGAAAATGTATCAGAGGAGGGGGGAAAACATTGGCAAGCCTTTCACTTAAGTAGTCCCCTGACACATTGTTGCTTTGACTTACCCATTAAATTTCAGCTCCATTATGTTAATAATACTTTTAAAGATAAAAACAATCCTCTAACCCTTATATATCCTTATTAGATACCCAATGACCCTAGTGATATAGCTAAAAAATGGAAAACTTAAAACACAGTTTAATCTCAAATAATAAATAAATAAGTAATGGCTGGCCAAGTGCCCCTATTTTTATAGATATTAACATTCTGCCATGTATAAATAATCATGATTAAAACTTATCTGTGGTGCCCAGTGAGGAACACAATTCATCTCCAAAATCAATGTCCATTAAGCGCATGACTGTTAATGGTAGCATTCATTCATGAAAATGCAGCAGTAAGATCATCATCATTATATAAGATGATTATTAAAGGGATCACATAGGAAAATTAATCAGAAACCTACACATATCTACACATCAGATAAGATTGGTATAGTAAAAAAACAAAAAGTGCCATAAAAGCATAAATGTGTCCCATTTATTGTCCCATATCCACCTTTGGCCCCATGGTCCTCTCAATGCCTTTTTGATTTGAATTAATCTGTTTACACTTAGGGGAAAATTCATCAAGGGTCAAATATCGAGGGTTAATTAACCCTCGATATTCGACTGGGGAATGAAAATCCTTCGGCTTCGAATATCGAAGTCAAAGGATTTTGCACAAATACTTCGATCGAGCGATTCAAAGGATTTAAATCCAACGATCGAAGGATTATCCTTCGACCAAAAAAAGTTAGGCAAGCCTATGGGGTCCATCCCCATAGGCTAACATTGGGTTTGGTAGCTTTTAGGTGGCGAACTAGGGGGTCGAAGTTTTTTCTTAAAAAGACAGTACTTCGACTATCGAATGGTCGAATAGTCGAACGATTCTTAGTTCGAATCCTTCGATTCAAAGTCGAAGTCGAAGGTCGAAGTAGCCCATTCGATGGTCGAAGTAGCCAAAAAAACACTTTCGAAATTCAAAGTTTTTTTTCTTCTATTCCTTCACTCGAAGTTAATGAATTGGCCCCTTAAAGTGATGTTGACACAAAAAAAAAATATTTTCAAAATATTAACCTACATTTAGGGGCAGATTTATCAAGGGTCGAATACCGAAGTAAAAATACTTCGAAATTCGACCATAGAATTAAAATACTTTGACTTTGAATATCGAAGTCGAAGGATCTTTCACCGAATTTGGCCATCGAACGATCTAAGTAAAATCGTTTGATCGAACGATTTTACTTCTATGTGTAACTTAAATAAATGACTTTACAGTGCAATAAAAAGGGTTGTGCTTACTATGTGTTATAGAGAAGCTGTCATAAGAGGGAAAAAAAATATTTCTTTATCCTAAATGGGGCACTGGTTTCATCAATGCACTTTTCTCTTCTTTTGTAAAATAGATGAGATGATCTAGATGCTTTCTGGATTTTAAACAAGAACCAATATTAAAGTTGTATCATAGTTTAATTCAAAATTAGAAGAAGCACTGGACCATATTTTACATGGGATAGTTCAACCACAAATAGTTGTATCCATTTTGTGGAATTTACAAATATTATGTATTTACTGAATAACTTTGGAGGCTTGTATCTAGCAGGTAGGCCTCTAGTTTGTTAATGTTCCTGTATTTCAGCTGCCAGCATGCTCAGACAGCCTTTGGCTACCAAGAGACTAGAAGCTAATGGTTACTGGAGTCTTGTTCCCCATGCCTAATCATTCCTTCCAATGGACGTTGAGTTACCAGGCAACTTGCTAAATCCTCTCACAAGTCCTCTATTTTCCTTGTACTAACTCATATCAAAGTTGCCCAATTGGGTGTTCACCCATCTACTATCAAAAGCAGAGGACTATGGTTGCTTAAACGCTTCAGAATGGAGTTCTTCAGCATTTATAAGATCCATGGGAATATAAGAAGCCTTTATTGTGTTTAGACACTGTTCTGCCTTTCCATTTTTGCCACAGGTCTCTGATTCCCTTCACAAACACAGCAATGACTACATTAGTCAGAGCTAAATTGGTGAGGGGTGGGGGGAAGTGGGATGTGGTGTAAGGACAGAGCTCGTTGGCACCACCTAAACAATTTTTGTGTGTGGAAACCCATGCCAGGGGTTTAAATGAAACATAGTAAAAACCAAAATGTCCTTTAAGTAAAAATCACAACAACATTGCCTGCATCACCTGAGCTCTGCTCTTTGTGCCAAAATCTCTGGTGCTTTCTCCAGGGCTCCAGTTCCAAGTGAGCACTGAGGGACATGATCTTGCATCTGTGGTATAATTAGAAACTGTCATCCTCCTGCAAATTTTGGAAGTGTCTAGCACACAATGGTGCCTCCCTAAGGTGCCTCCACTCTTGCACCTTCCTGCCACAGCAAATTTGTGGCTGGCAGTGAAGTTTTATGTTAGGGAGGGGCTGGAGAGTGTGGACTACAATACAGCAGACCCTGAGGTCCAGCAACCCTTCCTGTAGTTACACCAGTACTGGGGAATAGAAAATGAGACGCACCTAATCGCAGATTGGTTAAGGATTTCGAGTAATACAAGTGGCTGCCCAAACTGAATACTAAGCCTTTAAATTTTACAAAAGATTATGAAAACTGTGATTTCCCCCTTGGATTATGCTATTTGGCATTTATAAATTTGGATTTGCATTTGGTTAAGGATTTGGTCAAAAGATCTGCCACTCGTCCAAATCCAGAAAAAGTGGATTTGTTGCATCCTAAATATTGGAGCTTTCTAAATGATGGGTTTCCAGATTATAGATCCCATAGTCTTTACTGAGAAAGATTTCCTAGTCACATAATTGCCACCTCTGTGGAAAACAAATACTGGGCTTTTGACCTGGGCAATTAATACTGAAATAGAGACTCACTAATACTACTACTATAATGTAACAACTTAGTATGACTTTAATTTCTGGAACAATTAAGAAAATGTTACTTTTATATGTATATACTAGAAGGTTATTTTATATATAAACAATCTCTGTTTTAGCTGAAGTGTTCCATTAATAAAAGATTGTACATTCGTTAGCCATACTTTTTTTTTTGCACTTCTTTTATTTCGCTCTGCATGAGTGAATCACAAAATCAGTGTAACAGTTGCCTGGACAGATGGACTATGCAGTCAATCAAATTGTTTCACTTTGGGCATGATCCAGATTTTTAGGTTGAGTGATGTTTTAACCCTTCTTATTAAGCCAAAGATAAAACCCACCTAATCTCCTTCTGTATTTGCAAATTTCATGCAGCTGTTTTGCTCAGGCTTTTTCATTAATGGAATATTACTGCCAACTGCTCCGATGTGGAGTGCACAGCCTTGCTTCTGGCTCCCTCCCAAATGTGCAGAACATCTATTCAAAAGTCTAGCATTTTTACAAAAGAATTATAAAATGATGTAGTCAACTAAACAAATTAAAGTATTTACACCAACATTAATCCTGCAAGAGCAGCAGATGATAAATGAATTGGGTGATAAAACTCTAAACAAAAGTGTTTGAGTCTAAGATTTCCCACATTTAAAAACTATACTTTTTTTATTATTGCATGTATCACATTACTACAATAAAATCCATATTTAAAGGGGAACTATCGCGAAAATTGAAGTTTAATATAAGCTTCCTCATACCGAAGTAAGAAACTTTCTAAATACAATCAATTAAAAGCTCTGCATTGTTTCTGAAATAATCACGTTTATATACACTATGCCTCTCTATATATGTTTTTCTTCATTCTGTCTTCATGCAGCAGTTGGGTATCATATGAACATTTTTAGAAGGAAGTTTAAATAGTATATTAGTATGGAGATCGGAGTTCATGGGAGCTATATCAGCAAAATCCATCCATTTCGGAGTAATTGTTCCAACTGTGCATGCGCCGCTCCAACAGTCTCATTCTCAGATTACCAAAGACCTGGAAGATGGCTGCCGTGAACTCCGATCCCTGAATCTGCACTGAGGGGTAAGTAAAAATTTAGGGGCATTTAACTGGGGTAGCTGCTAGGCTGGGGGGAAGGGGTCGATGTGGGGTAGGTGGTGTGAGGGCTACTCACCCTGGTGGTCTAGTGGGCCGACAGGGACACCCGCCGCGCTCTCGGCGGGGATGCCCGCCACGCCGGTCTTCCTCCTCTCATGCGCCGGTTCTCTACTGCACACGCACCTCTGCTAGAATTAAAGGCGCAGTCACGCTGGCGTGATAACGCCAGCATGCATTGGCATGAAATTCAAACACCTTAAAAGGGGAATCAGTGTGTATAGTCCTTACCTGTTATAGGATCGGTTCCTAGTGCGTTTCCTGGTGCCTCTGTGCTGTATAGCTTCTGTGACCCCTGCCTGTTTTTGGGAAGATTCTGACTTCTGTAATCCTGACCCTGCCTGGTAACCGACTCTTCTATTCCGTATCCCTTCTGATTGATCTCCTGGTTTGACCCTTGCCTGTTTAACTCCGCTTATACTCTGCCTGCCCCGACCCAGCCTGATCTGTCTATGATTTTCTGTCTACGCCTTGTACCGTGACCCATAAGACTTTGCATTACCGTCGTGCCCCTTTGCTCGTTCAGAACTCTTAGCTTGGCACCTCACTTAATAAGACCTGGCGGCATCCAATTAGCCGAGGGCTCCTCCCAAGGTGAAAGGTGGCTGTTTAAGGCGGAATCGAGAGCCGAGAACAGGGTGCCTAGCATTGGTTCTGAATTTAGGGTGCTGAACATGATGGGGGAGGGGTAGGGTTTTTTCTAATAAGGGGGTTGTTTCTCCTTTAAGGAGTTAGGCAGCATATATGTATTAGGGATGCACCGAATCCACTTTTTTGGATTCGGCCGAACCCCCGAATCCTTCGTGAAAGATTCGGCCGAATACCGAACCGAATCCGAACCCTAATTTGCATATGCAAATTAGGGGTGGGAAGGGGAAAACATTTTTTACTTCCTTGTTTTCTGACAAAAAGTCATGCAATTTCCCTCCTGCTCCTAATTTGCATATGCAAATTAGGATTCGGATTCGGTTCGGCTTGGCAGAAGGATTCGGCCGAATCCGAATCCTGCTGAAAAAGGCCGAATCCTGGCCGAATCCCGAACCGAATCCTGGATTCGGTGCATCCCTAATATGTATATAAAGGGGAAAAATGTGTAAACTCACTGTCAGAAATGTAGGGTTTAGGTGCCAAGCCCCAAACCCCAAGCCATAGGGAGTGGATTAAACAGGAAACTTATTTCAACAAGAATGAGCAGGCACTCAAAAATTCCAACATGAAAGGAAAATAGGAATTTAAAAAGTACATTTTTATTTAACTACATGTCCTTAAAAGCCTTACACTTTTCATGCCAACTTTCAGTTAGTCATAGGAGCATAAGAGTGCCAGTTGCCATGAAACGTGTAAAGCTTTTAAGGACATGTAATTACTTTGTTACTTCTATTTGCCCGTCACATTGGAATTTCTTAGTGCCTGATCAATTTTGTTGAAATAGTTTTTTTTAAATAATTTAGCACACCATACCATGGAATGTTGTATTATATTATGCAGGTGCCAAGCCCAACATATTCTAATTACAGCACTGCTCCCAGTTCAGTTTCAGAATTCTCGATAGACTTTAAATAAGTATTTCCCATCAAACTGAATCTGACTCATAGGGCTCATTTGCATCCCCATAGGCAATGAGCAAAGTGCAATTTTGAGCACATTTGTTTTTTTTTCCCACAATGCATTGAATCCAGTATCATTGCTTTCAAACGGGGGTGATGTACTTGCTGCAATTGTGCTATGCCTACCTCAGTTACATCTGAACAATCACATTTCATTGCAAATTGGACACAATTTCAAAGAAGTCTTTCTGCTATCAATTCTGGTGTTCGCTGTGCAAGTTATGCATGCTGAAAAATCCGCTTTGACCACTGCACAGTGTATATAATTGCCCCTGCTGCTAGCTTCAAAGCTGCTTAACAGCTAGAACTGTTTGCCCTTGGATCAAAGAGTAACCCGAAAATGTAAATTCCAAGATTTTAAGTGTCAGGTCCCTTACAGTGGCTGCTGTAGAATTAACATTTAAATCATTTAAATCTACAGCTGCCAAGCAATTTTGCATGCAATCTCTTTCTCTGGTTAGATTAAAGGGTTTGGCAAATACTCTTAAAGGACATGTAAAGCCTACATTTTCCTACCATGTATATAATTTGGGCATATCTTCCCAACCTAAGCCACAACATTTGTATTTCATATATAGCCGCTTTCAGCCGGAAGCCATTTTCCCTCTGACACATCATCAGTAACACCGACATCTGCAAACAGGACATGTATGCCGTAAAGTTCATGCAATGCAGAATTCAGGCTTACACAGGCACAGCATACTATGATAAAAAGTTCTGCTTGGGTTGAGCACTGTGATGGTTAAGCTGTGCTCAGAAGAGGTGGTTAGGAGAAAATAATAGGATCTAACAGCTAGTTTCTACCGGAACCAGCAATGCTGTCTCTTCATTGGCTGTTAGACTAGAGGGTGTGTTTAGTAATCTGAGCTGAGAAGAACTGAGCATGCTCATGAGCCAACAGACAAAGTACATTCCTGAGGAAGGGGGTAGAGTGGAATACCAGGTAACTTCAATAGAAACTGGCACAGGCCTGGAACCCACGAAGTAGTAAAGCCAGAGTCAGATAGTAAAAGGTTAAAAAAGCTAAAATTTTTCCAAAAATTAAGAACCAAGGCCTGACGTGTTTCGTGTCTACCAAGGACACTTAGTCATAGGCGTCAGGCCTTGGTTCTCAATTTTTGGAAAAATAAAATGTAATTTTTTTTACAAACATATGTATCTATTAAGGTAATACACGGTGGGATACATAATTGCTCATGCCCCCTCCCTGTAAACCTTCAGTTAACTAGTTCAGGTGCAAAAGTAAATAGTGAATTAAAACACAACTTTTATTTGTCTCACTTAAAAGATCACGCTACAGAGACACATCATTGTGGATCCTCCTCAATGAAGCAGGACCATGTCCATAAAACAAACACATAACTTAAAAACACATAGGTTGGAACAGTGGGGGAATAGTGCACTGATATCCAATCAGCCACTATCACTACTGATATCGTCAATAATGGGGTATATCTAAGTAAGTGAATTCCCCTATTATTATCTGTACACATAAACAGATAATGCGGCACGTAGTATTAATTCAGGTTTTTTAACATTTAGTTCAAAAAAGCCTCAAAGAAATAGCACTCGCTCCTAACCTTAGAGCGGTTGTATATTTGATTAGCCAAAAGACGTCTGTTCCAAACGCTGGTCAGAAAACAAGCCAGCCCTCCCAGACCACCCTTCCATTTGCCCAGAGTAATTCTGCCTAGCTACGTAGGGAGCAAATGGGGGCTGGTCCCCCACTGTCCACCTATGCCACCCAACGCGTTTCCCTGGAAAACCGGCTTCTTCAGGGGCATAAGTGAATTTCGCGTGTCTTGTGAGCGTTTAAATAGGGTATGCGCAATACATGCGTCTTGACTTCCGCATACGTCACTTACGTCACGTGACATGCGTCTCTTCTTCGTCCAATGAGGTCCATGCGATGGACGTGCCCCTATTTCCGCATACGTCATCAGCTTACCGGGACGCGCGGCTCTTTTCCTTAAGCTTCAATTTGCTTCATTTGTGGCCAAATGGTACCAATCCAAAAATTTAAATCAAATTTAATTCGAATTCGACCAACTTGAATCTCCCATTGATTTATACATGAATTCAGCAGGTTTTAGGTGACAGTCTAATTTGAATTCTTTAAGATAAATCTTGAAAATCTAATTCACATTTTTTAAAAAATTTTAATTGAGTTTGGATAATTCCCTAGTCGAATTTGACAGTTTTGACCATAACAAAATTTGAAAATTCGAATTTTCAATTCAACCCTTAATAAATTTGCCCCTATATGTTTGTGTACTTCTCATACTCTTCATCAAGCAGTATAGTAAAAAGCTGGATTGGGAGAACTTTTCCAATACAATAATTAACCCAGTTTTATTGGCTGTTTACCTTTTCCAGAGCATTTCTCAGCAGTGCGGCTGCCTTGTAAATTCTACTGTGCATCTGGGGAAATCTTGGAAGAGATAGATGATTTCCCAACAGATGCACAAGAGAACAAATCTGCTTTCTGTAGTATATATGCAGGAAGACATTGCTTCCGATGTGCTGCAACAGACACTATTTATGCTGATCTTGGTTAAAACAAATCACTTGGTAAGACTTCTTCAGAGACGGCTGGATGAATATTACAGATATCAATACTGACTCCACTCTGCACCATAAAGGAGACATATAACATATAACATTTAAAAAGCAGCTTTGAGAATCTTATTTAATCCCTGTGTGTTGTGGTGTTTCACTTTTATAGTACAGTACTGTCAAAATGTCCATTTATATTTTGCATTTAAGATTGCCCTACCCTCCTGTTAATTTCAGGACAGTCGCTTTAATGTTGTTGGTTCCCTGTTCTATAATTGCCCTGGAATGTTTATGGTACTTTTATGTGGGATACAGGTATATCATCTATATTAAATACTTGGAATTTGGATTTTTCCAGATAAGGAGTCTTTCAGTAAAGAAGAGCCCACTAACCAACATATGTAGTAAAAGGCACTACATCTGCCCAGGAGCAGTAACTCATAGCAACCAATAAGATGTTTGCTTTTAAACAGGTAACCAGTAAATGCTACCTTCTGATTGGTTGCTATGGGTTACTGCTCCTTACTTAGTGGCTTTTATATAGTGCCTTTTATTATATAACCCCCTAAGACTTTTTAAAGGTGAACTAAACCCTTAAAATGATTGTAGTTAAAAATGCCATTATTTACACTGAACTTATTGCACCAGCCTAAAGTTTCAGATTCTCAATAGCAGCAATGATCCAGAACTTCAAACTTGTCACAGGGGGTCACCATCTTGGAAATTGTCTGCAACACTCACATGCTCAGTGTGCTCTAAGCAGCTGTTATTATCCAGCAGAAAATTAGGTTTGTGTAATATAAGCTGATGTTACAAAGCGGAATATGAAATTCTGATTATACAGTAATTGCACTGTTTTTTGAGCTGACGTAGTATTTATCTGTATTAATTACTAATCAGCCTTATATTGTGAAATTTATATACTATGTGTACTGTATATTTTGATTCGGTCCCTAAGCTCAGTAAGTGACAGCAGCACAGAGCATGAGCAGTGAATCAGCAGAAAAGAAGATGGGGGCTACTGGGCATCTTTGGAGACACAGATCTTTACTGCTAAAGGGTTGTGGTTGTCTTGGGTTGGAACAGTAAGCCAAAACATAATGTACAACATTTCTAGCCTGCTTCTTTGGTTAAACTTTAGTTTTCCCAAACATTAAAGAAACTAATAGGATTTGTTTGCTATTGATATGGTTGTATGCTAGCTTACCTAACAATGTACTAGTAAGAGAGAGGGGGGCAAAACTGGCAGATCAGAGGGGCTATGTGGACACAGCAGCAGGGATTGGAATAATTGGAATGTGGCTGGGAGAATTGTGGCTGCAAATGTGGCTGCAGACTGTGGTGCAAATGGGTTGGTGGGTGCAAATGGTATGCAGAGAACCTGGGGGTTGAGGGTGGGAGTCTTGGTCGGCAAAACTAATTGGCCCAGATCTGCAAATAAGGCATTTTCTAAGGTATGCACTTTCCAAACTACATTGTCACCTACTAGACATGATTGTTTTATAAAGTACAGGAGAGCCCAACTTAAACGTTAGGCATATACTGTACCTCTATATCGTAGATGAAATGCAGTGCATTCTATACTGAAACAATTCTATTTTATAAATTTATCATACTGATTCATTGTAATATAATCAAATATTTCTATTTGATAATCACATTTCAGAGATGCTCAAATCACCACTTATCAGATAGATAAATACAACACGCTTAAACATGGTAATTAGTGGTTTTACTGTTCTAATTATTGACTTCTAAATAAACGCTAGCAGACAGCTTTCCTGAGATGGTGGCAGACAAGTTCCTATTTAAGAAGCAGAGCATCTGCTTTGACTAAATAGTTCATCTAAAACAAAAACATATTCTTTGATGTCTGGGACATAAAATGTCCTCGTCATTTTTAATGCCAGCTCATCTGGATAAACAGGCATCAGACTTTTACTTTTTTACATGGACAACTTGAAATTTCTTTCCTTTTGATTAGTCCTGCACCATTAAAACTAACTATGTGGTATATGAGAGCAGCTCTGTGGGGATGAAACATACATTTAATCGTTATCTCTACTCTGTGTAGTAGAATGTACAATATGCAACCGTTGTAGGCAACTTAAAGGGATACTGTATGGGAAACATAATGCATCAGTTAATAGTGTTGCTCCAGCAGAATTCTGAACTGCAAAATGTTTCTCAAAAGAGCAAACAGATTATTTTATATTTAATTTTGAAATCTGACATGGGACTATATAAATTCAGTCAGTTTCCCGGCTGCTCCCAGTTATGTGACTTGCACTCTAATAAACTTCAGTCTGCTGTACTGCAAGTTGGAGAGCTATCACTCCCTCCCTTTTTCCTTCCAGCAGCCTAACAACAGAACAATGGGAATGTAACCAGAAAGCAGCTCCCTAACACAAGATAAGAGCTGCCTGGTAGATCTAAGAACAGCACTCAATAGTAAAATCCAGGTCCCACTGCGACACATTCAGTTGCATTGAGTAGGAGAAACAACAGCATCCTAAAGTGGCTCTTTCTGAAAGCACATGACCAGGCAAAATGACCTGAGATGGCTGCCTACACACCAATATTACAACCAGGCCCGGATTTGTTGTGAGGCCACAAAGGCCCAGGCCCTAAGGAGCACTGGGGGACTAAAAGCTCCCCAGTTGTTCCGCAACTCGAGATCACGTGCATGATGGAAGGTTTTGCTACCTAGAGGCCAGCGCGAGGACCATGTGGCACGGGGTGGGGGTGCACGCTTGCGAAGCGTCCGGCGAGGGACACAAGGCCTTGGGGCACTGTTACTTCAAATCTGTCCCTGATTACAACTAAAAAAATAATTTACTTGCTGGTTCAGGAATTAAATTTTATATTGTAGAGTGAATTATTTGCAGTGTAAACAGTGTAATTTAGAAATAAAAACTACATCATAAAAATCATGACAGAATCCCGTTAAGCTTTACTGTTTCCTAATATTTCAAGGTGCAGTACATTTAAAAAGGAAATTAAATCACATTTGTTCAGAATGCTCATCTGAGCCATTCTGAAATATTACATTTCAAATAGTCAGTTTTGAATTGTTTAATTCATATTCACAATTTAATAGTGCCAAATGAAACTTACTGCTCAGTAGCTTCTCTCTGAGGGCTTCTAGACTGTTGCCTGCAGGATCATTAAATATGCAGGAAGCGTCTCCAATGAGATACCTCACTGTATATCACTCAGTTGGTCCCTGAACTGCAATTATTTATCAAGGGAAAGAGTACCTAGAATGTTTTTAAGAAGCAAAACTGAAAACTGGGAGACAGGTTATTAAGACAGTTGTGTGAAAACTTGGCCTGCTCTAGGTCCAACCTAGTACAAAAATAATAAAGAGTAACATCAAATTTTGTGAATAGTAAATTAGATCATGTACTCCACTCCTTGTATGTAGCTGGATGGATGTGGGGGGAGGAACTGGTAACTTAATATTAAAGGGATACTGTCATGGGGAAAAAGTTTTTTTTAAAAATGAATCAGTTAATAGTGCTGCTCCAGCAGAATTCTGCACTGAAATCCATTTCTCAAAAGAGCAAACAGATTTTTTTATATTCAATTTTTAAATCTGACATGGGGCTAGACATCTTGTCAATTTCCCAGCTGCCCCAAGTCATGTGACTTGTGCTCTGATAAACTTCAGTCACTCTTTACTGCTGTACTGCAAGTTAGAGTGATATCACCCCTCCCTCCCCCCCCCAGCAGCCAAACAAAAGAACAATGGGAAGGTAAACAGAAAGCAGCTCCCTAACACAAGATAACAGCTGCCTGGTAGATCTAAGAACAGCACTCAATAGTAAAAACCCATGTCCCACTGAGACACATTCAGTTACATTGAGAAGGAAAAACAGCAGCCTGCCAGAAAGCATTTCTCTCCTAAAGTGCAGGCACAAGTCACATGACCAGGGGCAGCTGGGAAATTGACAAAATGTCTCGCCCCATGTCAGATTTCAAAATTGAATATAAAAGAATCAGTTTGCTCTTTTGAGAAATGGATTTCAGTGCAGAATTTTACAGGAGTAGCACTATTAACTGATGCATTTTGAAAAATGTTTTCCGATGACAGGATCCCTTTAAGGCCCACCTGTCAATTTTTGCTGGTTGGACTTTTAAAGGGAAAAAACACAATCTTTTCATAGAAAAATACACAAAATCTTTCAAAATGTATTAAACCCTGATGCTGTTAAAGTCCAAATAAAAAAGTACTCCAACTCAGACCTGCCAAGTCTATGTAGAAGATAATGGCAGATATCCCATTAACATATTGAAGCTATCCCGATCTGCTGGGTTTCCTTCAATAATCAGAAGATTTTGTGGCTTTGGGCGTCAAATACGAAAAAGTCCCAGATTTCTGGCATCAAATACTAAAAAGTCACAGTTTTCGGTGACAAATCCGAAACATTCGTACGATTCAGATTTTTTTCACGATTTTATCAATTTTTTTCCTGCACAAGATTTTTCTGAAAAATGTATTGATAAATGAGTGGGGCGTTGTCAGTGCAGATTTTGTTGGAGTAGTTTTTAGAAAATAGTGACAACTAAATTTTGATAAATAACCCCTAAGTCTACTAAAAATCATTTTAACATTAAGGAGCCTATGGGATTTTTAAAAGCATATTTATCAAATAGTGAACTCCATTGATAAATACAACTCTAAAAACCCCATAGGAATGAATAGAAAATGAATCAGTTTTTCTATGGTGAGTCCTAATCTGCCCCTAAATAAACCAGTAGGATTGTTTTGTCTCCAATTAAGATTAATTGAATCTTAGCTAGGATCAAGTACAAGGCACTGTTTTATTATTACAGAGAAAATGGAAATATATTTTAAATGCCTGAAGTATTTGATTAAATTGGAGTCAAATAACTTGGATATAACTTTTTAAATAAAATATATTATTTTTAACAACACAATTGTTTGCTTAAAATGGACACTGTAGGATGTGGCCTTTTGTTTCGCCTACAGTTAATGCCCACACAATTTGATATTTTATGCAACACATTCAGGGATTACATTCAAATCTGTTTACATTCAAATCTGTTCATATATAAATGTAAATTGGACATGCTTACTGTTCTTGGATAAAAAGGGCATAAACTGAAGGGATCAAAACATAATTTTACCTCTTTATAGGTAAGGCCCCATCTGGAGTATGCGGTGCAGTTTTGGGCTTCAGTCCTTAAGAGGGATATAAATGAGCTAGAGAGAGTGCAGAGACGTGCAACAAAACTGGTTAGAGGGATGGAAGACTTAAATTATGTGGGTAGACTGTCAAGGTTGGGGCTGTTTTCTCTGGAAAAAAAATGCTTGAGAGGGGACATGATTACACTTTACAAGTATATTAGGGGACATTATAGACAAATAGCAGGGGATCCTTTTACCCATAAAGAGGATAGCCACACCAGAGGCCTCCCATTCAGACTAGAGGAAAAGAACTTTAATTTGAAGCAGCGTAGGTGGTTCTCCACAGTGAGGGCAGTGAGGTTGTGGAATGCACTGCCGGATGTTATTGTGATGGCCAATTCTGTTAATGCCTTTAACGGATAAGTAAACATTTAAAATAAGTGAATGTAAAATTAATGAGGGTGTTATTCTAAGCTCTTTTGCAATGTACATTCATTATTTATTTTGTCTTAATTCCGAGATATTAAAGGATACTGAAATGTTTCACTAGGAACAGTACAGTCAGTAACATTTCTCATTGAAATGAATGACGGATGACTTATGCTTTTGGTTCCTTGTCAACTGAAATAAGAGAAAACACCCTATGTGACATAAACCTTGCATCTTTCAGATTGCCAAAGTTAAGGTGGCCATACCAATATTATCATAAGAAAGATTTTTTGCACGATAATCGATGCATGTGTGGTGGGAGACAAAGCAACCGATCTTGGTAAAAAGCCTTGGATATCAGTCGTCTCGTCTATCGGGCGGGACTGAACATTTTGAAAGGTACCTAAACATTGTAACGTAAATGCTGAATTGTCAGATAGAGCTAAAGAATTTTTTTTTTTTACCTGCATATCTGACGATTCAGCTGTTAACTTTAGTAGAGTGGAAGAAAGATCTTTCGTATAGCCAATGGCCATGGGAACGATCGTAACTGTAGCATGTATGGCCACATTTAGATTCCATTGTATCACATTTTAAAAAGAAGGGATCCGTTCCCTTAAAAATTGATTCCTAATTCTGTATGCACAATAAATAATTTACACAACCTTCTCATCTCAAAAAATGGGTCTAAAATCTGCTTATTGAATTGGGCAATTTGCTTGGATGTTATAGCAGTAGTGGAAAGACAGAAAAGAGAAAAGTATGATTTTCATTTCTTTTCCACATGGAAATTTTTTGGGGCTCCTACAGACATTGGTCAAGGCAGATGTAAAATGAATTCTTTATGTGGTCCAGGGCTAACCACACTGAACAGAGTCACTGGCTGTTCCAATTGTTGATCCAAGGTCAACTGCATGGTGGTACCAGACTAGACCTATCACATGCATGCATGGCCAAATCAGGTAGATAACAATTGATGATGATGGCCACAGCAAATCACAGGATGTCCCTATAACTTGCCAACTTTTGCTTTGTTCTTCTGCATGCTCGTACACTTTTGTTTCTCTCTTTTGCCTGCTCATACACTTGTTGACATTACTTACATGACTCCTGATAAATGGCATCTAAAACATAGATTATGGTGTATAAGCATATATATCTTTATCAAAGGGAAACACTGTAGATTTATTTTACAGTTATTCTGTTTTTAAAGTTCTGTCTGGCTTTAAGCATTAATATTGAAAATACTATACACTGAAAGAATTCTGTATTTTCATTTAAGAAGCCACATCTGGGTAATGTAAAATCCCACGCCACTTTTCACACAACTTCATAGATATTAACTTTATAAATTTATGCTTGTGGGGATCAGATACAATTTTATTAAATCCAGTTAAATTGTTCATGTGATTAATTACAAAATTAATAGCGATTCCCAATGGTTTTAGAAACCAAACTACTGTCCTTCAAGCTAAAAAATTCTTTGATTCAAAATGGAAGATTCTCTTAAACTCAACTATAACCATGAAAAAAATGTTAAATACTTGCACAGTATTTACCAAAAGAATGTCAAGCCCCTATTAAATAATGTCAGATTTTTGAAATTATGAGCAGATTTTGTTTTATCATTTTCTCTTCTTCTTTTAATCCCTTGTGGTTGTGGACACTTCGTAGTCAATCCTGATTTAAGATCTTTCTTAACAATTGAATTAAAGTTCTTATTATTTGTCAATTACCAAAATAATTAGGCATATAGTTATTAATATGGCTATTATGCTGTAAAACATAGATTCCTTAATGCTTGTATGATGACTTAATTAATGTAATATCTGAAAATGTTGACACAAATCTGTTTACTCCATACATGAAATTTCAGAAAGCTATAGTGCAAATATTTTACAGAAGTATTCAATATGTGATTTAAAGACATAATGTATAGAAAAAACACAAAAGTACAAATTAACAAATCATGGAAATTATACATTAAAGTTATATGGATTAAGGGCAATTAATATAAAATAAATCTGTGTCTACAATTATGTTGCTATTCAAACTGTTCCAACCCTATTGTTGAGTTTATTAATTTGGGAAAAGAGATAATAGAAGATAGATTAATGATTTCCACTAGAAGTTATTATACTGCATAGGCTGAATGTAGTCTATTTATACCACATTGTTTTCTTTAACAAGAAGCAACGATGAAAAAAAATGAAATGAAAAAAATCTCCTATTTCACTATTTATGTTTAATTACTGTTTCCATTATTCAGCAGCTACAATCTCCATTGCATTTTTCATTTCATAAAAAGGCTATGAAGAGTAACTAGAAATACCTCTCATTAGAAGGCAGTCGAACAAAAAATGCCATGGTTGAAAAATATGTAAATATGTTCATAAGGATTATTGCTTGTATCCAAGCAAATATCTAATTTAGCATTGAGTCATGTACAGTCTTTTAAATATAGCTAGTTGTCTAAGTCTAGTTTAGTCCTAGTAACATTTATCAGTGAATATTTTTTGACCTTTATTCTTGAACCTTGCTAATGTTAGTGACAACAACATCAACAATAGTTCCCACCAATCTCTGTATACAGAGGGATTTGTTGTAGGTGAATCTTGCCCTATTCACCTGGAACAAATACCTCTGTGTACAGAAAATATATTGATAGTAACATTGGAACTGTTGCCATTGGTCTGCTTAAAAAGGCAGTATACCTCCCTGTTCAACATGAGTGCAATTAATAGCATTGTACTCTTTGCTTATTGTTTTAATCCCTGAAATATATGTTTTTTGCTATTTCTTCTGCTAAATATGATAGACAGGGAGATTCAAGCTATTCCATGTTTGGTCCCCGTGAGGCAGATAATGAAATTACCAGTGTACAGATAACCCCCCTGCATAATGGGCTTCTGTTTTGGGGCTTGTATACTGGTAATCTATTAGGAGTAAACATGGAGATGTTAGCAGTTCCTCTGCCTGAACCAGTTTGGAGTATTGCAGGTGGGTAAACACTCTTCTCAGGTTTAAGGATGTGATTTTGTTAGTCATAAACACAGATTGATCACTGTTTACCAGCTCAGTTATTACTTTCGTTAAGCTAATGGCAAGCAATCCGTGAGATTGGCCTGTATAAGTCACACGTGGTTGGGTCCTTGCCACTTTTTATAAAGTAGGGTAAAGATTGCCTTATAGAAAGTCTGAGGGAGTGTATGTGATTCTCAGGATTCAGTAAATACTCTGGCAAGTGGGGGTGCTACTTGTTTGCATAAAAGTTTGTACAATGCTGCTGGTAGCACTTACGACCCAGGGGTTTTATTAGTAGGCAAGCTATTCAATGCCTCCTCAATTTATTGGGGAAGGATGAGGTTGTCTAAGAATTTGCTTTGTTGGACAGATATTCTCAGGAGTGAAATATTTTCAGGGTAACATATTTTGTGCTTCGGTGCTTAAAGGATCAGTAACACCAAAAGATGAAAGTTTCCTTAAGCAATAAAAATATAATTTACGGTTATGCTGCACTGGTGAAACTGGTGTGTTAGCTTCAAACAATAGTTCATATATTTAAGCTGCTGTGTAGCCATGGGGGCAGTCATTCAAAGCTGAAAGAGGAGAAAAGACACAGGATACACAGCAAAGAACAGATAAGCTCGGTAGTATACAATGGGTAAAACCCTACCCACACATCACTAATACATAGTATACATAGATTAATAAAGCATTTTCATAAATCACCATGGTATGCTATCTCAACAGAGCACTGCATGTTCTTATATCAGCCAAGCAACAAGCTGCGACTTAGGAATCTATTCACTATATACTTACAATATAACCTGTTATAACCTCACTCAAGTAAAAGATTGAAAATGTAAGCTTTCATTCAAGCCAAACTCCCTTTTGTTGGTCCCCAGTGTATGAATCCACTCCTTTTAGCTTTGGAGCAATTTATTGGCTAAATTACCATCCCATCCATCTCCATGAACACAATCTCCATGACCACCCACTCCTCCTATACATTCTTTACTCAGCTGGCATTCATGGTTTACATCTTATTTGTCTGACCATTCCTTCAAAGTTGCCTTCTCTAACTCTACTTCTACTACGTTCCCTCTCTCTATCGGAGTTCCTCAAGGCTTTATTCTAGGCCCCCTGCTGTTCTCGCTATATACTACTAGGAAAACTATTCAGTCGTTTGGACTTCAGTATCACCTCAACTCTACTTTTCTACTCCTGACCGCTCTCCTTTCCCAAGTTACAGACTGCCTCTCTGGTGTCAGATATGAAAGTAGTTTTAATTTCCTATATATTCAAATATCTACAATCTACAATAGCTACATTTGCAAATATAGAGGTTAAGGAGCTTTAGCATCATATGCAGGATGTGCTATAGCTAGTTCAACAGCTCTCAGCCTCTTAGTTCATATTCACATTGTTTTCACATTCAGTTAATATAAATGTTACACTGCAGAAGGTGACTTGGATAATTTATCAAAATCGATTTAAAAGATAAGAGAAGGTAATTAGCCAACTTTGTGGTTATGTAATAAAATGTGCAAGGTCCAATCCACCATAGCAACCAAACAACATGTTACATTTACTAGGCATCTGGGCAAATATCTCATTGGTTGCTTTAACTTGACAAACTTTCCCCCAAAATCCCTGCCATTAATAAAGAAAGTCCAACATTATGGCCTCAGCCTTAGCCAATTAATACAAACATACAATGCTATACAAAAGAACAAACATTACTGAGAAACAAATTTACTGTATATAGTTAAATGTTTAGTTAGAAAACCTGCAGAAAATCAAATCATTGCAGCAACAGCAAATAATACAGTAAAGACCCTAGTTGAATAGCTGCAAGTATCAAATTATGGTGCTAAATACACACGGTAGAAACTTCTAAAGGTCAATGATTTTTTCAAGTGATATTTAGATGTATACCCAAAAATAAATGTTCATCTTCCTGTTTATTCTGCTCTTTCATTTTCCATAAATCTCTGCAACATTTCAGTTACGCTGTTTTTTTAACTTTAAAAACATGCAAGAACTTATTGTTGTAATATATTTTTTTCCAGATTTGATATACAGATATAGAAACTGTTATCCAGAATGCACAGGACCTGGGGTTTTTTAGATAAGGGATCTTTCTGTAATTCAGAACTTTATACCTCAACTCTGCTAAAATGTATTTAAACATGAAATAAACCCAATAGGATTGTTTGTCCACCAATAAAGATTATTTATATCTTAGGATCAACTACAAGGTACTGTTTTGTTATTACAGAGATAATGGAAATATGTTGTAAAATTAATTATTTATTAAAATGGGGTCAATGGCAGAGATCTTCCCGTAATTCTGAGCTTTCTGGATTATGGGTTTCCAAATAAGGGATCATATACCTGTATTTGCAAGGTGATGACTAATAAGACTGAAAGATATTCAACTCTTAACATTATATTGTTATACCATTGCAGAGAAGAGAGGACAGAGAAATGCAAAGTGGGCACTTCATCTCGTTATCAAAGCTTGAACATACATTGGCAGTGCTCAAGAGTCAGCTTGTCCCTCCAAGGTTGTATTTTAAAATCTTAAACCTTTGCACTTATTGTATGTAAATTTGTCTACATATTGTTTTAAATACTGTCCCAAATGCAGTAGAAAAGGAAGCACCTGGGTAAATAGACCACATGGGTAAATAGACAACTCAATTCAGTCCATAGCTCTACTTGCATATAAAGTGAAAGTGGCTTTTAGAATAAAAAAAAACAGAGGTCATGCTGGGTAAGGTTTTTTTCCTTAAATATTTTACCAAGGTGCATTATAGCCATTCTAGTTGAAATTCTGGCAACCAATACTTATGTGATAAATAGCCTTATGTATACAAGCACATAGAGGACTTTTCAAAGGAAAGAATTTGTCTTCCACTTGAAATGGTGATTTGCAAATTGTTGGACTGTTGGCTATTTAAGTGGATGGGGAACACACACACACTTATGGCTAGAGCTGGAATGAAGGTTTACTTGCTGTCCTTGATAATCCTAGAAGATTAATTTGAAGGCCAGATGTAGTAATATTTGTGGTCAACTTTCATTTGCTGCCTTAGATATTTTGGAGTTATAGAAGGACACATTATACAACATCTTCAATGCACACAGGTACCTGAGCTTCTTCCTAATACTCTCCACTACCTGGAGCTTGCCAAACAAGTCTGGGACACTAATTTGATGATTAAATCCTTCTCACTATATCCTTTCCTTTTAGCAATACAGGCTATAAATGAATTGATTAAATTTTGCTTTATACTTCAAAACTTGATTGTCAGAGGATTTTCTTACATTGTAATAGAGACGTGACTCAGAAAATTCCTTGTGTGGCGGCGCAGTCAGCTCGGTAAATTAATTAGTAGTGGCTGATTTGACAGTGGAAAGCTGCCAATTAATGACAGAAAGCTTTCCGTCAGGTACCTAAAAATAAATGAAAGCAAATTGCAATTTAAAAACATCCCTTAAACCTACTCATAATAAAGTAACAGCAGTCCAATGATAGAGTCACGCTCTCAACAAGCCATGACAAAGGTACAGGGAAGTATGAAGATATTTTCAGCACCAGTGTGTAATGTTATGCATAAAACGCCTCTACTCTGTTGAGGACTTTATATTAAACTTTATCTTATGCAGTGACATGGAAAGTAAAGCCCATAGCAGGAATCAAACTGCAACTAAATTTATTAAGGATCTATAGCAAAGCATAATCTTCAGTTTAAACACGTTAAAGGCCATTTTGTAAGATATATTTAATGAGTATGTCTCAAACGAAAATATTAGGAACTGCAGTAATTACACTGGCGTTTTTAATATTTTATTATGAACATTTTTAAAAAGTAGTCTTTACTCAATATTTACATACCAATCCCTCAGCAAACAGAATTTGCAAGAGAAACTAGTGATCTGTGTTACCTGCAATAAAAGAGTATGGAGCATTAAAAATGCAAATTGGCTTCATGGTGGAAATCACAAAAGTTCAGAAACCATGACCTTGGTATATAAGTACCATGATCTCCAGTGATCATCATGGAGGAAGATTCATTAGAGAGTACTGTAATGTTTATTTTGCATAGTACCAAGTTTTTGTAACTCAAGTATTCTGTTATCATAGACAAGCCCTGTGAGGCATACTTACTTTGAATTTATAGACATGCCACAAAGATTACTGGACTGTAGTGATAATGAGATGCAAATGATGTACTAATGGTCCAAGAATTCAGTGATGTGGCTTATATACATTAAAAGCCAAGACATGCGTCTTCATTTGAGATTTACATGTATATTGGACAATAAGGCTTACATATACACATTTCTAGCTTATAACAAACACTTCATAAAGATAATTTCAAGAAATTGTTTTATTTCATAATTTATGACTGTTTTCATTTTAACATTATTGGTTAACTTTCCCTTACTCTTCTTTCCCTTACTTTGCCTTACTCTCTCATCTGCTGTAAAAGTACATCTAGCAATTTTCAAAAATCATCCTTATCATGTAGGTATTATAAATAATATATGGTGCAGCCTTTCCTTATTCTTTCATTTCATGTGACACTCTAGATTCCATTTATTTTTGATATTCATGCTTAAATAGTGTGAAATGTTCTATTATATAATCAAACAAAAAAAAGCTATTTAAAGGTTATAAAAATGTGTTTGCCTTCATCTTTGCTTTGTAGATCTTCATTTCAATTGAGATTTCTAAATTAGATTAAGGTTCCATGACCCTTGACTCTGGTATAAAGACTGCTAGAATCTCAGTCATAAAGCAGTATAGTACAGGTATGGGATCATTTATCCAGAAACCCATTATCCAGAAAGCTCAGAATGACGGAAAGTCCATCTCCTATAGACTCCATTATAATCAATGATTCCAAGTTTTTAAAAATTTTCACTGTAAAAATAAAATAATGCCTTGTACTTATAGGAAGCAAACCAAGCCTATTGGTTTATTTAATGTTTACATGAGTTTATAGAAGCCTTAAGACACAAAGATCCATATTACTGAAAGATCCGGAAAACCACAGGTCCCAAGCATTCTGGATAACCGGTCCCATACCCAGACGTGTTTCAGGGTCTGAGGCAGCAGCCATGATGCCGCCCTCCCCCGCTCCGCACTTCTAACTTGTAGCGTCGGAGTGGGTCAAGGAGGGGCCGCATCGCTAATCGCAAGTGACTTCTTTTTGCTGCCCCTGGTAACTGGCCGCTCTGTGCCCTGGGGCAAGATTCGGCCCTGCCCATACCTGTATAGACCCAGGGCTGCCATCATGGGGGCACATGGGGTACAAGTGTACGGTGCCTGAAGGGGGGCCCGCCAGTGTTGAAGTCGTGCTGCCTCCTTCCGAAGTCCCGAACAGCCGAAATGCGGAAGTGCAGAAAAAGCCGAACAGCCGAAGTCCAGAATCGGCGAAAGAGCCAAAGCCACGAAAATAGCCGAAGTCCTGAAGCAGCGAAAAGTCATGAAAATGGCCGAAATTTAAGTCCTGAAGTGACGAAAAGACCCAAAGTCCTGAAAGGAGGCGAAGTTGAAGTTCTGAAGCCACGAGTTCAATTCCTCTGAACTCCAATCTGTGTTTTTTTATTTATTTTAATCCCCTGGCCACCAATGTATTATTTTAATACTGTATAGGCCCTGCCACCAATGTTTTTTTTTAAATTTCCTTTGGGCCCCATTTTTTTTAACTTGTAAGGTGGGCCCTGGCGCCAATGTTTTTTTTAAAAAATATTCTTTGGAACCCCAATTTTTTTTTAACTTGTGAGGGGGGCTGGGCATATGCATATGCAAATTAGGGGTAGGAAGGGGAAACCATTCTTTACTTCCTTGTTTTGTAACAAAAAGTCATGCGATTTCCCTCCCTGTCCCTAATTTGCATATGCAAATTAGGATTCGGATTCGGTTCGGCCAGGCAGAAGGATTCGGCGAATCTGAATCTTGCTGAAAAAGGCCGAATCCTGGCCGAATCCCGAACCAAATCCTGGATTTGGTGCATCCCTAGTTCCTGGTGCAAGGTAACTTGAAATAGAAGCTTAAGTGGAGCAAGATGGTGCCCAACAGCCCACTGTGCTGCGGCACTACTGGAGGTTGCAGTGGAGATGGCAGGGAGCAAGGCCTCTCCAGGGGTACTAACTTATATAAATATCTTTTCCCAGTCCTCTCCATGTCAATACGTTCCGGGATAGGCCCCTCCCTCTCCTAATTGTAGAACCCACCCATTAATTAATTAATAAATCCTTACCCCCCCGCACAGCTCGGCGTCTTTTTTTGTGTTCTTGTTCTCTCTCCAGAGCTCCTTGTAGGAGCTTGTTGTTTGTTTTTTCCCACGGGTGTAGCACGGGGCTGTTGTGGAACGTCCCAGAGATGGAGTTTTTTGGCCTCTGTATCGGCCTTTTCTCCGACAGCAGGGCCTCTTGTTTGCGGACAGTGGTTCAGGTAAGCTGTGGTCTCCCTGTTTTTCCCCAGGCTTATCCGGCCCACAATGGCGTCCGGCGGCGCGTAGGTTCCCGCAGCAGGCGGAACTTACTGGGGGAGCAGGGGGGATGGCGGCAGTTAGGGCACTTTGCTAAGCGCATCATTTCCCTCCGGGAGGGAGGGGAGAGAGAGACGGACTCGGAACGTCCGCTTCCTTAGATGCCGCCGGATCTATGCGGGTCACATTGGTTTCTTCCGGCCAGGTGGGATCAGATGCAGAGCTGTCCCTTCCCTCCGGTTGGGCGTTTTCTCTATGCGATGCTGGGATTGGATCCCTGATCTGGGGGCAGGGTCGACCAGACCTTTTTAAGGGAAACAGGAAGTAGGGACTGCTGTAACCTACAGTCTGGCGAACTAGGACGCTGCTCCTGCTTTAAGAATTACTGTCTCCTGGTAGGTAGGGGAACAATCGTCAGGGGACTGGGCTAGGAGCCTGTTTATGCATTCAGAGTGCATTTTGCCTTTTTTCTTTTGGCAGGTTGCCCAGTTCCTGGCTTGTTCCAGCCGCCATCCCCAGAAAGTCTACACCCCTGGTTGAGGTAAAAAAAAAAAAATATATATATATAGGGATCTACATTTCTAAAGAATGACAAACGTCTAAGGGGGGATGCTTGTAAGCAGTTCCTAAGACTTTTTAATACCATTTTCTTTTCTCTCTGTTTTTTATTATGGCAGTGCTATGAGGCCTTCCAGATCCAGAGAGAGATCCAAAGAACAATCTATCCCCAGAGAGGAGAATGTTCAGGCTACACAAGCTCAATGCTTGGGGTGCTCGGAGACACCTCTTCCGGATAAAAAATTATGCCAAGCATGCCTGAATGCTGCGGCAGGGCAGTGGGCCAGTGCCAACACAGATATCCTCGCCTGGCTTAAGGAGACTGTGGCTAAGGAAGTGCAGGAGGCATCCAAGGATTTAAGAGGGACCCGTGGGGTCTCTATGGTGCCGGAAGAGGAAGGGGAGTTAGGCACTAGTTCTGTACTGGAGTCAGATACCAAGCAAGATGAGGAGGCTCAGCTTTCTACCTTTGATTTTGCTCTTGTACAGCCTTTGATAAGAGCAGTAAGATCTTCCCTAGCTCTGCAGCAAGAGGAGCAGGCAACCACTTCCTCCTTTCTTCGAAGGCTAAAAGCCCCGCACTATTCTTTCCTCTACATCAGGAGGTGTTGGATTTGGTCAAAACAGAATGGGAATCAGTGTCCAAAAGGAGTTCTATCCAATCGCGGTTCAATAAGCTTTATCCATTTAGAGAGGAAGAGATTAAGGACATTTCTACTCTCCCCAAGGTGGATGCTCCAGTTCTTAATCTGTCTAAAAATACAGTGTTGCCCATAGAGGACCAAGCAACATTGAAGGATTCTATGGACAGACGTCTTGAAACAGATTTAAAGAGAGCGTTCTTAGTGGCAGGGGAGTCCCTTAAACCAGCCATGGCAAGTTTATCAGTAGTCAAGGCATTGGAAGTCTGGCTGCCAAACATAGAATCGGCTCTGAGAGAGGGTCGTGAGAGGACCGAAATCATAGATGGCCTGAAGGAACTTAAGCTGGGTTCATCATTTCTTATGAATGCCCTTGTCGATCAGATTCATCTTGCCTCAAGATCTTTAGCTTTGTCCGTCTCGGCTAGACGAGCTCTGTGGCTCAGATCCTGGGAAGCTCATGCAGCCTCCAAATTTGCCCTGTGTTCCTTACCCTTCCAGGGTCAGACTTTGTTTGGGAAAAAATTGGAGGATCTGATCTCAAAAGCCTCAGGTGGTAAGAGTCAGCTGATGCCTCAGAAAAGAAAGAGAAGATATCCCAGTAAACAGTCGGCCAGAGGCAGAGGCTCGTTTAGATCTAGATCTCCTCCATATGATCAGCGGAATTTTCGTTCCAGAAACGATAATTCAAGATCAGGCAACTGGAGAGGGGGACAATCAGGATTTTTTAGGGGTACAAGAGGTAAGCCCTCTAGCAATCCCAGAAAGCAGTTCTGAAGGTGGTGCTCCCCAGGGGCAAACAGTAGGGGCAAGATTGACACTGTTTCGAGCCGCCTGGGAAAAGTCGATAGAAGACAAGTGGATCCTGAGCATCATTCGAGAGGGTTACAGGTTGGAGTTCAAATATTTACCTCTACCATCTTTTCGACCATCACCCCTGCCTTTGTGTCCAATAAAAAGAAGGGCACTTCAGGCATGTCTATCAAACTTGAGGACGCAAGGGGTTATCGCTCAGGTTCCAAGAGAAGAATGGGGTCAAGGGAATTATTCGACCTTTTTCATAGTACGGAAACAGTCAGGCGCCTGGCGTCCAATACTGGATCTAAGCAGCGTCAATCAAGCCTTAAGAGTCCAGAGGTTCCGATTGGAATCCATAGATTCAGTCAGAGGAGCAATTGCACCAGGAGATTGGATGTGCTCCCTGGACATCAGAGACGCTTATCAATCATGTTCCCATCTGCAAGAGAGATCAAAGATTCCTCAGATTCAAGGTAAACAAGTGTCATTTTCAATTCAGGTGCCTACCCTTCGGCCTCTCCACAGCCCCGAGGGTATTCTCGAAGGTCATGGTCACTCTCATAGCTCAACTGCGTTGGCAGGGCCTCAGGGTGTTCCATTACTTGGACGATCTCATAATTCTAGCCTCCACCCAATCTCAAGCTGCCAGGCACAGAGACAGGGTGATGGATTTTCTCAAGGCTCATGGATGGACCCTGAATTTACAGAAAAGTCAATTGCAGCCAGCCCAGATTATAAAATACCTGGGAGCAAATCTAGACTCCAGAAAGGGGATAATCTCCTTGTCCATAGAAAGACAGGAAACCCTCAGGAAGGAAGTCAAATCCATTATTGGGTGCCAAAGGGTATCGGCAAGTACATGCCTAAGAATTTTGGGGATGATGTCTTCCACCATCGGCTTGGTTCCCTGGTCCCATTGGAGAATGAGGCAACTTCAGCACCTGTTCATCCAACAATGGGACGGCTGGAACAAGGAACAACCTATAGAGATATTTCCCTGGGTAGTCCCAGAATTACACTGGTGGCTCGTTCCCCAGCACCTGTCACGAGGATCCGAGTTGTTCCCAAGCGCCTGGATTACAGTAACCACAGATGCCTCTGGCAAAGGATGGGGGCTCAGTTAGAGGCCCAGGTAGCTCAAGGTTCATGGCCAAAACATTGGTCAGGAAAGCCATCAAATGTCTTAGAACTAAGGGCCATTCATCAAGCCTGCTTACATTTCCAGGAGCAGCTCAGAGGCTCAAGACTAAACATAAGAAGCGACAATATGACAGCCGTGTCTTACATCAGAAGACAAGGGGGAACAAGGAGTTCTCTTCTCCTAGCAGAGGTAGAACCAATTTTTCAATGGGCAGAGTCAACACTGACAGATTTCACGGCTGTATATCTCCCAGGAAAACTGAACAAGGCCGCAGATTTCCTCAGCAGGTATGCAGTTGGGAGACACAATTGGAGTCTGAATCAGGGGATTTTCCAGACTCTAGTTCGGATTTGGGGGCAACCGGTCATAGACCTCATGGCCTCTTCCAGCAACTCCAAATGTCCCCTCTTCTACTCAAGGGAACAGGATCCAAGGGCACTAGCAGTGGATGCTCTGTCCCAGAAATGGAATCACCATTTATGCTACATCTTTCCTCCTCTTCCTCTGATTCCGACAGTAATTCAGAAGATCAAGCAGGACAAAGCAGAGGTAGTATGCATTGCCCCATCTTGGCCGAGGAGACCTTGGTTCACGGACCTGGTACAGCTCTCAACAGATCGACCATGGAAACTCCCGATCTCGGGAGATCTGCTAGTCCAGGGACCTTTTGTACATCCAGATCCGGGTTCGTTGGCACTCATGGCTTGGCGATTGAGCGGCAGACCTTAGAGTCTCAGGGACTCTCCCAGAATGTCATCCAAACTCTATTAAGATCTAGAAATACTTCAACAAATTCTCTATATTCAAGAATTTGGGACACTTTTTCGAAAAGTCGAAGGACATCTCAAGCCTTGCCGATTTCAATCTCCGAGGTCTTAGAATTTCTACAGACAGGGATAGATAAGAATCTATCTGTCAGTACTCTGAGAACTCAGGTGTCAGCAATTTCAGCAGTTTCAGGAGTGAAATGGTCACAACATCCTCTGGTTTCTCGATTTTTTAAGGCAGCCATCAGAATCTTGCCTGCTAGAAGACCAACATGCCCTTCTTGGGATCTCCCTAGAGTTCTCAAAATGCTGAGCGCTCCTCCTTTTGATGCAATGGATTCTCTCTCACTATGGCTATTGACGGTTAAGTCAGTCTTTCTGGTGGCCATTACGTCAGCAAAGAGAGTGGGAGAATTACAGGCCCTCAGTTTCTCCCAAGATAGCCCTACATTCCTACCAGATCGGGTAGTTTTAAGGTTCATTCCAGACTTCAAACCCAAGGTGGTCTCACCTTTCCATCTCAGGGATGAGCTGGTCTTACCAGCCTTCCCGGAGGAAGCAAATTCACCAGATCTGCAAGCCTTAGATGTGGCAGAGAATATTAGAATATACTGCGAAAGGACTATCCCCATCAGAAAGTAGGACAGACTTTTTATCATCCCGGCTGGTTCTAGGAAAGGAAATTCAGCCTCATCAAGATCAATTTCCCAGTGGATAAGGTGGATAATTAGAAGAGCATATTCCTCCGCTGACCTTCCAGAACCATCGGAACTAAGGGCCCACTCAACCAGGGGACAAGCAGCTTCATGGGCGGCAGAAGCAGGGGTTCCCTTGGAGGTGATCTGCCGAGCAGCATCTTGGTCTACTCCATGCACCTTCATCTCTCACTATAAACTGGATGTGAGAGCCTCAGAATATTCTCTTTTTGGATCTAAAGTCCTTAAAACCGCTTCCAAGAGGAATTAAATATTTTTGCAGCAAATTGTCTGAGTATCTTATTTTCTCTCCCACCCTGGAACGCTGAACTTGCTACGTCCCAGAACGTATTGGCATGGAGAGGACTGGGAAAAAGGGAAAATTCTATCATACTTACCGTAATTTTCCTTTTCCGGTCCTCTCCATGTCAAGGTTTTCCCTACCCGATATGTCTTGGAGGTGTTCTGAACTTATAACTAGACGCCGAGATGTGCGGGGGGTAAGCATTTATTAATTAATTAATGGGTGGGTTCTACAATTAGGAGAGGGAGGGGCCTATCCCGGAACGTATTAACATGGAGAGGACCGGAAAAGGAAAATTACGGTAAGTATGATAGAATTTTCTCTTTTAGTTCTCCTTTGAACATTTTTAGCACAAATAAAAACATTTTACTTTTCATGACAGTATAAATTAAACCAACAAAGCAGTGTCATATTGCAATTTAGTCTTATATTAATACATATTAAACAACAGTTTTCGATTACTACTCAACCAAACAACATCACAAAGATTACTCTAAAATGTATGCATTTCCCAGAGCAGCACTACACAACTTTTACAATGCTATGTTTAAAGAGAGAATAAATCTGAAACCAGAGCTTTCAATGTGGCTACATTTGAATCAACATTAAATATTGCCATCTGCAGAACTGAGACTGTTGTATACAGAAAACACATCCATAAAAAAACGATTTCACTGAAGCATGGAAAATTGTTTCCATTTAAAATGCACTTGTCAATTGTCACACAAATGTAGAGACTAAAGAAACAGGAATATTGCACATTTAACTGCTGTCATTTTGGCATCATTCCTCTACATTTCATAAATTGTCTTGGAAAAAAATGTCAAAATGCAGTCAACATGAAAGGATTTTTTTTATCCAAAGCATTAAAGAAACACTTTAACAGAACAGTGACAACATGCATTGAGAACGAGATCAGAAGTTAACCTGTAATTGCATAACCCTATAAATGCTGCAGACTAATTTGCTTTGATACAGATCATGGAAATCAGAGGTGGCATATACTATCATCACATTTTGCAACGCACACGTTTTTCTGGATCGTGAAATATATTACTAACAACTGATAACCTCACTAATCAGTTTTATAAGGATGCATTTTACAGGTTATTTGTGGCTCTTCTGCATTACTCACATTTGTAGACCATTAAAGGAGACATGTCATATGAAAACAATAATATATCAGTGCATTATAGTCTTTAAAAGTAGTGTTTCAGGTTTATTTATTGAAACTTTCTGCAAAAACCATACTAATCTCACCCGTCTGTTCCACTTCCTGTTGCCTCCTTTCCCAGGCTGTGCAGGGGAACCAGTAGCACTCAGCATACTGCACTCTAGTATAACAACCAATCAGCTATGCTGACCTGATAGGAAATTGGACAACATTTTGGGGTATGCATGTTATTTATCAAAATGTATTGAACACCCCATTATAGTTTTGTAATTTTGACCTAAATGAACCATTCATGTCATCTGCATTCAGTCTAGACTCTGAATGAAAAGAGTTGATGGTGAGCATACACTGCCCAAGATGAGGTACCACCTTCCAAGAACAATTGCTAACAACAAATAAACATTATTAGTGCAATCTAACCACATAGGGAAGCAACATTGAAAATGATCTAGGTCAGGATAAAAGGATCAGATAAAAAACACAAAATCATGAGGGGGCTAAACAGAGAGTAATGTATCAGTTACTCCCCAGGGAGGGAGGGCTGTGGCTTGCAGAATTATAGCTTACTACTGGTATGTGGATGGCATGCTGGTATGTGGATCTTCTCTCTTAAGAACTTAAATTCTGACTTGGGAGGAAAGAAATGCTTACACTCTTATTTTATATACCCAACCAAAAGAATGTATAAGGGGGTGCCCATAGACAGTGCTGCTGGTAATATGTATCTAATAGAATAGATTATATTCATTCTTCTTTTCTAGTCTTTGCCCCAGTAGCCACGGACTTTGTATTGTAAGGCATACTTCCCAATTAACAAGAGGGATTGATGCACACTCCTTCTGTTTATCCTTCCTGTGAAGCAAGCTCACTTAGCAATTGGTTACTTCTTGGTTATTGGTTACTAGGTGGTAGACAATTTTTCAGGAGAAAAGCTACCATAATGCGTGCAAAACTGATTCTATATGGATTTATAAATACCACTGTCTTGTGTGATGTATTCTCATTAAAGTGGCAACTTGGGAAATGTTTCCAGTAATACTTCTAGTATAATGTCAGAGAAGCATAAATGGTTATCATAAATAACTTGCGTTATCATAATAGCTTAAGAAACCCATTATAAGCAATTGTTAACCTTTACCTTCCGTGTGGGAGTATTAAATGTGCTCATAAATGTTACCAGCATCTACTGCTTAGGATCTTCTTCTTAGCAGAAGCTGTTAAAGGGACCAATGTAGTACCTTCCAAATGTTAATGAATCCCAGGGGGAAGTGCACTAAGTAGTAATTAAAAGGGCAGTTTTTTTTTTTTTTAAAGTATACCATAAATAAACCCTAATTAACCAGACAACTATTTGTCTAATTCATATAATTTAACTAATATTTAGGTTTAAAAATGTGTTTATTTCATTTTTTTCTCGCTCATATAAACTCTGTAAGCTACAGGAACATTACACTGTTAAACACTATACATTTCTCAGCAGTATCAGATAAATTCCAGTAACTACTTCATTAATAGTAGCAAGCGCTCTGTGACACTGTATAGCGTGGGCAGCATGCCCAGCAGGGGCTAAAAGGGCAGTATGCCCTCTTTTTTCAACATGACGGTAATGAATAGAGCTTAACATATTAAAACATATTTTTTTTTACCTTTTTTGTTAGTTAATATGAAAATAAACAATATGAATATACCTATTTGTAAATTTGAAAATATGCTTGTAAAAATATGTTTGTATTTTTTTTTTGTTATTTCTTGCACTAAACAAGGCAGAAGGCCGTAGCTGGCTGAAAAAAAAGTCAATCACTGATTGGTTGCTATGGGTATAAATTCCTTCTTCCTCTTTCTTCATGTGGCTGCGCATGCACAGTAGAACGAAAAGCTGAACTTAAACTAAAAAGTCTGCTATTGTGTTCAAATGCTCATGCGTCTGCCCCTGGAAATTTGAAGAAAGAAGAAGCCGGAAGAGGATCGCTCTGTGGTGCTCAGTGGTGCAGTTTTCTGCTGATAAGAGCACTGACCCAGGGTTTCAGGTAAGTCAATACAATCACTTGGGGGTGCCTAACATTTGGCACCACCAGTGCCACATGTGCTCAAGTGCACAAGGCCTTTCCTTCTCCTTTAAGCACCTCATAATTCCAATGCCAGGGTCCGACCCATTACCATGGTGTATGTAGGGGAAGTTATATACTTTTTCCCACCATCCAAACTGGAAATAATGCAGGCCAACAAAGCACTTGTTTATGCTCTCTGTTAATGTGTTTTGTACCTCTTTTTCAACAGACCATTGCAGGAAACATGTCATGTGTTTAGTGTATGATCTTCTTCATGATTCTGACTGATTTGGCATTTAAATGGGGCCGATTACTATTTTTATCCACTGAGTAATTTAGAATTGCTTGTATAATATTTTTTGAGCATCCAGTATCCTGCCACATGTTTGTTACCTAAAGGTAGGTACGACATATAGGCAATATACTAGATTTAAACCGTAAGCAGACACAAGAACACATGTGCAAATAAAAGAAAGATTTACAGAAACAATCCTATGCTCACCTCTTGATATTTATATCATCTAAATAAAAGAGTATACATACAAAATGTTTATATAAACACATGGGGCTTTACAACTCTCTGAAGAGAGTAGATACTGTTCAAGAAGTGGAAATTGTGCAGTTTGCTTTGATTATCCTTAATTAAATGATAGCATTGCTATAATGGTTTGATTTATGCTAATTCTAAATGCTTTCCTTCAGGCAATGTATTATCTAGACCCACAAGTAAAAAAAGTCAATTAATGTATTTAGTTTTCGTCTATGTAAAGGCTATGAGGAATAAAATCTTCAAACAAAATCTAATGCATTAAAATAGCTGATTAAACAATCTCTGTGCCATGCTGTACATTTATATAGTGAAACAGATAAAAGACATATTCTGGCATACTCCATGTTACGCCTGTCATTTATTTAGCAAGGACAAAGGGTTTGCACTAAACCAGTTGAAACACCATAATAAAGGATGACAAAGTTAGCAATAGCTGGTCCCTGTATTCTGGCAATTCTGCCCTTCCAGACTAAGTCAGGAGCTTATTGGATAGTGCATGGGGGCTAAACTGAGAGCATACCCAGTCTAAGGGAGGAACTCCACGATGCGTTTGGTGCTGACACGTCACTATGTGACGAAACGCGTGCAACGTGTCGGATGTTGTGAAGAAACAGGTAGTGAAGGAGAATCGCATATAAGAACTACATTTATCCGACTGTGTTTTCATCTGACAGTCAAATAAATGTAGTTCTTACATGCGATTCTCTTTCATTTCCTGTTTCTTCACAACATGCGACATGTCGCTTGCGTTTCGTTGCATGGCGGCGTGTCAGCACCAAACGCATCGTGGAGTTCCTCCCTGACGGGGTAATGTTTGCATATTTGATCCAAACTAATATATAATTAATATTAATTGTTGTACACTTACGGTATGAAGATCCAAATTATGGATACGTTATCCAGAAAACCCTATGTCCTGAGTATTCTGGATACAGGTCCCATACCTGTATTTTTGACTCCTGAAACAATGCAATGGAAGTGCACAAAATTTTAACAGCCAGCCACTGCTTTCAATAGAACTATATTTAGAAATACGGTAAGTATTGAAACCATTGAAACTATTGTATATTGGTAAATTCCTTATAATTACATGTTTTTTATATGCAAACATAGCTTTTTTTTTTTGTTCGAGTTCCCCTTTAATTTGTTCAACTAAAAGAATATAGGAGTGAGCCTATACTTGCCCGGCAAGATTTTATACCCAGCCAGAAGATATCTGTATGAACCTCATCACATATAATGTAAAGCCAGAGTTAAAGCAATGGACTGAACAAATTAGGGTTGGAAAGATTTAATTTGCAGATTAAATGGATAAGATGGGTATTTTCATTAGAATTTATTACAAACCTTCCTGTATTAGTGAGGATTATGAGGTTATTACAGACATAATATCAAAGGCTATTGTGATACTAAACTCTATAGTTAGTATAGATATGGTTCTATATAATTTAGGGATGCACCGAATCCACTTTTTTGGATTCGGCCGAACCCCCGAATCCTTCACGAAAGATTCGGCCGAATACCGAACCGAATCCGAACCCTAATTTGCATATGCAAATTAGGGGTGGGAAGGGGAAAACATTTTTTACTTCCTTGTTTTCTGACAAAAAGTCACGTAATTTCCCTCCCGCCCTAATTTGCATATGCAAATTAGGATTCGGATTCGGTTCGGCCAGGCAGAAGGATTCGGCCGAATCCGAATCCTGCTGAAAAAGGCCGAATCCTGGCCGAATCCCGAACCGAATCCTGGATTCGGTGCATCCCTAATATAATTTATGTGAAAGTAGGGAGGGGTGTGTGTATGGATGCTGTTTTCATTTGGAGGGGTTGAACTTACTGGACTCTGTCTGTTTTCAGCCTGATTGCAGAAGTGCACCTGGTTAGAGCAGGAACAAATTTGGTTGTGGGTGCAGATGATGTGTGGGTCCAGCCAAACAAAACAGGTCTTAGTCTTGCTATACTGTCTGTCTCTGTGTTTGTTGAACTATACTGTTTGATTTTTATTATACAGTTATGGGACCTGTTATCCATCTCAAGACCTGGGGCTTTCCAGATAAAGTATCTTTCTATAATTTGGATCTTCATAACTTAAGACTTCTAGAAAAGCTTGTAAGCCTTAAATAGCCCCAATAGGCTGGTTCTGCTTCAAATAAGGAATAATGAAATCTTAGTTTGGGTCAAGTACAAGGTACTGTTTTATTATTACAGAGAAAAGGGCAATTGTTTTTGAAAATTTGGATAAAATGGAGTCTCTGGGACATGGCCTTTCCATAATTCAGAGCTTTCTGGACAATGGGTTTCCGGATATAGGATCCTATACCTATACTTTTCTTTAGGGGCTCTTGTGCTCTACATTTTACCCAAGGTTATTCTGGGTATCAATGTCCATCCAGCTTCTAATCTCACAGCAACAAAGTGTTTATATCAGTATTTATTTGGATGTATTGCATGTAGTTATTCTGATTCCAGCTGTATAGATCTGCTGCCACTTAATAAATATTACATTATATTACTTGTACTTTTCATGTTTGGGTTGTCCATCCACTGAAAGATATTACTCAGCGAAGTTTGATACGTATTAGTATAGATTTTTTGGACAATTTCCAGCAAGCATCATATTCAGAAAGGATTTGTGGCTTGGTTAATGTCATACAGAAAGATATGTCAGCAAATTTTGACATATTTAGTATACCACAGTCCGGAAATTATGTCCTCTATTGGGTAAGAGCGCTGTGTTGAACTGTTTGGACCTCTAAAGTATGTTTTCACTAATGCACAGTGGTAAAAGCCATAAAAAAGATAAATGTAAAGAATATAACTTGTGTTTTTCCTGTTAGGATAAGTGTAAATTACCCAAGTTATTAAGCCTGTGTGCTACTGTGCTTATTATATAATTGTGCCATTAAAAACAGGTAGAAGGATGGATGCATCATTAATTATAATATATAATTTTAATATGGTGTAGACAGGAGTTTTTTTTATTAGGATTAGGATTATTTACACTTACCAAAAATGCAAAGAAATAAAGAGAAAAAGGAAAAGCAAATAAGACAAAAGAAAATAAAGGAGAAAGAAAGAATTAGAAATTAAAAACACTTTACACTTCAATATTATAAAAAAGGATCACAAATAAAAAATAGAAAATAATTGGAAAAAATCTTTATTTCTGATGAACTATCTGAAACCAACTGAATAGGAAAAAGCGTTTAAAGGTGAACAACCCCTTTCACCCAAGTTCCTCAGGACATTTAAACACTTCAATTGACACAAAATAACCTACCCTTATGTCATGCAAATAGTCACATCTCTCATGCTTTTTTTTTCTAAAATATTTGTACATTTAAATGTTACTCATTTACAAGTGTACTTGCTCAGTAAAATTAGATTGTACTCTCTCATTTATATAGTTGAACTTTGAGGTTTGTTTTTTTATATCACACCTATTTTACTATTTCTGAGCAGAATGGTCCTTAGTGAAAGAAAAATGTTTTGAGAATTCAGAATAGAAGACTGAATAAATAGTACTACCAGAGAATAAAAGAATCATGCACAAAGTAAAAGTTGTGACAAACATATAAGAAATACATTTAATTATCTTATGGCACATTCAGAACATGATATTATAGAACAATGCAAATATTTAAACATATATATTAATATTAGGGATGCACTGAATCCTCTTTTTTGGAATTCTGCAGAATCCCAAATTTTTTACTCAGGATTGAGTGAGCGAGTGGTAGAAACTTTTGGATGCTTGCAACACATACCAAAAGTAGTTGCACGGCCAGCTCGTGTGACAAATTTTGAGCTTTTTCTTAGGCTTTGGATTTGAAGTTTGATTAAAAAAGAAAGCCTAAATCCTGGATTCAGTGTATCTCTAATTAATATATAATAACATCTTGATTACTTTGCCCCCTATTAATAAATAGTGAAAATCATTCATATTTTTAATGATCATATTTTCAATTTGTGAATAAGGATGTATAAAATCCACAATTTTGAGGTTTCATGAAGGATTTGGTGAAATCCCAGACTGAATCAGGGCCCTAATTTGCATATGTAATTTAGGGTACGGTATTGAGTATAGCTATGGTATAAGTATAGCTATTAGGGATGCACCGAATCCACTATTTTGGATTCGGCCGAACCCCCTGATCCATCTCGAAAGATTCGGCCGAATACCGAACCGAATCCGAATACTAATTTGCCTATGTAAATTAGGGGTGGGAAGGGGAAAACATCCTTGTTTTATGACAAAAAGTCACGAGCTTTCCTTCCCCTCCCCTAATTTGGATTCGGTTCGGCCGGCAGAAGGATTCGGCCGAATCCGAATCATGTTGAAAAATGCTGAATCCTGGACCGAATCCTGGATTCGGTGCATCCCTAATAGCTATGGTCTCTATAAGTCCGAAGAGAAATCTATGTCATTCGTGAACCTACAGCTGCACAGGTCATTCTAAGCAGGTGAGCAAAGCATATAAAATGGCATATTGAGACATTACTATGCATTTCCCCAACGTTAAATACAATTAAATACAAAATAAAAAGGTGCTGTGGTATGGTAGATGCTGATAACATAGGAAATACATTCAAAGAAGAAATTAAGAATATGGGTATGTATAATATATAGTAGTGCATATAATATATATAGCACATCAATATGAAGGCTGTATGGGTTAACAGTGTTTTTGTTTTTTATTTTTTATTACTGCTGTCACTGTCTGTGTTTCTATAAGAAAAGAGGAAATGCATAATTAGCCACAAACTACTTCTGTGCAGAGTTGCACAGTAAAGGTTACAAACAGTTATGGGAAGCTAATGCATTGGTATGATAAATTGATTCTATTTAGAGGGGAACCCCTGCCAACTAATACATTTCACATGTAGCTATTTTATATTAAATTAATATTTCTTGCATTCTGTGATATCTAAATGCAAAATTGCCTTATGGTAATATATATATATATATATATATATATATATATATATACAGTATATACAGATATGTATTTGTGTGTGTATAATATAATTTCCAAGGGACAGATGATATTTGGAGTTTGAGGGAGGCCAACTACTTGGGGAGTAAGGGAAAAAAGTTCCGATACAGTTCACTACTAGATATTTTTTATGCTGCAGACTATGAAGTCAGACTGACCACGTGACTGCAACTGAATAAAAATTGTACGGTACTGGTTCAAAACGATACTGCACAGATGTAAAATTGTCTATTGACAGTAATTTTTTTCATTGAAAAAGTAAACTAATCACAAAAAATATAATAGCAGATACAGTTATAAAGGATTTGCACTTCTATCCATTTTCCTGCCAGTTGCAGAACTCTACAATCTACCTCATTCTGTAACAATCCGAGCAGTAATGTAGATTCTGTAGTCTCCTAGAATGCAGCAGCACTGTACATTCCACCACTTTCTGGAGAGGTCTGTACCACTTCAGTACTGGCACTGATTTCTCTGCAAATTTGATTTGTCACTTCTACTGAACAGTTGTCTCCAATTGTGTTGGCAATGTAACTTTGCAGTGTTGAACATATTGCAAATATCCCTGCTGCAGGGCACAGAATCATCAAAGCTGCCTTTTTAATATATACTTGTCCCCAAATTTCAATTTGTCAGTTAAAAAAAAGTTTCTGTACTTCAAAGCTGACACTGCCTCCTACATAACTAAATAGGAACACGGTGAAAATGGAATCCATATAATAGACTTCTGCCTTCAGATCCAACAAAGTAGCCCTGTATGAGCCTTTCCTTAGGTCCACACCAATTTCACTTTGGCTATAGATTCGATGCTTGCTGCAGCCTGTGTGTCAAATTGATTTTCTCAAATATATAAAATGGGAAGTTGAGGGAGGTAAGTGACATTGACCTCATTCCGAACTGCAGATTAATCCCAGTGCTCACAAAATCCAAAAGCGTGAAAGGTAAATTCAGTGCCTGGATTAGGCAGAAATGTCACACACACACAGGCAAGAAGTGGATAAATTAACCCCCTAGCAACAAGTAAAGGTGCAGCATATGTATTTTGTTTCTTAGCAATAAATTATGATGCTTTGCTACAGTAACAAATTGCAGTGCATTCTCTTTTTACACTATCAGGCTCATATATTAACTCCAGGCAAACTTGCACCTGGACAGTTACTCACACCTCATGTATAAAAGCACAAAGAAAAGAGCTGCCATCCCCACCACAGGCACTGAAAGCATTAATGCTTAGGAGAAACAATAATCAGTGTCAGTTTTGGGGGGGAGGAGTGGGTGCAGGATGGCAGTTGCCCTTGTTTCCCCAATATCCCATGGGTCGACTCTCTTTGAAGGAAAACTCTAAATAAGTACAAAAAACATTTTATACTGTTTAAAGCTGACAATACATGACATGCTACTGCATGTAAACTTGGTCAAAAACAGCTAGGTTTATTGAACGTGTATGGTGGTTAGGCCAAACAGAATTTGTCCCACTACTTGGATGGACCAACTGATTTGGATACTCACCAACTGAACTGAACAGATGTGTATGTATATATGTGTGTGTGTGTGTGTGTGTGTGTGTGTGTGTGTGTGTGCACAGATACAACTAACTGATCAGTGACGTCACAATGGAGAATAACCCAGTTCCTTTCCATGTTGGTGAAAAAAACTCTTCCACGTGCTGAAGCACTTTTTTAGCGCAGTCCCACCTCTTTGGTCTTTTCAAATACAAATAGATTATGGATAGATGATAGATGATGATAGATAGATAGATGATAGATAGATTAGATATATGATAGATAGATGGATGATAGATAGATGATAGATAGATAGATGCATGATAGATAGATAGATAGATAGATAGATAGATAGATAGATAGATAGATAGATAGATAGATAGATAGATAGATAGATACACTGTAGATAGATAGATAGATGGGTTGTAAAATCCAATTAAGGTCTAGAATCAGCTCAATCATGTATGCACCCCATTTTCATTACCATCAACTTTTATTTGCAAGGTTATCATGGGGACCTGCCCTAAAAGCACAAAAAAAAAACATGTTCAGGTCCTGATCAACAGGTTTAAAGGATAAGTAAACCTTTGAAATAAGTGAATGTAAAATTAATGAGGGTGATATTCTAAGAACATTTGCAATTTACATTTATTATTTATTTTCTTTTCATTCCAAGATATTAAAGGATACATGTTCCGTTAATATGAATGAATTTTGTTCCAACAGCGCCACCTACTGGTCAGTTTCCAACCGTTCTGACCACCAAGTAGTCAAGGAAGTGGTCAGGAGAAAGAAAGAGGCTGCTCTGATGTTCTTTTGTTAAGGTCAACAATTAGAAACCTTTCTTAAATCTTTCCTAAGCAGAACATCAGGGCAGCCACTTTCTTTCTCCTGACCACTTCCTTGACTACTTGGTGGTCAGAACGGTTGGAAACTGACCAGTAGGTGGCGCTGTTGGAACAAAATTCATTCATATTAACGGAACATGTATCCCTTAATATCTTGGAATAAAAAGCAAATAAATAATGAATGTAAATTGCAAATGTCCTTAGAATAGCCCTCTCATCAATGTTCCATTCATTATTTGAAAGGTTTACTTATCCTTTCAGAAACCTTGAGGTAGACAGGAAGATACAGTCCTACAGACATGCAGATTGTCAGACTGACAAATTCAATCTAATAAATAACACAATTGCTTTGTTTCTATCCATGCCTAAACAAGGTACCTCAGTGCTCCATAATCTTATATGTTCTGTACCTCTCAGCTGCGACTGCGACTCATCAGGTAGAACAGGCTACAGGCTGACTATAAGTAAGAAAGGGTAACATTTCCTACCAGAGTTGTGGAGTGAGTGAGCGGCCCCCTGAACACTCCCTTGATGTTCCTGAAGTGGCCGTTGCTGAGGTGGGAAGAGCTGATGACAATGTAGTAGCACTCCATGGAAAGTGATGCGAGGGACGTCAGGCACATGTGTAGCCGCCTCCGCTAGTGCCAGTAGCAGCAGCAGCAGCCTGAGAGTTATTATACCGGAGCGCCGCGTCGGTCCATTGCAACTGATTGAGCCAATGGGAGGGAGGCGCTTGGGCTGCAAGTGATTCCTGTCAGGGATGGCGCTTATGTCGCACGCTGCTCTTATTTGCTGCTCTTTTGTACAAAGTGAGAGCGGCGGAGCAGCAATTCAGTCTGCACATAAGAGCAACAGAGAGTTTCCTCCCCCCAACAAAAATCCATTTTCTGTATATATATTCCAAATCCATGTAGCGTCTCAATAGTCTTCCCCATTTCGTCTGCCACAGCATTTGCTACATGGCTTACATTACTGTATATTGATCAGCCTGTATTCATTATAAATACCAAATGAGAATTATCCTGTAACTTACCCTGCAACACGTGTCCTGTATTTATGCTGAGAAAAGTCTACTTGCACTGCATATTTTTAAGGTGGAACAGAATATACATAAGTAGATGTATAAATATATAATTTAGGCAGGTTAAGCAATGAGACCACACTGAACACACAACAAAAATCAATCAAAGTGGCTTTGTGTCTCAAGTATGCATTTCAACTTCTCTTCATGGTTCCAACTGGGCAGCACTGGACTTGGAGTCTAAATAAGGCCCTGGCATTCCAAGTACAGAGAGGTCCAAATAGCCCCCAAGCACCCACTAAAAAAGTGATTGTCTATGACATCTTACAGCAGCCCCTGTGGCATTTACCAGAACCCACATATTGCCAGTCTGGGTCTGCAACTGGCCATCCATACCTCTTGTACCCCACGGGCAGGTCCGGATCAAGAATTAAAATAGGCCCTGGCATTTCAGGTCCACAGAGGCCCAATCAGCCCACCCAGAGGCCCAAACAGCCACCACCAGCCCACTAAATAGTGTCTTTATATGGCACTTTATAGCAGCCCCTCTGGCATTTGCCAGAGCCCACAGATTGCCAGTCCGAACCTGCCCAGAGGTAGCAGAATCTTTTTGCACCTGAGGAGAAGATTTACACCTTAGTTTTTGTTTTTCAATAAGCAATAGCCCACAAATAATCTGTGTGCCTTCTTCTCTTTTCATTGCTTGGAGGATGTATTTTGGCTGCAATGAGACAAATGAGCTGATTTACTAACATTGATTCTAAATTGTACAAGCACAATTTACCGATAGCAACCAGAAATTAAATTTGACTTTACATTAAATGAATGTTTTTGACCAATATAAGCACGTAGTGATGGGCGAATTTATTTGGCAACTGAGAACTCGCGGCGAATTTCTGTGTTTCACCGCCGGCGACGATTCTAGGAGCCCATTGACTTTAATGGGTGTCGGAATTGTCGCCAGCATTGGAATTGTCGATGGCGTCAAAAATATTTAGACGCCGGCGTCAAAATTCACATTAACCTATGCCTATATGAATCCAGGTGATTCTACTAAGCCCAGTGTCCCACACACATTCCTCCCCATCACCCTGGACAAATATGTATTCACCACTGCCACTTAAACTAGGCATGGTTGGGTCAGGTGTCTATATAGAAAAGATGTCCAAGTCTTACATCCTAAAATAGAATAAAAGTTGCTACAAGTATCAGTTTTAGTACTAAGTCTACTCCACTTCTAGTAATCATTTATCTTTCTGCTGTCTGAAACATTTGGTTTGCCAGATAAACATTGCTTTAGTACTTTATGTCCAGCTCTATAGAAGGGTAGGAGAGCATATGCCTGCAGTAGCTCACAGTAAGCATTCAGAAGTTTAAGCTCTCTATTTATAATTTACAAGATTTGCCTTAATTTTCTTTATTTAACATTTGAATAGAACATGAATAAATGATGGAGATAAGACATAGTGTGGCATACAGTAGGTTGGAAGGCCCTGCATAACAAAATCAATAAACTTTTTGCCAAGTCATTGACTTCACAGCTACTATTATTTTAGTTGCCTGCCAAGTAAGTAGCACACTGGCAGCTATAATCTCAGCTCCACAAGAGTCTCTGCTAAAAGGAATTCTCGCTAAAAGGCATTAAAAACGTTTCTTTGACTTCTGAGGAAATAAATGGCAAGTGTAGCTGAACAGAACAATTGCACAATCTGCATAATTCATAGCATCCACATAAGTGGGAAAAAATAATGTATAGGGTCTTTTTCCCAATAATGCCTTTTTCTCTTAGTAGTTCAGTCTGTGAGTATGAAAATACTCTTTTACTTGGTGTAATGTACTAAAAATTTAGCTGGGAACCTCGCTGAAAAATACAAATACTGCCAAAAAATTCACTTTTTTTCTTGAATAATAAAAACTGTAACTTATATTTGCATAAGGGAACAACACGCTGCATGGGAGCCCATCACATTGAGAGAGGAGAGCAAACAATCAACTGCTACCGGTAAAAGCCAATCCACTCTGATCACGATCATCACGTGGTCAAACATAAAGGATCATCGGAAGCGCACTTGCGGCTTACAGCGACATATGCAGGACCTGTAAATACGAGTGCTTAGCTAAAACTCACAATTTATTGGAAATTCTGGATAAAACCATTGCTGGATATAAACAAATAAAACGGCTGGGGGAGAGCACGGCTTAACGTGTTTCGTAGCTGTGCTAATCACTACCTTCAGAAGCCAACGCGCCCTCTGTATATAGCCACATATATAAGATCATTGGTTAAAAAGATTTATACACAATCACACAAATTTGAAGTATCATATTAGATGTTGAATACAATAAGTGTGAAACCATGCCATGGTTAATATTAGATAAACAGATACTGTTAATTGCCGTATAAACATTGTTTATCTAATATTAACCATGGCATGGTTTAAACACGTATAGCCAAAGTAGCATTCATGTTTCATGTATAATCTCCAAAAAGAACCAGCAACAACGGGATATTTGTAGAAATAAAAAAGGTTCATATATATATACGATAGAATAATAGCAGTTCAAAATCCTTATAATAGCCTTTATTTCCATACACACAAATGTATTGGAAACACTGCATATTCTATTCCAAATCAAAACATAAAGAAAAATTGATTACATTTGTTTTATTCCTTTACAGAAAGTGCAGAAAAGAAAATATTTGGCTGTTCAAAAAAAATAGCAATGTCTGCATTCTTCTTTACAAACTCAAACATTCACTGTATAAACGTAAAAATGTTTGCTTTCCTTTGAATCACTGAACTAATATTTAGTTGTATAAGCAGTGTTTCTGAGAACTGCTGCACATCTGTGTTGCATGGAGTCCACCAACTTCTGGACCTGTTATATTTCACAATTACCATTACCTGTGTTACATTTCATGACTGTTGGGTTTGTTGGTTTTCTATTACTCTACTAAATCTACTAGTAAATTATTTGCCATGTATAAATATAATTTCTACCAAAAACAGTGATTGATCAGGTTAGTGATGTCGGACTGCTTCAACTGTATATGTGCCTAACAAAAGCAATTTTACTCATTTTACAGAATAAGAAGAGGTGGTTGCAGTATAATGGTGAGAGGCTTCTGTTAAAATAGAGATAAGGAATAGAAGGTACTGTACAAAATACAGGGAAATGCATTTCCACCTCTTATATAAAACATTTTCTACATTGTAATGATCCAAGAGACAAAACCAAAGGTAATTAGGATTAGCTCAATTACAAGAAGGTGAATCTCCTCTTAACCTCTATAATGTGACACTATTTTAAAACTGAAGAAACCTCCAACTAACTTGAGAAACCTGAAGTCCATCTGACTGTAAGACTGGACCAAAATCACTCCCAAACAGTGTGAAAAGCTGGTAATACTTACCCCAGAAGACTTAAGCCTGTCATTGACTCTGCAAATCATTAGGAGTTGGGAGCCTGAATGCTTAAAGGAACAGTTCAGTGAATATTAAAACTGAGTAAACAGATAGGCTGTGCAAAATAAAAATTGTTTCTAATATAGTTCATAGGCCAAAAATGTATTCTATAAAGGCTGGAGTGACTGGATGTCTAACATAATAGCCAGAACACTACTTTCTGCTTTTCAGCTCTCTAACTCTAAGTTATTCAGTGACTTTAAGGGGGGCCACATGGGACATAACTGTTCAGTGAGTTTGCAATTGATCCTTAGCATGCAGCTCATATTCAAAAGCAACATCTATCACCCATGTGCCCCCCCCCAACCAGTCACTGATTGCTTACTGCCTGGTAACCAAAGCCTTTATACATTGCATTTTTGGCTAACCAGCTGTATTGAAAACATTTTTTATTTTGCACAGACTATATATTTACCCAGTTTTTAGTTTTATACTGAACAATTCCTTTAAGCAAACAGCATATTTATGTTTTTATTCTTCTTAAGATTTTTCCAGAGTAAAATAATCTAATAAATAAAAAATAAATTAGAGTTGTAGTGCTTTTAAAAAATATCACAAATAATAACATTTTAGTGCAGATTTGTTACTCAATTCAGTTCCCTGTTTACCGTATGTAATCTTGCTTGTCCTGCTGTCGCTCCATCGAATATATAGGAGATTAAATAAATGTGCAGCCCAGCTCTCTTCCTATTTAGCCTTTATGCTAGAATTATTATTGTCTTTTACATATATAGTGCCAATGTATTCCACAGCCCTCACACACATCAGTCACTGCCCCAGTGGAAATCAATTCCTATCACACACACTATGGTCAGTTTTATCAGAAACCAATTAAAGGAACAGTAACACCAAAATATGAACATGTTTTAAAGTAATTGAAATATAATTGTACTGTTTTCTGCACTGGTGTATTTGCTTCAGAAACTCTACTATAGTTTATATAAACAAGCTGCTGTGTAGCCATGGGGGCAGCCATTCAAAGGTAAGAATGGAGAAAAGGCACAGGTTACATGACAGATAAAAGTAAAGCTCTGTAGTATACAATGGGATTCTACAGAGCTTATCTGTCATCTCCTTTGTATCCTGTACTTGAATGGCTAAACAGCAGCTTGTTTATATAAACTATAGTAGAGGTCTGTGCTGACAGGGCCCAGTCAGAACCATGAACATACCAGTTGTACTAGTGCAGGGCAATACAATATCATATTTTGGTTACTTTAATACACTTTAATTTTTTGATGTTACTGTTCCATTATTCTGCCTCTATGTTTTTGGCATGCGAGAGGAAACTGGAGTTCCAGAAGGAAACCTACACAAGCATTGGTCTTTTGTGAGTAAGAAGGACAAGGTAATATATGTTCAGCAAGAGCCAAATTAATAGAAGTATTAAAAATGGGCAAAAGCAATGCAAAATGCATTTCAACACATGTGAAAGGGATAGTGTTATAGAATGGCTAATTCTAAGCAACTTTTCAGTTGGCCTTCATTTTTTCCTTTTTATAGTTTTTTAATTATTTTTTAAATTTTTGCCAAATTCCTCAAGGAATATGACACGCAGAGGTTCATATTTATTTCATAGCAACCCTTAATACTGCCCAGGTTTTCATCACTTAAGTCCCTATCACCTACTCTGTTAACAAACTATTAATACTTTGTGACTAGGGAATTTCCTAATATTACAACTGTTCCATGATTCATAATTCATAAAAAAGAAAAGAGAGAAACCCATAATACAGATTTTGCAGTATAAAGCTACAGAATTGACATACTTCTTACACATTTAAAACATTCACAATTTACAATTAGCATCATTATTCAACATTACGAATTGTCCTAACATCCCACCCATTTAAATGTGCTTAAAATGTTCTGCTAAAAGAATCTTTGGTGCTCTAATGATCTGATCAACATTCTGTAGACTGCAGCTATAATAAATGAGATATACCACATAACTAGCACAATAATTCATACAGTATATCTCCTATTTGTAACTGGGTAATCCATCACCAAATAAACATCAATGTTTTCTACATTTATACATCTTATTTGATTTCTAAACTTCTTAAACTACAAATTACTAATAATACCCTTTTTCTTTAACATATTTCTGGTTGCAATAAAACTATATACTCATATATTTTCTAGATACTATGCAATGTCTCACCAAATGGCCAAAAGATGCAATCTGCCTTGTGGTGACACTATTTATCACTCCAACAACGGGCCAGATTCAAATCAAACTTTATTTTATGATTTATCGTGTGAAAACATATGGGCAAGATTCAGTTTGAGGAGAAAAAAAACCTTTAGTTTCCATTTTTCCTACAGACTTCAATAGAGTTTTCATGTAATACACAGTGAGATAAGTTGTTCTCATTGAATTGCATTTGGTTCTGTATAAAAATCTCGAATTTAAAGATAATACTTTCTCATCTAAATAATCTGGCCTAATATGTGCTGCTGCTCCTTGTGACTAGCCCATAACCCGGTTAAACATATTTCCAATCTCAATATCCTCAATATGATAACATAGAAAAACATTGCTGACCACTTTTTTTTCTATAGTTCCTGGATACCATATGTGGCAGGCTCATACAGAATAAATGTCAGGACAGCATGGGGCATATTCAATTATTCAATATTCGAATTCAAAAAGACCAATTGAATGGAGTTCGAAGTTTATTTTGTGGTCGAAGTGGGCCGTATTCGGCCTACTTCGAATTGTACTATCGTACTTCGAATCGTACGATTGTACTTCAATCGTACTTTGATTCGAAGTTTTCTTAACTTCAACCTTCGATCTCCCAAACACCCCCAATTGCCTCAATGCAGGTTATAGGAGCTCCCCCATAGGCTAAAACAGCACTTCGGCAGCTTTTAGGTGGCGAATGGTCGAAGTTGAAGTTGAAGTTTTAAAGAGAAAAAAAAATTTCGACCTTTGAATTTCGAAGTTTTTTCAAATCGAATACAAGTATGACTATTCCCTAGTCAAAGTACACAAAAAATAGCTTGAAATTAGAAGTTTTTCACTTCGAAACTTCACCTTGACCTTTCATAAATCTGCCCCCAAATGTCTCTTAAAGGAAAATGGCTTTTATACAGCCAGCAGCAGTAGACGATTCAGCACAATGAAATAGCCTTCTGCAGCTGTAAAATACACAAAAACGCTTTTTCTCTTAGACTCTCTAAGGCTTACCAGCCAGAAATTGAAAGCCACCTAAGGCTTATCATATTCAGCTGGTCAGCCTTAACTGAGACTAAAACTCCAGCAATGCATTCCTGGAAAATAATTATGGATTGGCTAATTGATATTATGATCATTTCCATCAAAGGATCCAGAATGAAAAAATGCAGTTGGTAAAATAAATAGTATAGTATAGTATTTTGCATGTACTATAGTACTACAGGTTTCCAAAGACTCCAGTTTTCACTTGAATCGAAAGATATATATATATATTAATAGCCAAAATAGGGAATATGTGAATAAGATAATGTGTTTTGTTTTGACTTCCAGTTTAACAAATCACAGACACTTACTCTTTAGTTCCTCTTACTGTAGAATAATATAATTGTATTTCAATTATCATGCTGTATATCACATACTCGTTGCCTTAATATGGTTTGAAAGGTGAACAGATGGCATTTCATTTTTAGCTTACATTAACACAGACCATCCAATATTCACTTGAATGATGCACCTCATAATGTAATAACACAAAAAGCTGATGTAATGCTACGTTTTCCAAACGTTAAGGGAATAAAACCTTTTATCTATTTTATATTTTATATTTATATAGAGTGTTTTAAAGGATGCCTAACAAACACATTCAAATCAAGACTCAACATTATGCAATTATATAACTTACATACATAGGTAGTGGAAAAGATCCATTTCACAATTCTTATTTTTATTTATTGAGCCTGGTAAATGGTGCTGATTGAGCAAATGTCTATTCAAATGCATTTTATATTCAGGAGGTTTGAAAAAGCTAAAATCTAAAACCAAACTGAATAAAAATTACAGTTGTAAAATAGCAGTATGCTACATCATGAGCAAAAGTAGAAACCAACAGGGCCCTCATGTCAGTCCTACATCCCATATAATGAGAAAATTTGTACCATGTAGACGTCTATGGGAGCTGTCTATGGCATTTTTAAAGCCTTGTTTCAATACACAGTTTTCTTGAACATGATGAATTCAAGGTATTCTTGATTCTTAATTATTTTGACTTTTTAATTAAAAAAAATGTATAGTTGATTTTATTTTCATTATAAGCAAATATTGAGTTTGATAAAAAATTTATTCAAAGCAGAAAAAATGTCTAAAATTACACAAATTCCCATTTTGATAAATAATAGTGTTCTCTGTGGTCAATGGGATATAGCGAAACAAGTAATGTGAGATGTGGATCAATAATCACTTTGACCCTATCTTTTTGTTGGGAGGAAAGTGGTTAGTATTAGTAAGGTAGGAGAAAATAGGTAACCACAATTTAAACAATGTCTCCAGCCACTTATTTTTTCATCCTACTCAAAAAATGTAAAAAGGATCCCTAAATTGATCCACTTTAGGGTGTGTATCTTTTTTTTACTATTCCCCATCACTACCTTTTTGGCAGTGCAGGGAGAAGGGCAGAGGTAGGATCTTGACTTGCCTAAAACAAAGATCTCCAGCTAGAGCCCAATGAGCCAGATAAGGCCCTCCAGTCCATTTTTATGGCTCCCAGTCTACTCAAGAGCAGTGATGGGCGAATGTGACCCGTTTCACTTTGCCAAAAATTTGCGAACCAGTGAAAATTTACCAAAATGCATTGAAGTCTATGGGCAAAAAGTTTTTTTTGACAGCCGACAATTTTTTTCAGCCCTTACAGTCTATGGGCTTTATTTTTATGGTGAAACTTGGCTAAACATTTCACTCATCACTTCTCAAGAGCTCCATATACGTCTTTGTATAACTTCATTACAATTAAAATGTACTCATTAAATTACATTGTTACTTGTTTGTATGAATTTTGTCTTAAATAACCACGTGTTATGGACCAATGTTCCCTCTAATTCCTTCTTGGCTATGATGCTCAAAACTTTTTTTGCGCACATTCTAAATTAGTGTGCAATTTTTAAAAATTGTGTACAAGATTCTTTTGTGCAGATGCATATATACAAATGTGGATGCACATACACAAATGCTACCCTATGGAAATAACAGTCTGTACACATCATTTTTGGAAAACAAATAAAGATTTATTGAAATAAAATCTAGTCATAAGATATGTGGCATGATCAGGGAGCCAGCTTCAGATCAATGATAAATGATACCGACAGTGTTATACATATATATATATATAAAAAGTACACCTATTAGCACTCATAGCCTAATCAGAACAATTTTTTAATAGTGCCAAACAAAAGTGGCAGATTAATCTGTCAAATCTCATTTCTACATGGAAGTGTGAGAATTGATTTTTTAATTGGACTGGTTTTTCTTTTTTCTTCGTGATAATTAGTGAGGGGATGTTAGTGCCATTTTAACCATTTGCTATTTCAGAAACATTCTTCATTTTACATTTTTCTAGAACCTAGATCCATCACTTACAGCACGTGTGCTATTTGATTTACAGACATCCTCGTTATTTTCTCATATTCTGGGTCTCATAGAACATTCTGGGAAAGATGTGCCTTCCCTCTAATGTTTTCCCAGACACTGTGCCACATATAAAATATATATATATCAATACATGCACATATATTAAAAAAAAAAAATGTATATATATATATATATATAGATAGATAGATATTTATCTATACTAAACTTATTGGAATTGGATATAATGCTTGTTCAAGAAGTGATTCAAGTTACGCTTAAAGGCATTTATAGAATCTGCCATCACAACCTCATTGCCTTCATTAAGCTCATTAATTTTTATATCTTAAAGGAAAACTATACCCCCCAAACAATGTAGGTCTCTATTAAAAGATACTGAGTAAAACAGCTCATGTGTAAAACCCTGCTTCATGCAAATGAACCATTATCATAATAATATACTTTTTTAGTAGTATGTGCCATTGGGTAATCATAAATAGAAAATTGCCATTTTAAAAAATAAGGGCCGCCCCCTGAGATCGTAAGATTCACTGTGCACACATACAAACCACATGTAAGGTCACATGAGCCAATTAACAGACAGAGTTCTGCCTTTTGCTTCCTCACTTCTTCCTGTTACAGTTAGTGTTGTAGTATTTCTGGTCAGGTGATCTCTGAGGCAGCACAGATAGAGTCACGAAATGGTGGTTCAAGGCAAGAGATGTAAAAGGGCAATATTTATGTAAATATATATTCCAGTTTGGTAAGATTCTTTAATATGTCATTCAATTTGATATAAACTATCTGTTGCTTAAGTATTCATTTTGAGGGTATAGTTTTCCTTTAAGGACTACACCTTAAAACTGCACTATACACTCAATGAAAACAGTACTGTAACTGCAACTATTACTACATGTATTACTCAAACCTATTTTCCAGTAATATGTATCTGCAGTAACATTGGATTGAATCTCCTTCCAAATATGGAAGTTCCCCATTTTGTTAATTTGAATTTATCTATACTTATCCATGTATTTATTTAAGAAAGGTCTCAGAGGAGACCAAAAAGTTGGTCAAATAAAATGCATTTTTGTTTATTTAAAACAAAGTGCTGTTTTGGATGATACAATTATAATTTTCTTTACCTTTTCATTACCATATTACCAGAATAACACTGCTATTGTATCATTTTGTAATATTTTCTATTTTTAGTAACAACTCAGTTCCTGTATGCTTTTAAACTACATGGTATATTACACAGTTGTAGTAATTCTTTCTTACAAACTACTGTGGATTTTTTCCCATAGTGATTATTTATAGTCTCATCAATCACATATATACTTTAGTAGGGTTGATGTAAAACCTTTTCCCATTTGCCTTGTTCTTTATGAACATGTTATAACCTTGGAGATTTACCACTTTTTATTAACATGTATTTATATGGCGCCAACATATTGCGTTAGACTCATCCAGTCATAATGCTATAATTCTGACTATATGATTACTCACTCTGTAATTATTATTTCTAGTTCAGCCACACTCATTTGAAAGATTTCTGGCATTTCTAAGCATCAAATTGATATAATTATATATATATATATATATAATTGTTGATGTGCACTAATTTTTTATAAATTGCACTGAATTTTCTAAATATGCTCAAACATTTTTTTGTAAAGACCAACATTTTTTCATTGCAGTAAGATTCTATCCACAAATTAATACTATAGCATTTTTTCTTTATAATATTGTAGTCACTGTGGGGGACAATTTTTAAATTGTGAAAAAAAAATTGCAGCTGAATTCAGAAAAAAACTTGGAGATTAATCAATCTGTCTATAAATTACACAGTACTTATACAATACTTATGAAATGATATAAGACAGCCAATAAGTATTCAACACCAGCTTGCTCCTTTGCTCCCTGTGGGGTCATCCCTACAAATTGGGAATCTCTGCCTTAGGTTTTTAGGAGCCCTGCAGCAGATTGGGTACCTGCAGGTTACCCGCAACAAAGCAGGTAACCTGTGGATTGCAAGTAGGACTATAGGATGCGGATTGGTTCAGGTTGCAGGTCTTGTCTATAGCAAGTTTTACTTCTTCACACATTTTTAAATGTTTTTTTTCTACCCCTGCTGTCATAATGATATCATTTCCACTTTGCAACAACAACAATCCCTGTTTAATGGTGGTCTCAGTGGTGATCAGAACAGAAAGCCGTGGATTGGGCTGTGGATAAGGCAGTTGCAGGTTGGGTCACAGGTCAAAGCAGATAAAAATGAGTGTTGTTGGTCTGGGTGCAGGTTGCAGGTTGTGGGTTTCAAAAATTAGTTCCGCACAAGTCTCCTTAGGTAATGTTACCAAGCTATCTGGCAAATACTGACATTATGAAAGCAAAAGAAATACCAATAACAAGAGTATCATTACATTGTTTTTTATATGTCTATTAGAAAATAGAAATGAGGGTTCAAAATTAACTTTTAATGTTCCATAAAATTGTCTCATAACTATTTTTATTAAACTGCATATTGTTCCTGTGACATAATGAGGCAAAGACCCAGTAACTATTTACATTTGCTCAGCCTGGTGCAGTTACTGTTACAAGGCGTTACTACAAATATACTCAGTTCTACTATCGAAGACTATTAAAACATAGCTATATTGCTTTTTTAAATGACCATTGATTTTCTGAAAAGATTTAAGTTTGAGTAGCATTTCTTTTTACATTGCCTAAATTAAGTGAACCAGTCCAGTAATAAATATATTAGCAGCTTAATGTTCTCTCCGCAGATTCAGAACAGCAACTTTGTCTAATCAATCCTCATTACACTGTCAACATATATTTATAAGATGTGCAGGCAAGACAATCCTGATTAAAGCAATTTGTTGTCAATTCCCTTTTTGCATAATTACTTATGCTTTACTTAATGAGGAAAATTATAGACAAAATATTAGATGTACTAAATATGCAAATTAAATTAATTCTAGCTAATTAATAAAGCATATCAATGCAGGGGTATTTGCATAAATTAACATGACAAGATTGAATACTCTGTATACAAGACTCTATTTTTTAAGCTCACATTGTAGTAGAAGGAAACTCTTTAAAATGATCACTTGCTTTGTAGTATTTTTTATTCTTTACTCCAGTTTTAAACTCAGTTAAAAATCATTTGCTATTATGATGAGTACTGGAAAAAAATGCTTTTGTTCACTTGGCAGAGCCTTAGAGAATGGTGTGGACTTACAACTTTGATTAAAGGGACACCAAGCTGTCTTTTATAAATGTTAAAACAGTGCTTCAATGTGCAGCACTTTGGCAAGAATTTGCACTTTGTAACTTCTAGTATCAAAAGTTATGGGACACCAGCTCCAAACTGGATCAAAAAGTGAATTATATTTCACAGCTAAATGTGTATGCAGTAGCGTAACTACCTTCCACATGGCCCCCCACAAATACATATTTACATATATACTTCTTTTGCTCATTCTTTTGCAAATCCACCATTTGATACTGGGGAACATCAGGCAGCAGGCTGTGTTAACAGACTTACACCAAAGTAATCATACACTAATGGAGTTTTAAAGCCATGTGCCAGAAGTGATGCAATCAATATTCTTAACTAAGAAGTTAAATAATTTCTGCCATAGTAGCAGATACAGCAAGACTGATTAATAATCAGAATATGCAGACTGCACTGGGTCTGCGGATACAAATCTTTATACGGTCGCCAGCTGCTCTACAGAGAAACAAACAAAGCTGCTCGAGGTCAGGGAAGTAAGGTGTGGGTGCTCGCCCCTGCCATTTTAAAGTATGATCGTTTAGCTGCAGAGCAGCTAAGGACTGTCTAAAGTTTCCAATCCTCGGCAATCAGAGCAAGTGAATAGGAGCACATGTGAGAATGAGCGCACACGCAAGTAGGTCTCTTTCTCTAAGTGGTGAATAGACCAGCACTAGTGAGGGGAGTGGAGACAGTGAACTGAACTATGGATAGGCGGCAGAGAAGGTACGTGCCTCTTCTACCTACCCCTAGTTCCGGCCCTGCATCTTGCATTTTGTTAGGATTGTCAGTGACATGCTCAGTATGCTCTAAGCTAAGCTTAGGGGCTGTTGTAATTCATCAAGCAGAAAATGAGTTTGTCATAGAAGATGATACTACAGGGCTGTTTATTAAATTCTGATGCTAATTAAGCTAATTTGGAGCTGCCATGTAATGAGAATTTTAATTCATTATTAATCGAGCATTCAAATTCTATATATACAATATTTCTAAGTCAGCCCCTAAACTCAGATAACCGAAAGAGCATGTGCAGTGAATCAGCAGAAAAGATGGGAAGCCACTGGGGATATATTCAGAGCCACTGACAAAGGGGCGTGGTTGCCATGGGCTGGTACAGAACCCCAAAATATAATGGGGCAAATTCACTAAGATGTGAAGTTGCGCCAGGCGCAACTTCGCCGCACTTCGCCAGGCGTAGTTTCGCCAGCGCTCCGCAAATTCACTAAAATCCGAAGTTGCGCACAGGGGTAGCGTAAGGTTGCGAAGTTGCGCTAGCGTTGATTCGCTATATAAAGCAAAGTTACGCTAGCGAAGGCTAATTTGCATACGGCGCGAAATTCAAATTTCAATGGAGGAACACGTATCAGCACTACAAATGCCTAGAAAACCTTCAAATCTGCAAATAAAAATTTTATTTTGCCCTACACATGTGCCCACTGTCTAGGTAAGTTGCCATGAGTCAGGAAATGTAGGGGGGAAGGAGGGGAGCCCCAAAAAAGTTTTCGATCTTTTTCAGCCTATCACCCATCATGTAGAAAACACGCCAGCGTTTTTTGGGACTTAGAAAAAAATTTGACTTTTTTGGAAACAATCCCTATCTACTCTATTGCGCTTCGCCAGGTCTGAGGTGGCGAAGGAAGTCTAGCGTAAAAGGTAGCGTTCAGTACACTGCGCAAGTTAGTGAATTTGCGTAGTTTCGTCGCTAGCGAAAATTCGCCTGGCGTAAGATTGCGAAGTAACACTAGCGAAACTACGCCAGCGTTCGTTAGTGAATTTGCGCAGTAGCGAAAATGCCAAACGCTAGCGAATTAACGCTAGCGTTCGGCGCTTCACGGCTTAGTGAATTTGCCCCAATGTGTAGCATTTCTACCCTATTTTATTGTTATGCTTTAGTTCTCCTTTAAGTATGTCTTCACCAAGTGAAAGCCTTTCTTCATTGCTGACATATGTCTTTGCATTTATCAACCTTGTTGCCTATCTCTTGCATACCTTTCATTTCAGAATGTCCTTTTACTTTGTACTGGAGACTAACATACTCTACAAGGAGCCTTTCTAGCAGTGCTTTGAAAAGGGATAGCTTTCATACTCCCCCTGTTGGGTTGTTAAGCTGTCTCCAATATAGGACAATATTTTGCTGGCCCTTGCTGTTGCTGCCTGACATTGCTTGCCACAGTTAAAGGAGAACTAAACCCTAAAAATGAATAGGGCTAAAAATGCCATGTTTTATATACTGAACTTATTGCACCAGCCTAAAGTTTTAGCTTCTCAATAGCAGCGATGATACAGGACTTCAAACCTGTCACAGGGGATCACCATTTTGAAAAGTGTCTGCGACACTCACATGCTCAGAGGGTTCTGAACAGCTGTTGAGAAACTCAACTTAGGGGTCATTACAAATTATCAAGCAGAAAATGAGGTTGGCCTGTAATATAAGATGATGCTACAGGGCTCATTATTAAATTATCATGCTAGTTGCACTGATTTCTGTGCTGCCATGTAGTAATTCATCATATAAAATTACTAATCAGCCTTATACTGTGACATTGCTATTCTATGTGTACTGTATATTTTGAGTTGGTCCCTTAGCTCAGTAACTGACAGCAGCACAGAGCATGTGCAGTGAATCAGCAAAAAAGAAGATGGGGAGCTACTAGGGCATCTTTGGAGGCACAGATTTTTACTGTGGTTGCCTGGGGCTGGTACAGAAGCCAAAAATATAGCATACAACATTTCTATCTACTTCTTTAGTTTAACTTTCCTTGTCCTTTAAGCTCACTATCCAGTTGTTTCTAGTGCAGACTTTGACTGAGACATGCTGTATGCAGTAGAATAAAATCTGAAAATTTTAATCTAAACCTTCCTTTCCAAACGACTGTAGCCCGTCAGCCAACATGACCAGCAGGCGGCACTGTCATTATTAAGTCATTATATCAGTGGTTTAAAACTTCTAATATCTTGAAAAGATTGCAAAAGTATTTATACTTCCTTTAAGTTGATTAGAAACTGAGTTTAAAAGATGTAGTAATTGCAAACATCACTGAACATATTACTTCACTTTGTGAGTACCGGAAGAGGCCAGCTGGTTGTAGAAAATTATTATACAATACCCAATGTAATAATTATTATACTATACCCAATGTAATGATTTTAATAACCAATATTTTGACTTGTTTCACTGAAATTAGTGTTAAGCCATGTGCTAAGCCTAAAGTGCTTGTAACATTTTCAACCAAAGTGAATATTATTATTATTATTATAATAGTAGACGTGATATGACCAGGGGCAGATTTTGACAGGTTTACAAATGATGGAAATGTTGGATTCAATTACTCTTTTTGTTTTTTTAGAAATCAGTTGTAATTAGTGCTATTTTTCACTGCATATACTGGAGCAGAAATCTCTTCTCTAAGGTATATGGTAATGGAGCAGAGCTAATAAACCTCCATGTTGGTAAGTTGATAGAATGCCACAAGGCAAACTTGGTACTGAGAGACATACAAACGATTATCAGATGCCTGGATCTTTGTGGATACATGAGCAATTAATGTATTTCATTTCAATGCATTTCAGAAACCCTGCAACTGTTACTTTTTTGAGCAGTACTGAGAACCAATTTCATCATTATTTGCCTACAAAAGAGAGAATCTTTTCAGGTGGTAATTTTGTAAGAAGCATGTAAGAAAATATAGTTATTGTTACTTTACTTTCATAAGAGCCAGACAAGCTAAAAGGAAGTATGAATTCTTGTTTTGTCTGTGTTTCAAATTTTGCAACTGAACAATCTCTTGAAAGGCTAAGTAAAGTAAATTAATGAAGGAATATATATAAAGGAATGGAACCAACCACCATGTAATGCATATCACCTTACAGTAGATTATAAAATATAAGCAATGAAACAAATGATTTATACTTGTTATAATCAACATTATAAACACTTCAGTCATCCAAAACAGCCCTCAACTATGTGTCACTGGTATAACTAACCTCTCCCATAGATCCTCCTTGTGTTACATGGCCTTCTACAATATGACTACTGAAAAGGACATAGATCACAGGATGGAGGAGACATCCTTTTCAGAGATCACAGTATGGAGGAGACTAATGTTATTTGGTGTCTTTTAATGAAATTAAAATGAATTCTGCTATTGTAAATGATAACATGCTTGTTAGAATGAATGTAAATGGTGACAGATCTCCTAAAACATCTCATCATGCTTAGAACTATATATAAAACCCCCTGGGCAAGCACAGCTGTACAGCATATTGAGGTGATCAAGAAGATTCTTAAGAGACTCAAGCCAGCAATGATTACTGGGGCTCATCTGGCAGGAGTTAGAGCAGATGAACTACGTAGATGTATATTTTTTGATGATGAAGATGATGTTGGCATAAAAACCTGAGGAATATATATCACCAAGGGTAAATAATTGGGAATAATTAGGAGCACATTCAAAAGTATAAAGCAAAATATAGGAATATGCCAATAGGTTGACTGCAGATATCAATAATGGGCATATATAGGAAACATCATGAAGGACAGTCCATTGTAACTACCACCTATGGATACTACAGTTAGGTTGCAATGCATAAACCCCTTATTACACCAAAAATGATGTAAGAAGCAAAAAATTGTAGAGAACATGGGCAGATTTATTTAATACAAAATTGAACATACTCACAATGGAACATACTCATATGGTCGAAAAGCAAATGCATGGCTCTGTTAGTGTGCATTTACCTGCCATGTATAAGTCCACACTCATCTTATATAGTAAATAAATGACAGTAAATCAAAGGCATTGTGAGTGTTCACATCCAAACTGTATTAATGCATTTCTATCATTAAGGGTGTTAAATGGAGGAAACCAAAAAACAGCCAGTGGTTATCCCAAGCAACAGGTCCCTGCCCTTCTGAGCATACATGTAGGTTTCCCCAAGGCAACAAGTCCCTCCATGATCAAATTTGGTTCACCATCCTAAAATTTCAGTTTAAAAAATTGTAAACCAAGGAACCACAGTGAAACTTGGTATTTCCTAGCACGCTATTAATACACTAGGAGTAAACATAATACTGTATGTACTATCATGGTTGAAACAAGCATATTCCCACCTTTTATAAACATTTGGTTTAAAAACAAAGAATTTTTTGATTACCATAGTTCTGCTATTTAAACAGATGCATACATATAATGATTTGGCAAGATCAAATTTTCTACGCAGTTCTACGCAGTTCTGCATATACACATTAAGGGGGTTATTTATTAAAGTCCAAATGGTACAAACTTGAAAAAAAGTTTTTTTTACTATAAAATTAGAATTTTTCAAGATTAATTATACCCTGAGGCTGCAAAAAGTCTGAATCTGAAAATAATATTCAACTTGTTGAGGTCCTGTAGAAGTGAATGGCAGAGGTCCTATTTCCAATTTGAAGATATCATTGTCTGCACTGGGTTTCACACAATAATCTGAACATTTTGGTCTTTTCCGCAGATTTCACGAAAAATTGAGATGGGTGTCAAATCCAAAAAATTCTGATTTTTCATGCAACAATCCAAAAAAGTGTCAGTATTTGGTATTTTTCATGATTTTATCGAGATTTTTACAGTACAATATAGTTTCAGTAAAATGTATTGATAGATAAGGGGGGGAAATCCGTGTGTATTTGGTCAGAGTAGTTTTTAGAAAATTATGAGATATTTTGGATTTTGATAAATAACTCCCTTAATGTCTAAGCTCACAACAAGCTTAGAAAAAGATTAAACCAGTTCCAGACATATTCATTCCACCATTTTTTTCCACCACTTAATGCATGTACCTTTCCTAGATTCTGCTTGTGGTGGTTGAGTCTATTATGGGGTCATGAAGTGACTGAGGACAAATGAATTGCTACAGATGAATTGCAGAATCCAGATAGACTCTTAATAATATAAGGCTGGTAGGGGAAATTTCTCAGAAAGAAATTGCAAAGTGTATTTGAAAGCAAGAGATAGTAAATTCCCCAAACAACCACATAGTCTGATACAGAAAATTGCTGACTGAGAGCTCATGATTTGGGTGGGACAAAATAGCCAGACAGGGGTTAATAGTTGGGTTTTAGGGGTCCATTTACTAAAGTGCGGTAAATCTGACTTTAAGTTTCCGCATGTTATCGCTGAGAATATTTTTCCGCCAGAATATTCACAGCGACTAAGTTTACTAAACAGCGATGCGCTCAGAGGTCATTGAGATCACTTGCGGTAACTACGTTATGGAACCAGTTGCGTTAGCAGTAATTTTAGCGAGTTTCAAATTTTCTGGCGACAAATTATGTTTTTGCGGATATATATGCTATAAAAATAGTCTTGTTTTATGGTGGTTATTATGGCAAATTTTACTGTGATATTTATGGCCAGAAATGCATCTTCAAAACTTATAAACTTTATTGACTGATGATAATACCATCCAACAACATCACCAGAGTAACACTAATCAAACATGTATGCATCATATAAACCCTTCTGCCAATAGAATCATATGAACAAGAAATGATACCAGTCAAACTCTTTGCTTCATAGAAATGCACAGTTTAATGTAGCCAATCACAATGAAACCAAAAAAGCGTAGAGGCTGACGAATCCTTGGACTGTGATGCCCGCTGCCAATAATACTGTGATGCCTGCTGCCAATAATATGCCTCTGAGCTGAAATTGCTGCTTTTGCACCAGATAGAAGCAGAAGCCAAACAAAAAAAGAATTATGGGATATTTCCTGCTCCTTGAGAATTTTCTGGCGAAAAAATACTTTTACACCACTACATAGTTGGCGGTAAAATGTTGCGAATATTCTTGCCTAAATTTAGTATTTTGTACATTTCACTGTTTAGTAAACCAGGAGTTAATGTGTACGTAGTATTATTTTCAGAGAATGCGATAACTGACGAAAACATATTTTTGCGCAAGAAAATTCGCAAATTTATATTTACTGCAGGTTAGTAAACTGGCGAAAACATATTTGGCAACAAATTTGTCTATATTTTGTGCAAATATTTTTACCGCGCTTTAGTAAACGGACCCCTTAGTTACTTAGCATTGGGGGGAGGAGAGTAGTTAATTTGAATCAAGTGCAGTTAGGGAGGGCATCCATTTTGGACAGAGAACACTGAGTCCCTGAGTCCCATCCGCCTGAGTCCCACCCGCCTTCCCATGGTTCAGCCATTGTGGTTTTAGTGGAATACAGGCAGGCCCGGATTTGTGGCGAGGCCACAAAGGCCCTGGCCTATGGCGGCAAAAAAATAGGGGCGGCATGCTGCCCAGCCACTTCATGGGTAGATGTGCGTCTTCTAAGTTCCTGGCGCTTGTGCACATGTGTGCGGACGCTTGCACACTTGCGGGTGAGGGAGGGGTCACCTTGGAATAGTGAATATTTGCCGTTATGGTTAGGCAAGACTTTCAACAATGATAGACAGCAGCAAGTCCCTGCCAATGGCGATAGTTTGATGGCAGTGCAGAGTTTACCTAGTCCCAAGTTTGTCATTGGGACATGGTTGGACGTTTCCTACCTAAGAGCGTTGGTCTCTCGGAAACCTTGCCTCAGATAGCTATGTCCGCAAGTTACCAGGGTTGGCAAAAAGCCAAATTTCTGTGGCAAGATAAGGTAAGAGAGGTGAGGAATGGGGACGACATCATAGGATCCATCTCTGGCCAGCTTAGGACCCTGAATCACCCCTGATTCTGTTTGTCTCTACTGTACTGCTCTTGGCTCTCACACAGCTTGTACAGTTCAAGCAATAATGCAACAAACAGAACACACAGCTGCCCACAGTCCTGAATATGTATTTTTGGAAACAGTCAACCTGGTTGCTGTGACACCTCTATAAATAAAAAGTTCCACATCGACTTAAGTGAAATGGCAACTAGTGGGCAGAAAACATTGCCTTCACAATCAGTTACATTTGAACAATGGCGGTTTCCCAAACATGTGGAGACCAGAGTTTCCTCAATAAGAAAGAAAAGGTTTTACGGCTGTGGTTGATATTAGGTTTTCTGGTGGGCTTTTGTTGTCCCAGGAAAATAGGACTTTGGACTGTGTTTTCAGAGACTTTCCTGAGGTGGCTGGGCTCCATGAGAAAGTTGCTTAGTTGCCTGAGCCCTAACTAAGCTATAACTTTTTTCTAGAATACTGTTAAAATGTGTCCAGTATATTGCGCCTACTGTATGTTAGCTATCAACAAGAGCAGTCGCCACTGCTGTGCAATTCAGGCAGCAGTATAAAACAGATGTTAATATAGTTAGTCAACAACAGCATTGGATTACCAACTGGAAAACAAAATGGAATTTGTTGCCAATTAATTCATTATCCCTTATGCTTTCAGTGTCACTGTCATTTAGTCCTTACATGTCAATGTCTCTTTTTAGCTGTTAAAAGCCCATTTACAGGGTTACTTCCTTTTAGGGATGCACCGAATCCACTTTTTTGGATTCGGCCGAACCCCCGAATCCTTCACGAAAGATTCGGCCGAATACCAAACCGAATCCGAACCCTAATTTGCATATGCAAATTAGGGGTGGTAAGGGGAAAACATTTTTTACTTCCTTGTTTTTTGACAAAAAGTCACACAATTTCCCTCTCGCCCCTAATTTGCATATGCAAATTAGGATTCGGATTCGGTTCGGCCAGGCAGAAGGATTCGGCCGAATCCGAATCCTGCTGAAAAAGGCCGAATCCTGGCCGAATCCCGAACCGAATCCTGGATTCGGTGCATCCCTACTTCCTTTACACATAATCTCATTTCAATAACTTTTAGCAATGGTTTGCGTAAAAAGAAAAGTAAAAAATAATACTCATTACCAAACAAACTTATGTGAGATGCTTCCCTACTGTTTAAATGACACTAGCATATGTTTTGGATATAATTGTTACATTCAGCCTTTTCTTTAAGCCATAATGAAATAGCAAGGCACCTGTGTGTTAGATTCTAAATGAGTTTCTGATGATAAAGTGACATTCTCAATTACAAAAATATTCAGTTTACATCATGATTATTTTAATTAGTTCTCCTTTGCAATTGAAGGTTGTTTTGTTTTTTTAATGTTATTCAAAAGTTGTTATTTTAGATTTTCTTTTACTTTTACAAGAATATAATTAACATCACATCATGTACATGCATCCAAAAAAATATTATATAATGTTAACAAACTAGAATGCACACATACACGTTGAATATGCATTCATATCAGTCAGTGTAGCATACAGGGACAGGACCTGTTATCCAGAATGCTCGAGACCTGGGGTTTTCCAGCTAAGGTATCTTTCCGTAATTTGGATCTTCATACCTTATGTAAACATTAAATAAACACCATAGGCTGGTTTTGCCTCCAATAAAGATTAATTATACCTTAGTTGGAATCATGTACAAGGTACTGTTTATTATTACAGAGAAAAAGAAATCTTTTAGAAATCTGGATTATTTGGTCTATGGGAGAAGGACTTTCTGTAATTCGTAGCTTTCTGAATAACAGGTTATCGGATGATGGACCCCATACCTGTATTATACATGAATGAAATAGGCAATAGGCCACAAAAGTGGAAATGTTTAAGCAGTGTGGGGGACTGTGTGCAAATAGTCAAAAGATGCATGTTTCTTCTAAATTATATCTAGCTGTCTTAATGAAGCCACTGTTTGACTAGTAATATTTTTTCAGAACAAAGCAAATAAAAGCAAATTCTGATGTTGTGTGCATACCAGGATTAAAAAATGTTAAGAAAATATTCTTACTTGTTTAGTGCACTTTTTTTAATGAAGGGCAAACATAAAAGCAAATATAACCTAACTGCAAGAATGATCCTCACAGCAGGGTCAACGCAATGAGATGCAAAAGGCAGAAAACTGCAGAATAAAAATAGCAAATATTGAGCTTTAGGATCTCATTTAAATGTTCAGTAAAATAATCATATGTCAACTAAATGCTAAGTTAAACTGTGTGATGGGCGAATCCAACCCTTTTAGCTTTGCCAAAAATTTGTGAAGTGGCAAAAATGTGAATAGGTGTAAAACTGCACAACAATTTTTTAAACTGTGCAACTTATTTTTACTATCCATTATAGTCTACGGGCATTTTTTTTTCTCAGCAAAACAAGGCAAATATTTTAGAGTCTTTCTAATTATACTTAATATTAAAGTAACTAAGTTACTTTGTGTAAAAAGATAGAAACATGTCCACCAAGTTTTACCCTTACTCAGATCATTACTAATAGGTTACTAGGTAATGAAAAAGGCAAAACATTATTCAAAATCTGTCAGATAATTGCCTCAAAATAACTAATATGATAACTAAATAACTCTAACTAAATAACTCATAAATAATATTATACTGTATCAATAAAATTTATTTACAATTTGCTGAAAAGTAATCCATCCCTTTCTACCTTTTCCAGAGAAAATGCATTCATCATCATTTCTTGACTTCAAAAAGCCATTCTACAGCCATTCTAAACCCTTTCCCAGTATAATCTTTCTCTATTCATTGATTATGAAACATGTTTAGTTCAAGCCCCATTTGAAGGCGCGACTTTTGTTCAAGACCAACCTTGAAGGTCCAACCTTTTTCCACAGCTTTTCTTAGCTCATGAAATAAGTACAAATAATGGAAAGTATTGGTGCCATTCAGCCATAGTTTCAGTGCTATCTAGCAAAGTAAATGCATATCCACCTGAATTGTTACCCTAACTGCACTTGTAGCTCGGCTTTCAGGTGTAGCTAGGACAACGCCTTTTCTAGTTGAAGCTTCTACGATTTGAACATGAACTGTTCATACAGAAAATTTGTAGACTTTCTTGTAAAATAAGGCAATTATATTAAATGTCTAGGTTAATAGCCTCTACTAATTTTACACTATTTTCTGTCTACCATAGACAGGTGCATTTGAAGTACTCTGTAATAAACCATTAGATTTATGTCCAAAAGACTTTATCAAAATTTATGTACAACATTAATGCATATACTGTGACCATTAGTGATGGGTGACCTAATTTGTCAGGGACGATTTCGCAGCAAATTTCCTCATTTTGCTGCCAGCAAATAAATTCATTAAAATGGGGTGAAAATTTCATGTGGTGGGAATGCCCACAAATCTCTAACTTATGGAAAGAAATTTTTGCCCTCTTAAGCGTTCTGCTAGATTAAAATGTTAGACCGGATCCCTGGCTGGCTCTTCTTACCTTCAAATCTGATTTTCTCACCAAAAAGGAATACAAATTGTGCTCACAAATTTGCCTGGCAACCAGATGCGCTATAGCACACAAATGGAAGGAAGGCATTTCTACAATATTGGAGGTTAAAAGGAGGATATGGTGGGTGTCCTTGATGGAAAAACTTACTGCAATGATACACCACAAACTGGACAACTTTACCGCAATTTGGACCCTATGGCTATCCTGGTGTGAGACCCAAAGCCCTCCCAATCTTACAAGGTCTGTAACGTGAAGCACATATTATATGAGACTACTTTATTGCTATTACCTAAGAATGACAGATAGGACAGATAAATATGTTGTCTATACATGCTATACCTAATGAAAATTGCCATTTCAGTTTGGCGGGAGTCCTACCCTTCCCCCCCCTCTCTACTTTTCTCTTTCCTTTTCTTTTTCTATTCTATCCTATTTTATTTTATTTAGCCTTATATACCTCAGTCTGTTACATTTTAGAAAATATGAAGATTGTAACTTTGCAGCTTCAACACAAAATATGTAACAAATTGATAAATATAACATATGACTGTCAAAATGTTAAATAAAAAGTTATAAAAAAATGGGGTGAAAATTTGCCGGGCAAAAATCTGCCGCGACAAAAAGAAATTGTCGCGCATCGCAATAGTTGCGTGCATAAATGTGTCGCCTGTCAAAATTATTCGGACACCCTTTGACTTTAATGCATTTGGACAAAATAGTCGCGCTATAAAAATTTTGTGATGCCCTTTGACTTCAATGCTTTTTGTAAATTTTTAGCCGTTTCACAAATTTTTCAGGCACAGATTCGCTCATCACTAGTGACCATTTGTCGGTAACTAGAGGTAGGTAGAAGAGCCATGACTAGGGTGCAACAATGGGAGTCCACTAGACACAAATCTCTTCTGTCTGAATACTCCCTCCCATTCTGCAACTTGGAGTGGCAGCCAGCTAAGGAAGTGGTGAGTGTTCTGAGTTTTCTAACTGTACACATGACAGTGATGTTAAATACCCCCCCACGTCTTGTCACCCAGTGGGAGGGTGATTGGCAGTGGGGCTCTGCCTTGGGAGTATGATTATATTGCTTCTAAAATTACAATAAGTCACAGTACAGAATTCCTGCATTACCATATACAGTATATGAGACAAAAAAATAATTTAAAAAAATACATAATATATGAAATCGGAACATCTAATTTGACAGAATACACAGCATTATTAATACGTGGGAAACATTAAAACAGCATAGTAAAAACAGAAGAAATTATGTGCCATCTCTACGCCTTTAATGAAAAAGATTACAGAAGAGAACCCTGTTGTTTTCAATTTACATTTTTATCTTGTTGCCCTAATATAATGCACTAATCTATTATTTGGAAAGGTGGCAAAAGTCTCAGCTAAACGATAATATAGCACACCGAATCAAGTTTACTGTTCACCTCTAAGGAATATTTGGTGTTAGAAGACAATTATATTTTATAATATCTGACTGACCATTATAATTGTAAGTATTTATTTGTCAATTGAATATTTAGCAATGTACTGCTTTTATTTGATGATAAAGCACATGAAGTACGAAGTCAATAATTTGGCCTCAAAAACTATGAAGTCCATGCTTGAGAAAAGAACTATAAAGTCCATGCTTGAGAAAAGAACTATGAATTCCATGCTTGAGAAAAGAACTATAAAGTCCATGCTTGAGAAAAGAACTATGAATTCCATGCTTGAGAAAAGAACTATGAATTCCATGCTTGAGAAAAGAACTATGACGTCCATTGTAATGAGGGCATTACAATAAAAGCAAAATGAAAGGGCTTAACAGTCATTCGATAACAAGAAAAATGTACTTATGAAATTTCAAAATGGAGAGATAAATCATACAAAATAAAGATGAAATATATATAAAATGTGTCTGGAATGAATAAAAAACACAAGAGATAAATATTCGATTTTGTAAATAGTTGAATGCAAGTAAATCATTTTAGGTTGTTGAAATAAAATAAAATATTTTTTTTTAACCTACATTATTGATATTAAAGGGGACCCGTCACCCAAAAAAATGAATCCAAATCCTATTTTATCATGTTAGTCAAGCAAAATGTAATTACACTATATAAATTAATTGAATCTTGTTTCCATCAGTCTGGGAACTCATAATTATAGCAAACATGCAGGAGCCATTTTGTGGACACTGTTATTAAGGCAAGCCTTGTATCATGTCAGATTCTTGTTTGTGCACCAGAATGGGGGAACCTGATGTCCATCCCCATGCACTGGCTACACAATTAAATGGTTAAGAAAATGGGGGAATGTGGGGAGAGCAGTGACATCAATGAAGTGCTGAATAGAAAGTGAAAGTAATTGACTGACCCGCATAGAGGAGGGGCAGGCAATATTTGATTGACAGCTGAGCTTTTTAAATTGGTTTACAACAGCTATGAATACTTTAATAAAAAAAGAATTCAGATTTCATGTTTAATTTTAAAAGTACTTTTAATATACAGCTTTTTATGTCTGGGAGACAGGTCCACTTTAATTGATATTTTGGGTTTGAGTAAGTGTCTTAATGCTATTTTGACTGTTGCCTTTTCCACTTTCTAAAGTGATTTTTCCCCAGTGGTTAAATAATTGTGGTAACAACAAAAAACGGGAAAAAAAGCCAAGACAACTAATTTTGACAAGCATTTTCACAAAGCCTTTAATACATTTTTTCCCTCTTTATCCATCTATGCCTTTCTCTCAATAGTGCCCTAATATCTACTCTAGCATAACCATTTAATAGGTTTAATCCTCTCTACTGTTTGTTCACGCTACTGTTTGTTCACTCTAATGTTTGTTCCTGCGCAACACTTTAGTTGTTAAGAAATAATTAGAGCCTTCTTAGAATGTATACCTCAGAAAACATGCCTCAGTGTCCCAAAGCATTTAATTAGTACATCTGTTGTTGACAATAAGAGAGTCATTCTTTAAACCATCATTATCCAGCTGACCAGTTTAAGATGCTTTATTTATAATCCTCACAGTAATACAATTCTGACTGAGTAGCATTTGTTTATAGTATCTGACAACATATTCTGATGGGTGTCAAATAGGTAAAGTCGATTTAAAAATAAATGAGATACTACATCTCTTAAAAAAGGGAAAATAAAATGTTTCCACTCCTACTTATGATATCAGAGGTACCCTAAAGACTTCCATAGAAAATTACATGCAGTTAGAGTGATTATAAGGGTTTTATACACTTGAGTGTGATTATGATTTCAATGAAAATATTTGAATGCCAACAATAAAGAGATAGCAATATGGCCAAGGGGAACATCAGCATCAATGAGATGTAATAGAAGTAGTTGTTTAGGTAACCTGGTATCACTACCAGGAGGCACCAATGTAATTGAGAGGTACTGTACATAGTGTTGCCACATCACTCCTTTAAAACCAAAAACACATATGGAATACACATATGGGATGAATAAAGAACACCGTGAGGATCTGACAATGTATCAAGATGCCTATGCAGAACATTTAAATTAGGATTCATTGAAAATTGATTCAAATGGATCAACTTACTTTCTTTTGTTCAGCTACTGTTTTAAGAGGCTATTTATATCAGGCTACACTCCCCTCTATATACTGTACAGTATGTCAGACATATTGAAAGAGAAGCATTACAAGTATTTTACTTTGTTTAGCTGTCTGTAACTAGGAATCAGGTAAGTAGAATTCCAATAGGTATTTTTTTTACATATTACAATAATACATGGTATGAGAGATAGGTGAGAGATATTCAAATATTTTCTAACATTAGGACATCTGAAAATCTCTGGACTGATTTAATGTATCTGAATGTATTGTAGGAAAAAAGTGAACTATCCTGACCAACTTTCCTGCCACTTTTTTCTTACAGTAAAATATACTGACACATTCATGGTTTCTCTTCAGACTATGAGTAAATCAAGGACATTGTTTCTGTTACGGAGAAAGGCATTTACAGCCTGTTCATTGGACCATACCCCTAATTATCTTATGACAGATCCAGACTGGTGTCTCACAACCTTTCTGACTTGCTGTAATGTGGGTTCTGGCAAATGCCAGAGGGACTTCTGTAAGATGTCATTGACTGTCACTAATTAGTGGGCTGGTGGGGTCTCTGTGTTTTTGAAATGCAAGGGCATGTTTTAAATCCTAGTCCAAGCCTGAAACCCATACCAGCTACTAGCAATTTGAGGTGATCTCTAATAAACCCTTTAGCTGGCCCAATGAACTGAAAGCAACTGTGCACTTTTATGCTAGAAACCCCTAAAACTCAGCCTAGATTCAACATTAATTTCAGGGTACCACTTATGAGGTAAGTCCAAAGTGGCAACTGACATGCCCAATGAATCTGGTATTACTGACATTGTTGCCACTGCATGTATTGGCACATTGAAGGTGATACCATAATGAGACTGGTGCTTCTGTAATTTTCGGCGCATGCGTAGTTGTTGCAAAACAGAAACTCCAACTCCAACTGCACATGCACCACTTCGCCGGTCTCATTCAGAAGATTACCAAAGAGAAGAAGATGGCTGCCAGAACTCCGCTGGACAGAATCTGCACAGATGGGTAAGTAAAGAGTTAGGGGCATTTTCCTTTAGGGCAGCTAGGCTGGGAGGGAATAGGGAGTGGGTCTATGTAGGGTAGATGGTAGGGTAAGAGTTATGCCAAAATTTCCAAAAATGGGCCAGTTTTGCTCAAGATTAGTGTTTGTAACTGAGCCATAATGACTATTAATACAAGCCAAAAAGTCTAGTCTGAGCCAGTAGCACCTTCCTGGTAGAGATGGCGCGAACTGTTCGCCGGCGAACTTGTTCGCGCGAACATCGGGTGTTCGCGCTCGCCGGAAGTTCGCGAACGTCGCGTGACGTTCGCCATTTTGGGTTCGCCATTGTTGGCGCTTTTTTTTGCCCTCTCACCCCAGACCAGCAGGTACATGGCAGCCAATCAGGAAGCTCTCCCCTGGACCACTCCCCTTCCCTATAAAAACCGAAGCCCTGCAGCGTTTTTTCACTCTGCCTGTGTGTGCTGAAGAGATAGTGTAGGGAGAGAGCTGCTGCCTGTTAGTGATTTCAGGGACAGTTGAAAGTTTGCTGGCTAGTAATCGTGTTGATACTGCTCTGTTATTGGAGGGACAGAAGTCTGCAGGGGTTTGAGGGACATTTAAGCTTAGGTAGCTTTGCTGGCTAGTAATCTACCTTCTACTGCAGTGCTCTGTATGTAGCTGCAGTGGGCAGCTGTCCTGCTTCTGATCTCATCTGCTGACTGCTGCAATAACAGTAGTCCTTGTAAGGACTGCTTTTATTTATTTTTTTGTTGTTTTACTACTACTACTACTACTACTACTACTACTACTACTATAAGAGCCCAGTGCTATTAGTCTAGCAGTGTTGGGGAGTGGGACTGGTGTGCTAATCTGCTGCTCCTAGTAGTTCAGCAGCACCAACTGTAATTTTTTTTTTTTAATATTCATTTTTTTTTTATTTTACTTTTTTTTATTTTACTACCGCTGTAGTAGTATATAAGTTGACCTTTTAGGCATTATTTGCCCTGTAGGCATTTTTTGCCCAGTGTGTTATTCAACCAACTGCCATCTAGCTGTGTGACCTTGTTCACATTCTGTCTAAATATCCATAATATTACCGTCTCCAGAAAAAACACCGGAGTGACTTTTTTCAAGCAGCCATAATATATTTTACGTAATCCGTATCCATCGCTGTAGTAGTGTATAAGTTGACCTTTTAGGCATTATTTGCCCTGTAGGCATTTTTTGCCCAGTGTGTTATTCAACCAACTGCCATCTAGCTGTGTGACCTTGTTCACATTCTGTCTAAATATCCATAATATTACCGTCTCCAGAAAAAACACCGGAGTGACTTTTTTCAAGCAGCCATAATATATTTTACGTAATCCGTATCCATCGCTGTAGTAGTGTATAAGTTGACCTTTTAGGCATTATTTGCCCTGTAGGCATTTTTTGCCCAGTGTGTTATTCAACCAACTGCCATCTAGCTGTGTGACCTTGTTCACATTCTGTCTAAATATCCATAATATTACCGTCTCCAGAAAAAACACCGGAGTGACTTTTTTCAAGCAGCCATAATATATTTTACGTAATCCGTATCCACCGCTGTAGTAGTGTATACGTTGATCTTGTGGGCATTATTTGCACAGTGTTTTCTTCAAACCGCCATCTAGCTGTGTGAGCTTGTTCACATTTTGTCTAAATATTGATAATATTATCGTCTCTAGAAAAACCACTTGAGTTACTTTTTTTCAAGCAGCATTCTTATATTTTACGTAATCCGTATCCACCGCTGTGTATACGTTGACCTTGTAGGCATTATTTGCACAGTGTTTTCTTCAAACCGCCATCTAGCTGTGTGAGCTTGTTCACATTTTGTCTAAATATTGATAATATTATCGTCTCTAGAAAAACCACTTGAGTTACTTTTTTTCAAGCAGCATTCTTATATTTTACGTAATCCGTATCCACCGCTGTGTATACGTTGACCTTGTAGGCATTATTTGCACACTGTTTTCTTCAAACCGCCATCTAGCTGTGTGAGCTTGTTCACATTTTGTCTAAATATTGATAATATTATCGTCTCTAGAAAAACCACTTGAGTTACTTTTTTTCAAGCAGCATTCTTATATTTTACGTAATCCGTATCCACCGCTGTGTATACGTTGACCTTGTAGGCATTATTTGCACAGTGTTTTCTTCAAACCGCCATCTAGCTGTGTGAGCTTGTTCACATTTTGTCTAAATATTGATAATATTATCGTCTCTAGAAAAACCACTTGAGTTACTTTTTTTCAAGCAGCATTCTTATATTTTACGTAATCCGTATCCACCGCTGTGTATACGTTGACCTTGTAGGCATTATTTGCACACTGTTTTCTTCAAACCGCCATCTAGCTGTGTGAGCTTGTTCACATTTTGTCTAAATATTGATAATATTATCGTCTCTAGAAAAACCACTTGAGTTACTTTTTTTCAAGCAGCATTCTTATATTTTACGTAATCCGTATCCACCGCTGTGTATACGTTGACCTTGTAGGCATTATTTGCACACTGTTTTCTTCAAACTGCCATCTAGCTGTGTGTATTATCGTTTCCAGAAAAACCAACTGAGTTTTTGTTGTTGTTGTTTTTTTAAAAATAATGCCAGGCAAAGGCAGGCCGCCACGCAGAGGCCGTGCTAGGGGCCGTGCTGCTATGCAATCCTGTGGCCCTAGCAAATTGCCCAGTTTTAAAAAGCCAATGACCCTGAACTCCCAAAATGCTGAAGAGGTAGTTGACTGGCTTACACAGCACACCCCATCCTCTACCGTTTCTAACTTTACCACAACATCCTCCTCATCCTCCACTGCTATGGCCACCCCACGTAACACTTCCTCCACCACCGGTGCCCCTTCTTCACTGGAGTCAGAGGAGTTATTTTCCCATGAGTTTCTTGAACTGAGTAATGCGCAACCATTATTGGCAGAAGAAGATGAAGGAGATGAGGACGTTACACCAGATTTAATTCTGGCAGAGAACACGACAGAGATGGACATAATGATGAGTGATGAGGAGGAGGTCCCCGCTGCTGCTTCCTTCTGTGATGTGTCAGAAGAAATTGATGCATCTGAGGAGAATGATGATGAGGAGATTGATGTTTTGTGGGTGCCTAGTAGAAGAGAGCAAGAGGAGGGTAGTTCAGATGGAGAGACGGAGAGTCAGAGAGGCAGTAGGAGAATAAGACTTAGAAGAAGCAGGGAGGACAGCCCGCAGGGATCAGTAGGGCAACAACATGTATCGGCACCTGTGTTCAGCCGGCCAACGCACCCGCCATTGCCGCCAATGCCGCCAACTTCTACTGTTACCGCCAGATCGCACACTTCCAAAAAGTCAGCAGTGTGGGATTTTTTTAATGTGTGTGCCTCTGACAAAAGCATTGTAATTTGCAATGAGTGCAGTCAGAAACTGAGCCTTGGTAAGCCCAACAGCCACATAGGTACAACTTCTATGCGAAGGCACATGAGCGGCAAGCACAAAGCACTTTGGGAGCAACACCTCAAAGGCAACAGGCAAACTAAAAGCCACACTCCTTCTGGTCCAGCATCTTACTGCTCTACCTCTGCTCTCCTTGACCCATCTGAACCACCCTCCACTCCGCCTTCCACCTTGACCACCTGTTCCCATTCCCAGTCATCTGCCACCAGCCAAGTTTCTGTGAAGGCCATGTTTGAGCGTAAGAAGCCAATGTCTGACTGTCACCCCCTTGCCCGGCGTCTGACAGCTGGCTTGTCTGCACTCTTAGCCCGCCAGCTTTTACCATACCAGCTGGTGGACTCTGAGGCCTTCCGCAAATTTGTAGCAATTGGGACACCGCAGTGGAAGGTACCCAGCCGCAATTTTTTTTCTAAAAAGGGAATACCACACCTGTACCAACATGTGCAGAGCCAAGTTACCGCATCTCTGTCACTTAGTGTTGGGCCAAAGGTCCATATGACTACTGACGCATGGTCCTCCAAGCATGGTCAGGGCAGGTATGTCACCTACACTGCCCACTGGGTGAACTTGGTAATGGCTGGGAATGGGAAGCAGGGAATGGGTAGCTCAACAACAACAACAGTGGAGTTGGTGTCACCGCCACGGATTGCACGCGGTTCTGCCACCACCTCTACTCCTCCATCGCTCTCTACCTCGTCTTCTTCCTCTTCTTCTTCTTACTCTGCTGCTGGGTCCTCCTTCTCCTCCTCCACACCTGTGCACCCCCAGCTCCCCCTAGGCTATTCGACGTGCCAGGTACGCCGTTGTCACGCTGTCTTGGGGATGACGTGCCTGGAAAGCAAAAACCATACCGGATCTGTACTCCTGTCATCTCTGCAGTCACAGGCCGATCGGTGGCTGACCCCACACCAACTGCAGATCGGAAAAGTGGTGTGTGACAATGGAAGCAATCTGTTGGCAGCGTTGAGACTGGGAAATTTAACACATGTGCCCTGCATGGCACATGTGTTAAATTTAATAGTCCAACGTTTTGTCTCCAAGTACCCAGGATTCCAGGACGTTCTCACCCAGTCCAGAAAGGTGTCGGCCCATTTCAGATGTTCCTACACAGCCATGGCACGCCTTGCTGACATTCAGCAGCGCTACAACATGCCAGTCAGGCGTTTGATTTCTGACAGCCAGACTTGCTGGAATTCAACGCTCCTTATGTTGGAACGTCTGCTGCAACAACAAAGGGCCGTCAACGAGTACCTTTTTGAACTGGGTGGTAGGACTGGATCTGCAGAGCTGGGGATTTTTTTCCCCCGTTACTGGGTGCTTATGCGCGATGCCTGCAGGCTCATGCGACCTTTTGAAGAGGTGACAAATATGGTCAGTCGCACCGAAGGCACCATCAGCGACCTAATACCCTTCGCTTTCTTCCTGGAGCGTGCCGTGCGACGAGTGACAGATGAGGCTGTAGACCAGCGTGACGAGGAGCTGGAAGCGCACGATTTATGGTCGGAATCACCAGAACGAACCCAGGCACCTGCTGCAACGCAGGGAGAGGTGCCAGAAGTGGAGTCAGAGGAGGAAGGTGGCTTTGTGGAGGAGGAGGAGGAGGACCAACAGGAGCAGGCTTCCCAGGGGGCTAGTGGTGACCTTTTGGGGACCCCTGGTCTTGTACGTGGCTGGGGGGAGGAGACCGTGGATGATGCAGTCCTTGATAATGAGGAAGCGGAGATGGATAGCTCTGCATCCAACCTTGTGAGAATGGGGTCTTTCATGCTGTCATGCCTGTTGAAGGACCCCCGTATCAAGAGGCTTAAGGAGAAGGACCTGTACTGGGTCGCAACGCTACTAGACCCTCGGTACAAGCATAAAGTGTCAGAAATGTTACCAACATACCACAAGTCCGAAAAGATGCGGCATTTACAAACCAGCCTGCAAAACATGTTGTACAATGCTTTTAAGGGTGATGTCACTTCAGGAACTCATCAACATTCCAGGGGCAGAGGTGCCAGTAATCCTGCCACGAGCACACCTGCAAGGACAAAGCCCTTTGGCCGGTCTGTAACGTCAGACATGCAAATGTTTTTCTGTCCAAGGCAGCGCCACAACCCTTCTGGATCCACCCTCAAAGAACGCCTCGACCGGCAGGTAGCGGACTACCTGGCATTAACTGCAGATATCGACACTCTGAGGAGCGATGAACCCCTGGACTACTGGGTGCGCAGGCTTGATCTGTGGCCAGAGCTGTCACAATTTGCCATGAACCTCTTGTCTTGCCCAGCCTCAAGTGTGCTCTCAGAAAGGACCTTCAGTGCAGCAGGAGGGATTGTAACTGAGAAGAGAACTCGCCTAGGTCACAAAAGTGTCGATTACCTGACCTTTATTAAAATGAATGAGGGGTGGATCTCGGAGGGTTACTGCACGCCGGAAGACTTGTTCTGACTTCTATGCAGCTGTCCTTCTCTTCAAGCCTCATGACTCCACACACAGCTGTCCTTTAGCGTCCTCCTCCCTCCGCCACCGTTACAAACTAGGGTGCAAACCCTACTGGTTTAATTTTTTCTGGCCTCTGTGCTTCAGTGGCTGCAACCAAAAAAACTGGGCAAACAATGTGTACAAGGTCAACGTATGGCGAAAAATGACTATTTTCAGCATTTATATGGCATATTTTTTCTGGCAACTGTGCTTCAGTGGCTGCGTCCAAAAAAATGCATATTTTCTGCATTTATATGGCATAATTTTTCTGGCCTCTGTGCTTCAGTGGCTGCAACCAAAAAAATTTATATTTTCAGCATTTATATGGCATAATTTTTCTGTCAACTGTGCTTCAGTGGCTGCGACCAAAAAAATGCATATTTTCTGCATTTATATGGCATCATTTTTCTGGCCTCTGTGCTTCAGTGGCTGCAACCAAAAAAATTTATATTTTCAGCATTTATATGGCATAATTTTTCTGTCAACTGTGCTTCAGTGGCTGCGACCAAAAAAATGCATATTTTCTGCATTTATATGGCATAATTTTTCTGGCCTCTGTGCTTCAGTGGCTGCAACCAAAAAAATTTATATTTTCAGCATTTATATGGCATAATTTTTCTGGCAACTGTGCTTCAGTGGCTGCGACCAAAAAAATGACTATTTTCAGCATTTATATGGCATATTTTTTCTGGCCTCTGTGCTTCAGTGGCTGCGGCCAAAAAAACTGGGCAAACAATGCCTACAAGGTCGACCTTGTAGGCATTGTTTGCCCAGTTTTTTTGGCCGCAGCCACTGAAGCACAGAGGCCAGAAAAAATATGCCATATAAATGCTGAAAATAGTCATTTTTTGCCATACGTTGACTCAACGTATATGGCAAAAAATGACTATTTTCAGCATTTATATGGCATATTTTTTCTGGCAACTGTGCTTCAGTGGCTGCGTCCAAAAAAACTGGGCAAACAATGTCTACAAGGTCAACGTATGGCGAAAAATTACTATTTTCAGCATTTATATGGCATATTTTTTCTGGCAACTGTGCTTCAGTGGCTGCGTCCAAAAAAAACTGGGCAAACAATGTCTACAAGGTCAACGTATGGCGAAAAATGACTATTTTCAGCATTTATATGGCATATTTTTTCTGGCAACTGTGCTTCAGTGGCTGCGTCCAAAAAAACTGGGCAAACAATGCCTACAAGGTCAACGTATGGCAGTTGTTTAAAGAGAACAGTAGATTACTAGCCAGCAAAGCTACCTAAGCTAAAATGTCCCTCAAATCCCTGCAGACTTCTGTCCCTCCAATACAGAGCAGTATCAAGCAGATTACTAGCCAGCAAACTTACTATCATCTGTCCCTGAAATCACTAACAGCTCTCCCCCTACACTATCTCTTCCAAGCACACACAGGCAGATTTTTCAGATACATTTTTGCCCTTGATCCCCCTCTGGCATGCCACTGTCCAGGTCGTTGCACCCTTTAAACAACTTTAAAATCATTTTTCTGGCCAGAAATGTCTTTTTTAGATGTTAAAGTTCGCCTTCCCATTGAAGTCTATGGGGTTCGCGAACCGTTCGCGAACCGCTCGCATTTTTGCGCAAGTTCGCGAATATGTTCGCGAACTTTTTTTCCGACGTTCGCTACATCCCTACTTCCTGGACATTTGGGGAAATTAAGCAAAAGAAATGCCAAAAAACTTTCAGTTCTGTGTTAGACAAATGCATAGGGGGTTGATTTGCAATGTTTTTCTGTTTGTTGTAAACATAATTATATTTTACAAAAAGGACTGGTTAGAAGGAATATTCCATTTCTGTTTTTCTGAATACCTGCCCAATTTAGCACTGGTATGTGATACAGAAATACAAAGAATATATAACATTTGAATTAGCTGCTAGAATGAAAAATAAATATATGAATATGTGAGGGCTTTATTTAATTATTCTGCACCTGCTTCTCCAAAAGGGATTCCTTTGAAACAGCTGTTAGTCTTCTCCGTTTGTTTATTTATGTATGGGAAGAACATTATTTTGAGATGACTTAAAAAACTCTACATGAATTAAATACTGAAAATACATATTAAATATAAACAAAATCAAGTTTCTTATATCTATGTGTGCTAAGTGCTTGTAATGTGCCCCCAACCCCCTCTCCCACACATATGAATATGAATGAACTAAAAAGGTATAAAGTAAAATGTAAAAGAGCTCTTTACTGGAATATAATTTTTCTAAATATAAGTTTTCTGAAATGCAGCAGGATAGCCCAAGGGGATATTGATGATTGACAAATCCATAGTTTTGCATTTCCATTTTTGTAAGAAAAGTATTATAAATAATGAATAAATATTAGCATGATTGCTCCAATGTTTACTGAAAGACAACATACATTCATATATTTTGCTCAAGCCATTAAATATGAATATATGATTATTTTAATACTAAGCAAGAAGACAAACATTTTATTTTCCTTTTTTTATAATCAGTCATACGATACTCATTGTGTAGTGTAATGAACACACATATAAATAATGTAAAGGTGCTATGTTAAAAATAAACATAGTTTTGATACCACTCAATCTTAGGGTCTTGGTTTTCTAATTGCCCATTTGCCCAATCTACTATAGTGGTTATCAATGCAAAGCAGAATTCTGCTTCTCCGAATGATGGGTATCAACCCCTTAAATGTACTTACCCACAGGTTATGTCTGTGATCTTTCCCTGGCAATAGAAAACACACGTAGCAGCTACTGTCCTTGAATGCATAGTATATATACTTATATGTACAAATTAGTCAGTGCATGTCAAATCTTTGTGCTTTTGGAATCAGGCACAAAGGCTTTTAGCAAAAAAATCACAACAGAGGGCAGTCCTTTAGCAACTACTGAAAACAATATAGGATAGGTTCTAGGATTATAACAATAAGCCCCCAAAAAGGGCTATGATGTTACCGCTGATAAAGTCTTAATCACCATAAAGTTGGGGTGATTCTTATAGGTCTGAATATTGACTTCCCATATGCTCTATTACTTTTTTGCTAGGTGGTATGTACTTTGATTTGATATAGTTCTTCCTACTGTGCATATTCCATAATATATGGCTATGTGATGCATTAATGCTCTAAGACAATTTTCTGTAAAGATCATGTTTTTGGTATATCATCCCTTGAAGTATTCTTTATATAGTATGTGGAATCATTATTGATATATTGTGCACAGGGCGGGATTTACATAGCAGGCGCTCCTAGGCCTGCTGCCATTCCTTGCCCCCCTCCCCTTCCTTTTTGAACATTTGCAAATTTTCTGCATTGGGTCTAGAGTACTGGGGATTGGTGCACAGGAAATTTAAAAATTATTATCCCCAGTGCTTCTGAACCAATGCTGATGTGGTTGGGCAGCATGCCACACCCCCTAGAATTCTGCCGTCCAAGGCCCAGGCCTTTGTGGCCTTTCCACAAATCCAGGCCAGAGTGCAAAGACTTGTATCACACAGAGAATAGCAACATCAGAGATCATACATGGTCAGCCAATGGCTGCCCCTTCCAAGCATGTCATTCATTTGGAGGGAGAATGAGTGACAGTGGACACAATGTGCCGCTGTATGCTGGCAAATGCACGGAGTTTGTCAGGTAAAATGGGAGACCTAGAATTAATTGCATGCTCTAAAAATTATGATATAATTGGTATCACTGAGACCTGGTGGGATGAAACATGTGACTGGATTGTGAATTTAAATGGTTACACCCTTTTTAGGAGGGATAGAGGGATTAAAAAGGGTGGAGGAGTGTGTTTGTATGTAAAGCCTGAATTAAAGCCATGCGCTAAAGAAATAAAAATAGCTGGCACTGGTGAGGGTGTAGAATCACTCTGGGTAGAGATTTCGACTGGGCAAAAGGTATCAAAAAGAATTATCATTGGTGTATGCTATAAACCACCTCGTATAAGTGTCGAGTATGAAGCCGAGCTACTCTTGCAGATACAAGCGGCTTCACAGCTGGGTCAAGTTGTTGCTATGGGTGACTTCAATTATCCAGACATTGACTGGGGTAATGGGGTTGCTAAGACAGAAAAAGCTAGTAGGTTTGTAAATATGCTGAATGACAACTTTTTATTCCAGCTCGTTCAAGAACCTACTAGGAATAACTCTCTTTTGGACCTTGTAATAACTAACAATACTGAACTCATCTCTAACATTTGTGTGGGTGAGCATTTAGGGAATAGTGATCATAACATGATCTCCTTTGAGATTCTGTTGCAGAATCAATTCTATAAGGGAGTAACTAAAACACTAAATTTCAGACGTGCAAACTTTGACAGTATAAGGGCATCTCTGCAACATATTAAGTGGGAAATGCTTTTCACAGGGTTAAACACAGAACAAAAATGGGAAGTCTTTAAAATGCTGCTTAATAAATATACTTGTCAGTATATTCCACTTGTAAGCAAGGAACGTCGTTGCAAAGCAAAACCTTTTTGGTTCAATAGAAGCGTTGGTGTTGAGGTGGGTAAGAAAAGACGTGCTTTTAAGGCTTTCAAGTTAGCTGGTACAGCCGAAACATTTATAAGGTACAAGGAGGCCAATAAATCATGCAAAGAAGCTATAAGGCAAGCTAAAATTGCTATAGAAAAGGATATTGCAGCAAGCAGTAAAAAAAATCCAAAATTATTTTTTAAATATGTCAATAGTAAAAAAATGAAGCAGGAAGGGGTGGGACCCTTACTATCAGAGGGGGGTCAGCTGGTTGATGAAAACAAAATAAAAGCGCAGATTCTGAACTCGTATTTTTCATCTGTGTACACAAATGAAGAACCAGTAAGTGAAGGTGTCCTTCTTAACACTCCCAATTCTAGTAATACAACTAATGATGCATGGTTCACACATGAAGAAATTCAAAAGAGACTTGAACATGTTAAGATTAACAAAGGTCCAGGGCCAGATGGTATTCATCCCAGGGTAATTAGCGAGCTTAGCTCTGTGATTGCCAAACCTCTTTACTTAATTTTTCAGGATTCATTGAGATCTGGCATTGTGCCGAGAGACTGGCGAATTGCTAATGTGGTGCCTCTATTCAAAAAAGGATCCCGTTCTCAGCCTCAAAACTATAGGCCAGTTAGTCTGACGTCAGTATTAGGAAAGCTTTTCGAAGGGTTAATAAAGGATAAGATACTGGACTTCATAGCAAATCATAATACTATGAGTTTGTGCCAGCATGGTTTTATGCGTAATAGATCTTGCCAGACTAACTTAATTTCTTTTTATGAGAATGTAAGTAGAGACCTCGATTCTGGGATGGCAGTGGATGTGATTTACTTAGACTTTGCTAAAGCATTTGATACAGTGCCACACAAAAGGTTACTGGTTAAATTAAGGAATGTTGGCCTGGAACATAGTATTTGTACCTGGATAGAGAACTGGCTAAAAGATAGACTACAAAGAGTGGTGGTAAATGGAACATTTTCTAATTGGACCAGTGTTGTTAGTGGAGTACCGCAGGGCTCTGTACTAGGTCCCTTGCTTTTCAACTTGTTTATTAATGACCTGGAGGTGGGCATTGAAAGTACTGTTTCTATTTTTGCAGATGATACTAAATTGTGCAGAACTATAGGTTCCATGCAGGATGCTGCCACTTTGCAAAGTGATCTGTCTAAACTGGAAAACTGGGCAGCAAACTGGAAAATGAGGTTCAACGTTGATAAATGCAAGGTTATGCACTTTGGCAAAAATAATATAAATGCAAGTTATACACTAAATGGCAGTGTGTTGGGAGTTTCCTTAAATGAAAAGGATCTAGGGGTCTTTGTAGATAACACGTTGTCTAATTCTGGGCAGTGTCATTCTGTGGCTACTAAAGCAAATAAAGTTCTGTCTTGCATAAAAAAGGGCATTAACTCAAGGGATGAAAACATAATTATGCCTCTTTATAGGTCCTTGGTGAGGCCTCATCTGGAGTATGCAGTTCAGTTTTGGACTCCAGTCCTTAAGAGGGATATAAATGAGCTGGAGAGAGTGCAGAGACGTGCAACTAAATTGGTTAGAGGGACGGAAGACTTAAATTATGAGGGTAGACTGTCAAGGTTGGGGTTGTTTTCTCTGGAAAAAAGGCGCTTGCGAGGGGACATGATTACACTTTACAAGTACATTAGAGGACATTATAGACAAATGGCAGGGGACCTTTTTACCCATAAAGTGGATCACCGTACCAGAGGCCACCCCTTTAGACTAGAAGAAAAGAACTTTCATTTGAAGCAACGTAGCGGGTTCTTCACAGTCAGGACAGTGAGGTTGTGGAATGCACTGCCGGGTGATGTTGTGATGGCTGATTCAGTTAATGCCTTTAAGAATGGCTTGGATGATTTTTTGGACAGACATAATATCCAAGGCTATTGTGATACTAAACTCTATAGTTAGTATAGGTATGGGTATAAAGAATTTTAATTAAAAGTAGGGAGGGGTGTGTGTATGGATGATGGGTTTTCATTTGGAGGGGTTGAACTTGATGGACTTTGTCTTTTTTTCAACCCAATTTAACTATGTAACTATGTAACTATGTAACTATGTAACCTTGGAAAAATATCTGGCTAATGACCACATGAATGTTTTACAGCAACTAATCAAAAATGGATTTTGTTTAGAAAACTGGGTCTTATGAGGCCAAAGCATCAATATTAGTCACAATGTCTAATCTGTCTGATAATTTTAGACTGTAGTTCACCAGCTCAAGCCGTTCCTTTAATCCTTTGCGGTGAATGGAAGTAATAAAGGGACGAATCTGTGCCGAAAAATTAGTGATTTTGCTAATTTTGCTGCGAGTGACAATTTTTATATGCATGACTATCTGTTCCAAATGTACAAGAAACCTAAAAAAGGGAAGCTGGCACCATTCTGTCACCCCAAACAAATTTGATAAGTTTGAATTCAGGAGTCTCAAAATCTTAGTAAAGTAATACAAAAATCTTTATTTACATCTTAATTTACATCTTGTATAAAAAATAATAGCCTGGCGCGTTTCATTCTCCCACAGGGCAGTTAATCATAGGCTCATATCTGTTCCAAATGCATTAAAGCCAATGGGAATTTTGCTGTGTGCCAATTTTTACGCGTGTGCCAATTTTGAGGCGCGCCAATTTATTATCTTATTGACGCAGCAGATTTTTTGTCCGAGAATTGTTGCAGCAATTTCGCAGTTAATACGCTTGCGGCAAAAGGTGGAAATTTGCCACCAATTAGTGTCTGCCAAGTTTATTAGGTCATCACTAATAATAATATGTTATTTACCTTTAATGTGGACTTTGCGTTACTGCATTCATTTTCTTAATGCATAATGCAGCACAGTTTTACACCTCTGCAGTCTACTTGCTACTGTGAATATTCACAATTTTGCACTAGAGAAGTTTCACTTGGCGAAAAGATTGGAAAGTTTACCAGTAAATTGAACAAAACTTGTCATACTCTTTTAGTAAATTGGCAATGTTGAGTTGAATTTTCAATTTTTGGTGAATGTACTTCAAATATTAACTTCCCCCTTTCTTAAATATGAATATACAGTGAATTCAAATATTAAAAAATAGTGTAGCCCTGCCTTTCTAGCCAGCTCATTCTCTTCAGATGTCTACCATTTCTACATTTGTACACAGCCACTAGGGGTGGATTTATAAACATTCAACTTGGTTTATTTTTCTGTTTTATCTTGATCCTGTTTTGTAGTGTGTGTGATTGCATTTTTCTTTCCACAATTGTGTAAAAATATTTTAAAAAAACTAAAGCTTGCCCTGTGAATGTATGGGTGGTAAGTGGGGGAATCCAGATTATTGTTTAATTGTACCATGCTGTTTGTCACGGTCGGCACCCTAAATTCAGAACCAATGCTAAGCACCCTGATCTCGGCTCTTGCTTCTGCCTTTAACAGCTGCCTTTCACCTCGGGAGGAGCCCTCGGGTAATCGGATTCCGCCAGGTTAAGAGAGGTGTCAAGTGAAGGGTTCTGGATGAGCAAAGGGGCACAACGGTACAGCAAAGTCTTTTGGGCAGAAGGTCTCAATGCAAGGAATAAACAGAAGGCATAGTCAGGCTGAGTTGGGGCAGGCAGAGTACAAGCGGAGTCAAACAAACAAGGGTCAAACCAAGAGATCAATCAGAAGGGATGCAGATATAGAAGGATAAAGTCAGTTACCAGGCAGGATCAGGATTGCAGAAGTCAGGATCGCCAAAACAGGCACAGTCACAACAGATATCAGATATCAGACAGAATACAGGTTCAGAAGCACCAGGAAATCACCAAAAATGATCCTATAACGGGCAGTCACAAAAATCTAAACTGTCTCTTTAAATACCTTTAAATTTTGTGTCATTGTGCGCTGGCGTCATTACGCCATCGCAACCGCACATATAAATATAGAAGATGCGCTTGGCACGCGCCGTTAGTTACAGGTGCGCCGAAGAAAGGGAGTGGCGTAGCGGCATCCCCATCTCACCACTAGACCACCAGGGTGAGATATTACATTGTTGCACTTATTGATATCTCCAAAGGTTATAAGGACTGAATAATAGACTTGCTTGCATAATAAAGTAATATTGTATTATCAGTAGTCACAGTATGTGATAACTGACAATTTTTTTTCTGGCACACAATGATAAATCCAAATTGTTCCTGTGTATTAGAATGTGTAGCTTGTAAAGACTGTGTAAATTTAGGTGCTTATTTTTAGTACACAGTTACACACAATGCAAGGGAAATAATTATCCTTCTCTGGCATTAGAGAGAGGCAAATGTAACCAATAAAATGGTTAGATCTTTAGTCTATCCTTTATTAGCACTTCTAGGGTCCTGTAATAGCAGTACTGGCTCAAGACTACCCTTGCACCTTTGCCATGATTCACTTGGCTAGAGGGCAAAGAACTGCATCCATAGAATGCCTTTGCTACCCACTCAGGATTGTGCTATAGTATCAACTTAACAGACACTCTAATAAAAATGATGCATCTTATGTTCCTGTTCCTAAATGAGCCCTGTGGTGCAATAGGATTAGTTCTGCTTAACAGTTTGACCAACAGTTCGCTAGCTAATATGCTTATCATCTGTTATGATGTTTAGATTCTATGGAGATGATAATAGCATGCTGAACAGTGTAACAGTGTAACAGCGCTCAGTTAGGCTGCAGCCCATATCAAGAATATTGGAGGGCAGCCAGCTCCTAGACATACAGCTGGACTACCAATTGATTGAAGAATAACTAAAGCCTAAAAAGTAATGGGTAAAAATATTGTATTTTATATAGTGAACATACTTTACCAACCAGATGCTTAGCTAGCCTGTAAGTAATTATTCATACCTTTAATATTGTCAGCAGCAACTTCTTCTCTTAAAACTTCTGTTCTCAGGCCTGGATTTGTGGTGAGGCCACAAAGGCCCGGGCCTAGGGCGGCATAATATATGGGGGCGGCATGCTGCCCAGCCGCTTTCTGAGGAGCACTGGGGATGCTTAGCTTCCCAGTGCTCCAGCGCATGTGCGAATGTGCTCGCAGGGAGGGGGACAGTGCAGGCGCAAGGACGTTGCGGCCCAGGGTGCTAGGACCATGTGGAATAGGGGTGAGGCCTAGGAGCGACTGGGAAGGAAATCAAGCCCTACCTGTTTTGAGTGGCAGTGGCATTCTACATGCTCAGTCAGCTCTAGGCTGCTGTTGACAAGCTAAGTTTAGGTGTTCACAGATGCATTAGTAGAAAAAGAGGTTATCCCTCATAGATACTGATGCTATAGGGTAGTAATGTAACAACCTGGGACCAGGGGGGGGGGTAGTGCACTGGGGCCTGAAAACCTGTTTGGCCACTCTGGAATTTGCATGGTAAGTTTCTGCTATGATGGGTCCCAGTGCAAAGGTGGAACACCACCATAACATTTAGCATCAATGCATTAATAAGGTATGTAATATAATTCATGTTAAAACCTATATTAAACCACAATATAGGAGAGCACATGAACAAGGAACACAATATGTACAGTACAAAAATATTTAAGAGGTATAGGGTACAAACTCACTGCTCCATATTTATACATGTAGACCACTTCACTGATTACTGCGAAAGCTGTTTTTTACACATATGATGCAATCAATTTGACGCATGTTTATTCCAGCTCTACATATATATATACTGTATCATGCACAAAGCTTCTAAAAGAGTATGCCATTGGGAAATAAAAAACAGCTGATAGGTATGTCTCCACAGAGATACTTTGCAACAGTCATGAAATTGACCATTTCTTTTATCCAAACCTTTACGGAGCCTTTATGGCATTTAATAAAGGGCTCTGCTGATAACTCTGGGACATGCACATGGCAGCATATATATCAAGTAACAGCAATAAATGCACCACTGGAGAATGAAGGCTAAATTGGTTTGAGAAAATGTTTGTCTAGCTTGTTTGCAGCATTATTTTTTATGCTATACAGAAAGGAAAATACAAACTACCTTAACATGCTACAAGAGAAGGTCATGAAGAAATATCTGGTTTATAAGAGATTGTGTAGAATCCCACGAAAGCCAGAATAATCTAAAGCAATCCTCCTCATAACCTATATGGAAAACTATTAATTTTGTATGGTTACTCATAGTGAGGGTCATTTACTAAAATTGAGCAGATATGCAACTGTACAATAACACATGACAGCCAATTAAATGTTTTCATTATTCTTTCTGCAGCTCGTTGAACAAAATTGAGCATTTATTTACTGCTTTGGGTTACTACCCAGGTTCAAGACATGTTTTGCACACATCCTGTACATTAAAGCTTCACCTCCATCAGGATACCTATCAGCCCTATAAACTTCTAAATTCCTGCTCAGCAACTGGGCTTGTTGCCTCTCTTACTGTCCCACTCCCTCAACACTGACCTGCTATCTGCCCCATGTACTAAATGAAAAAGAACACACTGAACACACTTGTCATTCTTATACCAAGATAGTGCTATATTGCTGATAGATGATAAATGGAAGAAATTAAAGGTTTTTCAGCCTTTAATTTCTAGTTTCGCAGGAGGGTTCTCAGTCAGCTAGACTGGGTACTGTTGCAGTTGAGAGGGAAGTAGAGCCTCAAGCAGTGTAAGGTATCAGGTTTTTGCTTCCCCCTCTTGTTGAAGGAGCTGTCTTGTTTTCCATCTGGCCTGGAACTGAGGAAGAAGTCCAGTAGGAGAAGTGTCAGGTTAGATGTGTAAATGTGTGTTAGTAGAGCAGTCTGAGGCTCCAACAAAGAGAATAATAAGGGTTAATACCCTATGGTCTCAATTCTGCCAGTTTAGGGACTCAAGTGGTCAGGCTAAGGAATAGAGAGATGCCTGGAGCTTGGAACCACTGTGAGCTTTGCCTAGTGCAGAAGATTATTCACCAAGGCAGGCAATCCTACAAGGTTTTGTGAATGCTACATCTGTGATTGAGTGAGTAACAACTGTTAAGAAAGTATTTGAAACATTTACTAATTAGATCTGTATGAATCAGCCCCCACCAGAGAGAATTTGTGTAATATCTATCAATAAAGAGTTTAATCTGTTTTTAAAGAACCGCTGGTGCACAAGTTATTTAAGTGATTAAGCTTTGTCTGTGGGATAGCGTGCAGGCCCGGATTTGTGGAAAGGCCACCTAGACCCGGGCCTAGGGTGGCAGGATTTTAGGGGGGTGGCATGCTGCCCAACCACATCCACATTGGTTTAAAAACACTAGGGAGATACAATAATTTTTTACATTTCCCATGCGCCAATCCCCATTGCTCCAGTCCAGATAATGAAAATTTGCAAAAATAAAGGGGAGGGGACAGGGGCGATGAACGGCAGTGGGCCTAGGGGCACCCACTATCTAAATCCGGCCATGATCGTGTGGTTAACCTTTCTTCCAACAGTACCATGATGGCCCATCTAAGAAGGATGAGTCACATGTAACACGTGTCCTACTGGGAGTTGCCAGGAGTTGAACCTATCCAGGTCTAAGTTATACCAATTGGGGAAATAGTGATTTTAGGGTACCCTTGTCCTATATACCTGATAGGTAGATAAATAGATGCACATTTAAAATGTTTCATAGGTTTTATCATGTAGCATAAAAATACTCAGTTATATTGTATATAAATATAAGACTTTGCATATTAATCTGGCATTACTGGAATTTAATGCAGGAAATATAATGCTGAGAATACAGGAGGCTGAAGGTCTCATCTTAAAACACAGCATTGTTACTTACCAAAATCAAAATGAAAATGTCAGATATAATAGTCTGAAAGACCACTTATTGTATTGTATCTTACACTGTTGTTTCTGACATTTCTCTAAACCTCTGAATAATAATCATTTATATTTTGTCAACATTATAGTGCTGCAGCTTTCCTTTTAAGAGGTTTTATTATAAGTAATTCTGTTCTGATGGAAAAGAACTTTCAGAATTGTATTTTCATCACAGTAGCTATTTATTTATGAAATTGTGAAAGCTTTATAAATAATGCCAGTCTCCATGTGAAATGGTGGATGGTTAATCATACACTCGCCTGTGTGTAGCTCAATGTACTGGCAGGAAGAAATTAAAGGCACTGCAGACATAAGTAGGTATCAGAGTGCAGCCTAAACACAACTAAAAGGACACCAGGGAGGAACTACAAGCATAAATATAATTATGCAGATAAAGAATCTAGAACATAAGCCACATCAGAGTTTCCTCCATCAATACAGAATACCAGCAGTAGTGAAGGGCTCAGCAATTATGCTGCTGAAAAATCAATTTATGTAATATTTTGTATTATATTATGTCAAAGCCATAATAAAGGGGGTTATTTATCAAACTCTGAAATGTTCCCACTTTCTGAAAACCACTCCGACCAAATCCACGCTGACTGGACATTTTTCATTGACTTTTAATATCTTCCTAGCAGATGGAATACTTTATCATCTGACTTTAGGTTTTAACACCATTGGACTTAAATAAATCCTGAAAAAAAATCAAGTTTTTTTTTCTCTGAAAAAATTGTATTTTCCCCTTTATGAGTCCAACTAGACAAATTCAGAGCTTAATAAATAACCCCCTAAGAATTTACTTGATAATGGTTCATGTTTGGCCTGAAAAATAACATCCGATCCAAATAAGAAAGGAGATTTGATCACTGGCTTGTGCCCAGCTGCCTATAGCTTGCAAGAGCAACCACCTACTGGTGCTATTATAGTATTGAAAGGGGATGAGTAAACCATAACTAAAAGGATTTAATGTAATTTACCCATAATAGAATAATATAGACTTAAACTTAAATGTGTTAGATGACGATTGAACTATTTCAGTTGCACAGGCCACTGTCTTCTCTTGCCCCATTTCATGGAGAATAAAAGATAATGGCCAGAAATTATACGTTTTATATACTGAACTTACTGTACCCAGACATTCAGTTGCCCTTTTCAGAGTTGTCCACAGCAAATCACCATCTTTGATCTTGTTTGTTATTGCCTGCTACATTTCATGTAGCAGGCATGAAAACATTTCATGTTCAAACATTAGCAAAAAGTGATATAACATCTGGTATAAAAGCTGAATCTATAGTACTGATTATGAATTCTGATGCAGAATGCACTGGTTTCTATGCTTCCATTTAATGTGAATGTTGATGCCTAATTGTTTTTTCTTCCATACCAACATCACTTTAGTCAAGTCCCAAATGAAACAGCAGCAAGTTGAGCCATGTTTGTCTATGCCGGTCCTGCAAAATGTACAGTACCATAATAGAGCGTCCCTCCTCCCAATGTCAAAAATCCCAAAATCTATTAATTTAGTCACAGTAGCCAAAAAAACTAGGCCTCTCTAGCAATTAGTACTGTGCCTTAGGATGGAAGAGTATTAACTGCTTCATTAGCTCAGTATCCTTCACTGACTTAAGCAGAGAATTACTTTTAATGATGTCACTTATCTGTACATGTAAAGTCAAGCATTCATTGATGCATACCTCCCAACTGTCCGGTTTTTAGAGGGACCCCCTCTTTTGAAAGCTCAACCTGCAGTCCCTCATTTGTACTGGAAAGTCACATTTTTCTCTGCACTTTTTTTGTTTCCAAAATGTTGGGAGGTATGATTGATGCACAGCTACTGAGAAAGCTAAGCAAGCTAGCACTGCAAAACTCTTAATGGTGTATATTATACAGGCAAAGTTCATGGATTACAGAGACATTCATAGGCTTCCATGAGGTTTTTAAAGCAGTGTACATTTAGAAATATAGGCAATTCCAGTTTCAAAGGTCAAAACAATTGTCTCTTAGTGGGGTTTAGGCACTGCATTAATTATAACTATTATGTTTTGAAATACGTTTTGCTTCCTATGTTTTTATTTTGTTTTGTTTATGTGTTTATTTTGTTTTGTCAAGTTTCTCAGGGCTTTTCAGGAATTTTTGGGTGAGTTTTTGTTAATTGGTGAAACTGGTATATGATTCCCTAGAAACGTAATGGGAGGATATTGTCTGCAACAACCTATGTTTGATTCTCTTCATTTCCCAAGAAAATCCCTATATGATCAAAAAACTCTAATACACTTAACTTTTTTGCCTTTATTTCTTAGCTGAGTCATGCTACCAATTAATCAAGACCTCCATAGTCCACATTGGACAGAGACTCTAGCTTTTTTGGCTTTCTTGCACAAAACAAGAAACTGAGCCTTGCATCATAGAGGGAGTCTGCATTTTTGAAGATAATACTTTTAACACAGCAAGTAACTACCAGCAGAAAATATTTCCTTCTTGCAGACTCAATAAAGGAAAATAACATATCCTATATATCTTAAAGGAGAACTAAACCCTAAAAATGAGTATGGCCATATTTTATATACTGTACTTATTGCACCAGAGTAAAGGTTGTAGCTTCTCAATAGCAGCAATGATCCAGGACTTCAAACTTGTCACAGGGGGTCACCATCTTGGAAAGTGTCTTTAACACTCTCATGCTCAGTGGGCTCTGAGCAGCTAAGCTAAAGGGTTGTCACAAATTATCAAGCAGAAAATTAGGTTTGTCTGTAATATAAGCTGATGATACAGGACTGATTTTTAAATAATTCTGATGCTAGTTGCGCTGGTTTCTGTGCAGTATTAGTTACTAATCAGCCTGATATTTTGACATTTATACATTTACTAAGCTCGAGTGAAGGATTCGAATATAAAAAACTTTGAATTTCGAAGGTTTTTTTTGGGTACTTCGACCATCGGATAGGCTACTACAACCTTCGACTTAGATTTGAACGATTCGAATAAAAAATCGTTCGACTATTCGATAGTCGAAGTACTGTCTCTTTAAAAAAAACTTAGACTACATACTTCGGTAGTTTAAACCTACCGAGGTACAATGTTAGCCTATGGGGACCTTCCCCATCACTTTCCTAAGCTTTTTTTTGATCGAAGAAAAATCCTTCGATCGATCGATTAAAATTCTTCGAATCGTTTGATTCGAAGGATTTTATCGTTCCATCGAACGATTTTTACTTCGATCAATCAAAAGTATTTTCATTTGGAAGGATTTAACTTCGAGGGTTGAATTTGAGGGTTAATTAACCCTCGATATTCGACCCTTGATAAATGTGCCCCTAAGTGTACTGTATATTGTGAGTCGGCCCCTCTGATGAGTAACTGACAGAAGCACAGAGCATGTGCAGTAAGTCTGCAGAAAAGATGGGGAACTTCAGGGTCATATTTAGAAGCACAGATCTTCACTTCTAAAGGGCTGTGGTTGTCTTGGGCTGGTACAGAAGCCCAAAACACAATGTACAACCGTTCTAGCTTACTTCTTTAGTTAAACTTTACTTCCTCTTTAAATCATTCATAGAATCATATTACCATTTCTTGCATCATTCATCCTTCAATCATTCATAAATTATGTAGCACTATTTTGTACAGTATATATAACATTTGCCAATCTTTTCAACAACAGTATTCATGTAAACAAGCCTATGGGACCTAGGGCACATTTGGTTAGAAATGGCAGCTTTCACCCACAGTGATATCAATGAGCATCCCGGTGCCCAAACTGCAACCTCTGCCAAGTATTTTGTTTTCCACTGTCTTTATAATGTAAGGGTAATGTATACAAGGAGATTAGTCGCCCGAGATAAATCTTTGCTACTGCAGGCAACTAATCTGCAAATGCTTTCCCTCTGACAATATAATGTCAAAACGTTTTTCCAAAGTCATCCAAAGTTGCCTTCCTATTGTGCCAGAACATTAAGGGGCATATTTATCAAGGGTCGAATTTCGAAATTCGAATTCAAAAAGACCAACCGAAATTAAGTTGAAGTTTTTTTTTTGGTCGAATAGGTCTGCTTTCGATCAAATAGTTCCGTATTCTGCCGAATTCTAATTGCAGGAATCAAAGGAATAGCCCATTCGAATGAATTTGATTCGAAGTTTTTCCCGAAAAAACTTTGATTTTTCAAAGTCCACTAATTGACTCCAAATAGGTTCTAGGAGGTCCCCCATTGGTAAAACACAAATTCGGCAGGTTTCAGATGGCGAATGGTCAAAGTCGAATTTTTAAAGAGGCAGTACATGATAAATTTCAATATTCGAATTTTTGAATTTTTTTCAAATTCAAATTGAATTTGGACTATTCTCTAGTCAAAGTACTCAAAAAATAGCTCGAAATTCAAATTTCTTTCATTCGAAAATTCACCTCGACCTTTGATAAATCTGCCCCTAACAGTTTTCATTGCCATAAATATGTAGTTAATGGGATACCTGGATTTTGGGCTGCCAAATATATTTGAGTAACCTGTTCAGATAGCTTTAAGTAAAGTGGTGAATGATGGACTGGAAACACCATTAAACCTCTAGTCCAACAAAAGGCCCTTTTAGGTGGGTTCTTGGGAGAATGATGGTTTGAAGATCTTGGACATATGGAAAGACAAGTACAGCAAAAATGCTTTCATGTGTTTGTAATTTGGTAACAATTTAGTAAGAGCCAATCATTTGTTGGACTGCAAACGAGGGGGCATGTTGTTTGGATAACAATTCCAAATACCAGATCTCAAAAAATCAGGGACACTTCCAGTTAGGCATGCACCAAATCTAGGATTCAGTTTGGTGTTGTGATTTAGCTGAAGTCTCTGCAACTTTTTCAGGATTATGATTTAGCAAACCAAAGCCAATCACATGACTTTAAGGCACCGGACACCTGAGGATGTTTGATTACACTGGTTTTGTTTTCAGGGAATTTTCTCAAATTTAAAAATACAAATTATTGTTTGGGTTCAGTTTAATATTGGACCAAATTTTTGGTGGAAGAATTATTTGGCCAAATACAATATTGGGGGCCCCCCTAGTTCTGATAAATGCATGTAGGATCTTCCGATTCCAAAATCAAAGGGACAGATTTGTCACTTAGCAGTTGATATCTACTGGTCGGTAGTTAACACCAGAGGCCATACCATGCATGCCCATAACATCCATTGTTCAGATACTTTAATTTAGGTAGAGCACTGTGAGAAATCTACCAAATGCTATCACAACAATCAAATCAACATCAGGGGTAACTTAAAAGTGAGTTTCTGCTGCCAAACTAATTGAATGTAAATACCTCTAGAAAAAACTTTCAATTTACTTTTTAATGTATTTCTGAGAAATAAAGTATGCTTCAAAGAAAACTGTAATTCCATAGTTGTCACTTCCGTGACTCGAATCAGTATTAACACAGCACGATGTCCTTAATAATGTATGTTCAATATAAATGTCAAACAAAAATGCAATATCCCTTCAGTAACCTTTTATACCATTTTAAAGCAGTGTCTGTTGAACACAACATGCCATAGTTCATAAATGGGCAATTTTCTGTTAATCCTGTGGGATGTGCAAATGATTTCCAATATACTCAGGAATATAACAATACCCATGACCAGTAATCACAACATGTTCAAATATCATGCAAGATGGATTGTTTTCAGTGGCACATATGCGTTGTCAGCTGATTTCTAATAGTTTGTGCTCTTTCATTTTAGGGGCTTTTCCTTGGGGATGGGATGTACTTTTACTTTACTTTGGCAAATGATATACTGTTAGTTTCTTTTAAAAACAACCATAGTGGTGGAATACCTTTTTGTGTAATTCCACCACCACAGTATAAGGCATGTGAAGGCCCCAAAATGCCTTTCTATATTTCTGCAAATAATTATAGGAATCAATAACCCCATACATAACATATTATGATACTAGAAATAACCAAGGAGATCTGTTTCTGTACAAAGGCATGACGGCATTGAGTTAGTGGCACTACAAAATGAATTCTGATATTCTTATACAGGGGTACATCATTTATTTTAATACATGGCATACATGACATCACTGAGCACATAATATAGTAATTTACTTAGCTGTTTATATTGATTGAGTCTAAATAATCCTATCAACAATGCATTGGTTTGAATAAGTGACTGGAATATAATAGGAGAGGGCCAGAATGGAAAGATGAGTAATAAAAAGTAGCAATTACATTACATTTGTAGCCTTACAGAGCATTTGTTTCTTAGATGGGGTCAGTGACCCCCATTTGAAAGCTGGAAAGACTCAACAGAAGAAGAAGGCAAAAAATTTAAAAACTATAAAAAATAATGATAACCAATTGAAAAGTTGCTTAATATTGGCCATTCTACAACATTAAACATATTTAAGGGGCAATTCACTAAAGGTGAACCACCCCTTTAAACTGAATGAAAGATGTGTACTTTTAAACTGTTACCAAAAAAAATATTTGGTGCATTTTGGTGAATGTAGTTCAGGGAACATTACCTGTGCTATTAAAGTTACTGTAACATGGAGTGAAATAGGGCATTAAAAGGGCTGATTTAAATGAGGCTAAAATAGACTCCTGGCACACTGTGAATATCCTCTATTCTTCTCTATCCTTAACACAGCCAGATTTCTCTGTATATTTTTTCCTCTGTCTTAGTGAGGTGTCCTTCTTCCTCTGTCTACAACACTGCTGCAAAACTCTCGCCAGTCTGCCTTTCCATTTACCTTTGCTTTTGGCTTTCTGCCCCAACACTTCCATGCTTCAGTCCAGTAGTAAGTCTGTTCATCTTATCCATACAGCAGTTTGTTTAGCCATCTGTATCTATTCTCTACTCAGCTGTGTGTTCATCTATATTGAATTATTTGCTCCCTACAGTGTGTCTGTTCCTTCTGGAGCATTTACAGAATGTCATTACAATCTTTTAACATTATGCCAACAAAGTTGTAGTCCTCCAAGCATTAAATTCATCCAGCAGTTTGTCTGTCCTATGAGAAGTATATCTATCTTTTCAAAATGATGCCTGTGTCTCCAGCAGTGTGTTGTCTGGCCATTAGTAAGTATCTCTCTGAGACTGTCTCTGTTTAGTTGTAATTTTGATCAGCAGTATAAGTTTCATATAGTTTGTTCTTATCTCCACTAATTCATGTGTTCATGCCTTTGGGCTTTACCAATAGTAGCATATACCCCCAGCATTAGACCCCTACTCCATTATCATTGCCATGTCCTTCAGAGTAACAGAACTCCCCTCACTGTAACTTCACTTTTTATTTCATTTTAAAACAAAAATATATATTTATATATTTGTTTGGGGGTTTTTTCTTTACACAAACATACACGCGCTCATGCATAAGCAGTATTTGGGGGTTATTTATCAAAATCCGAATTTATCACATTATTTTCTGAAATATACTCCAACCAAATCCGCATGGGTTATTTCCTGTTATTTATCAATACATTTTCCAGAAAAATTCCAGTTTGGGAAAAAACTCTAAATAATCATAAAAATCGTCTGATAATTTAAATCTTACGAATTTTTCTTAATTTGCTCAGAAAAATTTTCCCCTAAAACCACAAAATCTTTGGATTTTTGCACAAACCCCAGAGCAGATCAGGATATTTTCGGGGACTTTTTTTGTTCACTAAAAATTCCGATTTTTCACATTTTTTTGCCATTTGGACATTCATAAATAACCCCCTTAGTGTATATCTATGTCCTTTTAGGTATTGTCCTCTAAATGTATTGACCAGAAAAAGATAGATCACCTTGAAGCCAAGTCCAAGTTTAACTGTAAAGCATTTTTGGTATTAACTGAAGGTGTTCATGATATATTGAAGCCCGCTGCCCAAAGGATGAGTCCTTATTAAGTAAATGTGACCCAACTGTACAAAAGATTTTGTACAGTAATAAGTTAAAGCAGTGTCTGACTGGCCCACCGGGATACCAGGAAAATTCCCAGTGGGTCCTCATGCTACTAAACATTTGGCCTATTTCATGGCCATGCCCTATTTCTATGAGAACAGAGGCTAAATAGACGGAATAATAGATTATAGTAAGTAAAGAAAATAGGTTGAGCTAGGAGAGGATGAGTAATAGTTCTAAGAGTGGGCCCCTAGTCTAAGTTTTTTTTTGTTGGGCCCCTGGTCTAAGGTTTTTAGATTGTGTAGGGACCCGTAGGGTTAATTCCCCTATGGTCTGAAACCACATGGTAGAAAGCCCCTGCTTCTCCATAGGGATGCACCGAATCCAGGATTCGGCCTTTTTCAGCAGGATTCGGATTCGGCCGAATCCTTCTGCCCGGCCGAACCGAATCCGAATTTGCATATGCAAATTAGGGGTGGGGAGGGCAATCACGTGACTTTTTGTCACAAAACAAGGAAGTAAAAAATGTTTTCCCCTTCCAACCCCTAATTTGCATATGCAAATTAGGGTTTGGTTGGGTATTCGGCCGAATCTTTCACGAAGGATTCGGGGGTTCGGCCAAATCTAAAATAGTGGATTCGGTGCATCCCTACTTCTCCAGCTACAGGGTCTACTTAGAGACTTGGAGGGGCAGGAGCCCTTGTCCTATGCAGTGTGTCTGGCAGATACCAGAAGTTGTTGCTGCTGCCTAACTGTTTTGATATATGCAGAGCCATGTGCACACAGCCATTGCTGCTTTCACTTTCACTGAGAGAGGTTGGACAGAAACTGCTGCAAAGATATAGGGGCTAAAAGGAGTTTGATAGTCTTGTGAGGCTGATGCATGGTACTCCAAAACCTGGTAAGCTCAACCATGCGGGTTTAGAGCTTGGATGCCTTTTGTGTGCTCGCTTTATGGAGAATGCTGGGAGCTGTAGTTCAGCAGAGGAGGACTTTGTGTGCTCGCATTACGGAGAATTCTGGGAGGTGTGCTGTGAGGAGTAAAGGGGGGTTGTCGTGCTCACACTGTTAATAGTGTTGGGAGCAATACGATTTAAAGTAAGCTGCTTGTGCTTCACTGAATGGATTTCATTGCTGTGGATGCCTGTTACAGGTCTGGATGAGCCTACCCATCTGTGTGAATCTGCAGGGTGAGTTGTGCCCAAGGGAGGGTAGCAAAAGAAAGGATCCAGCATGTCTTCTGTTGTGAAACAGGCTTTGCTCGTGTGCCTGCCATGTTGGAGCAAATAACTTTGTCCAGCGGGAAAGGTATTTGGGCAGGTAGCACTACCAGGGGACAATAGTGCTCTTTTGGGAAAAGGGACTGAGACTCTTTGTCTGCCAAAGAAGTAGTGCATGACTTTGCCTGGCAGAGAGGTGCCAGGATGGGTGTGTCACAGGTTCCCCAAGGTAGATGGTCATGCTATGTGAATGCATACAGTATTTTATTTTGCCTTTAATATTATATTTATATTAATATTTGTTACACAGCAATTTGTGTGTTTGACTGTTTTCCTAATGGAGCCATCCGGAGGTGTATTCCCGGATCCCATTAGGTAGAGGCACTGCCATGAGAGCTAATTCCCAGTACCCTTTCACTTAGCAAAGGGGACTCAGGACCTGCATTGTGTAAGAGACATACCTGGTGGTCTAGTGGGGGGACAGCAGGGACGCCTGCCGCCCCCTCGGCGGGGACGCCCGCCACATCGTGCGGCTTCGGTTAGGCCGCAGGCGCCGGATCACGTCTTGCACCCCTCGTTAAGTCCAGGTGGCACCCAAGTAAGCTGAGGGCTCCTCCCAAAGCCCAACGGTGGTCACACTACTGGTGAAGCCGAGCCGAGACCAGGGTGCTTGGCATTTGTTCTGGTATCGGGTGCCGGCCGTGACACATTGGTAAGAAATATGTGATAATAATATGTAATAATATGTATAACATTTGGAACGGGGGGGCAAAAAGGGGTTACAATTGTATGGGGAATATATACTGGTGAATTTTCACAGATAATTTACACCACATTCTATTAAACAGTGTACATACAAAATGACACAATAGTAAAAATGTTCTTGTTAAAATCCATGTGTATGCTGACAGGTTGAAACTGGAGAAAAAGTCAGCAGGTCTGCCTTTTCTCCAACTACATTTCTAGGGAATTTCTAGGTTTTCCTATATTTGTTAAAAGCTCTAAAAGGTTGAGATTTATTAAGTGCAAAAACTTCTAATACAAAAATGTCAGGTAAAAGTTTAATAGAGAGACATGGGAATGTCTCATAATATCTAAAGTCATTTCAAGACATTGGATAGTAAAGCACTAACATGTTTGTTGCTTTAATTTATACTTGAGAAACTGCATCTTGGGGTGCAGCATTGTCAGTTTGAAATGTCTCTTTATGTTTCTTGAAGAATTCTGACATTTAACTAATTTATAAGCTGATAGATCTCTTTGCAGACATGGGTCTGATGTTTCCTGCAAACACTCTGTACCATAAGAAATTAATGTTTATAAATGTTTATTTGAGGTCATGGGGCATCTTGAGAAGTCTTGGCCTTTTCTTTCATGGAGAAGCCTGTAGTAGGCCTGTGCTGCAAATCCATTTTCCTCTTGCTTCAAGGCTCTTTTTTTATAACTCACAGACAGGGTTGCTTCATGATCCAGAAAATATGGCTCAGGTGCACAAGACTCTTTTAATAAAGCAAGAATATAATGATAAACTCTTTATATCCAGCTCTACACAATACAATCTGCACTCAGATCCACCTGGTACTTCTAGAAATAAGGATGATTTAGTGTGGGAGTCATCACTTGGCACCTGGGAGAACAAGTGAAAATTGTAAAAAAATGTATCCACTTTATTTCTCCCATAACATCAGTGGGTTAACTAGAAGCTCCTTCTGTTCCTACAAGAAAATTAGGGTAAATTGTATTATACTTACTGTGCAGGCCCAGACTGGCAATCTGTGGGTTCTGGCAAATGGGCTGCTATAAGATCCCATTGAAAGTCAATATTTAGTGGGCTGGTGGGGGCTGTTTGGGCCTCTATGTGGGCTGATTGGGCCTCTGTGTACCTGAAATGCCAGGGCCTATTTTAACTACTGTGGTTTTCCTTTCCTGTACTCCATATCACCACTCTCCTGATAATCCTTGCCCCCATGCTCCATGAGAAGGACCCTCCCCACAGCAGTATATTCGGAGCTTGCTAAATAACCCCCTTAATGTATAGTATATTTTCACATATATTTTGACTTTAAGTTAAAAAGTTATATTCTTAGAGGCCCATTTATTAAAGGTTGTAATTTTGTGGCTTTAGAGATTTTGGAAAGCGTGATTAAACAAATTTTCTCTAAAACCACGAATGATATGAAAGTTATCAAATTATCTGATATAAAAAGCACTAACAAAAATAGCTGCTGAGTGATCTGAAAAAATGATTTAGAAATTTTTTCTTGAACGAATGATTGTTCGGATCTCTGAAAACCTCTAAAACCACGCACAAAAGACAGATCTTTCCAAGAAAAGAATGTCAGCTTCCATTGAATTCTACATAATCTCGACATCTTTAACTTGGAGTACAACTGTATTTGAGAATTTCATGGATTTTTCATTTGATAAATTATATAAAAAAAAACTTTCCCAGAACTTTCTTAAATTGACCCCTAAGTTTTTGTTCTAACCTGCAGAATAGTTTACTGGGTATGGGAGCCTCTGAATAAGTGCCTGAAGAGACGTGCAAGGCTGTGTTGAACATGTTTCTTCTGTATGCTGTGATTATTTCACACTGTCCTGTTTTTCCCATGAATGCCAACCCAAGTTGTGATATGCATGGATCCTCTTCCCCTATCTGCCCTGCTGAATTGGTGTTTTAGCCTATGGGGGACCTGCTAAAACCAATTTGGTGGACTTTTGAAAATCTATTTTTTTTTTGGAAAAAAACTCAAATTGAATTCGATCTAATTTAATTAGAGTTTTGTAGGTAGATCCTATTCAACAGGATATAAAAATTAGATTTTTTAAAGAAATTTCGATTGGTAATTTTTTTTAGAATTTCGAGTTGATGGGAGTTTTTAGAAACTCCCATAAACTCGAAATAGATCCCTTGATAAACATGTCCCTTCGTGCGGATTGGGCCTATACTTAATGACAATATTTCACTCAATAAGAAAGGTATCACTAATAATTTAAGATACTTGAAATATACCCAATTTACTCTAACTTTGGTAAGAGGAGGCATTCTCCTTATGTTACAACTTCACAGCTGGATTATAACCAATACAAAGCAGTACATTGCATTTATGTACATTTTTGAATAAAGACAAACCACATAACACCTATGCCTAAATGAAAATGTGTTACAAATTAATATTAAGGGCCGATTCACTAACTTCGAGTGAAGGATTCGAAGTAAAAAAACTTTGAATTTCGAAGTGTTTTTTGGGCCACTTCGACCATCAAATGAGCTACTTCGACCTTCGACTAAAACTGCGAATAGAAGGATTCAAACTAAAAATCGTTCAACTCTTGTACTAAGTACTAAGTACTGTCTCTTTAAGAAAAAACTTCGACACCCTAGTTCGTCATCTAAAAGCTACCGAAGTCAATGTTAGGACTTTAATTCCAGTCGAATATCGAGGGTTAATTAACCCTCAATATTCGACCCTTGGTGAATCGGCCACTAAGTGAAGAAATATGATATCATACTTTCTAGGGGAGTTATTGGAAAATAATTCATCAATACACAATGTTTCCATTAAAAGCATAAAGGGCCCATTCCCCAACAAAGCCATGTCATATTAAATTGGTTATATAAGCCAAGATGGTTATTTTGTAAACATATGCAGTAATCATGTCTAGAATACTTTACCCTTACAAACTATAAAACTCTATAGAGCTAAAACATTTTGTTTTGTTTTTAGAAAGTTAATGGCCGTTTCATCTGTGAGAAGTGGCCCCTTACTACATCTTCAATAACATTTTCACTTTCTGTGTGAAATGTAAATTATTGTGCATAGTGAATATATATATATATATATATATATATATATATATATATATATATATATATATATATATATATACATACATATATAAAATATACAAGAGCCATGAATATCCCATAAATTATATCCTTATAAACGGTGAGTTCTGATGTCATCAGTTATAAACAATGAGTTCTGATGTCATTTCTATCACATGACTCACTGAAACTTGTGTATTATAATAAATAAAGTACCCCCAGTTGCAAAATATAAGGATATTATATGTTACCTCGGAGTTCCATGACCTGTATAAAAACACTCGGCCTTCGGCCTCGTGTTTTTATATGGTCATGAAACTCCTCTGTAATTTATAATATCCTTATATTTTACAAGAGGGGGTACTTTATTCACTATATTATTATTTCTTGTTTTGTATGAAAACAACAATTAGAGATTTTTCTATAAAACAGAGTACTACCATATCCGAAAGATGCTTAAGTGAATATATAACGCTGTAGTTCTCTATTATGCTCTGATGTTCATTACGGGGCAGATTTATCAAGGGTCGAATTTCTAAGAGTAATATACTTCGAAATTCGACCATCGAATTGAAATACTTCGAATATCGAAGTCGAAGTATTTTTCACCAAATTTGGCCATAGTACGATCGAATGATTTTAGCATACGTTCGAACAATTTTACTTTGATGTGTAAAGACTTAGAAAAAGGTTGTAGAAGGTCCCCATAGGCTAACATAGAACTTTGGCAGGTTTAATTTGGCAAAGTATTGAAGTTGAAGTTTTTTTAAAGAGACAGTACTTCGATTATCGAAATGATCAAATATTCAAACGATTTTTACTTTGAATCGAACAACAACCATTCTTTTATGAATGGCATTACAGCTCTCACAGCGCATGCTCCAACCATGGGGCATCTAGATTCAAGATGAATTACATTCCCCAGAAATTTCTTCATTAGGTCCCTGCCACAGTGGCAAAAACTGGCTAAAAATAAAGCTGTATGGCACTAAAGTTCAATAAAAAAAAGTAAAACGTATATTAAGTGACTAACGAAAAAAAAACTAACCACAATTCATAGAAAACCTGGAATGAGCTATACGATGGTGCAAAATTCACAAATGTCAGTTTCACTTTTATTCAGTAGTTGCAACTTAAAAATACAAGTAAGCATGCTAAATATTTTGTGGCTATAATAAGTAAAATCTTCTGTATGTCTCCATGTCTGTATTGTAAGGATAAAGAATGTTTAGAGGAGTTCAAGTGGTGCATTTTTATCTTCTAGGTCCAAAATGGCTTGAAAAACCATGGAATCCATGGCCTTCTCTTCTGTAATTCAGTAAGAAATGTATGGCAACTTGTAAATGTTGCAAATGTAATTATGTCTTCCTTATGCCATGCCTAATGTATTTTTAAAATTGCAAAGTAAATATTCATACTCTTCACTGAAAAATGACCCTGCCTGTAGTACTAAACACATTGCAACTAGATAGAATTCAGACAAGAGGCAGCATACCTGGAATCTGTGAATACCTGTTTGCCCCTAATATACCCCCATCTCAGCTGTGCTAAACGCTCTAATAGAACTAAATAAAATTACTGACACACAAGGAAACTGCAAGCAGGGCAAGCCCTTGCTGGTTTATTAAGGAAGTGCAATGTTTCAGGATACGACAAATATACCAAGCTATTTATAAAAAATTTAAATCATATACTCACCCAAAGTCCTTAAAAAAAGCCATATGGAATGTGGATGTCTATAAATATCCCTTTATGTGTTCAATGCTACCTAGGGGACAAGGGTTATATGCAAAAAAAAAAAAGTGGGAGCAAAGTCCTGGGTTAGTGGTATGCTCCAGAACAGGTACATGCTTGGCACCCCCCCAACATTGAGTCCTACTCATGTGCCTCTTCTGCCTTCCCCTTGTTTCATTTCTGGCTCTGTGAAGCTGGCATTAGTCTCATTCAAATTTCCACAAAGCCCTTCAACATACGAGAGTCATTTTAGCAAACAATTTAAGAAGACCCTTCTTTCTAATGTTGGTTTTTTACAGTTATGATCAAATAGAAAACAAAATGTAATTCATAAGAATCAATTTTGAGTCGCTTGGTAAAAAATAAATATACTGTATCTTTTATCAGCTCAGCTATATGAGTCATTAGCCTTTCTAGTACCTGCCCCATGTTTTCAGGATCTGACAAGTGCTGTGCTGATGGGTGGTGCAAGGGGTATACCTTATAAGAACTTTAGTCTGGCCCCACACATTGAAGGCATAGTCAGATCTTGGAGCAAACAATTGGGACGCTTTGGGGCACATTTACTTAGTTAGAGTGAAGGAATAGAATAAAAAAAAATTGAATTTCAAATGATTTTTTGGCTACTTCGACCATCGAATTGGCTACTTCTACCTTCGACTACGACCGACTTCGATTCAAACTAAAAATCGTTCGACTATTCGACCATTCGATAGTCAAAAGTACTGTCTCTTTAAAAAAAACTTCGACCCCCATTCTTCGCCAAGTAAAACCTACCGAACCTCAATGTTAGCCTATGGGGAAGGTCCCCATAGGCTTTCTAACAATTTTTTGGTCGAAGGAAAATCATTCGATCGATGGATTAAAATCCTTGGAATCGTTCGATTCATAGGATTTAATCGTTCGATCGAACGAATTGCGGTAAAACTTTCGACTTCGATATTCGAAAGTCGAAGGACTTTACTTCAACGGTTGAATATCGAGGGTTAATTAACCCTCGATATTGACCCTAAGTAAATGTGCCCCTTTGTGTGTGTGTAAGGTGAGGTTTTTATGCCCATGTGCTAAAGCAGTAAATCAATGACAAAACCATTTAAAAGTAATGCAGAACCATCTAAATAGGCATACATTTATACCATAAAGACTATTTATGAAGAGTTGTTATGGTATAAATAGCTGTGCATTAGGGATGTAGCGAACGTCGGAAAAAAAGTTCGCGAACATATTCGCGAACTTGCGCAAAAATGCGAGCGGTTCGCGAACGGTTCGCGAACCCCATAGACTTCAATGGGAAGGCGAACTTTAACATCTAAAAAAGACATTTCTGGCCAGAAAAATGATTTTAAAGTTGTTTAAAGGGTGCAACGACCTGGACAGTGGCATGCCAGAGGGGGATCAAGGGCAAAAATGTATCTGAAAAATCTGCCTGTGTGTGCTTGGAAGAGATAGTGTAGGGGGAGAGCTGTTAGTGATTTCAGGGACAGATGATAGTAAGTTTGCTGGCTAGTAATCTGCTTGATACTGCTCTGTATTGGAACAAAAAAATAAATAAAAGCAGTCCTTACAAGGACTACTGTTATTGCAGCAGTCAGCAGATGAGATCAGAAGCAGGACAGCTGCCCACTGCAGCTACATACAGAGCACTGCAGTAGAAGGTAGATTACTAGCCAGCAAAGCTACCTAAGCTTAAATGTCCCTCAAACCCCTGCAGACTTCTGTCCCTCCAATAACAGAGCAGTATCAACACGATTACTAGCCAGCAAACTTTCAACTGTCCCTGAAATCACTAACAGGCAGCAGCTCTCTCCCTACACTATCTCTTCAGCACACACAGGCAGAGTGAAAAAAACGCTGCAGGGCTTCGGTTTTTATAGGGAAGGGGAGTGGTCCAGGGGAGAGCTTCCTGATTGGCTGCCATGTACCTGCTGGTCTGGGGTGAGAGGGCAAAAAAAAGCGCCAACAATGGCGAACCCAAAATGGCGAACGTCGCGCGACGTTCGCGAACTTCCGGCGAGCGCGAACACCCGATGTTCGCGCGAACAAGTTCGCCGGCGAACAGTTCGCGCCATCTCTACTGTGCATAGATACAGAGTGCTTCACTCATTGTAGTTGACGTGGCATTATATTCAATTCACATGAATGTTGGACAAGATAAATTGATTGAAGAGTGCCTTCATCTTGCCATAGCTTTAAAATGCTGTATAGCTGTGCTTGCCATGGGGTTTTGATATATATATATATATAGTTCTAAGCATAATGGGATGTTTTAAAGGAGATCTGTCACCATTTAAATTAATTCTAACACATATGCTAACATTTACAATAGCAGAATTAATTTTAATTTCATAAAAACACATCCAATAACATTAGTTTCCTCCATACTGTGATCTCTGAAAAGGATGTCTCCTCCATCCTGTGATCTATGTCCTTTTCAGTAGTCATATTGCAGAAGGCCATTTAACACAAGGAGGATCTATGGGAGAGATTAGTTATACCAGTGACAGAGTTGAGGGCTGTTCTGGATGACTGACTGAAGTGTTTATAATGTCAATTATAACAAGTATGAATCATTTGTTGCTTATATTTTATAGTATACTCTAAGGTGATATGCATGAATTCCTTTGCTTTCACAACTGGTTAAGGTGGGGAGGACCATGGAAAAAAATACCCCATTCTGCATATAGTCTCCAGAGTCACATGTTCTTTGACCATAACTGTTAAAAGACAACCCTTTCATAGAATGATAACCATTGACCTGAGAATAATGTGTAATATCGTTTTAATGCAAGTCCAGTGCAGGTATGAGATCCCTTACCCAGAAACATTTATTCATGAAATACCGGAACAGAGCAATAGTAGTAGCCTCTACTATACCACAAGACACTTAGGGGTTTATTTATTAAACTCCAAATGCAAAAATCACGAAAAATACTTGATTCATTTTTTATAATGTGAAAGCTAAGTGAAAAGCTTAAAGACATGTTACTTGGGATGCCATGGCAGATGTCAGAGAGACCTTTACCTCCGCTGGCATATGTCTACTGGTGGAGAACCCCCCTCCCCACCAGCTGACCCAGACAAGCTCCTTTGTCTGACAACTTGTGCTCTGCCCCGTGACCCCCTCCCCACCGACTTTGGTTGCGGCAGCGTTTGCGACTTGGACAAGGTGAGGCTGCAACTGGGGGCCCAGGGTGTGTTGGCCCCTGAGGTAGCAGCCTTGGTGGGCCTCAGTCCAAAGCTGACCTTATCTGACATTAGTCTAAAGGTGCTTCAGCCAACGAAGTGCAGTTGCACACCTGGTCCCTCTTTAACGTTCACGGTGCATGGGACATAGGAGGACGGCACCTCCAGCAAGTAATACAAAATAGAGTTACTCCAGCACACGTAATCTGCTCAAGGGTTATTACCCGTGTTTAATGTCAAGCCAAACAGGTTACAATGTTTCAGGGGCGTACCCCTTCGTCCAAAGGGTACGCCCCTGAAATGTTGTAACCTGTTTGTCTTGACATTAAACACGGGTGATAACCCTTGAGCAGATTACGTGTGCTGGAGTAACTCTATTTTGTATTAGTCTAAAGGTGGCCATAAACCTTGAGATTTGCTTGTTTGACAAGGTATGACCACCTACTGTACCTGTTGGACTACAATCCGGCTGATCCAATGGTTTGATCCTGGGCCAAGAGCAGATCATAATGAAGGGCAATTTAGGTTGCCAGGAAATCACTGATGGGATTCTTAAACCTGCCCAATATGTATCTGGTTGATTTTGTTAAACCAGATATGTGTCAGTGAGGGTCCACACAGAAGTAAATAAGCTGCCAACTTGGTCTGAAGTAGACAGGGTTGCCACCTTTTCATGAAAAAAAAATTCTTGCCTTCCTATATATTTATAATTTTTCCCTATTAATAACATTGGGATCAACCATAATTTTTACTGGCCAGGTGTCAACCCTAGAAGTAGCTAATCAGCGCCTTAAACCTTAGAAACAAAAATACAATCACATAATATGTACTGAAGACTATAAATATGCTTATTAAAAGCATGAATAAAAACATTTCTACTGATCAAATGTTTAAAAGTTGTTTGTACAGTGTCATTATGGAAGAGCTTTAAGTATGAATGACAATGTTCTAGCTTGAGTTAGAATAAAGGCAAAGTTCAAGTCCCACAGCAAATGTAGAGGAAGAATCATAAATCTTGTTACATCCACATATACTCTTGTAGTTAATGCTTCTTGGGGTGCAGATATTTCTGCTTGAAGTGTCTCTTTATAGTCCTCGAAGAACTTAGAATTCCTAGTAGTTTGTCAACAGAATGACATGGATGCCTGTGCAGCAATGGATCTGGTGTTTCCCATAATTCATCTGCACTATGAAGAATAAAATTGTACATTTTGTGCTGTGTGGTAGAAGCCTTGGCCTGTTCTTATATAAAGAAGGCTTTAGTAGGTCTGTACTGCATCTCCATGTGAATTCTGGACTAATGTAAGGTTTAAATGGATCATTTATAAGTTGCCAAGTTCAAAAAGAGGGATGTGTGTTTTTGTTCCTTGCCCCAAATTTACTTCTTGTACCCCGAGACACTCATTAGCAGCACTGAAATGCCCCCTAGTGTACACAGCATTCAGAAATTGCAGGGTGATATCAAAACTTGTACTTTCAATGAGGTGCAAAGTGCAGAACCAATTGGATAGGTACAAGACCAATTATGGGCCAGCTTTTGCCCCTCAAGACAGACAATTAGGGCTCCTGCATACGGGCATTTTTTCTGTGTTTTTTAAATGCATGCCTAGTGTGAAAAATGCATATACAGCATTTAAGCAGTTTTTTTCCCTAACTACATGTTTTTTCTGTTCTAAACATAACCTTCTGTTCTATTGATAGCTGAATGTGTGTCACGCACAAACAAAATGCTGCATCTAAACAAACGCATTGAAACACAAATGTATTAAAATGCAACTCAGAATCGCTCATTGAGTGCAACCAGGCAGAATATAATGGAATTAATTAGCAAATGCGTTTATTTGTGCTCAAACCTGCATTATGTGCGTTTGGAGCAGAAAAATGCCTGTGTTTGAGAGCCCTTATACCTGGACAATGTTAAATTAAACCTCAAATTGTCAAAATCTCTGATAGAGCTCAAATAAAGACTATGGGGTATATTCAATAAGAGGTGAAATTAGTACTCAGTTCAGAGGAATAGTCATAGATTCATATTCACTTGGATTTAAAGTGCTTATATACTGTATTTCCTTCTGCATACGTTTAGAAAAAGAGGTTGTCAAGGTTTGCTACAGTGACCACTTACAGCATTCAGAGTAATGGTATATGACATCCAATAATGACCATTCCTGTTATACAGCACACTCACTGCAGTTAAATCTGCTTCTAGAACCAAGCCTGTAATCAGAGGATACTGTGGCTTACTGCCCGTGGTGCCCCTTATATGCCTGCCCCACCCTCAATTATCACTGACACGTATTTGAGTTTGAATTCACAATAAACATATACCATCTACAAGCAGTTGTACATTACACCTTAATAGAAGCTCTGAGTGAACATGTTTCTGTGTCCCGGATAGAAACACAACAGGTATTAAGGTAAGGTAAGCTCATTAATTATAATACAGAGACACGATTTAAATTCAGCACATTTGTTCTATTTTATATTTTACTAAAAGAGGAGGCAGTGGTGTAATAAGATGATACTGGGCCTCACAGCAAATTGCATGCTTGTATTGACATCAGTCTGTCAGTTTTAAACTCTTCTAAAACCATTTAAAAGTATTGACAGGATATCTGCAGCACTTGGTATATAATATAAGTGATAATACATATTAATAATAATTAATAATAATATTCAGTTACACAGTGTTAACGGCTACAGCAGCCACACGTTCTGTGTCTCAGTGTTGAGATTGGTGCTTACAGATGGAAGGCATAGGGAATATACCTTAGAACTGTTGGCTTTGACAGTGCCACATAGAAGAGATGTAGCAAAATACTACAAGCAGTGTTATTCTCCAATTGGTGTTCTATATTCACCAGTAAACCACTGTTTTTAATAAAATGTAATCCACTTCTCCAGCCAAACTACATGCAGGCAATGTATGGTGAAAATAAATTCTGCTAGTTCCTGAGAGCTAAAGAAACGTATTATATTCTCTTGTGATTGTAAGCTCTTTTGGGTAGGGCCCTCTTTATCTCTTACATTGATTATCGGTCATATTTTTTATGTAATCTGTGTGTACACCCATTTGTTGTACAGCTATGAGATTCTTTATCCAGAAAGCTCTGAATTATGGGAAGCTCAACTCCCATAGACTCAATTTTATCTAAATAATTCAAATATTTGGTTATGTTCCATAATAATAAAACAGTAACTTGTACTTGATCTATAGTAAGATATCATTAATCCTTATTGGAAGCAAAACCAAACTTATTGGGTTTATTTAATGTATTTTTTTAGTAGACTTAAGATTTGAAGATCCAAATTACGGAAGATCCATTATCTGGAAACCCCAAAGTTAGGGGAATTCTAGAAAAATATTTCCCTTACCTGTACCTAATGTTTCTAATAGATATTAATAATAAATAATAATATTCAGGCACACATTTTTTTTAAAATGCATTTATAAATGCATTTTTATAATGTTCAATTATAATGGTAAGAATGAATAAAAAATATCCCACAATACCAGCTGGCCCTGGATATCTGTGGATCTTTGTCACTCTAGACTTTTTTATGAGTAGTCTGTGACTACTCATAAAAATAGTTTGAGTTGTAAGTTGTCTCCACAGAAACTTTAATTATAAACACAAAGGAATTGCTGTTATTTCCATTTCACGCCCTGCTAAGAAACAGCTCCCACATTAATTCAGTGCTGCAAATATAATACATTATTTCATGCAAAGCTTCAATCAATTCAAGGCACTTGGGAAAACAACACACATCAGTATTGCACCCCAGACAATTTGGCCTTTAATAGGTTCCCCCCATTATTATTATTATAGGGAATATCTGAGTTTTCTCTTCTAAACATTGTGATGTGGCAACTGATTGCATGTCGTTATGAAATATATCGATCCTATAGGACCTATTTATCGTAAGTTCACATTGCGTTTGCTACATTTCTTTCTGCAGTTTAAATCTAAAAATTTTTGGCATTTTTGGGGATTTATCAGTCAATAAAATCTTGACATTTACATTTAAAAAATAGAAGTAAACAGATAAATCCTGGCAAACTTTTATACAAGTCTTCTGTAGTTTTTCAATATGCAAGGTGATTTATTTTTTTAATTTTTTTCAAAAAATTTTAAGACAATTATTAAGATATTTTTTAATGTAACTAGTTACTAAGGCTTAACCACCAGTAGGCAGTAGTAAGTCAGAATGGAAAGGTAATACAAGAGGGCCCAAAAATATGTTTTCCAGTTGTTTAAGTCTTACAAACAATTACATTTTTGGTCATTGACCCCAACAAACAGTCCATTTTTTTTAACATGTAACCTAGAAAGAGTCAGAAACGTAGAAATTAGCAGCATCTGTAATAAAAGTGTCAGGGTGAACATCCCCTTTTAAGATGAAAAAAAACATTTCGTTCAAAAAGCTACAAGAAGGTGATCTTCAAGTTGCCGCAAAACAGGGAATGTTTGTCTATATATTGCTTTACATTTAAGATGGCTAACTACGTTAGTCATCCCTACAACATAGATTCAGTCACTGCTCCAGTATAAAGCATAGGAAGAGGAAAAGATTTGCTGCCCCTTAAAATATTCATTTCATTTTGTGCTCCTGAAACAAAAACTCTAGAGAGCACAGGTGGGTGTGAAAGTCTGGTTTTGTCTTATATAGATGTATAACAGGTTGACACCCAGAATGAGTTGTATATTAAAGGTTTCTTAGATCATTCATTAACTACTGCAATCATGAAACCAAACAGCTAAGCTGGAGGGGAAATTCACAAAGATGAGGTAATGTGAAATTGGAATAAGGATATTTTCGGCATTAAAATGCTATTAAAAGAACGTCAGATTCACAAATGCCAGAGCTGGGAATGCACAAAAGTGCAGTAAACAGAAAGTGGAGTAAAGAATATTATTGGATTTTAATTGCCTTTAAAATAATGTCATTATTATTATTACTATAGTATTATTACTATTATTATTACTAGAGTCGTACTTGAAGGTCTAAATTTTTTGTTGATAACATCTGATTGCAAAAGATATCATTAAACTGACAACATTGCTTTACTCCAACTTCTTAATGTTAAAAAAAAAGCATTTTAGTATAGTGAAGCATAAAAAACAGCTAATTGTGAAATGTGAATGTATTATAACTTATTGCCTAATTTGTTTTAATGCCCCCTTTGTCGATTCTTCCCCTACTCCATTTTGTGAATACAGTGTTCTTGGATACTTTGGTATTAAATGATCTTTCCAAGTGCCACTTTTATGAAGTAGCATTTAAGAATGACTGCTTGAAATGATACTTGTATTGGCTTTATTAATGACATTTTGATTGCATTAATAACCTCAGATTGAGGAAGATTAAGTTAAATTGACAAAATTCTAAGTCACATGACTGGGGGCTGCTGGGAAAATTTTAAAATGTCTAGCCCCACAGCAAATTTCAAAATTAAATATAAAAAAATCTGTTTGCTCTTTTGAAAAATGGATTTCAATGCCAGATTCACTGATGCATTTTTGTAAAAAACATGTTTTCCCGCGACAGAATTTGGTGTTAGTTTATTTTCTTATAGAAACAACCCTTTTGCAGCATTTTAACTTCGGTGCTTTGAAGCCTATCTCCTGGATTGTCGCAAGTTTGCAATTAAAGGACTTCTGTCAAAATCTATCAGTTAATGCAGACTCTTGTATTGAAAACCATTTTTCAAAAGAGCAATTTTTTTTTCTATTTAATTTTGACGTGGGGCTAGATGTCTTTAGTTTCTCATGTGCCTTTAGCCATGAGACTTGTGCTCTGATAAACATCAGTCACTGTTTCTGCTGCTCTGCAAGTTGGAGTGATATGACCCCTCCTCCCCCAGCAGCCTATCAACAAAACCATTTAGGTAACAAGATAGCAGCTCCCTGACACCTATATTGCTAAAAATGCTCACATACCCTATGTAGTGGTAGACTTGAGAATCACACTCAGTAGTGAATCACCCAAGTTACATAGGTAAGTTGGGTTGAAAAAAGACCAAAGTCCATGAAGTTCAAGCTCTCCTAACGAAACCCAACACACATACATACACACACATTAACTATATATTGCAATATCTGTACTAACTGTAGATTTTAGTATCACTAGAGCCCTTGATATAATGATTGTCCAAGAAATTCTCCTAGTCCCTCTTAAAGGCATTATTATAATCAGCCATCATAACATCACCCGGCAATGCATTCCACAACCTCACTGTCCTCACTTTGAAGAACCACCTACACTGCTTCAAATGAAAGTTCTATTTCTCTAGTCTAAAGGGATGGCCTCTGGTACGGTGATCCATTTTATGGAAAAAAGATCTTTTGCTATCTTTCTATAATGCCCTCTGATGTATTTATAAAGCGTAATCATGTCACCTTGTGTCTTTTTTCCAGAGATAACAACCCCTACCTTGATGGTCTATCCTCATAATTTAAAACTTCCATCCCTTTAACCAGTTTAGTTGCACATCTCTGCACTCCATCCAGCTCATAAATATACTTAAGGACTAGAGCCCAAAACTGCACTGCATACTCAAGGTGAGGCCTTACCAGGGACCAGGTAAGTGCAGCCATGCCTACTCCAGTTACACTGAGTAGGAGAAACAAAAGCTTATCTAAAGCAGTTACATTGTGAAGTGTTGGCTCTTTCTGAAAGCACAGGATAAGACACAACTACCTGTGGTGGCTGCCTACACACCAATATTACAACTAAAACAATACACTTATTTGTTCAAGAATACAATTTTAAATGGTCAGACTAATTATTTGCAATGTACACAGTGTAACTTAGTACAAAAATAACTACACCATAAAAATCAAGACAGAATCCCTGTAATGTAGTAATGAATGCCACATTAGTAGCGCTATGACAACATCGATAAATAACTAGTTCCTGTTATTTGTTATATTCAAAGTGTTACTTTTTAAAACCATTACACAAATGTTATACAAGTACAGTAAGAAAATAAAGTTGGGTTATTTGGGATCTTTTGGTGCTGTAGGTGGTATTAAATGGCTGAAATTGTTGTAAGTGATTATGGACATACACATTTCAACACACATTTTCCTAATGTGAATAATATCCCTTGTGAAGGCAGTGCATAAAAATGAGCAACTATTTCTTTTAAACCTGGTGGTTCCTGTGCTGGTTCTGTCTTAAGAATAAAAATACAGACAGAAAAAGTGCAATTGCATCTGTCCAAATCTGTACTGTGGCAGGAATTTAGAGACAAGAAATTTTGGAGAGAAATTGACTTTGGGAAAAGTAATGCAGAAGTTGATACTGGGTTGCTATTGTTTTTAAAGCCTGTGATAGAGAGTAACTAGTTGGTCTGGTCACTAAAAAACTGCACAGCAAAAACTTGCCATAAAAATGGGATACACTGGCATTGATTGTGTATGATAAATCTCTGCTATCTGTAAAATGCATCATCTAATTTCAAAGCAAAGCAATATATTAGACTTGATTTATTAGCAATTCTTGTCACAATGTCTGGGACACAAATTTTCAGATGGATTGGTTTGAGCAATTAGTTTAATCACCTTTATGGATAAATTGATGGACTTTTATTAACCTTTGGGTAGGTCAGCCAACAATAATAAAAGAAGGAAATATAATTGTTCAATTAAATAAACAAAAGTCAGTTAACTATTCCTTGAATTTTCCTATATCCTATGAGAATCCAGAAAGGAGTAGCTTTTGTTGGCTCTCCAGATGGTTTCACAGACTTGTGAAGATGTAGGGCTTAAGTATTGTGGCTAAAGGCAATGTGCATGGTATGGTAAATAGTACAGGGGAATACCTATGCTGGCATGGTTTTCTGTTATCTCTCTGTACAGACTATGAGCAAACTTAAGGGGCTGTTCCTGCTGAATTGTGCTTAGTACAGGGAATACCTATGCTGCCATAGTTTTATGGGATCTCTCTGTACAGACTATGAGCAAACTTAGGGGCTGTTCCTGCTGAATTGTGCTTAGTACAGAGGAATACCTATGCTGCCACAGTTTTATGGGATCTCTCTGTAGAGACTATGAGCAAACTTAGGGGCTGTTCCTGCTGAATTGTGCCTTTGACCATGTCCACTATAGGAAAAATATTGAATATATAGATAGCTAAACATTTCTATTTAATAATGCAATTTATTTTATAAAAGCCAAAAGACACATTTGCAATTCCATGTATAATACCCCAGAACTTAAAGGATGAATTCCATGAATTTGATGTTTGATGCGGGAGGAAGTCAATTGCAAGATTTTGCTATGGTGGGGGCCCCATGGGCACGGGGACAGATTGGGCCCAATAGGTCTCATTAGCCTAAGACCGGCACTAGGCAGAAGGAAGGTGCAGCAAGTCCAGCTGTCTGTGATCTCTCCCTCCCCTAACAGACGCCCCCCCCCCCATCTTCCGGCTAAACACACACACGGGAAACCTCTGCAGCATGTAATTAAATCTTTAGCAATACATCATGTGTCTATCTGTACGGAGTTTATTGGAGACGGAGCAGCAGATAGAACGTCTTCATCCACGCAGAGCCGCACACCAGATCCTCTCTCTCAGCAATCAGCGTGTAAGCGCAGGATCAGCCTATTTGTGCCTAAACGTTTTGGCGACATTGTGCAAATAGTCTGAACGCGATTGGCCAGTTTTAGTCATGAGAGCTTTCGGCTTCTTCAGCCCCAAAATAAATGATAATGGCGTCGGGTTTTGGCGCAAGTATTTTGAAAAAGGCTGCTCAAGCTGTTATAAGCAGAATTCTTAAAAAAAAAAAATCCAGGAGAATTTTTTTTGGGGAGGCCGTGGCCCCTGTGGCCCCCCTGGTTCTGCTGCCTATGATTTCTGCCCATCCACATCCTCTTCAGGTCTCTTCACTGACGCTAAGCCATTAGGAGCATGCGCAATTTGGGCTAGTCAGGAATCAGCTTTAACTCCTGCAGTTCTAGCAGTTAAAGGAGAACTAACCCCCCCTAGGAACAACAGCCTTCCTTTACTGTCTTCCATTGCCCCCCCACCTCAGATTCATATAGGGGCACCTTTTTGTCTAATACACTGTGCGGGGAGGAAGAGGTGAGATGGGGCAAAGGAAGGCAGTTAAGGGGGGTTGTTTCTAGTGGACTTAGTTCTCCTTTAAGAGAATTGTTACTGCTAGTGTGTGTAATTATGCTTGGACCACATACTTTGGAGAGCTGGAATGCGGAATGCAAAGTGTTATTACCACTCTGCAGAATTAACAAGGTGGGCTAAAGTCTAAAATTAAACTATCCTTATGTACACTCTACTTCTGTACTGTTTATGTCAACAAATTCATAAAATAATTAGTAGAGTTACTTTACATTCAGCTTGTGCTTAATTTTGGTGTGTATTTCCCCTTTAATTTTCAGAAGAACCTTTTGTCTATACTAAGTGGCAAAAAAACTACCACTGAAACTCAGGCTGCTTTATAATTCCTCTGGACCAAAAATGAGACTTATTAGTTAATTATGGAATTGGCCAGAGATACCAGGGATAATTCTGCTAATGAGATAGGAAAATGGTTTCCTCTGTACATAAAATAAATGGCAGTTACCAGCATTGGCTGCATTTCTGGCTTACAAGCGCATGTTATGGTTTCATTAAAAATATGATTTTGGATTATTACTTGCTTCTGAAATACTTTATTGAATCTATTAATCACTGATCAGATAAATCCTCCCCACACATATATACAGTGTATATAAACTATAACATCTGTTGTCTATGCTTGGATTATTCTCAGTTGAAACCTCATGTAAAACAAAAAACTATTAAAATGATATTGTATGAATAAACACAAATTAAAAAGGGCAATATGCACCTGTATGTACCACGTGCTGGGCATTCATTATATTCTTATATTTATATCTTGCTCTGAACAGTGATATTGAAAGAAGTCTTTTCTTTGGTTTTTCATATGAATTGAAGAAGGAGGTGGTAGATGATCAAATCAAATTATCTTCTGTTATACCCAACACCCCCCCCCCCAGTATAATTAACATCTCTGTAAACCTAAGACACAAACAGCAGTTAGGGAAAATAGTGTTTCAGTCATTCAAAAGTTAGGTTAAGGCTTTGAAAAAAGACAAGTTATATTTAGAGGCAGATATTAGTTGGGCAAAAAGTGCATTGGTACATTTATGTGGCCCTTTTTCTGACAGGCCTCCATTGACCTCAATATCAACAATTGGATTAGTCCAATTTGACCCTGTGATTGGGTGGCTATATCAGGCCCAAATCCGTTCTTTGTCTGAACTCTGTATTCCAGCAGGAAGTAAGGGTAGTGGGAAAACAATGATATATTAGTGCTTTGTATGAATTTAGGCAGATTTACCCTTCAAGTTACAGTCATATGAAAAAGTTTGGGAACTTCTCTTAATTCTTTGTAGTTGTCTTTATCATTGGCTAAGTTTTCAAAGTAGCAACTTCTTTCAATATATAACATGCCTTATCGAAACAGTAGTATTTCAGCATTGACATAAAGTTTATTAGTTTAACAGAAAATATGCAATATGCATCATAACAAAATTAAACAGGTGCATACCTTTGGGCTCCCAACAGAGATATTACATCAAGACTTAGTTGAGCCTCCTTTTGCAAATGTAACAGCCTCTAAATGATTTGTATAGATTTTGATGAGGATTCTGGATGGCGGTATTTTTGACCATTCATCCATACAAAATCTCTCAGTTCAGTTAAATTTGATGGCTGTCGAGCATGGACAGCCTGCTTCAAATCATCCCATAGATTTTTCATGATTCGGGGGACTGTGATGGCCATTCCAGAATATTGTACTTCTCCCTCTGCATAAATGACTTTGTGGATTTCAAAGTGTGTTTAGGGTCATTGTCTTGTTGGAATATCCAGCTCCTGCGTAACTTCAACTTTGTGACTGATGCTTGAACATTATCCTTAACAATTTGTTGATATTGGGTTGAATTCATCCGACTCTCGACTTTAATAAGGGCCCCAGTCCCTGAACTAGCCACACAGCCCCACAGTATGATGGAACTTCCAACAAATTTGACAGTAGGTAGCAGGTGTTTTTCTTGGAATGCGGTGTTCTTCTTCTGCCATGCAAATCGCTTTTGTTATGACCAAATAACTAAAATTTTGTCTCATCAGTCCAAAGCACTTTGTTGCAAAATGACTGTGGCTTGCCTAAATGAGCTTTTGCATACAACAAGTGACTCTGTTTGTGGCATGAGTGCAGAAAGGGCTTCTTTCTCATCACCCTGCTATACAGATGTTCTTTGTGCAAATTGTGCTGAATTGTAGAACGATGTAAAGATATACCATCTGCAGCATGATGTTCTTGCAGGTCTTTGGAGGTGATCTTTGGGTTGTCTGTAACCATTCTTACAATCCTCTGCATATGCCGCTCCTGTATTTTTCTTGACCTGCCAGACCTGGGTTTTACAGCTACTGTAACTGTGGCCTTCCATTTCCTGATTACATGAAACTGACAGTTTAAGCCTCTATGATAGCTTTTTGTAGCCTTCCCCTAAACCATGATACAGAACAATCTTTGTTTTCAGCTCTTTTGAGAGTTGCTTTGAGGATCCCATGCTGTCACTCTTCAGAGGAGAGTCAAACAGAAACACAACTTGCAATTGGCCACCTTAAATACCTTTTCTCATGAGCGGACACTTGCCTATGAAGTTCAAGGCTTAACAAGCTAATCCGACCAATTTGGTGTTGCCAATAATCAGTATTGAGCAGTTACATGCATTCAAATTATCAAAATTACGGGTACCCAAATTTTTGCACAGCCAGTTTTTGACATTTGATTTAATTTCATACAACTGAATATTACTTCACTAAAAAACTTTGTTCAGAAAACACCCCAGTACTCAGATGTTTCTGGGAAATGAAAGACATAGTTATCTTTTACCCCTTTGCCTACTTAGCCATAAGTTCTTCCACTGAAAATAATGCAACGCATGTTTTTAAGTTCTAAATATGGGGCTCTGCTACTGTCAGAAATTGTGAACAAAATATGTTTTTACTCTCCTTTGATTGTTGTTTTTAGTCCTGCAATTTGTGCTCCTTCTTTTTTGCTCTCCTAAATTGATTCAAAATTGCTTAGTATGTAGGGATAAGTACCTTTCCTGCGGATTTTATGAATAGGTTGTCAAATGGGACATTTTAAAAACTAAGTTCTGCCAGATAAGCACCACTGTTCTTCCTTCTATACAGTGTTTTTTATACATAATATGTATAGCTATGAATCTAAATGGCCAAGTTTTCATGTTCTCTTAATCCTGCGATATTCTTTTACATAATGCTGCTACTTGCTGCATACTGGGAGCTACACTTCAGTTCACATTGTAATAACTAGGAAGTGCTTTGCTTCCCATTTACCGAACTTCTGCACCGAGGACAAATATTTCTCTGATATAGCAAGATAACCTCTATGAATACAAATGTTGCACATTATAATGAAATAAATGATAGACAGAATGTTGCAAGGTACAAATGTAATTACACAGCGATAACAGTCATTATAATAGATGGAAGCTTGCGACAGACAAATGCTCTTGTTGCTCTTAAGTGGCTTTTGAGGCAATATCTCTTTGTTTCCTATAACATATTGTAATATAACTTAATAAATCTGGCAATCCCTGGAAACAGTCAAGGCGTGAATCATAAATGCGTAAATCGCCTCGTTTTATGGAACAGTGTTTTAAAACTGAGTAATAAAGTACCAGTAAAGTAAAAAAAAAAATCCCAGAAACAAAAAAGTATTTTATGCTAAAAAAAAAACAATGCTTTGGCTGGATCATCTATCACTTCTTTTCTATAAACTGCCTTATTTTGTAAGAAAATAAACCTAAAGATGGGAACTTTAAGTTATTTATTATTTTGTTTCCAGCTTTAGCTAGCACAGGTCACAAATGCTTTATAAAATTTTGTATTTGTAGTCAAAAATATAAAGATAAGGCAATACAGTTCTATTTTTTTTAATTTGGTGCAGGGCCTTCCTAGCAAATATATTGGTGTTATTGGCTCACCTTGCTGACTCTGTTTTGTCTTCTCTCAACCGTGCTCTCTGCAGTACTCCATAACCCAATTTGCACCATGTATGACAATCCTGTTTCAATAGAATGGTTTGACCTAGGAATGTGCTCTAATGTCATTGAGTTCTTTGACATCTCATCTTTTATACCAGATGTAAATTAACCAAGCTGAGCAGAAGACAGGTCCAGGAGTAACAATAAAACCGTGTCTAGTAGATCTAAGCGAGCAAACTTATGTTCCCTCCTTGAACCACTGTTACTGCAATGAAGCCCCTGTTGTAAAGCTAAGGATATTCAAATTTGGAATGCAGCTTACTGACATATAATCAGGGCCGCCATCAGAAATCATGGGGCCCCACACAACAAAGTTTTCTGGGCCCCCCTTGCCGCCCCTCCCCTGACCACGCCCCTTCCCTAACCACACCCTCCCACCAGTACAAAGGTCACACAGACAAGCACAGAAACAGTAAAAATCATTTTGGCAAAAGGGTTATTAAGCCTGCCACCACATCAAGGTAAACTCTTTAAGCAGGTAACTGCTCTAAGCTAAATTGTACTTACAATTCTACATATAAATTGTACAAATAAGAGCCATTTGGTTTGACCCCTTGGTCAAAAAATAACCGGTCCTAATAAGGACAATAGAAAATTGAAATGTGCCCTATTAAGAACTTTGATTAGTATAAATAAAAGATATACAACTTATCAGGGGCCCTTCCTTGGGGGGATCAGGGGCCCTGCATTGGGGGGATCAGGGGCCCTGCATGGAGGGGATCAGGGGCCCTTCCTTGGGGCTTTAGGGGCCAGCATGAGGCTTCAAGGGGCCCTTCCTTGGGGGGTAGCAGGGGCCCTGCATGGGGGGGATCAGGGGCCCTTCCTTGGGGCTTTAGGGGCAAGCATGAGGCTTCAAGGGGCCCTTCCTTGGGGGATCAGGGGCCCTGCATAAGGGCTTCAGGGGCCCCGCATTAGGGCTTCAGGGGCCCCACAATACGGCGTCAGGGGCCCCGCATGGGGCTTCAGCGGCCCCACATTAGGGCATCAGGGGCCCGCATTAGGGCTTCAAGGGGCCCCGCATTAGGGCTTCAAGGGGTCCCGCATTAGGGCTTCAAGGGGCTCACATTAGGGCTTAAGGGGCCCGCACGGCGGTTTAGGGGCTCTCATTGGTGGTCAGTGGCTCATTGGTGGTCAGTGGCGGGATCAGGGACTCACATTGGTGGTCAGTGGCACTTACCTGCAACTCCAGTGGCGACTTATTCTCCTGTGCGGTCTTCTTATTCCTCCAGCGGTCTTCTTGTTCCTCCAGCGGTGTCTTCAGCGTCTTCGGCGTATCCAGGAAGCCATTCCGTCTCCAGGAAGACGATCCTTCTCCAGATGCGTCTTCTGTCTTCTGTGTGCAGGCAGCAGGCTGCGGCGGTTTAAATAGAGTTGCGCCCGTGCGTACTGACGTCACGCGTACGCACGGGACGCAACCAGTGTAAATTTCGCCGGCTAAATGAATTCAGTGCGGCGCGGCCGGGCCCCCCTCAAATTTAAAAATCCTGCGGGCCCGGGAGGACTGTACCCCTGTGACCCCCTGATGGCGGCCCTGCATATAATATATTATATACCTGTATATATAATATAGTGCACACTCCTCTCTCATGGAGGAGTATACAGTATTTTCCATCAGATGCAAATTATGTGATGGATAAATGAATGAACATTACTTGTTTGCAAGCATTTGCTTTTAATGTATATATTGTATCTCTTGTACTCAAGTTTTCCTTTATTTCATCTGCTAGTTAGCAGCAGTACATCCATGAAGGTGTTCCGTTCCCTAGCTCAAATGTTAGACTACCCCTGGCTGGCCTCTAATAGGTTGTTCCTACTAATGCTGCTGTTTATACTGACACAGGCTGCTATTTATGGAAGCTTTTATTGCTGCCACCTTTTACAATTTCAGCTTAAGTGGGTCTGTCCACATGTGTATAAGAAACACTGTCACGGTAATTGACAAGAATGCATATGCCATCAGCTCCCCTTCTATAGAAAACTCACGGAACATGAATATGGACACATGAAAAAAAAAATTTGTTTTTACAGTAGCCATGGTCACATACAGTGTTAAGGCAACAATTTACATTAATAGATAAAATCGAATAGATCCCACACGAAGTAAGATTGTACATTGTGATGCTACTTGTACCACCCCCGCATTAGCATTGCAGTTCAGAAAAAGCAAGACGGCCAGTGTTTAAAGCTGCAACAGCAATCAATATAGGTATAGGAAAATTATATGTGCTAATACATTTATCTATACTTGTTTGAAAATTACATTGATGTTATTTTTAACATTCAAACAGATCGTGATTACGCATGCACACCTTCCTCTAGATTTTGTGTCGTTTGATTTGAATTCTGCAAGCCAGCTTCAAATTTAGCCCCAAAGTGCAATTTCATTCATAACAGGTTATAAACGTGATTAACAGATGAGCTGATTCAAAGAAAAATCACACCTAATTTTAAAATATCTGGTGCTATTTAAACCAGCCTTTTAATGCAATTCTACTTACTGTATATTTCTATTACTCATATGACTTGCTATAATCAGCTAATTCCACGTATCCTTTTCTTAAATGAATTCCTTATTTCGAACAGGGGGGACATGGAAACACTGTAGTAGTAGACCTGTAAATCTCTACTTATTATGGTGCAGAATCTTTTTTTCTGCCCTAGAATTTAGATGAAGTACTACTTATCAGGGGTTGTTTATGTATACAGATGCAGAAGTGTGGTTTCATCAAAGTGGACACCATTGTTGTGCTTATTGATGCCATTTATTTATGGTAATTGATTCAAACACATGAATTTCACTGAAATTACACTGAAACATCATTTTAACTCCAAACTCTGGAAATGAAGCAATCCAACTCTAAAAATGTAAGATACAACTTTGCATTTGCTACCACAAGCATGCGGCATTGTGTTCATTTTGGTGGTGGTCGGCATGCTTGGTACAACTTCCGGCCCACTGGAATTATGGGAAAAATTATAAGGGGAAATTTACAAAAGCGCTTTCTTAAATATCCCTCTAAAATTGATGCAATGGATAGTGCATATTGATGCAATTCATTCACTCTTTCACTTCCACATGGTTGTTGTGTCAGTCTTGCCTGCAGATGCATAGCGCACACCTTTGTCTGTTGACATTAGGGGCTGATTCGAATTTCGAATTTTCAAGTTTTTTTATGGGCAAAACTGTCAAATTCGACGAGGGAGTTGTTAAAATTTTATTTCAAGTTTTTTTTTAAAAATTCTAATTCAATTTTCGAGATTTATCATAAAAATGGCCCTCTAAGAACTCGAATTTGAATATTCGCCACCTAAAACCTGCTGAATTGCTGTTTTAGCCCATGGAAGACATCTTGGGATCAATTTGGAGTTTTTTGCATCCTTCCTGACATTAGGGTTTGTTTCACGCATAAAAAACTAGAATCAAATTTGAAAAACTTCCCATTCCCATTCACGAGACTTTTTTTAAAAAACTCCCATGAACTCCAAATTCGGCCCTTGATAAATCTGCCTTGAGGATTCCCTGGAGCCAGGTCTGCACTGAAAATCAAAATAGGCCATGGTGTTTTGGGCACCAGGCCAATAAATAGTGACTGTCTATGGCATCTTACAGCAGTCCCTCTGGCATTTGCTAGAACCTACACATTGCCAGTCTGGGCCTGACTGGACCTACTGCCACCCTGGACCTGGACACAGATTCCCATAGCACTGAACTTGCATTTACAAATGGCTGCTTCTGTATTATGGAAAAAAAAAACATTTCAGTTTGCATCTGAAATTGAACTTTACACACTGTAATTGTAATGGTAAATCACCCTGATTGTCTTATCAGAGAAGGAAATAGATCCTTTACCTGTGAGACAAACAATTGAACTGTGTACAATCCTCTTGCAAACCACTAAAGCCCAATTAATATCCGGTTTCTTGATACTGTCGGTATGGAAAAAAAGGTCTTGACTATTAATTGGTATTAATGATTATTAATGATTATTCTCTGTATAGTAATGGCAGGTTGTGAAGAAACTGGAGGGTATCAAAGCTTTAGTAGTATTTCAGTTCCAATATTCTATTATCTCAATGGCTTCGTTATGATTGTATACAGATTATCACGTAGTTTAATAATGGGCACAAGTTCTTGGTTTTTCCAAAGTAAATAATGAGATTTGTTGATGGCTTAGCATTAAGAAACACTATTTTGGTTGAAGTGAATGGAAGGTTCCTTTTAAAAATGTAGAAGTGAGTAAATATGGGCAGTGTTGCATGGAAGTATTAAGATGACACATTTCTGACAATGTTGCTCTACAAACCTCTAGAAATGTTCAATCTTTAGGGCTATGTGAGTTTAAAGGGCAAATATAATTTTGTTATGACTAGATTCCAAGGCAAATAAAGTATTATTACAATTGTTTGTCTTTTTTTAAAATATGTTTTCAAATTTAAAAAACTGCCTAATATTTGTTAAATCTCTGGTTAAAAAGTAGTAGGGCCAACCCCTCCTTCTCAGCACAGACAGTTGCCTTAACAGTACACATTAATATCTAATACACAGCACAATGCTTTGTAACAAGAGGAAAAGTTTTGTTCTGCTGTCCCTTGCTAAATAATCTTACTGTAGGTGCTACATAATCAGAGCACTGCTCCTCTTTGGGGGAATGTATTTCGGCAAATTTTCGACATTTTGTGAATTTTTGGCAAAACTAGTCAGATTCGCCCCTTCACTATCGAGAATGCTAAAAGGGCACCGGTGCAGTTAAATTCACAACACAAATATTGTTCAATATGATCTTGACAGTTAAAGGACAACGATAGGTAAAAATAAACCTCTTATTAGAAAGGCGAGTCCAGGAGCTTTCTGCTTCCTCCCCTCTGCCTCAGGCAGCCTTATGCCACATTAGGCAATTGTTGCCTATTGCGCATTTTTGTAAAAAGAGGCTTTCCCCTCAGCAACAATGAAATGTGTCATAATTTATATGCCTCTCAGGCATTTTGTGCATTGTATTTGGTGTTTAAGATGTTGTGCAGCCTGGGTTAAGGGGAAGGAATTTTCACGCATGCGCATTAGCGCAAAGGAAGCAGCGCTTACTTTAGTAAAATGTAGGTGGCATAACTACGGATGGGATGTGAATTAGGAATGAGTGAAACTATTAGTAAGTGGATTTTATAAGATAAAAACATAGCAATCTGCTAATACAATAGGAGACCTCCTCTAGGAGTAAACATTTTAGTCTTTACTTCCGTTTAATGGCACAAGTTAATTTACCATCCTTCTTTTGTAATTTCTCACCTCTGACATCAGAAAGGTGAAACTTTATCCATAGTTTAGTGCTCGTTATATGTGGAATTTATTTTAATAATAGATGAAAAAAGAACGCCAGAGAAGAAGAATCCAGGTAAATATCTCACTGGGCAATACATGAAAAGCATGTTATTCTAATAAAAGCAGTCAGCTTATTTAAATAAGCAGGGTCATTAGCATATACACTGATGAAGACTTACAACATATTCAAAAGACATATTCATTCGTCTAATTAGACCCTGCTTGCTTCTTGTAGGAGATTTAAATATGAGTAGGAGGGCTCAAAATAAATTGAAGAGAAAGTACAGTATATGGCCAGTATGGAAACAATTTTAGTTTGGGCCTGTCTGGAGGTTGAGTTAATGGGTTTCTCTGTTAAACTGTTCTAATGTCACTGTACTATGCCCAGATGTAAGCTGTTGATAATTCACTTTGTCACATAATTAACAGATTTATGGAATATTACATTTAACAATCTGCAAGTCTGGAAATTCTACTTATTTATTTAGAAACAGGCCAAGAAGTATTGATGCCCATGGCACACACTGTTGCCAATATTAACTCTGCACTTAGTCCTTCCAGCAGCTAAATCACTACACCGCCACTACTTGGTTCCACTTGTTGCTGCTCTCCACTTTCTTTCAATGCCTGCCACTCTCTCAATATAATCTGTTCCCGAGACACGTGCAGCTTCTGTCTACCCTTATGTCTGGCCCTGCATGTTTTCTTGCATTTAATATACTGTTTCAGAGAGGAATGGTAAGGGGTAACAGATTTTATGAAGGTCAAAACTTCTCTGTGCCATCTGTTCTTTAGATGAAGGGAAAACACCTGTTGCATGAATCTAAATGACAGGCTGCACAAAGTGATATGGAGCATTTCTGCAATACATGTTTGGCACATGCTAATAGATAAATACAGTTTTGACTGCAGTGCATTCCAGGGATCTTAACTGCATGGTGCCGGATGAAGAAATGAGTTCCTTTCAGGTCTTCGTACTGTAAGAAAAACACCTGTGTGGCGGGGTCGCCCGTCGCATGGTCCTTAGCACCGGCGCACAATGTTGTTTTAGGCTGCGCACCTCTTAAAGGCGCAGGTATGCTGGCGTGTTGCGTCAGCACGTTTTGGCGCGAAATTTGAATGCTATTTAAGGGTCATTCAGTGTACAGCCCTTTGCCCGTGATAGAACTTTGTTCTTGTGGTTTCCTGAGCCTTGAGCGTCTGTTTTGTATCCTGATCTGATTATCCATGTTTGACCCAGCCTGCTTTCTGACTATCTGACAATCTGTATCCTGACATTTGCCTGCCTACGACATCTCTCCTGCTTAACCCCTTGATTGACTACCCGGTTCTGACCCTTGCCTGCCTGACGATTCTGATATCCGCCTGCCTCGACCCAGCCTGTCTGACCATCCTTCTGCCTAATCCTATTGTACTGTGACCTTCGGCCCAAAAGACTCTGCTACCAGCCGTGCCCCTTTGCCAGCCAGAACATCTCGCCTTGTACCTCTTGTTATGTCCAGGTTGCACCCAAGTAAGCTGAGGGCTCCTAGTGGTCGTGACACGTACACAAAAGTTACAAAGTCGTAGGTTATATTTGGCTGATCCAATGGTTCACACCTTGCATGGGGATTAAAAGGGTTGTGGGAGCATTCCAAGGCTAAGTAAAAATATATAGATACAATGGAAGTTCGATAAATAGGCCAGATACAGTGCAGTTCTAGATTTCACCGTGGACCATGGCATGAGCTAAACCATGTGAACCATATTCCTCAAGAATCTTGTCCCCTTTTTTTTTGCATAAAAAAGTTTCATTTCATTCTTGTTTCCACTTAACTTAAAAACTAGTTTTAGGGGAACAATTATACAGCAGAAAAGATTATGGTTACTGAAGGATACTCTTATGAAAATCTAAAGTATCATCATACAGTTACAGAAAAGGCAGTACCATATCATAATATCTTTAATAGCAAAGTACAATCCAGAAATGTTCAATGCTTAATTTCACGCTGCAGGGTAATTACCTCAATTTGTTTAGCTTATTTATTTGTGAAACCCTACAGTTGCTTTAGAGAAGTGTTATTATAATTATAGTCAAGCAATAGATTCAGTGCTTCCTTTTTGATGAAAGGCAGTAGATTGCCATGGATAGGAAATTGTTCAGTTAAAATACCAGTATGAAACACATTCCCCATGACATGTAATCATCCTCATTAAAAAATGTACCGTATATGAGGCGGTTGTGGCACTATGTAATTTAGCTCTTTTATGTTTGTTTTGCTGAGATTTTTTTTGTAAGTATATCTTTTTTAAGTTAGTCCCTATCCTTTCTAAATGTTAACATAGCCTATGAAACACATCTCAATGTATAATTTTATAACGTCCACCCACCAAGTTCTTAGCACTGATGTAGTACTTTTTCCCTCTTCCTTGGACAGGTATCAGATACAAAATAGTTACAGCAGACCTAAAGGTTGTTGATAACCTATAGAGGGTACAGACATGGTTCCTGATAAACAGAACCAATATACATGTGCAAATGAGATCTTTTTCTCCAAGATATGGAGGATGGGATGAGGACTAAAACTGTTTTGCTGCACAGGCCAGTAGTAGACCAATGGCATAACTATTGGACTTGCTTTCTTTTATAGCACAGATGAAAGCAATCGATAGAGGTAGGGGATTTGTATGTTATCCAAGATGACATTTCTTTATTTAGATGGGGATGTTAGAAATGTATATGGTGTATCAAAAACACACACACAGTAGGGTAGCATTTAAATTAATTTCTAATCAGGACAGCCCTCCTAAATTCATTTCATGTGGCAATGCTGTGTTTTAAGGAGAACAAGTTATTTATGGTGCTTTTCATCACTTTGAATGAAGAAAGACCTCCAATGATTCCAGGCTCAGAACTGACAATCAATGCACCACATGTTCCATAATTCTGAAGCTGCACTTCCTAGAATGCCTTTGTCTCATAATGGGGGAGTAACATGAAAAATGTCAGCTCACAGAGAGGACTCATATAATCAATGTAACAATATCACTTAATGGAACAGGTGACTCGTTTCTAGTTGCTTTAAATAACCTGCTCTGTTGGTTGTGTCTTTTTGAATAATCGCTCTGAGGAGTTATGCACAAAGCATTTGATTACGGTTTGTTCTACCTATAGATCAGTCTAAATCTCCACAGTTGTTCTTACAATGCCAAAGTTACAGAAGAGGTTGATATATAATATAACATGTCCTCTATAAAAAAAATATATACTTACTTCTCTAAAGAACCCCTCTGATGTTGTGGGACTGAGGCAATGCCATAGTTCTGCAACCCTAAAACCTGCCCTAATTGTGTATCTCGCTTGGGATAAAGCCATGCAAATTATTGGTTGTTTTGATCATTGGAATGTTTTCCTTTCTATTGACTTCATTGGGTATTGTCATGAGAGCTTACAGCCTACAATTATTGCTAGATATTACCCATAAAGTACATTATTATTATGCATCACATATATATCTCCCAAAAACTTACTGCCACTTGTATAACTCATAAGATCCAAAATGTCTGCCTGCTTAAGCTGGCCGTGAACAGGTATAGCACACCCCATTTATTTTGAGGAACTTTAGACAAAGGCAACATCCATCCTTGTGGCATCATAATACAAAGTTACAAACAATTAAGTAATACATGGTCACAGAAATGTACTTATGTAACATGAGCATGCCTGTGATCCAGGAATTTGTTGAGAAGAAGTAGCCTATATGCACTTCTAGCTAGGATAAGGTTATCTGGAGAACAGAAAAGGGCTGAGCAAAACAGTGAAGAATAATTCAGGGATAAACAATACAGAGTAAAATCCTGGAACATAATAAGGAGAAAGTCAGTCCAAGGTAAGCTGCTTATCTAGGCTAAATAATAATACATTTCACTTATATATTATTATACTGTTGCATTGTGTAGCCATTGGATAGAGCTTTTCAAGTCTCAGTTCTAGGGGGGACATGTCTCTTCCTGTTTTCCCCCGTTCCATTATGCTGCTTTCTAATAGTTTATTAACATTACAGCATATAATAACTTTTTTCCAGCTATTTTAAGTTTAACTGGAAGAGAGAAATGCTGATATGATGTTTCCATAAAATATCACATGACTTCCCACTATTATAATAAAGTCAGTGGTCAGTTGTAAAGAAGGGCTTTCTGGTAGAGTTGAGCCGTTCCTATGCTGCTTTCATACTGTTTCAAGGTGTTTGTGCAAAGCACAGCATTAGCAGCTCTGTTATACAGATGTGTAGTTTTAACAAAGATATTTCCCTTTTGTGCTCTTTAATATTTCTGAGATTGAGTATTGGTGACTCTCTTCTTTTGAAATTCTGACATTTATAACTCTAAAGATCAGAAGGGGGAAAAAGAGAAAAGCAGAGGCAAGCAGAATAATAATACAGGTATGGGACCTGTTATCCAGAATGCTCAAGACCTGGGGTTTTCTGGATAACAGATCTTTCGATAATTTGGATCTTTATACATTAAGGGGCAGATTTACTAAGCTCGAGTGAATGGTTCGAATGTCAAAAAGTTCGAATTTCGAAGTAAACTTCGACCATCGAATAGGCTATATCCGGCCATTCGACTTCAATTCGAACGTTTCGAAGTAAAAATTGTTCGACTATTCCACCATTCGATAATCAAAGTACTGTCTCTTTAAAAAAAACTTTGACTTCATACTTCGCCAAATTAAAGATACCGAAGTGCAATGTTAGCCTATGAGCACCTTCCACAGCACTTTTTTACGTTTTTTTTGGTCGAATAGAAATCCTTAGATCGATTGCTAAAAATCATTCAAATCGTTCCATTAGAACGATTTAATCGTTCGATCGAATGATTTTTATTCGATAGCAGGATTGCCAAATTTGTTGAAAAAACTTCGAATTCAATATTCGTTGGTCGAATTTCGAAGTTTTTTGTACTTCAAATTCGACCCTTAGTAAATCTGCCCCTAAATCTACTAGAAGGTCATGAGAACATTAACAAAACCCAATAGGCTGGTTTTGCTTCCAATCTGGAACATGTATATCTTATATAGTTACTGTTTTTTTATTACAGAGAAAAAGGAAATCATTTTTAAAAAAAATTTGATTTTTTCATTATAATGGAGTACATGGGAGCCATTATGTAATTTTGAGCTTTCTAGATGGGTTTGAGATAACGGATCCCATACTATTCTAAAGGAAGTAAAAACTGAAGTATCCAACCAAATTTAGAAGCATTCAGTGATTAATTTAACTGTCCATGCATTCTCAAGCACAGGGCATCTAGAAGAAGCTACACTGGGACTATAGCAATTGTGTGAGAATACTGTTTAATTTTGGTAAGGGACATGGAATTGGCTTGGGACTGCCCCTCTCTGGAGATGCATTATAACTCCAGAGTCTGTCTGCGCTTAGTTATGTGCAGAATATCACATTAGACCTCTGAGGGCCTGCAACCAGATTGTGTTAGTCAGACACTTTATGGAACTAATAAGCTGTCAGGGTAAGCAGCAGTGGCTTTAAAGAAAACCCAGAGCCATGTACACCATAATAATGGATAAAAATTAGAGACCTGGCATGCACAGAAGCATATTTTGTCATTTTGTTGACTGAAGATAATACAAAATATGAAAACTTGAAAATAATGGCAGCAAATTGCCCCTATTAATCTTGTTAAGGAACAAAGACATCCTGTTTACATACTACAGACATAATCTGTTCCAAATTAAATTGACAGCGCATACAGGGATATGAATTCAATATGAATTTGTTTTAACTCATCAAGCACACAAGGATCATTTTCCTGTAATTAGGGATGTAGCGAACGTCGGAAAAAAAGTTCGCGAACATATTCGCGAACTTGCGCAAAAATGCGAGCGGTTCGCGAACGGTTCGCGAACCCCATAGACTTCAATGGGAAGGCGAACTTTAACATCTAAAAAAGACATTTCTGGCCAGAAAAATGATTTTAAAGTTGTTTAAAGGGTGCAACGACCTGGACAGTGGCATGCCAGAGGGGGATCAAGGGCAAAAATGTATCTGAAAAATCTGCCTGTGTGTGCTTGGAAGAGATAGTGTAGGGGGAGAGCTGTTAGTGATTTCAGGGACAGATGATAGTAAGTTTGCTGGCTAGTAAGGTCACACAGCTAGATGGCAGTTGGTTGAATAACACACTGGGCAAAAAATGCCTACAGGGCAAATAATGCCTAAAAGGTCAACTTATACACTACTACAGCGATGGATACGGATTACGTAAAATTTATTATGGCTGCTTGAAAAAAGTCACTCCGGTGTTTTTTCTGGAGACGGTAATATTATGGATATTTAGACAGAATGTGAACAAGGTCACACAGCTAGATGGCTGTTGGTTGAATAACACACTGGGCAAAAAATGCCTACAGGGCAAATAATGCCTAAAAGGTCAACTTATACACTACTACAGCGATGGATACGGATTACGTAAAATTTATTATGGCTGCTTGAAAAAAGTCACTCCGGTGTTTTTTCTGGAGACGGTAATATTATGGATATTTAGACAGAATGTGAACAAGGTCACACAGCTAGATGGCTGTTGGTTGAATAACACACTGGGCAAAAAATGCCTACAGGGCAAATAATGCCTAAAAGGTCAACTTATACACTACTACAGCGATAGTAAAATAAAAAAAAGTAAAATAAAAAAAAAATGAATATTAAAAAAAAAAAATTACAGTTGGTGCTGCTGAACTACTAGGAGCAGCAGATTAGCACACCAGTCCCACTCCCCAACACTGCTAGACTAATAGCACTGGGCTCTTATAGTAGTAGTAGTAGTAGTAGTAGTAGTAGTAGTAGTAGTAAAACAACAAAAAAATAAATAAAAGCAGTCCTTACAAGGACTACTGTTATTGCAGCAGTCAGCAGATGAGATCAGAAGCAGGACAGCTGCCCACTGCAGCTACATACATACAGAGCACTGCAGTAGAAGGTAGATTACTAGCCAGCAAAGCTACCTAAGCTTAAATGTCCCTCAAACCCCTGCAGACTTCTGTCCCTCCAATAACAGAGCAGTATCAAAACGATTACTAGCCAGCAAACTTTCAACTGTCCCTGAAATCACTAACAGGCAGCAGCTCTCTCCCTACACTATCTCTTCAGCACACACAGGCAGAGTGAAAAAAAGCTGCAGGGCTTCGGTTTTTATAGGGAAGGGGAGTGGTCCAGGGGAGAGCTTCCTGATTGGCTGCCATGTACCTGCTGGTCTGGGGTGAGAGGGCAAAAAAAAGCGCCAACAATGGCGAACCCAAAATGGCGAACGTCGCGCGACGTTCGCGAACTTCCGGCGAGCGCGAACACCCGATGTTCGCGCGAACAAGTTCGCCGGCGAACAGTTCGCGCCATCTCTACCTGTAATATGAATAGTCAGACACCAACCCCAAATACTAAGCCCTTTCTTTTCCAGCAATATTTCCATATTTTTTTCAGATAACACGGATCAATATGCGTCTTTGTGAGACAACATGGAAAGGACTGGTTGTCTAAAAGCATTTATGGTAAAATGATTATTTTTATATAACTATAAGACATCTCTATACATGCTTATTATTCTTTCACGCTTTTTCATGTGTTTCAAAAGCAATCTTTCAAACATAAATGGTTTCTCTTATTTGTTGGCAAAATAGATATAATAAAAAACACTTATGCATAGCTCCTTATAAACTATAGAGTATAAGTTGAAGTGCAGATATAACATATATTGTTTTACGTACTTTCCTACTATACAGTATATGACTTTTAGGATATGAGAAGAGAAATTCTCTTGTTCAGTTTAACCCTTACCTGAACTATTACAAACCCACACACACAAACAGATGTGAACAGTTTTGTGTAAAATAACCTATTTGTTAGGTTTTTCATATAAGTAAATGTCTTTCTCATTGCACAAAAGGCCCAAAGAAAACCAGACCAAGAATAAATCTGTTGCAAGCTGGTGGTAACAGTGTTGCACATCAACCAATCAGAAATTGGCTTTGATCCGTTTGGTGCTGCTAGAACAATAAAAGCAAATAACTCCTTGGTTGCTATGTTTTACTGCAGTCGGTTAAATTTACATCTTTATTCCCAGTCAATTTTGAATGAGCCATTGTGTCTAGAAAAATGTGCACAGCTATGATTGCTCTATTGGTCTTTGGCAAGCATAGATTCAAGTAGAAGACACTCAAAATCACATAAACATAACATTATATATTATTCTTAGATTTAGAGAATGAATTGCAACTCGTCCTGAATTTGAATGGTTCAGCTGGGGAGAGTAATAAAAGTTAGCAATCATTCATTTTCTTTTGTTTTCCTAGGTTTACTGCACATAAAACAATAAAGACACCCACAGGTATGATAAATGAACTTCAAACAAACCTTTATTTATACTTGCAAAGTGGCCACATTTTCATATTTCATGTCCAGATGTTGCTTTGCTCATTCACAGTCAGACTAGTAAACATTCAAATAGAATAGAATACATAAATTTCTGTAATAAAACGAATCTTTCCAATCTAATGTTTATAGGTTTTCTTGCATGTTTCATTCATCCTAACAACATTTAGAGATAAAATAAGACAATATCCAGCGAGAGAAAACTAAAAGTTAAATTAGATACATTTCAATCAGTCAGCAGAATGAGATAGTCTCATGCAGCTGCTCTATTAAAAGCATTCTCATTAACCACTATGTTGACATAAAAAAATAGATATACTTTCCGAAATGCATCCAGCCGTGCAATTTTCCAGTATCTAAACTACACAATGGGGTATATTTCTACTGTCTTTTAGGAGTAGATGTGCTGCTGTATTTCTGTATAAATAAGTATTGGGCAATACACAGTTGAATTAATGAGAATTTTCACCTCAAACTCAGCTCATTTATTTGAACAAGATTTATAGGTTTAAAACAAAAATATGTAGGTCAGCAACTTAGATTAGATAGTTGCCCCGCAGGGAAATGCATTTAAATGCATGAAATACAGATAGAGAGCATCTAAATAAATAGTCTGTTTTCTGACTGTCTCACCCATTACATTTTGAGGTGGGTCTCGAAAATTGGTTTTCCAGTATTAAACGAAACAGAATGTGGAGCTTCCTGCTTGTTTAAGAATCAAAGCATAAAAAAATTAAAATGTAGACAATTTTTGCTATTGGGTAATTAATATTTTGTTATTTCTCTACTGGTAGGGAGAGGACTCCTGGGTTTATTCTCAAAACACAGGTTCTACTTCTGAATGTTCAAATTTGGTTGGATTCTATGATCATCGTGTAAGACTCACAGTTGTTCTGTGTCATACAATACGGGCAGATTTATCAAGGGTCGAACTTCGAAGTAAAAAATACTTCGAAATTCGACCATCGAATTGAAATACTTAGAATTCGAATATCAAATTCAAACTTTTTTCATCGAATTTGGGTAAATTGCAGTCGAAGTAAAATTGTACGATCGACGATTTTACTTCGACTTCAAAAAACTTCGAAAAATGCTGTAGAAGGTCCCCATAGGCTAACATAGCAATTTTGCAGGTTTAATTTGGCGAAGTATTGAAGTCGAAGTTTTTTTTAAAGAGACAGTACTTTGATTATCAAATGTTCGAATATTCGAACTATTTTACTGTGAATCAAATTTGAAGTCGAAGTGGTAGTATTCTATTTGATGGTCGAAGTATCCAAAAAATAACTTCGAATTTCGAATTTTTTTACTTCGAAAATTCCCTCGAATTCACTTCGACCCTTGATAAAACTGCCCCTACGTGTCTGATTCGCCCATCAACAAATCTCCTCTTCTTCTGGTGACTAATATCTCTGCAATGCCTTCCCGCCGGTAAGAATGTGAATTGCGGCGGGATGGCATACATAGCACTTCATTTTCTGATGTTGCCCGAAGTTTCCTTGTGAGGCCTTTGTTTATCTTTACATGTTTAGTATCTTTTTTCCCCAATGCGTGAACCATGCATCATTAGTTGTATTACTAGAATTGGGACTATTAAGAGCAAAACTTTCATTAGCCGGTTCCTCATTTGTGTAGACAGACAAAAAACCATCAGTTCAGAATCTCTGCTTTTTCTCTGTTCTCATCAACCAACTGACCTCCTCTCTGATATCTAGGGTTCTACCCCTTCCTGCTTTTATTGTTTAAAAACTATTTTTGGATTATTTTCACTCCTTGCTGCAATAATCCTTCTCAATTTTAGCTTGTCTGATAGCATGATTTATCTGTCCCAGCCTTAACAGTATGTCTTTTATTACCCACCTCAACACCAACACTTCTATCGAATCACTGATTTTGTTTTGCAACGACATTCTTTGCTTACAAAGGGAATATACATCCAATTTTGTTCTTTGTTTAACCCTGTGAAAAGCCTTTCCCAGTTCTTTCCCTGAATGGTGTTGTGGAGAGCCATTGGTACAGACTAAAGAATTAAAGTTTGTAAAATTGTAAAAAGATAGTTTTTTTACACAATTTATTATATAGGTATAATATTAAATTATGCAATAATATGCATTACCCCCTGTTTTAAAATATAAGGATATTAGAAGTTACTCAGAAATTCGATGACAATTTAATGAAGCAAGGTTGAAGAGCTGCTTTTATACAGCTCATGAATCTTCAGTGTGTAAATATTTTACATATAAGCACCTATTTTAAGCACTAAGAATGGAAGTATTGTCCATGTTTTGCAGATAAGCATTTATAAAAAAATATCAGCACTTTTACCATTCTTGTACATGGTCATCATAATTGTTTCATTCAGTTGAAAACTAGCCACATCCATGAAATCCATAAAGCTCAAAGTCTTTAACTTTAATCTTCTGCAGATGATAAACTGTCATGCTAAATATAAGGACTGTCACCGTCAAATTATATCTTTAAATAATAGCTTATTTTTGTGCGCTGACAGAAATTTTAGTCAGCAATTACTGCAATACATGTGTCGCATCAATCAGCCAGTTAATGGGCATTTGAAGAGAATTTGAGAAAGAAATGCCCCTCAAACATATCAATCTCTCTCTCTTCCAATAGGAAAATGTATAACTTTTAGTGATCCAATCACTGTCTAACTCACCTGGCACTCTTCCTCAGGCATGTTTCCAATATCTATATTTGTATATATACAACCAGAGAGTGGTGCACTCAAAAATGGTAGGCAAATGCCCAGGTGCTATCTACTGATTTATGTAATAGCATTACAGTATATAAATACATACTGGGACTTTTGAATAGAGTGAAAAAAACCTAAATGTATTTGTCAATGTTTCTGTCTCATTATAAGACCTTTCTCAAGACACATGACATTGACAAATAATTTTCGATTTTTTTTTCTCTTTATTTCAAATTCCCAGTTCCCATTTTTGAGTCTACCACTCTCTGGACTATATATGTATGTATGTATATGTATATATATATATATATATATATATATATATATATATATATATATATATATATATATATATATGTGTATATGTATATGTATATATATATATATATATATATATATATATATATATATATATATATATATAGCTTTTCAAGATGGACCAGCACTCCAGTTTGTTCAATCAAACGTGAATATTTATTTGAATAGTCACTCTCGTGTCCAACGTTTCGGCCCACATCTTGATAAAGGCCCAGATGTGGGCCGAAACGTTGGACACGAGAGTGACTATTCAAATAAATATTCACGTTTGATTGAACAAACTGGAGTGCTGGTCCATCTTGAAAAGCTGCATAATATCATTTGACCGGGCACCCACTACGAACTGAGAGGGTTAAAGTGCAGGTACTTTCTGAACTTATATATATATATATATATATATATATATATATATATATATAATACGTGAAGAGCCGGCACAACTCGTAATCCGCTTTGTTATTTGCCTGGGTGCTATCAGCAAAAAAGCATCATGAATATCCAGAACCAAAGCGAGCACTCTCAGGTCTTATTAGTCCAATTGAAGTGTTTTTATTTAGCAAACAGAAGCTGACGTTTCGGCTAGCACTCTAGCCTTTCTCACCACACCAGGAATCCCTTCCCCAGGCACAACCTGCCCCCCACGCTGAGGGTGTCTGAGTCAGGGCAGGTCCGTAAGGGCCGGGGTTTTCACCTGGTGTCCCACCAGCCCAGTCAAACCCTGCCAGCAGCCCTCCACATTTAACACTTACTACATCTAATTGTTATGAGAGCCCTTCATGTAAGGTTCTTTGGTGGGCCCCTAAATACAATACATAATATATGCCTCATAATGTTAAAATGTTATTTCCCTGTTCATTTCCCTTGCATATAGTGTGTGTGTGGTGCTGAATGTCATAACTTATAAAACAGTTTATTATATTTAGGGATGCACTGAATCCACTATTTTGGATTCGGCCGACCCCCCGAATCCTTCGGGAAAGATTCGCAGAATACCGTACCGAATCCTAATTTGCATATGCAAATTAGGGGTGGGAAGGGGAAAATGTTTTTTACTTCCTTGTTTTGTGACAAAAAGGTATGCGATTTCCCTCTCCGCCCCTAATTTGCATATGCAAATATGCATATGCAAATTAGGATTTGGTTCGGCCAGACAGAAGGATTCGGCCAAATCTGAATACTGCTGAAAAAGGCTTTATCATGGCCGAATCCCGAACCGAATCCTGGATTCGGTGCATCCCTAATCATATTATGACATTCATACCATTGGTTTTACTATGCTAAGGTAATATGTTTCCAGCTATAGTCAGGTGATCCCAGTGGTGGCCAATAAAAGGGCAACCAAGTTTGGGAGTTTTACTTTGAAAGCAGCTAGTAAGTTGCAGGTAAAACTTAGTCCCTGTGTAAAATGTATAATGAAGCAATAGAATTCTTAATGAATCAGATGAAAGTTGAGTGTAGAACTGGCCAGATATGGGATGACTTTGACGTAGTTGGTCAGCTTAAATATATTGCAATATATGGACAAACAATCCCTGTTTTGTTTAAAGGGACATATTTTAGTAGCTGTATGCACAAAATGTCTTAAATATATTGATAATGGAAAGTGCAGAGGACCTCTTGGACAGTATTTGGCAATATGTTGTTGTCAGACATTTTAGGGGGACTTATTTAAATGTCTGGCACTGTAAATAAATATATATATTTACTTATGTGAAGCTATTACTATTGAATGCATGAACAAAGTGATGACAGATGAATCTCAACACCAAATTATCATCAAATGGATGCTTTTTTAAAAACGTGTGCTTTCTCCTGCTCACACTTGTATCCCTTTAAATCCAATTACCAATACCTAAAATAAGAGTCAGTGCACAGAGGCTCAAGGGGAGACAAACAAAAAGGACATAGGGAGGGACATTTATCGAGGGATAAGTTTCAAATTCATGTTTTTTAAATCACAGGAATTAGATTTTACTCGAAATTCAAAAATGTGATTATTTATTTAAAAAATTTAATATATAAAACTCAAATTTTAACGACTCGAAAACTCGAATCAAATTCAACCAAACTCAAAACAACTTTTTTCTCCGAAAAAATGAATGTCAGGAAGGATGCAATCATCTTCAAATTGGTCACTGGAACTCTCCCATTGATTTATACATGAATTTGGCAGGTTTTAGGTTGGCGAATAGTCAAAGTTGAATTCCTAATGGGCCAGACTTTAATAAATTTCGAAAATCTAATTAGAAGTTTATTAAAAAATTTGATTTGTTCCCACCACCACAGAGTCAACATCACAGCTTTCTCGAGGAACGAGGCATTTTCCTCCCTCCCCCCATACACAATGGATAAATATGTAGTCTTTCGAAACCCCAGAAACAACTAAAACAAAAACCAAAAGACAAAAAAGACGTTCAAGACTATGATCCAATGGAATCGGAATCTGAACTTTCTAATTCTCCTAAATCACCACAATTACGCCTACAAGACCTAACACAAACGTTGGGACCCTTGCTAGATCAGAAATTAGCGGGAATTAAGGAATCTATAACCGAAGTTTTGCAACAACTAACTGCTCAAACTCAAAGATTAACGGATGCGGAACAAAGAATCAGCACCTTGGAAGACGAGCTGGATAAAACGCAACGAACTGTTGACACTCAGCAAAGAGAGATAACTATCCTAGCTGATAAGGTGGACGATTTAGAAAATCGGAGCAGACGTAACAACCTTCGCATAGTCGGCATCCCAGAATCGGTGAAGGGTATTGCACTAGAACAGTTATTAACCAAAACACTACAGGCTCTGCTGAAAATGGCCGAATCTCAATCCAACATTGTTGTAGAAAGGTTCCATAGAATTGGTCCTCCTCCTACCGCGGATTCGGCTAGACCGCGGCAGGTCATATTTCGGCTACTAAACTACACTGATAAAGTCAACATTTTAACTGCCTACAGGAGAATGAAGACAGTACAATACGAGGATCATCGCATTCTTATCTTCCAGGACTTTTCGGCTTCTGTTACTTCGAAACGAAAAGAATTTTCCTCAATCTGTACAACCCTTTTCAACTCGGGGTATAGATTTTCCTTGTTGTTCCCAGCGAAATTGAAAATTATCGAAAAAGACACTGGCAGATCTTTATTCTTCGAGAATCCACAACTTGCTATGGACTATTACACGGAGAAATCTAGTCATCCCTGAATATATTAGCTCTGACACTTCAACGTGAATTCCAAATGTACCTATTGACTCTCGTATCATACTAATTTGATCTGAACTTGAAAGAATAGGGCAGATGGAGAAGTGTCTCTAAAAATTTTTATTTTATTTTTTCGCTTTGCTAAGATACTTCCCTTTTAGCAGTTGGTTTGAAACTATATTTAACATGTTTATATTAATGTTTTTCCTACGAATGTTTGTTATAGCTCAGACTGCGTACATCCCTAAGGAAGGCAGGGACCCAACAGACCCTACATCTTATCGGCCAATCTCACTATTAAATCAAGACTTAAAAATTCTAAACAAGATCATGGCTGACAGATTACAACGAATATTACCTTCCATACTCACCGAAAATCAGGTAGGCTTCCTTAAACATAGATATTCAGTCCGAGCCCTCCGGCAAATCTTAACAGCAATCTACGTTAGTAACCTGGAAAAGAGAAAACATGGAATGTTAGTCAATTTAGATGCGGACAAGGCTTTTGATAGAATAACACATGTGCACTTGCGTCGGTTACTCAAATTCCAACATTTCGGCATACATATGCTTAATCTTTTTAAAAACTTGTATTTGACACCTACTACATTTTTGACTGTGAACAACACCAATTCGGACAGATTTCAAATTCATAGGGGTACACGCCAAGGGTGCCCGTTGTCGCCCCTCCTCTTTAATGTAGCGCTTGACCCGCTGCTGAAACACTTAATACAACACCGTAGCTTACATGGTATCCAAATAGGCCAATCTACGCTGAAGGTCACAGCATTTGCCGACGATATCTTAATGTTCCTTGGACGGCCTAAAACGGATGTTCCTATAATCCTACGATTAATCGAAAGATTTGGCAATATTGCGGGATTTCAGATTAATTTAGATAAAACCAAAGCGCTGCAGTTATGTCATTCAGAACCGGCGGATTGGCTTCCTCACTTCCCTTTCAAGAAAACCGTACACAGCATTAAGTATTTAGGAATCACTTTGCCGTCACATCACAAAGACACCTATTCCTTAAACATACGGAAGATTATAGATACTGTTCTCTGGGAGATACATCAATGGAAACACACTAACCTAACATTCTTAGGCAGGATACATTTTATCAAAATGTTCCTTTTTCCCTAAGTGTTATACCCGCTGCAGATGTTACCTTATTACATAAAGAATACCGATCTCAAGAAATTAAATCAAGCATTTCGATTATTCATTTGGAACAAAAAACGCTCGAGGATTAGCCTCTTTAAATTACAGCAACCCAAACACTTCGGTGGAACCAACCTCCCGAACATCAGGGAATATAATGAAGCAGCACTCCTTCGTTATGCTGGAGACTGGGTTTTACATAGAGATCTTTATACAACAACAGCTCTTGATTCCTACACAGCACATAATTACTCCCTTAATTGTGCTCTCCATTCGCCACTTCACAAAATCCCGCCTTCATTACGCGACAATCCTATATTTATTGACACATACAAAGCTTGGCATGCGGTTAGGAAAAGACGAATGTTATCTCCGATTGTTTCCCCATACTTGTCCTGGTTAGACAATGACGATTTCCCTATAGGCGTGCGAAATCCTATTTTATCATATTGGAGAGAAAAGGGGCTACAAAATTTACATGATATATTGAATACTGATAACACTGTTTTCTCCCGGGCCAAATTGCAGGACAAGTTTCCGTTCACGGCACAACATATTTTCCTGACTTTACAACTTCTCCACTTCGCGACGACTAAGATCAAAATCATGTCAGACATTGATAAAACGAATCCCTTCAATACACTTTGGAAAAATAGACTGGTACGACATACTACATCGCACCTGTATCAAATGGTTAGAACGCTGGTAGACTTAGATAACACTCAAAGGCCAGGTTGCTTGGACATTAGACATCCCGAATTCTACGACTTCCGCAATTTTCCAACAACATACGAACATCATGAAGCTACTTCCAGTCAGTAGGTACCAGGAAATGTCTTTACAAATATTGCATAATGTTTATTTAACACCAATTAGAAGATACAAAATGGGATATCTGCCCTCTGACAACTGCCTTAGGTGCCAGTCCCCCAAGGCAGATTTATTACATAGTCTGTGGTCTTGCCCCTTCCTACAGACCTTCTGGATGGAGGTTGCTAACTACGGTGCTCAGATGACTGGTAAACCCATTCAAGCACAATTGGAATGGGCAATGTTTAGTGATGTAACTGCATTCACACGTCTATCAAAGTCTGACAAAAATTTTATGGGGAAACTAGCAGCTGCGGCCTGGAAAACAATTCTGCAACAATGGCTCAATACTGATTCGCCCACCATGGCAGTAGTAAAACAAAAATTACACTTCATCTTTCACATGGATTGTTTGGAAACCACGATAAAAAAAGAACAGAATACTGATAAATTTTTTGCGACATGGTCGACATATATTGCATCTTTACCAATATTACTTAGACACCTTACAATACACACATTCCGTTATACAACATGGTACGATACAGCGATACTTACGGAACATCCGATGGTTCTGGAGTCGTCCCAGTATCTCAGAGACCAGCGACTAGATCATCGACACTCAAGTCGAACGCCCCCAGGAGCTCATCTCACCAACAGGTTATTAAGTTCCTACTCATCGAACCCTATATAGGGATTTTTCTTGTCTTTCTTAGTCCTTTGTCTGAGCTATTAGTTTAATTTGTTATAACTGTTCTTGAAATATTATGTCTACTGCTTCTACATGATGTTACAAAACTAACAAAAAAAATTTTTTTCCCTTGATCTTGACTTTGTAACTATTATGTGATGATCCTTTAATAAAAACAAGTTTAAAAAAAAAAAAATTTGATTTGAGTTTGGATAATTCCCTAGTCGAGTTTCATAGTTTTGACTATAAAAAAAAATTAGAAATTCAGATTTTCAATTCAACCCTTAATAAATCTGCCCCATAGTGTTATACTGTTTGTTATACACCTCCACTTAATGTGTTCCAGTTCAAATCTATATGAACACCTTGCGTGTGTAGACCCCCTCCAGGTGGGAAAGAAATCACGGTTGTACACAAGATTTAAAAATCAAATACTTTCAAAGTTTGAGTATAAAAAAAAACCTATCCTATGCCATCAGGCAATAACTATGGGACACTAGAAGTCAGCAATAGTGTAAAATACCATCTTTAAAGTGGACCCATCACCCAGACATAAAAAGCTGTATAAAAAAAGTCCTTCTTAAATTAAATATGAAATCCAATTTCTTTTCTTTATTAAAGCATTCATAGCTGTTGTAAACTAATTTAAAAATATCAACTGTCAATCAAATATTGCCTACCCCGCCTCTATGCCTAGGCATAGAGGTGGGGCAAGCAATTACTTTCACTTTCCATTCAGCACTTCCTAGATGTCACCGCTCTCCCTACATTCCCCCCTGCTCTCTTAACCATTTAATTGTGTAACCAGGGCATGGGGATGGACATTGGGTCCCTGTCCCCTGGTGCACAAACAAGATTCTGAGATGATACAAGAATTGCCTTAATAACAGTGTCCACAAAATGGTTCCTGCCTGCTTGTTATAATTATGAATTCCCAGACTGATGGAAACAATATTTAAATAATTTATACAGTGTAATTAAAGTTAATTTTGTTTGACTAACATGATAAAATAGTATTTGGATAATTTTGTTTGGGTGACGGGTCCCCTTTAATATTAAACAAGTTTAATATACACTCACTAAAATAATGTATCTGCACAAAGAGTCTCTGAGTCTGAACTATGCACTTAGATTCACATATAGGATGGACCTGCAGCATCTCCTCTACTGAACTGTATGCTTGTCTATGGGGTTCGGCATCTCTGACCACTTTAGTGTCTCTGACCAAGGTGTAAATGCCTTACTGTAAAGACAACTAGAATCTTAGCCATAAAGCACTACAAAACTGCTGTGTTAGAAGAAATAAGACCTGACATGTGCTTCCCTATGTGAGAGTTTAGAAAATACACAGGTATGGAACCTGTTATCCAGAATGCTCTGAACCTGGGGGTTTCCAGATAAGGGATCTTTTTATAATTTGGATCTCCATTCCTTAAGTCTAGTAAATAATTATTTAAACATTATTTAAACCCAATAGGATTGTATTGCTTTCAAAAAGGATTAATTATATCTTAGTTGGGATCAAGTACAAGGTAAAATTCTAATTATATGATTAAAATGGAGTCTATGGGAGATGGCCTTCCTGTAATTCTGAGCTTTCTGGATAATGGGTTTCCATATAATGGATCCCATACCTGTACTGTTTGTCTTATGTTACTACTGCATAAAGCTTGCACAAAGTCTAAACAAAGTGTCCCAGAATATTCATTCCTTGAGAGGAAATAGATATTCAAGCTATAGGGTGGTTTCACACTCCACTGCAACTGCCAGTTTTTGTGTCCACTATTTATAACATAAGAAACCGCAATCTGAGTATTCATCAATCTTTGGATTTATCAAACCGTAGCTAATTGCTTTTCGTGAACCATGAAAAACAAGACAGGCATTTTAGACTTACACTAATAAATTTTGCAACAGTGGGTTCTTCGTTTAGAAAATGTGCCCTCTGTGAAAGGCTACGTGGAGAAAGACTTGAGACTCCTGACTGGAATCTCTTTAGGTTAGTAAAGCACTGCACTACAATACAATAGAGTGAATTTTTTTTTGAGAGAATGGCATGGAGACATAACTATATAAAACAATGGTTCCCCCTAGTAGGAGACCAGGAGAAGTGTCAGGGAGGAGTCCAGTTCATGGACATAACTTGAGCACTGTGGGTTCTGGTACAATTTTTGGAATGATCCATTCCACCTTCCTTACTATGTGATACAGCATCACATTACCCAGTATTATTCACACACCATTTAAATTTTTACATTTGGTCAATACCACACTTTGGTTAATAAGGTTTACATATACATAAAATCATTGCTGTATTAGCTAATCATCTATAGTTCCATGAATACATAGGGCAACCAATCAGGGTTCACCCCAAACCTCAGCCTATTTGAACTTTAATGTCTAAGACAGCTTAAAATACTTTTGTACTCCAGGAAACCTATTTATCAAAATTCAGATTTGTGTCATTTTAGAGGTTTTTTTCAACCTCAACCAAACTCACACTCTACTTATTTATTAAAAGATTCGAATATAAAAAGCATGGATGAATAAAAATGCAGAACGAATCCAAATAAGGATAAAAAAAACCTCACAACCCTCGTTGGGTATTTAGTGGACCAAAAATATTTTACAATTTGCTAAGAACAGCTGCCACTGACTTCTACATGAGCTCAACAGCTTTTAGACGGCCTAATCTTACTTTACGGTTTTTTTGTGTATTTTACTCGTAATAAATATAAAAAATTATATACAAATAATGACAAATAAACACAGAGTTTTGGATGAATGTTATTTTAAGTAAGTGGTTCCCAAACTGTGTGGCTGTCCCCCCATGGGGGGCCTTGCTTTGGGACCCCAGCCTTAAATCCTATTAGGCTTATTTTCCCTAGCAAATTCTCTTTGAAGACAATCTTGAAGGTCAAGTAAAGCAATATTTTGGTCTTCAAAAGGGGGAGGGGTTTGATCGTAATACGTTTTAAAACTCCTGCTTTAATGTGAAATGAATCATAACTTTTATTAACTGGTTCCATCATGCCTTATAGCCTGTTGCTGCAGTCACCTGAAAGTACTTATGCAAGTGCATGTCAGGTGATTGTTACTTGAAAACGTGGCATTTAAATCTAAAGACAAAAACATTGGGTTTTTTTGTGTAAGTTTATTGAATGAATTGGAATGTAAATCACGTACGTTCTTTCCAGCAGCCTCCACACTCAAATAAAGACATCAATAATTTCACTTGATTACAGTATAATTATTCAAATGGCGCTAATTGTATGCTCAGAACTCATTTCCATATTTGTTGTTATCACTGAAAGAGATTGTCATAGATAATGTACCTAAAGAATTTTCCCTAATTGAAAAATGCAACTCTTGAACAATACCATATATAATAAAACAAATAACCCAATATAAAGGCTACTTTGGTGGCATCACTGTTATTCCCTTGATGGTGATTGTTACAACTGAGGGATTTACTCACACATGTATTTTATAAGGATCATGCTATTTTGAACAAGTAAATATTTTTTTTGTCTATTACCTAACGTTATCCTTGTTTCTAAAGTGAAACAAATATGGATGGACTGATCCCATACAGCATCCAAACATTCAAGAAAAAAGAATCCATAAAAAAGTTACATAAAAATTTTGCCAAAATGTGTTTTTTTTTATTTTTTATTCTCAGACCTTATGTTGCAGGGAAAATGTGAAAAGGGTTAGCAGTTAGCTCATGTCAAGAAATGATCCAAGAGAGCATCTTGGGAATATGCCATATACAGTACTATTCTGCCTTTGTGGATCTGAGTAGTGTAGTGAGACCTTTACCTGTCCTTTTATTTGTCTAAAAATAGAGGTTTGCTCTGTGATCTTGTAACCAAGTACGGGACCATGGACCACATATACTGTACTGCCCAAATTCTGATCACTTTGTGATTATTGTGTAGGTAACAAACCCAGTGCAGGACTCTACCTCTACCGCTTACCTCTGCTCAGCTTAAAGGGATCCTGCCATCGGAAAACATGTTTTTTTCAAAACGCATCAGTTAATAGTGCTACTCCAGCAGAATTCTGCACTGAAATCCATTTCTCAAAAGAGCAAACAGATTTTTTTATATTCAATTTTGAAATCTGACATGGGGCTAGACATTTTGTCAATTTCCCAGCTGCCCCTGGTCATGTGACTTGTGCCTGCACTTTAGGAGAGAAATGCTTTCTGGCAGGCTGCTGTTTTTCCTTCTCAATGTACCTGAATGTGTCTCAGTGAGACATGGGTTTTATCTTGTGAAACTGTTATCTGGTTACCTTCCCATTGTTCTTTTGTTTGGCTGCTGGAGGGTGGGGGGGAAGGGAGGGGGTGATTTGCAGTACAGCAGTAAAGAGTGATTGAAGTTTATCAGAGCACAAGTCACATGACTTGGGGCAGCTGGGAAATTGACAGTATGTATAGCCCCATGTCAGATTTCTGAATTGTATATAAAAAAATCTGTTTGTTCGTTTGAGAAATGGATTTAGTGCAGAATTCTACTGGAGCAGTACTATTAACTGATTCATTTTGAACATTTTTTTTCCCATGACAGTATCCCTTTAAGCTTTTACAGACATACTGTTCAAGAAAACTGATAAAAACTGGAGCATATCTTTGCTGGTGATGTCCCAAACGACAGATTTTAGGCCCTATATACAGACAGTAGCTGGCAATACTGTAGGTATCAGGTGTTGCAGCCCAAAGCAGCTGCTAGACAGCAGAGACTGCTCATTGCAACTCCTAATATATTGCTCTTTGCTACTTTTGAAGTTTAATGATAATAGCTCCTTTTGTAATTTCCCATTTTAATTAAAAAGGCAATGTTGTCACAAGCAGTTACCTATAGTACATGAAGCATACTAATTAGATTGGAAAAGCAAATGCCAGTTCCATTCTATCACCCTTGATGAACAAGACTTTTGCTATATTCCACTGCTGCCAAATATTCAAATTTAAGAGCTACATTAGCAGTATACGCAAATGAGAATATTTCATTATCTACACCGAGAAATACGATTCCAAAAGTGTGACATCTATATTTATCAGTGTTTTCCTTGTTGGACTATGCATATATATATGTAAATTCACAAGAAAACACAGAACATTTCCGAGATACATGAAAGAACTATAGTGCTTAAAAAAATTATGTATTTGCCACCCTTTGACATTGCTCTTATTTTGAGCACATTTAACGTATCCCTACCCATTATATACCATGTATGTATAGGAGGGTAAGGATTTTGCTCACCTTTACATCAGGCAGCTCTCATAAATGATAAGCCTGCAAAGAGCAGGGGCTGATTGGGAGAGGGACAGTTTCCATTTCCAAAGTGTTCCCTGGCATTTCTGTAGTTGGCCAGGTATGTCAGGTTTCGTCTTTAAAATGGGAAGTCATCGTGTACTCTTTGGACTTGCTGAATGGTGTGGTCGGTGTTGGAGAACCTGAGGTAGAGGTAGGCCTCAGTAGAAAAAGCTAGTGTGAGGAAAGATTTGTTATTAGCTTACTATAGGACTAAGAGCTAGTATCAGGGTAGTTAACCAAGCAGTAAGAGGCTCCAACAAGGAGATCAGAAGGGTTACAACCCCATCAAAGGAACTCAAGGGATTAAACCTAACAATAAGAGATTCCTGGAGATATGCAACACTATGAGCATCTGATAGTACTGAGGTTACCTATAAGTGACTACTACCTTTGGGCGTTTGCTGTATTAACATCATCAAGTGGCAGAAACACATGGCACACACTAAAAGCCAAGGGTTTGCCTGTTCTTCTGGCTTTTAAATTAGCACATTATAAAATGTCACTTTAGGGGGCAGATTTATCAAGGGTCTAATTTCGAAGTGATAAATACTTCGAAATTCGACCCTCGAATTGAAATATTTCGACTTCGAATATCGAAGTCAAAGTTTTTTTCACCGAATTTGGCCATCATACGATTGTAGTAAACGATTCAAACGATTTTTAGCGTACGATCGAACGATTTTACTTCTATGTGTAAAGACTAAGAAAAATGGTCTACAAGGTCCCCATAGGCTAACATAGCACTTCAGCAGCTTTAATTTGGCGAAGTATTGAAGTCAAAGTTTTTTTAAAGAGACAGTACTTCGATTATCGACTGGTTGAATATTCAAACAATTATACTTCGATTCCAATTCGAAGTCGTAGTAGCCTAATCGATGGTCGAAGTTTCCAAAGAATTACTTCGAAATTCAAACTTTTTTAACTTCGAAAATTCACTTGAACCTTAGTAAATCTGCCCCTAAGACTTTTTAATTTCTGAATTGAAAAATGGAAGCAAAACTGAAAATAAAATGTTACTCAAGTATGTAATATTCAAATTGGGAACTTATCTAATTAAACTTTCATCAAAAATATAGTGCAACCAGAGTTAATTGGTCTCGTTTTGGAACACAATCCCTTTGAAGCCTTTCTTGCCTCTTGAGATAAATTGATTCTTCATGTTGCGGAAGAGACAAATATAATCCGTACCCCTGTATGCACTATATATTGAGATAAATACGCTTTGCATTGACAATACCAAACCGTTTAATCTTCTTTATATATAAGACTTACCATTCTGCAACCCTCCATCTGTGTACCCCTCTTGCTGTCTATCTATAGTATATATTCTGAATTAATTTGGCTCGTATCACCACAGCTATCACCAAAAAGCAAGATCTGCTGAATATGTGTACTGCCCATCCTCTGTCAGGAAATAATTATGCAAGAAGAGAAGAGTTTAACAGAAGCCATTAATTACACTTCATTTAAAAATGTCAAACATGGGCCTCGGTGTGTTTCCAATATTTAAAACACAGGAAGTCGTAAAGAGTGAATGTAAAATACCTTGGAAGGCAGTTTTTCAGAAAGAACATAATTCTGATGTTCTTTTGGGTTATTTCCAATTATTCAGTAGTGCTCACTTCATTCCAAGTTAACTCAGCACACTTTATAAGATTTGTGTTTCTTGTCTGTTCCAGACTGAATACATCAGTTGCTCATAAAGCAGAGTCAGCAATTTCCAAAATAAAAATTACACAGCAAGTCCATCGTGTCCCAAAATCTGCCAACTCATTTCAACTAAATTAAAGGTAGACAGTTGTGCTTAAATCTGGTTATTTCCGCTACTCAAATGTAGAGACCCAGGCAGAAAAATTCACAAATTACTGACAAGCATAATGATTTTATGTTGCTCTGTAGATGACAGATTTTGAAAGATTCTCGGTCATATATCGCAATTGAATAAAAGCTGCTGCGTGATTTGGTTATGAGTTATGTGGAAATAATACCTTCCGCCTAAAAAATTCAGCCTAAAATTCTGAAGCTAAAAATGGGTATTTTAAAGCAATAATGACATTTATAAAAATCATAGGAACATATCAGTATCAATTAAATGCTGCACCCGGAATAGTTCACCTCAAAGCCCCCCCACAAAGCCCAGCCTTTGCAAACCTGCGTTCACCGGACACTGCTAAATGATCTTCTGTACCGTTTCAGTGACGCTGGGCTGGGGGCGGCGCAACCTTTCATTGGCTGATTAATGAAAACAGGAATTCAGCCTATGGAAGGATCGCTCCAACCTAAGCCCAGCATCACTGAAGCAATACAGAAGATCTGTTAGTAGTGTCAGCGGGTCGGCTGCACACAGGTTTGCCGGGTTGGAGGCGGCTATTATTTTTATTGGAACGTGTCAGTATCGCTTTAATGCTGTATGAAAATCTAAAATGCATTCATCACAGGCTCCTTGGACCAGTGTTTCAGGAAGCAGTAATCTAATTATTACTAATTGTTAATTAGTCTGTCCAGCAAGGTGACCTAAAAACTTAATTCAGCACCATGGGTTTCAAGCCCTACATCAGGCCACTGCAAGAATTGAAAAACTGAATTGCCTGAAAAATAAATAAAATGTTATCCTACCTCAGACCTCTACCTTGGTGGTGGCACAATTGTCCAGCCAACTTGGATCTATGTAGGTGAGGTCCTTGATCATGCAACTTCTGCTGGTGTTGTACTCTGGGAAGGGAATGTAGTGGAGCCTATCAACTGGTTTCTGTAAGAAACAATAAAATAACACAGTTATACAAATTATTAAATTTTGCCAAATAATAATAAACGTGAAGGAAATTAGAGCAACTAACTGAAAGGGAGTTCTTTGATTATTGCCAATTGCAAATACTGCAGAAAAATTAAGAATTTTTATTATACATTTTTGCTTCTAAATACTTTTTGAACTAAATCCAAGAAGAGGTTTGAAGAATAAGTAAAAAGGTTCCCTTGAGTATTTCATTTCTCTAATGCTTCTATGAGTTGTTCTTTTTGCTTCCTCAGGATCAATCTAGGGGTACATGAGATCTAAGGTAGAACTTGACTCTGTTGGTTCTATTTTTTCAAACTCAGCTATAATGTCATTGTTCTCATTATGTTACTATGTATAGCTGTTTCTGAACCATATTAATTACCAACAAAATGTTCTTCAGCATATTGTAATTTTTACTCTTAATACAGTATATCATGTTCTACATGTCCACTAATGTATCTTCTCATTGAACTGTTGGCTTCACCCTTGTAGTCGAACATTTTGCAGAAACAATTAAATGAATCCGACAATTGTTGTCAGTGGTGACTTATTCATAGTAGGGATGCACCGAATGCAGGATTCGGTTCGGGATTCGGCCTTTTTCAGCAGGATTCGGATTTGGCCGAATCCTTCTGCCCAGCCTGCCAAATCCGAATCCTAATTTGCATATGCAAATTAGGGACGGGGAGGGAAATTGCACGACTTTTTATCAGAAAACAAGGAAGTAAAAAATGTTTTCCCCTTCCCACCCCTAATTTGCATATGCAAATTAGGGTTAGAATTCGGTTCAGTATTCGGGGGTTAGGCCGAATCCAAAATAGTGGATTGGGTGCATCCCTAATTCATAGCCTAGATATTCACATTATGGCAAGACATTCATTCAGGATATATCACTTCAGTTCAACTTCCAACTGAAAGCATTATTTATTTCAAATATTGTGTGTATATATATATATATATATATATATATATATATATTGCCAAGAAAATAGCCTTTTTAAAATTACAAATGCATTGCCAGAGACATATTGCTCCTTTAAGCAATTTACTATCAACAAACGTTTCAGCTACTGTTAATACTGTTTGTTAGACTTCAGCTGAAACTCAGTCTCTTCTAAAGGTGGTAAAGGTCGTTCCCTCCTGTATAGCAATGAACTGCTTCACGGGCCCCCAAGCCTGGGGGATGTGGGGGGCCCTGAAGCAGCAGCCCCAATGGGCAATTTTGAATACACATGAAAATGGATAAGCCCTCTGTACTTTGAAAATTTTGTGCTGATGAGACCAAGTTCTGTAGAACAAGATTTTATGTAGCATACATTTTCCTTGCAGAGGGGAACACTGGGTATAAAAACAATAGCAGGCATTATGAAAGGAAATATAATATGTATTTTTAATATAAATATTTATATACTTGCTATTATTATTATCCTTTATTAATACAGCACTGGCAGATTCTGCAGCACTCAGGCCTGGGCCTAGGGTGGCAGGATTTTAGGCCACCTAGCCGCATTCTAAGGAGCACTGGGGAAGTGTACTTCTGTATCCATAATCCCCAGTACTCCGGCGCATACAAGCGCTAGCATATGCTGTAGATATGTGATGTAGAGAGTAACATTTTAAGACAATTTTAAACTGATTTTGATGTTTTATTAGTTATGGCTTTTGAATTATTTAGCGGTTTATTCAGCAGCTCTCCTGTTTGCAATATTAGCAATCTGGTTGCTAGGATCCAAATTACCCTAGCAACATGCACTATTTGAATAAGAGACTGGAATATGAGTAGATGAGGGCCAAAATATGAAGATGAGTAAAAAAGTAAGTAAAAAGTAGCAATAACAATACATGTGTAGCCTTACAGATTATTTTATTTCTAGATGGGGTCACTGAACCCCATTTGAAAGCTGGAAAGAATCAGAAGTTGAAGACAAATAACTCAAAAACTATAAAAAAAAAAGAAAAAGCCATTCTATAACATGCTAAAAATTAACTTAAGGTTCCCATAGCCATTAAGGTGTTTCTCTCCTTAGCAACCAATTTTAGTGCGATCAGACAGATCCGTAAAATTATCGAGAGGTTAGTGGGCCCTGAACGATCGTGCATATAACGCTTTTTCACCCAACACCAGTCAGAAAATAAATTGGTCAAGTTAGAAGATTTTCATCATTTACAGTGAAATGTATCCATTGTCCAATGGTTTGCAGGGTCAAGCAGTTTTTCTGGCTTCAACTAGACAAAATTGCTTAAAATGGTCATTTTAGTTTATGGTCAAATCGTACATTTAAAAGATTGCTTTAGGATAAGCTTGGTTTTGCAATAAGAAAAGCTCTTTTAAAAACCATAGGGGCAGATTTATTAAGGGTCGGATTGAAAATTTGAATTTTCAAACTCTTTTTATAAAACTGTAAAAATCGACTAGGGAATTTTTCAAACTCGATTTGAGTTTTTTTAAAAAAAAATTTTGAATCCAATTTTCGAGATTTATTATACTCTGTCCCTTTAAGAATTAGAATTCGACTTTTCGCCACCTAAATCCGAATTACTGTATGAGTCAATGGGAGAGGCGCAGAGAACAATTTGGAGATGTTTGTGGTCTTCCTGACATTCGACTTTTTTCGGAGGAAAAAAAAATTCGAATCAAGTTCTCGGGTCCCCAATTTAAATATTCAATTTTTAAATAAATTTCCCCCAATTGAATTTTGAGTAAAATCTAATTTGTGAATTCGAATCTTGATAAATGTGCCTCCCCATGTCTATGGCCACCTTTAAAGGTGAACCACCCATTTAAACCTGACAACCAGCTGTACACATTATACCAGTTGAGCAGACACGAAGGCAGTAACCAAAACCAAGTATCCTCTACCATGGCCAAAGCTTCCTTCTACACCACCTACCCAGTTTAAATCACTAAATGAAGGTCCCTCTTTTTAAACAGACAGTGTGACAACCTCAACTGTGACAGTAGTGTCAGACTGGGATAGCCAGTTCCACCAGAAAGCACAAGAAGGTCCACACCACCACTACTGGGAAATTACCGGCAAAAAGTTGCCCTCTATGCCCCACAGCCCAGTGGAGTAGACCATTTTTTATCCCAGTACCCTGAAGTGTCAGTCCAACCTTGTGTAGCAATGACAAACACAACAAGATGTTAATCAACAAAAACGAGAATGTTAATAATAATTTACATAGTATTTACAAATACTGCATTGTGGGTGAAAATTTTTTAATTTTTTTCTGCAAATGTACGTTTAACTGTGTTTGTAAGTGATGTTTGTTGTGTCATTTGCATTTGAATTCCTGATGCTTTTCAGAAATGAATTTGTGTAGCCAGAAATACTGAAAAAATAGAGGATTTAAAGAAGTTTTCTAATTAGTAATTAAGTTAGAAGATATGAAGTTATTCAGCCCATAAAACTGTAGGAGAACTAGTAACCACAAGCAAGTTATTTCATGAGACCCACTCAGCAAGCGACAAGCAAAGAGGTGTTTTTATTAATGAGTTGATATCTAGGCTTCACTGGATACTGCAGGGATCTGAGCGCTTTCTCATTTATTGTAATTACCAGCCCTCTGGTGCAAAGAGCTAATACTCTGAGATGAATTAGCAGATCTTGCCTTGTAGCTTTTATTTGACTCTCAGGGCTTATTATCTGAATCTGTAGGATAGTGTTTCTCTAAATATCATCAGAAGACTTATTAATAGATACCCAAGTAAACAAGGAAAGTCTTAAAACAGTAATAACTCCTTGACAACATGTTATAAGCCATGATTCATCAACCAGGACTTAATTAGCCTTGCCTTTGGTGACCAGGGGAGATTGCAGCGTGCAAAAGCACTGAGGTCTTTAATAAGATATCAGGCAGATTCATCTGTGGGTGCTGTTTTATATATATATATATATACACACATACATACACACATGGGGGCATATTCACTTAAGGGTGAAGTGACTAACGCTGGCGCAAATTCGCCAGCGTGACGTCATTTCGTTACTTCGCCGATTTACAAGGTGTAAATTCCCTAGCTAAGTGGACCTACTCTAGCGCTAATTCGCACCCTTACGGCAGGTGAAGTTGCGCTATGGCGAATGGGATGTAACTACGCTAATTCACTAACTTGCACATTTTACTGAACGTTACCTCTTGCGCCAGACTTGCCTTTGTCACCTGAGACCAGGCAAAGTGCAATACAGTAGATAGGGCTTGCTTCAAAAAAAGCTGAAATTTTTTAGAAGACCCAAAAAACGCTGGCGTCTTTTCCTTTTTTAAGGGTGATAGGCTGAAAAAGATCGTTAATTTTTTTGGGGGTACCCTCTTTCCCCCCCTACATATCCTAACATATGGCACCTAAACTATACAGTGGGCACATGTATACGGCAAAATAACAACTCTATTTTATTTTAGGAAGCATTCCCAGGCTTGTGTAGTGTAATGTTTTTGCTGCTACATATACGTCCTCTGTACTTTAACTTGGCGCCGTATGCAAATTAGGCATCGCTAGCGTAACTTCGGTTTGCTTGACAAATTAACGCTAGCGCAACTTCGCTATCGTTCGCCTCCCTGAGCGCAACTTCGCATTTTAGTGAATTTGCGTAGTGCTGGCAAAACTACGCCTGGCGAAGTGTGGCGGAGTGTGACGAAGCTATCGCCGGCGCAACTTCGGATCTTAGTGAATTTGCCCCATGGAATCAAAAACACAATGTAAAATGTTTCTGAATAGAATATTTATTTTGACTATATGGCAAACACTCCCACTTTACTCCAAACAGATAGACGCCAAAAATGAATGACAAATGCAAGAGAAAGCATCATTGAGAATCCTGTCTACCACCACTTACATCTTGCTATTATCTGATTTAGGGATATTATTGTCCAATTTTTGATTTTACATAAGTAAAGAAGTAAATACAAAATATGAAGGTTAATGTAGTACAGTCTCACTACGGATACCCCAGTCCAAGGGTTTATCAAAAAGTATGGCATAGTGCCCATTTGGCACAAAATGTGTTAGCCCATACGTTTCTTAATAAATATTAACTTTTTTGCAAATACTCCAGCTTCTGATTTTATTGTTAAAGGGGAGGTTCACCTTTAAAGTAACTTTTATTATGTTATAGAACAGACAATTCTAAGCAACTTTTCTGTTGTTTTCTTCTTATTTTCTATTTATAGTTGTATGCCTTTTTCTTCTGACTCTTTGCAGCTTTCAAATGGGCGTCGCTTACCCCTTCTAAAAAGCAAATACTCTGTATGGCTACATATTAATTAACGCAACACTGCACAATAAAACATTTCCCAAGTCAGCTGTGGTTGGTCAACCAGTTATTCCAAAAACATCTTCTCTGTATGCACTTGGTTCTCATCTAGGCTTCACATAATCACTGACAAATATATTAAAATGTATTTTCTAACTCAGAGTACATATTTAATGGTATATCCATCCCAGATGTCGTTGGACTACAGATCTGATAACATATTTGAGTCCTTGATAACATGTTATAGATTGTGAGATTTATAGCCTGGCAATCCATGTTTACGTATAAATGATTATATTTCCTTTCAAGATTGCCCTAACCCTCATATAGCACTATACAGTATGTTAAGATGGAAGACCACAGCCAAGTTATTCTTAAGTCATTCTGAATGGCACCATGATTTTCGTTTTGCCAAGTGACACTATTTATTGGATGCCACAGGGATTGCATTACAGAATCTGTATATAGGAGAGAGACCAAAGATCTGCTTATCCTGTGCATTGTTCCTCTGCTTTATACAATAGGCTAGCTGACCAGCTGTTTGAGATCTGTCCCTTAAAATCAAGACAAAAATAACCTATATATAATTTCTTGAAAAACACCAGGAACCTTTTGAACATTTAAAATATATTACTTTATTTAGTACATTTAAAAAAAAAAATACTGGCCAATGTTTCGGTCTCTATCAAGACCCATACTGTAAATATTCCAATACATATATTTTTTATTTGCCTGCTTATTCTGTTGTTTTTTTTATGAGTCAAATGGGGGTCCCTGACACTGGTGCTTAGTGAGGCTACAATCTTATTATTCTTGTTATTGGACATTTTAATGCTTATCTTTTTGTTCAGGGCATCTCCTGTTCATCTTCAAGTTACTCTTTAAATCACTGCCTGATTGCTAGGGCAAATAAGGACCCTGCTGAAACTCCAGACACAGAAGTTGCCCTGACATCTTCCCCTGCCCTTGTCCAGAGTGGAGCTACCAGAACATTGAAAAGTAGAAATTGCACCGGTGGTGTCTAGTTGTAGTTCCACAAGAGCCCACAATCCAATTTCCTATTGAATTTAACAGGTGATCATACTTACAAGAAGTAAGTTAAAGAAAGGCTTTAAGATTGGTAGGTGTCCTGGTTTGCTTATAATCTTCTTGTATCCTTAGTGGGTAAAATGAAGCAACATGTGTGGAAGCGTTTAAACTGTTTTAATAAATAGTAAAAATTACACTCACAAACATTTCTTCTTTAAAATTGCTTTAAGATATTGCAGCGCTGTCTGGTGGTCCGAGTCTGTTAGCTTCTCTCCTGTTCCAGCACACGTGTCTCGGGTCTCCGGCTGCTGCTTCCCCACTCCTATTTCACCGCTGACATGTTTCGCTGTCTGGCTTCTTCCAAAGAGCGATTGGGTGCCAGTGGTTCTTGCAACTTAATAATAGAACTGAATCCTAATTCCACTCAACACTCCTTGGTGGAGCCTCAGCTGTTTGCTAAATATCTTAACTATCTATCACTCCTAGAGTGATCTAAAAAAAAGTAAGTAGCCTATCACTGGCTAGACCTGACCTGTCTAGGTACAACGTCTCAATTCCTGTCTTCTTAGGTAAGGGGACAGACAACATGGTCCCTGAGCATATGTCCTCAGTTTACATATTATAACCCAGTGCCACCTAAACTTGGGATAATTAACAGTGGTGCTGAATAGAGGAAATTTTTCTATTCATCATAAAATATATCACTGGCATCACTACGTGCTAGTACGTGTCTATTGCTAACACCTTCAGCACACCGACAGCAGTATAGACCAAGTAGCAGATCATTTCACTAATGTGCCCAATATTACTGCTGCGGCTACCCGATTCCTGATCGCACTGTGCTGGAGGACCACATTAATATTAATTTCATGAAGGAGGCTGCGGGCCGGCTTAAATTTGAAAAGGGGCCGCAATTGGCCCCCGGGCCTGACTTTGGACAAAACTGCCCTAAACCATGATACTGAACAATCTTTGTTTTCAGATCTTTTGAGAGTTGCTTTGAGGATCCCATGCTATCATTCTTCAGAGGAGAGTCAAACAGAAGCACAACTTGCAATTGGCCGACTTAAATAACTTTTCTCATGATTGGACACACCTGCCTATGAAGTTCAAGGCTTAATGAGCTAATCCAACCAATCTGGTGTTGCCAGTAATCAGTATTGAGCAGGTACATGCATTCAAATTAGCAAATTTTTGCACAGCCAATTTTTCAAATTTTTTTTTTTAATATATGTCTTTATTGAAATTTTTTATTTTTTAACAAATAAAATAAACAAAAACAAAGGAATTTGGAATTACAAAAAGAAAGGAATAACGGATAAAGCAATCATTAAGACATTTCAAAGGTACACAGGCTATGGCCAAAACAGCAGTCCCCTCTCAACTGTCATCGTAAAACAGTCTAAGATAATGTAATACACAATAGTACTTTCCTCATATATAATATCGAAGGAGAAAAGAAAAATAATTAAGAGTACCTTGTTCTCAATATCTGATTAATGTGGTGGCTCCTGGGGGGCGTTCGCGATGGTTGTTCTTGGGAGCGGAGGAGGTTGTGAATATACCGGTCCGTAGCCTGGACATTAGCATTATTGAGTAATAGTTCCGTATCATACCACGTAGTGTATCTAAATGCATATATCGTTAGATGTCTAGTATGAGTGGGGAGCAATTGAATGTAACTCATCCATATCTAAAAAAATTTGTCAGTATGTTGTTCTTTGTCTGTTGTGGATTCCACCCAATCCATGTGAAATATATGGTGGAGCTTTTGTTTGACCAGGGATAGGGGGGGCGCAGACGGGGAAAGCCAATGGTGCAAGATGGTTTTCCGAGTTGCAGCCATTAGCCTTTCTGCCAGCAGTCTTTCAGAGTGTGAAAGCTGCAGATGTGGAGGAGGTATTCCAAAGATTGCCCATGGTAACGTAAAAATGTTTACTCGTTGAGTCAGAGACTTCCAGTATATTTGAACTTCCCCCCATAATTGTTGAATGATAGGGCATAGCCAAAGACAATTTTTCACATTTGATTTAATTCCTTACAACTGAATACTGCTTCACTAAAAATCTTTCTTTCAGGAAACACCCAGTATCTGGGAAATGAAAGACATGCCACTGTTATCTTTTTTGTTGAAAGTGGAGTAAATTATTATGCAGGCTGAGAGGGGTTCCCAAACTTTTTCAGCCACTGGCACATCTATGGACAAGCCACTTCTACTGATGAATGTAATGGCAAGTGCCCTGGATGACACGTCTGGAGAAGCTGCTGTTTTCCACCTCCCATAAGTTGCATCAATAAATAAAATAAAGGGGTTGTTCACCTTTGAATTAATTTTTAGTATGATGAAGAGATGGGTATTCTGGTGTTTTTTTAAGTTATACCACTTTTTAATCAGCAGTTCTCCTGTTTGCAGATTCAGCAAACCAGGTACTGGGTAAGAACCAGGTATCGATTTGAATTAGAGACTGGAATATAAATAGGAGAGAGCCTGAACAGAAAGATGAGTAAAAAAAAGTAGCTATAACAGTACATTTGTAACTTTATAGAGCATTTGTTTTTTAGATGGGGACCGTGACCCCAATTTGAAAGCTAGAAACAGTCAGAAGAAGGCAGATAATTCAAAAACTGTAAATAATTATGAAACAAAGACCATTTAAAAAGTTGCTTAGAATTCTATAACATACTAAAAGTTAACTTAAAAGTGAACCACCCCTGGTTTTGCATAGAAAAAGATGGATTCTAAGAGGAGGACTTGTATCCACTGACCATGTAGAGCAAAGGAAACATGCTCTCAAAGTGTGTTGCTTCAAGTATTTATATCTGTTGTGCCAGAACTACAGGTCCTAGTACTGTATGCTTTGAATCTTGATTATATGTGTATGTGTGTTAGAATTTATACTGCAGCAACTGTTGGGTAAAAGAAGTGCTTAATAGAAGGTTTATATCTCCTTGAACAACACCTAACTGGCAAGGAAAATCATATCATTATTGATCAGACAGGGGCACAGAAAAATGCCCTCTGTACCTTCAAACTGACACCAAGCAATAACTATAACAGAACAGCAATATGATAAACAGAGAGAGGGGGGGAGTAGGGTTTATATTAAGTCAAACTGATAAAGTGATTTTGAGAAATAATCAGCATGGATTAAAGAAAACTCTTGTTAAAATTAGCATAATCATTGCCATGTCTTTTGTGTCTCAAACTCTAGACCAGTGATCCCCAACCAGTAGCTCGTGAGCAACATGTTGCTCCCCAACCCCTTGGATGTTGCTCCCAGTGGCTTCAAAGCAGTTGCTTACTTTTGAATTCCAGGCTTGGAGGAAACTTTTGGTTGCGTAAAAACAGTTGTATTGCCAAATAGAGCTTTCTGTAGGCTGCCAGTTCACATAGGGGCTACCAAATAGCCAATCACAGCCCTTCGTTGGCATCCTCAGGAACTATTTTCATGCTTATGTTGCTCCCCAACCCTTCTTACATTTGACTGTGGCTCACTGGTGAAAAAGGTTGGGGATCCCTGCTCTAGACAATAGCTCAGTAATGGTACATTCCTTGTAACAAGCCTGACAAATGGAATTTATGCCTATTGTCGGCTTGCAGAGGTGTAGCTCTATTTCCAATACTGCAATTAGCTTTTGTTTCTGACCTGTCATATGCTATATGCCTTATTATGAAAGATCTAAATCATGGGTCTGAGGTGAATTGCTAGACATTGTGTATAGTTCCTTTTGTACGGGAGAGAGCATGCTAAGAGGGAAAGCAACAATAAAATACATGCATATAAATACAATTTAAGTCACGTTTATGTCACCCTGGGATTTGTAAAGGCAATCTATCCCTCAGTTTCCATTATAACTCTAGATTAAAGAGAGCACCGAATATACTTATATAAGAAATGAATCAGTCAATCTGCAGCAAGGTTTTACTAGTCAAGAGCTGCCAGAATAATGAAAGTAAATATGTGATTGGGTATTATCCATTCCTAGGCTACAGCCAACTGTATTTATCTTTAAAGGAGAACTAAACCCCGCTAATCTTGCAGGCATCACCTCCCCGCAATGTGCTTAAGTAGTGTTAAAAAAAAAACCTTTTAAAAATTCGGACCCATAAATGCAGAGATGTGCAGCAGAGCACAGCACTAAAGCACAACGCGGAAGGGGAGGGGGGCAATGCCAGCAAGATTAAGAGGGCTTTTGGTGGGGGTTTAGTTCTACTTAAAGGGCAATGACACATGGGGCGATTAGTCGCTGTAATTTTTAACAACTCTAATGTGGAGACTAACACAATAGCTCTAGAGATGGCAATTTGTAAAATAATGACATCAAATCTGGAGTTCGCATGGCATAAAATTACACACACCTTGATAAATTCCTCATTTATTTTACACAGCTTTTTACATTGCTTTGTGATGGCCAATGGGGAGATTTGTCACCCACGATAAAAATACTCGACTGTGGGCAACAAATCTCCATAAAATGCCTCTCCACCAGCAATAGCTGAGATTGCTGGTGGTAAAACACACACATTGCGAAGTTTCAGAAGAATGAAGAGATGCTTTGGTTCCACCATTGCCAATTTCAGTTACTGCTGCTGCCGAGGCATTTTTGGGAGATTTTAATCTGTCAGCCATGGCCCTAATGCAGATTACAGGTGGTGTCAGACATTTCAATTACAGTCAGTGGGAGGAAGAGAGATACCAGATATCAGCGGATCAAAAGCTCTGCCATCTGCTTAACCTTCATAGTTTAATTGTTTGATATAAATATTTCCATGTTTTAGCACAGGGATCTCATTGAAACTGAAGATGCCACCAAAACCCCAGAATTCTAATATTAACTTTTACAAATGGGTGTGTGACCCTGCAAACACATGGTTTGGGATATTGATTTTGGTGCAAATGCATTAGAATAACCAAATCTCTAGGTCAATGATTAAGTGCATATGTGGGCAGGTTATCTGATTTTTCCTGTGAGAGGCTGACCATATCACATACTGCAGCATTGGAATGCCTTTGGAAGGTCCACAGGTGGGTCAGAGGCTTTAATTGCTGATAATGTGATTGTGAGCCCTCTTCCACCTTCTGCTCTATTAAATAAATGCATGCCACTCTTTCTTCCCCATTGTAACAGGTATATGCCCATGGAAAAACACTCATTGTGGGTGGGAGGGGGGTTAAAATATTTTGAATATGTAACTCCACCTAGGCTAGGATATATCTTGTCCAGCTAAGTAACAGGCACAGCACCGTTTATATTTGACTCTCTCCACAGGATGGGCCTTTGCTACTTGGAATGGTGAAGGAATGGTTTTGAGCAACTACACCTCAATTGCAAAGTGTTAATAAATAAAGAACTGGACACCTGAAGGTTCTTGAACGTAACAAATCACCAGGCTTTATTCTCTTAAAGCACAACCAGGCATATTATACACACAATCCTTGAGCTTTGCACATACATGTCAGGTAACATTGCAGTGAATTTGGACCCAGCACCTTGGGGAGATAGCGTACCAGATTGATAGATGCACCCTCAGGATCTCCGCACAGGCATACGCTAAACATAAATCTTTATTCAGCTTAGTGATCCCTACACTACAGGCCAGTCTTGCCTGAGGGGAGAGCTACCCTCTTGCTATCCATCCTAGTGGGAGCACATACTGCTCTTGTTCACTAGTTCTATCTGCCTCACCTTCCTAGAAAAAGTTATTACAGAGAACAATCCTGCCCTGACTACACCTTATTCACATGGTCCCTGTATCCCGACTTCACTAAGAGCTTCACAACTCTTGGGGCCTTTCCTTTACTGGGACCTAAGCACCAAGCTACAAGCAACATCCACTCCCTCCTGAAGAGAGGAAGATCCACCCACTCTGCCCAAGACTGAAGTGTGACAGGAAGTGGTCATAAGCCTGTGGGCCAGTGATACGCCTTACACATTATGCTAATAACCCAAACCGGATATATTCCCTTCTGCCCAGCAACTAGGGAATAAAGAATTGTATGGATTTATAGCCATTTGGGGGAGTTAACCCTATGGCTCACTACTCGGCTTGCCACCCGGCCGGTATTTTACCAGCCTAGCCGGTAAAGCACCTGCCAAGACCAGGGCCGGTACTACAAATTTACAGGCAATGTAGTACTTCTTCTTCTGAAAATGCACGTTTGCATCAGTCTTCCAGTTTGTAGCAACCGTGCATGTGCCAAAAGTGCCGGAAATTGCCGAAGGCAAGGAAGAGGACCCAAAGAAGACCGGAAATCCAGAAGATGGAGCCCACAAGCTTACTCTGCAGTGATGTGTGAGCAACTCTTAGGGGCACTTTCAGGGGTAACGAACTATATGGGGGGGGGGGAAGCTGGGAGTGGGGACTGCCTAGTGTAGCAGGTAGGGGCTTTTCTTATTGGGGGGTTAGTTATCCTTTAATTATGTACAAAGTTGAAAGCAAGTAAACGGTTGCTACAGAATAAAGCATTACATTTTACCTGCATTAAGGAGTTATCTTGAGAAGTGCTCTGCCACAGAATTCCCCAGCGAGTAATGAAGGACAAAGAGCATATACTGTAGCTCTTCATCAGTAATACCTTCTCTAATAAGTCTCTTTAAGCCTGCGTGCAAAGTACAAAGTTTTGATTGGAGAGCCTACCAATATAAGACTTTTTAATGGAGAAGTTATAATTATGAATATACAGTATACCAGTTGTGGATGCTAAGACTTACTAAGTCTTAATTATTTTATGCCTATGCACATCAGAAAAATATATTTATTGGTAATAGAACCAAGCCTGGTATCTCATTCTTTAAGTCTGGGGAATTTAAAGCTAGGTCTCCACTTTCAAGTTTTATATAAGCCTTTCTTATTTATATGGGTTTATGTCATTGAGCTTACAGACTAGTTTGGAATGGAAATAAATAAGCATTTTTCTTATTTGCATTATTAAATAAACAATTTAATACTGCACTACATTAGTTTATTTATTTAAAGCTGTGTAGCCAATGGGGCAGCCATTTCATCTGAAAAAAGGTTTAGATTCCTGTGTAAGAAGTAAACCCATTGTATTCTATAGAGCTTATCTAGTATCCTCTATGTAACCTGTGTCATTAAGGGATGTGGCAGACAGGGAGATTAGTCGTCCAGTGACAAATCTCCTCTACTGCGTGAGACTAATCTCCCCAAACGAGGCAACTTTGGGAGACTTCCGAAATCCGAATCGACCCTGCCATTGATTTGTATTCTTGCCAGTGGGAAGGCAGTTCGGGGAGATTAGTCACCCGCAGTAGTGGAGATTTGTCGCTGGTCGACTAATCTCCCCGTCTGCCACCACCCTAAAGGTGAAGACACATGGAGCTACTAGTAGCAAATACAGAATGGCAGTAAAATACCAATAGACAATGCTGAGAATTGCCTTTATATAGACAGTTATTAGTAAATTATCAGCATTGTCTATTTTTGTAGCCGTGACAAGTAGCTGCTACTAGTAGCTCCATGTGTCTTCACTCTTAGCCCTGTTTCAACTTCAATGGCAGCCCCCATGGCTACACAGTATCTTATTTATATGAACTTGTATCTGCTTCCTGTTATACAGCTATTGCAAAAAGGACCACAACTACAAAAAAGGTTTTAGGTAATAACAAGGGTAATGACAGGGAATTCCCTAGCACAAAGCTGAACAGAAGAAGCTGCTCTGATAAGTTATAAAAACATTTTCAAGAATACTCAGAGTTATCCCTATTAGATTTTGTAGAAAACCTGGATAAAGGGAAAAATTCATAGACTAGATATTGTTTTTTTAAATTTTACAAAATGTGCTTTTTTTCCTCCACTGCCGTGCTTCCCCCGATTCCAATTTGTCCCAAGAGTCCCTCTTCTCACCAACTCCACTGCATTAGGGGCAATGGCACACAATACATTTTGTCACCCATGGTAAATTAGTGCTATTGCAGGTGACCGAAAAGTCCCAAGTTTCATTCCCACAAGCAGCAATAGGTGTCTCATCTGCTTCCCCCTGACAAATGACAACCATTTAAAGGGCTTTTTTTCAAGATTGCAGTAATACAGGTATGGGAAATGTTATCCAGAATGCTCAGGACCTGAGTTTTTCCAGATAAAGGATCTTTCCGTAATTCATACCTTAAGTCTACTAGAAAATCATGTAAACATTAAATAAACCCAATAGGCTGGTTTTGATTCCAGTAAGGATTAATTATATCTTAGTTGGGATCAAGTACAAGTTACTGTTTTATTATTACAGAGAAAAACAAAATCCTTTTTAAAAATGTGGCTTATTTGATTATAATGGAGTCTATAAAAGGCGGCCATCCCTTAATTCAGAGCTTTCTGGATTCCGGATAATGGATCCCATACCTGTACTGTTCTAGGCCCTCCTGTAGCTGCTCTCAAAACCCATGTTAGTTACTTGAAAGCTTTTAATTGTAGAACATCTATTATAAAGGAATAAATAGCAACTGGGATCTTTTTGGGAAGGCTGAGTCTTACTAAATAATTCACCAACAATGGCTTTATAGATAGATGGGTATTATCCTGCCACTAATTTTCAGCACTTATCTTTAAGCAACTGACATAACACAGTTTCATATAATTCACACTGTGTAGAAGTTACATTTGCTAAAAAATAAAAGTAACAAAGAGTGACCAGCAGTGCCCAGAATTCAATTTCTGAAACAGATGTGTCACAAATATAAAATGATCACAAAGGACTAGATTAACCATGTAATAACATCAATGCATATTGATCCGGCTCACCTGGGCAATATGTTTTATCGGTCTGCGCCAGCTAAACACCAGGCTTGTATTGATCAGTTGCAGTTCAGCATTAGGGTGGCATTGATCCAAACAACCTGACTAGGCTTGACAAGGAGACTTAGAAACAGCAGCCCTTGTGAAGTTGCTTTATGCACAGTTGGTATTAAATCATCTGAACTCAAACAAATGTTTAAAGATTAAATGCTTAAAGAAATACTTTATTGTGGTTTTAATCACCACTGTGATATATAATTAATATGGTATTAATTATAATTAATAAGTGATTATACTTATACAATATATACAATTTTAGTAGTACACATGAATTCAGCAATGGGTACGTTTGCCACCTGGGCGTATTTGGTATATCACCAACTTGGGACGGTACGGGAATAGGCAATGCACTTGCCAGTAAATAAAGAACACCATATAAATCCCTCCCTTCCCCTCTCTACTGCTGATCACCTTTTATGACTGCAAGCCCGGTCCCATCCACATTTTTCTGCCCATTTCTCAAGCACACATACATCATAACCCTGCCTCCAAGGGATATCATTGCCTGCTCTTAGCCAGAAGAACGGTATTAGTTAAGAAAAAGGTTGCCACCCTAGCAATAATTAAGGATGTTACTTATTGGGCTAAGTAGATAATCTGGTGGAGAACCTGGTTAGGAAAAGACGGGCTAAAGCTGGCCTTAGATGCAAAGATCCGATCGTACGAATCATCGTACGATCGGACTTCCTCATCTCTCGACCTGCCACTAACCATTCAGATCAAAGTCTTACCAGTCAGATCAAATAAAGTAGTTAAAGAACAGATCAGCAATGTTCTGCCCGACAGCAATCGTACGATATCTATGTCCAACCAAAGCTAGTGACAGTCTCCCTTTGAAAATCGTACGATCGGTAATACACGCAGAGATATTATTGGCAGCCGACAGAAATTTTCTAACCTGTCCGATTGACCAAACGACCGATCTCCGCCGGACGAAAAATGTCTCTCCACACATGGTCCTAAAATCGTATGATTACTCGATTCGTACGATCAGATCTTTGCTTCTATGGCCAGCTTTAAAGAAGCCAAAAAGCCCATCTCTTGCAAGACAAATTCTTAACTTTTAAATTGATCTTTATGTTTTTTTTTAATAGTCTTTGAATTATTTGACTTCTTCTGACGCTTTCCAACTTTCAAATCGGGGGGTCACTGATCCCAGCAACGTACAAACTATTGTCCTGTGAGGCTACAATTTTACATAAGTAAAATAAGAGCTACAACGTTAAGTAAAATAAGATAATTGGCCACAGTTCCGAATACTTTTGCAAGGCACTGAATTTGAACTAAGCATCCGGAGCAAAACCTAATAGATGTCGTTGTTGAAAAAAAAAATAGGAACAATTAGAAAGAAAAAAACAAAAACATTTGCTTCTTTTTATTTCTGCATTGCTATGTTTTTAATGAATGTTGTTTAGAATATTTATTACTACAAATTTTCTTTTGCACTCTTGAATGTGATACTGTACCTTTATCAACAGAGGGGAAGTGCTCTACAGTGATTAAAAGAAATACCATTGAGTGTCAGGTGCTAGCAAGTTCTGAGCAGAATTCACAAAGCAAAGAACTGTAGTGTGCTAGTTATTGGAGTTTTATTGGTTTACAAGTATATAGATTATTATGCCAAGCCTCTAAACAAAGAGCCTAAGTAGGACAGAACAATTGACATCTTTGTTATGCTTGTGAGCCAGTAAAGCACCTATCATTTGTTTGCACTTGACTAGAATGCTGCTTCTCTTTGCTTTTCCTTTAAGCGGCACACTGTAAAGCATGTTTTAACCTTCAATGCAATTAATATAAGTGCTTCAAGTATCAAAAACTACAATCTGGAGAAACACTTAGCGCTTGGCTGTTAGAACAGACACTGTTTTTACTTGAGAATATTTCAGGAATAAAACAGTTTTATTTTTTTTGGCAAAGCTCCCAGACAATATTTATGCAGGAATATGCTTCTTTCAAGAATTCCTACATCCCAGTATCTATAAAACACATTGCATACAAGAAAGACAAAATATAAATCCTAAATTGTATCTTGAATATGCTCCAAAAATGTAATCAAGTAAGCTTTAAAAGCTGAATTCTTCTTGTGTTATTTTGTCATTATATAATTTATCCCCACCATTATTTGCTACTATCTATAAAATGCAGTAGCTGCTGCTGTTCAGCTCCAATCACAAAACTGAAGGCCATAGAGAGGTACAATTTAAACACCCATTGCACTATTCAATAAAACACACATCCTAATATGAACTATGATGGCACAAATTACATCATAGTCACTGAAAATACAGGTGCCCAGGGTGGCAGTTATATTGCAGCTTTTAACAAATTGCCAGATTTATTTGGCCCTATTATTTTGCTAGGGCTGTAAAGCTGCACAGATCACAAATGTCTGAACACTCTTGCGTGTTAGTAATGATTCTGGGGTGCAGCAAACCTAATTCTGTCAATCAAAACCATCCTTTTGGTTTTGCTAAACGGGGTGAAACACTAGTGTGCAATCCTCTGTTTCTCTCTCTCACTCACATGCTCAGTGGGCTCTGAGCAGCTGTTGAGAAGCAGAAAAAGCAGCAGAAAATTATCAAGCAGAAAATAAGGTTGGCCTGTCATACAAACTGATGCAACAGGGCTGATTATTAAATTATGATGCTAGTTGTACTGGTTTCTGAGCTGCCATGTAGTAATTATCCATATTAATTACTAACCAGCCTTATACTGTGACATTTCTATTCTATGTGTACTGTATATTTAGAGTCAGTCCCAACGCCCAGTAAGTGACAGCAGTACAGAGCATCTGCAGTGAATCAGTAGAAAAGAAGATGGGGAGCTACTGGGGCATCTTTGGAGAAACAGATCTTTATTGCTAAAGGGCTTTGGTTGCCTGGGGCTGGTACAGAAGCACAAAACATAACATTTCTAGCTTACTTGTTTAGTTTAACTTTCCTTGTCCTTTAAAGCTCTGTGGATGTCTAAATGTTCGTAGTTAATCCATGCAAACTGTGAATTGCTAAGAACAATGCTATTTCCCATAGAGGATGCTGTGGCATATTAAAGTTTAAAGATCAACTAGAACCCCGTCTTAAAATCTTAAGTCAGGATTTCAAACTGTGTGGTTGCTGGGGTTGCAGACCTTTACAACCAGTAATCAGAGCTTTGTGAGGCTGATAAATAAAAGACATGGTCCACTCTCCCCTAATGGTGCTGGGCAGGATTAATCTTTTCAAAATTATTTTATTACCTAAATTTACCTAAATATTGCGAAAGGCCCAGTGTCCATTCCCTCTTGGTTCTTTCGCAAAGCCCAGTCACCTCCCTATATTGCACCAAACTTTCAAACCGCTGCGGAGCGCTGATCAAGAATAATTCAGGAGTCTGACACTGCTACCTTCAATCTTCGGCTTTATTCAGACGCATGTGAGGATTACATCGGAGGGTGTACAATTCGAAGGAAAGTCGAAGAAAAATCGTTCGATCGATGGATTAAAATCCTTCGAATGGAACGATTCTAAGGATTTAATCATTCGATCTAAGGATTTTTCGTTCAACCGAACTATTTGCGTTAAATCCTTCAACTTCGATATTCGAAGGATTTACATTCGGCAGTCGAATATTATATATTCGACCCTATGTAAATCTGCCCCACAGTGTTGAGTAGCCTTGTACAGGTACAAGGTTGATCCAGACATCAACTAGTGATGTTCTGATTAAAATAGAATGAAAAAAAAAAATGGGAACACAGTCCGTCAATTAGAGAAACAAAGATGGTGTATAATGTCAATTGAAATGATCAGGAGAAAAAGACTAACCTAGAGCAAATACACTAGAGGCCATAGGCTGACAGCATATGTGTAAGCTATTGTGGGAGTGGGTATTGGACCTGCCGGATCCCTGCACTGTAATCCAAACTGCAGCCTTAAGGTATATGGCTAATCTGTATACATGCTCAATTAGTCTAAACATGAAATATGGGTAACCATCAAACATGCCAAGTAGCTGAAATCAAAATAAAGCAAACTAAACTGTTTTGAAAGTGTTACATGGTTTGTAAGGCAGATCTTTTTAAAAAAAGGAAAGAGGTACTTTATTTATAGCTATAAACCGTCTGTAATATCTGCTGCTTTTCCCATGTGCTTTTTCTCTAGGTGAACTTTTATCCGAAGACGATTATGAATGAACCACAGGAATAACCAGAAACGCTTCAATTCTAATGTTTATAGGAATCCTTTTAGGCTATCTGGTACTTTCTGCGTTTTATAGAAGCAGCATATACAAAGTCACTTAGGAGCAGCTTCTGCCAGCTACGATTATAGGCTTTGCAACACAAGCCATTTTGTGGTTTGGATCCATTTAGCACACAGGAGCAACATTCTTAAATTGTTTCAGCGTTTTCTTTTACACTTTGTTGAGTGGGGCCATTTCAGGGCACTGCAGGTAGTTGTTTTTTCATACGAGTATCAAATAAGAATTCACTTTTATAGCAGAACTTCCCAGTGAAAACAGTAAATAAAAAAAGCACTTTTAAATACAATTTCATTCGATAGAAACATTTATCTACTGCACATAGTTCATTTTCCAATCAGCGACAAGACAGAAATTCTAGACCTTCGGGTATGTCATTTCAGAGATTTGCAATTAAAAAACGAAACCACCAGGCTCAACTTAAATGTGAACATGAATATATGAATAACATATACTGAAAACTGCTCAGATTTCTAATTTTAGTGGAGCAGATTATCTAGAACTCATTATAAGAACATTTTCTATGGAAAGATTGTTTGCTATAAGATTTCCTTGTTGCACTATTGTTATATACAGTACTTAACCTCCATTGAAAAAAAAAATGGTCACCATTCAATTACTCAGCAAGGGTGCATTTGGTCTCTAATCAATAGCCTATTACAATAGCAATGCACATTCTTTCATCTTTGCTGTTTTTTGTATCATTCTCAGCATAGGCAGAGAGTGAACTTTTTGTTTGGGGAGGCTATGGCTAATGTTGCTTTTCGCAGTGCTTTATCCATTGTCAGAGATACAGATGATTTTCCCCCTACCATCCTGATTATTTGGCATTGACAAAAAATGTAATTCACCTGTCACTAGGCACACTGTACAAGTTTCCAGTTGGATAATAAACACTGCATTAACCTCTGACATGCCAGTAAGATTATAAATTGCCATTGTATACAGAAAAGCTATGATGAGCAATTTATTAAGCTCACAGAAGCCAGTCAGATCAGTTAGCAAATTTACAAATGTAGCTGCATGTTTATTAAGGTATGCTTCTGCAGTGGTTTCCCTAATACAGCTACAGTAAAGAGTACTATAATTTTTGTTTCTTGCATAAAATCTTTAATTCATTTGCACCGAGCCTTTAAATTAACCCAGTTACTCATTAAGTTTCTTGTACATGTTTCATTGGTTCTATGGTAAATATAAGTGAAAGTAATCATGACAAACACTAATGCTAAGATATTTCACATATTTCTGCATTTTGATTAAACTTGCATCTTGAAGGCATTTTATTACAACATATAGTCGTCACAATTAAATATTTATAAATCTTAATGCAACACACAAATGTAACCTAAGATCATCCTGTAAGAATTTTTTTAACAGATCTGCTTGGTTTGCCCTGTTAGCTTGGAAATATGGGCAGCAAGAGACAAAACTGTAATAAAATATTGGAGGGGGGGTATTGAGAATGCCTGTTCGGGAGAATCCAGAGTTCACAATTACTTGCCGAGAAGGAAAGCATTTCTAAAGTCAAGAAGTGGAAACTGCATGCAGAATGCACATTAAACACTGACCTTTGATTTCAACTACAGTAATTCCAACAAAAGTGTGCAGGAGGGGGGACGTGAAGACTCCTGAATAAGTTTGTGACAGACACGGTGCTTGGCTCGCAGAGGGGCTGTCCTGCAAACGTGTGGTATTCCCACGAGATGCGAAGTGATATCTTTGCACATTTGATTCAGATTTTTTTTTTTGTAAGGCAGGTTTGGGTAGGATCAGCCTTCCCAAGCCCTAGAGAGGAACTCCACGGGCGATTTCGGCGCTATCCGACGTGCTGTGCAAAAATGCAGGCGTCAAGTCGGATGCGACGGAAATAAGGCAAGAGATGGAAATGTCGAATGTAATCGCAGCGTCCGACGTGACACGACTGTCTGACGTTTGCTGCGACACCATCCGACGTTCCAGTTGCTTACCTTATTTCCTCCCTTATTGAAAATCCGCCCATGGTTCTCGGATTATTGCTTTGGATGAACGATAATGCTATGGACTTAATATTAAAATCTATTTTTGTCTAATTACATACAGTAATACTGTATTTGGATTACCAAATGTACCTACCAATAACAGCACAATGCAATAAATAAATAAGTAGTATGAGTAAATATTGTAAATATTGTATATACCTGCAACGGAGGTGAATATTTCATATTTTGCACTGTCAGGCATACTACTTCTCAAATAATATCAATTGGTATAAAAAGTATCTCTGTATATCCGTTGTAATTAAAGTCGTTGTACCATGTCAGCCTGTCACAGGGCAAAAAAAAAAAAAAACAACAAAAAGGTGGTACAAAATTGATACCTTTATTGGCTAACTAAGATAATCGCAAGCTTTCAGAACATTTTAGTTCCATTTTCAAGTGGATTACCTGTATAATGAAGCTGTGGTGTTCTCTGACACATACAGTACAATATTCAGCTCATAGATCAAATATATATATATATATATTTAATTTATTTATTTATTGCAGCGCACTTCAGGCTTTTAATTCCCTGTACACACCCCCGCCTTAGGTGTAGACATAAAGTGCAAAATATCCAAAGGTTTACTAGGAAAAAGCCATAAGCAGATCTTGCTGCAAATGTGTTTTATTTCCACAACATGTTTCGGGCTAACAGCCCTTCATCAAAGTGTTATAACACTTTGGTGAAGGGCTGTTGGCCCAAAACATGTCGTGTATAGGCTGCCAGTCCACAAAGGGGGTGCCAAATAGCCAATCACAGCCTTATTTGGCATCCCCAGGAACATTTTCAAATGTTTTACAATTGAATGTGGGGTTGGGGATTTCTAGTCTACATCATAGTAAAATGAAAGGTAATGCTGAACTAGCTGTGTAAAGTGCAACAGAATGCAATGCCGAGACAAAACACAAGTATTCTTGCAAAGCAACAAGAAACTGTCTCAGAAGGAGGAAACAAGCTTGTGTGCAAAGACTGTTACGTTCCCATTAATTTGACGTAACACACAGAATACAATTTAACCAAATTTATTTGAAAACAGGATAAAACATTAAAAGATGACAGTAATAGAAGACACTTGTGTGAAATGACAGTTTCTAAACTTAAAATCAATCAGATAAATGGCCATAAAACAAGAGAAATGATAAAGGCTGGCCACATAAGTTCCCATAACTGAAGACCATATAAATGTAATGGTGCATTGGCAACCAGCCTGGGACCAAGAAGCAGATTAAAAGGAATTTGGATATTAAGGAAATGGATGTGATCATGTATGTAGGTCTTCGTGAGAGTTTGGACATGATCAAAAGAAGGACAATTACTTTGTAAAAGTAAAGTATGATACAGAGATTTTATATATCTACATATTTATACAGGAAAAGCAGCATACAAGCCAAAGCTCATTTCAGCAGGGGATTGTAAGGCAAAATCCACTGCACTAGCGGCCTGTCATTTATGGTTATACAACTAACCAAGGACCTTGGCAGCAGGCAGAGCAGAAGGGAAAATGCTACCAGCCAAACATATACTCCATTGCTTTTGATACAATGCTTTCATCCTTTCGAGGAGCTGGTTTATCAGTCACAACCTTAAAAAAAAAAAAAAAACATTTTAAAAAGTTATTTTTTTGCCATGCTATTTATAAGTACTGTATATCTTTCATGGCTCTTGTTAAAGGACATTACTGTACTATAACAAAGCTGCAGAACTACTGTAACTAAACATATATGTACCTGTGCCATCCCTGCACATACACTACACAGTCTGGGTGACAGGTCCACTTTAAATGGTTCTTTTCATTAAACTACAGTATTAACTTTTTTACAAAGTAATATAACCTCGCTAACACACTACACTCCTTTTGACACTTTTCTCACCCATTTTCAGCATTCTAAAACATTTAAATCCCTCAATATGGGTGTCTAAAGAGGTTTAGAGGTGGAGAACATTTTCAGGATACTGGGAGTGGGTAAGACATGTGTGAGAATAGTTGTACACTGTATTTGGCAAAACCACTCTCAAGCAGCTCCAGTACACAATACCATCTAATAACCACTCCAAGCATAATTACCCTTACTTGTTTTCAGCAACTATTATGAGTAGTGAGTGGTGAGGTTGGATATTTAGCATTATACATCCCAGCCTAACAGCAGGTGGAACAGATCAGCACAAATTAATTTATTCCTATAACATTTGACTGGGAGGGATGATTTACCAAAGTTTGACATGAACATTAGCTTTCGGGAAGTAGTAATATTTGTTTGTTTTTTTTGTGATTTATAAATATATAAAATAAAAAATATCACACTCAACAGGCTCAGTTTAAAGAAATCCCAATGTTTCAATCATATCACAGTGATCTTCCTCAGGGGAAAGAGTACAGCCTGGTCACTTGATCAATAGATGAAAGGGACAAAACGTTTAACAAAAAAATGATTTTGCATTTGTAAAGTAGTAAAGCATTCAGCTGCCCAATAAGCAAAGTCTGCATTTATTGTTAATGCTATGCACAGAAATGGAAGACAATTAGGTTGCATAGTATATTGGGGTGGTGCCAATACTTGGCAAATAGAGTTAGCAAACACTACCTGATAATCTGCACTAGTAGGTGTTTTGTAAGTAGCAGCAAGGGGTCTCATGGATGCGGCTCTTGGAGTGCCAGCAGATTGTGTAGGAGTCCCTATGCACTTTACTGGTGGTGTGAAGACTGATGACACAGAAGGTGTTGTCACTTTTTCATAGGCTTCCATTACACTCTGAGTGAGAGAAGGCATACAATGGTTACTGCCTTATAATAAAATCCGATAAATATGAGACAAAAAAAAACGTTTGAAATGGTCAAGGACAAAAGCACATAATTAAAATACATGTAAAACAGCGACAGTCCCATATCTGAGGGATGTTATAGTGAAAACGAATGGCTGATTTTTATTCAATTTTCACATGTATTCATATGTTCTTGTTACAATGTTCAGACCTACAAGCAAACATTTCATTTTGCACGCCAGTAATATGTATTACGGTATGTCTTATTAGAATAATCATATGCCATTAGAATATGACATACTTTAAACTCTGATTCAACCTGTCATTTTAAAGGAAAACTATACCCCCCAAACAATGTAGGTCTCTATTAAAAGATACTAAGTAAAAAAGCTCATGTGTAAAACCCTGCTTCATGTAAATAAACCATTATCATAATAATATACTTTTTTAGTAGTATGTGCCATTGGTAATCATAAATAGAAAATTGCCATTTTAAAAAATAAGGGCCGCCCCCTGAGATGGTAAGATTCACTGTGCACACATACAAACCACATGTAAGGTCACATGAGCCAATTAACAGACAGAGTTCTGCCTTTTGCTTCCTCACTTCTTCCTGTTACAGTTAGTGTTGTAGTATTTCTGGTCAGGTGATCTCTGAGGCAGCACAGATAGAGTCACGAAATGGTGGTTCAAGGCAAGAGATGTAAAAGGGCAATATTTATGTAAATATATATTCCAGTTTGGTAAGATTCTTTAATATGTCATTCAATTTGATATAAACTATCTGTTGCTTAAGTATTCATTTTGGGGGTATAGTTTTCCTTTAAGTTTATAAATATTACATTTAAAATAAAACAAAATAGGGAGAAAAGAAAAAAAGGGAAAGAAAAGCAAGTCAAAATAAAGTTACCTCTAGAATGTTATGACAGTCTTAATTTTAATCACTCAGAAGTCCCTACAGGTATTATGTTTGACACTATCTCAAAACCATTATAAACTAAGTGGCTAGACAGAGCACCTTGAAATCTGTATTGACTCCACTGCTGCCAGATTTGATTAAATGCTTGCTGTTTAGCTGACAGGATACTGGTCAGCTTCTCATTACAAATGATCCAATCCATTTTAAACTTTCACCAGCTCAAAGTTAATAAAAGGTGATTTCCAAGACTTACTATTCACAAAATTGAAACAAACAAGGGCAAAATGTGTTCAAAAAACAGTTTTGTCCTGTTTTTACATGCAAACCAGTTCAGATAACGGTTGTAATAATGTTGCTTAACCTTTAATACATACTACCCATACATATAAAGACTCTCTGTTTTTAACCTTCAAAGCGCAGGACCATGTCCTCCACCTATGCTACCCTACGCGCTTCGCTGATTGTTCAGCTTCATCAGGAGCATAAGTGATGGGTACACTGCATACCGAGATCTAAATAGGTATAGGATAGCGCCTCAATTTGCAGCGAGGTTCCGGGTCTACTTTAGACGTCACATCCGGACCAAAAGTTACGTGCTATCTGTATCTACCAGAAGTGCGGCACTGTTCTTGCCAATACTCCTTGTGTGCATGCTTTGCCCACATTTCGCTGTCTAAGACTACCGGAAGTGTGGTATTGTTAAGCTAAAATGTATTTTTAATCAATTCTGAGCATGTCATGCCCACACTTGCAAAGTGTACTGAATTAATTCGCTACTGTGATCGTTGTCTATACTTATAATGTAGTAATATATGAACTAATCAACTTTTAGAATGAATTCATTATCCACTCCATAATTGAATACATTTCAAATAGTCTCAGTCTTCCTGTATTCATATTCTTCTGTTTATCAGTATTTTATTTATTTTTTATTTATTGTCGTTACATTGTTTCTTCCATATTTATGCCACAACCTGCCTATTTCTCTCCCTCAATAATTGGAAAAACTTTATAATAAAATTAGTTTTTTCTTGATAATACTAACTAGAGAACATGAAATCTAGTATACAATTTATAAAAATGGTGTGAAGGTGAAACCCTCATTTGTGCTTCACATCACGAATATGTTCCAGGACTCTCCATCTAAATTCTCTTTTGGTTTTTCCCCACATAATTATTTCCACATTCAAATTTCATAATGTATATTACACCTGTTTTGGTAATGTCGTTTTATTTTGTATTCCTTAGTGTCTGATCTACCTTCGATTGTGACTGCTTTATCTATCCACGGACATGCCTGACAGGCTCCACATCTAAAGCAGCCCTTTGTTTTATTCGTGAGCCAAGTGGATTTTGAAACATTACTGTCCGGTATGTCCTGGTTTCACCTTCACATCATTTTTATAAATTGTATACTAGATTTTGTGTTCTGTAATGGCCCTGTGTAAACCTATCCTTAAAATTTCTACTATGCCTAAAAGAGAGGTCTTTCTACAATAACTTCATCATCCTGCTCCAAAATGTGCAAATGTCTATTTAAAATTTGTGCAATTTCCAAGACTTTGCAATCACTTGTCGTGCAGCTCAAAATTAGGGATGCACCGAATCCAGAATTTGAGTTGAGTGCAGAGGACTCTTGTATATATGTCTAATGGTTTTAAAAATTTGTGGTGAGCACAACTTTCCCATGTTTGTTATAGTTTATACAGGAGCAGTGACCAGCTCCATGTTGTAGCTCCCACCCTTCCCAGCTATAGTCAGGTGATCCCACTGGTGGCCAATAAAAGGGCAGCCAAGTTTGGGAGTTTTACTTTGAAAGCAGCTAGTAAGTTGCAGGTAAAACGTAGTCCCTTTGTAAAATGTATAATGAAGCAATAGAACTCTTAATGAATCAGATGAAAATTGAGCATAGGACTGGCCAGATATGGGATGACTGACGTAGTTGGCCAGCTTAAATATATTGCAATATATGGACAAACAATCCCTGTTTTGTTTAAAGGGTAAGGCATTTTTAGTAGCTGTATGCACAAAATGTCTCAACGTCTTAAATATATATTGATATATTGATGAGTGCAGAGGACCTCTTGTATGAATCTAGGATTTGGTTTGGGATGTGGACAAATCCAAGTGCTCGGCCGAACCAAATACGAAAAATCATGTGACTTTTCATCACATATGCAAATTAGGCTTCAGATTCAGTTTAGTATTAGGTCAAATCTTTAATGCAGGATTCGCCCAAATCCCAAAATAGTGGATTTGGTGCATCCCTGCTAAATCTAAGCTGAAAAACTATTGTTGTTCAGGGACAGTGCCCAGAATATTTCAACTGTGAAATGAACTACAAAATGCAATCCTTAAGGGGGCAGTATACCTCCTTTATCCATAAGATCAGTGAAAATAGATTGTGTTACACATACACTTGCCTAATCACAAAAAAAAAAAAAAAAACAAAACCACATGACTGGGGGCACCTGTGAAATGGACACTATATCAAGTCCCATGTCAGATTTGTTAGAGTGATATTGAAAAGCAGATGTGGAGATAAAGAAAAGAAAAGTAATGTTTGCATTAACTGATGCTACATTTACATATAGAGCCCTAGCAAATTAGTAAAATAAAAACCCCACCAGGGGTATTGTTTACATCATTCTTACCTTATCTATGCAAGGTTTTACTCCAATCATTATGCTTTCGCCAAAAATCCTTCCATCTTTACTGAGTGCTTTTCTGGCCTGTAATTTTGACTGATATTGTATATGCATCCAGTTACCATTGTTTGACATCTGTGAAACAGACATGTGAATTAAGATCTGACATTTGCTCTTGTTGTAGATAGTAAAAATATTTATAAATATTCTTACCACATGCTTTATGATGTTCCCATACTGTGCAAACTGTAGTAAAATATAGGAAGCAGAAGCTTGTGGAAACCTAGAAAGAAGGTAAGTGTGATTGGTTAAATAAACAGGCTTACTTTGTGCGCATAGCCTACACAAAGAAACAGCAATAAAACTATTCCCACATGTTTCAGCAGGAATTGCTTACAGCAACTGAGCTTTATATCACTTTATCTTTTGAACAAGTCTGGCTGTATTGCCTAAAGCTACATCAGCCTCTGACTCAATGATATAAGCTTTGATCTTCATATCTCAAAATGTGTTTCTAGCCTGCTCAGGTAAAGGACCAAGGAGATAATCTAACAATCTCAAGTTGAACTAAACCATAAAAAACATCAGCAGGTAGTATTTACTGCTTGGCTGTTTATAAGCAAACATACGATTGCCTACTGTGGATTACCAGATTGAAAAACAATGCTGCTAGTTATATAACCTCTCTTAAAATGGCCATGGATGCAAAGATTTGATTCGTACGATTTTCGGACCGTGTGTGGAGAGTCGTTTTGGTATATCAGACAGGTTAGAATATTTCTGTCGGCTGCCGATAATATCTCTGCGTGTATTACCGATCGTACGATTTTCAGTGGGAGACTGTCACTAGCTTTGGTTGGACATAGATATCGTATGATTGCTGTCAGGGGCAGAACATTGCTGATCTGTTTTTTAACTAATCTGACTGGTAAGAGTTTGATCTGAATGGTTAGTGGCAGGTCGGGAGATGGGGGAAGTCCAATAGTACGATGATTCGTATGATCGGATCTTTGCATCTGTGGCCACCTTTAGGGTAAGGGCACACGGGGATATTCATTTTCCGAAGTCGCCCGCAGTTTCCTCGTGAGGCAACTTTGGAAAACGAAGTTCCACAAGTGCCATACCACCTAAAACCTACCGAGTACCAATGTTAGCCTATGGGGACCTTCCCCATAAGCTTTCTAACCAATTTTTATCAAAGGAAAATCGTTCGATCGAAGGATTTTACTTTGATGGTCGAATATCGAGGGTTAATTAACCCTCGATGTTCGACCCTTAGTAAATGTGCCCCAATGTGTGTTGGAAGATTTTCTTCAGAATTGTTCCCAGACCCAGACGGGTTAAATATATTTAAAAGCAAAACACTTACCCATATACAGTCACCCAAGTATCATCCAGCTGGTCATCAGAAGTCAGGGCATCACCTTGTGTATAAAAGGGATCCATCTGAGCAGGGGATAGGGTGTTTTTTCTCTTTTGTCCAATGGTTGCAGGACTAAAGACACTTGAAGCTGTTCAAAGACATCAAATAATTTCACATGCAGAAAGACATGTACAGGATGAAAAGAGGCTGCATGCCAATAATTAACTTGCATAAAATGTCTGAGAATGAAAAGATATGGTGGCCACAATCTGAAAAATAATTATGCATCAAAATGCATTTGCATGTAAAATTAGGCAAACACAGACCTGCAATCATAAGCTATACAAATGAAATAAAAACTAAACAAATGGAACCTGGACACCTCCAATGTAATGTATCTACTGCCGGCTAACTTTCATATAGTTCAGCTCCATCCTTTTCTAAACTGGACAGACTGGAAGCAGACCCTAAAGAAAAGTGGGAGGATCTTGAAGGATATCCTCTGCATTATTCTTGATACAGCAGAACCCTGCTTTATCATGGGTTATTTAATATGACCCAAGTATACACCCAAGTGTTTTCTCTGCATTCTTTTTGATACAGCAGTGCAGTAATGCATGACACCTGGCCAATAATGTGGCTCAGGAGGGGAGCTAGGGGCTCCATGAAAAGGATTAAAGCTTAGTAAAACCAAGAAGAGGGTTTAAAATGGGCAATAAAGTTTTAGGTATAACATTTTAATTACCCATCATATTAATTTTTTTTGTAATATAATGCTTACTAATTATCACTTTTAAAAATTGCCTTCCTCTTCATCTCATCTAGCATATGATGAGGGCATCACTGCTGCAAATCCTTTTCCTCATTAAAATATTGCTGTGCTATAAAACATTGAAGCTTCCCTTGCCTGAACTGCTTCCTCATTGGCTAAGGTTTACGTTTGGAATGGGATAATAAATCTCTTTCTGACAGCTGTGTCGGTTTACGTAGCTTTGATCTTTTCCCGACAAACTAGTGTTATTGAGAATACAGCGGTACATACAGTCTACCAAAAGGGAAATAATTCACATCTTCCTGTGATGCTTACAACCTGCCTGTCTTGATCACTTCTTACACAGAATCCCATATACTTTCAAAGTAGTATGCTTGTAAGCAAAATGGGAAGCTATAGATCTGTTCCTGTCAGTAAATACCTATACGAATAAACTAGTGAAGGAGAGATCAAAGGGTACACTGCATACAGCAGGCTGGAGTGTGTAATGTAAATCTTTGCAGAAGGAATACGTTTTTCTGTTGTAAAAATAACACTATTAGAACTCCACAAGGAGCGGATATAAAAGGAAGCGGTGACAGGCAGCAAGTGCTTCTGTACAGGTCATTAAACTCGGAGGAGCCTTCTAAAATATTTATATTTTAATTATGGGGGGTACATTATAATACATTTGTTTCAATGAGTTATGCGTCAAGCAATGTCACCCAGCGATGTTTATAAAGATATTTATATATTTTATTTTATAGACTATTCATGCATTTTCTTCAGATGTGATAGATTTACAAGAAACATATTTATGCATGGAGTCAATCTTCTCTAAACTGGCACTTTAAGGGCCAATGGACTCATATTACTAATAAAAGACTGTGGCTACTTTCTGCAATACACTATTATTAAAGTATTGTAACAGAAACTTACGTTTTTTTTTTTTGTAAGTTTCTGCCTTTATTCCTTAATCTATTATCTCTTAATAAAGAAGCTTGTTGATACTTGGAAAGTGACGACAGTCTCTCAAATCATCCAGCCCAAATCTATAAGGGAAATTATATGGGGGATCCAGTAATTATGGTTAATATATAAAGTTGGTGGCTAGTGATGTTTCTTGCATTGCATGCCCAACTAAAACTTTTACCCGAAATATTAAGATATTAGTCTCAACAGAGCTTTAGAACCTGATAAAAGCACTTGGTCCTCCAACTTTTTCTTTTAATGGCTTTAGCACCCATGGTTACTTACACTGGATAAATTAAAAAAAACACAACCAAAATATTTAGCATTTTAGATTATTCCAAGAGAATCAATGTTTAAACGATCAATCTCAGTATTATATATTTAAAGGAGTGCATCACCTTTAAAGTAACTTATTATGCTATAGAACAGCCAATTCTTAGCAACTTTTCAACTGGTTTTCATTATTTATTTTTTATAGTTTTATAGTTATTTGCCTTTTTCTTCTGACTCTTTGCATATTTCAAATGGGCGTCGCTGACTTCCTTCTAAATAACAAATGCTCTGTAAGGCTAGAAATGTATTGTTACTTTTTATTACTGATCCTTCTATTCAGATGCTCTCCTATTCATATTTCAGTCTCTTATTCAAATCAGTGCATGGATGCTAGGGTATATTGGACCCTAGTTACAAGATTGGTTAAGATGCAAAGTGAAGAGCTGCTGAATAAAAAGCTAAATAACTCAAAAAACCTTCAATAATAAAAAATGAAAATAAATTGCAAACTGTCTCAGAATATCACTCTCTACATCATACTAAAAGTTATCTCAAAGGTGAACAACCCCTTTAAGTATAATCTAGAGACAGTGGAATATTTATTCTTAGAATGGTTCCTCTCAGTTTTTCCATGTGTAATTGCAAAGCTATTTACATGTTGCACAACACCAAAAAAGATCCTGTAATGGCTTTCCATTGTCAGCTTCTAAACTACCTTATGGTGCAACAGTGCCATCTACTGAAACTCAAATGAAAACATTTCATACAAGCATTACATAAAAGCATATTTCAGCAACACGCATTCATTATTGCCATAATTTAGAAAATGTTTACACCTTATAAAGTCATTGCTAATGCACCAAATATTCTATCTCTGAGAACAACTGCAAATATAAAGCTCCAGCAATTATTGAGATCAATGTTCTGCTAGTTTGGCCATTAGGCAGCAGGTAGATCTGGATTTGTTTAAATTACCCCCTCTGCATATACCATTTCTGCTAAATGAAATGCACAATTAGACGGTGGAAAACACAATCTGGTCCTTAGCATCTTTAATATTATACTGAGCGACCCAAGTGCCTTAGGGATTGATGAATTATACAATAATCAAATTACTTCACCATATTTAAATTATTGCTAGATAATTAATGTATTCGCTTTACCCAATTATGCCAAACCAAGATGTGCACATCAGCCAAAGTGATAGAGTCATATGAAAAAGTTAAAGAACTCCTCTCAGCCTGCATAATAATTTACTCCACTTTCAACAAAAAAAGATAACAGTGGTATGTCTTTCATTTCCCAGGAACATGAGTACTGGGGCGTTTTCTGAACAAGCATTTTTAGTAAAGCAGTATTCATTTGTATGACATTAAATCAAATGTGAAAAACTGGCGGTGCAAAAATTTGGGTACCCTTGAAATTTTGCTCATTTGAATGCATGTAACGGCTCAATACCGATTACTGGTAACACCAGATTAGCTCGTTAAGCCTTGAACTTCATAGGCAAGTGTGTATTTTAGGTGGCCAATTGCAAGTTGTGGTTCTGTTTGACTTTCCTCTGAAGAGTGATAGCATGAGATCCTCAAAGCAACTCTCGAAAGATCTGAAAACAAAGATTGTTCAGTATCATGGTTTAGAGGAAGGCTACAAAAAGCTATCTCAGAGGTTTAAACGGTCCGTTTCAACTTTAATGAATGTAGGAGGTGTCTCACCTAAGTATTGATGTAATATCTCTGTTGGGGTGCCCAAATTGTTGCACCTGTCTAATTTTGTTATGATGCATATTTTCTGTTAATCCAATAAACTTAATGTCATTACTGAAATAAGGAACGTTATATATTAAAAGGAAGTTGCTACTTTGAAAGCTCAGCAAATAATAAACCAAACTCCAAAGAATTGGGAGGGGTTCCAAACTTTTTCATAGTACTGTTTCTTCTAACTTCGAGGAAGGTATATGGCTTTAGAGAAGCTCAATCACTTACGCGCTAGACTTTTCTCCTTCAAAGCCAAAACATTGCACACTCTAAATGAAGCACTGCGCAGATTCATAAGTGCTTCATAGAGATGTCAGCAGGTGGGTGTCCCATGAAATGCCCCTAGCTTGCATGTCATTCAAATGTTCAAGCTGGTGTGTCCCTACTGTTGGGAGAAAGGGCTAGGGAGTAGGAAGTTCTGGTCATACTATCTGGCTATGGCAGACTAAATACAGGGCTTTCTTGTACCAGACAATGCTTTGCTCTACATCTTGACCTGAGGCATGATGCCAAGCATGGTCAGCACACACCATTGGGCCAGGTGAAGTCCTTGCTGCAAGGGCACTAGGGTTTTGTACCAACTTGTACCCAAGGAATGGTAAATGAAAACCAGTGTTTCATCTGCAAAATAGCAACTTGTCTAGCGAGCTCAACCATGTATCTGATCCCTTTCATGCATCTGATTAAAGATAACATCAGGCTAAAGATATCATAATTTTCCCACCAACCTAAAATCACAGTAATACTATTACTGTCACACAATTCCAGAAATTTGGGAGCAGGAAAAGACATCCTTGGTGCTCACTTAAACACAGCTCACTCACTGAAACACATCAGCTGAGTACCAAGCCTGGAAATCAGGTAGGTCATTACAATCACGGAGTGGGGGAACTTTAGACTTCATTCTCCTTTAAAAGCATTTGTTTTTAAGGGAATGGCAAGTGAAATCCATGCCTGAACAGAACCAGTTCTCAAAGTTTTTTCCTAGTATAATAGGAAAATTACCAGAAAACTGTGAAAGCAGTTATTACCAAATACTCTGAATACATATAACGGTATTGGAGCCCTTAAAGGAGAACTAAACCCTAAATACTAATATGGCTAAAAATGCCATTTTATATACTGAACTAATTGCACCAGCCTAAAGTTTCAGCTTCTCAATAGCAGCAATGATCCAGGACTTTCAATTTGTCACAGGGGGTCACCATCTTGGAAAGTGTCTGTAACACTCACATGCTCAGTGGGCTCTGAGCAGCTGTTGAGAAGGTGAGCGTATGGGTTGTTGCAAATTATCAAGCAGAAAATGAGGTTGGCCTGTAATATAAGTGAATGCTACAAGGCTGATTATTAAATGCTGATGCTACAAGGCCGATTATTAATTACTGATGCTAGTTGAAATGCAGGGCCGGAACTAGGGGTAGGCAGAGTAGGCGCCTGCCTAGGGCGCAATCAGAAGGGGGCGCACATTTCAGGGGTAACTTTTTTTTTTTTTAAGCCTTTATTTTTTCACACCACCTGGCCGTGATATCGCTAGCATAGCGGCGTCATCAAGCTCCAGCAGCACTCTCCAGGCCCCCTCCCCCTTACATTAGCGTCTCCTGCTGGATGCTGCCGATGCCCTTCTTAATGTGCTGTGTGGCGCATGTGCTCTAGGAAGCGGCGCGTGCAGACGTCAGCAGCACGCACATGGAGACTGCAGTGGGAAGCAGCAGAGAGCTGGACTGGCGCTTTGGCTGGCGCCTGGCACGGCAATTGGCTTGGGAACCTGCCGTGGATTGAAGAGAGCTGGGCCTGGTGGTAACTTGTGCACACCGGCTGGGCTTATTTTATTCTGACTGCTGGCACAAACATGTACAGATCATCTGGGGCAATAATCTTGCTGCTGTTGGCTTCTAGCCTGACACATATTTAAGGGGCAATATTTTGCTGGCTGGCACAGATATGGGGCATTATTTGGTTGCTGGCTGGAACTGGTATTAATTTGGGGGTAATATTTGGCTGCTGGCTGCCGCAGGTATTAATTTGGGGGCAACATTTGGCTGTTGGCTGGCACAGGTATTCATTTGGGGGCAACATTTGGCTGCTGGCTGGCACAAGTATTTGGGGCAATATTTGGCTGCTGGCTGGCACAAGTATTAATTGGGGGCAATATTTGGCTGTTGGCTGGTACAGATATGGGGCAATATTTTGGCTGTTGGCTGGCACAGGTACTAATTTGGGGGCAATATTTGGCTGCTGGCTGGCACAGGTATTCATTTGGGGGCAATATTTGGCTGCTGGCTGGCACGGGTATTCATTTGGGGGCAATATTTGGCTGCTGGCTGGCACAAGTATTTGGGGCAATATTTGGCTGTTGGCTGGCACAGGTATTAATTTGGGGGCAATATTTGGCAGCTGGCTTGCACAAGTATTAATTTGGGGGCAATATTTGGCTGCTGGCTGGTACAGATATGGGGCAATATTTGGCTGCTGGCTGGCACAAGTATTTGGGGGGCAATATTTGGCTGCTGGCTGGCACAGGTATTAATTTGGGGGGCAATATTTGGCTGCTGGCTGGCACAGGTATTAATTTGGGGGCAATATTTGGCTGCTGGCTGGCACAAGTATTAATTTGGTGGCAATATTTTTTGCTGCTGGCTGGTACAGCGGTATTAATTTTGGTGCAATATTTGGCTGTTGGCTGGCACAGGTACCAATTTGGGTGTGATATTTGGGTGCTGCTGGCACAGATACTAAGCTACCTCAAAGATGGGCATGCTGGCAATAGAAGAGCTACCTCATAGCTAAGGAGGTTTCAGCTTAAACATATATTGCACTTTTCTCATAGGAGTTGTGTCAAAAGTAAAATGTTGTGGGCATATCAGTATTGATGTTAAGTGAAACCTTCATTTGCACTTTGTTTAATAGGATAAAATGACCCTACCGTTTTGGTTTTTCTGACATTTTTTAGTGTACCTTATTGTTTTTGTTAACATTACATATTAATACAAAGCGCAAGTTTCATTCATGAATGTGTTGTAAGCTTTCTTTATTAAAAAAAAACATAATGGTAAGGTGGGAAATGGTAACGCGGGGGGTGGGGACGCTGATTGAAGCCCTTGTCTAGGGTGCCAAACTACCTTGGCCCGGCCCTGTTGAAATGGTTTCTGTGCCGTCATGTAGCAATTATCTGGTGGTGGTTCATCTTTTAGGTAACTTTTACTGTGTTATAGAATGGCCAATTCTAAGCAACTTTCAATTGGATTTCATTATTTGTTTTTTATAGTTTTATAGTTATTTGCCTTTCCAGCCTACTTCTTTAGTTAACCTTTAGTTCTCCTTTAATATAACCTACGATTTTGCAGATCACACATGCAGATCAGCCCCAATCACTGAGCTGAGAACACATGCAGGGGGTAAGATACACGGACAGCCAAAGATTACCTTTCAAATACTGGTTTGGGGGATCTTTGATATTTTAAAAAAAATTTCCTAAGTTAATATGTGGCGTAAAGCTTTACAAGTCATCTGTGACATTCACTTATTGATAAAAGGGAGAAGTAAAATTAAACATAACACAATGTCCAAGTAGCTTTTCAGCAACATTACCTGCCCTTTTTCTGCTGCCAGAGAAATTTCTACTTTCTGTAAATATATAAAAAAGAAAACAGCTCTGAAACAAGATATATAGATCTAGAAAAGTAACAAACGATTGATATCTTATAACTATGAAAGATCATAATTGTAACTTATACACTATATAGGTGTAATGTTGAGACTTCTAAAAGGTTCCATAATTATCCCAGCAACATTAATCATCGGCAAACAACAGCTATTATTTCTAGCTGTTAATATACATCAATTTAGGCATGAAGCTACAGATCTTAAAACTGTTTATTTTCCTCCTACTATGCAAAGCGCACCGTACATTCCTTAACACACTAAATTATTCTCATTTATGATACTCACTTAGGACATGGATAGTAACTGAACAAACCAGCTAGTAAGACTATTGTGCGATAGGCTAAAAAGCAAGCAAAAAAGAAGTTTACACTAAAATAAAGCCTAGAATGTTCCTCCAACAAAAATCACAAAATGAATTAATCTTTGGGTTTTCAGTTTTAACAGGTGCACCTTACAGAGTATATATGTCATTAATCTATTAACAACATACAGTCAGTGTGTTTAGAACCACTGGTTTATTCTCAAAATACAGTACAAATACAAGAGCCATGATTCCAACTTTCAGATACTATTTGCATTATATTATGATATTTGAAACACTATGAGGGTTATTTATTAAAGTCCAGCTGCCAAGACTTGAAAAATTCAAGTTTTCTTTACTATAAAATCCTATTTTTTTTTGTGATTTATTATACCCAGAGGATGCAAAAAGTCTGAATACGAAAAACCCGCCGAGGTTGTTTATAAGTCAATGGGAGAAGTCCAGAAGATATCTTGATCTGCAATGGGTTTCGTGCAAAAAAAAATGCGAAGAGTTTGTGTTTTTCGGGCAAAAAAAATAAATAAATAGATCTAAAAAAATCAAATTTTCAGACGGAAATTCCAAATAAATACATCTGTAAAATGCATGACCTAAATCTTCAGAAGATACTAATACAGGGTGATCAGGCTCATCCACATTAAGAGCACCGACCTTCAGCATTTCTATAAAGATGTCCGAAGCGTGTGCCAAAGAACAAGCAAGCAGCAAACGCCAACCATGAGATGCCTTTTTGTTGCCAGAGAGAGAATATCGCTTGCATACCCTGGCTTCTCATCTCACTTCTGCCCAATAAGTACAAAGAAACGGCACCCTCGCAAAAATATCAAAACAGCACAACGCAGCACTTTCAAGCAGGGCACCAGCCCTTGAATTTTTATTTGTAAAAAGCATGCAATGTTTCAGGGGCAGGCAATCTTTGTTGCCAACTGACTGAATAGAACTAGTACTTAGTTCACTAAGCAGGGGCTGAAATTAACCTGCAGAAATATCAGGAATCAAGAACCAGCCCCTATGTGGGCATTAGCCTACTGTCCTGCCTCCATCCAGAACCATTGTGCTGGATTTAGTGCAGGCACACACAACAAATTTCTGGAAAGAAACTCAAGTCTTTGTATTCTGGCATTGAAACCCCATGTGTGACTGTACCAGAGCCGACACAATGGTGCCAGGTGCAGTCAATACAGGATGCTAATACCAGTGTAGTTGTTGATACTCTGTTTATTTCAGCAGGCCAATTTCAACTCCCCAAATGGCACTAGCCTTCGCTTTGACATCACTTCTGGTCCAGAAGTAAACTTCAGGATCATGTATGCTTTCTAGGAGAAGACCTAGGGTTGTGGAATATGGCAGAGATGCCTAGAGACCCAGAAAAGAACAACTCTCCTCACCTCCAAATATTTGAAATTCAGCGTACTACCTTGGACGAGTGAGTGTGATATTTAAACAATGTAAGAGTAACTCAATGTATCCTGTAGTGTACCCTTCATCGGAAATAAGCATTAAGGAATGATGCAGGGATTAGCCCCTGAGCAAATGTGATACTTAAACCATTTATAAAAACAAGGCTTGCTGAAATGTCAGTAGCCACAGTGTTCGCCTACAGGCAAAAGCAGTTTAGCTGCCCTCAGCTAACAAAAAGCAGAAGCTGCTAGCCAAGACAGATACAATTCTGATATGGCAGTGTAGACCTGTATATATGACCCAGCTCAATTTGAAGGGCTGTCTGGAAAATATCAGCTCATTTGGTGACCATGCCAGCTTAGCATACTCTAAACATACACTAAAGAGAAATGATTAAATGAGCGACTCTGGGAAAGGATATCATTTACCATTAAGCAGTGTGGCCTCTTGTCAAATGACAGACCTCTGTACATGATTCTTAGGGGTGATGTCACAAAAGGTTTATGATTTGATACAAATGTTTTTGTACAGAAACCAATAAGCAGGTACTCTTAACTGGTCAAATTATGTAAAAGTAAACATCCAAGAGTTTGCTATAGGTTCTTAGACCTGGGCAAACATTGTTGTTTTAGAACAGTAACATTTAATGGCAAACAGGAAAATATCAAGTGTTTTATAGCTCTGCGGCACAGGTGAAAGCACCCCTTATCAGTCTGATTCAGTCGGAAAGCAAGACAATAACAGGTGTCATCTGTGTACATTTATATTTTTCTTATTCATTGGTCAGGGTCATATGTTGCCTGCAGTAGTGATAACTGTGGAAAGGACTGTCAAAATGTAAATTTTGCTTTAAGACTTTCAGGGGGTTATTTATCAACATTAGAGGCAAACATCACAGGTGATGTTGCCCATAGCATCCAAGCAGATCTTTCCTTTTGTTTTCTAACTTGTAGGCGACTGTTCAAATCTAATTGCTGACTGGTTGCTATGGGCAACATCTCCAGTGATGTTTGTCTGCAGTTTTAGTAAATATGCACCTAAAAGTAATAAGGCAATGTTAAAATTGTGACAGTCCCTTCCGCAGTTATATCATCACTATTGCATGCAACATATGACCCCTGACCAGTTAATAACAAAAATAAAAATGCAGATGACTTATGCTATAGTCCTACTTTTTGATAGCTTCATATTCCATATGTCTTGCCACCAAATCTAAACTGAAGATCACCCATGCACCCAGTGTGTGTACCAAAACCAATATGACTCAATAAATGTGTGTGTTACTAACACTGTACAGGTATGGGACCCGTTATCCAGAATGCTGGGGACCTTGGATTTTCCAGATAAGGGATCTTTTTGTAATTTGGATATCCATTACTTAAATCTACTAGAAAATCACGTAAACATTAAATAAACCCAATAGGCTGGGTTCGCTTTCAATAAGGATTAATTATATCTGAGTTGGGATCAAGTACAAGGTATTGTTTTATTATTACAGAGCAAGAGGAAATTGTTTCTAAAAATATGGATTATTTGGATAAAATGGTGTCTATGGGATACAACCTCTCCTTAATTCAGAGCTTTCTAGATAATGGTATAACTGATCCTATAACTGTACTAGCTTATATAAGGATCAGTGCCACTGTGATCATAAATGTACACAGAACAGTATATGTGTAACAGCTTGTGCATACTATAACAAATTCTAGATACATCACAAATATAAATAAACTAAACTGCAAACAGAACTAGAAAAACTTAAGTGCAAAAATTAAATACATAAATCTCACCTGGACTTGACGGCATAACTCCAGAAAGTGGAGTGTGCAACACAGAAAAGTTGGCCTGCAAAAGGAAATGGAAAAACTGTGCTCATTCATATCTGAGACAAATAGTGTTATACATTGGTTTGGCCTTAAAAACCGCAAAAAACACACAAACTACGTTGAAAGTGATATCTATCATGCTTTCTGTTTTTACCCTTTCAGAATATAAGATCACTCATTTACTACTGTTAATTTACCGTCTTCCTTGCATTGAGAGGTGTAGAACCAAGACCTGGACTTGCAATGTCATCATATATACTTCTAACAGGTGGTGCCCCACTCTTGTCTTTATGAGTAGGAACTACGGGTTGAGGGGGTGAGCCACCTAAATAGAGAGAGACAGCAATGTAAGAAATGCAATGGAAACTTTTAAATCACTAGGATAATAGTCCAAAAAGTATTTCATCAAGCTTGGACATAATGCTTAGAAAAACTGCACCAGGGAACAGAGGAGTTAAAGTCAGCAAAAACCCTGGCAGAGTTAGAGAGACAGGCAAGACAACTTGGACAACAGCAGACGTTAATTTGAATGCTCATGGGAGATCAGAATGTGTAGCTTTTGCACAGGAGTCAAAATGTATAATGTTAATACATTTCAAAGTCAGTTACATTTGCTATGAAGAAAAATATACAATTCGCTTCTAAATTACCGGAAAATAAAGGTGACCGCATTTCCATAACCCCTAAGGATGGACGTGGCTGTGGTGTTACAGGTGTTGGTATATCCCCCAGTAAAAAGCCAGGCAGGAACTGGGCACCAGCACTGGGTTTTGGAGACATTGGTGATCCAAGTGACATTGGTTCAGCACCTGCATTTACAAAGAGGAAAAAATAAAATTACATATAACAACTAATTAAAATATAATAAATCACAAAAACATGAATTAAAAATAAACCACAAAATAACTTTGTACAATAAAAGAATTTTATGTTTTAACCAAATTTCCATTATACATTCTAGAAACATTTTCACTGATTTCAAAATGATTTGTAAATTAATTTGTTACCGAAATCATTATCTGTCTGCCCTTTGTATTCTCTGTCCTGCAAGTTCTGACTTTTAAAACAATGCAGCAGATTAACAGGCCTGTCTTTGCTGGAGGAGAAATTTACAAATAAATTTACCGGTAAACCACTAAAAATTTGAAAGAATGTTGTGAATAAATATTGGAAAGTTGCTTAGAATTACATTTTCATGTCTTAGGTAAAAAATGTCTGGATTCACGTCCCATTTAAGATGCAAACCTTTTAATCTTTCAAAACAACAATTTATTTTTAATTACAGCATTCAATATAATACATAAAATTCACAAATAACCTATATTTATCCTTGTATACAGCATTAGGGATGTCACATGCATTGAAACTTGTGTAATATAAGAAATGGTGCACTCCTACTTTAAAAACAGTCTTCTTGGTGTTTTATTACCAACCCAGTACATTACTCCCTTACATAAATTGTTTTATGGAGTGGAGATATTCACTTATTTGTTAACTTTTCTAAATACCCAAATAGTTTTTTTGCAAACTCCCATTGACGTTGCTCCCAGCGGCCTCATAAGTGTCCGTTTTGAAGTTCCTGGCTTAAATATCACGTTTTTGAGGCATGAAGATACAGGTTTACTCCAACAGAGCCTCCTACAGGCTCCTATCAGTCCACAAGGGATTATGATTTCAACTATCACAGCCCCTATTTGGCATTCCCAATGAATTTTCTTTCGCCTGTGTGACTCTCAAACTGTTTTTACGGTACAATTGAATGTAGCGCACAGGTAAAAAAGGGTTGGGGATCCCTGATATAGAGAGTGATATTCTGAGACATTTTGCAGTTTGTGTTTTTTGCGTTCTTTAGCTTTTTATTCAGCAGCTCTGCAATTTTCAATTTCATCTGGTTGCTAGGGTCCAAATTACTCTAGCAACCATGTATTGCTTTGAATAAGAGACTGGAATATGTATAGGATAGGGCTTGAATTAAAAGATGATTAAAAAAAAAGTAGCAGTAACAATACAGGAATTTGCTTTAGCTGTTGGCTCGTGAGCATGCACAGTTATCAGTTCAGATGACTAAACATACCCTCCAGTCTATCAGCCAATGAAGAGATAGCATTGCTGGTCCCCATAGAAACTCTGATTTAGATGTCTGATCCTATTTTTTCTCCTAACCACCTTTCCTGAAAATGGATCCCGTGAAGTCCACTGCCAGAATCTGCAACGAGGGGTAAGTATAAAGTATGGGGCATTTCCCTGGGGGGCAGTTAGCCTGGGGAGAGGGTCTACGTGGGGTGGGGGGGGGTACAGGGTTTTCTCCAACCCCCATTACAGTGATCAACCCCAGCAGAACTTTTTATCAAAGGAAGTTGTGCCTGTGTAACTCTGCTGATGATGATGTGTTAGAGGGAAAATAGCCGCCAGGTGAAAGCTGCTATATGTTTTAGGAAAATGTGATGGTGCTGGCAAATGGAGGGGTATATGCAGTACAATTAATGTGGCTTGGGTGGCGAAGATGTGCCCAACTTACATAGAAGGAAAATGTAGGATTTACATGTCCTTTAAGACAATCACAGGTTATGTGTTTTGATGGTTTTATTATGTACAGGATGATATGAAGAAAATGTAGAAAGAAGTCTGTGTTTTGGGAAGTTCCTTTTCCACATCATGCAGCTGACCAATCCCCACACTACAGTGAGTATGGCTTCTTGTGAGAGGATTAGAACAAAACAGGAGGGATAAGGAAGCTTTGATCACGTGGAGTGCCACACAAGTGCAGCTCTAGCAAGGCTAAAACCGAAGGGAGCCCGAAGTACCCTTGCAGAAGGTAAAAACAAAAGCAACAGGAACATGTGGAGCAACCGCACACCCTTGCTTAACCCAGTATATGTAGCTTGGTGCACAATGATAGAGGTTTCTGCAACCTCCAATGTAGCCAAGAAGAAGAAAATCACTGGCACACAAGACTTCTGTTTGAGGGCAAGCCCTTGCCGTTTAATAAAGCTGAAGTGCAATGTTTCATATTAAACGTTGCACTTCTGCATTATTAAACAGCAATGGCTCCCCCTGCAAAAAGTCTTGCGTGATGGTTAATTTCTCCTTCTGGTCCATATAAAAAGCCCATGGGGGGGGTTGTCGCTGTTTAAAGGAACACCAAAGAATGTTTTAAAGGCATGACAATATAATGTACTGGTGCACTGAACTGGTAAAACTGGTGTGTTTGCTTCAGAAAAACAACTGTAGTTTATATAATGAAGCTGCTGTATAGCTATGGGAGCAGCCATTCAACACAGGACAAATAGTAGATAACATAAGTTCTGAAGAAAACCATTGTATGCTACAGAATGTATCAGTTATCTGCTGTGTATCCTATGCCTTTTCTCCTTTTTCAGCTTTGAATGGTTGCCCCCATGGCTACACAGATGCTCATTATATAAACTATAGTAGTGTTTCTGAAGCAAACACACCCCTTTTACCAGTCAAGCACAACAGTACATTATCATTACTTACATTTTTGGGTTACTGTTCCTTTAACCGTTTGTCTGCCAGGTCTCTTATGATTCTGCTGATGTGCCACTTGTTTACTGGCAATATGCACAGTGAGTAACCTTCAAACGTACATTCCCACAGCTGTCTTTACAGAGGTTACAGATTAGAGGGAATTACATCCAGTTAACGATTAATGGACACCATTGGACTCTCCTGCCGAATTCCAATCCCAGTCTCCCTCTCCTGCATTGAATGCATTTTACAAAGCAGTTTATTCTACTAACGAGAAGAGAAGCTGTGCGATAGAACCATGACTTTGTAATGAAGAAAAACTGGGGGAGAAAAATATGGTTTACATAAGTGAGAGGGACGAATAGACTCTCTATCCAACTACAACGCCCAGATGAGGGTTACTATTTGGACACTTCTGGCGTATCTATACCTTATAGGATCTACGGAAAACATTTTAGGACATTTTCCATTAGGAGAGCGAATGGAGGAGCGTATGTTCTCCTGATGATGTCCTAAAATGCGTTCCGTAATGATATTCACTCCGTGCAGCCTGACTTGCTAATGAGTGCTCCACCCCTGGCTGCCATATTCCAGCTCCCTGGTATTATCACAGCCGAGCGCGGTGTGGCAGCACGAGTCACGTGTACAGGAGGAGACGAATGTTAACTACCGTGTGTAAAGAACTACTTCGTCCTAAGTTCTCATTGTCCCTATAGTTTCACCAGCACCAGGCGCATAAACTCGCCACTCACCCATAGGCTCCATGGAGAAAGCGGCCATCATGCTTCCAGGAAGTCCAGATTAAACCGCGCAAATCAAATTCTAGGGAAAAGTGATCAGCTGAGAAAACGTAGGGCGTTCAGGGGAGTACGTCACTTCCGGGAGCCCGCCACGCTAGCCAATGTCTTTGCTTCCGACTAGAGACGTGGCTAATCTGTTTTAAGAACAAGAAATACCGAAATTAATTGTTTTGTCTCTTTTAATGATATGACGTTGAGATTTGGCTGTAGCCTCCATACATCAGAGATGTTCTCTGGTCCCTGTTTGTGTTTCAAATAAGGGGTGGGCGTGTCCCTAGTAGGAGGGGGACAGCCAATCACAGCCCTGCAGTCACACAAGCGCAGACAGGCTTCAGTTCTCTATCAGGTCCTGCTAACTGCTGATTGGTTTCTGTCCTACAGTGCAGTGAGCTGAGAGCCTCGGCTCCCCTAGACAGTCTGGGAATTCAGGGAGCAGGAAGTTTAAGAGAAGGGAGGGATTATTAGGATTTTTGCAGAAATATTCAATAAATAATCCTGAAACACTACTTTTTAAATCACAATTCTTCTATATCTTAATGAGTATAATGCACTGGTAAATTCTTATTTTTTTACACAAAAGCTGTTATGTGTAGAAGTGAACAACACTTTTGAAACCATACCAAATATTTACAACAGAGCAGAAGTGGCAATGTAATGTTACATATGTTAATACCACACTTTGGCCAAAATATATAAGCTCTAGTGTCATGTCAAGGTTCCTAATTGTATGTGAATCTAAAAGCGGGCACACATGGTAAGTAGTGATGAGTGAAATTTTTCACTGCATTTTGGCTAAAAAAATTACACCCATAGATTTCAATCAATGAAAAAAATTGTTGCACAACAAAAAAATTGACTTCCACAGACTTTAATGCATTTTGGCGAATTTTTGCAGTTTTACAAAACTGTCAGATTTGCCCATCACTAATGGTAAGTCCTTGCCATGTAAGCTGATATTTGCCAAACTGGGCTACCATCAGACTAGACAGATCCATCAACTTGGCCCTAGAGCCAAAGATATGCTCATACTATGGCTCTTTGGAGACCCATCGGGAGAGGACAGGGCCAGAACTGGGGTAGGCAGAGTAGGCATGTGCCTAGGGCGCAAAGCTTGAGGGGCGCCAGACACGTACCTTTCACTGCTGCCTACCCCAGTCCGGTCTGCAGTTTTTCTCGTTGTGCTCATTTGCACGCATGCACGCTTAAGTTAGGGGTGACGTATCTGGTGCATGTGCGCGCTCAGATTCGAGTGCACATGCGCGTGGCGGAGGGGGGCGCCCAGCTAGTTCGGCCCGGCCCTGGGAGAGGACCACATCAACATACAAATGCTGTCCTGTCTGACAGGATTTCTTTAACCTGCCAGACAGATATCTATCCAATCTTTACAGCACCTGTCATGCAGGGTGTCAGATAAGGTCACGGGCACACTGAACGTAGGCTCTGCTGCTCTCATCCTGCGTACTCCGTGTGGCGTGACCCATCTCAACTGATCTGAATTAGATCTGCCTGCCTGCACTCACACAGCAGAGCGGTAGCAGATGTCAGCCTAAATACATGAAAGGGGCATCTTCTGGCTGACCTAGGTTTGCCACCTTTCCCAGGGGGAAGTCTGGGTGGAGGCAGTCCAATGACATTACAGGGGAGGGGTGGTGATGTTGTGGGTGGAAAGATGATGTAGTGCTGGGCAGAGCTATGACGCAGGGATCGGATATTGGCCAGTCGCAGCATTAATCTTAGGGAATCCTGCCCGGTTTTCCAAGTTAGGAAAACCAGGCAGCCAGTTTTGACCTGGACAGCCCTCACGAAAACCGGGCTGTCCGGGTCAACCCTAGGCTTACCTCCGTCTCACTGCATGTGACTGCACTCAGATGAATACGGCTCAGAAGAATAGAGCAGGTCTCTTAGTCTGCAAAAATACACAAGTTGAGAGCAGCAGAGACTACCGTTGGTGTGCCCATGGCCTACAGCTAGATGGGCCAGTTAGCAACTTTTATGGGCCCAGGTATGGCCTTATTATCACCATCTATCTTATGGTGAATTGAAAATTATTAATCCAATAGTTGCAGTATGCACTAATGTGTAACTGAGCTGTATCATAAAATGGGTTGAAACCTTACACTTGTGAAGGCAAAGCGAGTGTGGGAGCTGCTTAGCGAGTGTTGCATGTGATCCAAGTGTTGCATGTGAATTAAGTGTTAAGCAGCGTTAAAAACCTTAAGGCGTTGGTGTTTGCTGTGCATGCTGGGAGTGCTGGGTGCAAGGAGGGAGTAAGTGCAAATAACTGACTGCTGTGTGTTCTGTGAGTTATCTGACTGAGACAAACAGCTTTTTCTTTTCTCTCTTTGGGGTAAACTATTTGATACATTAAGAGCATTTACTTTCTTTTTGTGTTTTAGCTTTAGAGGTCTAAGGGGAACATAAAAAAAAAAAAAAAGTTAATAAGGGTTATTTACTGCTGGTAGCAAATAGCATTTTTTTTTCTCCTTTCCCTCTTTCTTCTAATTAAGGGGGAGGGGTTAATCAGGTAAATTCTGAACAGGCTTGTGTGCTCTGGTTGAAACCTTACACTTGTGAAGGCAAAGCGAGTGTGGGAGCTGCTTAGCGAGTGTTGCATGTGAATTAAGTGTTAAGCAGCGTTAAAAACCTTAAGGCGTTTAAAACTGAAAAGGCGTTGGTGAGGAATTACATTTGGGAGACTGTAAGTACCCAGTGTAAATGAGTGGGTTTGCTGGTATTACTCAGTGTGTGTCTTGTCACATGTATGTGGTGTTGGAGCAGCAGTTCCATGCAGTATTTACATGTGAGAGATGTCGGTGGGTTTTCATCTTGGAATCTGAGCTGCAGACTCTAAGGGGTGAACTTGCAGCACTGGGAGCATCAGCAAACGAGGGGAATGACAGGAGGCTCGCAGAGCAACCACTGGCAGGGGCTAGTGGAGCGGGGGGAGGAGAAGGGGCAGTGGAGGCTAATGAGGGAGGAAAGTTTGTGACAGTCAAGAGGGGAAGTAGGGGACAGAAGAGTAGGGGGGCTGGTCCACAGTTTGTCCAAAACAGCAAATTCGCCGTTTTGGCTGAAGATGCTGGGGAGGAAAACTCCGAACTGGCATGTATGGAGCAGGCTGACTCTCGGAGCACCCCGGGAGGCAGTGGCTCTAATACGGGTGGTGGGGGAAGTGCAAGGAAGGAAAGGCAAGTTCTAGTTATAGGGGATTCAATCATTAGAAAGGTGGATAGGGTAATCTGTCGCAAGGCCCCTACATGCCGAACAGTCTGCTGCTTGCCTGGTGCTAGGGTTCGGCATGTGGTGGAACGAGTGGACAGATTATTGGGAGGGGCTGGGGAAGACCCAGCGGTCTTGGTACACATAGGTACCAATGACAAAGTTAGAGGAGGTGGTGAAGTCCTCAAAAATGATTTTAAAAAAACTAGGTTCAAAGCTGAGGGCGAGGACTTCCAAGGTAATTTTCTCAGAGATATTACCTGAGCCACGAGCAACGCTAAGAAGACAGCGGGAGCGTAGGGAGATTAATGCGTGGGTGAAAGATTGGTGTAGGGAGGAGGGTTTTGGGTTTTTGGAGAACTGGGCTGATTTTTCAGTCGGCTACAGGCTCTTTGCTAGGGATGGGCTGCACCTCGATGATGGGGCAGCTGTTTTGGGAGAGAAGATGGCTAGAGGGTTGGAGGAGATTTTAAACTAGGTGTGGGGGGGGAGGGTTCAGTAAAAGATTCAGTGGTAGACAGGTTAGATGAGATAGTGGGCAAAGAAAGGGAGGAGATTTGGCTGGGGATACTGTTAAGGAGAGGGAGGACCACATGTCATATGTTCAATATGGTGCCAGTATTAAATGTATGTTTACAAATGCAAGAAGTCTGGCTGGTAAAATGGGAGAGCTGGAGCTGCTGGTGATGGAAGGAAAATATGATGTGATTGGTGTGGCCGAAACATGGCTGAATGAGTCGCATGACTGGGCAGTAAATATCAGTGGCTATACTTTGTTTCGGAGGGACAGAGGCAATAGAAAAGGAGGAGGGGTATGTCTGTATGTTAGGTAGGATTTAAAAGCTCATATAAAGGAGGCGGTTATGTTAGAAAATGAGGGGGCAGAAGTCGTATGGGTGGAGTTCTTCACCAATTGTAAAGAATCCAGCAAATTAATTGTAGGCGTATGCTATAGACCCCCTAATGTAAGTGAGGAGGAAGAGACAAAGCTCCTAATGCAAATAAGAAAAAAATGTGGTGTTGGGGAGCACCGACCATCAAATACAGTATATGGTGTGCAGAGCCAAATAGTAATAGTATGCAAAAAAAGGGGGAAAATTGAAAGAGCTGACTCTCACTGTTGCACCATCCCATATATAACTTCCGAAAATAGTTAGAAGTGTGAAAGTTAAAACATAACTTTTATTCTACAATTAAAATCGATGTCCAAACGAAAATTGTTAAAAGAACAGCTAGACGCAGGACGTTGATTGACTTGTATAGGAGGGTTGTCGCGATAGGGGTTAAGCAAACCTTTTAATCCCAGCAGACTAGCTACTGGTAAGTATTAATACTACCGCCACTTGTGAGTACAAACCCGCGGTTTAATAGGCAATTTCCAACCCCTTCACCCTCATAGCACACCTCCCTTTGTAAAATAACATACGAGTAGTGCCTTGTTAAGGTGCTCAGTATTCTACCCAAAGCTCAATTTCAGGCCCACGGATCAATCCAGACCATCCAACCCCTTCACCCTCATTAGACACCTTTGACAAAGCCCGCACTTGGCGGGTGAAACGCGCGTCAGGCGCATATTTTTTAGCTGCAGTTAGGCAGGACGTGTGATAGGGACGTTATTGGGTAAACGGATCGGGAGGGTGTCTAATGAGGGTGAAGGGGTTGGATGGTCTGGATTGATCCGTGGGCCTGAAATTGAGCTTTGGGTAGAATACTGAGCACCTTAAAGGAATTGTACAGTGTAAAAATAAAAACTGGGTAAATAGATAGGCTGTGCAAAATAAAAAATGTTTCTAATATAGTTAGTTAGCCAAAAATGTAATGTATAAAGGCTGGAGTGATTTACTGTATAACATGTCGGTCTTAACACTACTTCCTGCTTTTCAGCTCTCTTGGTTTACACTGACTGGTTACCCTGGCTACCAGGCAGTAACCAATCAGAGACTTGAGGGGGGGCCACATGGGTCATTTCTGTTGCTTTTGAATCTGAGCTGAATGCTGAGGATCAATTGTAAACTCACTGAACAGAAATGTACCATGTGGCCCCCCTTCAAGTCGCTGACTAACTCAGAGTTACAGAGCGGAAAAGCAGGAAGTTGGATTCTGGCTGTTTTATTAGACATCCAGTCACTCCAGCCTTTCTACATTACATTTTTGGCTAACTAACTATATTAGAAACATTTTTTATTTTGCACAGCCTATCTATTTACCCAGTTTTTATTTTCACACCGAACTGTTCCTTTAACAAGGCACTACTCGTATGTTATTTTACAAAGGGAGGTGTGCTATGAGGGTGAAGGGGTTGGAAATTGCCTATTAAACCGCGGGTTTGTACTCACAAGTGGCGGTAGTATTAATACTTACCAGTAGCTAGTCTGCTGGGATTAAAAGGTTTGCTTAACCCCTATCGCGACAACCCTCCTATACAAGTCAATCAACGTCCTGCGTCTAGCTGTTCTTTTAACAATTTTCGTTTGGACTTCGATTTTAATTGTAGAATAAAAGTTATGTTTTAACTTTCACACTTCTAACTATTTTCGGAAGTTATATATGGCATGGTGCAACAGTGAGAGTCAGCTCTTTCAATTTTCCCCCTTTTTTTGCACCCTAATGCAAATAGAAAAGGCTATTAGTTTAGGTAAAGTAATGATAATGGGGGATTTTAATTACCCAGATATTGACTGGAGCAACGGTACTGCTAGATCAGTTAATGGGAACAAGTTTATAAACTTATTGCACGACAATTTTTTAGCACAGGTTGTTGAGGAGCCTACCAGAAAAAATGCTATTCTTGATTTAGTGATCTCAAATGACCCAGAACTTATAGCAAATGTGCAAGTCATTGAACCCCTGGGTAATAGTGACCATAAGGTTATATCTTTTAATGTCTGGTGCAAAAAACAAAAATATACTGGGGCAACAAAAACCATGAATTTTGCAAAAGCTAATTTTAGTGCCTTGAGGGCTGCCCTACAGAGCATTGATTGGGGCATTAGGTTTTCAGCTAAAAACACAGAACAGAAATGGTTGTCCTTTAAAATGATATTAAATCATTACTGTTCTCAATTTATTCCCTTAAGGACTAAACGTAGAAGCTCTAAGAATCATCCTGTGTGGCTTAATACAGAAGTAAAGAAGTTAATGGGACAGAAGAGAAAGGCATTTAAAAACTACAAATCTGTAGGGACAGAAGCTGCATTTAATGAATATAAACACTGTAATAAATGTTGTAAATCAGCAATCCGGAAGAAAAGAAATGAAGAGTTAATTGCGGTGGAGGTGAAAACTAACCCTAAAAAGTTTTTTAAATATATTAATAGTAAAAAAGATGCAGGTTGAGAGTGTTGCTCCATTAAATAATGGTACCAGTATGGTTGTAACAGATACAGATAAGGCAAATGTGTTAAATCAGTTCTTTTCTTCAGTGTATACAATAGAGGAGTCTGGGTTCACAGGCTCACTTAATAACTGCACAATGGTTCAGCTCAATCTAGTCAGTGGCTGACTCAGGATATGATTCAAAAAGCTTTAATACAAATTAATGTAAACAAGGCTCCAGGGCCTGATGGCATACACCCCCGGGTTCTAAGAGAGCTTAGTTCAGTTTTAGACCAGCCCTTATTTCTGATTTTCTCAGATTCACTGTCATCTGGTATGGTGCCTATGGATTGGAGAAAAGCTGATGTTATTCCAATATTTAAAAAGGGATTACGATCTCAGCCTGGCAATTATAGGCCAGTAAGCTTGACATCTGTGGTGGGCAAATTATTTGAAGGCTTGTTAAGGGATCACATTCAAAATTTTGTCCTAATGAATGGCATTATGAGCAACAATCAGCATGGCTTTATGAAGGATAGGTCATGTCAGACGAATTTGATTGCATTTTATGATGTGGTAAGTAAGATTCTGGATAGTGGGGGGGCAGTAGATGTGATCTATTTGGATTTCGCCAAAGCGTTTGATACTGTGCCCCACAAACGACTGCTTTCTAAACTAAGGTCTGTTGGGCTTAATGAAGTCATTTGCACATGGATAGGAAACTGGCTACAGGATCGGGTACAGAGGGTAGTTGTTAATGGGACATTCTCTACTTGGAGTAAGGTTCTTAGTGGGGTCCCCCAGGGCTCAGTATTGGGTCCACTTTTATTTAACTTGTTCATTAATGACTTAGGGGAGGGTGTTGTAAGTAATGTATCAGTGTTTGCAGATGACACAAAATTATCCAGCCCAATTAATTCCATCCAGGATGTGGCATCCTTGCAACATGATCTTGACAAACTGGCAATCTGGGCAGCCAAGTGGCAAATGAGATTCAATGTTGATAAATGTAAAGTCATGCACCTAGGATGTAAAAATATCCAAGCCACTTATACCCTTAATTGGACTGCACTAGGCAAATCCATTATGGAAAAGGACCTTGGAGTCCTTGTAGATGATAAACTTGGCTGTAGCAAGCAATGCCAGTCAGCAGCATCAAGGGCAAATAAGGTCTTGAGCTGTATTAAAAGGGGCATAGAGTCAAGGGAGGAGGGGGTCATTCTTCCACTGTATAGAGCACTGGTAAGGCCCCATCTAGAATATGCCGTACAGTTTTGGTCTCCATCACTCAAACAGGACATTATTGTATTAGAGAGGGTACAGAGAAGGGCAACTAAGCTGGTAAAAGGTATTGAAAATCTTAGCTATGAGGAAAGACTGGCCAAATTGGGGATGTTCACGCTGGAGAAGAGGCGCTTAAGGGGTGATATGATAACTATGTATAAATATATAAGGGGATCATATAATAATCTCTCTAATGCTTTATTTACCAGTAGGTCTTTCCAGCTGACACGAGGTCACCCATTCCGATTAGAAGAAAAGAGGTTCCGCCTAAATATTCGGAAGGGGTTTTTTACAGTGAGAGCTGTGAAGATGTGGAATTCTCTCCCTGAATCAGTTGTACAGGCTGATACATTAGATAGCTTTAAGAAGGGGTTGGATGGCTTTTTAGCAAGTAAGGAAATACAGGGTTATGGGAAATAGCTCATAGTACAAGTTGATCCAGGGACTAGTCCGATTGCCATTTTGGAGTCAGGAAGGAATTTTTCCCCCTCTAAGGCAAATTGGAGAGGCTTCAGATGGGTTTTTTGCCTTCCTCTGGATCAACTGGCAGATAGGTAGTTAATAAAAAAAATAAAAAAAAAAAAAAAGGGTTGAACTCGATGGACATGTGTCTTTTTTCAACCTTACTTACTATGTTACTATGATATACCAGCTGACTATCAACTATACTAATCAACTTAATATATATACTGTAGAACACCTAGGGGCCCATTTACTTAGCTCGAGTGAAGGAATTGAATAAAAAAAAAACTTTGAATTTTGAAGTATTTTTTTGGCTACTTCGACCATCGAATTGGCTACTTCGACCTTCGACTACGACTTCGAATTGAACGATTCAAACTAAAAATCGTTCGAATATTCAACCATTCAATAGTCGAAGTACTGTCTCTTTAAAAAAAACTTCGACCCCCTAGTTTACCGCCTAAAACCTACCGAGGTCCCCATAGGCTTTGTAACAATTTTTAGGTCGATGAAAAATCGTTAGATCGATGGATTAAAATCCTTTGAATCGAACGTTTCGAAGGATTTAATCGCTTGATCGAACGATTTTTTGTTCGATCAAACTATTTGCGGAAAATCCTTTGTCTTCGATATTTGAAGTCAAAGGATTTGCGTTCAGCAGTCGAATATCGAGGGTTAATTAACCCTCGATATTCGACCCTATGTAAATCTGCCCCCAAGTGTAAAAAGGTGGGTTTTGCCTTCAATGTCTCCCTTGTAGGAGTTGAAAGCTCCAAGGGAGATGTGCCTGAGCAGGGAATGGTTTCTCTGTTTAAAGTATATTGTGGTCTGGCCCTGGAAGCTATAGTGTTCTGGAAGGAACAGACAATACATTCCAGTGATCCAGTTTGCATGTTGGAGCTCACTTTCCACAGGCTTTTCTGTAGAAAAGTATTTAATCATAGTTAAGTGTTAGGAAGGTCTCTCTTAGCAGGGCACAGATCAGGAAGGTTACCTGTCTGTGTTAGGAACTCCCAGAGGAAGACGTGACCAGGTTATTGAGATTGAGTCTAAAGTGATTGAGGAAAGCCAGAATGTGAGCCAGGCCAGAAGCTGGTGAATTTGTGTCCCTGGAGGGGAGAGTAAAATGGGCTTAGTGAGAATCCTGAATATTCCAGAGTGTGGAAGCCAACCTATATGGTGAGAACCCCAGTGTGGGGAAAAGTCTTTGAATGTGTGCTGTAAAAACGCAGATGAACTGTGTTCCTGTATGCCTGACTTTATGTTGAAAGAGTTTACCTAAATAAACCTGTGTTTTTGTGCTGTGTCCTTGTCTCTATGCTCCTGATCCTTTGCTTACCTGCCTACCATAGCTAATTACCCCCAAAAATTACTGGTACAGGCAGTCCGCTTGTCACAATACATGATGTAAAAAATAATATCAAAAATGCAAAGTGTTTTACAGTTATGTTTAATGGTTCATGCATTTCCATATTTGTAGCTGTTACCAATAACATTGTGCCTTGATTCAGAAGCCCACCATACAGAGAGAATGGCGTGGGCATCTTCTGGAATGCTTCCTTTTTGAGCCTATAGATAGGTTGATTTGGGTGTGTGTTTATGTGCACTGGGAATCATTTTGAGGGATTCAAATTGATGAACTTCGATCTTTGATTTTTTTGTTTTTTTTACCTAACTTAACTGTTACTTTAAACTGGAATTGTTTACACAGTGCAAGTCTGATATAATGTACAAATGATCACACTGATCAGAGTTCAAATAGAGCTTTTTATAGCTGGTGTTTATGCATGTATATTAGACATTTATGGTGAGATTTCACGCTTTGATAGACATGCCCTTAAAATCTAATAGAAATAGAATGGGCAAATTACCATCTGATGAAATGGTGAGTTTTATTAATGTGTTTTCAGCAGAACTCTGAAGTGTTTATTAAGAGGTACTGATGTAAACAAGTAGGTTCTTATCCTTTCCTATGACTAGGTGTACCTGTTCTCGCTACTTTTCATGTGGCTTTGTCTATTCAGAAACTAAAGGACTATCATATTGATATCAATTGAAGAGCTTAGTGGTGAGCTTGGATTCAAGTTTGTATACATGTAAATAAATGTTCTGTATACGTTCACAGGTTAAAAATACAGTTTACAAATTCAATGTATGTGCCAAGCAAATATGGGAGGCAAACAAAAAAGAATTGTCATTAGACATATACCATATTATATATGATAAGTAGAGATTTTTTTAAGATTTCAAAAAATCATAGATTCAGAAAATCAACAAAATACTGGCACCCACATGGCATATAATTGCACATGGGCCACTATGAAATGTTGTCCTTTTTTGTGTTTTAAGTGCTGTGCAGAACTGTTTACATTCAATTCCTTTTAAAAGAAGTTAAAACACAACAGAAATAGAATGATGATGCAGGGAAATCACAGCTATACTGGAAAGCAAAATTCTGGAATCAGAATGATGGCCATTTGTTATCTTGTTATAAAACATGGAATTGGCGGGTTCGCCTCAGTCAGGAAGAGTTTTTCAGTCTACAGCTTTTAACAAAAATAGGTTGGCAGACCATGGTATTGACAGTAGTAATATAAAGTCAAACAACCAAGGGCATATAGCTTGGCAGTAAAAATAAAAGTTACATTTACCATTTCTTATAATTTACCCATAGGTGCTGATCTATCATGGCCAAATACTTTTGAGTGGTAATGAGGGTTAAAAATACTCAGCATTTAAGATTGTTGGAATAATTATTTCGCAGTATGCAATTTGCATTGGGGAGTAAGGATTTGAATGGGTTATAATTCTGAGTGCTGACATCTGAATCAGTCAAACACATGAAAATGTAGAAATATTTTCTTTGATAAATGTGTCAATTCCTCAATAAGGATACATATATATGCCAGAATGCTCAATGTCAGCCATTACTGATGAGTCTTCATCTCAACAGTTCTATACAACTAAACTAAGGAGAAGGAAAGGTTAAAAGGTCCACCTAAGTATACTAAATATACTGTACCAGTAACCCCTCAGTAAGTAGTGCTGCTCTGAGTCCTCTGTCAAAAGAAACACTGCATATCTTTCCTTCTATTGTGTACACATGGGCTTCTGTATCAGACTTCCTGCCTTCAGCTTTTACCTCCTTGCCCCGGGAGTGAGCATGCTCAGTTTTCTCCTCTCCCCCTCCCTTCCCTGCTGTAATCTGAGCCCAGAGCTATAAGTGAGCAGGGAGACACCCAAGCAGGAAGTTATGTCACACCAAGCTAATGCTGCAGCTTCTAGAGCTTTTTACTCAGGTATGGTAAAACATTCTACAGAATAAATATGGCATTCTAGCTTGCACTATTGCAGCTATTGGCAATAAAATGCCTCAGTAGCTTTCCTTCTCCATTAAACACCTTTCAATTAGGCATATAAACTCTATATATAAAAGCACTGCAGTCTAGATAACAATGTAGATACAATTTCTGATATTGACAGAAAATTTCAATCTGTCTTCTCATGCATCATATCTTCAGGTCTTCTAAAGGTTTCTTGGTACTTATGAAGTTGCTCCATGAAGCCAGGATTTGGGCAAGCTGCAGGCCTTGACTTTTTTACTATGGAAAAGGCTCTGGCAAAATTCATCTTCTCATCATACATTAAGAAACCAGTAGCTATTGCTAGTGCACGGGAAACTCCTGCATTGCAGTGAACAAGCACCACTCCGTTCTGTAAAACATAAAACAAAAGATTGGACATAGTGTAAATGCTATAGGCTACTGGCTGTTGTAGGTAATGTCACACATCTGCCAATGGTAGAATGCAGGCAGCTCAGTCTGACAGATTTTTTTGGCTATATTTGGCTCATGGCAGCTGGGGTAAACTTCAAACCTCCCTTGGAATTGCAGGCAATATTTTGGCTTCTCTTATTGCAATAAGCAGTAAGGGAACTGTTGAAAACACCATGTATTGTTCACTTTGACCAATCTCCAGAGCTAATTTATGGCTTGCATTGGAAACAACCCACTAGGGCAGTATCCTAAAGCAGTGGCTAATGAGCAACATGTTGCTCATCAACTCCTTGGGAGTTGTTCCCAGTGGAATCAAAGCAGGTATTTTATTTTTAAATTGCTGATTTGGAGGCAAGTTTTAATTGCATAATAAACAGATGTACTGCCAAACATAGCCTCCTGTAGCCTGCCAGTTCACATAGGGGCTATCAATCAAAGCACTTATTTTGCATTCCCAGGAACTTTTTTCATGCCTGTGTTGCCCCCCAACTCTTTTTACATATGCATGTGGACACAGTTAAAAAGCAGGGCTCCCTGCACTAGATGAACCCTGGAATTACTGCAGAGGTTTTAGTTTTCATGCATTTACTTGCACATTTATCAACAGAGGTTGGACAGGCGCATTGGTGTTCCTCCAAGTTGCAAGGAGCATGTCTAAACACAAGTAACTTTTGTGATGGTGCAAACTCAATTTCTAAGTACACTTGCATTTGTAACTAGTCCTTGATGGGTGATACAGCAATTATCCTATATATCTATAACCTTGTTATGAACTCAAGAGTGCCCCGAACAATGTTGAGCTTCAGCATTACCCTGTCATCCAATATCCTGTTAGTGATTTAACATGTACATGATAAACTACAATACAACAAGCTTTTCTAGGTGTGAAAGGGTTACAGAAGCAGAGAGGTTTTTCAATTGCAGAAATTTGCTGCATAAGAAATTGACCCCTTGCTTTCTTTGCACTGATGGTTGATGATTCAGAATTTATTTAAATGATCCCCAATGTAAATGATCCCCAATGTACACTGGATACAGGAAAGGCCTCCTTTAGACAGAGAAGTATTTGCATGCCTCATGCTAAACAAAGAGCAAAACTAAAAATAAGGGATTAAACTCATTTTAAGAATTGTAGTCAGAGGCATGTATATTTCTCCTTATACAGCAAGGTGGCCAATTATGCATCTAGATTGTAGATGATACTGCTAGTTGCATCTGAAAAAATACAAATTGTCTACAATGGAGTGCAACATTTGACTTGTGTTGTAGGTAAAAATAGAAAATTGCACATTTTTTTTGCCATTTCAACCTTGCCAGAAGGTTGTAAATGGGTTTAATATTTTTGAAAAATGGACACCTGAAAATAATTTTAACTCCATTTTGTATATGCTTTGGGCTCCACGGATTAATATACTTGTGTACTTCAGCTATTGGGACATGACTGCATCAAGCTTCTCTTTCACTTGCAGCTGCACATCCACAAATGGAAAAACAGAGACTGCCTAATACTGATATATTATTATGATCATCATTTGTATAAAATGTATGTCAGGATACATAATGGAGAAATGGGCATTAAATATTAACAAAAAATATAAGAAACAGAATTTGCCATTGCAGGCTTGAGCATACATAGTTAATAAGAGCAAAAACACTGCCAAAAAATAAGGTCAGTTAACCGTTTTAGAACTTCCTGCCTTTGGTCATGTGAGAAATTTTAGTTTCCCAACAGTTTGAGCCATTTGACATGATGTGATACAAGATATGGACATAACACCAGGGCGTGGAGCTATGCAGATGAAGATATTGCTGGAAGTTATTCAGAACCTGTTCAGAATTTGCCTAAGAGCATTAAGCATTAAGCTTCCCAGCACTAGCAGTGGTACATGCAATCACAAGCAGTGGTACATACAGTACATGATATATATATATATATATATATATATTTATTTTAAAATTATATTTTTTTTATAATACCTGGAGTTTTACTTTCTCTAGAAAATTAAAGCATTCTGGGAAAAAGGAAGCAATGTCTGTCTCTGGAAGATCCAATATAGACATTTTTTTGTAAGTGAATTCATTTGGAAAAGCATTGTCCACTCCGTAAGCAACGTTCAAGATGTGAGTGACCTATAAATAAATAATAAAGATAAAAACATCTGTTAAATATGTTTCACAGCTAATGGAACCCTTAGCATTGGTAAAGTTGTAGAGAAGATTTCAAAACATGTCAGTTCACATTAGGGGTCATTTACCATGCAGAATGTAGAGGGCAAAGTGCAAAAAAGGCAATTGGACTTTTTATGCACTTTTCGGATTTAACTGTATCACTGCAGGTATATGCACTCCGCTTGGAGTGCAGAACCCTGTCGTCTGCTTCTAAAAAAAACAATGCTGACTGCATTAGTCAGTAATGTATTGGTGAGAAGCAGGAAGGGATGTTGGCACCCACCTTAGCTTGCATGTTATTTTCAATATGACACAAGAAGCAGAGTGCAGCTTACACTGGGGTGCTTAAGTGCTCCTTAGATGAGTAATAAGGGGTGTGCTCCATAACTCTTCAGCACTTGCATTCCTGAATAAAGTAAAATTACCGTACTCCAATTATTTTATTATATAATCATTTGAAAAACATTATCAGAAGCAGGATTTTGCATAAAACAATGTATGTAGACAACTGATACGTCAATTTCAGTTTTTTTACTATTAAATCAGAATTTTTAGTGAAAAAAAAAACTCAAATTTTTTGAGATTTATTATACCCTGAGGATGGAAGAAGTCTGAATCTTAAAATCTGGCATCTCAGACTTACCAAGATTGTATATAAGTCAATTGGAGAGGTCCCTAACTTATTTGGAAGTTTCTGTGGTCTGGGTTGGAATTAGCATGAAAATCTAACTATTTTGCACTTTTCAGGCATAAAATCCAAAATAATCAGGCTTTTCAGGAGAAAGCCTGAAAAAATAAAGCCATCGTGGATTCTAGTTTGCTCAGACTTCTTTTTATTAAAATAATCTGAAAATTTCGGATTTTGATAAATAAGGCCCTAAAGTAAAAAGATCTGATCTCTGCATTTTTCACAATCAACACACAAAATCAGTTAATTGATCAGTACCACAAAAAACAAAGAAAGGCAAACCAGTTTTCAGGACCCAGGTGCTTTTTTTTTTTTTTTGTAAGTTGCCTGGGTTTGCTCCCACTTCTAAGACATCCCAGCCTTGCTAACTTAATAGAAGCCGCTAGAATTGTGCATGAGTGCTTCTGCAAATTTAAGGCACACTGTATTCGTAGGTTGGGCAGGCTTTGATGATTAATGTGAATTATATACAAGCCCAGACTGCAATTTGCATAGACAGTCATCATTTATTAGGCTGGTGGGCCCCTGTGTGCCTATCTCTCTCTGTATACACTAGGGTTGCCACCTGGCTGGTATTTTACCTAGCTAGTAAAATACCAGCCAAGGCCAGGGCCGCTATTACAAATTTACCATTGATGAAGTTGCTGGTAAATTTGTAACTACCTGTAATTCTGCCCAAGGCCACCCTCAATCCCTGATTCCAGTTGGGGCTAATGACCCATACTCCCCATACAAAATCTGTTGATTGGCCCCTGATCTGTCCACTTACATCACTGCCCTGCCCTTCTGTATCATTGCCCTGCCCTTCATTGTCATATGGTAAAGAATTTGTATTTCTTCTTGCCTTTACTCCCACAAATAACTGACAGTCTACTGTTTTTAAATAAATAATAATTAACAGATATTTAAGCATACAATGTTTTGTGCCACTATACGTGATATTTTTTCTCTGCCAACTATGTTTAGTGTTCCTAGGTGAATAAAAACTTCCCCAAGGAAATTCCCCTAAATAGAAAGAGTGCAAAGTGTTGGGTTGGGTAACTTCTACATCAGCTGATTTTTAGGGCAGGTAGATCCCATAGCAAACTAGACTAGCCGATGTCTCCGAACAATCACCCTTTTCCTAGGTCTGCAATCAAGAGCAGCTATAAAAAGCACAACGTATTGGTACCTACTGTATGTGAAACAGAATGCCTGGCAGCATTCCAGTGGTACCTGATCAGGTATAATTACTGCAAAGGAAACAGAATAGGCTAGCACATCTGTTTTACATGCATTCTCTAGGCCCATTAACCCAACAGTGGCAAACTTCCTAAAGCTTTGAGCAACATTGGAAAACCAAAATGATACTGCCAGATCAGAAAAAAATATGAAATTAAGTTTCATACGTCTATATTTTTGCATCTATGCCCATCTTAAAGAAGAGGTTAAAACTAAGTAAGTTTTATCAGAAAGGTCTATATAAATATATCAGTAAACCCTCAAAGTAATGCTGCTCTGAATTCTCTTTCTAAAGAAACATTGCATTTCTTTCCTTCTATTGTGTACACATGGACTTCTATATAAGACTTCTTTCTTTCAGCTTAAACCTACAGGGCACAGGCTTGAGCATGCTCAGTATTCTCCTCTCTCCCTCTTCCCCTCCCATCTCCCACCTACTTCCTGTAATCTGAGCTCAGAACTATGAGTGAGGAGGGAGAGACTCCAAAAGTTATGCCACACCAAGCTAATATGGCAGCTATCATCCTAAAAAAGAGAGAGCTGCTAGCTGTTTACTCCGGTATGGTCAAGCATTCTACAGAATAAGTACAGCGTTCTACCTTGCACTATTTTGGCTAATCTATTGGCAATAAACTGCCTCGGTAGCCTCAGGGGTGCTCCGCCAATGAGGCGAATTGAGAAACTCGCATCAGGCGTGGCAAAAATGCAGCTCCTGGTAACTTTAACACACAAATTTCAGTTTTTCAACTCGGAGATTTGTCTCTTCTAGTGCAGAGAGCGCAATTGCACTAACGACGTGGACCCCACAACACCCTCTGGCGCTGAAAAGTTGAGTGCCGTGGGGGTGGGGGCACAGAACAAAGGCTGCCTCGGGTGGCAAAATGGCCAGGATCGCCCCTGGGTAACCTTTACTATTTATTGCTACAAAAGTGAAAACAAAAATGGACTTGCATTGTAGTACCTTATATTTATTCAAGTACATCCAGGTCTTGTGCTACATCCTGTGATCCTAGAAAATGAAATTGATATTGTTTTACAATACATTTCTTCACTTACTGACAGCTTCTCTAATCTTATATGATTCAGTTAAGTTAGCCATACAAGGACAGACTGGCCTTTGTGTGGGACGAAAATGATGGCATCCCCAGTCAATATCATGAATTAGAGTATTCAAAATCGATTAATAGATACATGAAACCAGGTTTACTGACCCAACTTGGATTGTGTGCTTTTTTTCATAGAGAAAGGCATTCTTGTGTTACATAGGGGTATTAGATCAGAGTGCTCTAAAACTAGGGATGCACGGAATCCACTATTTTGGATTCAGTCGAAACCCCGAATCCTTCACGAAAGGTTCGGCTGAATACCGAACCGAATCCTAATTTGCATATGCAAATTAGAGGTGGGGAAGGGGTATACATTTTTTACTTCCTTGTTTTGTGACAAAAAGTCAAGCGATTTCTCTTTCCGTATATGCAAATTAGGATGCAGATTCGGTTCGGCCGGGCAGAAGGATCCGGCATCCCTATCTAAAACTGATAAAATTAATTCCAGAATATTCTCTGTAGGGCCAACAATGATACTTTTACAGTAAAACAACCTAAATGCTTGCTTGTCAAACTAAATGGGATCTCTGCCCAAAAACTATTTTTCACTAAGTGTAAGAAAATGCAATGCTAAGCAACTTTCCAATATTAAGTAAATGTCAACCCAAAATATAATTTTTGGCCTAATAAAAGAATACATAATTCTAAGCAACTTTGCAATATACATTTATTACAATTTTTATATGGTTTTTACGTTATTTGTATATGTATTGCTATTGAAAGCAGTGTTTGTCTGTCCCTTTCTATTCTCTGCTCTAGTGTCTCAGACTGTTGATACAATGCAGCTGATTATCAGACCTGTCTTTGCTGGGGATCTTTTGCAACATTGTTTAAAAAGCAACAACCAAGAGTTAAACAAATGCTGCTTTCAATAGTAATTGTTTTTACAAAAGCCTTTAAAAGCGCTGACATTTTTGAGTAGATGTATATTGAAAAGTTGATTTTTCAATATTCTGCAAACTTTTATTTTGGGGTTAACTTGTCATTTAATTAAACAAAAAGTTGTTATTATAATTTCAATTAAAAGCAGTAGCTCTCTGATGGCTTACATCCTCTGCACTCTGGGCTCTGACTCTAGAAACAGTGCTGCACCCCAGCTGATAAACAAGGAGAACTCACAGTGATTTACTTCCAAATAAAAAGCTGTGACAACTGAACTAGAAAATTTAATCTGATGTACAGCATACAGTTGACAATGAATATGCCTTTATTAAACATCTTACATGGCCTTAAAACAAAATCTTTCTGAACTTTTATGAACCAGCCAACCTCTTAACCCTGTAAACAGTGAGAGGGGTGCTTTTTTCTTTATTAGTAAAGTGAGTTAATAATAATCTTTAAGGTTCATCTAGGATAACTTTTCTAAAACAATGTTGCAACATATTCTGATATACACTTGTTTTAGCATTTTTTCTTAGCCTTACAAAAGATAAGTAATGGTTTACTTACTTACTCAAAGCGTTATTCTGTAAAATTTCAGATTAGGATGATGATGTACAAATGATCTGATGAAGGGGAGTGCCCTTGAAACGTTACACTTCAATAAACATGCAGGGTTTATCCTGCTTGCATGGAGTCCTGTGTGCCGGTAATTTTTTGTTTTTCCTGGTGAATTTGAAGGGTGCAGATCCATCTTACAGTGCACCAGACTAACTTTTGCTGAGAGGCCAGGGTGTGCTGGTGGGTTACTATTTGGATGTACAAATGGCCATCATAATGCAAAGTTCAGTTGTCCCTACTGGGGATTTAGCTTAAAATGGTGGTAGATGTCAAGCCTTAGAAACCTGATATAATTTCTAGTGGAGTTGTGGGAGTTGTAGTTCAATACATTGTAGGGTTTACATACTTACATAAATGTGCCTGAGTGCAGTGACACATGAAACCAGTTACCAGCCGATTAAATTAAATTAAATGTCTTACTTGTTACCACAGGTTCATCATACACCTTTGCATTTTTAGTAGTAAGAATGAAGACACACCAACTTATCATGGGTACAAAACTAGACAATGATGATAATTTACTAATAATTGTCAATTTTCAGTATTTTGTCAATTTTCTGCCATATTTTCTAGCATTTTGTAGCTGTGACAAGTAGCTGCTACTAGCAGCTTGTATGTGTTCACCCTAAACAAGCACTTTTTTCGATGCCACAATAGACACACTTACCAAGCAGCATCCAAGGCTTGACAACTCCAACCTGCAGGTCCGCACTAAGGTCTTGTACATACCCACAACCTGAGCAATCTTGTTGCTCTGGGTCATCAACAACTTGCACCACTGAGTCTTTGCAGGTCTCTATAATCCTCTTCCCTGATAACGTTGTTACCCGTGTGCATTGTTTCTTCAACTTGTTCTTTGAGAAGCCTTTGATTTCCACACCAAGAGAGTGCATCACATGAAGATTAGCCAAGCACAGCTACCCGGAACATCGTCTCAAAGCTTCTCCTTCTGTTCACTGGGCAGCTGATGTTTCCACTTTGTTCCTGGGTTTTACATGTTATCTTTGTTTTCATTGGCTAAGGCACTGCCATTTCTGACTGGCTATTTGATCACAGTTGTGCAGAAGCAGCCAATAAATGTCAGTTGGAGCGTGAATGTCATAGTATGTGCCTGGGGCTGTAAGAGAGACAGAGTGAGAACTGAGAATGAGTATGCCTGCATGTGGTTTGGGGATCTTTTTATAGTATATTTTTTATAAATTTGTGAGTATAATAAAACATATTTACTAAAATAGGAGCAAAATTCAATTTGCACCACTGCAGTAACTTCTAAAGTAACAACTAAATATTGTCTGTGCCAAAATGATGCTTGATGCCAATGTTACAGGGCATTCCCAAATAGATGACCTGTTTCACAAACATCCATCAGGTTCCCTTTGGGCACACTGTGTCTAATGCCACTGTAAATCTGATATTGAACACCAGTGCAGAAAAAGAATACAGTGCAGTGTGCAATTTTTGGATGCAAATTGCCATGTTTCATCCCTCAATGCAGAATTTTTTTCAGACTTTTAGTTTATTTTTTGCGGAGGGCTGAGTTGGATCCGCTGTGCGCAGCCTAATGTGTGTGTTTTTTTTTTACAAATTGTGTGCAAGTTGTGGATCACAATTTCGGAGTTGAGACTGCATCACTTTAAGCACAACACATAAGAACACCTTTGTGTATATGATTCTTTAGGTGCTTTGTGTATGCGATGCTTTAGGTTCTTTAGTCTGTTACAACTATTGATGCTACCAGCACTGGAATTACTGCTTTAAGGGGGCCCTATAAGACAAAGTCTTCTGGGCTCCCTACACCTACAGTACAGAGGCCACACAGACGCTAAAACAATAATTAAAACACTTTGGGCCAAATGACTATTAAGCCTGCTACATCATTAAATGAAACAGTTGGTAGCCAGGAGATTCCTCACAGATAAAAAGATTAAAAAATAATTAGTGGCCAGTGTCTGTTAATATAAAATATATCTGGAACGGTCTAATTCCTAAGACGGACGAATGACTAGTGTCAGAGGGTTGATATTTGTCACCCCCGCCCTCTATGACGCCATAACGCTATAGGGCCCAAGGCAGGATGGACTATAAGGGCTAATGGTCTACTGTGGACAATGGTCACTCATATAACTTATACTAGGCCATACAAACAAATGATCTCCACTCTGTTACTTATATTCCAGAGTGCCAGCATAGTGTCAGCATGTCTTGTGGGGCCCCTTTTTGCAGAAGTGTTGCTCAATTACTGGAAATACCACAACGGCTATGTTTAGCCAATTGCTGATTGCTAGGCTGTGGACCGTTGGAACCGGGAATAATATGTTGCAATATACTCTGAAAAACATTTAAGGCTAAGCAAATCATCTAGACATTTATTGTACAAGGAGGAGTCTGACTATGTATGGTATTGGCATACCCCCATTTTTATCACCCCATCTATGACATCAAAATGGGTATAGAAACTTATGTTATGTGGGAGTATCTTTGGCAAGCATTCGTGTTCCACCCAGGTGACACACTGACTGTTTTCCCAGGCAAAACCTATTTGCCTTCCAGTCCGAAAGCCTTCGGGGCACGGGGATAACTGATGGACCTTCAAAGAAAGTCCAGACAACAGGATGCGCCAGAGTTCAGGAAAGGAGCCTAACAGCCACACATCCCCCCCCCCCCAATCCATGCGAATAAGCAGGAGGTTAGTGCACCAGATCAAAAAGTGCTGTAGTGTAATTAGTGTTGCCACCTGTCCGATATGTTACAGGCCTGGCCAGTAAAAATTATGGTTGATCCAAATGTAATTAACAGAGAAAAAAGATAATTATATAGGAAAGCCGGTATTTTTTTCCAGAAAAGTTGGCAACCCTAAGGGGCATATTTACTAAAAGTTGAATATCGAGGGTTAATTAACCCTTGATATTCAACCATTGAAGTATAATCCTTCGACTTCGAATATTGAAGTCGAAGGATTTACCGCAAATACTGGATTTTAATCCATTGATCGAACAATTTTCCTTCGATCAGAAATAGCTTGCAAAACTTATAGGGAAGGTCCCCATAGGCTAACATTGGTGCTCGGTAGGTTTAAAGTGGCGAAGTATGTAGTCAAAGTTTTTTTTAAAGAGACGGTACTTCGACTATCGAATGGTCGAATATTCGAACGATTTTTAGTTCGAATCGTTCGAATCAAAGTTGTAGTCGAAGGTCGAAGTAGCCTATTTGATGGTTGAATTACCCAAAAAAAACTTCGAAATTCAAAGTTTTTTTACTTCGAATCCTTCACTCAAACTTAGTAAATGTGCCCCTAAGTGTAATTGATGGCTAGCTTCACCAAGTGGAGCTCTGGCACCCCAGGTTTGCAAGGCCTGGGACAAAAAGCTCATGGCTCAAATCATATGCATATGGTACCCCCTCCACTGATAAGAACAGATACTACACTTGATCTTAGCCAAAAGGTTGAGAACTAAGAATCAGATTTGGGCTCATCTACTAACTTATCTGGTTTCAACACAGGTGCTCATTTTCTTAACTTGAAGGCAGTTAGGGAGGAACTCCACGGTGTGGCTCAAGCCGAAACGCATGAAAACGCTGCACGCTGCGTTTTCATCCAACAGCTGGATAAATGTAGTTCTTACCTGCGATTTCTCCTTCACTTCCTGTATCTTCAGGACATCCGACACGTCGCATACATTTCATCTCTCAAGCCGTACCGTGGAGTTCCTCCCTTAAAAGGATATGAATTTACTCCAAACAGAGTCCCCTGAAATCTGGCATCCTACATGTTGTTATAAAACAGCCAATCACTTTGCTTATTTGTCAAACCCTGGAACTTTTTTATTTTTGTTTGGCTCCTTAACAATTTTTACATTTGAGTGTGGTATTCTACCGGCCTGGCCGGTAAAAATGATGCTTGATTCCAATGTTATTAATAGGAAAAAATATATAGGAAGGCTGGTATTTTCTTCCAGAAAAGGTGGCAACCCTACTCACGGTTAAAATAGGTTGACAACCTCTACCATATAGGATCAGACAGTTTGTTTTATACCGAAATGTAAACTTTGTTGTTTTAGTCCTTACCTTAGCAATCATGCAGTGGTATGAATGGCTGATGTGAAAATGATATTCAGTTTTCCCAGAATAAACAGAACAATACAAATGTGGCCATACACATGCCATACCCTTTGTGCTATATCTGTCTGATCGCCCTGTAGGCCAATTTGAAGGGTAATGTGCCTGCTTTAGGCTAATGTTACAATGTTTTTTCTCAGCTCATGAAAAAAACAGCATTACTTCCAGATTTCACCCTGTATGCAACATGTTGTGTTTTTGACATCTATCAATGCACACATGGGGGAGCTTGAGCCTTTTAGGTCACTAGCCCAGGGGCATAACCAGGTCCGAACTGAGAATTAAAATTGTCCCTGGCATTTCAGGTACACAGAGATCCAATCAGCACACGAGGCCCAAGCAGCCCACTAAATACTGACTTTCTATGGGACCTCATAGCAGCCCCTCTGGCATTTGCCAGAACCCACAGATTGCCAGTCAGGGCCTGGGCATAACTACAGAGTTACCCTAACTACAAAGGAAGCAGACCCTGCGACTAGGGTTGCCGGCCTTCCTATATATTTATCTTTTTTCCCTATTAATAACATTGGGATCAACCATCATTTTTACCGGCCAAGCCAGTAAAATACCGGCCAGGTGGCAACCGTACCTGTGACTGCAGGGAGGCAGGAGGTATAGGGAGCCCCATGAGGCCCTATTTAATGAGCAATTCCAATATATATTGGTAAAAAGAGACAACCTCTGCATATTTTGGGGGCCCTAAAATGAATTTGCTGTGGGGCCCAGTGACATTTAGTTCCACCACGGGCACTAGCCCTACCTTAGAAAAAAATAATACTGAAAATCACTTCACATGTGAGTTTTTTTATTAATGTGCATTTCACTGAAACATAGGACATAGAGCTCCACTTGCTCTAAATTTAAGATCATATAAATCGACATAAGATGCAAATATGTGTCCAGGCCGCTGCTGTTACATAACTTGAACGCCCAGGAATACTGTCACATTGCAGTTCAGCAGCCAGAGCGATTTGTTCTGGTGACATCATCACTCCCACGCCTTAAGCAAGCGCAACAGAAGCGTCGCCGCTACTGCACGTCACGTCGTTCCGCCGCCTGCTCAGGGCTGGGGTGGGCGTGTGTTTCTGTGTTCCACGCCCACTCAGCGGCAGGAAGGGAGGGAGCAGGCGGCGAGAACCAGGGCAGGCGTGTCAGCGCGTTACATTGCGGAGCATGGGCGCTGTATAGCTTCCCCCTCCCTCCCTTCCCCACCAACCACAACAACCCCCCCCCGCCCTGACCGAACACTATCGCTTCCGAGAGGCGCTCTCTCACCCCAGCCGAGCGGTTGTGGGTAATTTACAACGGAGGCGACGGGGTGTCGAATTGAAGAGCCGACATGTCGCGCTCCGTGTTGCAGCCCAGTCAGCAGAAGCTGGCGGAGAAGCTCACTATCCTTAACGACAGGGGGGTCGGGATGCTCACTCGCCTGTACAACATCAAGAAGGTAATCGTGAGGGTGGGAGGCCTCTACACGCACTGGGGCCCATGCATTCACTAAGGGGTCAGTCTGGGGCCAAAATCTTTGTAGGGCTGCAATTCCAAGCATTTATCTATGGAGAGGGCGGTGGGGTGCTGGGAGTTGTAGTGCAGTGGCACTGGGGCAGCTAAGAGGGTGAGATGGTTGAAGGGGCAGTGGAGAGGTTCCCTGGGCGGTGCAGGATGAGAGATCCCAGCTGCAGGGAGCGAGTGGGAGGAGAAAATCCTTCCTAATCAATCCCAGGAAAAGGAATCACTGCTCAGCTGCCTCATCACGAAACATGGATTTCTAATTTGTTCCTCTGAGTGTCTGTTTATGTGCAAGGGAATAAATTTGCTTCAGCCCAGTTCTCCTGTGCGGCTAAGAGCCATTCAAATCATGTCTCTGGGTGGCATGTCATAAAGGCCTACAGCATGAAATGCTATTTATATCATATCACAGGGGTGGGATCTGTTATCTGGAATGGTTGGTGCCTGAGGTTTTCCATAATTTAGAGCATCATGTCTTAACACTACCACCACCATTAAAAAACTGGATGATTTTGCCTTCAATATGGGTTTATTCTGCTTCGTTTCTTAGTACAAGGTACATTTTAACGTGGCACATTGTTATAAAATGCACATCTGCTTCATGCTTTTTGGGAAATCACAGTGGCATGTTTAAAGCTTTCTAGATAATGGGTTTCAGGGTCATAGATTCCATAGCTGTATATAACATGTTACATACCGTCTAGTTTAATTGTGTTTGTGTCAGTAATGTGCTGTCACAGTAAATTCACTCAAGTATCCATCTTTCATGAAACTAGACATGGAATGCTGTGTTTGTCAGACCATTGCATCCCATTGACAGAAACATTTAACGGGCAAATGGTTGCAAGTTTCTTAAAAATTATTTCCCTAAACACAAATCCAATTGCCCCTGTATCATATCCAAAACCTCCTGGTCCATTCATTAAGCCAAAGTTTGCTTTTTTTGTAATTGAAATAAACTTAGAGCAACATAGTTTTGTGTTAGGCATCCCAAGGCTGCCCAGTATGTGATCCCACAGCTTTGTTTGCAAGGACAATTTCAGATATCTTCTTCAATTCTGACTATAAGGGGATGCTGAGAGTTTTAACTATAAGACACTTTGGAGTGGGGGGCACTAGTTCCATATCACTCTCAACAGGAAGGAAAACCGTATCTACCTGGGAAGGAGGATTGGATGTTTAATGATCATACATTAAGATCCTCTCCACTGAATATGAAAAGCATTGTAATCTGGGCATGCTAATCGAACATCTGCTGGAGTTCTCTGGCATCAATGGATCCTGGGCTGGCCTATAATTTCTGAATGCCTAAAATGGTAAAATGTAATTGCTGGAGTGATAACTTAAGTCTGTGATAGTATGTATGTATGTATGTAAAACTGTAGCATGCATTTGTTTTCTGGATGGTTAAGAAGAGATGAAAGTGAGAGGCACTGGTGGCAGTCATGATGTATGCATATACGGTATCTCCATTCTTATAAAGCATTAGCCCACATTTTCTACAGTCATTAATGGACGTATTAGTGAGATATAATGTATAATGCTATAAAGCACTGATGTGTAACCTGTGTTACTCGTGATGATGTAGAAATACATCTTCCAGCAGCCTAAAATTGTTACACATCTTTTCTAGAAAGCTCTTTTAACACATGTTTGTTTCAGTTGATGCAGTATCTTTCTGTTTGTCAGGAAAGTGAATTGAAGGTTGAAAACTCCTACTGATAGGTAATATTTTTTTGCACTGAATGGCAAAATCTCCATTGTTGGGTCTTGGACTTTTTTCATATTGTGGTAGTGTGGTTCACCTTTAAGTTAACTTTTAGTATGTTGTAGAATAGGAAGAATTGTAAGCAACTTTTCAATTGGGTTTCAATATTTATTTTTAATATCTTTTGAAATATTTGCCTCCTTCTTCTGACTCTTTCCAGCTTTCAAATGGGGCTGACTGGCACCATCTAAAAACAAATGCGCTGTAAGGCTACAAATGTATTGTTGTTGCTACTTTTTATTACTCCTCTTTCTATTCAGACCTCTCCTATTCATATTCTAGTCTTATTGTAATCAATGCATGGTTGCTATAGGAATTGGAGAGTTGCTGAATATAAAGATTAACTCAAAAACCACAAGTAATAAAAAATAAATTAAAACCAATTGCAAATTCTGTACATTATACTAAAAGTAAACTCAAAGGTGAACAACCCCTTTAAAACAAAATATAACTGGTTTCTTTTAAGGATTTAGGTGGTTATGTAATAAAATGCACAAAGTTTGCCCAGGAGCAATAACCCATAGAAACCAATCAACAGATATAATTTATTGTTTTCCTGGGCAAAGTTAGTACATGTATGGGGATCTGTTATCCAGAAAGCTTTGAAATTACAGAAAGGCCATCTCCCATAGATTTAATTTTATCCAAATAATCCACATTTTTTTTAAAAAAAAAATTCTCTGTAATAATAAAACAGTTGCTTGTACTTGATCCAAACTAAGATCAAATTAATCCATCCTGGAAGCAGAACCAGCCTTATTGGGTTTTTGAATGTTTACACGATTTTCTAGTAAACTTTTAAGGTATAAAGATCCAAATTACGGAAACATCTGTTATCCGGAAAACCCCAGCTCCCGAGCATTCTGGATAACAGGTCCCCATACCTGTACCTTTTATTACATGTGGGGGGTATGTATTTTATGAAGACATGGCTTTATACATGCACTATTCATTTGTCCTTTGTACCTGTCAAGGAAGCAACCGAATCCAGGATTCGGTTCGGGATTCGGCCGAATACTTCTGCACGGCTGAACCGACTCCGAATCGTAATTTGAATATGCAAATAAGGGCTGGGGAGGGAAGTCACAAAACAAGGAAGTAAAAATTGTTTTCCCCTTCCCACTCCTAATTTGCATATGCAAATTAGGATTTGGTTCGGTATGCAGTCGAATCTCTCGCCAAGGATTCAAGGGTTCGGCCGAATCCAAAATAGTGGATTCGGCCGAGTCCAAAATAGTGGATTCGGCCGAGTCCAAAATAGTGGATTCGGCCGAGTCCAAAATAGTGGATTCGGTGTATCCCTAGTAAAGACTCTAGTTTACTGTTTAGGTCTAGCTGCCCAGATTGGATTTAGTTGTCCACTTTTCAGCTGGATCTGAGCATTGGACTACCAGTACCAGTCGTTTAAACTGTATGTTGAGTTTGATGAATGTCTGTGCTGAACATAATTTCTACTGATTGTTTCTAATTAAGAAATATTTATGGTTTGTGGTATTACTTGCAGAAAACAAGAATAAGGCCACTTTCTTATTCTATCACATCCTGGTTCTAACAGGCAAAATAAAGGTTGGGTAAAAAAATTTACTAGTCCACAGATAAGCCCTTTGTATAATGAGCTGCTCCTTATCTCAAGGCCAAACCCTTGCCAAACAAGCGGATCTTATAAGGCTATGGACAGACAGGCTGTTGTCAGCGGCTGATCAGTAATTTTGCAGGCTGAGAGAAGCAGATCTGCTCAGTGCCGCTGCTCCGTTGATTTGAATCAGAACAGCCTGTGTGCGCACACAAAGGCTGAGGTCAGCCCAATTAAACAGGCTGAAAACAGCCTTTGTGTCCATAGCCTTAAACTGGCCATAGACGCAAAGATTCAATCCTCTATTCGTATGATTTTCGGGCCGTTTGTGGAGAGTCCCGACATTCTTCGTCCCATGAAGATCGGTCCTTTGGACAATCGTGCAGGTTAAAAGATTTCTGTTGGCTGACAATAATATCACTGCATGTATTGCCGATTGGATGATTTTCAGTGGGAAGCTGTCACTAGCTTTTGCCGGACATAAACTTTCGTATGATTGCTGTCAGGGCAGAACATAGTCTGATCTGTTCTTTTACTACTTCATTTAAACTGAAGGTTAGTGTCAGGTCGGGAGATGGGGACGTTCCTTTCGTTCGTCCGATATTGCAGGTAATCTGCACGTCTATGGCCACCTTAAATTGATACATTTGTTATCTTTGTCCCTGCTGAGCAGAATCCCCAAATTTCATTAAAAGGCAGCTGTTGGATACAATTGATACAATAGTTGCTAATACTCCACAGATGCTGCTGAAAATGTATCAACTAATTGTATCAACTGAATGTAGCAAATTGTAACAGTTCAGAATCTGCACCTGAAATACTGAGCTGCCAGACTCCAACACCACAGGCAGGAACATTCAACTTTAAACTTAGATTTTGGAAAAAGGGTAAAAAAATGGAAAGCAATTGAAAAAAATTTTTACTTACATAGTTAAATTGGGTTGAAAAAAGACAAAGTCCATCAAGTTCAACCCCTCCAAATGAAAACCCAGCATCCATACATACACCCTTCCCTACTTTTAATTAAATTCTATATACCCATACCTATACTAACTATAGAGCTTAGTATCAGAATAGCCTTTGATATTATGTCTGTCCAAAAAATCATCCAAGCCATTCTTAAAGGCATTAACTGAATCAGCCATCACAACATCACCCGGCAGTGCATTCCACAACCTCACTGTCCTGACTGTGAAGAACCCCCTACGTTGCTTCAAATGAAAGTTCTTTTCTTCTAGTCTAAATGGGTGGCCTCTGGTACGGTGATACACTTTATGGGTAAAAAGGTCCCCTGCCATTTGTCTATAATGTCCTCTAATGTACATGTAAAATGTAATCATGTCCCCTCGCAAGCGCCTTTTTTCCAGACAAAACAACCCCAACCTTGACAGTCTACCCTCATAATTTAAGTCTTCCATCCCTCTAACCAATTTAGTTGCACGTCTCTGCACTCTCTCCAGCTCATTTATATCCCTCTTAAGGACTGGAGTCCAAAACTGCACTGCATACTCCAGATGAGGCCTTACCAGGGACCTATAAAGAGGCATAATTATGTTTTCATTGAGTTAATGCCCTTTTTTATGCAAGACATAACTTTATTTGTTTTAGTAGCCACAGAATGACACTGCCCAGAATTAGACAACTGTTATCTACAAAGACCCCTAGATCCTTCTCATTTAAGGAAACTCCCAACACACTGCCATTTAGTGTATAACTTGCATTTATATTATTTTTGCCAAAGTGCATAACCTTGCATTTATCAACATTGAACCTCATTTTCCAGTTTGCTGCCCAGTTTTCCAGTTTAGACAAATCACTGTGCAAAGTGGCAGCACCCTGCATGGAACCTATAGTTCTGCACAATTTAGTATCATCTGCAAAAATAGAAACAGTACTTTCAATGCCCACCTCCAGGTCATTAATAAACAAGTTGAAAAGCAAGGGACCTAGTACAGAGCCCTGCGGTACTCCACTAACAACACTGGTCCAATTAGAAAATGTTCCATTTATCACCACTCTTTGTAGTCTATCGTTTAGCCAGTTCTCTATCCAGGTACAAATACTATGTTCCAGGCCAACATTCCTTAATTTAACCAGTAACCTTTTGTGTGGCACTGTATCAAATGCTTTAGCAAAGTCTAAGTAAATCACATCTACTGCCATCCCAGAATCGAGGTCTCTACTTACATTCTCATAAAAAGAAATTAAGTTAGTCTGGCAAGATCTATCACGCATAAAACCATGCTGGCACAAACTCATAGTATTATGATTTGCTATGAAGTCCAGTATCTTATCCTTTATTAACCCTTCGAAAAGCTTTCCTACCACTTACGTCAGACTAACTGGCCTATAGTTTTGAGGCTGAGAACGGGATCCTTTTTTGAATAGAGGCACCACATTAGCAATTCGCCAGTCTCTCGGCACTATGCCAGATCTCCATGAATCCTGAAAAATTAAGTAAAGAGGTTTGGCAATCACAGGGCTAAGCTCGCTAATTACACTGGGATAAATACCATCTGGCCCTGGACCTTTGTTAATCTTAACATGTTCTAGTCTCTTTTGAATTTCTTCATGTGTGAAGCATGCATCATTAGTTGTATTACTAGAATTGGGACTGTTAAGAAGGAAACCTTCACTTACTGGTTCCTCATTTGTGTAGACAGATGAAAAATATGAGTTCAGAATCTGCGCTTTTATTTTGTTTTCATCAACCAGCTGACCCCCCTCTGATAGTAAGAGTCCCACCCCTTCCTGCTTCATTTTTTTACTATTAACATATTTAAAAAATAATTTTGGATTTTTTTTACTGCTAGCTGCAATATCCTTTTCTATAGCAATTTTAGCTTGCCTTATAGCTTCCTTGCATGATTTATTGGCCTCCTTGTACCTTATAAATGTTTCGGCTGTACCAGCTACTTCTGGAGAACAATCTGAAAACAACTCAACTGAAAGTGTTTGGAAGATGAACAACCCCTTAAACACAATCCTACTAAAGGTTAGTCCACACGAGAATATTCGGGAGATTTAGTCGCCTGGCGACTAAACCCCTCTTCTTCTGGGCGACAATGTCCCCGAACTGCCTTCGTGTGTCTTCACATCCGATATAATGAAAAGTCGCCTTTGTTAAAGCACATGCGGCGCTTCGTTTTCCGAAGTCACACAAAGTTTCCTTGTGAGACGACTTTGGAAAACATCGCTAGACGACTAAATCTCCCCAATCTCCTCATGTGGACTAACCCTTAATGTGTTTTTATAGCAAAACTGTATATATGTATACACTGCCCCTTTATAGGATGAGTGGATGGAGCCTTGCTTAAAGGCAATGTAAAACTGCACCTAGAAAGCCTTGGTTACACTTACCACATGGTATACCGAATGATTTTAGAGCAGTAGAGCATACAATATAAAAACAGCCTGTAAACATTTAATTGCATTAATATTCCAATTGTTCATACAACATATTTATTGTATTTAAAGGGGACCCGTCACCCAAAAACATTATTCAAAATCCTATTTTATCACATTAGTCAAGCAAAATGAACTATAAAGGAATTGTTCAGTGTCAAAATAAAAACTGGGTAAATGGATAGGCTGTGCAAAATAAAAAATGTTTCTACTATAGTAAGTTAGCCAATATGTAATGTATAAAGGCTGGAGTGACTGGATATGTACCATGTGACTCCCCTTCAAGTCGCTGACTAGCTCAGAGTTAGAGAGCTGAAAAGCAGGAAGTAGTGTTCTGACTATCATGTTAGACATCCAGTCACTCCAGTCACTACATATTAGAAACACTTTTTATTTTGCACAGCCTAGTTGTTTATCCAGTTTTTATTTTCACACTGAACTATTCCTTTAATTACACTATACAAATTATTTGACTCTTGCTTCCTTGAGTCTGGGATTTCAAAATTATAGCAAGCAGACAGCAGCCATATTGTGCACACTGTTATTAAGACAAGCCTTGCATCATCTCAGACTCTTGTTTGTGCACCAGAATGAGGGACCCGATGTCCATCCCCATGTACTGGCTACACAATTAAATAGTAAAGAGAACAGGGGGAATATGTGGAGAGCAGTGACATCTAGGAAGTGCTGAATGGAAAGTGAAAGTAATTGTCTGCCCCGCCTCTATGCCCATAGCATAGAGGAGTGGCAGACAATATTTGATTGACAGCTGAGATTTTTTATATGAGCTTACAACAGCTATGAATGCTTTAAAAAAAAAATAGAAATTGGATTTCATGTTAAATTTGAAAAGGACTTATTATACAGATTTTTGTGTCTGGGTGACAGGTCCACTTTAAAGAGATACTGACATGGGAAAAACATTTTTTTTCAAAATGAATCAGTTATTAGTGCTACTCCTGCAGCATTCTGCACTTCTCAATAGTGCACTTTCTCAAAAGAGCAAACAGATTTTTTTATATTCAATTTTGAAATCTGACATGGGGCTAGACATTTTGTCAATTTCCCAGCTGCCCCTGGTCATGTGACTTGTTACTGCACTTTAGGAGAGAAATGCTTTCTGGCAGGCTGCTGTTTTTCCTTCTCAATGTAACTGAATGTGTCTCAGTGGGACATGGGTTTTTACTATTGAGTGCTGTTCTTAGATCTACCAGGCAGCTGTTATCTTGTGTTAGGGAGCTGTTATCTGGTTACCTTCCCATTGTTCTTTTGTTTGGCTGCTGGGGGGGGGGGGGAAGGGGGGGTGATATCACTCCAACTTGCAGTACAGCAATAAAGAGTGATTGAAGTTTATCAGAGCACAAGTCACATGACTTGGGGCAGCTGGGAAATTGACAATATGTCTAGCCCCATGTCAGATTTCAAAATGGATTTCATTGCAGCATTTTGCATGAGCAGCACTATTAACTGATTAATTTTGATAAAAAAATGTTTTCCCATGACAGAATCCCTTTAAGCTGCTTCCCATGTTTCTGTGTGTTCCCTCACCAATTCATTTGTTGATGGGAATCATGGATAGAAAGGTGTACTATAGAATGTGTGGACAGGGCAAAGTGCCATTTAGGATTACGATCATTGCTTACTGTTTTCATAGAACATCCATTCTCCGTGTTTTAGTATTTACATTGAATGGAAGCTACCAAATCACTTGCTTTATTCAATGCTTTCTTTAAAGAGATCCCATTATAAAATTGCTAATTGTTAATGGCTAAAGTTGATACCATCTCTTTGCTAGGACATATACAGATTAGATAATGCTGCTACATGTATGGGCCACAACTTGATTACAATGTAATTCTCCTACCGCACACCAGTAGTTCACCAATCCTGCAAGCTGGTGGTGCGTTCCTTCCGTTGACCCGGCAGGGTCCCTTAGCAACCAAAGTGTAAAAGAAACGGATCCGCACACACTCTGATTAATGCAGTCGGGGAATATCCCCTTTTTTTTAGCCACCAAACATCATGTATGGGGCCTGTTATCTAGAATGCTCAGGATCTGGGGTTTTCTGGATAATGGATCTTTAATTAATTTCCATCTTCATACCTTAAGTCTACTAGAAAATTGCGCAAACATTAAATAAACCCAATAAGTTGGTTTTGCTTCCAATAAGGATTAATTATATCTTAATTTGGATCAAGTACAAGGTGCAGTTTTATTATTACAGAGGAAAGGGAAACCATTTTAAAGATTTTGGATTATTTGGATAACATGTCTATGGGAGATGACCTTTCCAGAATTTGGAGCTTTCTGAATAACTGGTTTCCGAATAACTGATCCCATATCTGTACAGTGGTTTGAATGAAATTTGCTTTAATCATGCAAAACCTTGTGTTTGGGTCTATGACTGATTTAAGCATTTATTGAAATGTTCTTAGTTGTCCTTCAGCCTGTCCCCCTAGCCACAGCTTTCAGCTCCTTTGTTGGTCAGCCATCACCAGCTTGCAATAGATCTGTCTTAGAGGATTATACACCGCACATCACCAGTCTTCGCAGTATAAAAAACAATGTAGAAAACAGTGTAAAATTTGTACAGGTTTTTTTCTTAGTGACTTCCGTCGCAAGCAATGTAAAATAATTGTCACAAATCTGGCATTCGCATGGTGTAAAATTACACACACCTTGATAAATTCGCCATTTATTTTACAGAGCTTTTTAAACACTTTTCATTGAATTACGTTTTACACAGTATAATATATATGTATCTTGGAGTACAAGGATCCACACTGAGATTCCATTGCTGTCCTGTTATTCTCTATTCTATTTTTTCACAGGATACATTGCTCGATGGCAACAGAAGAAGGGTTTGTTGGGCTTATTGGGAATTTTTGTATTTTTCCCTTGACATACCCAAGGCAGTTACATTTGTGCATCCTTTATAAATACACCATTCAATGCCCGTGTCAGCCCATTTTGGTGCCCCATATAGCTGCATGTTTCTGACAATTGACAGATAGGCGTATGCAAGATGTGTTGACTGCTGAGCAGCCCATTCTAACCGCTGTTCAGGCAATATATATGTTTCTGATAACATCTGTTGAGTTTTTCTGTTACCTGACGTATTAAGACCAGGAAAAAAAACTCTATAATGTCACATATTTGCTTGTTTATAATAGCAGTAAAATACCCTGTCTGTACCCTTTTTGTATTTGGGAATGCCTAACTTACATATGGGGTTTATTACAATGTATTGTTTTTACATAATCTGACCCTTTTTTCCATTTTGCCTCTGTGATATATTTCCAAGCCAAAGGATAAATGTGCTGCCTCTTGTCAATTTCAATTGGGCTGTCCAATTCACACAAGATACGTTCAAATTGCCATCATTTTTCAAAAGAAGGGAGACACAAGATTACAGGAAGTTCCAGTGTATATTTTGGTGATGGTGAAAAAAAAATCTTACCCTTTGTTGGGGAGGGAGTCACAGGTGGTCGGGGAGCAGGGGTTGGGGGGTCAGAGGGGGTCGGGGAGGTTGTCGTGGGGTCACCGTCCAATTGCGCGCACCGGAGTCAAATTCAGCGATCCGCGTTCATTGTTCGCCGGCACAGTTCATGACTGTCCGCAACCTGGTTGTGAGCCGCGGCCCAGTGGTTGGGGACCCCTGTCCTATGTAGCTGTTGTTTAACTACAAATTCAAATTTCAATCACTGATCAATGTATACTGCCTACTCCCATGGTTTCTTGATTTTTATGTTTTCTGCATTGTTTGTATTTTTAAGTTAACGTTTTAACTTTAACCCACCTTGAGACACCAGTCAGTATAACCATACAATACAGGACTAATGCATGTCCTATTATTTCGGATTTTTGCAAAAATTGTGGTTGCATCAGAGGCCCAGCACCTGCATTAATCCTAAAAAAAACCTTGCTCTGCTGCCATAACCCTCTTGGCTAAACTATCTGCACAGGTTCTCATGTGTTCATCACTCTTGAAAGACAGGATCTTTAACTTTATGGGCCATTTAAGAATGTGGCACAGTCAACAGAGAACCTCTTGTCAACCTGTATTAAATCTTGGTGAGGCCTCAAAGCACATTTCTTACTTCAAATCTCAGAGAAAATTAAAGTGCTGTGGTATTGCGGTCATAAGGACTGTTAATTAGACTGGTTTATGTATAGAAAGAGGAAGTTGAGGTGCACAGTTTCTAGCAAGGTCAGGCAATACAGTTGCACTTGTTTTTTAATTATATTTTCTATTGGGAACTAATATTATGGGTTGCTATAAAGCTTCAAGAGGCCTTTCAGAACAATGACCTGGCTAAAGGGGACAAATAGCAACTTTTAAAATTGCCCTCATGGTAAAAAAAAAAAAAGTCCCTTTTACTCCCAAATTTAGATGGTGTGGGCTTTGTTTAAAACATTTTAACAGCAGAAAATCCCAATTCGCTGGGGTGTTGTTCCTAACTTTGGCACCACTCTGTGAATAATGCAGTTTTTTCTAACACAACCACTGGCAAGGGGAATCTTAAATCACTGCTACAATTCCAATTTACCTTCACTTAAGTCGTCCCTCTGTCGGCTTTTAGATTTGCACATGCGCAGTACTGTATTTGGGGACCTTGTCCTGCTGCATTTAATGGCAGGTAAGCAAAGTGAGATTGCGCTATGGCTTGAACTCTGTAAACCACTGCAGAATATGTTGGCGATAAATAAAGAATAATACGGTTAGCATTTATATTGCTAAAGAAAGGGATTGGTGGACTTTAGAAAAATAATGTTAATAAGGGCTTATGTAATAAAAACTAAATGAGCATTGACTAAATAAAATGTTCAAAGCATTTTTTAAAATTTTTACATTTTTTTCAAATTTTATCCTTTAGAAATTTAGATATACTTTATTATATGTGCTTCTGTGCTCTCTTAGCATTTGGAGATGGCAATAAAATATATTGATTAAGTGTCTTATATATTAAAGCATGTTTAAAATATAAGTTTAATTCAGCTGTAAATTTTATACAGATAATGGTCTTCAAAAAAAAAAAAAATCCAAGTTGCAGTGCCTACTGCTATATTTAGCTAGTTTTAAACCATTGTGGCATTTGCTGAACCCCTCCAGGATTCCCAATCATGGCAATGCGATTTAATGAAAGTTGCACAGTAAGTGATGTCACTGTTTTGGATTGTGTTATTTTTGGCAGAGAGGCTCAACAAACAATGAAAAAGCTGCATTGCAGATTGTTTGAATTTACACTCAACAGCTGCAAATACTAGCAAATTAGTATGTGATAACTTTATTTTTTTCAATATTTATTTGTTTTCTCAATACCATTTGTTCATGATAGGCAACAAGAGGAACTCCATATGTTGCTGAACTCCAGTACTCCAAACCCCTGGTTGCAAGATGTATTTTCCTGCTTGCTGTTTAAAACTGTCTGTACCTTGATAAATATGAATTTATTGATTGCAAGATCAATTTGAGTTAACAGCCTTTAGGTCCCCGTAGACGCGACAATTCTTCTTGCCGAACGACCGATTTTAGGGAAGTCCGACCAATCCTTCGAAATTATCGTGCGGTTAGTGGTATTCGAACGATCGTACATCTTACGATTTTTCGTCCGACATCTGTCGGGAAATTGATCGGCCAGGTCAAAAAATCTTTGTCGGTCCCAGTGCAATCTATCTATATTTGCAGGGCCAAGCAGGCAGCTCCCCTTTGTTTTCCTGGCAAATTGGTCTTTTTAGTTGATGGTAAATTCGTACGATCGTACGATCGTTCTGAGAAGATCGTGGTCTCACGATCAGGATCTGATCTTTTAAAAATCTCAACATCTATGGCCAGCTTAAGTTTGTTATGCCCTTTATTTAAACTATATATTCCCAATTCTGTCCATTAGAGCCACGCTGAACATCATTTCAGTAGTAAACTTGCCAAATGGATTTGAATTGGCACTTCATATTTGCCCTTACATGGCCAGCTCTGGTAAACGTGTAGCAAATACTATTTTAAGATTTATGCAGTGGGTAGAAGAAGTGAAAGAAGTATAATGGTCTCAGATGGCAGGTTTCTTGTATTCTCTGGTTCCTTTGTAGCACCTATGCCATAGAATACAAATGAAAGCTATTATATAAGAACATTTAATTGAAAATTATATTTAACTATAATCTAGAATCTTTAATTGAAACATATTATCATAGTTTATTCTGCCAAGGAAAATGTATCAAATTCTCTTACAAAGAAATCTCTTATGAAGACTAACAAAACAGTGAGTCAGAAATGACACCCACTCATGCTTTTAAGGGGCAAGGACACTGTGTATTTGTAAAATGCTGTTTTTGAAAAAAAAAAAAAAATGTATATACTGAGTAAATCAAGGACACTCCTGTGTCTAAGTTATTCGTGTTTAAAAGTAATGTCTTGTTTAAATATGTTTGACCACTGGAGACCAGTGTTTCCTTTGAAAAAGTAAACTTTGCTTTAAAGCACCATTATTATTTTTATTATGCAAATTTATTCACGCACTGAATCCAAATTGGCATATGCAAATTAGGGAACGGAAGGCGAAAGATGTCAGGAAAAATGTGATCCCCTAAAGTACAGTAACACCAAAAAAATGTTTTCAAGTAATGAAAATATGAAATACTGTTGTGCTACACTAGTACAACTGGTGTTTGTTTCAGAAACTTTACTGTAGTTTATATAAACATGCAGCTGTGTAGCCATGGGGGCTGTCATTTAAAGCTAAAAAAGGAGAAAAGACACAGGATACACAGCAGATAAGATAAGCTCTGTAGTATACAATGGGATTCTTCAGAACGTATCTGCTATCTACTGTGTATCCTGTGCTTGAATGGCTACCCCATGGCAGCTCAGCTATTTGCATTGAAAGTTTCCATTTCACTCTACTGCACAAGGACACAGCCCAGGGCAGCCAAAGAATCACTTAGACAAGAAGGAAGATGTTGGGTTTATTTATCTATAAGCAGCCATGGGCCCAGTGGTTAGGGTGGCTGCTTTAGTAGGGACAATAAAAGCAAAACACAGAAATTATCATTGATTTCATAGAGGGATGCTAAATGAATTATCTGTTAAACTCCAGTCAGTTTGAGAGACAGATGTTTGGATACTATTCAGAAATTATTTGCAGTCAGGGCATATTTGTATCTGCTACAAGTGTTTAATTAAGAGCAATGTGGCACACAACGGCTGATCTGCTCCCATCAATTGGCGCAGAGGATAGACTTTCACGATTTTGTAGCAAAATCCACCCTGTGTGTGCACTGACAGACTGATCCCATGCTTGCTCATGCATTCACAAGACATGGTGGATGGAAGCATTTTGGCTTTTTCTCCGATGGTTTTAATAAGTAAGTGGAAAAAACACCTTGTATGACTCTGCCCTTAGACTTACAAGAAACCAACAACAGTTGCTTTTGTAATAGCAGCTTCTCCTTTACTCTGATTTTCTGTAGATCTAAATCACTCTCTGTATTATCTGTGGGGGGAAAAAATTTGTGTTCTCACGCCAAATATGGTATGGGATACCTTGTCCTTATAAATTATTTTAATTATATTCTTTTCTTTAATAATCTCTACCTTGTACTTGATCAAAACTAAATTGCACAAATTCATATTGGTCGACACATAACCAAATTATTTAATGTTTGATATATATATATATTTTTTTACTTTATTTATTTATTTTTTTGATTATTAGCAAGCTTAAGATATATTAAAAGTTTCCTTCTCCAGAAAACTGCAAATCATAACCATTTTAGATAACAGATCCTATTATCATTCTCTGGAACAACCTCAAATATTTTATTAACAAAATATATTTTTTTTCCAAGTTGTTATGTAGGTCACATTAAAGTTATAGAATGAGGGAGATTTTGGGCAGTGCAGAATCTGCATGTAAAGACATTAAAGAGTTTATTTTAAAGAATATTTAAAGACTTCTGTTCTAATTCTAATAACTATCCAGGAGCTCTTCCCACTTTCAGTGATGCAGAAAGACTGTGTAATAAACTGTGCATCTGGCAGTTATATAATTATATTTACAGAGAGCTGCTCACATATTGTCCCAGTGTCACAGCTGCTATTTCTAGATAAAAAAATGACATTGTATTTCTTGCGTTGGCCAACTTGTGCCTGAATGGCCTGCCAAAGCCCTAGTGCCTTTCTTTAAATGTCCAGCTTGTCATTTACAGAAGCCAGCATAGGTAAATCCGGAGAGAAATATATCTGATGCAGAAACAGGATGAGAGAAACATATATGTAATAATACTAAATCCAGAAATTGCATAATCCCAATTCACCCTAATTATTAATAGTATTTATAAAGCGACAGTTTGCACTCTCCCTTCACATCTTCACTCTTCTTTAATGTGTGCCCTTTATGTACCTTTGGTAGGTTTGTTCTTCAAGGGATTTTTTTGGTTTTTATCTTATTGTCCTGGATGTGCATGTTGTTTAATAATTTATTGTGGGAACTTTGAGAATACATTAGATTAAATTATATATTCCAAAACTTTTTCTTTTAAATTTCTTCATAGCTGTTGCCTTACTTATGAGATAAAGGTGGCATTGAACACAGAAAGTTCAGTATGTAAGCTGTAGCGAAATTTAAAGGAAAACTATATCCCCTAACAATGCAGGTCTCTAAAAATATATTGCATACAACCGGTCATCTTAAAATCACTTAATCTCACTTAAATATAAAACTCCTTTTAACCCCAGTCCAGTGATCCAATAAGGCTCTCTTTTGCATCCGAAACAATGATTTCCAGAAATAATTACTGTAAATCTCAACAGCAAACTGTTGTTGAGAAGGGGGAAAAAACAGAAAAAGAAAAAATATATAGTGTAATACGTCAAATAATTGACGCCGTGACACACAATAAACTGGATCAGTGCATACCAACTAATACATGGGTAGAACCGTGAATAGTGAAAAATATTACATCACACATGTTTAGTACGGTGAATGAAGAAGAGTTCAGGTAAGTTTGATACCTACACTAAAAACCAGGATCAATCCGGTAGTTGATTATACTCACAAGAGCCCCAAGCTTAAATGGCATAGATCAAATTGTAAATGTGTGATCATTGGTGTTACCATGATTGCCTAGAAGACACTAAACAACAAAAGTTCTTTAAAAGGCATGTAAAGGCAAAAAATAAAATCCCATTTTACTTTCTTTAATGAAAAAGAAACCGATCTCCAATATACTTTAATTAAAAAATGTGTACCGTTTTTATAAGAAACCTGACTGTATGCAGTGAAAGTCTCCATTCCTTTACTGCTGTGCATAGGAATTGTAAGACGGTCCCTAACTGCTCTGCAGGGAAACAATCATACTTATGAACAGCAGGGGGAGGCCCACCTTACTTCAAAGCTGTACAGAACTCAAGCAGCTTTGTTTGTTTCCCTGTAGAGCAGTCGGCGATTGTGTAGCGATTTGTATTGGATTTTATTTTTGCCTTTACATCCCCTTTACTTTTTCCAACCCCAGTTGCAGGGACAAAGATCATGGAGCCATATTTAAACAGATAAACTGGGATTCTATTTGGAGGATTATTTTGCTGCAGCCACTGGTTCTGCAGACTTGGAGAAAGTTTGTATTAAACAATACTAAAACTATAAAATGCACATTAGATTACATGACAACACAGGACCCAGTGCAGTTTGCATATTCTGATTATTAATCAGTCTGTTCCTTATACAGTGGCCAGTTCAGATATGAATATGTAGTAGGATATGGTGTGTGTATAGTTGAAACCATGATATGTATTGATTGGGGTGTCAAGTTAAATATTATATTTTCACAATGTGACTTATTCACCTGGAAATATATTTCACCAGGGATTATTTCTGTATGTGAAGGTGTGCATGGTTTCAAAGAGCATTTGCATGGTTTTGTTTGATTAACAACACATTTTCTGTCTGCTAATTCCTTCTAACCAATACAAATGTATTCCACATGATGCAGGTAAATGTGATAGAGCATTTGCTTCAGACCAAAAAGCTGATAAGATTGGACACGGGTAACTCTTGTGCAGAACTTGTATTTCAGGTGCTTGTCACAAAGGATAGCTATTAATAACAACTGGCTAGTAATTGGCTTTGTTTTCCATAGAAACAGATTGCTAGCCAGCTATATTTTAACTTCCCTGTGTGACATCCAATACATTTACTTGTGCAGGGTAGCTGAAAATTGCTTCATAGCCATGTTGTGCATGAATTGTACTCTGGTAATATAATAAGTCACTTTTTATAAACTGAGCCATTTAATATACAAGATCTTGCTGGTAAGTATGTACTGCACTGCACAGCAACTGATGTCATACATGTGTTTGGATTAATGACAATTTTGTGCATGAGTACAGTATTTAAAGCTGGAATACAACATCCAAAAGAAGTCGATTGGTCAAAGTATGATTGTTGTTAAATGGGCATTAGTTCAATGAATAGCATATATACTTTTGCCTATTGTTTAATTGAGGGCAAAGTATAAAAAAGGGGTCTTGTGTTGAAAAAGGGGTATACTGCCCCTATAAAAATCACCTTACTGCATTTGGAACATAAGTGATGGTGTGATGAAGTTGTTGAAGCGCATAAATTTGTATCATACTTGCAGCAGCTTTGAGATGAGTCCCTCTGGCTCCATTCCTCTCCGTTTGTCTGTGCCCCAGTGAAAAAGGTATCTTGGTAAGGAATCCGTTTAACGGATGACCTCTTCAAAGCACCCATCTCTAATAATACAAAGATAAAGGAAGCAATACTGTATTGTATGCCAAATGTCAGTGCCCCTACTTGGCTTGGAAGTCATTGTTCTAAATGTTAAATTGTTGATGTAAAAAAGAAATGCTACGTAGCGGGAAATGTATAGATATGTGTCTTTGTGTAGTCCTAATCTATACTTGCATGTTAGTCTAATATTCAATGTTTACATGTAACTTTCTCTTTTTTTATTTAAATGCTTCCTCAGCAAGGACAAGTCTGGAAGGTTTGCATTACTTTTCACCTTCCTTTTACCCACTTTGAAATCAGCATCTTCATTCTTCATGACTTCTCTCTCTCTGTAACCTAAAGCAAAGCCATAAAATTCAGTGATGTAAAGCTAAGTAGCAATTAGCCATGTCACTCGTTACTCGCTACATAATCTGCTAAGCATGGGAGGTGCACTTGTGCATGCAGCACTATGAGAGACACATTTTGGTTACAGCCTCTCGTACAAACCGTTATGTATATACGTGGATGTATGTATTTAATGTAATACCAGCATGACTCAATTTTTGAGCTATATCTGTTAACATAAACTGACTTTAAATGCGCTTGATGGCCCGATTCTTTTTCCATTCATTTTAACATCTTTTGTTTTATTTTTATCAGACATGTTTAACTGTACAAAACTAAACTCTGCACAAGCAGCTTAATGGTTTTAAACTGAACGTTCGTGTTTAAAGGAATTGTTCAGTATAAAAATAAAAACTGGGCAAATAAAAAGGCTGTGCAAAAAAACCTCAATATTACATTGACAAATGTTGCCAACACCTGGCAGCCAGATAAACATGCTTTATTAAGAGGCAAAATAGAGACGCAAGTGTGATCAAAACATTGACAAGCGATTGCGACTGGAATGACACTAAAATTATGTTAATATAATAATATTCTCGACTGAATGTTATGACTGAATCATCCCAGCATTTTCTTTTTTCTATTTGTGATCATATTGATGTGTTTTATTGGCCAGTATGGGAGGCCATTAGCTGTCCAATAATTGAAGGCCTATAGTTCCCATGCATTCAGTGAGCATTCTGCCGGCAGAGGGTATGATTAAATGAGTGCAACTTCCTATCCTTACATCCCAAATAATTTTCCTTAGGCAAAATGCTCAGCAGAGCTGGCCCTTGTGGGACCCGTTTTAACTTGTTGTGTGAGGTCACTAACAAGCAGTTATTTCTGAAAGGTCTATGAAATTGAGTTACCCAGTTGTGTCTCCCACTGATACAGTAGATGTGGGGCAAATGTACATCTCCACTAAAATGCAGATATTTCTGTATTTGGGCAGTAATTGCTTAAAGGAGAACTAAACCCTAAAAATGCCATATTGTATATACTGAACTTCTTTCACCAGGCTAAAGTTCCAGTTTCTCAGCCTTATATTGTGACACTTATATTCTATGTGTACTGTATATTTTGAGTCTGTTCCTAAGCTCAGTAACTGACCGCAACAAAGAGCCCAGTGACAAATATCCTCTTCTTTGGGTCGATTAATCTCCCTGAACTGCCTCCCCCGGCTAGAATGTAAATTGCCGGCAGGATGGCATTTAGAGCGCTTTGTTTTCCGAAGTCACCGGAAGTTTCCTCGTGAGGCAACTTCGGGCGACTTCTACCCGAATATGAGCCCTGACCCTTAGAAATAATCTTAAAGCCCTGAAAAAGTGTAATGAATGTTTATTTGAAAGATGCTTAGTGGTTTTCTTTCACTGTGCAAATGATTACTTTTGAGCGGGGCACTTGCAGGAAAATCAGATAGTGGTTGATTTTATTTTACCAGCTGCTTCTAGTTTGTTGGGCCTAACTGTGCTAGCCAGCAGTCAGATCACATGGGCACTTGTGCAGAGCTTTAACTCAGTCATCAGATATGGTAGATTTTATGTACCCCTACCTCGGTTATTTGTTTCATTGAGAAGTGTAAAAGCGGGTTCCATTGTACACATGCCTGTCTCAGTTGGTGTCTGATCAAATACTGATCAATTAAAGTGGTGGTTCACCCTTAAGGTAACTTTTAGTATGTTCTAGAATGGCCAATTCCAAGCAACTTTTCCATTGGTCTATTTTTTTTTATATATTTTTAATTATTTGCCTTTTTCTTTTCAACTCTCAAATGGGGTCACTGACCCTATCTAAAAAATAAATGTTCTGTAAGGGTGGTGACAAACAGGGAGATTAGTCGCCAAGCAGCGAATCTTCTCTACTGCGGGCGACTAATCTCCCCAAATGCCTTCCCGCCAGCAAGAATGTGAATCGCCAGCGGGATAGCATAAGTATAGCTTCATTTTCGAAGTCGCCCTAAGTTGCGTTGTGAGGCAATGCGTATGAAGCTATACATCCCGCTGGCGAAAAACTAAATAACTCAGAAAACACAAATAATAAAAAATCCCTCTCAACATCATAAAACTTGATGTGAAGTGTACAACCCCTTTAATGATTGGTGAGACTATTGTGCAGGCCCATCTACGTATTTTGTTCAAAACACACCAGGTCAGCAGGTGGTCCACATACGTACGTTTATTCAAACCTCATAGATTTTGTTAGTGACGGATATGTTCTTACATGCATCAAGATTTACAGTAATAGACCACTTTTCACTGCTCCTATTATGATATATTACTTTTCTATTCTGCTTTTTCAAGGATTCCATTTCTCTTGCAATCCAACAAAAACTAAAAATAATTTTTAAATCTAATTTATTTATTCTTTTGTAGGACAAATATATTTACTATATATTTTCCCCTAGTTTTAATTCCAGCGCTGGCAACCCTTCACATTGTACCTTTTTCAATTAAAGCTAAATCTGTTTCAGTGCAGATTATGCATTTGTTAAATATGGAAAAAAAATGTTTAACTCTTACATGTTTCTTCCTTTGATTGCTTGCTAGGCATGTGGGGATCCCAAAGCAAAGCCGTCTTATCTGATCGACAAAAATCTTGAATCTGCTGTCAAGTTTATTGTCCGGAAATTTCCAGCAGTCGAAACACGCAATAATAATGTAAGTAACTAGTAACGTTTGCTGTTTTAGTTCCTGCTTGATAAAAGTTGAATCTTGATATGTTGACATTCTTAGATAAATCTGAATGCAACGATCACTGTGTGAGAGGATGTTTTCAAGGCACGGGTAACAATCAGTTCTGCTGTGGGGTGGCTTTTACTTAACTTTGCTATGATGTATTTATATTTGTAATTTGAGGTATGCAGAACAAAAATGGTATATGAAAAAATAATGCCAACCGGTGTGTATTCAGTGTATTCAAATGTCATTGTCTAAGAATTTCACAAGTTTGTCGGGAACTTCCCCTTTTTAAAGCATTGGTCATTCTGAAGCACGGTTCTGATTCTCAACTGAAGAGGGCCTGTTTATGATTGATAATGTTAACTTCTTTTTATGGTTTAAACTTCCTGATTGTTATAGTTTATAGAGATATGTTTCTTGTAAGCAAAACAGTTTGTGTTTACTGGTAATACCGATCAAAATCTAGTGGATCAAAAAGCTATACCTTCAGAACAAATCTTTAACGAACATATAATTTATATAATCGTAAGAGACCTATTAATAATCTTACCAAATTGGCCAATGCATATCTGTAATTGTTTAAGTGAGAGTTAAGGCCTCTTATTTCTGGCTTTACGCCAGTGCTCTTTTTGTTGTATGTGAGTACCTTCTACAATTTCCGAAGTCTTTTTCTAAAATTTCTTGCATTGCAAATGACTTAGCTCACTTCATCCTTGGCATCCAAGCCATGATGTGTTTTTTAAGTTTTTTTTTTTTTTTTTTTGCCTAGAGCTCCACATAACACTTGGCCTGGTGTGGTGCAATGTTCTGAAGAAAAATTGAGTTTACATTTCCACTACATTCTAACTGAAAAAGTGTGGTTGATTATAAATATGCACATTTTCTTGCTTATTTTATTCACTAAGATTTCTTCCATTAGAAAGCATAACATTATTTTAAGGGTGGAAAAAAAGCATTGTAACCATATAAAGTAATTGAACATTTTTTTCAAACTAGGTGAAATTTGTTTTATTGCAGTTTAAGGCAGAGTCTCACTAGGATAGTTTTTGTTCCCACTTATTTCCTTGGAAATAAATCGCTGCCAATAATAATAAAATATCCTTCTGTCTTTTAACAACAAAAAAATCCTGATATACATATTTAATGCTGAGTATTGCTATGATGAAGCCAACTAGAAAAAACAACTTGAATCCTTTAGCACAGGGGTGTCCAAACTTTTTGCAATGAGGGCCAGATTTGGTGAGGTGAAAATGTGTGGGGCCGACCATTCAGCCTGACATTCTTTGAACCATTGATATCATTTAAATAATTTAAACAAGGAATCAAATAGCCATAGCAGTAATATTTAGGCACGTTAGTGAAATTGTCTGCCACTTGGTCTATACTGCTGCCTGTGAGCTGAAGGTGTTAGTAATATGAAGGTATTAGTAATTGACACATACTGGCACACTTCTTTAGTTTACTGTACTGGCACGTCAGTAGGTCTGTTGATACCTTAAGCCCTAAAGAAGTATGCGAGAGCGGCGTATCACTATGTGCCAGTACGTATCTATTGTTAACTTCTTCAGCACACAGGCAGCAGTCTAGACCAAGTGGCAGATCATTTCACTAATGTGCCCAAGTATAACGGCTAGGCGATTCCTAATTGCACTGTGATGGTGGGCCGCATTATTATTAATTTCATGGTAGAGGCTGAGGGCGGGTGTAAATTTGAAGATGGCCCGCATTTCGGACATGCCCGCTTTAGCAGCTTTTTACAAAAGGACTGTAAAACTGTGCGTGCGTTTAATATGCTGGTTGTAAAGTAATTACTCAGTTTTTCTTAAACACTTGCCTGATGGATAGTGGGATTCATTCTTCACATTTCTTTGCTTGGGTCCTCAAGATTGGACAAGTTTAGTTAGCAAGTTTATATAGTACATGGACAGTATGCACCATAAAGAGTAAGCAAGCATATTGCTTATGGGACGCAATGTTATGTGACTGCATTTAAAATTAAACTTCAAAATATTTATTATTTCTCACGATTTTCATGGTAGGTTAAATCAATGGATTTAAATATTTCCCCTGTGCATTGCATTAGTTCAGCATATGCTGTGTTTAGCTATAAGATTCAAGCTTGCAAACATTCAAAATGCCAAAAATAGTAGAGGTTATATTACACTAGACATTAAGCCCGTTAAATTAACGGGCGCTAGAACATATGTAGTCAAACATTCGCCAGAGACGGTCCGTGGGGCACATGCGCAGTAGCGCAATCCCACGGACACAGGGACTGGACGCAGAGACACTTCAACTTTATTATATAGGATTATTTATTTAAACATAATATAACTGCTTTTGCCAAATTTTAAAGGCACAGTTAAATCAATATTTACATTTGGTGTTATGCTGCTTAACATAACTTTTTACTTAGTAAAAACTATTTACATAGTAAAAGTACTATTGCTTTCTGCATATTCTTTAGGGCTCCTGTGTCAAGCACTCGCCTGCCTTAGTAATGGAGAGGAAGAATGTGCACATACCTGTCTAGGTTAAAGTTTGCTGACATAGTTGCTAGCCCAATAATCACCAGGGGTCATGTATTCTGACTGCCCACAATAGCCTACCTCACTGCCATTTTGAAGGCCTGCTGCAAGTGTGCTTGAGACACTTCTGCTACTCAGTTGCAGTGTATAGATTGTTCTAGTCCTGAATATTAATAGTCTGATATAACCTATATAGCATGATTTCTCTATAATACTGGTATTATATTTGTTATTGTGTGTGTGTGTGTGTGTGTTGGACTATAGTCTACTTTTTCCATTCTGTGGCTTCTGCCATAGTAGCACCGTGTGTTCGGGGTAAAAATGTTACACCGGAATTGCTGTAAAAACATAAATTCCATATCCAGCTTTTCAATTGATAACATATAATTATCTTGAAGCATATATAATGACAACGGTGAGTTTTTACATTCCTGTGGGTAAACCTCCGGTGGGTATTGTATCTAATTGCATTTTACTACCTGATGCAAATATGAACTGTCGGCAGCAGATCCAGACTATAAAATGTAGAGAGTTAATGAGAGAGAGAGATCCATTTTGATTGAATAGGTCTGTTTTTGACCTTCGAAGAGAGAGCGACCGAAGCACATTCACATATAACGATATTCCCGGTGCTCGGCCTCCATAAGGAACTCCGTTCAGCCCCCAATCATAGATAATTGTCAAAGAAGCAGAGGCTTCACGTGATGTAATTTCCTGTAAATCCCTTTAAATGCATTCTGTGTCAGTTGCATGTAGCTTGACAAAGGGCAGGTGACTTGCCCGAAACGTCGCATTTTGATGTGATCCTTTTAATACACTTTTCCAGCAAATTAACCTACCGTGTGCCACCTCTGCTTCTTTGACAATTATATATTTATTTAACCCACCACACTATGATATGCTTCAACATAGGGCTGTCAATGTTGTGCTAGTTAAAGTGTGTGTGTGTGTGTGTGTGTGTGTGTATATATATATGTATACACACACACACACACTCTCTCCATGGGGGAGTCAGCACTCACGTCGCAAAATTCAAATATGCCTGGGTGCAGTGTCCAAAATTAGATACAATATCATACAGAATAAGGTCTGCACTCTCAGGGCTTAGGAAAACATAAAAAAAAAAAATTATTCACAAAGGAAACGGACGTTTTGACCTCTTCAGAGGCCTTTCTCACTTTGAGAAAGGCCTCTGAAGAGGTCGAAACGTCAGTTTCCTTTTGTGAATAAATTTTTTTTTTTATGTTTTCCTAAGCCCTGAGAGTGCGGACCTTATTCTGTATGATTGATTGATTGACACACACACACGTCTTTTTTTTTTTATTTCCAGTTGATGCAGGAGGTGTTTTCACCTACATTCTAGGCTGTAAGCCCAAAATTGACTCATAAAAAAGCAGGTATAACTTGTTGTGGCATTGGTCTCTGCAGGAGATTAGGGAATTGGGTTTGATCTATATTGGGTAGAACTGCTAAAGGCACTTTAGCAATGGCACATGGTGCGATTTGTCGTGGCTACATGGCAGAAAATACCCTGCCATAGACAATACGGCAGGGTATTTCCTGACGTGTTGTAGCTGCACAAAATCGCAACTGGTAAGTAGCACGGTGTGTCATTGCCCTTAGGTTAAGGGCACACGGTGTAAAGCCTTTTCTCTCTGCCCACATTTTGTACACAGGTGGATAGAAACTGATCTGCTCCTGTGTAGCTGCACTGACATGGTTGGTATGAGTGCATCTATATGGAATGGAGATTGGCCCAACAATGTGCAAGTTTGCATTTATTGTGTAGCTGCATTCAGACCAACACTGTAGCTGTCAGTGGAGCTACACACCTATAATTAAAAAGGAATAGTATTTATCCTTTGTTTTCACAGCAGAAGAAGGCTTTTTTGTAGACTCTTTTTCTAGCAATAGATTAACAGTAAAGACTTTCTAAGAACTAAAGAGTGTTACAGAAAAAAGCCTGCCTCAAAGGGTCTCTGCTGACGCATTTTACAGAGAAGATAGCTGAGGTTACTACATGCAGACAGCATTCCATGGCAAGTTTGGATTGTTCTACGTACTGATTGGGCTCTCTTGCACTGCTTGTAAGTTTGATTGTATATGTTGTATTGATGATTACTACTTCCCCTTATATGGGGAAGTGACATCATACCTAACAGCTCCCACCTGAGTTACACACAAGTTGCACATCAGCAGTAACGTAACTACTAGGGATGCACCGAATCCAGGATTCGGTTCGGATTTGGCCTTTTTCAGCAGGATTCAGCCGAATCCTTATTTGTATATGCAAATTAGATGCAGGGAGGGAAATCATGTGACTTTTTGTCACAAAACAAGGAAATCATTTGAAGTGGTCCAAATTAGAATCGTACAATCAAAGGAATGTCGCCTTCGATTCCAAGTTATCCCCCAAAAAACTTCGATCTCTCAGACTCCACCAATTGCCTCCATATATGTTCTAGGAGGTCCCCCATAGGCTAAAACAGCACTTTGGCAGCTTTAAGGTGGCGAATGGTCGAAGTTTTAAAGAGACAGTACATGATAAATTTCTGTATTTGAATTCTGTAGCTTTTCAACTTCGAATCAAAGTTGGACTATTCGATGGTCGAAGTACCCAAAAATTACTTAAAAATTTGAAGTTTTTTACTTCGAAAATTCACTTAGACCTTTGATAAATCTGCCCCATAGTGTAGGCGTTACAATACACAGTTGGAATTAAGTCCCTGCCCCAAAGAACTTACACTCTTTAAAGAGCCTTCAATAAAACCACTAGATATAATCAAAGCTTTGCTTAAATGTGCTGCATTATTTTTCTGTTTTTCTCTGTCTTTAACTTTCTTACAACTATCTGTTCATTATTCTCATGTGTCTAACAAGTATTTGCTGCTTCTTCTTTTTTTTTTTTTTGCTTTCTTTATTTTATGTCGCTTGTGTTGTATCGTGTTGGAAACTAGTTCTAGGTCATTTTACTGTATTTTATGTTTGTATCTACATTTATTTTGCATGCCTAACGTGGCTTTGCCTGGATATTCTGTTTGGTAAGTTCAGAATTTTGTGTCTTTACGCTGAAAGATTCAATCACCTCCTTTCCTGCTTTTTAATGTTCAGCTAATCTCTTTCCTGTTTGTTCACATGTGGACAACTGCTCTTTTTTTCATTCGGTGCATAAAACCAATTGCATAGCCCTGTTTCACATAGCCCATTCATGTGTCTGTGGCAAGAAGGTTTATTAGTTAGCCTAGGTAATTAAGGAAAAAGACACGTTTCATGGGGCTGAGGAAGAATACTCAAGTGTTGCACTCTGCATTGTATGAAATATTTCAACAGTTGTGCACTTAATAAGGTTATTGTACAGGTATGGGATCTGTTCTCCAGAAACATATTATACAGAAAGCTCTGAATTACATATAGGCCACCTCCCATAGATTCAATTTTATTCAAATAATCCAGAATTTTAAAAATGATTTCCCTTTTCTCTGTAATAATAAAACAGTACTTTTTACTTGATCCAAACTAAGATGTAATTAATCCTTATTGGAGGCAAACCCAGCCTATTGGGTTTATTTAACGTTTACATGATTTCCTAGTCGATTTAAGGTAAGAAGATCCAAATTATGGAAAGATCTGTTATATGGAAAACCCCAGGTTCCAAGCATTTTGAATAACCAGTCACATACCTATTCTAACATGATAGATCTTAGTTTTTTTTTTTTTTTTTTAGAGTAATTCTCTCATAACAGCCAAACCCCCCTCATGGGACAGTCCTTATTTCTATAGTGGAAGCTTGGGGTAGAGTTATGATACATCTCGGTGTGGCCTGAAAGTCTAGGGTTGGGCTGAAAATAATTTCTGGATGTGTTATTGGAGCTGTTATGTTTGATGCCCTCCACATTTCCTATTGTAAATCACTTCTTAGGGGCTGTACCTAAAATTTGAAGCATGTAATGCAACTGCTATCCTGTTTTAATTTTCACAGAATTTTGGAATGTTTGTTACACAGGCAACTTTTATTTAGCAAAAGTTGAACTTAATTGTGTTTTTTTACGCCACTGTATAAAGAACGGTGCTCAGACATACGTTTAAAGACATAGTAAACCCTTGTTGAAAGATTAGTCTGTTTTTTCTTATGGTTTTGTGAATCCAAGGTGAGTAATATCCATCTCCTCTGCTCTATTTAATGCATGTGGACTGGAAAGCATATTTTGTTTAAATAAAGAGATTGGAATATTCTGATTGGTTAGGGTGTTCATTACTGTTGGGGCACAGTAATGCTTTTTAGGGGCTGTTGATATTCTGATCATAAATTAACTCAAGCCCCACAAAACAAGCTTAAGGACAAGGCTAGGCATGGCGTTTTTATGTTTCGTAAATACACCACTAAAACCACACGCGGCTGTCAACATGCGTTTTTCAGCACATCGGTTTCTTTTCCCAACATGCACTTCTCATTGTTCTCGTTCCCCATAAATCCACTGGCTGGAAATATAGATATATAATAGAAAACAGAAAAAAAACACGTCTCTATCCAAACAGCAGATATTCCCAATTTCCAATAAAAAACCAAAGCTCACCCGGCATGTAAATTGATCTGGCTGCGTGGCCCCAGGTCCGTCTCTTTAAGGGTGAAACATTATCTGCAAGTTTATTCAAACAATATAAGTGTTATTTCGCACTCACCGATGAAGAAAGGTAGCCTGGGTGCAGCGCCCCGAACCCGTAACTTGGGGTGAGATACAACAAAATAGATGAATAGGCATCAACTCCTGCGACACACCAGGTTGGATAAAATTTCTTGTTCTTTATTCCATAGATTAATATCAAATGTCCTAACGCGTTTCGTATCTAGATATCTCTAAATACAAAATGTGTTAAGACATCGTTATTTAGAAATAGAAAAACTATTTACATGCAAAATAGAGCAGGAATGATCGTCAATACACAACGCAATTACGTCACCGGCCGTAAAAACATATATGCGTCATTTTTCTTGTGAGAATTTGGACGCCATATTTAAAATACGCTGTGTATTTACATAACGTGTGGTTTGAAACTTGCAGATCCCATGATTTGGTAGTTTCTTGACAAATTGGCGTTGCTGTTAAACGCCAATACTGGCATCCTGTGGCAGATTTCAGCTTGCAAGTGCCCTGTGAGAATTGCCATAGTGCGTTTTCCATTAGTTCAAGTGGTAGTGCAGTTTATGCGTATTTACGCCCGACAGGGCTTTTTTAAAAAAAAGCCACGTCTGGCCTTGCCCTTAAGGTTTGTCTCACGTAAATGTAACATATTTACTTTCTGTGTATATTGAGGTAAGTAACACCCCCTACACATTTTTTCTTTTTTAGCCAAAAATGTTTAATTGAGAAGGGTTTACTATTTCTCTAATCCATGAATGAATGCTGCCTGTTCACCTGTTAATTAAAAGTTTTCATGCCTGTTTCTCATTCTACAGCAACAGCTTGCACAACTTCAGAAAGAGAAATCTGAGATTCTGAAAAACCTGGCACTATACTACTTTACCTTTGTTGATGTTATGGAATTTAAGGTGAGCATTTAAGTCCCCCAGCTTTCTATATTATACTTAAAGAAATTGTTCAGTATAAAAATAAAAACTGGGTAAATAGGCTGTGCAAAATAAATAATGTTTTCAATATAGTTAATTAGACAAAAATGTAATGTATAAAGGCTGGAGTGACTGGATGTCTAATAACAACCAGAACACTACTTCCTGCTTTGCAGTTCTCTTGGTTTCCATTGATTGGTTACCAGGCAGTAACCAATCAGTGACTTGAGGGGGTCATAACTGTTTGCTGAGCTGAATGCTGAGGATCAATTGCAGACTCACTGAACAGTTATGTCCCATGCGGCCACCCTTAAAGTTGCTGACTAATTCAGAGTTAGAACCCAATTTCTTGCTTTTCAGCTCTCTGTTATGTTAGACATCTGCTCACTCCAGCCTTTATACATTACATTTTTGGCTAACTAACCATATTAGAATTTTTTTTTATTTTGAACAGCCTATTTATTTTCCCTTTTTTTATTTTGACATTAAACTGTTCCTTTAACAAGCATGGTGTTTTATATTTAAAACGTACCAGAAACATTTGAATAGTGTGACTACATTTGGCTATCTGGGAGAGAAAATGTTCGAAATAAATCTTTCCCACTCACGCACCGTGAGTACAGGTATTATCAGAAACCTGTTAATCCAGAAAGTGCTGAATTACAAAAAAAAAAAAAACAAAGTCCATTTTAAAGGGGTGATTCACCTTTAAGTTAACTTTTAGCATGTTACATGTCCTGTTCCTAGCAACTTTGAAATTGGTCGTTAATTTGTTAGTTTTTGAATTTACTTCCCTGTCTACATCTTTCCAGCAGCCAAAAAAGATTTTGTTTAAGAGGCTACAATTTTATTGTTTGTTTTTATTCCATATCTTTTTTTTATGCTGCCCCTTTCCTATTCCATATTCGAATATCTCATTCACACCACTGCCTGGTTGCTAAGATAGACCTGACCCCAGCAACCAGATGCTGAAATTTCAAACTGCTAAACAAAAAGCTAAATAACTGAAAAAACACAGAAAAATAGATTATATGAATTCTAAATTGTCTCAAAAATATCAGTCTGTCATACTAAGTTAATTTTAAAAAAATTTCAAATTTTTGTAAAATGTGTTCCTGATGGCATTTGCACTGAATAAATCCATATTGGTGGCAAAAAAGTTTTTTTTAGCAGACTTAATAGTATGGTGATCCAAATTAGGGAAAGATCCCTGATCCGGAAATCCCAAGCATTGTTTAATATGCTCTTGCTTGATTTTTTTTATTAATTATATTTTTCTATTACTAGGCTTATTTTTAATGTAGATATCTGCCGCCTAGTTAAAGGAATGCTGCTATTTTGGTAAAGGGATACTGTCATGGGAAAACTAAAAATAGATTTTTTTTTAATATTTATTTTTGAAATCTAAGATGGTTCTAAACATATAGTCTGCTTTCCAGTTACCCCCAGTGGTGTGACTTGGGCTTCAGTCATTCTTTAACGCTGCACTGCATGTTCGAGTGGTATCGCGCATTGGCAAGTGCAAGCAAACTTTAAACGAGCAAGAGTGTAGCCTTGTAGCTGTCTACTCTGTCCACCTGCATTATTTCTTTGTATTTATGGGTAAAGAAATACATTTCTACAGTTTGTGATCTACAGCTATAAACTGCGGATGATATGGTCCAGTTATAAATTTTCTCTGCACAAAGCTCTTCACTTTGATTGCTAACCATTTCTTAACGTATCTGATGAAGCAAATTCGTTTTTTTTATTGGCATGCTAAAGTTTATGGGGCGTAGTTGTTATGCAGGATAACCCACCATGCATCACCAAGCTTCTCCGTATTAAAAACGGCCTAAAATTTGTACATGTTTTTTCTTGGAGTGACTTCCTCCAGAAGCAATGTCAAATCTAGTGGTCGAATGACGGATAATTTTCACACACCTTGATAAACTTACCATTTATTTTGCACAGCTTTTTACACCTTTTTTTCCAATGAATTTTGTTTTACACAAATGTTTATGCCCCTTTATGTATTAACGCTTTTGCATTGATGTATTATTTCTTTTGCCAGGACCATGTATGCGAGTTGCTGAACACTATTGATGTCTGCCAGGTCTTCTTCGATATTGTAAGAAAAAAAAGAAAAATGCAGATCTGTGCACAAAATTGCTGTGAAATCTGCCATGACCATATGCATTATTGGTATTCATCAATTTCTGTGACAGCCTTTTTTTTTTTATCAGCCTTTTTAAGGAAGCCATTGTTTCTCAATATTTACTAGCCACAGGAGCAAAGATACTCATTTGGGGATTGCAAATCTTATGTCTGCAACTAGGCAGAAACAGATATGAAGAAAATGTATATTTATTTCTATGTTTAATGTGACATTGTCTTAAATAGTGAGAAATATATAGCTTGTGTCCTTCATAAGTAGTGATACTTTGTGTTCCAGGATGTTGTTTTAGAATGTTGGCAGCTATGCATAGGTATAGGAGATGACTGTAGTACTTTGCATAGGGATTTTTCCTAAAGCCTACTAGATGTAGTCTACTCTACAGTATATGTTGAGAAAAAAAATTCTACTAAATTTCTACTGAAGCAAGCCAAGCCTTTTTTCTATGTGGTATTTCCCTGACCACCAGGAATTACAGCTGCAGCCAATAATGGATTCCTGCAGTCTGCATTTAGTATGCAAGCTGTTTACTGTGACACAGCTTTTTTTCTGATATTTTTAAGTGCTATGATGCATACAGCATCTTAATCTTCAACTCTTGTGGCCAGTATCAAAATGGTATCTATTTCTGCAGTGTGGTTCTGAGTGACAAGCACCAATACAATACAAACAGCAAACATAGCAAACCGCATGTTTCCTATATCTAAGGGCCTAAATTCCTGCAGTGATCTAGATGATGTGTACTGTGATGGGAACAGTAACAACAAAAAATAAATGTTTCAAAGTATGAAGCATGAAAGTTATAATGTACTGTTGTGCTGCACTGATACAACTGGTGTGTTTGCTTCAGAAATTCTACTCTCCACCAAAGCGCTAAGTTGGTTCTATGCCATATTACTTCAGGACAGTTTTGATCCCGTAAAAGTCGTTGCCTTGAAATGGTCCCAAGACCTTCCCCAAATAGAGGAGGAAGCTTGGAAAGACATATTGGACCAAATACCGGACACTTCCATTGCAGTACGGGACAGGTATATTTGCACCAAATTTTTAAACAGGGTCTATCTGATGCCGCATAGGCTGGCACAGATTTACCCGGAGTGCCCGGATATTTGTGTGAAATGTAATAAAGATGTGGGCATTTACATGCATGTTTTTTGGGATTGCCCCAAAATACAGTGCTGTTGGTCTGAGGTGTTAGGGGTTGTGGGTTCCTCTGCAGGCCTGCCGACAATACGGACTCCTGCCTTTTGGGACACGCTGAGGGACTAATGTTAAAGTCAAGTGAAAGACTGTGCTTGCTACAACTCTTGCACTATGCAAAAAATGCCATATTAATGACCTGGAAGGCTGTGGAAGCCCCTACGCAAGCATTCTGGAAGGCTTTGGTAAATGGGAGTCTCCCAGGACAGAAACTCACCTATATTGCACGGGGATGTCCAGGCAAATTTGGTGAAATTTGGGATAAGTGGTTATCAAATGTTTGAATATAATGGTGTCCGAGAATGCAATGTACACCGAATGGGATACTTACGATGTAACTGAATGCAGTGCTCAATCTGGCTAACTTTAGCTATTTCTTCCCTTTTTCTTCCTCTTTTTCCCTGCTTTTACTCTCCTTCCTTTCCTTTTTATAATCTTTTTTTTTCTTATTGTTAATGTGAAAATGTACTCAATAAAAAGAATCCGATAAGAAATTCTACTCTCGTTTATATAAACCAACTGTGGGGCAGCCATTAACAACCGAAAATGGAGAAAAGTCACAGGATGCACAACTGATAACCGTATACAATGAGATACTTTATCTACTGTGTATCCTGTGCTTAAATAGCTGTCCCCATGGCTACACAGCAACTTGTTAATATAAACTATAGTTGTTTCTGATTCAAACACACCAGTTTACCAGTACAAGGCAACACTACATTAGATTGTCATTACTTTTACAAAACTTTTATTTTTTGGTGTTCCTTTAAAAAATGGTTTCCATTTAGTAGGTACCCCATTACTTCCTCTGCCCCATTACTAGAGATTCTTTCTCTGTGGCAGGAATGTGTCCAATAATTCCAGGTGAGTGCAGTCATTTCACTTACCCATAAACTCTTACCTGATAATTTCCCAGCATAAGAAAACTTTTTACGAAATGGTGTAAATAGTAAATGCATAAATCAACCCTTAATGGTTATATAAAAACATATATTGGTTAAGATAACATTTCTAGCTTTGAGAGTGATTTTCAAACCTTTATTTGGGAGAATTAATGCAGCACATTACATCATTGCATTCTTGCAATCGCCAAGCAGGAGAGCAGTGTAATCTGGCCTTGTCTGTGAAATGAGATTAATCATGGAATCATTAAACGTGAGATTTCTGGATTACTAACAGACAAAATGTCTGTTTTTTTTCCCTGCAGACGGTTAACTTTGATTTAACAAAGAACTATCTAGATCTGATTGTAACCTACACAACACTAATGATCTTGCTTTCTCGGATTGAGGAGAGGAAAGCCATTATAGGACTCTACAACTACTCTCATGAAATGACCCATGGGTCAAGGTAATTTTTATTTATGCTTTGTTATACAGCATATATTCAGTTCATGTTACCACCAGTTATGACTTCAAATCCCACATTTCCTCACTTTGCAATAGGACAATGCAAGGGGTAGGATTCATTACACTGTGAGCCTAAGGGATATTGGTAAATGGTTCGTCAAGGTAGCATCTCTGCCTTTCAATATATGGAATCCGTTTTTTATGAGCTGCCAAAAAGGAGGGTTATACACTGCCTTTAACACTATCTTTGCTTGAAAAAAATGACAAGATTATTGCAGACATAGAAAAAAGGTCATGATTTAGAGTCTTATCATTGTATGAAAGGTTTCTCTTTTTAAGCAAGTGCATGTTTGTCTATCTAGTGATCGGGAATATCCTCGACTTGGACAGATGATAGTGGACTATGAAAACCCTTTGAAGAAGATGATGGAGGAGTTTGTTCCCCATAGTAAAGTAAGTTTGTGGTTTTTTTTTGGTTTTTTTTACTACTGTAAATAAATGTAGCAGTGATGGGTAATCAGCTTCCCATCCAGGTGTTTGTGTTATAATGTCCAACATCCTACCAACAGCCACTGGCTCTGCTGTAAGTATTGATACCATCTTAAAGGAGATATTAACCACCAAAAAACCTTTCCCATTTACAGTAATTACCAATGTTCAGTTTTTAGTAATTTACATTTTTAGTGGTTTTTAAAGTCATTTTGTAATGTAATTGCTATTGAAAAAAGTATCTATACAAAACCTTTCCATCTGTCCATGTTTTGCACCTAATATTTGCTTTAATTATTTTGATGTTAAAATATAACATAATATTCCTTGTTCTGACCCCTTAACAGTGTAACAGAAGGCAGCAGTGTAACAGACCTGGAGGAGAATCGACTTCTCCTACATTTCTGAATCTGCCAAATCCAGAGAACAGAAAGGGGTGAAAAAAATCTGCTTTCAATGGCAATTATTTTTATAGATAAATTTTAAAACCATTTGACAATCAAAGTCTGTATTGGAGAGCTGTTATTCAAAGAATCTTCCCTATCGATAGGTCTTCAGACATTTTGGGTAGAAGCCTGATTTCATGGACCAAATTTTGGTTATCCTTCCCCAGCCCATTGTCATCATAACAGCCATCCTACTGTAGATCCACATTCAGGGCAGCAAATTTGCATGTGACCCTAACTGGTCTTTATACTGGCCAAAGATAAATTGTTTTGGGCCTCCTAGTTGTAAGGAGGAAAATGGGGACAGCCATTTGGGAATGCCTGTTCTATTTTAGTCATATTTGTTCATGTTCAATTTAAAATATTCATTAAATGGTGATTGTTATTTGTCTTTGTTGTTAGTCTCTATCAGATGCCCTCTTATCACTGCAAATGGTTTATCCAAGAAGGAATCTTTCAGCTGAGCAGTGGCGCAATGCACAACTTCTGAGTCTCATCAGTGCTCCTAGTACAATGCTGAACCCAGCACAATCTGACACGGTATGGTTAGTTGGTTTGTATGACTTCTCACTAACTGGACCTGCAACTGCTTAGATTCACATACCATGTATACACTCCGCATTTCCAATTACTCTGAATATCCCTGACTGATTATTTATAAGGGAATCATCTAGGAAGGTTTCTTAGACACTACAGAGTACAAGATTTAAGAGAATAGCACAACACCATGTATGTTGCAGGTGGGGAGCTTCCCCTCAACGCTTCGTCCCCGAAACGATGATGCATAGGTGGTTACTTTAAATAAAAGGGGGAAGCTCCCCACCTGCAACATACATGGTGTTGTGCTATTCTCTTAAATCTTCTACATTGTACTAGAGAGATCTGCACCACCAGGGCAGGAAGCTTCGTGGAAAGGGTGAGAGGTGTGGTTCATCTACACAAAGAACTTCTTAGACACTACCACACAGCCGTGCAGTACAGCTTTGGTGAGATGCAAAATACAACACTGACACTTTTAGACTTTTCTGAGGCAGTTAATTTGCATTATAGTCTAAATTTGCAAAACATTCTGATCTCCTGTAATTACAGCATATACCTTTTTGTGTGCCCTTTTAGTTTTGCTTGCAGCTAATATTGATGCCTGTGACTCTAGTTTGTTTAATGGGGCAATTCACCTTTAAGATAACTTTAAGTATGTTAAAGAATGGCTAAATCTAAGTTTACCTTCTGATTTCAGCTTTTGAAATTGGGATCCCTGACTCCATGTAAAAAAACAAATGCTCTCTATGTTTAAAAATGTATTATTGTTTTTTTTTTGTTATCACTCAACTTTATTTTCAGACCCCAGTGCATGGTTTCTAGGGTAAGTTGGACCCTAACAACCAGACTGATATTCCAAACTGGAGAACTGCCTAATTAAAAGCTAAACTCAAAAACCACAAATAATAAAAAAATGAAAACCAATTGCAAATTGTCTCAGACTATCGCTCTCTACAGGAGTAATCCCCAAACAGTGACTCGTGAGCAGCATGTTGCTCACTGACCCATTTGATGTTGCTTCTAGTGTCTTCAAAGCAGGTGCTCATTTTTGGATTCTTGGCCTTGAGGCAAGTTTTTAAAGCAATGGTACAGTGTAAAAATAAAAACTGGGTAAATAGGCTGTGCAAAATAAAAAAATATCTCTAATATAGTTAGGCAAAAATGTATGAATGTAATCTATAAAGGCTGGAGTGACTGGATGTCTATAAAGGCTGGAGTGACTGGATGTCTAACATAATAGCCAGAACCCAACCTGTTTTGCATGTCTCTTGGTTTGCACTGATTGGTTTCCAGGCAGTAACCAGTAATCAGTGACCTGAGGAGGGGGAGCCACATGGGTCATAATTGTTTGCTTTTGAATGTGACCTGCATTCTAAGGATCAATTGCAACTCATTGAAATTTTATGTCCCATGTGGCCCCCCTTAAAGTCGCTGACTAACTTAAGAGTTAGAGAGCTAAAAGAAGTTGGGTTCTGTTATCTTAGACATCCGTTCACTCTCGCCTTTATAGATTACATTTTTGGCTAACTCACATTGTATAGACTCTGTATGAAGCCATAGGTCTATGTAATTATTTGTGAAAAGATTATCCTGCCCAGTGCCCAGGTAGTGCATATGAACTAATTTTGGGTTTACTTATTGACCTGCACTAGCATAACAACATCTTACTGCTGATTGGTTGCTATGAGTTACAGTAAAGAGTTAAAACATTAAAGGGGTTGTTCACCTTTAAACTAACTTTTAATGTGATGTGGCCAATGATATTCTGAGCATTCACAATTGGATTTTATTTATTATTTGTGGTTTATGAGTTAATTCACTTTTTATTCAACAGCTCTCCAGTTTGCAATTTTAGAAATCTGGTTGCTAGGATCCAACTTATCCTAGCAACCATGCATTGATATTTATAAGAGACTGGACTATGAATAGGAGAGGGCCTAAATAGAAAGAAGAGTAATAAAAAGTAGCAATAACCATATATGTGGCCTTACAGAAATTAAATGGGGTCAGTGACTCCCATTTGAAAGCTGGAACAGGTCAGAAGAAGAAGGCAGATAATTTAAAAACTATAAAAAAAGAAAAAATGAAGACCAATAAAAAAATAGCTAAAGCTGGCCATATCTGCAAAGATCCGATTGTACGAATCATCCTACGATCGGACTTTCCCATCTCCCGACCCGCCACTAACCATTCAGATCAAAGTCTTACCAGTCAGATTAGTTAAAGAACAGATCAGCAATGTTCTGCCCCTGACAGCAACGATATCTATGTCCAACCAAAGCTAGTGACAGTCTCCCACTGAAAATCGTATGATCGGCAATACACGCAGAGATATTATCGGCAGCCAACAGAAATTTTCTAACCTGTCCGATCGACCAAACGACTGATCTCCGCCGGACGAAAAATGACGGGACTCTCCACACATGGTTCGAAAACAGTATGAATCCTCGATTCGTACGATCAGATCTTTGCGTCTATGGCCAGCTTTAGAATTAGCCATTCTGTATCATAATAAAAGTTAACTTAAATGTGAACCACCCCTTTAACTGTGTTTTTCAATAACCTTCATTATCTCCAGACTGTGCATATATCAGGTACCCCAATACCTCCAATAATTTGAAGCAGAAATATCCTTTGTATATATTTAAAACAAATTGACTTAAACAGTAGCTATAGAGTTGTCATCTTGCAGTATATTTATATTATTTTCTTATGCTTCTTTAAACAGATGCCATGTGAGTACCTTTCACTCGACACAATGGAAAAGTGGATTATTCGTAAGTATGCAGTTAATAAATGCCATTGTGCCTTTTGCTTTAACAGCTTCATGAAAATGTTCCCAAATGAATTACTGAAAGAAAGTAACCATTCATGTATTTCTTTATCTTTATATAGGTTTTTCTTGGTCATCAGAGTATTTTTTGGCCCTAAGTCATCAGAATTAAATCAGAGATAAAAATAAAATAAAAATGTGTGCAGTTTAAGTTAATGTGCCAAGGGGGCAAGTTTCCAGCATCACTTTAGAAGGGCCTCAAATGCAGATATAGTCACTCAAACCCATTGTGTTACTGCAGTCTCGATCGCTGTTCTTTTGTGTCTTTAAAGTCTGCTTTATGGCATTTTCCTTTGCAGGCTATGAGGCGGCTATATAGGTGTGTAGTTCCTTATACTGCTGCACCTAAAGTGTTTAAAATACAAATGCCTTCTTGGCTGGTCATGCCCCTGAAACACAATATTGGAGGCATATGCAAGACTGAAACTGAAAGCAGTACATGAGTAGGCGATCTACGCCACTAGGGTGCCCCTAGTGTGTAAATTACTTTACAGGTCAGAAAAAAAGAGAGGTTGTTTTTAACAGGTACCCACTAGACATACAGTAATTTGATAAATATTATACAAAATTATAACCAATAAATAATTTGCAATCCAAATATGCAACATGTTAAATCATGTAAGAAAGTAAAGGACAAGACTATCCTCATTTATTTTCTTAGAACTATACCTTGGGAAAGAGCACAATTCTTGATCATTAGCAGTGAATGAACCTGTTTTACTAAATCGCCATTATACAACTACATGGTGATTAAATTTTTCCATATACTTAGCACCATCTTGGTGCTGGTCAGATATTAAAATTAAACCGCCCAGACTGAATTTTATCTGACATTTACCGTGTACTGCTGCCTTGTCCTGAGAATTTGCCTTCTGCCAAGACTAAAGGTGCAGATTAGCCGCTGACTCGGTCTAAAGGACTAGAATCGTCGGTTTACATCTGCTCCTGTATAGGGCCCTCTGACAGGGCTACCAACCAATAACTGGCCAAAAATTGGGCAGGTTTGATTTTCACTTAACTTAAATATAAATTTACGTATTCCATGTTACATGAAATAACTCTGATAAATGAAATGTTGCCATTATTTTAAGAATTCTATTTCAAGGTAAAAGGCATTGCTTATACTAATGTGTTTTATTGCTTTACCACTGCAACAAATTCATTAAAGGGTGAAGTGACTGTTTATAACAAACTATTCCAAAGCCTTATTCAAGCGAAGTTGTGGAGTGTCCATTTTTGGAGATTTTATGTAGAATTGTCTGTATAATATACCTCTAGAATGTCTCTGTAGCAGTAGTATAGCAATTTACAAGATAATGTGACCTGAGACAACATTTTAGTTGTAGTAGTGTATATAACATTTGGACATAGCAATTGACAAAATTATTCTTTTTTTTTTTTTCCCAGTTGGATTTATCTTGTGCCATGGAATACTAAACACCGATGCTACATCGTTGAATCTGTGGAAGCTCGCCCTGCAAAGCAGTTCTTGCCTTTGTCTTTACAGAGATGAAGTTTTTCATATCCACAAGGCTGCAGAAGATCTATTTGTCAATATCAGAGGGTACTTGTGCTTTAGCCTAAATAGTCTTCTACTTTGGGCTGGTGGGATAAAACATCAGCATCAGTCATCGAAAAGCCACTTGCTCCTTCACTTCAGTAGAAAATGCATTTGAAACAAGTTGTAAACACAAAAATGCTTTTTGAAGACTGGTAACACCAGGCCCCAATCATTTACTGGGGTTAAGTATCTGCCACTGATAACATTTCTTAGGGCACTGTAAAAGTAAAACTTAACCCCCTGAACAATGTAGGTCTCGATAAAAATATATTGCATAAAACAGCTCATGTGTAAAACCCTGCTTCATGTAAATAAACCATTTTCATAATACTTAATACTTTTTTAGTAGTATGTGCCATTGGGTAATCCTAAATAGAGAATTGCCATTTTCAAAAATAAGGGCCGCCCCCTGGGATTGTAGGATTTAAGCTTCACACAAACATATCAAACAAACTATTCATGTTAGGTCACGAGCCAATTAAAAGACATATGTCTTTTTCTTCCATACTTCTTCCTGTTACAGTTAGGGGCCGATTCACTATGGGTCAAATGTCGAGGGTTAATTAACCCTCGATATTCGACTAGGAATTGAAATCCTTCGACTTCGAATATCGAAGTCGAAGGATTTAGCGCAGAAAATTCGAACGATCGAAGGATTATTCCTTCGATCGAAGGATTATTCCTTCGATCGAAGGATTATTCCTTCGATCGAAGGATTATTCCTTCGATCGAAGGATTATTCCTTCGATCGAAGGATTAAATCCTTTGAATCGAACGAATATCCTTCGATCAAAAAAACCTAGGCAAGCCTATGGGGACCTTCCCCATAGGCTAACATTGACTTCGGTAGCTTTTATCTGCCGAACTAGCGGGTCGAAGTTTTTTTTTAAAGAGACAGTACTTAGACTATCGAATAGTCGAACGATTTTTACTTTGAAGTCGAAGGTCGAAGTAGCCCATTCGAAATTCGAAGTTTTTTTACTTCGAATCCTTCACTCGAATTTAGTGAATCAGCCCCTTAGTGTTGCAGTATTTTTGTGAATCAGCCCCTTAGTGTTGCAGTATTTTTGGTCAGGTGATCTGAGGCAACAAACAGACCATTATGGAATGGTGGTTTAAGGCAAGAGATGTAAAAGGGCAATATTTACTTAAATATATATTCCAGTTTGATAAGATTCTTTAATATGCCACTTAATTTGATATAAACTATCTGTTGCTTAAGTATTCATTTTGGGGGTAAAGTTTTCTGTTAAGTAGCAGAGAGCACACAAGTGCAGTGCTTTGCAAAAGTGTTTTTTTTGAAGAGGTCTTTCATTTTATTGAAAAACATCATACAAAGCACTGTTTTTTTTTTTTTACATTAAATTTTGAAATCTGACATGGGGCTAGACATTTTGTCAGTTTCCCAGCTGCCCCCAGTCATGTTACTTGTGCTCTGATAAACTTCAGTCACTCTACTGCTGTACTGCAATTTGGAGGGCTATCATCCCTCCCCTAGCAGCCTAACAACAGAACAAGTGGAAGGTAACCAGATAGCAGCTCCCGTAAACAAGATAACAGCTCCCTGGTAGATCTAAGAACAGCACTCAATAGTAAAATCCAGTAACTTAACTAGAGGGAGGGGGCCTGGTGTGAGACGTGCAGCCGGGATCCACCCCCCCCCTCCGTACTATTTTCTGCCTGGAATTATCGGTGCGCGAGTTGCCAGGGGGGCCTTGAGGGGGTGCGGGCCCTGGCCCTATCACACCCCCTGCTCCCCCGGTTGTTCCGCCACTGTTAAAATCCTGGTTCCCCTGCAACACATTCAGTTACATTGAGTAGGAGAAACAACAGCCTGCCAGAAAGCAGTTCCATCATAAAGTGCTCTCTCTTTCTGAAAGCGCATGACCAGGCAAAATGACCTGAGATGGCTGCCTACACACCAATATTACAACTAAAAAAAAATACACTTGCTGATTCAGGAATGAAATTTTATATTGTAGAGTGAATTATCTGCATAGTAAACAGCATAATTTAGAAATTAAAAAGAACTTAAAGGGTTGGTTCACCTTTGTGGTGACTTTAATTATGTTATAGAATGGCCAATTCTAAGCAACTTTTCAATTGGTTTTCATTATTTTTTATAGTTATTTTCTTTTTCTTCTGATTCTTTCCAGCTTTCAATGGACGTCGCTGTCCCCTTCTAAAAAACAAATGCTCTGTAAAGTTACAAATGTATTGTTATTGCTACTTTTATTACTGATCCTTCTATTCAGTCTCTCTCCTATTCATATTCCAAAATCAATGCATGGTTGCTAGGATCATTTGGGCCCTAGTTACCTGCAAATTGAAAACCTTTAATAGTAAAAATGAAAACAAATTGCAAATTAGCTCAATGTATCACTCTATATCATACTAAAAGTTATCTCAAAGGTGAACAACCCCTTTAATAAAAATCATGATAGAATCCCTCCAGGTTGTCTTAGATATACACGTAAATTCCAAAGTGTAGCAGATTCTCATTTGGATTGACATAATTGACTGGCGAACTAGTCAATAATACTACACAGTACAGTAGGTTGCATTATGGTAGCAAAAAGGAAGAATGGCTGTTTTAAGTACAGGGCAAAATTGTGGAGTAAGGGTACCAGTTTCTGTAAAATTAGGGTCACTTCTCATATATGCAGGTTGTTGGGCTTCGATGATTGCAAGAGAATTGCAGTGATCCTTTTGAATTGTCCCTTATTGTTCACATAATCTTATGATCTAATATTAGGTCTAAGGGTGATGGCCAATGGCTCATGCAATAAGAATGCATGACTGCGGGTGACAAATCTGAAAATGCTTCTCCACTGGCACCAGTGATGATGCACTGCCACTGAGGAAACTTTGGAAAACTTCATAAGAAGGATCGATGCTTTGGTTTTGCAATCTGCGATTTCAGTTATTGCCAATGAAGAGGCATTTTCGGGTGATTTGTCTCCTGCAGTCGTGCATTCTCATGTATGGCAGATGTTTCTTGCTGATAAGTAACATTGTTATAGACATGCACATTTTAACAAATGTGAACACATATAAAATGCACACATTTAAGTTTAAAAACAAGTTGGAGAATTAACTCACTTAATATGTTTCTCTATAAAGATCTGCTGTTATTTTTTTTTTATTTTATTCCAGCTACAACAAAAGGATAAATGACATCAGGGAGTGTAAAGAGAATGCAGTATCACATGCGTAAGTAATTTTTATTCACTACTGTGTATGCTAGTATAGACATAAGTATGTCCTCATAAATCCTTTGTGTATGTGAGTTCATAGTATTAAGGTGACTCATTTAGTGTCTGTTAGTATGCAAAATTTGTTAATCCGATATCATTTATGCGTAGCTTTACCTCTTTTTAAATAAAATATATATTACGGGATAATGCAAAGACTTGCAAAGGCAAAAAATACAAGCATGAAGTAATGGAAGAAAGGATGTAACTGTGTGACAGATTGAGCTGGTTTCTAAGAACATCTAAAACGTTTAACGCATTAGGAGTTTAAAAATACACAGAATCAGATTATTGCTTGAGTGTAGAAAAACATGTAGACAATAATTTCAGATCAAAGTAAAAATCTTGGGCAACTGAACTCCTAATGGGTTTTGTAGGTGAATTCATTTTTTTTTTTTTTTTTTTTTTTTTTTTTAAAGTTTTTATTTCAAGTTTTAAACATAACACAGTCAAGAACAGTAAAGAGACAGAAAAGAGAGAAGTTGAGAGAGAGAGGGGGAGGGGGGGTAAGGTACTACAAGGTATATCCAATAAATTAGTGTATAGGCAGTTAACCAGATTGCACATTCAACCAAGTACCCCATATCGCTTCAAATTTCGCGGGGCATCCTCTCGAGAGATAGGTCAGTTTCTGATTCGAGAGAGAATCATTTACCAGATTTTTCCAATATTGTATCGTGGGAGGGTTGAGCGATTTCCAGTGCATTAATATGGCTTTCTTAGCATAATACAGGAGCTGTAAATAACATAGTCTAGTACACGGGTGCAGCTGCAAATCCCCTATGATCCCCAACAGACAGGTTTCTGGCGAACGAATGCTGGGCAGTGCAAGCTTTTCATTCAAGTATTGGAGGACTGCACTCCAAAAATTCTGAATTATCGGACAGGACCAAAACACATGAAACAGAGTGCCAGGTTCCACTCTGCACTTAGGGCACAGGTCTGACACCGTAGCATATATTTTGGCCAGGCGGTAGGGGGTTAAGTAAACTCTATTTAAAAATTTAATTTGTAGAAGCCTGTCCCTCATGGATATTGATAGTGCTGTTACAAGCTGCAGTGCGTCCTTCCATGTTTCATCATCCAGATCAGGAAGGTCCGCTTGCCATTTGCCCTTAACTCTCTCAAGGGGAGAGGGACCAGCGGTAGATAGTATCGTATATAACCAGGATAGAGGTTTTGGTAGGTCTAACCTGTGCAGGTAGGTCTCAAGGGACGATACCTTTAAACCCACAGGCTTTATTGGGAATTGCACGTTGAAAGCATGGCGTAATTGGAAATAACGAAACAACATATCCGGGTGGGGGTGGAATTCCTGTTGGATTGTGGCAAAACTCTTACAGTCACCCCCCGAGACGATATCACCAAGAGTTTTAATCCCAATCTGTGCCCACCGGGCGATGTCTGGGAGTGAGCGTAAATGAGGGAGGTGATTATTACCCCATAGTGGGGTATGGGGGGACCAGGCAGTGGAGGTACCTCGAACCAGTTCCTGGGATTTCTGAAATGCTTTCACCACTGTTTGCATAGGGGTAGTGGTCACGTGAAATGGGGAGACACCGCGGTACGGGAGCTTGGCAAGGGCCTCAAAGGAGCCTAATACTGCTGCTTCTAACACCACCGCTGAGTTGCTTCTATCAGGGACAATCCACCAGTGGGCATAAACCAACTGGGCCGCAAGGAAGTAGAGTTTAAGATTAGGTAATGCTAGGCCTCCTCCAGAAGCCGGCGCCTGTAACACCCTAAAGTTTAATCGGGGATGTTCCCCTGCCCATAAGAAATTCCTGATTATTTTGTCTAGTCTGGTGAACCACTGGGCCCGAGGGGTTATGGGAGAGTTGTGGAGAGTATATAGAAATTTGGGTAAAAAGATCATTTTAAACATATTAATTTTGCCTGGTAAAGAAAGAGGTAGGTCTTGCCATACAGCAACTTTGTTAGACAGGGTCTGCACTACTGGATCTAGATTAAGTTGTACATATCTATTAAGGTCTTTATGGATCACGATACCCAGGTATTTAAATGAGTTCACAACCTTGAGTTGTAGTAAGGTGTCCGGCGAATCCGGGGGAAGGGGATCTATGGGGAACACCACCGACTTAGTGCGATTTATTTTCAGACCAGAGTATTGTCCAAATTCAGCAATAGTTGCCAGGAGATTTTCAAGGGCTGCACCCGAGTTGGCCAGATAGACAAGCATATCGTCAGCGTATAGTGAGATTTTTTCAACCAGGTTACCTACACAAAGGCCTTGTATACCCACATGCGCGCGTATTTTAATGGCCAGGGGTTCTATAGCCAGGGCAAAAAGCAAAGGCGAAAGAAGACATCCCTGGCGGGTGCCCCTTCCTAAAAAAATGCTATTGGATATTTGTCCATTGACCAGTACCTTGGCCCTTGGGTGCGCATACAGAAGTTGAATCCACTTCCGAAGTTTAGGACCTAACTTATTGAATTCATTTTTTTAATGAATTTTTTTCCCCTTGCTGCAAAGTCAAAAGCCCTCTATACTGTAGAAAATGTAATTTGTTTTTATTTTTTATTTTAAGAGGAGCAACACACAGAGAAAGGCGCAAATTTTTAAGGTCTGCCTTGAAAGAACTTGCTACCGTACTTGCCGATCAGCCAGGCCTTCTGGGTCCCAAAGTAAGTTAAAGGAAATGGGGAAGGTTGAAAGGATTATATGTGCATAAAGCTTAATATTCCCTAACATTTGTTAGATTGCAGTGTAGCCGATGGAGCTCTCTCTTGTCACATCCCATTGTGGACTACTGTAATCGCCTCAAGTAAAATATACAGTATATATCTGCACAGTTATCACTTAACAAAAAGCAGGTAGTCACATGGTTTTAAGGTAAATGTTGTATACATTAGTGTGCCATACTGATCACAGTGGCAATTGACCACAATGGAAATGATTACAGACAATATACATTTTCTGGAATACAATTTTTAGTCATTATTCATAAAGAAATCCACATTATGAACAGGCAATAGACCATTATAACCAAACCTGCTTGGTTTCAAGATTACATGAAATTTATGTGGATTAACCTGCAATAATGCTTATTGCTGCTCTATATATTGTTTAAACAACATGTAATACATGTAATGTAATAAACTTCATTCCTATAAGATGATCTGTTGTAACCGAACTAAAGCAGTAGTTCATTTAGTTGCATATATCACTTGTCTTTCCAGTTGCGGGGACTTTTTTATGAGGATTTTTATGGGGAAATTATGAGCAATTCTTTTTGATTTATCAGAAAACAAATGACCATGACATGAAGAAAAGTTACTTGCCTGCACTGTATATGAGCTGGATAGTGTAGTCTTGTTGAAGTCTGGTACCAGATGTGCAAATCATAGATTCCATTTTATCCCAAATGTTAATGGTTGGTGTTTGTTGGCACTTAACGAAAATGACTGATTTAGACAGCTTAATATAATAAAGCATATTGGGGTGCCTACGATTCCTTAACTGTGCTCTTATTCATTCCTGGTGTAAAACTGTAGCTACTTAATAGCTAGTATGACATTAGCCAGATTAAAGAAATGCAGATACAAATTTAAGAACATGTAAAATTACAAATTCGGATTCATAAAAATCATAAAATCATTAATATAGAAAACATTTTAGTAGGAATAGCAATCATTTTTTTTCTTATGTGAAAAAAGCATCTACCTTTTATACTTCAAAGCTGGCCTTCTGTCAGCTTATTTAACAGTGCTGTTTGCTAACAGACACAAACAGAATGCTTGCATATTAATAATTGCACTTTTATTCATTCTCTAGGCACTTTTTGTATTCATGGCATTATCTTTTGCCCGTGATGAAATAATATGGCTACTCCGTCATGCAGACAACATTCCCAAGAAAGTTGCAGATGACTTTATGGATAAGTGAGTTGTGTTTTTATCTCTTGAGTCTTTAAAATACGGCTACTTTTAACTGCAGTAATTGTTATTTTTGTGTACAGACAGCCTATTGACCTAATATTGTTTAGTATGAAATCAAAAAGGATGAATATACAAAGAAAGGGATCGGTTATTTCTAACATACTGGATAAAATATTTTGATGCACCAACAAATATTTTTCTATGTACATCCGGCCAGGCAAAAGCTGTAGAAATGGCAGCATGTTTAATAGTAAAATAATGAAGCAGGTCTGTACAGGTATGGAATCAGCTCTACGGAAACCTGTTATCCAGATTGTGCCGAATAATCTAGAGGCCATCTACCATAGATTTAATCAAGTAATTACATTTTTTACAAATGATTTCTTTTTTCTTTGTAATAATAAAATGGTAGCTTATATGTGATCCCAAATAATATAAGATTAATCCTTATTGGAGGCAAAACTATTCTATTGGGTTTATTTAAAGGGTTGTTCACCTTCATATGCTTTTTTCTGTTTTCAGATGGTCTCAGATAGCTCACCAGAAATAAAGACTTTTTCCCAATTACTTTCTGTTTTCTATTTGTGACCGTTTTTCTAATAGTGAAGTGTAAGGTCAGAGCACATCTCAAATTCGGGGAGATTAGTCGCCCGGGACTCTTCTTCTTCCGCCGGCTAGAATGTAAATCGCCGGCGGGATGGCATTCGGAGCGCTTCGCTTTCCAAAGTCACCTGAAGTTTCCTTGTGAGGCAGCTTCGGGTGACTTCGGAAAACAAATTGCTCAGAGTGCCATCCCGACGGTGATTTACATTTTAGCAGGGGAGGCAGTTCAGGGAGATTAGTCACCCCGAAGAAGAGGAGATTTCTCGCAGGCGACTAATCCCCCCCCCGAATAAGAGGGGATGCCCTCACCCTAAAGTTTCATTTTTCACCTTCTAAAGCAGCTCTGGGAAGGTAGGTGGTCGCTAACTCTTTAACTGTTCTAAGTTGATACATTTGTTATCTTTGTCCCTGCTAAGCAGAATCCGAACTGTTAGAATTGATACAATAGTAGCTAATATTGCAAAGATACTGCTGAGAAATGTATCAATTAATTGTATTTACTACATGTATCAGATTGAACATTAAGATTTAAGCTTACATTTTGGGAAAGCTGAAAAAAATAAAAGATGGAAAGCAATTGAAAATAGTCTTTGAGCATGGTAAATAATTCTGAAAACCACTCAACTGAAAAAAAAGTGTTTGGAAGGTGAAGAACCCCTTTTATTTTGGCATATGAAATTTTCAAAACTGCCCAATTTCCAAACCAACAGTAGTGCATGGCTATTGGTTGGGATCAGCAGGCCACTACAGGCATACCTATAATTGTTTTTGTGATTTGACTAATCTAATTTTTATAATATGCCTGTGTCTTAGGTTGGGGAGGTGCTGTTGATTAGCCCATTCTATTTTGCTCCTTTATTCTATATAGGAACTGCACCAGAATGAATAATAAAAATAAATACTGCCATTACTTACATGCATGTCATTTGTTAAAACGATAAAGTATTTTCTTATGTTTTTGTGTAACTAACGTAAAAGTGATCAGCATTAGAGCCACCTGAACAAGTTGGAGCATTTGGATGTTAAACATACATGCAATTGATTCTGCAGCAGTATGCATAAAAGTGGCCCTGTGTTTACACCATAAAGTTTTACAATCCTTCAACTTAATTTTATTGTCATTCATTCTTACTGACTGACATTGTTTTCTTATTTTTTATAGGCACATTGCTGAGCTCATATTTTATATGGAAGAACTTCGAGCGCATGTACGGAAGTATGGACCAGTGATGCAGCGATACTATGTGCAGTACTTGTCTGGCTTTGATGCAGTTGTATTAAATGAGCTTGTTCAGGTAAGAAGTTTTTGTTTTGTGTATGATGACTTTTTTTCAAGCTGAAGATATTTTGTTACCAAGTGTATTAACAAAATGTACACTTTAAATTGGTGACAAGTCATGGTAGTAAGATGATGTCTATTGGACTGACTTAAGTCTTTTACTTATCTTGATTACCACGGAATATAAAACTACTGTATTTTGTATGTGAAAGAAGGGAACATGTTAAAAAGCAGCTAAAAATTACACCTTATACCCTTACCCAAATTGATATCTGACGGATTGGACTTTAATTTTTAGCATTATTAAGATAAAATATAAACAATAAAGCAATATTACTAAGCATTACATCAAACCATATTGAAAGTACAATGTTGTTCATTATGTTTAACAGCAAAAACTGGATTCCTATAAACACTAGAGGGCTCTCCTGTGCATTTCTTTAATCAAAATATAATTTGGTTTCATCAAATAAGACAAATTTAATGTTAATTCTCTAACCCACAAAGATGCATAAATGCAAAAGAATTTGATTTGTGTGCTGATTTTATCTTATTGTTCAGCTCTAAATGCTTAACTAACGGATTATTTTTAGATATGAGCAGTCTCTTTTTTTTAAAAAGGGAACATTTTTATGAAAAATAACTTTGCTTTGTGTTCTTATAGAATCTTTCTGTGTGCCCTGAGGATGAATCAATTATAATGTCGTCATTTGTAAACACTATGACCTCCCTGTGTGTGAAACAAGGTAAGAAGTATTTTGCATGGCTAGCCCAGAAACGCAGAACATTTGCGTATAATTATGAATGTGTATCTATCGAAGGAGAATTTTAATTTATGCATTTTATTGCTTTACTTTACATGAGCAGAATATGGCCATTCTGAATGTGTTTTTTTTTTCTCTCTCTTTAGTTGAAGATGGAGAGGTTTTTGACTTCAGAGGAATGAGACTGGATTGGTTTAGATTGCAGGTATTTAGATTATTATTTAAGAGAGCTTTGCTGGGTCATGTTGTTGGAATTCATTGTTCATTATGTTTGTAAATGAAACCTTTCTTTACCAAATAATAGTGTTGATACACAGACTGTATTATGACTGCCAGGCATATGGTACAGAGGATGAACAAGCTCTTTGTTGCATTCATGGATCACAAGTAGGTACTTGTCGTCCTCCTGGCAATGAAAATTAGATTTTTTTTTCTACTGCAAAAACGTTCATTATATAATATTTACTTTTGTAAGACATATGTTGTTATATAAAAGTAACAATAGTTTTAAAGTCAAGTGATACACAATCTATTTTCCAGAATCCTGTTGTTCAGGAAGAGCAAAATTGTAATAATTATTATCATCTTTTTTTCAGGTGTTAAAGCATTATAGGATTATTTTATTAAAGAGCCAGTAACAAAAAAGTTGTTTTGTGTAGATTTAAATCAAATGCACTGCTACTCTTCACCCTTTGTCTAGTCATTGCACTTAAACACCGGTTACTTTATGAAAGTTAAATCTGGGGAAAATTGTATTCCCAGCAACTAATTTAGTTTTAAACAATACCTTCGGGATATTGTTAACACATTTACAAATTTATTTAAATTGATACTGCTCCAAATTTCCTCTAGGTGTCAGCACACAGTGATGCATAGCAGCAACACTGTATTCTAATACCTATCGACTTTAATTCCTTGCATGCAATTTGCTTCTGGGATTAGCAGTTTCAACACAAATTATACAATAGATAGTTAAAGGCAAACTAAAACTCAACAAAGAATTAGTCTAGACATGTTGCAACCTATCTCTCTGTACCAGCCCAAGATTACCTAGCTCTTTAGCAATGAAGATCTCTACCTCCAAAGATGCCTGTAGTAGTTCCCTGTCTTGTTTCATGCGGATTCGCTACACATTTCTATGCTACCTGAATTTAGAGGCCAACAGTATATGTACAATACAACTTTAGCGATATAAGCCTGGCCAGTATTAAATTCAAGTATAAATTACAAGACGGCATAGAATCCAGTTCATTCTGCTTCAGAATTTATTAATATAATTTATAGCATCTAATGACAGATGTAATCTCACTCTGAGAATTTTGATGACCTCTAAAATTAGCTTGGCAGCTCAAGGAATAATGAACCTGTGTTGAGCCACTGGCTTGCCAAAAATGACTGAACAAGATAAATACATGTATGGAATTTGTTTATCTGGAAACCTGTTATCCAGAAAGTTCCAAATTATAGAAAGGCTGGCTCCCATAGACTCCACCATAATCATAACCTTTTAAAAAATGATTTCCTTTTACTCTGTAATAATAAAACAGTAGCTTGTACTGCAAACTAAGATATATGTAATCCTTATTGTAAGCAAAACCAGCCTATTGGGTTTATTTAATATTTACATGATTTTCTAGTAGACTTTAGATATGAAGATCCAAATTACAGAAAGATCTGTTATACGAAAATCCCCATATCCCGAGAATTCTGAGTAACCGGTCCCATACCTGTATTGGGATCTGCTGTGGACAGCTTGAAAACATGGATCATTACAATGTCAACCTCTGGGCTTGCACAGTAACTTCAGCATCTCTAGCCATAATCTTTTCTAATTGACATTAAACAAGTCTTAAGTTTTGATTGATTAGTTTTGATTTCATAGTATTAACCAAACCATGTATCAATCACAGTCCTATTGTTCTTTCTGTGTGTTTAAAGGAAAACTATACCCCTGAACAATGTAGGTCTCAAAATATATTGCATAAAACTGCTCATATGTAAAACCCTGCTTCATGTAAATAAATTGTTTTCATAATATAATTGTTTTAGTAATATGTGCCATTGGGTAATCACAAACAGAAAATTGCTTTTTTAAAAAAAAATAAGGACCTCCCCCTGGGATCCTAGGATTAACAGTGCACACACACAAACCAAACTTGTTAGGTCACATGAGCCAATTAACAGACAGTGTTCTGTCTTTTGCTTCCACACTTCTTCCTGTTAAAGTTAGAGCTGTTGTATTTCTGGTCAGGTGACCACACAGACCATCACGAAATGGGGGCTCAAGGCAAATTCCTTGATATGCCACTTAATGTGAGATCTGTTTCTTAAGTATGAATTAAGGGGGTATAGTTTTTCTGTAAATGTTCAGATATTTTTTATTTTTTTTTGTTAATATATCCCATTCCTGTATGTGAATAATTTAGCCTAGAGGTAAACTGCTGTGGAGACTACCTAATTATTTTATTATTATTATTATTAACATGTATTTATATAGCGCCAACATATTGCGTAGCACTGTAAAGTAAATGTGATTATACAACTACATCACACGAATTACATATATGGAATATATGGAGTAACAAACATCACAATCAATACAGGTACAAAAGGTGAGGAAGGCCCTATGCATAGGCATACAGTCTAAAGGGGAGGGAGTAATACACAAGGTGTGGGAGTGGGCAAGATCGAAGTAAGTGGGTGAGAAATGTGGTACTGTATGTGGTGTTGCGTTTGGTAGTTAAGCAGAGTGAGGGTAGGCTTCTCGAAAGAAGTGCGTTTTCAGAGATTTTTTGAAAGTAGAAAGGTTGGGAGAAAGTCGGACAGACCGTGGGAGAGCGTTCCAGAGGAGGGGTGCAGCCCTTGCAAAGTCATGAATGCGAGCATGTGAGGAGGTAATGAGAGAAGAGTTGAGTAGGAGGTCAGTAGAGGAGCGTAGTAGGCGAGTGGGTGAGTATATAGAGATGAGTTCAGAGATGTAGGGTGGAGCAGAGTTGTGAAGTGCTTTGAAAGTCAGTGTCATTAATTTGAATTTGATTCTGAAAGGTAACGGAAGCCAGTGCAGGGATTGACAGAATGGCGAGGCAGAGGAGGAGCGGTTGCTGAGGTGTATGAGCCTCGCAGCAGTGTTCATTATGGACTGGAGAGGTGACAGTCTCTGGAGGGGGAGGCCAATTAAAAGCGAGTTACAGTAGTCTAGACGCGATATGATGAGAGAGTGAATAAGAATTTAAGAACTAATCAAGTCATTTAAGACTGCTGGCAGTGTATTCTGCTGACCCACCAGTCGGCACCATCTCATTAATCAAAAAACATTCTTCCAAGAATAATGAATTGCTAATGTCAGAAAATATACTATCACAAGGGTTGCAGTTTTTATCTTCTTGAGAATGTATGTAAGCAATAATGAAAGAGGGTTATTGGCTCCAGGGATGCAGAGATTAGTGGGGATGTTGTTTTTTTATGTAACACATAAAGCAAAACTTTTAAAAAGACTTTCAGATTTGTAATCAGAGATATGTTGGCTGGAGAGTAACTGTAAGAATTGTCTGAACATCTGTGCAACAGTAGCTGAATTGCACTTTGTCTGTTCTGACCTGAGAATGCTTTGATGATTGCAAAATGGCTTCCGTTTGTGTTAATTTTGGCTTGGAAACTAGGAGGCTATGCAACAAAATGCATAATGGTTTCAACAAAAACAAGCTGCCCTTTTCTCAGTTGCCTTTCAAGGAGGGCAAAACTGCTTTAAAGTCAAAATCTGTTGGCATTTTTGTCTTTGTTTTCAGATAATGTTAAAACCATGCTTCAAAAGATGTGCTGACATCTTACATCCCACTTCTATTGAGTCATGGAAATCTGTAGAGAGCATTTTAACAGATTCATAGCTGCTCGGAATGAAATTCAGAGGTGCTTAGGCTCAGGAATTTGCATTAGAAGTTACTGCCAAACTTTCTGTAAGCTCCTTCCCCCCCCCCCTTTTACAGAAAATAAGCTTTATGCTGCAAACAATGGCACTTTAATCCTAGCAATTCAAATATTAGTGCCACTCAGTAGGCTTCATAGATTCTCCTGTAACCCAGACATTTGCATTGAGGAAAGATTTCTTAAGTAGGTAACGGTTTTGTTTGAACCCATTCATAAAAAGAAAGCGTTGGACTTCAAAAATGTACATTAAAATCTAAACTTTAGTTGTTTAGCTGTTATAGACCTGAACATTTTATTTCAGATTGGTGGAGTAGGAAAATTCTCAAATAGTGTTTTCAGGCTCTTGCTGTTATCTTACTAAGCCTGGCAGTGTCAGTGTGTAATGATACAATATATTCATTTTATGTGGCATATTTCATGCGTGCATTTTCTGTAAAAAAAATAAAATAAAATAAAATAAAAAAAAGCTACATGAGATGGAGTCGCCTTATGAGGTATTCTCTATTATTTTTCCTGTTTAGAAATGTATATCTTCTATTATTTATCTTATACCCAGTGGGCAGAAGGTGCATATTACCTAGAGATTTACTTTACATGTGATGGACAGAACATGGAGGTACCCGTTTTCTCACAGGGCAATTAAAATGGTCATAGTGTCTGATTGCCTGCCTAGAGTTTTTGCTTTTTTACTGTCTTTCACTGTTTAAAACTCCACTATCATGAACACATGACCTTTGATAATTCAAGGACTGTTTCTCCCATGGGCACCAAAGGCACCTGCATGATTGCTTTTTGTTGATTTAGCATGACCTATTGTGGCGCATTTTAATCAAGAAGTGTGCTTGTTTGGTTCATAGGCATATACCAGTGTTTCCAAAGCTTCATTAAGTCTCGCTGACCACAAAGAACTTGGAAAAATGATGAACACTATAATATTCCATACCAAAATGGTGGATTCCTTAGTGGAGATGTTGGTGGAGACATCAGACCTTTCAATATTTTGGTAAGTGTTTCCATTGGATCAACAGTAATTGATCTTTATAACTGGTATTCATTTTTATTGTAATGTGGTAGTCTTGTCCCTTGCTCTCTGCAATGGAAACGTTGCATGGTTCTACCATTTGTTTTCAATGGGATTACTCCATTATTGGCAGATGAGCTCCTGTTATGCTTTGCTGGAGCAAGTATTTCTTTGGATCAGTGTGACTCATTTCTTTTCAACTCTGACTTAACCATTTTTCTTAACATTCCTGATCCTCATGTAAACATAAATGATTTCCCAAATTTCTGAAGGTTTGCTACTATTTTTATAACCAATGTTGCAAAGTGCACACTTCAGCTAATGTGGATATAGCCAGGACTGTGTTGAGGAAACTCTGATTTCCTGTAATGTTGGTTTTGGCTATTTTGTGCACCTGCTCACATTTCACTGCTTGTGACAAATAATTCTTGTATGTAACGCTAGTGTTTAAGACAACACACTGATGTATAACTTGCATTTAAATTACTTTTACATATGCATCTGCAAATTTAGCACTTGCCCATGGCAAACCATACAAGGACGAACATATAGCACTGAGCAAGTAAGCTAATGACTAACTGAAAGTAAACATCTGATTGGTTACTCTGTTACTGCATTTGTTATTGAATTGCACCAGATTTGCTTCGATTGCAGCTTGTGATTTTCTCTTCTGTGGATTTGGTATTTCCCATGGTTGTGGGACATACAGAAAGATGTATGGAGATCTTGGAGAAGCTGGTGGCCGAAAAATATCTTGAAGAGCCACACGCTGCCCGAGGGACTTTAGCTGGACTTCATTAGAACCTGTACTGTGTTGCCCAGTGCTTTTTGGCTACATAAACAGAATGTCCATCATTTTCACTTGGGGATCTTGACTTTCTTTACTGCTTGATCTACACTCTACTTAACATTAAAGGAGCACAGCTATGTTGCAGGGTAGATCAATATTATGACTGTAGTAATGTATTCTATATTGTAATTTCTTGTTTTGTTTTATGGTTAATGCGGCAGGTTTAACCATTTATTTTTTACTGTTATTTTTCCAGCTTTTACAGCCGAGCTTTTGAGAAAATGTTTCAGCAGTGTTTGGAGCTGCCTTCCCAGTCAAGATATTCAATCTCCTTCCCACTTTTATGCACTCACTTTATGAGTTGCACTCATGAACTTTGCCCTGAAGAGGTACTTTCTATTAACATTTCATTCAACCTCATTCAAGGTTTTTTTTTTTCATTTGCCAATGTTTTTGCATAATAAGGCTAAGGTCACACAGGGAGATTTAGTCGCCTGGCAGCTAATCCCCTCTTCTGTGCGACAATCTCACCGAACTGCTTTCCCCTGCCTTCCCGCCGGCTATAATGAAAATCTCCAGCGGGATGGCACTCGCGGGTTTCTGAAGTTGCCCGAAGTTTCCTCGTGAGGCAACTTCGGGCGACTTCGAAAAACGAAGAGCCGTGAGTGCCATGCCGCTGGCGATTTTTCTCGTTATAGCAGGCGGAAGGCAGGGGAAAGCAGTTTGGGGAGATTGTCACCCTGCAGAAGAGGCGATTAGTCGCCGGGCGACTAAATCTCCCCGAATCTCCCAGTGTGACCTTACCCTAACACATAAGTGTGCCCATCTTTCCAAAATGCATTTCCATTGGTTTTAAACCGGCATAAAATGTAATTGCTATTTAAAAGCTGTGTCTGTCGGTCCCTTTTAAATACTCTGCATTGCTGGTTCTGACTTTAACATCATTAAAGAAGACCTTTGATAACCCTATAAGCATGTAAACATGGGATCTTCGTTACATGAGAACTGAATCTCAGCAAGCATTTTGTGAAAACTGTTATTAAGGCAAGCTTTACATAATTTCAAAATCTTGAATCAAATGCCCATGAACTGGCTTACACCACTATTGACTGTAAGGAGGGAGGGGAATGCAGTGAGGACTGATATGGATGTGTTAATAGCCCACAAAACTTTATTTATTTATTTATTTTTTTGAAGTGGGCTTTTATTAAGCATCTTTTTATGCCTGTGTGGCAGGTCCCCTATATTGCAGTTACATTAGCAAATAGCCATTAAACATGTATAATGTTACCTAGAATTACAATTCTTTTGTAAAGCACATTTTTTTAATTTCTGGTTTATATCCTCTTAAGAATAGAGGACCTGTTATCCAGAATTCTCGGGATGTGGGGTTTTCCAGTTAAGGGGTCTTGCTGTAATTTGAATTTCCATACCTTGAGTCTAGTAAAAAAAAAATTAAAACATGAATTATCTCTGATAGGATTGTTTTGCCTCAAAAAAAGGATTAATTATATGTTATTTGGGAATGAGTGTAAGGTACTGTTTCATTATTACATAGAAAAAGGAAATATTTTTTTAAAAAATTAGAATGATTTCATTGAAATGGATTTTATGGGAGATGACCTTCCCATAATTTGGATATTTCTGGATACTGGATTTCCAAATAACAGATCACTTACCTTTATCTTAAAAATGAGGCTTCAATAGCAAACTTTAAAGGGACATTTTGTATTGGGTTTTATGAAATGTATCTTTGTTGGAAATTTCATGTCATGCCAAGTTCTGTAAAGACTATGCATTTTTAAATATATTTTTATGGCACGATCTGTACTTCTTACTTTTTCATAAACTATTTTGCTTCACGGCTTGCATTTTCTTGGACCAAATATAGCATTATTTGGTAAAAGTGTTTCAGCCTTGGAAACTCCATTATGTACACCCAACAATGACAGAAAGGATTTCCTTATCTAATATAATACAAAAAATTAGCTGTTATCTGAGGAAGATAACCTGACATGATCCTGTTGATTGAGGTGCTTTGCATTGTTATATTTTAATCCCACCTGCAGCCAGGATCTCCATATCTTAAGGAAACGAAATCATCATTTAAACATTAATTAAAGCCAATAGGAATATTTTTGCCTCCAATAAGGATTCATTTTATTTTAGTTTGGATCAAATGCAAGATACTGTTTTATTATTACTGAGAAAAGGGAAATTATTTAAAATATATATATATTATTTGATTAAAATGAAGTCTATGGGAGATGGCTTTCCGAAATGCTGAGCTTTCTGGATAACTGATCCACATTTACTGTGTTTATTTTCATACTGTATTTGGATGGTTACCTACCTTGTCTTTGTGGTGGAATTTCTGGGTGTAGAAAATGTTTGTAGCATAGGCAATGCCAGTCGTTTAGCTTAATATTTAGATTATCCTTAAACACAATTGAAGATATCCCAACTGAACGGAAAGTGGCTTTTTCTGGATAACTGATCCACAGTTTCTGGATAACTGATCCACAGTTTCTGGATAACTGATCCACATTTACTGTGTTTATTTTCATACTGTATTTGGATGGTTACCTACCTTGTCTTTGTGGTGGAATTTCTGGGTGTAGAAAATGTTTGTAGCATAGGCAATATATCTTAATATTTAGATTATCCTTAAACACAATTGAAGATATCCCAACTGAACGGAAAGTGGCTTTTTCTTTTTAGAGATTTCAGTTAAAAGTTCCAAGAACAAAATACCTTCCATCTCTGTTAAAAAAAAAATGTATATTTCATGAAAAAGTCCCTTTTTAAGTAATGTTCATTAATATAAACTTCCTAAAGAGTGCGTGTATTGTGTTTAAACATTTAAAAAAAAGTAATACATTTTTGTATGGAAAGGCGAACAGTCTTCCAGACATTTTCGTAGGACTGTGCTGCTTTTGCATTCAATTTGTATAACAAGATGACCAAGCAGAACCTTTCTGCGTATTTTTGGTTAATTTAATTTATTCAGGTGTTAAAACACTATCCTGCAAAATAAATATTCTGGATACTGTGGTCTTGTTAATTTTAAGAGAAATAACACATTTCTCCCTCACAGCGGCATCACATTGGAGACCGCAGTTTGTCACTATGTAACATGTTCTTGGATGAAATGGCAAAGCAAGCTCGAAATCTAATTACAGACATATGCACAGAACAATGTACTCTTAGTGATCAGGTAAATGCAATATATATTTTTTACCATTAAATTGTGGTGGAGAAGTTGATAATACTATGCATTTTTGATAAAAGCTATATTTTGTCTTCATTGGGTAAGGATATTAATCTGTAACTTTTACTAGTGTTTTCAGGAAGCTATTTCCTTGAGTGGAACAAGGTCACACATTAATTGAAAACTATTATATCAATTTGAATTGTTTTAAATGTTATTCAGAAAGTAGGCAGTATATGACAATAGCAAACTTGTTTTAGTCATTAGCTTCTTTACAAAACACTTTGAAGATCGTTACAATAAAGGCTTGTACTTTAAACCATATCTACGTACCTGACTTTTTATCTGTCTTTGACATCACCATATAAGGCTGCATTAACTAATAGTCCTGGTCTCCAGTTTCTCAGGGTTTTCCTCTGGGAAGGTGGCAGTTAAGGGGGTGGGCTTTGGTTACTTCTGGGCAGTAATGTCTTCTTTCATGCACCTATAATGTAAGGTGTTAGGGATATGATTTAGACTCTGTTATTTATCTGATCCTGCTTTCCATTCTAATTTAATCCCTTCTGCCAGGCCATAGTCCAAGGGAGCTAATGCTAAGCCTGGCAGGAGGTCTTTAGGAGAGGAAATTGAGATTTAGGAGGCTATAATGTATTTTCATAGGTTATTGTGAAGTCCTTCCATAAAGCTCACCCTCATTAGAACAATTTATTTTTTCAAGTTTTGTCAACCAAGTTTTGAGCTTTGTCTTGTGCAATCGGAAACCTTATTCTAGAAGTAAAGCCTCTAGGTGGAAATTTGCTATCCTGAACTTCCCATGAAGGTCCCATTTTGGTGAGTTTAGGGGGCAGATTTATCAAAGTGTAAATTTAGAAGTCGCCAGAAAAAAAAAAACTCACCCCCTTTCTATTCAATCCCATCGGGTTTTTAAAAGGATATTCATCAAATAGTGAACTATGTTGATCACTACGATTCTCAAAATCCCATAGGAAAGAATAGAAAGTGGGTGAGTTTTTCCGTGCTGAGTTGGTCTCACTTTTTGATAAATCTGCCCCTAGAGGTCATTGATAGTATTTGACTTCTTCATGTTGTCGTTTGTGAAGTCACTCTTAAATCTTTTCAATGTTTTTTGGTAATATATTCTCCAAATATGAAAATAATTTGAGGTGACTGTACCATAACGTACATCTAGGCATATATAGTAGGCTTGTAATCTTTGGCTGTGTCCTTACTGTAGACTGTTATGGGCCAAAGGGCTTTTCAAGCTGCTACATTCAGAGGAATAAGAAAGCAGTAATGTAATCAAAAGCAAAGTATTTTCAATGAGTAAAGTGTTGCAAAGTTTACTTATAACTTTAGAGCAACCACTCAGCAGGTAGTATATACATACACCACACACCCCAGGTGTGTATGTAGATGTGCTTGTGTTGGGGATTTAGATTAAACCCCACCGGAGCAAGGTGGCCACAGGAGAAAACGTATACATATTAATAATAATGCAATGGCTATATGTATTGCTTTTATAACTCCTTTAACAACCATATGTTTTTGCTCAGCCAAATAACACCCAAGCCAAGCCTTAGAGTTACATTAATACTACATATTATTAATTAATAAAAATTTCTGTATAGTGATCATTCATGGTTTCTGTTTAACCATGGCATGATAACACATGGGCTTGAGGAGTTTGTTTTATTGCTTCGTATTTATTTTTTTACCTTTTTCTTAATTTTGTATAAAAGCAACATAATGGCGAATGTCCACCTGAGCCATATACATTATAATGAGCTGCCATGGATACATTTTTCTTGCTTGATTTTCTGCTGTAGTTGCTGCCAAAGCACTGTGCCAAAACAATCAGTCAAGCGGTTAACAAAAAGTCGAAAAAGCAGACTGGAAAGAAAGGAGAACCAGAAAGGGAAAAACCTGGAGTTGAAAGCATGAGAAAGAATAGACTTGTGGTAACAAAGTAAGATATCTTTTTCACATTCTGTGCCCAAAATAATTTAAAATGTGTATGTGCAACGGTCTGTTAGTTCAGAGTGTATGGAAATATAATGCCAAATTAAATTTGTTTGTGGTATTTTCTAAAGATTTGTCTAAGACAATTTTGTATGCATGTAAAAAAATTAGGGGACACTGTATGCAGGGAAGATGTAATTTTTTTTTTTTTATCTTTTTTTAATGTAAACAATTACTGCAACATTGTCTTCCTGATATCATTTTATATTCACTTTAATGCTATAACCAGTTTTCATAAAATTGTGTATATTCTTTATTTCTGTCATTATTTCTCAATAATGAATCTGCTACATTGCAGTAAATACCTACATAGCTCTGGAACAAACAATACTGCATCCAGCATACTTTCAACCTTGCTTTATAGGTTGAAGGATGCTGAGCATGGAGTTCTCAGCCTTTGCTAAGTAGAAGTCCAAAAAAATATTAGTGTGAGTTCTCTGTAGCCATTTAACAAGCTTTATTAGTTGGTCCTAGAACAAGATATAGAACTAAAATAATTTTAACCTCTTTCTATCAGCTTGGATAAATTGCACACTGCACTTTCAGAGCTCTGTTTCTCTATCAACTATGCACCAAATATGGTTGTATGGGAACACACATTTACCCCAAGAGAGTATTTGACGTCGCACTTGGAAATCCGCTTTACCAAGTAAGTGTCTAAGCTTCTAGAATTTTTCTTTGCTTGTAGCATCTAACAGATATTATTTTTTTTTTTTAGTTCTTGCCACACGGGTCAAAGATTGTGGTATGGCCCAAAGGGGACCTAGCTATAATAGGTGTGCTGTAATGTCATAGATATATTGAAACACACAACCACTCCCAGCTCTGTAAATGGGGAAGTTACTTTATGACAGACTGCATTGGTGACATAGAATTATAATTTAAAAAATACAGTGCAGGATTTGCATTCTTTCTTCTCAAAGACTTGTCTTTACTCTGTCCGCATTCTTTAACAGTTAAGAGTTTTGTTGTCGGTCTTTGCATATATATTCAGTATGTGTTGTTGTTCTTTGCCACAGGTCTATTGTTGGCATGACCATGTACAATCAAGTCACCCAAGAGATTGCTAAACCTTCTGAGTTGTTAACAAGTGTCAGAGCCTACATGACTGTACTCCAGTCAATAGAAAACTATGTGCAGATTGACATCACAAGGGTTTTTAACAATGTTCTACTTCAACAAACTCAACATTTAGACAGCCATGGAGAGCCAACAATCACCAGTTTATACACTAATTGGTAAGCTGTGAGCATAAGAATTTCTTATCTAGATCTGCATGTGATTTACATTTTCGATTTGAGACTTTGAATACCTGCTGTATGGATAAAGAAAACTGGCTATACGTGATTTTTTTTATATACATTTGGAATCTTTTAGTTTTTATTTACTAAATGTTGTAAACTATCTGGGAATATATTTGTACATTGTGAAGAGTTTATTATCTGTTCTAGGCAAGTCATAGTTTTCACTTAGTATAAAGAACATTTTTAGTTGTATGAATGGGGTATGAAATTTTGGAGACAAATATCAACTAAAGAAAGTAGTACAACACGGTGCACAGTTAACTATGAGTTACAGATGAATAAGTAGCCATTCTAGAATTTTGGGAAAGCTTCATGCCATGTTGTGAATGTTAGTGGCCTAGTAGAAGCAACTTTCCATTTGTATTTGTAATATTTCAGACTACTGACTTGCCATTTTTACCTTCTAGGTATTTGGAAACACTACTGAGGCAAGTAAGCAATGGACATATAGCCTGTTTCCCAGCAATGAAAGCTTTTGTAAACCTGCCAACTGAGAATGAGCTTACATTTAATGCAGAAGAGTATTCCGATATCTCTGGTGAGCCCATCTCCTATATAGGCATTGAACACTTGTATTGCAGCCACTAGTAGTGCTGTGACTTGGGATCCCTTGCTTTTATGTAAGAGCAGCATGGATGTTAAAATTCCATGTTTGCAACACCAATGTAGTTTAAGGGTGTCTCTGTTTAAGCTCTGCCATTATTAATAATTTCTCCATATACTATTACCTTATTTGATGGCAAAACATCAATTTAGTGTCTTTAATTTAGGCAAACTTAATTCCTGCAGAAGTCTAAAGCCTAACTAAACAAGTAGACTAGAAATGTTAAACAGTATGTTTTGGGCTTCTGTACCAGCCCAAGGCAACTACAACCCTTTAACAGGGAAGATACTCAAAAGATGCCCCTATAGTTCCCCATATTTTCTTCTGCTGATTTGCTGCACATGCTCTGTGCTGCTGTCAGTTACCTGAGCTTAGGGGCCAACTTCCAATACACTATGTACAGAATAGAAATTTCACAAAGTAAGGCTGATTAATACTTAATACAGATAAGGTCAGTTCAGAAACCAGTCCTCCTTGTAGTATCAGCTTATATTACAGACAAACCCCATTTACTGCTTGTAAATTTGTGATGACCCCTAAGCTTCACTTCTCAGCAGCTGCTCAGAGCCCACTGAACATGCGAGTGTCGCAGACACTTTCCAAAAAGGTGACCCCTCTGACAAGTTTGAAATCCTGGATCATTGCTGCTATTAAGATGCTGAAACTTATAATAGTACAATAAATTCAGTATGTAAAATATGGCATTTGTAACCATATTTATTTTTAGGGTTTAGTTCTCCTTTAAGGCTCATGTTCTTCTGGGTACAACCTTAAAGGAGAAGGCAAGGCATACTGCACTTGGGGGTGCCAAATGTTAGGCACCCCAAGTGATTGTATTCACTTACCTGAAACCCTGGGCCGGTGCAGTTTTCTGCTGATAGGTGCACCGGCCAGCGTTTCAGGTAAGTCAATACTAAACCAGTGGTTATACCAGTGAGCACTACGGAGTGATCCTCTTCCGGCTTCTTCTTGCTTCAAAATTCCTGGGGCAAACACATGCGCAGTTGAACGAAATAGCCGACTTTTTAGTTAAAGTTCGGCTTTTCATTCTACTGTGCATGCAGAAAACGGAAGATGGAAAAGAAGCGCTCCGTAGTGCTCACTGGTGTAAACGGTGCAGTTTTCTGCTGATAGGAGCACCGGCCGGGGTTTCAGGTAAGTCAATACTATCACTTGGCGGTGCCTAATATTTGGCACCCCCAAGTGCAGGATGCCTTTCCTTCTCCTTTAATTATAAGCCATATACAATTCTAACTTTAAAGGTAAATCTTGGCCATTTTTGATGTGTTTGTAAACTATGTCTGTAAAGATTAAAAAGTACTGTTTAAAACTACAGTATATTTTTTTTTTAGGAGGAAACATTTTCTTCTGAACTTTTTTTTTAAATAAATGTGTTGTTTTTTGGTTCTTCTAAAATGCATCAGTATTAAAACTAATCTACATGAATTTCGCAGAAATGAGAGCACTCTCTGAGCTGCTGGGACCATATGGCATGAAGTTTCTGAGTGAGAGCCTCATGTGGCATATTTCCTCTCAGGTGGCTGAGCTAAAGGTAACACCAAGCTAATATCTGCTGAAAATGGTTTATGCATATTTCAGATCATTGACTTTTATTTGTTTTGTTTAACTTTTACAAATACAGTACATATAATTACACACATGTATAACATATACACAGGCTCCCACCCTGGATACTATTATACTTATATCAACATGTAAAACACATAGTCCTGTATAAGTCAATGAGCCAAAAAAGAAAGATGGAGTGACTGGAATTAGGAAAAAATTATAGGGAGAGAAGCTGAAAGAAATAGGCATTAGAGGAAGGTAGAGATATTTAAAAGTACATTACAGAGTGTGGGGTGAAGAGAGAAAATGGTTGGGAATGCTAGAGGGAATATCAGAGAGAGGAGGATATGCACAGGTATAGAAAGTTAAAAACCCGCCTCATGGCAGCAGCCCCCCTTTGTAATGGAAATCACTGCCTGGTTGCTAGGTAAGAGCAGCTCTAGTAACCATGTAACAGTGCATTATAAACGAATTGCAGAAAGAGAGAGAGAATAAAAAGGAACGCCATTAAAAATTAATTGTTAATATTCCTATGTTAATCGTTCCTTGACGTTATTTTGCAAATTATTGGGTGATATGAAGCTAACCCAAAAGCTTTCTTTTTAATCAATTTTTTCATGGATTTAGTTTGATTTTGCCAAATGAAATGTGACTGTTCTTTTGTAATGTATTACCCTTGAAGTACAAGTAGTAGTACATATTTCTGTGCCAAGAAGCTGTCATTGTACTGACCTAATGAAACAACTCCATTTGCTAACTTTTCATTTTATTTTGTTTGTCTTTTAACTGTAGCTGATCAAATCCCCATATAATTACCTGATCTGCTTATTTGTGCATCATCTCGTGCTGGATTATACTGGTTATTTGTCATTGTTTCACTTTCTGTGATATTTCTGTTTCAGTAAGGTCACCAAAGTTTAACAATGAAGTGATCACTACAATTTTGAGCTGCTTTCCTTTTGTTTTTGTTTTGGCTCTCCCCAGTTGCCTTGGTTATAGTAAGTTGCTGTTAACCACAAACTCTTGTTGTCCACTACAAGAAAGTACATTTTAAAAGAAATTAACTTGTCCAGAAGATGAAAGAAACCATGTATTATGCATCAAAGCAGAGTCTCACTAAAACTAAAGAAATTAAAAATTCCTTTTTACCTGAACTTTCTTTTTTTACCCTTTCTTCATATGTTAGTAATTTCTCTGTATGTAGTAACAAGTAGTCAGCACAACGATTATCAACTTCCATGAAGGCAGTGCACGTCACTTCAATGGCCACTTTCCATTGGAATCATCATAGAAGAATTTTGAAACAGCAAGGAGCATTATCAGTTTACTTAAAATACTTTATACATTTTCAGAAACTTGTTGTGGAGAATGTGGAGGTCTTAACCCATATGAGGACAAGTTTTGATAAGCCAGAGCAGATGGCAGCCCTTTTCAAAAGGCTTACATGTAAGTAAATATATAAAATGTTATGTACTTTTCATTAAGGCCATATAATCCTTAGGGTTAGTTTACTTCTGCAATATGTCCTAACAATACCCCTTAATAATCTTAACCATGTTCCCCTTGCCACCACAGCTTCTACAATAGATAGCTTGTTTGCCATATATAAATATGGGAATCCGTAGCAGGCCTGCGCATAGGGGCAGTCAAAATGCCTTCTGCTGTTGTCCTTAGGATCTGACAAATTGATTGTGTTTTTGTGTTGATCAGCCGTTGACAGTGTCTTGAAGAGGATGACCATTATTGGAGTTATATTGTCTTTCCGATCTCTTGCACAGGAAGCACTGAGAGATGTAAGTCATTTTTCTTCACTTTGTAAATGCTATTTTGTACCTGTATGTTTTGGACCAGTGCTGTTAAATGGGAAAGCAAACTGCCTTCTCTTCATGTGTAGAGTTTTTTTGTTTGTTTTTTTATAAAATCTCTCCCACATAGTATCTTAATCCAACAAAACCTGCATTGCATCTGCATTGTCTTACCAGATTTGCCTAGCCAAACAAGCAGATCTTTCACGGATATCCCCACCTTTAGGTTTAGCACTCAGGCCAGTGGTCAGGTCTTAATTGCCACTATGCTGACTGTCAACACACACGTGGTCCTCAGTCTGAATGCAAAATCAAATCTGCCCGATTGATATCTGGCTGTAGTATCAATTGCAAGGTTAAAAAAAATCTGCTGGGATGAGGACCACCTCATCCTGACAGCCTGCATTCCCAGGGGGGCATAATGGAGCAAGACTTTGCCAAAGGAGTGGAAATGTGTGGTCCGCTTTACCTGAATTCTCAGAAAGAAAATAAAACAAAAGGCAGCCATACAGTGGCAGAATTAATCTGCATATTTAGCCAGTTAAAGGGGTGGTTCACCTTTAAGGTAACTTTTAGTATGTTATAGAATGGCCATTTCTAAGCAACTTTTCAATTGGTCTTCATTTTAGTATGTTATAGAATGGCCATTTCTAAGCAACTTTTCAATGGGTCTTCATTATTTATTTTTTATAGTTTTATAGTTATTTGCCTTTTTCTTCTGACTCTTTGCAGCTTGGGCTCTTTGTTGCTAAGGCTACAAATGTATTGTTATTGCTACTTGCTATTCCTCATCTTTCTTTTCAACCCCTCTCCTATTCATATTCCAGTCTCTTATTGAAATCAATGCATGGTTGCTAGGGAAATTTGCACCCTAGCAACCAGATTGCTTAAAATGCAAATTGAAGAGCTGCTGAATAGAAAGCTAAATAACTCAAAAACCTTAAATAATAAAAAATGAAAACCAATTGCAAATTGTCTCGGAATATCACTCTCTACATCATACTAAGTTATCTCAAAGGTGAACCACCCCTTTAAGGCCAATGTGGCAACATATCTGTCTGTGTATGAATCCCTCAGATGAGCCTCCCCTATCTGTATCTGACCAATTTAAGTTTATCAGCTTATTGATAGTTTTTTCCTCTACGGTCTGAAACTCCATCATTGTGATCTTATTGTTTAGCCTTAGGGTCAAACAATCTGGTTAAACTTCGCCAAATGAGTGGATATTTCAGTGTATGGCCATCTTAGCTTATAAGAAACCATTGTAGATGCTTTTCTACTATAATCACAATTACCGTTCTAATATATTTATTCTCTTTAAAGGTTTTGTCTTACCACATTCCTTTTCTTGTAAGCTCTGTTGAAGACTTCAAGGATCACATTCCTAGAGAGACGGACATGAAGGTAAAATTGGTTTTATTTCCTGCAAAAATATCTGCTTCTAATATCTGCTTCTAATGAATAATGGGGCCCAAGAGGTTTGAGTCCCAGTGGATCCAAACCGAGTCTGACACTGTAACAGGTAAGGAGGGCTTGTTATATGATATGTCTAAGAAAGAGTTTGACTTTGGGTACCGACTAAAGGTTATTTATAAATGGTAAATTCTGACCATTTGTGTAATAGGTGCTGCTTTTTTTAAAAAAATGTTTTATTGTTAGGTTGCAATGAATGTGTATGAGTTATCATCAGCAGCTGGATTGCCCTGTGAAATAGACCCTGCCTTGGTTGTGGCACTGTCCTCTCAAAAATCTGGTATGTATTTTAAATTGATGTGCACCCCCCCATGACTTTATTTTGCTATCCTTTTACAAAAAAAGTTAAGTTTTTACCTTGTGTGTCTGAGATCCAGGCTTCTTGTATATTATAACTATATAGATATATAGCTTTAGAGTTCAGTACTTCTGTTGTCAGTCACTAGAAAAGCTTCCTTCAACGTATACATTTCTTTTGACTTTCTTACAGAAACCATCAGTCCAGAGGAAGAGTACAAAATAGCCTGTCTGCTCATGGTGTTTGTGGCTGTTTCTATGCCAACGTTGGCTAGTAACGTCATGTCGCAATATAGTCCTGCAATTGAAGGTATCATAAAAGCGTTCACAGTGTTTCTCTACAGCAGGGGTCCCCAACCTTTTTTATCTGTGATCCACATTCAATGTAAAAAAGAGTTGGGGAGCAACACAAACATGAAAAAGTCCCTTAGCATGCCAAATAAGGGCTGTGATTGCCAATTTGATATCCCCTATGTGGACTGGCAGTCTACAGGAGGTTCTACTTGGCACTATGCTTATACTTATATTACTTCCAAGCCTGGAATTAAAAAAAAAAAAAAGCACCTGGTTTGAGGACCCTGAGCGCAACATCCGAGGCGTTGGAGAGCAACATGTTGCTCACGAGCTACTGGTTGGGGATCACTGCTCTACAGTATTTACAACCCACCCTAATTCATTGTATTATCTCTACATTTTATCTCTATCTATCTGTAACTTCCTAATTTATTGCCCATGAATACCTTTCACTGATCTAACAGTATATATGCTGTGCCTTTCTAACTTTCATTTGTATTTTGCCTGACGAAGGGGCCTTGGTGCTCCGAAAGCTTGCAATGTATTTTTATTGTTAGCCAATATAGGTATCACTTCTACAATACTTTTTGTATTTGTTTGTTTTTTTTATTTGCTATTTTTGCTACTGGCTGAAATCTGACATGGGGCTAGACAGTCTCCCAGCTGCCCACAGTCATGTGGCTTGTGCTTTGATAAACGTCAGTCACCCTTTACTGCTGTACTGCAAGTTGGAGTGATATAACCCCTCCCCCCAGCAGCCTAACAACAGAACGATGGGAAGGTAACCAGATAACCGCTCCCTGGTACAAGATAACAGCTCCCTGGTAGATCTAATAACCGCAATAGTAAAAAGCCAAGTCCCACTGAGACACATTCAGTTACATTCAGTTGGAAAAACAACAACAACAACCAGACAGAAAGCAGTTCCATCCTAAAGTGGCTCTTTCTGAAAGCACATGACCAGGCAAAATGACCTGAGATGGCTGCCTACACACCAGTATTATAAATTAAAAAAAAATAAAATAGGTAGTTCAGAAATTAAATTTTACGTGGTATAGTGAATTATTTGCAGTGTAAAGAGTGTAATTTTGAAATAAAAACTACACCATAAAAATCATGACAGAATCCCTTTAGGTACAAGGTACTGTTTTACCAATACATAGAAAATTAAATTTCATTGTAAAATAAGTCTGTGCTGTTCCTTATAAATTCTTCTAAAGTTCTTTCTCTTTTTGAACATTGTGGAAACCTTGGTTTCTGCTTGGAGTGTGCTAAGAATCTGTATTTCTTACCTCAAAATAGAGACCTGGAAATAAGTGGATTGCAATTGCTGTTAGGAATATTTTTTTAAGTCTTTGATTTCTCCTCAGCTTGTTCCTCGCACATTAAAATGGAAGGGTTAAGTGTCTCTATGGAAACAGGAGAATTTGGCAACATTTATATACAGTAATGTGTGAAGTGAGCCTCTTTAGCCCTTTAGATTTATTGTGAGCGCTAGCTAGAGGTACTTTTTCTGTGAATTGTGAATCAATGACTTTTTGTTTGTACCCAAAAGGGCCCCTAAACTCTAAAGATCTCACTGGCTTATGTTTAGTACAAGGGAATACCCCAGATCTTATTAATCTACACTGAAGATGGGATATCTCACTTAATACTTTTTAAATAAATGATACTGAAAACTGATTTATCTATTTCTGTGCATAGACCCCAAGCATATTACTGTGGCTTCAGCTCGGTCAGTCAGTTTGATATTATGTTTTTATAAACAAAAAATATATATGGTATAGTAGTGAGAACTATCATGGTAGCAGCATTGCTTTTTGTAGTCATCATCTGGCCTATATGTAATAGTAATGGTTTGTTGCTTAGAGCTTTGACTGTGGTTGGTGCTTTGAATGATGTACCCCTCTCCTGGCTATATTGTTCTGTTTCCTTAGAAAAGATGATGTGATTCTCAGTCTAGTATATCCACAATATCCTGATAACCATTTCTTGTGCTTCAAAAAGTTGCTACGTTTTCCTTTTCTTCTAATTTCTTCCTTCTTGGCACTCTGATTGTATTCCTGTTGCTTTGAGGGTTTTTTTTTTCTTTTCTGGCCAAATTAGCTGCCTTTATCAAAAAATACAGCAGATATGTGATTTTTCAACATGCTCACAATTTGATAATGGCTGCCATCTATAGTGTAGATATGAAAGATGGGTTTAAATTAAACAATTGTTTTTATTTTTAGGTCATTGCAACAATATACACTGTTTGGCAAAGGCAGTCAACCAAATTGCGGCAGCACTATTTACCATTCACAAAGGGAGCATTGAAGATCGTCTGAAAGAATTCTTGGCGGTATGTGTGTGTGTGTATTTGTATAGAAATTATAGGTATCTGGCTATCAAGAACCAACTAGTAAATTCACATACAATAAAGGCAGCCTGCCCTTTAATATCCATATTTATATGTAATATAGTAGGAAGCACTCTCATTGCAGCAAGTACCTAGGTCCTGGGTGATAGCTAAGAAGAAAGGTTTATTGAGAAGATCAACGTCTCGGTCTACTTCTCAGACGTTTGTCATATTTATATGCATATATAGCTTTCATTTGTTAAAGGGACAATTTAACACTGTGCTGCGACATCATTTTTTTTTACATTTTGTTCCTGAGATTCCTCAGCTCAACATTTTTACCTGCAGCAGCCAACTGTACTGTTGTTCTGAAACTTTCTGAAACTGCTAGGAACACAGTGAAAAAAAAACAATCAAATTACCTGTCTACAATCATCTAAAGTGTATGTAAACTTGTATGTCTTCAATATAGCTTGCATCCTCCAGCCTACTAAAGATTGGCCAAGAGACTGATAAAACTACTACAAGAAACAGGGAATCTGTTTATTTGCTGCTAGATATGGTAAGTTCTTCATTTAAGCCATTCATGTTAATTAGTTCTTTTAGTTCCATGGTTGAGACAGTTCTATATTTATCAAGGTGTCTGAAACTAGTTCTGTGAGCATGAATTGCTTGCAATGCTGCGTTACCCTATGAACCAGTCAGCATTTTATCAGTTTGTAAATAGAATAGACTATCCGATTGGTTCGTGTGGACAACTGCAGTGGTACATTAAGAACCTTTTAGGGGAAAAAGTTGTGGACCAAGGTGTAAAATTGTACATAGTACATAGCTCAACAAATGCAACATGAGGTCAAAGAACACAAGCCTCAAATCTTCAGCTAAGGAAGCAGATATTTCAAAAATCAAAAGTGGTAGGCACTCGTGTCCTTAGGGTGTATCAGGGATGGTTTTCCAATAAAAGCTTCTTTTTTTCCCCCCAACTTTTATCTGACTGGCCTGTGTCTATAGTGAAGTCCGAACAAATGGAAGTATTTTAAGTAATGAAAATGTTGTGTTGCCCTGCTTTGGTAAAACTGGTGTGTTTGCTTCAGAAAAACTACTATCGTTTATATAATTAAGCTGCTGTGTGGCCATGGGGATAGCCATTTAAAGCTGAAAAAAGAGAAAAGATACAGGTTACATAGCAGATAAAAGATAAGCTCTCTAGTATATAATGACATACTTCAAGGTTTATCTACTGTGTATCCTGTGCTTGAATGGCTCCCCCCCATGGCTACACATCAGCTTGTTTACATAAACTATAGTTGTATTTCTGCAGCAAACACACCAGATTTAGCAGTGCAGGGCAACACAACATTATATTTTTATTCCTTTAAAGCACTTTAATTTTTTGATCTTATTGTACCTTTAACCCCAACTAAAGTTTGCTTTCTTGATAGACCTAAACTAACAATGTTCTAGTACAGAGATCTGCATCCCACAACCACTCAGATGATGATAATTAAAGGAAAACTATACCCCCCAAACAATGTAGGTCTCTATTAAAAGATACTGAGTAAAACCGCTCATGTGTAAAACCCTGCTTCATGTAAATGAACCATTATCATAATAATATACTTTTTTAGTAGTATGTGCCATTGGGTAATCATAAATAGAAAATTGCCATTTTAAAAAATAAGGCCGCCCCCTGAGATCGTAAGATTCGCTGTGTACACATACAAACCACATGTAAGGTCACATGAGCCAATTAACAGACAGAGTTCTGCCTTTTGCTTCCTCACTTCTTCCTGTTACAGTTAGTGTTGTAGTATTTCTGGTCAGGTGATCTCTGAGGCAGCACAGATAGAGTCACGAAATGGTGGTTCAAGGCAAGAGATGTAAAAGGGCAATATTTATGTAAATATATATTCCAGTTTTCTAAGATTCTTTAATATGTCATTCAATTTGATGGGGGGGGGGCACTGACCCCATCTAAAAACAAACGCTCTGTAAGACTACAGATTTATTGTTATTGCTACTTTTTATTTCTCATCTTTTTATTCAGGCCTCTCCTATTCATATTCCAGTCTCTGATTCAAATCAATACATGGTTGCTAAGGTAATTGGGACCCTAGCAATCGGATTTACTGAAATTGCAAACTGGAGAGCTGCTGAATAAAAACCACAGATAATAAAACATGAAAACGAATTGCAAAGTGTCTCATAATATCACTCTCTATAGCATTCTAAAAGTTAAAGGAAAACTATGCCACCCAAACAATGTAGGTCTCTATAAAAATATATTGCATAAAACAGCTCATCTGTAAAACCCTGCTTCATGTAAATAAACCATTTTTATAATAATATACTTTTTTAGTAGTATGTGCCATTGAGTAATCATAAATAGAAAATTGCAATTTTAGAAAATAAGGGCTGCCCCCTGGGATCCTAGGATTCACGGTGCACACAAACAAAGCAAACAAACCATACATGTTAGGTCACATGAGCCAATTAACAGACAGAGTTGTGTCTTTTGCTTCCACATTTCCTCCTGTTACAGTTAGAATTGCAGTATTTCTGGTCAGGTGATCTCTGAGGCAGCACACAGACCATCATGAAATGACTCAAGGCAATCAATGTAAAAGGGCAATATTTACTTAAAGTGACTCTGTCATGATTTTTATGATGTCGTTTTTATTTCTAAATTACACTGTTTACACTGCAAAAAATTCAATCTACAATATAAAATTTCTTTACTGAACCAGCAAGTATATTATTTTTAATTTATAATATTGGTGTGTAGGCAGCCATCTCGGGTCATTTTGCCTGGTCATGTGCTTTCAGAAAGAGCCAGCACTTTAGGATGGAACTGCTTTCTGGCAGGCTGTTGTTTCTCCTACTTAATGTAACTGAATGTGTCTCAGTGGGACATGGATTTTAATAATGATTGCTGTTCTTAGATCTACCAGGCAGCTGTTATCTTGTGTTAGGGGGCTGCTATCTGGTTACCTTCCCATTGTTCTATTGTTTGGCTGCTATGGGGTGATATCACTCCAACTTGCAGTACAGCAATAAAGTGACTGAAGTTTATCAAAACACAAGTCACATGATTGGGGGATCCTGGGAAACTGACAACATGTTTAGTGCCATGTCAGATTTCAAAATTGAATATAAAAAAAAATCTGTTTGCTCTTTTGAGAAATGGATTTCAGTGCAGTATTCTGCTTGTGCAGCACTATTAACTGATTCATTTTGAAGAAAACATTTTTTCCCATGACGGGATCCCTGACCCAACAAATGCTTTGTCTTCCTTTTGTCAGATTGTGCAAGAATCACCATTCCTGACCATGGATCTGCTGGAGTCCTGCTTCCCGTACGTCTTACTGAGAAATGCGTACCACGCGGTTTACAAACAGAGTGTCACATCCTCTGCATAAATATTTACTTTGCGGAACAAACCGGCGCTCAGTTGTAATGCCTCAATTTTCCCCAGAAACTGTGGTGGAGTACTTTTACTGAATGGTTTGGAAAAACAAAACAAACAAAAACAAAAAAAAGAAACTGTTTTGTGACTAAAACTCTATCTCTATTCCATTGTCTTTTTGACCAGTGGTTTCTTGGTGCAGTATTCCTTCCATATAAGCTTGGTTGGTTGCACTTCACTAAGGAGAAAAAAAAATTTGTTTCTTTGAACGGTTACATTATGAAAACAAGAAAAAAAAAATCCTGAAAATGGTTTCAACCGCGCTACTTTTGCTCTGTTTTGATATCGGATCATTCTAAATATTATTGCTTGTTTATTTCAAAGAAAAAAAATGTATTTAGTGATTATTTTAGTTGGTGATATAGGTGACATCTTTGTGTAAATTATTTCATACAGGAGAAATTCTAATCTATACCTTCTTTTATGTTCTTACCGATGACAATTTGGATAGGTGATTCTGTGATTTCCGTGAAGTAATTGAACCATGTAACTACCCCCACCCTCCATTCCACTTGCCCAAAATGCTTGCAAAAAAAACACTAGTAACGTGAAAGTTAAAATTTCACAAATCTTAATCGTCTCAGTATTTTCAACACGGATCTCCTCCTTGAGGTTTTTAAGCAACATCAAATGTTGTGTGTAAAAAGCATAGTATTTCTTTTTTTTTTTTTTTTTTTAAAGACTAACTTCTGCCATTTCCTCTTGGCATTAACACTACCATTGTACCCTGATATATGGTATGATATAAAAACATTCTTATGCGTTTATCAAATGTTCATACATTGTTTTCCCCTTAACCACTTTTATATGTTTTAACTTTTTGAAATTCAAGTGTAACTTCCATAACATACAATAAACACTAAACTGTATCAAACAATCTGTATGTTTGTACTAAACTTTCAGCAAATGCTGTGAGAGGTGTAAGCTTGGACAGACATGTGCTAATGAGCTATCGGTAATATCTGAAATATAATTCTGAATGTATAAGTATACACCCACTTCAAGTAGTCCTGTTCTTGATAGGGATGCACTGAATTCGTTTTGGGATTCTGCCAGGATTCCGGCTTTTTCAGCAGGATTTGGATACAGCCGAAACAAAATCCAAATTAGCATATGCAAATTAGGGGGGATGGGAAATCTTGTGACTTTTTGTCACAAAACAAGGTAAGTAAAATATGTTCTCCCCTTCATGCCCCTAATTTGCATATACAAATTCGGATTTGGTTGGTATTCAACAGAATTTTTTGCGAAGGATTCAGGGGTTCAGCCGAATCCAAAATAGTTGATTCGGTGCATCCCCTAGTTCTAGATGCACCTTTGGAAACAATTCAACAAAGCTCTGGGTTGCATGGGGATTGTGAACAGCCATTTTCAAGTCCAACCACAAATCCTCGGTTGAATTTTTGGACTCTGACCATTTCAGGACATTAATATTTTTGTTTTTAAAGTTTAAGTGCCTTCTTTAAAAAAAATAAGTCCAACCAAACTAGAATCCACAATTGGAGCTTATTTATTATTTAAAAAGCACAATTTGAAAAAATCTGACAAATCCGAATCATATGTTTTTTTTTTTTCCCCGAGTTTTTCCCCCAAGTAGCTTGATCTTCTCAGGCTTCTTCCCAAAAAGCCCAAATTTTTGTTTGAAATAGTTAGATTTTAGGGCTATTAGCGCAGACCACAAGAATAAGAATACAACCTTAGTAGGTCTTCAGATTTCTGATTCAGACTTTTTCCATCCTCTTGGTATAATAAACCTTGAAAAAATGTGGGGTTTTTCCCCCACTAAAAATTTGGATTTTATAGTAAAAAACGCAAATTTTTTGATTTTTTGGACTTAAATTAATAACCCTCTTAGTCTGGACTTTATGCTTGTGCTCATTGTCTGTTTGGGCACAAAATCTCCGTTCTACACTACCGTTCTGCACTAGCTTCTTCCAACTGAATTCAGGTTCTCGTGCCTTCTGCCAAACCGTAGGTGAGATGTCACTCTTTTGGCATTCTTTTTGTTACTCTCCTTTAAAAGCTCAGACTGGTGAAGCACCTGGTCCAAACATTGGTCTAACGCGTTCATTTACTGGTTAGTTTTGTGCTACACATATGCTGTGATCCCAGACACAAGTTCATGTAGAAACTATAGGGTAAAGAGCACCAAGAGGATGTTGATTTAATTAAATATCACAACAATTGAAAGTGAACACCAATTGAAATTCACCAAATGCATGATATATAGGCACACCAATAACGATTGAGCTTAATTCTAGAGCATCATGGCAGCAGTGCGAGGGAACTAAAGGTAAGATTTCCTTTTTGATAAAAAGATGTTTTTGCATTGTGTATCTGTTTAGTTTAAATGACTTCTATAAGAATATCTTATGTTTTGCTTTGTATATTCGTGGGATGTTTGTGTCAAACCAAAGTTTATACTCTTGAAGAATGATCCGTAGAGGAGATGTCCATTAATGCAGTTGCTCCTTTAGCAAACAAGGGCGATTTCCTCATTGAAGTGGTCATTTTTTTCCCTTTCTGCCAAACGGGCTGGCCTAGTTACTTCATTGAATCTGAAAGCTGTCCAGATTTATTCTTTGATCACTACCATAAAGTCTGAGATTCTGCATTGCTTCGGTCTGGACATTGCACAGCGCTCCTGCATGAATTTTATGTAACCACCCTCTCCCTTTTTTTATGATGAAAGAAAAGCAGCTCTTGTGTTCATGTGTAATAATAGCTGCTTGTGCTGAAAAATGACAAGAAAGCTGTGGGAAGGAATACAAGGCTACAAACTGCTTTGATATTGCTTTTTTTGTTTTATACATCAAGCTATGGCTGAAGTTCAGTGCAAATGAGAACACGCCCCACTGATTAAAAATTAACTGTATAAAGCTGGAGGGACTAATGTAAGGAGTACCACACCACTACCTTGCTTCCAATCTTTGCAATACTCTGCGGGCCGTGCATATGCACAACAAAGCAAAATTGGGATCAAATGCCATATTTCTGCAATATTGTGCATGCACACAACCCAAAACAGCAGCATAGATTGCGGAAAGCAAGGTAGCAGTGTGGTTTTACCTTCAGTAGTACCCCAAGCTGGCCCAGTTTTCTGCAAAGAGGAGGTCTGGTCCAGTGACTAAGCTTAGCGATTATAACCACTAGGCGGTGCAAACGAATTGGCAACCCCCTTAGAATAAACCTTTTCTTCTTATAGATCTTTCACACGACAATTTATCACTAACAAAACAAAATCTGGCACACCAGTGTAAAAGTAGAGCTTGTGTGAATGTTGTGGGTAAATTCAAAATACACAAACTGATATTCATGCTCCTTTTAGCCTGGCCAAATATATCCGAAACATAGTACATACAATTTCCTTGTATGCATTTGCAGATCCACTTGAATAAAATACAATTAAGATGTTCACACCTACACACAATAGTGTCCTTCCCTTAATCCTGGCCTCCATGCATCCACCTTTTCTCCTCTCACCGTTCTCTGCCTCAAAACTGTAGGATGGTAAGTCTGACATCAGTGGTAGGGAAGCTTTTCGAAGGGGTATTGAGGGATAAAATACTTGAATTCATTGCAAATAATAATATTGGGACTTTATGCCAGCATGGTTTTACGAGCAATGGATCTTGCTAGACTCATTTAATTTCCTTTTATGATAAAGATAAAGTTTTTCAACTTGTTTATGAATGACATGGAGGTGGGCATTTTTGCTGATGATAAAAAGTTGTGCAGAACTATAGGTTCCATGCAGGATGCTGCATCTTTGCAGTGGTACTTTACTAAATTTGAAAACTGGGCAGCAAACTGGAAAATGAGGTTTAATGTTGATAAATGCAAGATTATGCACTTTGGCAGAAATAATATACAGTAAATGCAAGTTATACACTAAATGGCAGTGTGTTGGGAGTTTCCTTAAATGAGAAGGATCTAGGGGTTTTTGTAGAAAACAAGTTGTCTAATTCTGGGCAGTGTCATTCTGTGGCCACTAGATCAAATAAAGTTCTGTCTTGCATAAAAAGGGCATTAACTCAAGGGATGAAAACATAATTATGCCTCTTTATAGGTCCCTGGTAAGGCCTCATCTGGAGTATGCAGTGCAGTTTTGGACTCCAGTCCTTAAGAGGGATATAAATGAGCTGGAGAGAGTGCAGAGACGTGCAACTAAACTGGTTAGAGGGATGGAAGACTTAAATTATGAGGGTAGACTGTCAAGGTTGGGGTTGTTTTCTTTTGAAAAAAAGACACTTGAGAGGGGACATGATTACACTTTACAAGTACATTAGAGAACATTATACAGAGGCACTCCACCAATGAGGCGAATTGAGAAACTCGCCTCAGGCGGCAGCGCCCCCAGGGGCAGCAAAAATGCAGCTCCTGGTAACTTTAACATCCGAATTTCAGTTTTTCAACACAGAGATTTGTCTCTTCTAGTGCAGAGAGCGCAATGACACTAGCGACGTGGACCCCGCAACACCCTCTGGCGCTGAAAAGTTGAGTGCCGTGGGGGGGGGCACAGAACAAAGGCTGCCTCGGGCGGCAAAATGGCCAGGATCGCCCCTGACATTATAGACAAATAGCAGGGGACCTTTTTACCCATAAAGAGGATCACCGTACCAGAGGCCACCCCTTCAGACTAGAAGAAAAGTCATGACTGCTGGGTCTGTTGGTTTTCTATTACTCTACTACACCTACTAGTAAATTATTTGCCATGTAGAAATATAATTTGTACCAAAAAAAGGGATTGATCGGGTTAGTGATGTCGGACTGCTATTATTCTGAACACAACTGTACGTCATTCACATCAGTCCCTGCCCATTGGAGCATTCAATCATATCCCCTGTGGCATTTTTATCAGGAGCCAATTAACTTTTTTGTATGTTGGTGTGGGGGTAACTAAAACAGAAAATCCATGCAGACACATGGACAACATACTCTTGCAGGCTACAATTGTATTATTGCTACAGTTTGTGACTTATCTTCCTATTCAAAGCACTGTCTGGTTGCTAGAGTAAATTGGACTCAAGCAACCAGAGTAGGGTTTGCCACTTGTCTGGTTTCAGTTTTTATTGGGACTGTAGATTTAAAAACCGACTTTAGGCTTTGTGAAACCTAAACAAATACTTGGCATTAACCCACCTCCATTGTTACCTCTCTGCCTCATCCCCCCTTACTCACCAATTCTCCAATGTCATCAGCTCACACCCAGACATTACTGGTCTGCAATCAGACAGCCCCTATTAGGTAAAATAATCAAAAGGCGATAAGGTTAATGATTGTCATTTTGAGCATTTTCTTATTGAATACCCTGTAAAAGGACCACCCAAAAAGCTGCAGATGTCCCAGTATGAAACAAGCTCAATGCCTATTCTATCTTTAAGATGCCGAAATTATTCTGTGGGACCCACTGATGATTTTTATTGGTTGGTGGTTGTGCAAAGCTGCTCAGAGCCTCTGCATTCATGAAATCTGAGCCCAAGGTGCTTTTCATCATTCTGTGCACAATTATATGCGATTTAAGTAGAAACTGTGGCATATTATGGAAACCAGCAGATAACATTAAAATAAACTCTAGTTGTTCTTTGGGAATACTATTACATGTTTTATCTCTGTTGTATGATTACTGTAAAAGTAATATTTGTGGAAATATATTTTAAGTATATCAATGTTAATTGTGTGTCATCTTTATGTATTTAGTATGCCCTTCTCTCCTAGGTATTTGACCATACATGTACTAATCAAGTCTGTTGATTTCGTCTATATGCAGCCTGATGATTTACCAATGGGCTGTCTGCCTAACAGGCCGCATTTGTGGTGAGGCCACAAAGGCCCGGGCCCAGCCACTTTCTGGGGAGCAATGGGGACGCCCAGAAAATCTGGCCCTGCTGCCCAAACATAGAAAGATGGCAACTACCCATGACCCCTTGTACACTGTGCAGCTTATGGGCTCATTGGTTGGATAACAGGGTCAAACACGTTTGTTTACCTTTACTGCTTTCAATCCTCCTGTTATCATTAGGGTAATTCACAGAACTGAAGTAATCCATGGGTCTAGTGTAATAACTTTTTCGATGAAGTGTGAGCACTTGTAAATCTTAATCCAATAAACCTGTTTTCATGGTGTCAACTCAATTTGAAAAAGGAAAGACTTACACTCGCACACCCTGGCCGTCCAGACTTCAGCGACTCCCAGGTGCTCGATGTCAGAGGGAATGGGCAACCTCAAAAACAACGTAGGAACAAGACACACCGGCACAGCATGGGTAAGTTCAGCAGGTTAAACCTTGCTCATTTATTGCGGATGCAACGTTTCGGGGCGTGACCCCTTTCTCAAGCATCTTGAGAAAGGGGTCACGCCCCGAAACGTTGCATCCGCAATAAATGAGCAAGGTTTAACCTGCTGAACTTACCCATGCTGTGCCGGTGTGTCTTGTCAACTCAATTTGAGCCTCATCAGATAAATTGACTTGGGTCAACAAGCCCTTGCCTTGTGGAAGAACCAAGGAATTGTCTCCTGCTCATGTGCAGCAGATGGTAGAACCAGACCAGTTAGGCTAGAAGAGTATGAGCAATATCAGTAGTACCTTGAAAATTTTCATGACAATGTCTTTTGAATAAGTGAAAAAACCATGCACTAGCCTGTGCCTCCAAGATATGGAAGTTGCCCCTGCACCTCCAGATGGTGTAATGGAGCAAACTTTATACAATACCTGCATTATGAAGAGAGATTTAATGTAATTTCTATATATATTTCTTATATGTAAGTAGCTTTGTTTATATCTAGTGACTGCACTTCTCTGTTGTTGAAAGAGAACCCAATGTCATTTTGGAAGAATAAGAACCTCATCAAACCCGTTTGTTAGGCAATATAGCAAAGGCTAATAGAGTTTAGTTAGTAATGGTAAACAATTGGTTATCTCAGACAGCTACAAACAACATCAGGGGGCTGCATTAATAATGGTGTATTATGTAAGTGTACTTTGTGTTGGAATGAATAAATGCAAAGATCCACACAGTATAAATGGCTAAAAATCACAAGTCTAGATGACATTCTCTTGTTCAGCTGGCTGTTACAATGATGAGGCCTTGTTAACGTATTCAACATTTTGTGCTAAAATCCATTATTGCACATGACATCGCATCTACCTGTGTGTGGCAACCTTGAGAATGTAAAATGCAAGCTTTTGGGACTACTTAGGTTCCGGCTTCCCATCATGAGGTTCAGAGGACATTAACCATTACTGTAGAGGTCCCTAGGCAAACACAAACATAGCAGAAAAGCAAGGACAACAGCCACACTCCTGTTTGCACTTTTAACTCAGGTACTTACACCAGAAACCCAAATGATAGGGAAGTGGGAACCCAAATGATATGGATTAACATGTAGGGCTATACGACATTTTAATCGGCACTGGAACTGACTAGTAAGCAGTAAAATGGGATAATGAATGGTAGGCTGGATGCTGTAGAGCAGGCTCGAGAAGTACGTCTGTTATATATTGGTGTCTTGGAACGACCTTAGGGGGCAGGTACTGGGAGGACTGGTGTTTTCTTGAACAGACTCAAAGAAAAGGGAACGAACTGTTCTGGTTTAATATGGAACAGTATCTTAAGAGACATTTTATTGTTCAAATTACAATTGAATGATATCAACTATAAAGATAGTACAAAATGATTCCTGTGGAAGCAAAGCCTTGTATAAATAAAAAAAGAGCACATTATTAAACAACCCATGCAAATTAAATGGTGAAATCTATAATGAGGCATTATAACCAGAGAAAAGAATCACAAAAATCCCTGTTAAAAAAAAAAAAAAAAAAAAAAACCTTAGCAATAGGTTTTTAACAATAGCTGGTGGAACACAACATTTTTCTACTCTTTACCCTTAAGGTCTTTGCGAACAAGTCATTGTCCAGTAAGAAATTGTAGTCCTTGCTCTTTTCCTAGTTCCCCTAATAATTAAGTCAAATTCTTTATGGCCTTCTCACAACTCTTTCTCTTTGTTTTTTCCTTTTGTATTACTTTTTAAGCAGTCCAGTGCTATGTTTTTGTTACTTTGGGTTGGAGTCTGCACACAATGTGGGTGTAATTAAAATAAGTCGCCAGATATTTGTGGATTTCCTGCTAGAGACAAAAATCAGACCTTGTTGTATTTTCTTGGCTCTGGATCAACACTAGAGCCAGCAATGCTCCAACTGGGGTGGTATTAGTGTTTACCTTAAGGCCCATTTCACTTCTTGTCACGTAACCAATTAATTAGACAAAAAGTAATTTAAATGACAATGGAAAGCAAAAGCAACTTGTCGGGCTGTTAATGTGTGATTGTGTTGTACATATTATTCCATTAAGCTGTGCTCAGCTGAGACAAACTAATCAGTCTTTATCTCTAAAAAAACAAAAAAAAACATTATAAATTAAAGGAAGTATCGTGTTTGTTTAGAATTAGCTATTAATTGGGAAATACTGCATTTCGTTGTATTCTGTACATGAAATGGACCATCTCATCTAAAAACACATCTAAGGATTTGTATTTATTGCTAAGACTGTATTAGAATTATTCCATACGTCAGAATCTATACCACGAACATATTACCATATATATTTCTCAGGTAACCATCATATTGAATGAACTCGAAGTATGAAGTCTGTTTGCAGTGTGTATATACAGTATTTAGCAGTTGTGATTCTAAAATTCCCCCAGCATAGTTGATAATGATTATACAATGCATGCAATAAGTAGGGCAGGTATAAGACAAAGGAGTAAATCAGGGATATGCCTAGTAAGCAGTATAATGGTCACAAGTTATGGCTGGCAGCAGGACTTCTTGTGAAAGATTCATGGGATGCTATAAACACTTTGGAAAAGAAAGTAGGACCATTTCCAACTCAAAAAACCCAATGCAGTGATTTCAGGGATGTCTTATACATTCACTGGGCATTAAAGCCAGCGTAACCCTAACCTAGAGGTGTAGACACAGGACTGCGATTAGAAACGTAGGGTTCTGTACATGTATGTTAGGGGTAGGCTCCTTCCCATTGGGAGCAAATTGTAATTTCAGTATCACTACTAAGGACTTTATGGATTTTACCTTAACCTTAGATGGTGGAATTAGATCATAAGTGTAAGGTCCCACTGTAATGAAGTAGAAGTCATACACATTCTACACATCTAGTCAAATACATCCCAGATCCACTGCATACCAGGGATCATGGATCAGTTTCAATACATCAAAATACTTGGAGTTCATGTTGCCTTATGCTGAAGAGGACTAGCCTTTGCAATGGGGGTTTCAACAAGACAACGACCCCAAACACACCAGTAAATGAGCAACATCTTGGTTCCAGACTAACAAGATTGACATGATGTAGTGGCCAGCCCAATCCCGGACTTTAACCCAATAGAAAATTTGTAGAGTGACATCAAAAATGGTGTTTCGGAAGCAAAACCAAGAAATGCAGAAGAATTGTGAAATGTAACAGGTGCCAGAAGTTGGTTGACTCCATGCAACACAGATGTGCAGCAGTTCTCAGAAACACTGCTTATACAACTAAATATTAGTTCAGTGATTCAAAGGAAAGCAAAATCAGTGAATGAGTTTGTAAATAAGAATGCAGACACTGCTATTATTTGGCACAGCCTAATATTCCCCTTTCTTCACCTTCTGTAAAGGAATAGCACACATTTGATTTTTTTTATTTTTTTTTTAAGCACACTGCTATTATTCTGAACACAACTATATACCGCAATGTTTTGGCTCCTGCTTTACCTTATTCAGGCTTCAATAAAACAAAGTCCGTAACACTGCGGCACACACCTTAAAGGGGATAATGCCCTGGTGCTAACAGTAGTAATATATTAAGTTTGCAAAAATGCTGTTGCACTCTAGGGGCTTTTTCAAATAAAATCTTGATAAAGACCCCAGTGAGGGTTGAAACGTTGATTTAAATAAAATTCTTTTTATTTGCAAAAGCCCCTAGAGTGCAACAACATTTTTGCAAACAATAGATAGATGATACATTTTTATGTGTATATATGTGTATCTACATAGATCTATGATAGCGATATGGAATTGCAGCACATTTTTGCAATTCTGTACTCCTATTCACAGATGTTAAATTATTATTAAGTTCTGTGTGCTGTAACAGTTATAGACAGGAAAAGTTTATAGTTACATAGTTAAATTACATATGTAAATTGGGTTGAAATTAGACAAAGTCCATCAAGTTCAACCCCTCCAAATGAAAACCCAGCATTCAAACATACACCCCTCCCTACTTTCACATAAATTCTATATACCCATATCTACACTAACTATAGAGCTTAGTATCATAATAGCCTTTGATATTATGTCTGTCCAAAAAATCATCCAAGCCATTCTTAAAGGCATTAACTGAATCAGCCATCACAACATCACCCGGCAGTGCATTCCACAACCTCACTGTCCTGACTGTGAAGAACCCCCTACGTTGCTTCAAATGAAAGTTCTTTTCTTCTAGTCTAAAGGGGTGGCCTCTGGTACAGTGATCCACTTTATGGGTAAAAAGGTCCCCTGCTATTTGTCTATAATGTCCTCTAATGTACTTGTAAAGTGTAATCTTGTCCCCTCGCAAGCGCCTTTTTTCCATCCCTCTAACCCAGGGGTCCCCAACCTTTTTTACCTGTGAGCCACATTCAAATATAAAAAGAGTTGAGGAGCAACACAAGCATGAAAAAGTCACTTGGAATGCTAAATAAGTGCTGTGCTTGGCTATTTGGTAGCCCGCCTATATGGAATGGCAGCCTACAGAGGGCTCTACTTGGCACTTAACTTTGTTTTTATGCAATTAAAAATTGCTTCCAAGCCTGGAATTCAAAAATCAGCACCTGCTTTGAGGACACCGAGAGCAACATCCAAGGGGTTGGAGAGCAAAATGTTGCTCACGGGCTACTGGTTGGGGATCACTGCTCTAACCAGTGCGGTAATCATTTTAATGGAAACCATTATATGTCTTCATGTGTGTTATCGCCAGAGTAATGCCTCAACCCTCCTTAGAATAAGTGAACCTGACAAGGTGTGAGTGTGAATATATAAATGCTAGGGAATTCTGGAACAACTAATAGGCTTGTATACACAGGGGAAGTGCATGGAGGTTTGGCTCTGTGAGTGTGCTGTGATTTTGTAGGTACAGGGCACTAGACATTTGGAGTCTGTACCTGGAATAATTGTCCTTCTTGATTAAGACAAACCATTTAGATCTGTTCAATTTCATTTACAATTAGTAAAATAGCCTTTAATTGCCCTAATTATTCATTAGTAACATAGCCTGAACAGTATTCTGCGTGGCATTTCATCAATCTGTATGTGCCAGTGACGGAGTGATTATTTATTGCTGCAGCTCATCAGGGTAGCACCGTGTTTCTGCAACTGGATTGAAAATCACTCCTAATGTGAGGCTGCTTCATTTCCTTTTCTTTCCTCCATAAAGTAATATTATTTTATATACGTATTAGGAGATATTCACCGTAAAACTTCTATAAAAAGGGATACTGTCATGGAAATTTTTTTTTTTTTTTACAAAACACATGAGTTAATAGTGCTGTTCCAGCAGAATTCTGCACTAAAATCCATTTCTCAAAAGAGCAAAGAGACTTTTTTTATATTCAATTTTGAAATCTGACATGGGGCTATACATTTTGTCAGTTTCCCAGCTGCCCCAGTCATGTGACTTGTTCCTGCACTTTAGGATGGAACTACTTTCTGGCAGGCTGTAACTGAATCAGTCTCAGTGGGACTTGGCTTTTACTATTTAGTGCTGTTCTTAGATCTTCCAGGGAGCTGTTATCATGTGTTAGGGAGCTGCTATCTCGTTCCCTTCCCATTGTTCTGTTGTTAGGCTGCTGGGGTGGGAAAGGGAGGGGTTGATATCACTCCAACTTGCAGTACAGCAGTAAAGAGTTATTGACGTTTATCAGAGCACAAGTCACATGACTGGAGGCAGCTGGGAAATTGACAATATGTCTAGCCCCATGTCAGATTTCAAGATTCAAAATAACAAAATCTGTTTGCTCTTTTGAAAAATGGATTTCAGTGCAGAATTCTGCTGGAGCAGCACTATTAACTGATGTGTTTTGAAAAAAAAAAACATGTTTTCCCATTACTTCCCATGTGTGATATAAGTCTTACAGATTCACATTTGTTCTTAATCTATAAATGGCCTGTACCCTACCAGTGCTCTCATGGGTCAGACAACACTTAAAAATGCAGCAGTGAGCATTTCTGAGAAATAGTTGCGACCTTGGCAATTGACAATAAATTAAAAGAATGGGTAACTCCATAAATTGCGCGTCAGTTATACAGAGGGGGAGTGGAATGGTCTTGTAATAAGTTGGCCATTGGCTCTTGATCTGTGTTGCTTTAGGATTCCATGACTATTGTTCCCTTACTATGGATTTCAGCATGTTTCAACCATTCATAATATGTTTGAGTATTCTGTTGTTGTAGTTCATCAATAACATATTACCCTGTAATAGAAGGTATTTCCCCACTTTTATTTCCTAAATAATGAATTTATCCATCATTATGGTGCCGTGCTGCCCATAATCAATTACTTTGCCCTGTAGCCTGGGAAAGTCCATGTTTAATATGATTTGATCATGTGACACATTAGCACAGGAAATGTTACAGGTTGTCTTCTCAGTGCAACATTTGCTAGTTCTTGGGGTAACAGAGGATGTTCATTGAGGCTGAAGAAGGAGGTAAATACTTAAAAAACTATCAAAAAAAAAAAAAACAAGGCCAATTTAAATGCCAATTTAGAGGTTACCCAAAACACATGTAAGCTTTCATAAACATAATTCACGTAAAATAACAGAAAATCATGAAAAACTATAGAAGAACTCATTCCTGCATACACTGGCAAATGGAAAACTCTGAGTGATAACCAGTGCACCATGCCTGATTAATCAGAACACACTCACAGGGTTGTGCGAGCACGTGTACTTTATGAGTTCCACAATTTGCTAGCATTTCCATCTTCACACTTCCACCTTGTCAAGTTCATTTGCTGTTGGGAATAATATAAAATTCACCAGATCTGCCAAGCTTCCAAGCTAAATACAGGCTTATTCAAATAACAAAATGGACAATCCCAAAACTGCCCTTGTCTTGTGTTCTGGAACATTTAACCCTCTGTTCCTCAGCTTGGAAAAAACTTGCACAACACCTTGAAACCCCCCCCCCCAGGTCGCAATAATTTCAGTGGGAGACCATGTTAAACATTTGTCACTTTGCCTGCAGTTGCTGATCTTAAATACAAACCTAGACCAGATGTTAGGGCAGAAGTTTGAGCCCAACATTTGCTATTCTTTTGGCACAAACCTGCTGTGGGCACTCTGGCGTTAGCAACACATTCAAGGTGGTGGTAACAATTATAGAGTAACTTGGGCATGATTCAGCAACATCTCTTGGCGCTGCAATACTGTACACTAGTGTGTTTTGATGCAAATAACTTTAATGGGTGGTGTCAGTTTCCATCCATAATAATGAGCATGATTGCCATGAGGCAAGTTAAGAAAACTTTAAGAGCTGATTTTTTATGTTTTAAGATGGAAATTTAGCTGTACTAGTGCAAGAAAGAGCAATTTCTCTGCGCCAGCTATGTGCCCCCCCCAACCCACTAAGATGTAAGATAAAGTTAGAGCGTGGGGGGGTGGCATCACAGTAGACAACTCAGGGTAACTTAGAACTCCGAATCGCCCCTGATTTTAATGTTACTGCAGTTGCAGCTGCTTTCATATGTCCTTTTTAAAATGTATTCTTTTCTCCTAAGGGGACCTTCCAATGCTGAGGCGGGCACTGGGGCAAGTGCCCTTTCTGTCCTGCCATAAAACCAAACAGACTGCTGTTAAATATTTGGCATGGCTGTAGCATTCTTCCAGCCATCTTGCACCGAGGGAGCCACTGATTAGCCATCTCCGTGCTACCACACTACAGTCATTTGTGACAGCTCCTAATCCAATCTCTTTGTATATTCACACAACTCTGTAGTTGGAGGTGTTGCACTCAAGGAAGAAAATAGAAATGACGCCTTGTTTAATCCCTGTTTTGGAATACACATGAGGTGTTAATATGAGTTATTTGACTGATTCGTCCTCGTTTAATGGCGTCATTTCTGCAGCTGCTTCTCTACTGGAGACAATGACACAGATAGAATTGGGGGAAACATTCTACTAAACAATAGCTGGAGCAAGAAAACAACACCTCGGTGTAATCAGCTATAACTGTCTGAGGAAGTGTGTTAATTAACTCTCTAGTCTAAAAGAAAAAAAAATACAAGATAAAACTCAAGAAAAACAAATATATGGAGGGTCAAATATTGAGATTTGTTTATCCGCATTTAAAAAAAAAAAATGCAAATGGACTATGAATCTATGTTTGATTCCATTTTACCTGGATTACATCAGTAAACATTAAGGGGCAGATTTACTAAAGGATGAAGTGACTAATGCTGGCGAAGATTTGCCAGCGTTACCGGTTTCAGGGACTTCACCAATTTACTAACGGGTGCAGGTGCCACTTAAATTAACCAACGTTCGGCGCCCTGGACGCAACTTTGCATATTACTAAATTATCATCTGATCGAATTTTCGCCTGGAGAAATGTTGCGATGGCTGCAAGGCCGTTACTGCTGCATTTTCACCGCTTAGTAAATTTACTCCCAAGTACATAACCCAGGCCTGGTGGCATATCCCAAGTTCAAGGATTTGATCTATGGGTGCTCACCGCAGCTTCAGTAGTAGATAATGTCATATGGCAGTTTGATTGTGAGGCTGAAGTTCTTGATCTTGAGTCCAATTTTTTGGTTTTAATTTTTTGATGTGCAGTATACCAGCTAAAATACTGTATGTGAGAGGTAATTAAATGCTGGAACGCAAAGGGAGCCTGAGCCACAAAAGCCCAAATATCTTGGTTTTCAATTTCTGTTTTCCTCTGTAGGAAGATATTTCCCTTTATTAAGGATATATATATATAACTGGAGCTCCATTTTTAATACTTGCTGGATGTTTATGGCTGTTTATAACCTTATCTGTCTTTTAGCTCTCTCCTCATGTTGCAATAACCTTGTTAGCCTATGGGGGAAGGTCCCCATAGGCTAACAAGGTCCCCCCCCCCCCCTTCGAATCGAAGGATTTTTCGTTTGATCGTTCGATCAAATGAATAGCGCTAAATCCTTTGATTTAGGATTTAACTTCGACAGTCGAATATCGAGGGTTAATTAACCCTCGATATTCGACCTTAAGTACATTTGCCCCTAAATGTTCTTTTTAGTATGTCGCAGCTCAACTCAAAAGACACAAGAATATTTAGAGGAAAATGAATAATTGTACCCTCGTTTCCCTGCAATGTAAGAAAACGTTCGAACAGGAAATAGTCTTTGTTACTTTTGGAAATGGTTGGCCTCTAATTCCCTGAGCCTATCACCATTGCTTCTGTTCCTTATCACAAGATATGATGGTTTTGTAAGTTTTCTTCTGTAAGCCTATTATATCAATCAGACTTTCCCACAGTGTGAAAATCCACAGGTCGGAGGTTTCCTAATCACTTCAATGCTCCTTAGAAATGTAAAGACAATTGGTACCAACAAAGTGACATCCCTGTGTCTCCCATTAACGCAATTAGGCTTTTGTGATATATTTATACAGTCCAGGTGGCCATAGATGTGCAGATTTTCCTTCACGTCGGATGAACGATCGTTCGGTGCCATCTCCCGACCTGCCACTTACCATTCAGATTAAATAAAGTAGTAAAGGAACAAATCAGATGATTTTCTGGCCATGACAGCAGTCGTACGAAAGTTATGTCCGACAAATAGTAGTGACAGTCTCCCACTGATATATAGAGATATTATCGGTAGCTGTCAGAATTTTTCCAACCTGTCGATCTCCTGAATGACTGATCGCCATGGCACGAAAAATATCGGGGCTCTCCACACAGGGCCCAAAAATTGTACGAAACTGAGATCTTTGCTAGGGCCAGCTTAAAACATATGCTCAGGGTAATGACAAGCAAGACTGTTTCAGCTTCTTCAAGTCCCTTATTTTCAAGGAGGCCAAAAATGCAGTGCCCACAACAGTGCTGGTACCTGAGGTTGCCTGAGGTCTCCAGACAGGCACTGTCTCTATGGAGGTTACCTAAAAAGGTGACTCCTGAAGACCATTACCATATCCCTTAAAGGTACCGTAACACCAAAAATGAAAGTGTTTTAAAGGAAAGACAATATCATGTAGTGTTGTGCTGCACTGGTGGGTTTGCTTCAGAAACACAACTACAGTTTATATAAACAAGCTGCAGTGTAGCTACGGGACAAGCCATTCAACCCTAAAAGGAGAAAAGGCACCGGATACACAGCAGATAATATTTTAGCTTTGTAGTATACAGTGGAATTCTTCAGAATGTATTTGTTATCTATTGTATATCCTGTGCTTAAATGTCTGCCCCATGTTCATACAGCAGCTTGTTTACAGTATATAAATGATAATTGTTTTTCTGAAGCAAACACAGCAGTTTTGCCAGTGCAGGCCAACACTACATTATATTGTTTTTCCTTTAAAATACAATTTTTTGGTGCTACTGATCCTTTAAGCTGATGGCACATAGAGAGTGTGTATTGACCATGGAATTACATGTCACTCACTTGCAGTCATCTCTAACTGCAGTGAATGGAAATCTTGAGAAACTGCTGGTATACTTAATATCACAGTGTTTTTTATCTGAAAGAGCACATACATTTCCAATAAATGGGAGTTGACTTCAGCCATGTCACATATACCTGAGATTAAAATGTCAAATGTGCCATAAGCCATAACCCTTAGAGTGGCAGCTACTTTCCTTCTGAATAAACAGGGACCCAGAGATATGCAATCTATAGTACTGGCCTTTACTCTTTGCTTGATAAAATTGCCCCTACTGAGTATCAATGTGATAGGGGCCTTAAGGTGGCCATACATGGATAGATCCGCTCGTTTGGCGATGTCGCCAAACGAGTGGATCTCCCTCCGATATGCCCACCTTGAGGTGGGCAATATCGGGCAGATCCGATCGTGGGCCCTAGGGCCCAACGATCGGATCCTAGCATTCACAAACGAGCGGTCGGATCGCGGGACCGCATCTGTGGCCGCGATGCGACGGGATTTTTAAACCCATCCGATCGAGATCTGGCCGACTTTCGGCCAGATCTCGATCGGGGAAGCCCGTCGAGGGCCCCCATACACGGGCCAATAAGCTGCCGACACGGTCTGTCGGCAGCTTTTATCGGCCCGTGTATGGCCACCTTAAGACTGTAAGCTCCACTGGGGCAAGGGCTGATATGAATGAAGTACAAACTCTCTAGTACTGCTGTCATCACTATACAAATAAAGGATAATAATATGGTGATCTTTATTTTATTTATTCAGATATTTTATAACCTATAATAATGCAGGAAATATGCATACACATCCAGGGATGGAATGTACTGGAATATCTGCTGTTGGTTTCTAGATATGGGGTCTTTCTGTAATTTGTCTTTTTATAAAACATTTCAGCATTAAAATGTTGTGGTGTATTCTTCATATCTCTTAGAATATTATTTATCAGTAAAATGCACATGCATGCTGACAAGGAGCGACAGATTGAATTATTATGAATTATTTTTCTGTTTCCAAATATTTTCCCAAGCAGAAAGTGAATTGTGAAGCGGGGAGCATTTCCAAGCAGGTGTATTTATTTATGACGATATTACACAAGTCGAGGGTGGAACTTTCTCTGCTCTGCTTTCTCTCACACAGAACATACTTGACTGGCAGCAGGGTTTTTTTTTGTGCCAACAGCATTCATTTTATAAGGTAAAAGGAACATATTCATCTGACCTCATCAGGAGGATTCATGTTCTAAACAGCAAAGTGTATGGTTAAGATGCATTTTTTTCCGGAAGCTTGGAAAGTTTGCAGAATATAATCAAACTCCCCCCCCCATCCACCCCCCAATCACAGACAGGGGAGGGCTAAGACAGCTGAGGGGAGGGGCTCTGAGTGGAGGGCTTGGAAGTGAAAAAGAGCAAGTGCTGTCTGAGACTGGTTACAGACTCCTGCACTGGGAGAGGAGAACAAGAGGCACTTTCACAGGACTCCTGGCAGAGGTGAATGGCTAGCCCTATGGATTTGGCTTGTTGATTTTGACAAATGATTGATTGCTTTCAGACAGACAGCGCTGAAGGACTTTTAGTGGATTTTTATTTAATTCTGCACTTTTAAATTACCTGGGAAATTGTTAATATTGTATTGGATGGGACTAAAGGTAAACTTAACTCCTTGCTTTTGACTTGACCTAAAACTATAAGGTGGGGTGAGTTATAGTTAGTTGCTTTGCATGTGCCCAGAACTTCCCTGTAAATCAAGGCAACCTGCAGTCACCCCGTGATAAGCTTACAAATACAGGTATTAACTTGAGCAGAATAACAATGTCCCCAACAAGGAACAAGGATACATTCCACATACTGGTCATACCTGGGCTAGTGCTCCTCTTATTACCTAGCACTTTCTGTGCTTCGTGTGAACCTGTGCGGATTCCCATGTGCAAATCTATGCCATGGAACATGACTAAGATGCCCAACCATCTCCACCACAGCACTCAAGCCAATGCCATCCTGGCAATTGAACAGTTTGAAGGTTTGCTGACAACTGAATGTAGCCAGGACCTTCTATTCTTTCTGTGTGCCATGTATGCCCCCATTTGTACCATCGATTTCCAGCATGAGCCAATTAAGCCTTGCAAGTCTGTGTGTGAAAGGGCCAGGGCTGGCTGTGAGCCCATTCTCATCAAGTACCGGCACACTTGGCCAGAGAGCCTGGCATGTGAGGAGCTGCCCCTGTATGATAGAGGAGTCTGCATCTCCCCAGAGGCTATCATCACAGTGGAACAAGGAACCGGTAGGTACCTCTAAATGCTTCATATAAAAGTTTTTTTTTTTAGTTCATTTACATTTATCTACAAAGTTTAAACCACATTGTTTTGTTAAGTGCATGTTTTTCCATCAACATTTTCTGTTGTGCAAGTTCCTGCTAGTCATACTTATAGTCAAATAGGGCTCCATTTATATATATATAGATATGCTCTCTTGTAGGAATGAGACTATGAGTGCACAATTGTTGCTGAAGGCTTGATGGGCTTGATGTGCCCTTACAACATTTTTTTAATTTAGATTTAGTAGATCTTTAAAAAATGAGAGTGATTTGAAGAATCATTTTTGTGATGTGCAATTAGACTTTGTCTTTGTGAAATCAGATAGATCCAGTTTTCATAGTCTGGCAAACACTTGTTGCTTAACGTTTTTTAATGAAATATTTAGCAAAATGCGCAATGTCAGTCATCTATCTATCATCATCTATCATCATCTATCATCATCTATCATCTATCTACCAATATATACTATGAAGTTGCTTAGAATTGCATCCTTTCATTATGCAAGCAAGTGGAGATTTATTTTCTTCTGGTTTCCAAAAGACCATCCTAGAGACCTTCAAAAGACAAAAGAGTTTGGGCAGAGCTTCTATTTCTAGATATTCTAGTGTTTTCTCATGAGTTGAATCAAAACAAGCATTTTGTCATTTATAATGATACATTAACAGTGGGAATATACCTATGGATGATATTTCATCTCAGAACTCAGAATGGCCCTATCTGCTGAAACTATCTTCTGTGGCAAGCTATCCATAGATTCTAGCCAATGCCATTAATGAGAGAAACACTTCAAGTGGCCAATGATCTTAACACGGATGTTTGTAGGTTGTAGGACTTTCAACTTGCGCTGCTCCAATTGATGGGAACAACATTCCCCAAAAACAGCCCCCAACAGCTTTAGATGCATATACTGACAGTCCCAAGTATTAAGCTGAGCCTAGACACTCTTGCATTTGCATGTCTTTAGACATTCAAAAAATAACCTTCATTGACCTTATAGCTGTGGCCAAACAATAAAGCTGTGCCTGAGACTCTTATGGAGGTGACACTGAGGTTTTCCCTATTAACAATGACTTGTCAAGGAAAAGATGCTGAGAAGACTGTGTGAGTCATCTGGTTATAGAAAGATCTGGTTATTGGTTAGGCAAGCAATGGATTGTTTTATGTTGGGGAAAACTGATTTAATTTTCAATTGAAAAGGGTTAGTATGATTAAAGCCATGTGTATATTGTTATAGCCTACTGCTTATATTAAAGGCGCTGAATACATAACGCCTATGCAACCTATCCTACCCTTTTAAAATAATCTTAAAAATAAATATTGAAAGATAAAAGATCGTTATAGACCGGGATTATACAATTCTAAAACTCAGTCACCTGTTAGTTTACATAAGGATTACAGTAATATACTTTTATAAACATTTCTGGTGTCAGATAAATGAATTGCAAGGCTGGCATTTAGTGAATGTAAACTGACCTGCATTTATATCAGGGATGGGCCAGACATTCAGGAGTATAAGAGATTCACCAAACTCCCAAACATAGCTAGAGTTCCATTCATTTTACCAATTGCATGTGAGGAGTTGAGAAATATACCATGCACATCTGGCACACCTTTCTATACACTACCTCAGGGCCGGACTGGGGGTAAAAAGCAGCCCGGGCAAAAAAAATCAAAGCAGCCCACATGTAAAGACACAATGGTCTGACTTCCACACATCCACTCATGGGGTAAAACTGAAAACATTTATGCGCATAAAGAGCTGCCTTAGGCTAAGGCCACACTAGGCGATAGCGCCGCGATTTGACTCGCGGCGACTTTTCGCCGCGACTTTTAAGCCGCAATCGCTGGGGAAACTTTTGCGCCTGCGTCTATGGGGAATCGCGAAAAATCGCCAGCGTCAAAAGACACGCGGCGATCTTTTTTCTATTGTCGCTCGAAATCGCCTAGCGAGGCAATTTCGAGCGACAGTAGAAAAAAGATCGCCGCGTGTGTTTTTACGCTGGCGATTTTTCACGATGTTAAATGATGTAGAGAGGGACATTCTGAGACAATTTGCAATTGGTTTTCATTTTTTATTATTTGTGTTTTTTGAGTTATTTAGCTTTTTATTCAGCAGCTCTCCAGTTTGTCTCCATTTCAGCCATCTGGTTCCTAGGGACAGAGTGACTGAGAGTGCAGAGAGAGGGCAAGATAGAGGGACAGAGTGACAGAGAGAGACAGAGTGACAGAGAGAGGGGAAGAGAGAGGGACAGAGTGACAGAGAGAGAGACAGAGTGACAGGGAGAGGGGAAGAGAGAAGGACAGAGTGACAGGGAGAGGGGAAAATAGAGGGACAGAGTGACAGAGAGAGACAGGGGAAGAGAGAGGGGCAGAGTGACAGAGACTGCATAGAGATTAGAGAGAGTGACAAAGACTCACAGAACAGAAAGTGATCCGGTCTTCAGCTTCAGCGATGTCCACGATCTTAATCATAATAGCAGCACAGCTGGGCCCCCCTTTAAGGCTAAATCCTGCTGGGCCTGGGACAACTGACCCCCCCCTTTGTCCCCCTGATGGCCTACACAGCACGGCAGCATGATAACAGGAGTGGGAGGGGCGGAGCCACAGTGGCAGAGAGGATGGAGGAGCAGTCCTAGAGCCCGCGGGATTCTTTGAAAGGAACTTTCTAATACAGCGATTAGACCAGGAGCGGCCCACTTATAGAAAGTATACAGCAGCCCCTCGGGAATTTGCCCGAACTGAGAGATTGCCAGTCCGGGCCTGCACTACCACCCTGTACATGTATTTGTTGGTCAGTATATAATCATTTCAGACTTCTTAAAAGTCAAACTAAAACAAAAACAGTAACTAAAGGCTAAATAATGGTGCAGCAAGCCAAGCGATAAAGTAAATACTCTACAGAATGCGTTTTCTATTAAACAGAGAGATGTGTCCATGATTTAGGAACTGTAACATCAAGAAAGACTGGCTAAAGATCTAAACAGTTGTATTTCATAGCTGAAGGGACCAAGACTTTGAAGCTAGTAGATTAATTACTCTTTATTTGGTTGTTCCACATCTGCTTGTTTTGTTGTTTCCTTTAATAATTTATTATTGTACTGAAAACGTTCATAAAGCTGTTATTTTTCACATATATCCCCTGCTATGTGACATTGCGTCTCAAATCTCAAAAATTAACATATAAAGCCATCAAGGAATTGTGGATACAGACACAAACATTGCTTACATGGCTTAATGGCATCTGATGGTTAAGTCATAAACATAAGACTGACTTACTATTAATAGTCTCCTGTTTCATTCTTGGAGTTTTATTGGGTATAGCATGTGGACAGAGCAATCAGAAAGTGAGGCTTTGATTTGCTAGCATTAGGGCATTTTGGTCAACAAATGCAGTGTCGGACTTGTCCACTGGGATATCAGAAAAACTTCTAGTGGGTCATTGTAATCACCCAACCATTTTACTTTGTATGCCTTCAGTATATCATTGCCATTCGTCTGTTCTATAAGAGAACAAAGAAAAATTGGTGAGAAGGCTAGATAATAGTAGGTTAAGGGACAAGTCTAGGAGCATAAGGATGCTGAGTAAGGAGAAATGGAAAAATATTTGGAGAGTAGGCCGATGATTCCCAACCAGTGGCTCATGAGCAACATGTAGCTCTCCGACCCCTTGGATGTTGCTCCCAGTGGCCTCAAAGCTTATTTTTTTTAATTCCTGGCAAGTTTTATTTAGGTAAAAACCTTGTGTATTGCCAAACACAGCCTTCTGTAGGCTGCACGTCCTCATAGGGGCTACCAATAGCCAATCAAAACCCATATTTGGCACCCCAGGAACTTTTTGCATGCTTGTGTTACTCTCCAACTTGTTTTCACATTTGAATGCGGCTCACGGGTAAAAAAAAGGTTGGTGACTGCTGGTCTCAGGTTATGCGGCGGGCTCCTGACATCCCAGTTCAACTCTGAGCAGAAGGAATTCTGGGAAGGAGCCCAGTGATATTCCTTCTGCTTTTATACAAATGAAGAGAGTTTTTGATCCAAGAACTTTTCAAACAATTTACTAGTCAGCTAACTACCATAAATAAATTTACCCTGCACGGGTGACTGTTGCTCAGAAACATAGCAGTGGGTTGTTGTTTTTATACAAGTTAAGATGCTAAATTGATTTTATGCATTTTAAGATTCGATGTCAGACTTCTCCATGGATTCAAACAATGGAAACTGTGGAAGCACAGCAGGTGGTAAGTCCATTTTATTTCTTTCCCAGCAATGTTATGTGGCAAGACACCATCTTCCTCTGCTTCAGTGATTTACATCTGAAATTCCTTTATAACACCCCCATTAATTACCCTTAAGTCCTGCAGTTTGTTTGAACACTGATATATTTAGGTAAGTGCATTTTTAGAGGATATACTGTAGCTTATCCTTTACATGTGCTACATTCCTTTCATTGAATAACTGCACCTGCTTTATCATGGACCTGGTTAGAGGGCACAGATACATTTGCAGCTCTGTGTCTTTCAAAGAAGAGAAATTGATTACCTTTTGCATTGATATTCCTGTACTGACTGTAACTGGGAAAATCGAATTTGCTAATGAACGGAATGAGGATGATGCAGTTATTAACATGAAAGGCGAATGTTACCATAATGAATAAATACCCCCAAATATGATCAATCCCTGCTTTATCAAGGAACATGGAGGTGTATTGTCCAGTATGAATGAACACCAATTAAAGATAGACAAAAACTATTGTATTTAAAAGTAGCTACTGAAGAATTTTGCTCCATTAATGAACAATGACATGTGTAACGATTTCCCTTTGACTAACAAGTTCATTTACAAACACATGCACTGGTGTCCAGCAAGTTCTGTATCAACTTGTAAGAATGCCAGTGCAACTACACAGAGTGCTCTGATGAATTATGAAAGGAATCCTGGAATTACCAGCAATCAGGGCCTGGAGAGCGATGTCAGGGTTACCTTAGTCACAATTGACTTTCACCAATTGTATAAGGATACTAATACAATTATTGATGCTCCATGTGGGAAGTGATGCCACTCACACAAAATTTATAAACCATTTCTGTCCACATTACTGCATCATGTGCACTTTTCAATGGATGATACTTATCAGGCCCCTGTTATAACACAATAATTCTCAGAAAAATGTAGGTTATTGGATATTGATTAGTGTTAGAATTTTGCAGTTTGCACATTGTGCTGGGTTTGTAAGTGTTCAGAATAATAGCAGTCCAAGATCACTAAACTGATCAATCACTATTTTTGGTAGAAATTATATTCTTACGTGGCAAATAATTTACTAGTAGGTGTAGTAGATTAATAGAAACCAACAAACCCAACAGTCATGACATGAATGCTGCTGATTCTGTGTAATTGTATCATTAATTGAGGCTTGTTTCAAATAATAGCAGTGTTCAGCATAATAATAGCTTGTTTCAAAAAATAGCAGTGTGGAGTTCACTTAGTGAGTTCCTTTCTTGTATGAAAAAACAAGTGACAATTGCGGCCCTTATTTAAGGAAGAAATGCAGCAAATGTTCATGCTGGTTATAGTGCATTTCTCTCTGAAAATATGAATAAAATGAGTAGTTCCAGACATTGTTCAGAGGAACAGATTACTTTGATTAAAAAGTTGATTGGAGAGGGGGAAACATAAAGAAGTGCAGAAAATTATAGGCTGCTCAGCTAAAATGATCTCAAATGCTTTAAAAATGGCAACCAAAACCTGAAACATGGAAAAAAACTGAAAATTACCATTCAAATGGCCAGAAGAATAGCCAAAAAGACTCAGCCCAGGAAGATCAAAGAAGGTCTAAAGTTACCTGTGATACTGTTACAATTAGAAGACGTCTATGTGAAGTCAAGATTTTGGTAAGAAGCCCCCGCATAGTCCCACTGTTGAAAAAAAAGACGTGCTGAAGAGGTTACAATTTGCCAAAGAACACATTGACTGGCCTAAAGAGAAATAAGGAAACATTTTGTGGACTGATGAAAGTAAGATTGTCCTTTTTGGGTCTAGGGGCTGCAGACAGTTTGTCAGACGACCCCCAAACACTGAATTCAAGCCACAGTACAGAGTGAAGACAGTGAAACATGGTGGCACAAGCATCATGATATGGGGATGTTTCTCATACTATTGTGTTGGACCTATTTTTCACATAACAGGGATCATGAATAAGTTGCAATACATCAAAATACTTGAAGAGGTCATGTTGCTTTATGCCGAGAAAGAATGCCCTTGAAATGGGGGTTTCAACAAGACAACGACCCCAAACACACCAGTAAATGAGCAACATCTTGGTTCCAGACCAACAAGATTGACATTATGAAGTGGCCAGCACAATCCCAGACCTTAATCCAACAGAAAACTTGTAGGATGACATCAAAAATGGTGTTTCTGAAGCAAAACCAATAAAGGCAGAAGAATTGTGGAATGCAACAGGTGCCAGACGTTTGTCGACTCCATGCAACACAGATGTGCAGCAGATCTCAGAAACACTGATTAAATATTAGTTCAGTGATTCAAAGGAAAGCAAAATCTTGAAATATTTTTATGTTTATACAGTGAATGTTTGAGTTTATAAAGAAGAATGCAGACACTGCTATTTTTTGGAACAGCCAAATATTACTTTTTTTACTTTCTGTAATGGAATAAGACAAATTTGCCATTATTCTCAACACAGCTGTATAATGCATGCATTCTAGGTAAAAACATTGAGTATTGCACCCTTTTTTGCATTATACATGCCTTTTGTAAATAAGTCCTTACATGTTTTCCTTTTTAAAGGGGACTTTTTCATACATTTCTCATGTTGCAAACCCTGCAAAACATGAAATGTTGGACTGTGGGCCCACAGGATTTTCATAGGTCACATGACCAGGGGCAGCTGGGATATTGACAAAATGTCTATTAACTGATTCATTTTGAAAAATGTATTTTTACCATGACAGTATCCCTTTAACATTTGTGAGGGTGCTATTACTGGTCCCCATGGTTTTGCCCCCCATCAGGTTATAGAGACTGCACAGCATGTGTACATAATCACTGGACAATAAGGTGACTAATGTGCCAAAAATAGTGGCTCCATAACTCTATCCCAACTTCATCAATGGTGGAACAAGTAATACAAGTGATGCTTAATGTGCCAGAGCTTCATCCTGATTTTATTTTATATTTCCCCTGCTTGTTGTATCTCAAACAAAAGTGATATTTAATGAACTGTCAGCATAATTCTTTTTGCTGACATGTATAAAAGGTGCCTAGGGAAAATATTCAGGTCATAACAGTCTTTGCAGCTGATGCTGTTGAATCGTCAGCGGTGGCTGTATGAAGGTAACTTTGTAACTAAGATTACTGGTGGTTCAAGGTCCAAAACAGAGTAGCAGATTGTTCAGATTATGTTTTACTGAATCCAAGCCCAGTCGGGGAGAGGAAGTGGTCTGAAATCCTGACCAGCAGAGAACCAGGGTTACAACTGCCATCCAAAATAACATTTAGTTGATATTGGTGTTTTCTGCCTTTATAATCCTGCCTTTGTTCATTCACTTCTCCATGCTTGTACAGTAGGTTAAATATCTTATCCATTTTTGGTCATTTGGCATCCAAACCTCGTTGAACAGTGGCCAGATATGTTTGGGCCAAAAGAGTGGCATTAAAAAAAACTTTCAGACTCATCAACAACTTTCCATAAACATATGTTCAGTGTCTTAAAGGGTGACTCACTCAATCTGAGAAAAGTCTCTAAAATAACTTAAATAGGAAAGGGACTGAACGCATATTAGGTGCATAATAAATATATCTTCAGATAACAATTGTATCTTCAGAACATTCGGCTGTAATTGTGTTACAGTTTCGTATGGGGACATTGGAAGATGCATATGGAGCTGTGTGGTGACTATTTTTAGCATAGGGGCGGAGTTTTAATATCTATTTTAGGGGATGCCATATTTGTACTAATTGTTAATTCCTGCCACCTAAGAGGTGACTTTTATATAGGAATATACAGTATATAAGATTAACAGGTTTATAGTATCATGGTGAAATATGCCCTCCCCCCCAAATGTGTTAATAAATAGGCATAAATTCAGAGAATTTCCTTTAACACTTTAATAGACAGAAGTCATTAGATTGATATTTGGAGAATCTTTCCCCTTGATAAATAGAATCCATAATATCAAATGAACTCATGTTTAATAAACAAGTACATTCTTTAAAACTAGTGAAGACCTAAATTGACGCCTGCGTCCAATTTTGGACACACATCCGAAAAGTCACTCGTGTCAATTTTGACGCTGGCGTTAAAGTTGATGGGCGTCCGTGATTTTGATGCGAGCGATTTTTCGGACACGTGTCCAAAATTTTTTTGCATTAATAAAGGGGAGGGGACAGGGGTGATGAACCGCAGTGGGCCTAGGGGCACCTACTAGGTAAATCTGTCACTGGGGATATTGTCCAAAATGTCATATACTGTTGCTAATCTAAGCCCTAAACTGATATCTTTACAATTTTCTTCCAGAGCACTGTAAATGTAAGCCCATGAAGGCTTCCCAAAAGACATATCTCAAGAATAATTACAATTATGGTAAGTACAGAACTTAAAAATGGCGTGCATATTAACAACGTTTCCTTACATCATTTAACTAACTGTTATATAGTTGTTTAAGTATCGACTTTATAGCAGGAGGCATGTTTTTTTATTGATTCTATTTTACAGTGGAAGGGTTTCTGCTCTCTCTACCCAAACCTTACTTTACATGGTTACCCTATAAACATTCTCTGTAAAGTGCTGCATATATGTTAGTGCTATAGAAATTGTAGAAAATAATAATATAAGAAGTGAAAGATAACTCTGCTCACATACAGGGTAACTTTCCTTTAAATACTTTTGGAGCACTCTTAGACGGTGTTGTACTGGCCCACCGGCATACCAGGAATCTCCTTGTGGGCCCTCTTGCTTCTACCCATTTGGATTATTTTGTGACCTATTTCTATATGGGAACAAAGAGTCTTAATGATGGATGAAAAGAGAATAGTATGAGAAAAGCGACTAGAAGAATAAAGTAATTGAGTTAGAAGAGGAAGAATAATAGTTTGGAAAGTGGGACCAGTCTCAGGTTTCCTGGTGGGCCCCTGGCACCCCAGTCCAACAATGCTCTTACAACACTGTCTCTTCACAACACAATGCAGATAGAAATAATGTAATTGTGCTAATTTGAAATGCTCTTTTCTGTTGTTAGTAATCAGAGCAAAAGTGAAAGAGGTGAAAGTGAAATGCCACGATGCAACAGCAATTGTGGAAGTAAAGGAGATTCTCAAGTCTTCCCTAGTGAACATTCCGAAAGATACAGTGACACTGTACACCAACTCAGGCTGCTTGTGCCCCCAGCTTGTTGCCAATGAAGAATACATAATTATGGGGTATGAAGATAAAGAGCGTACCAGGTAAAAATACTAGAAAATTGATTGATTCCTGCTTATGTCCTTTTATGTGTTTGCAAAATTGTGGTTATGGGGCCATGAGGTCTATGCTGGGATGGTTTTATGTCATGTTTATGTACAGACAAATATTTGCACAAAGTTTATTAACCAATAGCAACCAATCACATGTTTGCCAAGCAGTAGGTGCTACAATTCCCAGGTGCTACCTGTCAGTTATATCTATTGGGTTTTAGACCTGATATAAATTGTAGACTTTAAAGCCATTACCAGAGTGGTTTTCATTCTATGGAATGTAATTTACTCTCATGTCACTGCCATGCTCCTCAGGCACCCATTCAGGACACCCCTTCAGACCATCAGATAATTTAACACCTCAGTTTTTTCTATGTCACACAGGCTTCTATTAGTGGAAGGATCCTTGGCCGAAAAATGGAGAGATCGTCTTGCTAAGAAAGTCAAGGTAAAAAGAGAAAATGCTATTTTGCTAACCGCACACATAATATTGCAGAAAAACTGCAATATATAACTGTAGAATGTAATATATTTGTTTATATCAGTAAAATATGGTTGGTCAGATCCTATCTTGTATCCTAAGATTAAAAAAAAATTATAATTAAAAATTATATTGCTTGAAAAATACAAGAGCTGTGCAAGCATTCCTGTGCTGTATTTCCCTTTAAACTCATTATTAGGGTCCTCATCCTGACTATCTCTGGCCATGCCTATCCCAGCCTGCTCCTTGAAACAAATTCTCTATTGATGAACAGCCTGTTCTGTACAACTTCCATACCTTATATACACTGGGGCCACACAATTTTGCATGTAACTGCTATATGGGGAAACCCACATAGCAATTAGGTTTCACTTCCCCTTTACTCAGTATTACTTTTTATAGAGGGCTACATATGAGACATACTGTAGATAGATGGGGCGACTGATACACGAAGAACCCACACAAGAAACATATGAAGCACGTTTATATTTGGGTACAGCACTGTACAATGTGCATATGTAGTTACGCTTCCCATCATCTTAAATTAAACTTTTTTTGTTGCAATTACAGCGTTGGGATCAAAAGCTTCGACGTCCTAGGAAAAGCAAAGACCCCGTGGCTTCAAATAAAAACAGCAATTCCAGACAAGCGCGTAGTTAGACTAATGGAAAGATATATGGAAACTCCATGAACTTTAATACTAAGATTTGCATTGTTGGAAGAGCAGAGAAGAAATTGCACTACGGCACGTTATATTCTATTGTTTACTACAAGAGGCTGGTGTAGTTGATTGTAGTTCCCCTTTCCTTCTTTTTTTATAACTATATTTGCACGTGTTCCCAGGCAATTATTTTAATTCAACTTCCAGCAAGCAGAGCAGTGACTGAATGTCTCAGCCTGATGAAGCTCAGTTTATTTCTGATCGACTAATGGTGACAAGTGTTTGATACTTTGCCAAAGGGACGTGATTGCTATGGTAAATCAGAGAGAGAGAAAAAAAGTTGACCAATGTTGCTTCTTCTGTAGATGAACAAATGAGATATCACATTGAAATGATGGCTTTGATCACTTTCTGTTTAATACTTTCAGCATTTTTAGTTAGACAACATGTGGCATGTGCCTGAATCTGAATATTTTGTTATAAATGAAGAGCTGGCTTAGACTGTATGGTCTCTGTTGGGAAAGGAAATGCCTACTTTGTCAATTCTGTTTTAAAAATTGCCTAAATAAATATTAAGTCCTACATATCAGCACTTGTATTTCTCTAAGAAGCCCATATACCAACCAGTGTCAAACTGGGATACCAGAGGCCCACCAGAAAACCTTAGGTTGAAGGCCCACTTTCCAAAGTATTATACCTCCTCACTCAACCTCTTTATTCTCCTAGTCTCTTTTCTCTACATACTATACTCTATTCTTCCATTATTAAGCCTCTTTGTTCCCATAAAGAAATAGGAAATAACTGTGAAATAGGCCAAATGGTTAGAAACAAGAGGCCCACCAGGAGTTTTCCTGGTATCCCAGTGGGCCAGTCCAACACTGATACCAACTTTCTTTGAAACCCACATATGATTAGGGCTTTGGAAAGTCGAAACACATAATCTGATGCGCCCTGGGGAGCTATAATTAAGCGGGCTCTGGATATATGTAATACAGCATTAACAACGCTGAGACTCTTACTAACTGATGGTCTTTGCAAGGTGAGTGACATGGGCTCCATGGAATTATTTACATACCTAAAAGGCTTTCTTGAAGGTCAACAAAGATTAAATTCAGGCAATTATTACTACATGTAGAGGTCTGAATACAATCAGGTCAGTGCGCCTATTAACCTGTGATTGTTCCTGGTAGTAGTGAATGAAAAGTCCCATACTTGGTCATGTACACACATGAAAAATTGATAGTAGGACCTCACATCAAAATTCAAAATGCATTTTGCTGCATAGGTCTGCCTCTTGTTGTCAGTGTTTCTTTAATAGAGTGCTTTATAAAACTTTTAGGAAACATTCACCTATTGCACCATCTGTTTGAATTTTTTGGTTTGAATTCCTCCCCCCCCCTTTGAGGTTCATCATTAGGTTTCTCCCCATTGCTTTAACATAGGTAGAGATATAAGAAACTATTTCAGCCCCCAACAGCTAGCAGAATCCATTGCAAGCACACTTGGTAGATTTCGGCTTGAACTGCAAAATCTGAAGTTTCTTTGCCGTAATCCACCGATTGTATTCTCACCAGAGCCAACACAAAGCTTCCGAATGTGAACAGAGAAGAGGATTCTGCTAGCAGTTGGGGGCTGAAGTCAGCAGGGTGAGTTTGGCCCCGTCTGGCCCTAGCCTTACACATTTTAAAATGTTTTTTTTCTGACCCCATCCACTGCTGCTGACTTCACTTCTGGTTTGCAAGAACATCACTTCCTGTTTAATGGTGGTCATAAGGTTGTCGATCGAGTTGTGGATCAGGCAGTTGCTGGTCGGCTAGCGGGTCCAAGCATGTAAAAATGTGGGTAGTGGGTGAATGTTGGGTCTGGGTTTCAAAAATTGGTTCCGCACACCTGTGTTAAGTACTATCCTTCAGTGCCTGCTCCAATATCTCTATATAATTCTCTCTATATAATTCTGATTTAGGGATGTTACTTTACAATGATTGAATATCCACTGAATAAAAAAATGTCCATAGTGTCACAAAAATGGACAGAAATAGGCTGCTTATATGACTCAATAAAATATGCTGAAGACTGAGTCAGCCGTTTGTACACTTTCATCCTCATATACATTACACAGTTGAAAGGTTCTTACTAATGATCAGAAAGTTAATAAAACATACAATTCTACAATTCATTCTGTATATCATAACATCATATACAGTCAAATTAATCCATCTTGGAATTTAAAATACCACAAAGGGTGATACAGTCTGTTCATTTCTGGTAATTAGCAGCATTGATACTTGATTATAAGCTTTTTTCTTAGTTAACAGTCTGTTTTAACAGTATCCATTTCTTTGTTGTCACCACAACAAGATTATATTTTCATTTCTGGAACACTGTTCTGATTCAGTAAGATTACTAGTGATATTTTTGTCCCATTTCTATTTACTCAACTGTACTGAAATAACATGATTGTTATTTTACGAGGAAAAACAAACAGATACATATTTGCTCCATTTTATTCATAAATAGGGTGTTCATGGGGACCAGCATGCTCTTCATTATAAAAATATACTTAGATACTGTATATAATTAGATACTGTATATCCAACTTAAATAACACAAGGTACTAAAGGAAAAAATCCTTTATTAGCATTAATTAATCACTTATTTCAAAGGTTTAAAATAATTACTTTAAAAATAAAAAAAGTTAATGATCTAGTCCTGGAACGTGAACTTATTATTATAGATACTGGCGCTGCCTACCTGTGTGCCACCTAGTGATTCATTAGTTATCAAGTTGGCAGCTCTTTCTATTGACAGGTATGGGATCAGTTATCCGGAAATCCGTTATCCAGAATGCTCCGACTTATGGAAAGGCCATATCCCATAGACTCCATTATAATCAAATAATCCAAATTTTTTCAAAATGTTTTCCTTTCTCTGTAATAATAAAACGTACTTCATCTAAACTAAGCTATAATTAATCCTTATTGAAAGTAAAACCAGCCTATTGGGTTTATTTCTTGTTTACAAGATTTTCTAGTACACTTAAGGTATGAAGATTCGAATTACGGAAAGATCTGTTATACGGAAAACCCCAGGTACCGAGCATTCTGGATAACAGGTCAATTCCTGTACAGAGTTCTGTATCAAAAATGATAGTGGTAATGCAAATGATTCTTTGACTTGACATGCAATCCTGCATAGGATAAAATGATGCCTTATTCAGGGATACCCAACCTTTTGAACTCGTGAGCAACATTCAGATATAAAAGCAGTTAGGGAGCAACAACAGCATGAAAAATGTTCTTGGGGTGCTAAATAAGTCCTGTCATTGACCATTTGGTAGCCCCTATGTGGATTGCCAACCTACATTGAGGCTTTGTCTGGCAGTACACCTGGTTTTTATACCAAACCAAAACTTTCCTCCAAGCCTGGAATTTGAAAATAATCTGCTTTGAGGCCACTGGGAGCTACTGGTTGGAGATCACTCATGAGCCTTAATCTTGGGCTGTATTGCCTTTTCACTGTTGTTCATTAGCCCTTGAATAAACCGAACCAATAATAATCAATTCATAATTCCGAATATTTCTCAAATACATCAAGCCCAAACTGAATCATTTTCTCTTTTTCTTTGGATTCTGTCAACTCTAGGGGTTCTCCCCCTTGTATATATGTTGAATGTGTTTTAATGATAATTAGGTTAAAAGCCAAATGAAGTGACAAGCCCAGAACCGAAAAGTAATATTTTTGTGTTGATTCTTCATCCTTAGTGATCTGCTCTTAACTTTTTTTTTTTTTTTGGAATTTCTGTATTAATTGAGATACCTTAGGTTTTTCCTTTTGGTCCAAAGACCAGGAATGACAATCAGCTGTGTTACATACAGAAGGGAACAGAGGGAAGCTGCACCTGTATCTTCCACAGAGTGCCTCTAGTTTGCTTGTCAAGCAGAATACTACATATAGAGAATCAGTGAGCACTGCTTATGGCAGACATTAAGTCTGGGTCGCCTTAGCTCTCTAGGACTTGCTAAAGTACCATTGGTAAATGTGTCTATAAATCCATAAATTACTGATAGAGTTGATCATCCTGGGAAACTGGATAAGTGAAGTAAAAGCAATAGGTTTTCTATTAAATAAAATATCATGATACCATACAATAACAATAGGGAACTGTGCATACATATATCTAAAATTACTTTTTTGTGTATCTATAGAAATAAGTCAAATTAACTGGACTTGCTGTGTTTTTTCCTTGAAGACTTTTCGCCAGTCATCCAACTCCAATTCAGAATAACTTGTAAATCTTCCTTCAAGAATAAATATCCTCTGGAATGTTGCTCCAATCAGCATAATCTGTTTATCATAATCCACAATTATGTCATTAAGGAAATAGGGTCTTCAAGGAAAAAACACAGCAAGCCCAGTTGACTTATTTCTATAGATATACCATATACCTGGATGAATGAGAATATTCACAAATATTACTTTAGGTGCTTAGCTATTCTAATAAAGCCTGGATAAATAGTATAATATTAACCTGCCTTTGCTTAATTTTACATTTTTACATTGTTAGACACACTGGCCAACCAAAGCTAAGTACCATTTCTATTCCGGGTACAGGGGCATTATTGTTGTGAAAGTGTTGCCCCAAAGTAGGAAGCATGGAATCTCATTGTAAGTTGTAGTTTTAAGGCTTAAGTTCAGTGGACATATGGACCCTAGCCTAAACAATAGAAACTGGCCCCAGTCCAGTATTCCTCCTCTACCAATATTTATGCAATAAATACCAATATTTATACCAATATTTATGCCTTATGCATTCTGGCATCTACCAGACTTCCAGATGGTGCAATGTCCTTTATGACTCAAAAGGATGTGTTTCCAGTGGTTCAGAATCCCATGGCAGTGAGCTGTATGTCCAAAGCAAGTGAGGCAAATGCTTTTTTTTCTATAAGGCCAATTCATCTCCTTTGCTGTTATTAAATAATCACAAGATTCAATTTCATTTTGATAAATGGCACATTTTTAAAATCATTTCATCTTAAAGTTCAATACCCAATGAATAAAGACTAGATTAGAAAATCACAGGCAGGGCCGGCCTTAGGCCAATTGGACCAATTGGGCCCTGCACCTCTGGGGGCCCCGCACCACAGGGCAGCACAGATAATATTTCTCTCAGCACATGATGCTGCCTGGCCTGCCCCCAACTTTGAGAGTCCAGCCCATCCCGAAATCCATAGGTCCAGCCCACCCTCAACTCTGATAAGCCAGCCTATCCCCCAACTGCATAGGTCTAGCCTGCCCCCAACTCTAATAGGCCCAGCTTTCCTCCAACCTTGATAGGCCCTGCCTGCCCCCAATCCAACCAAGCCTGCTCCCAAGCTGAATCGGCCCAGCCTGCCCCAAACTAATTGGCCCAGCACTGCACACGCCTGAGAGGTCTCCAGCCCTGGTTTTATTCTGGTTGCTCAAGTGCTTCTAGTCATTATTTATTGCAGTAGCATCCTGGATTTTATATTCATTTTTAAAAGGACATTTGTCATAATTGCAGCTTTTAAAAAAGTACTGGTAATTGGGCTCAAACTGTTCTCAGACACACAGTGGAACCTTTAATAGGAGTTAAGGTCTGCAAGTCATTTATCAATGTGGAGGCTTTAAAGAATCCTAATCCCTGCACTCAGATAGTAAATCAAATGTAACCCAACTGCCCTCATGTCATGTCTCTGTCTCTGGTTTCTGTCAGAAAACCAGACTTGTTCTCACTGCTGCTTTATGCAAACTTTAAAAAAAAATTCTAGTTTTTAAACCTATGTGTTTAGTTTTGTTTTCCTTTATACTGCAGCCAACATGTGTCTCTATACCTGACCAGCTCACTTCACATTGCTAACATGTTCTAGTTTTTAGTTCAGAAGACACAAGGAATAGCATTCTATATTTTTATCTTGTCTACTGGAAAATAAAACAATTCTTCTTCTTTAGTAGTTTGACTTATTTTCATAAACAAGTGGAATGCACATTTATGGTCAGATTGTTTTGGTGAGTTTGAATATTATAAGAATATTATAAAAAAAACAGATGTCCTGCTGATGTCTCCTCTTTCCACTTAAGAAAGTGGTCAGTTTTAGCGTGTTCAACCTCAGGGGAGTGCAGCAAGAATCGAATTCTATTCTTTTGACACACAGGTGAAATGCAGTATGTTGTGTTTTACCTGCATTTGGCAACTATGAGTGTGAGTACCGGCTCATTGAATTGAATAGAATGTTTTTCTTGCTGCACTCCTCTGCCATCGACTGCATTAAAACTGACTGCAGGGGAAAGGAAAAAACATATGTTTGTGTGTAAGAGCCATAACAAGTGAAGTTAAGTTAATTGGCCATACTTGATTGTTCAGCCTGTGAACTAATTATACTAATAACCCAAATGTCAAACGGTGCATCTCTTTAGTGAAAGCTCTGGTGATTCAAATGGAGGAATTCCAGCCAATCACTTGCCATTGCTTGTATCTCAAAGGGGCAAGTATTGTGAGCGAATATAAACTTGGGTGGGATGGAGTATCCGCAAAAGTGTAGTAAGTTGAATTACAATAAGAATAAGATGTTCTTTTACTCCGCAAATCATTAAATGCCAGTTTACAATTGTTTGAACACTTAAACACTCTTTTCCAAAATGTTATTCTTCACATCAAAGCATTGGAGTAAAGTTCAACAATATTTCACCAGTTTAATTCCATATTTCTAAATGTGACCTTATCAATGCTAGCAAACTGCAAAAAACATATAGCAACTGCAAACATTCTAAATTGTACCCCAGATTTGCATGGAAAAATCTGGCATTCCTGTAAAGACAATTTAACTCCAAAGTGTACCAAACCTCCAGTTGTTGTTGTTCATGCATCTTTGTTGTGACCTAGCTTATTTCCAGAACTTCTGTGTACTGTGCTTGCCCTTGACCCCTGATAGAATTTTGTCTGGGATTTTGTCTGACCACAGCCTTCTTGACCCCTCCCCACAGTACTTTGTACTCTCCAGCGTCTTTCCACTGCACAATTGTCCTGCCTCATCTCCAAAAACTATTGCTGCTATTGTAAGCTACTTGAGGGCCTTTCATCTACACTTGATCCAGGTAAAACTTGTAGTCAAGGATAGCTATAACAAATAAGAATGAAAAATTCAAAGAAGCGTTAAGCTTTGCATCCACTGGAACCAAGGGCCCTAAGCTCAAACCCTGAAATATAGCCCCAGACCATTATTCATCCTAGTGCTAGATCACTAAGGGGTGCAAAAATTAATCTAACATGCACTCTGATCCTCATGCCCAATTGAATATCCCACTGCCCACCATCAGTTGGCACAGGTAAGTCCTGTCCTTACTGCTTGCCAAAGGATCTTAGTATGGGGACAAGTATGGGGGCACAGAGGCTTTTGGCCATTCTACAACAGCAGAATGCAGTGCAAAAAAGAGCAAAAAAAAATGCCCAATAGCATTTGCTCTTTGCTCACTGTGTTGTGCAACATAAATGACCATCATTGATTGACTATGGGTTCTTATATGTTGCTGGACTACATCTTCCAAAATGGTTTTGCTATGACAGTGTCTGAAGAGTAGGAGTTGCTGTCGTTGCATCTGGAAACCAGAGGGTAAGAAACAGGGCATTATGTATTGGTAGAATATAAAAAAATACACATTCTGGTGAAAGTGCATCTTATGTCCAAAATGAACTCTTTCTCTTCATTTTTTTTAAAAGAAAAACAGGATCTCGCTTTGCATAAATGAACAGACTTTATGCCAGAAATAAAATGTTTGGCACTAACAAGCTGAATCTGTTTTCAGATCACATCTTTGCCACCTGGTTGGCATTCGTCCAGCAGCTTGCTGAATACACAACTATGTTTGTACTGAAATATTAAAAACATTGACTGTGGTCAAGTGAATTATTTCACCCCAGGAGAGATCTCTCAGGCCAATGGTGCCATGGTGTATGAGTCAGCCAACTTAATGCCACCTCCTTTACCTTTTTTAACTTAATATGGGCAAAGGGAGAGCTGCATCGCTAATGAAGAGAGAAGATGAGCTTTTTTTAATGGTTAAATGAATAAAATAAGTTTCAGCTCCTAAGGTTAGGGTGGCTTTTTGCTATCCATAGTAAATTGCAGCACACTGATACCAGAGACCAGGCTCTTTGCCTTGTGCCTCATGGCAAGATCAAATTCATGTGCACCTAGACTTAAAGGACTATTTACCGATCCCTGGGTGCAAGGGATCCCACTTGTGGGACGTGCCAGGGTTGGACTGGGTCCCCTAGTGGCTTGAGCCTACTGCTGCTCCCTAATTTACATGTCTGATTGACACACAAGTTAGTGGATGGGCACCTACTTGCATCCCCTCATCTTCCCATCTTGTAAAGAGCAGAGGTTGCTGTGATTGAAACATAGGGTTGTAGCCATTCTACAATAGTAGGATTCTGTGGGCAAATATAAAGAAAACTGTACAGGGCACACTGCTAGCTACAGTATATGGCCCCTATAATCCCAATGCTCTGCACATAGTCTAACAAATATTAGATAAACAATTGGGGGGGTACAAATGTATTAAAGGATGATGTCATACAAAGACATCTGTAGTTTTAAGATGTAGTACCGTGTTAACCATTGAAAAAATACAGAAAATGTAAAGTTTGGTGATACCTTTTATTGTCTAACTGAATAAGTAACAATTGCAAGCTTTCGGAACACACAGGCCCCTTCGTCAGGCAAAATAAAAGCTTGCAATTGTTACTTATTCAGTTGGCCAATAAAAGACATCTGTGAAATTAAACATAAATATGCCTTAGAGGGCCACATCCGGCCCGATACCTCTCACTGGATAGCATTGCTTTTGCCAAGAATAATAGGAATGAAACTTCAGGCTTCTGCATCAAGTAAATTAATTATGAATATCAATTAAAGTCTGTTACATTTGGTACAGAAAATGCAGTGATGGGAAAAGCTGCACATTACTCATTTTAATGTATTTTTTTTGCGTGCGTATGAGGGGAAAACAGGCTTCTGCCCAACAAATGAATAGGGCTTTGTGTTTTCTCGCAGGGGTTTTGGTAAATTAAGCAAAATTGATCTGACTTGTTGGCAGAAACGTGCAGCTCCCTGAGTGTGATCGGCTAAACACCGAGGAGAAATAGATTTCTTTTTCATGAGATGTTCTGTACAGTTGGTACATTTCACATTTAAAGGACCAGTGACACCAAAAATGGAAAATGATTAATCTGAACGGACTTCTGTCCATGTAAATACACATTCTCTGCACAAAAGTCCTGTCTCATTGTACTGTGTTTCCTACCAGGTCTATTGTGTTCCACTTTAAAACATATTGTTCCACTCTGAGAAATCCAGCACTAAATCAGATGTCCACAATTTGCAAAATCCTACTGAAGGGGTAAAACATTTACAAAATAGCTACTTTTTTCCATATATTCTTCTAGCAAATTGTGGCTAATTGCAACGAGTAGCAATGCCCCTGCAGCCTGCCCTACACTCATGGGAACCCTTGATCTACCACCAGCTTGGATATAGTGGTAATTCTAATGTGGTTTGCGCCAAGTGAACTAGCCCCTAATGCTAATATTAATACCTGATGCCAGAAGTTACACCAGTCCAGGGATAGGCAACCCGCGGCTCCGGAGCCTCATGTGGTTCTTCATCCTGATTGCTGCGGCTCGGTCTTGCAGCTTTGCCTATCACGTTATCTATACAGCCCTCGCACCTGCTGGCGGCTTCTTGAGTGTGCGACCGCGGTAAGCTAATGGTTAGCTTGCCGCAGTCGCACACTCAGGAAGTCGCCAGCAGGTGCGAGGGCTGTATAGACAACATGATACTGTATAGACGTCCAAGGAGTGACAGGCAAGACTGAGCCACAGCAAGATGATTCATCATGGTCCTTACTGCGGTCACACACTCAAGACGAGAGAGGGAAGATCAGCATGGAGCTTCAGAAACAGAAGTCACATTAAACACATGAGAACACTGGCATTTAATAGGGCTATTCAGTGTTTAATTTATTTCAAAGTAGGCCTACACATACACACTGCACTTCTGTTTGTTGTATTCTGTTGTTGTAACAGCTGAAATTAAAAAAGGTTAAAACTTTTAAAGGTTTATAAGCTGTGTTATGTTTTGCAGCTCCAGACTATTTTGCTTTAGTGGAAGAGGGGGCTAAATGGCTCTTTTGATAGTAAAGGTTGCTGACCCCTGCACCAGTCCAACACAAATACAGGGAAATAGCATTAGCTGCAACTAATATGTGACTTGCCATAACAGATGCTATTTTGTGCCCGAATACAGTGTATATATTAAAAAGTGGGGGAAAGTGGATTGTGGGCAAATAACTTGCTAGGAAGAATGGGGGAAAATGTTTATTTTGCAAATGCCTTTAAAAGAATAGGAAGTCTGGCAGATTGAAGCCCTGGAAGCTATACTCATTTATTATATTCATAATTTGATTTGTTTGCAAACAGATAAACAGTATATAGTGACATAAATGATGAATATGGGATTTAGACGAAATTAGACTCTTTTCCCACTCTATATTTATATACAACGTATATACAGTAACTGTACCATTTTTCAGGTGTGCTGTTCTATGGCGGCTTCAGGCTCAGTATATGTACATATACTCTTTCTATAAGTGCTACTACATGCTACTAAAGCCCCTAAGGACATGTAAGCACGATTATATGCAGAGAGTTTACATACATTAAGAAATAAGCTGAAGTGTTGCTTTACAGGTGCCCATGAATGCGGCAGAGTGAGAATTATGTGTTGGAATGAATACTGAGCTAACTTTGTTTAATTCCATCAGATTTCACTTTCTCACTTGGGCACATATGATGCTGGCTGCTTTTATTGCCAACTTTTCTAGCATCCCAACTTATTCCAGAGCCTCTGCTAACCACATATATTAAGGAAATGTATAGATGTGTGTATTTATGGAACTTCTTTCAGAGAGTGAGCAAACCTGAATTCTTCATGTTAGGCCCATCATTACTTTAATTCAGTATAAGGAAGGTAATGTGGGAATGGTTAATGGTACTTAGTATTTGTTATTTTTTTAATTATTGATTTAAAGAAACTTAAACAATTGTGGGATGTATAAATCAAACAGATTGCAGTATCCGGACCCTCACAACACAACAATCCTGGCTGTACTGCTCCTGACTGTCACATTTGAGTAGGAATGCAGAGTGCTCCATCCAAACAAGGCTAGGACTTGGCAAACCAACATGAATGAATTTCCTACAGCAAACAAGATGGAGGTATTATACATGAAGCTGGCACTGCATTTATCTTGCCATGTGTTGCAGGATAATATAAATGGAACTCGCACTAGGGTTGCCACCCTAGTAATAGAGTAAAATAGAGTAAAATATACTGTACTGCTCCGTTTAGTCTCTGTGTCACATTTGGAATCCCAAAACCCAGAATGAATGCCAAGGTTCTGGTCAAGGCTCACGCTTCTGCCTATAACAGCCGCCTTTCTCATTGGGAGGAGCCCTTCACTACTCGGATGCCGCCAGGTCTTAAAGTGAGAGAACCAGGGTGAGAGTTCTGCACAGGCAAGGAACTGGAATGTGTGATGGGAGGAATAGGGAAAGAGTAAAAGGGTCTGTGTCATGCTGGAGGAAAACAATACTGGTGATGTTGTTCATAACAACCAATCAGATATTGGCTTTTTGTTTTCCAACCGCTGAAATCTAATTACTGATTGTTTGTTATTGGCAACATAACCAGTAATGTTTCTCTCCACATTTTACACAGCATAATAAATAGGCCACTCAGCTTAGTTGTGGACAGGCCGAGGTAAATAACCAATCAGTCAGCACAATACAGATTAAGGATACAGAAACGTAGTCAGAAAACAGCCATAGGTCGGTTTAGGCAGCGATACAGCAGTGGTCAAGGACAGGCAAGGGTCAAGGAACAGTAAATCTGACAAAAAGCACACCCAGGAACTATCAAGAATTAACCTAGGTTGGGCAATGGGAACTGGACGAGATGCCTTTAAATATTTGAATTTCACGCCAAGCACGATGATGTCATGTAGCGCGACTGGTATAAAAAGAGTCAGAGACAAGTGGCATGCAGAGAGGGATGCACACGACTCTGCATTTAGTTGGCCTTAACCCTACATCTCAAACCTGCATCAAATCCAAGAAAAAAAAATTGTAAAGGCTCTATGAGAAATCTGACCAATAAAAAAAAAAACCCCACCCCCACAAAATTTTAAAAGTAAAAGGGTCCTGTGGACTATTTACAAAAATGCTTTCATCAACCTCCTGTATCGTTTTAATCTGAAATACAAAAAGAGAATATTAGATTCACTAGCTTTTGTCAAAATAAACTTTTGTTTGTGTATCTATGGTAGTGAGATTAGAGTGTAAGCTCCCCAGGGCAGCCAATGACGGACTTTGTGATGCCTAAGACATCAGTTCTATATATATATATATATATATATATATATATATATATATATATATATATATATATATATATAGTAAGTAAGGATATATTGTGGAATTCAGTGATGAACTATTCCTGTGCTTCATAACCCTCTTCCTCAACAGACACTGCTTATGTGCTTAGATTTCTCTAAGTCCCATGATCTGCTGGTCTGATATAATGCAGGCTCAGGCCTTGTAATCTTGTTTCCAAATTCTGAGCACAAGGCAGGTATTACTGGAGTGCTCTTTCCGAAACCAGCAAAGCATGAATTTAATCTCACATAAAAAGGACTGGATGGTATGCCATTCTCTGGAGCCACTCCATTCAGTACTGAATTATTCTGCACAGCCGGATGAGTTCAGAGCCCTACTAATGGCAGCATGATGCATGATTTTATACTTCTTAGGACCCAAGTCACAATCTCTTGTATAAACTGATTCAACTCCTGCCTCTGGGGTCACATTTTCTGAATGCTGGAACGAGCTACTGTTTACTTAATCAGGCTTTCTTGAATAAATCAGCTCCCCAAATGTTACATCCAGTGTCTTTGTTCAAGCCTTAATTACCCTTATGATATATTTAGCACTATGACCTGGGTCAGATAAATCATCTTACTAAACCAGAGGAATTTTAGTTGTGTAGTTATGCAATTCTACGATGTACAGAGGGACTTACCGAAAACTATTTTGACAACAAGTCATACTCCACAACAAACTCTAACAGGGTAATGTAATGACAGCCATTAAAGTAAAGCAAACAATATTTTGTTTGTGTAAACATTTACCAGTTTATTTCGGCAGTGGAAAAATGATTATCACTATTGTAATTTATGCCGGTGCACAGTACAGACAATAAAACTTCTTACTGAGAAAGTCATTTGATTTGCACCAGAAAATGCTGCCTTCAAGCGGGCTATACAACAATGTGCTATGCGTTATCAATTTTAAAATAACAAATGCAAATTTTTATTATATGAATTTTTCCTCGATTACATTCCCAAGCCAAGAGAGATAAGAAAGAAGGAGAGCGACAAGCAGCTAGCAGAAATATGAATTTGTGTAAGAAAGGTGTGAGAGACAATCCAAAACTTCTAGGTAGCGCTACCTAGAACTGTACTCTTTTGGTGAAAAGGGATGGAACTCTTGGGCTGCCAAAAGGAGTAGTGCGGGACTTTGCCTGGCGGGGAATCACCAGGACTGGACTGCAACATGCTCTTGGGTAGTGGGTCATGCTTTAAATGCATTTATGTGTGAAATGTTACCTTTTACTTTAAAAAGGTTGCACTTATTTTATATAAAGTTATATTATAAAGTGTGTGATTGATTTGTTTCCTAATGGGAATATCCTCAGGTGTATTCCAGGACCCCATTAGGTGGAGGCACTGCCAGAGAAGAGTTTTCCCAGTACCTTTCACCTTGCAAAGGGAACTCAGGGCCCGAGTTGGTAAGCTGGTACAAACTTGGCACCAGGGGGGGTCGCCATGAGGGTGTTACATGTACATCCTCATACTCTTCTGGATCCCTTATCCAGAAACCCGATATCCAGAAAGCTTCGAATTATGGAATGGATGTCTCTCATAGACTCCATTTTATTCAAATAATCCAACAGGTCCCATACCTATACTTTATTCACTATATAAACAGTATTTAGTAAGGTCATTGGTTATAGTTCCCAGTTATGTTACCTATCACATGAATCAATTAAAACTTAAAATACTGCAAGTACAGGCAGTCCCTGGGTTACATACGAGATAGGGTTTGTTCTTGACTTGAATTTGTATCTAAGTTGAAACATATACATTTACTTTAAATGCAACAAGACAGATGTTTGTCTTAACATAGTATTTATTTTTACCTTTCTGTGCTCCGCAGTAGACAGCACATATCAAAGGGGATTGGGGCAGGTGGTTTATTAAAGCTAAATGCTAATAAAGGCCAAGCAAACCACAGTATGTTACTGTAATAGCCTCTGTTTGTAAGTATGAGTTGTATGTAAGTCGGGTGTAGGTAACTCAAGGACTCCCTGTATTATTTGCCCTGTATGAAAACACGGCCTACATCTCTGTTTCTGCAGATGGAATAGCGTGTCTCTGACTTTTAGCATCCTTATATAGTGAATAAAGTACCCCCAGTTGCAAAATATGAGGATATTAGAAGTTACCTCGGAGTTCCATGACCTGTATAAAATCACTCGGCCTATGGCATCGTGTTTTTATATGGTCATGAAACTCCTCGGTAACTTAAAATATCCTTATATTTTACAAAAGGGGGTACTTTATTCACTATATAAGGATGCTAAAAGTCAGAGACACGCTATTCCATCTGCAGAAACAGAGATGTAGGCCGTGTTTTCATACAGGGCAAATAATACAGGGAGTCCTTGAGTTACCTACACCCAACTTACATACAACTCATACTTACAAACAGAGGCTATTACAGTAACATACTGTGGTTTGCTTGGCCTTTATTAGCATTTAGCTTTAATAAACCACCTGCCCCAATCCCCTTTGATATGTGCTGTCTACTGCGGAGCACACTACATCACTACTCACCGTTTATAACTGATGACATCAGAACTCACCGTTTATAAGGATATAATTTACAGGAAATTCATGGCTTTTGTGTATTATATATATATATTACAGTAGGGGGTAACTAGTTTCCTATAAAATGATTTTCATAAAACAACTTGAAACTTGATGCCCTCTCTCAACATTGCTTCTTTTTATAGCTCAGAGGATGTATTCATTTTCATTTTAAATACAATAATGCCCTTATTATTTAATTCTTCCATAAGGATTACTAACCAGAGCGAAGCCGAGCACTTAAATACAGCGCTCAGTTATACAGTATATTGTCCCAAACAGCAATTCAGCTGCAAATTGAAGTGGAGCAGTAAATAGTAGCAGCTGCAGCCAATTAGTAGCTATCCCAGTGGTAGCTAAAAGTAATAATCACAGTCATTTAGTAAAACACATTCAGTATGACATGATTGAATTTTACTGAGTGCAAGAACATTTAGTGAATCAGTTTACATTACAGACACACCACTGATTAACTCATTTCTGTCTCTCTCTGTGTTATGTTTGGAGTGCATATTTTCACACATTTAATTTGCGGCCGCAAGAAATTTGTAAGTCTAATTGTATCCTGCCTTATGAATGAAAAGCATTTTACGGAGCTTTACTAAATTCCCAGTAGGAGAACATGTACCTGGTCCCGCACTCACAGGAAACAGCCGCTGAGAATTCTATAAACTGTCGAAGGCAAATGACTTTTCTTTATGGGAATATATCGCATTAACAGTCACAAGAGAGGAAACTGTATCTAGAAAATGAAAAACAAAATCTTCCTTCCTGAAATAATCTTATACAAAATATATGAAGACTGTTTACTCCAAGGAACTGGATCATTGTAAAGAAACTTTCTTTATGTTACTTTCAGCTTTCCTTTCATCATACCAGATTGTTGCTATTGACCCTAAGGGTGATGGCACACTGGGCCTTGAATGGAGATGTTGACAGGGCCAGTACTGGCAGCTTTCAGCCAAGAGATGCTCTAGCTCCAGTACTAACGTAATTGGCCAGCTTAAAGGAGAAGGAAAGTGACTTTGCACTTGGGTATGCCAAATGTTAGGCACCCCCAAGTGATTGTATTGACTTACCTGCAACCCAGGGCCTAGGCCTGGACTGGCAATCTGTGGGTTCTGGCAAATGCCAGAGGGGCTGCTATAAGGTGCCATAAAAAGTCAGTATTTAGTGGGCTGGTGGGGGCTGTTTGGGCCTATGTGTGGGCTGATTCGGCCTATGTGTATCTGAAATGCCAGGGCCTATTTTAATTCCCAGTTCGGACCTGCCAGGTGGGGCCGGTGCTCCTATCAGCAAAAAACTGCACCAGCCCTGGGTTATTCCAGCGAGCACCATGGGGCGATCCTCTTCCGTGTTCCTCTTTCGGTGTGCGGCTGCGCATGCGCAGTAGAGCGAAAAGCCGAACTTTAACTAAAAGTTTGCCCCAGGAAACTTGAAGAAAGAAGAAGCCGGAGGAGGATCGCTCCATATTGCTCGTTGGAAAAACCCTGGGTCAGTGCAGTTTTCTGCTCATAGGAGCACCGGCTAGGGGTTTCAGGTAAGTAAATATAATCACTTGGGGGTGCCTAACATTTGGCACCCCAAGTGCAAAAAATACTTTTTTTAAGCTGGCCAACTACGTCAAAGTCATCCCATATCTGGCCAGTCCTATGCTCAATTTTATCTGATTCATTAAGAATTCTATTGCTTCATTATACATTTTACAAAGGGACTAAGTTTTATCTGCAACTTACTAGTTGCTTTCAAAGTAAAACTCCCAAACTTGGCTGTCCTTTTATTAGACACCAGCTTAATTATATTGCAATATATGGACAATCAATCCCTGTTTTGTTTAAAGGGTAAGACATTTTTCAGTAGCAGTATGCACAAAATGTCTCTGTCTTAAAGGAGAACGAAAGCTAAAACATAAGTGAAGCTTTATTTCAAGTCTGTAAGACGAATCACTTACAGAACAAAGTTAATGCAGTGTCTCTGGTGACTAGTACTATGAATGGTGTTCTGATGAGAATGCAGCCTAGGACTACACTGACATCACTGATTTTTCAGCCAGCTTCCGCCCTGCTGCCCGAGGCAGCTTTGAGTCACGTTGGGCCAAATGATATCCTATTGCGCACGTTTCAGAGGTGCCGCTTTCCTCCCTTCTATGATGATGCGCATGCAAATTCAGCGCAAGCAAATCCGGAGAGGTCTGACTGCTACTACTGAGCGCAACTTCGTTTTTTGCGCATGCACAATACGGAGGAAGAAGAAATGAAAGAATGTAATCCTTTATTAGGGATGTAGCGAACTGTTCGCCTGCAAACTTGTTCGCGCGAACTTCGACCGTTCGCGTCCGCCTAATGTTCGCGAACGTTTGGGAACGTTCGCAATTTGAGTTCGCGACCATTCGACCGCTAAAATCGAACGATTTCCATTCGTTCGAACGATTAAAATCCCTCGAACGTTCGATTCGAATGAAAATCCTTCGAACGTTCGAATCGAATGAAAAATCCTTCGAACGTTCGAATCGAACGATTTTGCGGGTGTTCGAAGTTCGCGAACTGCTCGCATTTTTTGCCGGCGTTCGCGAACACCAAAACGGCAGTTCGCTACATCCCTATCCTTTATCAAGATGTCGGCGGCATTTTACTGAAGGAGAGCTGAACATGATGCATTATTTTCTGTTTTTATGTTCACATAGGTGAGCTAAAAATGTAGCAATTAAGGGCATCTTTATAAGAACTTTAGAGGGAGGTAGTGCATAAATTTTGCCTTTCCTTCTCCTTTAAATATATTGATAATGGGTTGAGTGCAGAGGACCTCTTGTATTTGACTCTATATATACATATGTAGGGATGTGAAATTCTTAGACACCCTAACACTTTACAGACAGGCACATCCCTAGTAATATGGACACCTTAGTGGGTCCTTAGGGGGACCATGTGCTTATGTAACCCCTGTAGTTCACACAGTGTACACCAGTGTGCCAGAGTATAAAAGGTTTAGGAACAATGTGCTCTGGGTCCATTGCTTTAGCCCAACCAAGCAGGCTGGAAGGGAATGGGTAGTGCTGACCCTAGGTGCCTTGGCCCTAGTAATTAAACAGCTATACTCGTTTTATAGATCACTCTAGGAGTGATAGAGAGGTTATTTAGTTGAGCAGCTCAAGGCTCCGCCGAGGAGATTAGAGGGATTAAGATCCCAGGGTATTACTGACCCAGAGTAAGGAACCAAGTGTTGAGATAGGGATGTCAGGAGTTCCCCTAGTCTGCCACTAGAAGATATCCTGAAAACTGGGCAATACCCATCACATGCTGTCAAATTACTCTCTGCTGTGTATTCCCTAGCCTGTGGGGATTCAGCCTATACGTGCTGTGAGTATATGCTTCCTTTATGCTGCTGTGTATGTTCTATACTCCATTGTGGATCAATGTGCTAAATGATCTATGTGCTATTGTTCAATAAATACTGTTCTTTGTTCAACTGACTGGCGCCCATCATTGTGTTATTGCACCATGTTACAGTTACACTACACCCTTGCCTCCACACCGTTGTGAGGACTTACCCCTGAGAAAGAGAACTCATCGGTGGTCTCAGCCCACCGCACTCAACCCATTATCAATATATTTAAGACAGAGACATTTTGTGCATACTGCTACTAAAAAATGCCTTACCCTTTAAACAACACAGGGATTGTTTGTCCATATATTGCAATATATTTAAGCTGGCCAACTACGTCAAAGTCATCCCATATCTGGCCAGTCCTGTTTAATTTTCATCTGATTCATTAAGAATTCAATTGCTTAATTATACATTTTACAAAGTGACTAAGTTTTACCTGCAACTTACTTGCTGCTTTCAAAGTAAACCCCCATACTTGGCTGCCCTTTTATTAGACACCAGTGGGATCACCTGACTATAGCTGGGAAGGGTGGGAGCTACAACAAAAAGCTGGTCACTGCTCCTGTATAACTATAACAAACAAGGGAACGTTGTGCTCACCACTATTCTTTAAAACCATTAGGTGGGGGTGCAATGAGGGTGTGACCACAAAATACATATAGTCAAATACAAGAGTCCTCTGCACTCAACTCATTATCAATATATTTAAGACAGAGACATTTTGTGCATACTGCTACTGAAAAATGCCTTACCCTTTAAACAACACAGGGATTGTGTGCTTAATTCTTAAAGAATCAGATGAAAATTAAGCGTAGGACTGGCCAGATATGGGATGACTTTGACGTAGTTGGCCAGCTTAAATATATTGCAATATATGGACAAACAATCCCTGTGTTGTTTAAAGGGTAAGGCATTTTTCAGTAGCAGTATGCACAAAATGTCTCTGTCTTAAATATATTGATAATGGGTTGAGGGCAGAGGAATCTTGTAGTTGACTATATGTATTTTGTGGTCACACCCTCATTGCACCCCCGCCTATGCCAGAGGCCAAGGACAGCTGTTTATAGTTAACATGAAGGGACTGGTTTGTGGAGCAGACTGTCAAGGGATGTCATTTAATGCTGATCTATAAACATTTAGTGCAATTTAGTACTGCACAAGAAGGGATAATGACCTCTGTAAAATGTATTTTCACCCACAAAGATTATTTTAAGGCAATTCAACATGCAAGACCAACTTTTAGTTATAATTATAATAATAATATTTTGATTGTAATCAGACATATAAATACAGTAGGCTCAGATGCATTTCTGACCTTTGTGGGCACCCACAGATGTAAATAAAAGTGTCTGGTAACAAGTAATGGGCTTAGCCCCAAATTTTACCCCATGGTCCATATACTGTATTTAAAATATGTGAAAATGAATGTAGGGACCCCTGCTTGGCTTCTCAACGAAGCTGCATTTGTGTTTAGAAATCTTTAACACGGTAAGGAAATTGCGGCATAAGGTGCCACATCCACTGTATAAAAATAAAGCAGCAATGCCCAAAAGAACGTTAAAAAAGGGCTACTATCTACATCTTCCACTTTCATTTTTTGGTGTTACTGTTCCTTTAAGACTCATAAGGTTTTTGAATTAGACACTTTATGCATGGTTATTGGACCAAATACACCATTATGTGACAAACTCAACAGAGCACACTGAGCATGTGCATGTAGCTGACACTCCTAACAAAATCCAAGATGGTGAGCTCCTGTGAAAACTTTGAATACTACCGATGCTGAATCTTTAAGAATTAATAAGCTCAGTATATAAAATATGGCTTTTCTTTCCATATTTTTTTTAGGGTTCAGATTTTCATATTTGGGGCAACTGCAGCTTTGAGTTCCACCTAAAATGTGTCAGTATGTCTCTGTATTAGGCTTTCCATGCCACCACCAACAGGTTTTTCCATAGAATGAGTGTGATGCAAATCATTTGCTGGGAACCTGACATATCTTGCATTTTGCTGATATTTCTTTGTGAGGAGTGGCGCTTGTATCTAGCCATCTCAAACAAGTAGATACAGCGGCAAAGGAGTCGATGAGATAAGATTGACACAGGGAAAGGTCAAATCCAGGATAAGTTTCAATATTGAACACAATCACAGGATCTCTGCAAATGCTGGACTTGGAAGAATTTTAGCATCTGGTAGATCATTATCTGAACCTTTCTTTCCCAATGACTTCACTAAACAACTGCACACAAAGTGCTGTATTTATATAACGGCCCTCGAGAACCTGTGCCTGGGGCGGCACGGTTTTGGGGGTGGGGTGTCTATTTTGTTTTTTAAGACCTAGGGCGGCATCGGACCTAATTACAGCCCTGAACACACACGTAGGTGGGCCTGAGATGTGGAATTAGTGTGACTTGCTGCCAGTGTATCCTGAGGCTTTGGGCAACTCCCAGTGGTACAATGGTACTTTAAACACTTTACCCTCAGGTGGATCCTGGCTTGGAGTTCTGATGCACAGATCAACCAGCTTGGAAATAATAGTAGTGTTAAAATCTGCTCTGTATCCCCCCCCCCACTCAGAGAGGGAGAGCAGGGTGCAGGTCTGTGCCACTATTAAGTGCCAAGTGTTACATATGATTGATGACAGCTTGTATAACAACTTTACATCACTGAATCTATTTCACCTTTGGTTACAGGAAAATATCACATGGAGACATTACCAAATACTAGATCGCCATCTAGTGGAAACCAAGTTAAAATTTCTTTACATTGAAGGCTCTGCACTACCTTCTATCAGCTATCTTGTACCACATTGATGTATTTATATTTTAATAAAATCATATTCCTAGTTTCTGACAAGTGCATTTTATTCATGTTTTCAGTTAACAAATTGGAGAACAATGTTTGCATGTGTAGAATAGGTTTAGGAGCACTGTTCTGCACCTCAGTCATATAACAGCTGGGGAAGTGTCCTGTGCTGGTCCAATTACTGAAGCCTGGACCCAACCTGGACCCGCAACCAGGGAAAAGCATTTTTACCTGTCTTGACCTGCAGCCTGATCAGATGTGCAGCTAATTGTCACCTTCTTACCAGCAGGTGGGGAGGGAGGGCAAGTTGTGATATAAATTGCCGGAACAGTGATGTAAAGGGGCAAGGACATGTTGGAAAGTGTATAGAAAAATTTTGTACAGGGAAAAGAGGTAAATCGGGGGCAGATTGGGCCTTAAAGGAATAGTTCAGTGCGAAAATAAAAACTGTGTAAATAGATAGGCTGTGCAAAATAAAAATTTTTCTAATATAGTTAGTTAGCCAAAAATGTAATGTATAAAGGCTGGAGTGAACAGATGTCTAATAAAACAACCAGAACACTACTTCCTGCTTTTCAGCTCTATAACTCTGAGTTAGTCAGCGACTTGAAGGGAGGCCACATGGGACATTTCTGTTCAGTGAGTTTGTAATTGACCCTCAGCATTCAGCTCAGATTCAAAGGCAACAGATATGACCCATGTGCCCCCCCTCAAGTCTCTGATTGGTTACTGCCTGGTAACCAGGGCAACCAGTCAGTGTAAACCAAGAGAGCTGAAAAGCAGGAAGTAGTGTCCTGACTGACATGTTATACATCAAATCACTCCAGCCTTTATACATTACATTTTTGGCTAACTAACTATATTAGAAACATTTTTTATTTTGCACAGCCTATTTATTTAGCCCATTTTTATACTGAACAATTCCTTTAAGTGGGCTGGAGAGGAGCGCAACTGAGGGGTATTATACACATGCAAAAAAAAAAAAATACAAATCTAAATAGAGAGTTTTTGAAATATTTACAATTTTATTAAAAACACACTTCAAAACAGATTTTGTCAAAATAGAAGAAACAATATAACAGAACGAATTGAACGCGTTTTTATGTAACATTTCCAACACGAACGCCCTTTTCAACTTCTAATCAAGACATTAAGTGGCAAGGTGACCATATCACAACATTTCCATATAATAGAGACTTTCTTGCTCTAACATCAGTTTATTGATTCATTGTAAATAAACAGTGACCATTTTTAATCCATATTTGACGGTTTTACACTGTCTCTCTATGAAGTTTCTTTTTTAAATGCTATTCCAGCTTCCAGACACGGAGGAGAAAATGTTTAATGCAGGGAAGCAACTCCACAGGAGTTTTAAAATGTCATTTTATGTACTTCAAAAATTTGTAGAGCAAAAAAAAGAAAAAAAAAAAGCCATACTAAATGTAAATTTGAAAATATCCATATCCCTTTATATTAAGCAGTTCCTAGAAACGCCTACGTCTTTAAATCAGCTGATTTAAGTCCAACAGCACTACTTATAATAAAATATATAGGTAGTGATACAACCTACAGTAATTAAGTAGATAAAGTCATGCTTTATATTACGACTGCAAGGGGAAATAAACACAAGGGGCCCATTTGAAGGAGAACTAAAGCTGAACAAAGAAATAGGGCAGAAATAATGCATTACATTTAAGCTTCTCTACCAGCCCAATACACCACATTCCTTTATTAGGGAAGATCTGTGTCTCCAAAGATGCCCTAGTAGCTCCCCGTCTTCTTTTCTACTGATTCCCTGCACATGCTCTGTGCTGCTGTCACTTACTGAGCTTAGGGACTGACTCACAATACAATGTGTATATAGAATATAAATGTCTCAATACAAGATAGTAAATCATAGTAATTAGAAACTAGCGCATTCTGCATCAAAATGGAACACCAGCCCCGTTCCATCAGTTTTCTTCTTGATAACTTCCTAAGCTTAGCTTATCCACAGCTGCCCAGAGCACACTGAGCACGTGCAGTGCCATCGACACTCAAAAGCTAGTCCAATATGACACAAGATAGGGCTGCTGTGGAAGGCCTGGATCATTGCTGAACCTCTAGGCCTGTAGACTAAATTCAACATATAATATTCATTTGCCGGTTTTCACTTTAACTCCTAGTGATCAGTCATGTTGCTGGTTTTGGACAATCTCAGAACAAGAACATTCTAAAGTATAGCTAACAAATTTCATCAATATGGCAAGTTCCCCGTTACCCAGCTATTGCCAGTTTTTCTATATCTGCCAACTTAAAGAAGAACAAACCCTCACATGAATAGTATTTCTGGCCAGCCCTTCCTTCTCTCATCAGAGCCATACCAGTTTGAACCACAAAACCACCCTATTTTGCTTGCTAGCTGAAAAAAGTGCAACAACCTACGGTTGAAGGGTACCTACTCGTGCTGCTACATCTTTACTCCAAAGTCATTTCAGGCATGGAGCATGCTCAAGTCAACTCAAGTCTGGAACGGCTTCAACTACACATGCTCAGTGTTGGTTACAGAAGAGGGTTCAGGGCTACAACATGGCGCTATTCTGGTTTTTTTAACAGGCAAAGGAAACAGGGAGGGTTTGGAGGAATGGCCAGAAATACTAACGGTGAAGTGAGGGGGTTTGTTTTCTTTTAGCCACAAAATGATTAAAATAAAACCAAAAGACTAGTAACAATATAACAGAGGATTATAGCTGTATTAGTTAAGTGTATCATGAAAACAAACCCAAGTTAATTAACACTTAACATCGTTTGAAGGCAGAACAGAAATAGCGAGAAACCTGAAGCAATGCATATATACATGGGAGAGTGGTAATAATCATTATACCAAGTCTTCAAAATCCCATAAAAATAAAAAATTAATATTGAAATCTAGCAGCGACACGACATGAACTCAACTTTATAAAGTGTTCTTGGTGTAATCGTACAAACATGAAACAAATTACATGGGGGTGGGGGGATAAATGCTCTGCTGAAAAGCTCCTGAATGTTTAAAGGAGAAGTATTCCAATATAAGACACAGCTCCATGGAGCTGTGTCTTATATTGGAATATTTGGTGAAGTCGGTTGGACAGTGAGCCACTGGACACGTGCACCGCCTGAAGCATAAAGAGGTTAATAAGTGGGTGAGTGCTGACTAAACAAACCTGTTTGTTTAAAGGAGACGAAAAACAATCACTGGGAGGGAGCAGATTTCTTTACTGCATATGCACCAAGTCTGAACCAAGGCAGGGGGTACCTAGGTGTCTGGGGGAGAAAAATGAATAAAAGGGCCTCTAAATATCAACCTGACTGACCATCAAAGCAGGCCATTTAGTAGTATCTAGCAGAGCAAATAGGTGTTATACACAAATGGCTTCAGGCTCAGCCCCCAGCACTGCCCCATGCTTTTCTAGCATAATGGCATCCTCATCCAATGCTGTGGCAGTAGGGCTCATTTATTAACAATGGGCAAATTTGCACCTGGGCAGTAACCCATGGCAACCAAGGTTTGCTTCCATTGTTCCAACTACAGGTGGCTGAAAAAAAGCCAGCCACTGATGGTTGCTATGGGTTACTGCCCAGGTGCAAATTTGCCCAGTGTTTATAAATGAGCCTGATGTTACAGTAACCGAAAAGAAGTAAAAGAAAAAGAAAAGGAAAAGCAAATGTAACCCAGGGAAATCATCAGGGGTAGCTATAAGATAGAGGAGAATACTACTAAGGTAGAACATGTGCAAGAAAGAAAATGTGCAAAATGTGAAATCAGCAGTTTTGGCACAAAGGCATATTCCATTAAAAAGCCTCATCTAAGGTGCTGGGTGTAGAGTATTTTATACTTGGAATTCAGAATCAAAAATACTAAGGTGATCAAGCACTTAATTTGCATTTGCAAAATTCCACCTTTTCCTTTGAAATGTACACTCGACATCTTATAGAACGCAAAGGATTTGTCCCTATATGTTAAAGCACTAATTCATACATCTGCTCTGAGAATGCCCATCACAGTAACCCATTGCTAGAGCCCTTACTACATTGAAGCCACTTTGCTGTATACAGCGAACAGTCTCCCCCAACTGACCAAAGCTCACTGGGGTGGGTCTGAGAGTACAGATGACATAAGCTGTAATAAAAGCAAAAAGCATTTACATATTATAAATAGTTCATTGCGATTAGAACAATGCAGCAGCATCTATGTACCACCATATAAACAGGACAATTTCCTGATACCCAGGAGGTATAGACTACAGTAAGGTCAGATGGGCGCACCAGTCATAAATACCTACCCAGGTTTCATTCCTTACAGTTCAAAAACACAAGGGCTACAGAAATAATCCAGTAAAGACTTTAATAGAAGACCATCAATAAATCTTGCTTTAAAAGAGTATCAGAAATAATTGCTTAAAAATCTCATGTGAGGGGGCAAATATCGGAAAAGCTGGCATTTGTGCAAGTAAAACATTATACTACTTTGAACTTTTTTGACTTCATATACTCACTATTATTGTACATGTATCAGGCTGATTTTACCTCACCCTTTGGGCATATGGGGGGGGGGTAAGATCCTACCATCAGACAGACAGTCCCACTTGCCATGGCCCTTTCTGTTGGACTGGCATATGTGAAAGTAAGGAGACCTAGATCATCTCCCAGCTTAGAGGCTATTGGGTTGTTTACTGGCAGAATTACATTAAGTTTTTATAAAAGTCTGGTTGGATAACACCAAACTCAATGCCCCTAATAGATGCACCACTTCTACAATCACAATTTCCACTATTGATGGCAGTGATGTGACTTATGAATAAATATGAAAGAACAGTTCTCCATTTCAGTAAAAGGCCTTTCTTGATTGGCAGGTATCATGTTTGATTTAATTGACAGAATCCCACAGCCAAGCAGACAGTAACAGCAGTGATCACTTCTCTTGCTCTTCAGTAAAGGCACAATGAAGAGCACCATAAGAGTAAGGTAAGGAAGGATAGCTATCGCCAAACAATGACCTCCATCAGGATATCCCCCATAACAGCATTTGCACCAAGTACAAAGCATGAGGACTGGAGAATGATGTAATGTAACTAAGGGGCAGATTTATGAAGCACAATTTTTAACAAGCATTATCCATGCTAAATGGAAAAAATCTATCTGGGATCCCATATTTAACAATTTCTGCACTGGAACATGCTAATTTCTTGATGTCAGAATGAAAATGAATTGTATTTTCCACCCTACTCCAACCTGTTATTTATCAGGATCCAAATGCCAAAATACGTCCCTATAGTATGGTTGCATTCTCTTTCTCCTCTAGTCAGTGGTCCACCACAGGTTCGCAAAGCAGTCAGAATATATATGTATAAAAAAAAATAAACAGATAAAAGATCAAGACTATAAACTTCCCTTTAAGAGTTAACCTTCCACCAGAACATGCTCGATGTCCAAGAGCTGGATTCCAAAGTAAGTTGCATCTAGATCAACAGAAGAGTTACTATTTCCTCTAGTGCCACAGTGCTTCCAGGTTGGTGAGAAGGTGAATTGCACTTGAGTTTAGCATTATGACATGTATGTAAAATCTGAAAAAAGATCCAAAATGGAAGAGGAGAAACCCAGTTTGAGTGATTTGATGTAGAATAAAGGAAGAGGCAAGAAGTCTTCCCTTCAGCAGCCGTTTCCTTCTCGTGTTGCACTCAGACAGCAAGCATGTCCATTAATCTCTATAGTAATCTCTTCATAAATGATCCACAGAATTTCATCAATAAAGTCCAATCTAAAATACCTTCAACATTAGTGTTCATCACAATTCATCCTTCAAAAGAAAAAGTATTTTGTCATGACAATATCCATACAAACAGGTTTTGTTACTACAATATACACATAAAGCTGCATTGGCCTTGGTGCTAATGAAGGAAAATAACTATGACTGATGGGAGTTTGCTAATAATATATAAAACAAAAATATTTGGTCAAATTACTTTATTAATAAAACAGGACGGTCAAGAGCTCAATTACCCTGACAAAACAGCAGCAGTTTGGCAGAAAGAATAAAAAATGAACACTGAAGGGCTTGAATAGACAATAAATTGTTTCTGTTAACGGGTCAGTGACCCTCACAAAAGGCATCAGTTTAGTTGCAAGTTGAAGTATAGGTAGAATTACAATGCGAATAATTCAAAAACTGTACAAAATAATTTCTGAGAATATGCCATACCTAACCCCCCCAACCATTTGGACAGAGCTGTAGTCCTGTATGAATAGTAAGTCATTATGTAAGTGATATATTTCTCTACTGCATTGCACTCACCTTATTGTATGCTTCCTTCACCCGTTTAATTGCTTCTATTCTTTCAGTTATGATTTGGGCTATTTCTTTTGCATCTCTGGAGTCTATTTGTTCCCCAAAATAATCTTTCTGCAAGGCAAAAATGGACTGTAAGATCCACAAGGCAGACTCTCTGTTCTTCATTTTTTCCAGACAGAAGGGAGCTGCACATACAGTATTACCAGAGACACACTGTGCATACAAATTGCAGCTACTGAGCAGATTTATTGGAAAGTCTGCAACTAAAATGAGCGACTAACACAACTGAACTTCTGTTGGAAGACTGTTGAAAAGCAAACTTTAATTGTTTTGCTCTAGGTTACAAGACCTGGGAGTGTTACCACACAACAATGATTCTTTTTCATCATTCTAAATGGACCAAAGTCCATTAAGATCAACCCCTCCAAATGAAACCTAGCACATATTAATTGTTTATTTTAGTATCACAGTAGCCTTGGGTATTTTGCTTGTCCATGAAATGATCCAAGCCATTCTTAAAGGCATTAACAGAATCAGCCATCACAACATCACCCGGCAGTGCATTCCACAACCTCACTGTCCTCACTGCCCAGAACCACCTATGTTGCTCCAAATGAAAGTTCTTTTCTTCTAGTCTGAATGGGTGGCCTCTGGTACGGTGATCCACTTTATGGGAGAAAAGGTCCCCTGTTATTTGCCTGTGTCCCCTAATATACTTATAAAGTGTATTCATGTCCCCTTTTCCAGAGAAAAAAACCAAACCTTGACAGTCTACCCTCATAATTTAAGTCTTCCATCCCTCTAACCAGTTTAGTTGCACATCTTTGCACTCTCTCCAGCTCATTTATATCTTTCCTAAAGGACCAGTCCAGTTTAAAAATAAAACTGGGTAAATATCTACAAAAAACCCAAGATCTTCTCAATTAAAGAAACCCTCAACACTTTGCCATTTAGTGTATAACCTGCGTTGATATAATTATTGCCATTTATCAACATTGAACCACATTTTCCAGTTTGCTGCCCAGTTTTGCAATTTAGTCAAATCACTCTGCAAAGAGGCAGCATCCTGCATGGAACCTATAGTTCTGCACAATTTTGTATCAGCAAAAATAGAAACAGTACTTTCAATGCCCATTTCCAGGTCAAGTTGAAAAGCAAAGGACCAAGTACAGAGCCCTGCGGTACTCCACTAACAACACAATTATAAAATGTTCCATTTATCACCACTCTTTGTAATCTATATTTTCAGTTGTCTATCCAGTACAAATACTATGTTCCAGGCCAACATTCCTTAATTTAACCAGTAACCAGTGCCACTGTGTCAAATGCTTTAGCAAAAGTAGATCACCTCCCATTGCACTGAGTTGAGGTTCCTGCTCACCTCCTCATAAAAGGCAATTAAATTAATCTGGCATGATCAGATACTTCTTTTAGTACTACTACTAGTATTACTATTTGCAATGAAGCAAAGTATCTTTTCCCTTAATACCCCTTTCAAAAGCTTTCACGTAATCTCAGCATTAAAGGGGAAGTATTCTCTACAGTGACTCTTTAGTGAAACCCCCCATAAGACACTTCATTCAGCCAATGGCCAACAAAGACTACAGGCAAATATATTAGTGCATTTCTTGATCAGTGCTAATGCACTTCTGAAACCTTTTAGACAAACGATAATTCATCTTTTTTTAGATCAAATCAGAAAGTTGGTAATTGCAAATAATTTACCTTTTTGGATCCATTGTAAGGGTACAGCCTAACAGTTGGATAAGATCTGATGGATGCAGAATTGCAGAGGTGCTCATAGGCCTGACAGTTCACTTTTCCAGCCTTAATTTTACCTTTAACAGCCTGGGAATAAAAACAAACTTGAGATTTCCACTACATTCAGACACTTAAACAAGATAAGTGGCAAACATTAATACAAGCTTGAGCTCTTGTTAAAAGGTGTTAAAAATTCTGCATCAATTATGAAATAATCTAAGTATTCTTCATTGTACCCTTTATGAGCAATTTATCAATATGTAGGTTTGCGTCAGAGTTTGTTATTTTGGGCTGGGGAGTATATTACAGTATATTCTTGGAAGATCTTTGTTGTATGCTCATTCATCAATCATGTAATTTTCATAAAGTTCTAAAAAACTGACACCAATGCAGTACCAGGTCTTACAAATGCCAATGATGTGCTAGGTTAATACTATTACCATGTAATTAAAAATAAGTATTAAGCTGGCCATACATTGAAAGATCCTCCTGTAATCGACAGTAATGTTGCACAAGTCCCACGTACCCAATGTTAATACTTACTCTTGCTAAGATTTCAAATTCTGGATTAAAGTTCTGGCATGGGCCACACCAAGGGGCATAGAAATCTAGGACCCAGTTATCTTTTCCATTGATCACATGTTCATGAAAGCTTTCTGGAGTTAGGTCAAAAGATGCTTTAGGCAAATACCTGTGTGGCAATGGGTGGAAGGAATGAAAACAATTTTATCAAAAAGTTGCCACAAAGCAAAGTCAAAATGTAATTACAACCCACTTGTAAATAAATGGATGCATCTAAAAAATGATAGACACAAAAGGAAAATCTAAAAAGGTCAAAAAGCAGTATGATGTGTTGAGGGAAATGAAATCAGAGCACCAATTCCCTATTACAAAATATAATATAAGCTGAAGGTTTAATGTCTATGAACAGGAATTGGCAAAAGTAGAAAATCAGCAATAGAAATGACTCTGCAAATGTAATGTTATTTAGACAGCAGAATAAGACAAAAACCCACTACCAAAAGATATAAAATGAAACTGCATATGTTATGTTAAGAGTCAAATCTGTACATCACAAAAGCCACACCACATGCCGAGAACTGTGATGTGCTGAATCTGTAATGAGGGGCAAGTAAAGAGTTAGGGGCATTTACAGAGGGTAACACCTAGGCTGGGGGGGTAGCAGGGATGGGGTGGGGATTTTAATATCAAGGGTTTGGTTCTCCTTTAAGCATCAAAGTGGAAGTTCACTTTTAAATTATTGTTTAATGTGTTATAGAGGTGCCTATTCTAAGCAAATGGTTTTCGCAGTTTATTTTAGTCCAGTTTTGAGTTATTAGCCACCAAATGAAAGCACATTTCAAAATGGAGTATTACAATTATTAATTGCATCCAAAACAAAGGTAATACTTACATAAGTGCCCAATTTCTAAGCGACTGTGAATCTCTGTGCCAGCCAGTATACCGACTAAAAGAAGCAAATATAAATAAACACATGCTAAATAAGTAATTATGCAATTCACAAAAGCACATCTCTGTTTGAAAAGGTATAGATATACAGGTATGAGACCTGTTATCCAGAATGCTCAAGACCTAGGGCTTTTCGGATAACAGATCCTTCCATAATGTGGATCGTCATACCTTAAGTCTACTAGAAAATCATGGTAACATTAAATAAACCAAGAGTTTGGCTCTGTTTCCAATAAGGATTAATTATATCTTAGTTTGGATCAAGTACAAAGTACTGTTCCTTTAAAAAGGAAATCATTTTTAGACATTTGGTTAAAATTTAGTCTATGGGAGACAATTTATAATTTTAACATTGCTACATGTGAGCAATATGTCACTTTTTATTAGAGATCCATGAGCTGCTGCCTTTACATGGTCATGGAATGCCTCTGTAGTGCCTACGGTATATTTATAAACTACTTAACTAAAGATTAATCTGTAAAATCAAAATGATGCTTAGTAATGTGATTAATCATAACAGTGCTTGTTTGTAGTAGTGATTTAACCCTCTAATTTACTATTTGAGTATAATATCTCAGCCTTCTATGGCCAGTATAACCGACCATGGAACCTTAGGGAACACCACAGTTATTCTGAATATCTTCATATAATTCTCTATAGATTTAACATCATGCTGTATTATAATACAGGATCTGTTATCCAGGATGCTCGTCGCCTTGGGTTTTGAAGATAAGGAATCTTTAAGTAATTTGGATGTTTTTAATAAGAAAATAATTTAAACATAAAATAAAGGGTTGTTTTTTTTCCAATAAGGAATCATATCTTAGATAGAATAAAGTGCAAGGTACTGTTTTATTATTACAGAGAAAAAAGAAATAATTTATAATTTATGCATTATTTGATTAAAATGTAATCTATGGGAGACGGCCTTCCCTTAAGTCGGAGCTTTCTGAATAACTAGTTTCTGTATAACGGATTCCACACCAGTATCACTCAAATGCATCTTCCGTAATTATATAAGGAAACCCATAAAAGAGAATTCCTCCCTCTCTTATGGAACAGCAGCTATAGGTTCTAATGAAGGTGCCTCACTGTTAAGCAGCATAAGGATAGAAACTGATATAACATAATTCATGCAAAAAAAAAAACCAAAACAAAAAATATCCAGTGGAAATAATGAGCTCACTAGTAGGTATGTTGGGGATTTATATTTGCAGGATAAAGTCGAATCTCTGGATAGCCATTTACACGTTCCTGGGTGCAGAATAAGCTGTACTTCTGGCAATCAATACTTCCAACACTGATGAGGCCATTTATATGCTATAAGGAAGGAAAATGAATATGTGACAATTAAATTCCTGGCTTATAATAAACATTTCCAAGTAAATGAATAACACTAGAAATATATATATATATATCTATATATATCTATCTATATCTATATATATCTATCTATATCTATCTATATCTATATATATCTATCTATATCTATATATCTATCTATATCTATATATCTATATATACATACACACAATACACAAGTATAGGTATTGCCACCGACTAGAGATAATTGTTTACATATTTGTATGTATAAACAAGGAACTAATTTTGACAGAATTCTTGCTCAGGTTTATGGCTTCTGTACACCATATTTTCCATAAAGGGTAAGCACTCAGAAAAATCACATAGGTCACCAAAGAAGTATGTTAAAAACAAAAAGCTTTATTGATGCAAAATCTTTATCTCCATACGCATTTTGTGCTGTAAGAGTCATAGGCTATGAGGTGATTGACATGTTTTGTCACTAAAGGTTTTTGTTTTTAATATACTTTTTCTGGTGATTGAGTGGCTATCCTTTTTTGGTATATATGGGTTTTGCTCCCCTTGCTGAGGATCTGGTGCACGTGGGCCACATTTCACTTTCGATGAGTTACTGCTGTTTTTCAACCAACCAACTGTGAGTTACATTTTATTATATTTGATTCTGAACACGACAGAGTAATATTGGTATATTCAGCAGCAAGACTTTACACAACAAATTTTAATATACATAGCTGGTTGCACAAAGCCCACACTACATTATATATAAAAAAAAAAAAAAAAAAAAAAAAAAAAAAATATAGGTTTATACAAATTCTTCTCATACCCTTGCCATGCGTTTCCACTCTGGCATTAGTGCTTGGCATGGCCCACACCATGGAGCATAGAAATCCACCATCCACATCTCATCACCTCTCTGATTCCTTACCAGTGATTGAAAAGTTTCGGGTGTGAGAGTCACAACTGAAGGATTACGAAGGTCCTGTATAATCAAGGATGAATCAAAATTACTCTTTAAAAAATCAAGGAGATGATGCCGTAATAGGAGTGAAAATTGCTACAAAGCAGCCAGCCATTCAGCAAACTTGAGATATATAGTTTCACATCTACTGGTAACTTTCTGATTCAGAGGTGTCTGCAAGAAACGAGTAGTTCACTTTGAAATGCACTTTAATTTGGTGGCTAATAACTCAAAACTGGACTAAAATAAACAGCGAAAACCATTTGCTTAGAATAAACACCTCTATAACACATTAAACAATAATTTAAAAGTGAACTTCCACTTTGATGCTTAAAGGAGAACCAAACCCTTAATATTAAAATCCCCTACCCTACATAGACCCCATCCTTGCTACCCCCCCCCAGCCTAGGTGTTACCCTCTGTAAATGCCCCTCACTCTTTACTTACCCCTCATTATAGATTCAGCACATCACAGTTCACGGGCGCCATCTTCTACTCTTCGGTAATCTTCGTAAAGTAAGAGCCATGTTGGCACATGCGCAGTTGGAGCAGTCTGCTGGTTTTCTAACAACTGTGCACGTGACGAAAGTCACGGAAATGTCGGAAAAAGACCTGAAGATTACCGAAGAGAAGAAGATGGCGCACATGAACTCCTATGCGCTGAATCTGCAACAAAGGGTAAGTAAAGAGTTAGGGCATTTACCAAGGGTAACACCTATACTGGGGGGAGCAGGGAGGGGGGGTCTGTGTAGGGTAAGGGATTTTAATATAAAGGGGTTGGTTCTCCTTTAAAGGAGAAGGAAAGCTACCAAGGCAGTTTATTGCCAATGTATTAGCCACAAAAGTGCAAGCTAGAACCCTATACTTTTTCTATAGAATTCTTTACCATACCTGAGTAAACAGTTCTAGAAGCTCTGTTTGTTTAGGAAAGCAGCTGCAATATTAGCTTGGTGTGACATCACTTCCTATCTGAGTCTCTCCCTGCTTGCTCATGAACAAAAACACTTTGTCCTGCACTAGATTAGACTGCATTATCACTTTAACTGCTCATCTCTAAGATTATACAGTAATGCAAAATGACATAAATTTTTACCACCAGCATTGGAAGGGCTCCATTAAAGTAAATGCAGTGCAGTAATGGAAATCTGTATAAAGGGAGGTTGCATCAAAAGGTTCATTGGTTGGGTTTTGCGGATTGTTATGGACAGATATTTCTTAAATAAAAGCATGAATGATTGTACGGACAGCAATGCTGAATAACTAAGAATAATGAATGATTTCCTTTCGCTATTCTAGATGCAATAGAGCAGTAACACTAGCTGATGGCTGGCTGCATAACCTCAGTGACCAGTAAAAACAATGGAAATATACCTCTATAAACTCCAGAATCTCTTCAGCATTATTATGTCCTGCATATTCATGGATGTTGGAATGGTTGAACACTACTGTTGTGGGATAAGCTCTAATATTGTGCTGTCAAAAAAAAAAAATTACCAGAGAAAACAATTAATAAGTGCCTATAGTCTTTAGGCCTGATCACAGGTTACATTAAATACTAATAATATATTAATGTTTAAATACAAAAAAAAATGTTTTATTTTTTTGCTTTGGTCAATAAAATCCATGATCTACTTGGCAATTCACACTTAATTTTGAAATGAATAAGAAAAATGCAATGCATTGATATATTCTTTAGAATATGTAAAAAATATTCAAGGTTGAGGAAAGCCTGAATCACTAGAGGGTTGTCATTTTGTTTGGCACAGGGATTTCCCCTTAGGCTTTCCCTGCAAAAAACTCCCCCAGAGCCAGGGTGGTTTAGAGAGGCGATTGTCAAGGGAAAGAGGTGATTAAAATCACAGGGGGGGGGGGGGGGGGCGTTGTCTAACAAATTTCCACTAGGGATGGGCGAATTTGACCCATTTCGTCAAAAATTAGCCGCTGGCGGAACTCGCCACCGCCCATAGACAGGCGTCAAAAAAAATTTGTTGTGCGCCGAATTTTTTTTTGACACGCATCTTTTTTTTTTGGTCGCACAACGCTATACAAGTCTACGGGCATCATTTCTACGGCGAAACAATCCCGAATTGCCACTGCTCAGTGACTTAACATATTAATTGATTAAAGAAAAAGAAAAGACTTTATCATCCAAAAACCCAATGCTATATGATACCGATCCTCCCACTTACCATATTGCAGAGTCCTTCATGGATGGTACAGTCCAAAGTCCCAAACTTTATCTGACCAAAAAGGCGTTTAGATGCAATCCGGAGTTCTGGCAGTAAAGCACGGCATGGAGGGCACCACTAAGGAACACAACAATGCATGTTCATTTGCCACTCAGAAATACAAAGGGGGTTGTGGAAGAACTCCAAAGATAATTCAAATATGAAATGGATCCAGGGGTCAATAACCTTCTTTAGTGAATTTATTGTCTGTTCCATGGGATAGGTTTGTGTACAGTTCGGCTGTACGAGCGGATGACCAAGTAGCACTGATCCAATCATTCCTTCTACAGAAGGTACGGTAAACTGTCACTTTCTCTTTAAACTCACACGTGTGAACAAAGGCAACAGTCAGAGCAGAGTTTGGCTTTGACCGATTATATGCACCTGAAGGCTCACTGTGTAGCAGTTTGCAGAAAATACACCTGAGGCATTCCTCGCTTCGTGATGCAGGTCGAAGCTATAATGCTTAAAAGCACTTTACTTACAAAACTATGCTTAGCTGGCTTTGTCTAGTATGAGAGTACATATGTTTATCTTCTCATGAACTATTAAACTTAGGGTGTTAATAAATTAATTCTGAATCTGCACTTTTTTATATTCTAAACAAGCACCCAATGATCCCTGACGGCCCACTCTGTAGTCTTTACGCACACAGAGGAGCCATACTTAAAATCTATTTCTTCTACTACTGTACACCGATTATAAAAGTTGCTTGGTCTTAAAGCATTACATAAGTTTAAATCACCCATTGTTAAAGGGATACTGTCATTGGAAAACATGTTTATTTATTTATTAATAGTGCTGCTCTAGCAGACATCTGCAATGAAATTCGTTTTTCAAAAGAGCAAACTGATTTTTTAAATTTAATTTTGAAATCTGACATGGGGCTAGACATATTGCCAGTATTTCAGATGCCCCCAGTCATGTGACTTTTGCTCTGATAAGCTTCAGTCACTCTTTACTGCTGCACTGCAAGTTGGAGTGATATCACCCCCACTCCCTTCTTCCCCAGCAGCCCTTCAGCAGAACAATGGGATGGTAACCAGATTATAGCTCTCTGATAGATCTAAAAACAGCAATCAATAGTAAAAATCCATGTCCCACTGCGACTCCTTCAGTTACATTGAGTAGTAGAAACAAAAGCCAGAAAAGCAGTGCAGCACTGGCTCTTTCTGAAAGCATATGACCAGGCAAAATGACCTGAGATGGCTGTCTACACACTATTACAACTAAAAAAAATACACTTGTTGGTTCAGGAATTAAATTTTACATGCTAGAGTGCACTATTTGCAGTGTTAGTGTAATTTAAAAATAAAACTACACCATAAAAATCATGACAGAATACCTTTAAACAGAACTATGCAAGGATAGTATGTAATTAAATACAGGATATTTCATTAAAAGAAGTGAACATTAACCATTACTGTACTTACAGGAGCGAAGAAGTCAACAAGCCAAGTATCTCTGTCTTTTCCGGGAAAATTTGTGGGTCCCAGTGTAATGACATGGGAATTGACACTTTCTTTGGCAAAAGAAACCAAATCATAAAGCTGCACTTTTCCTAAAAAGAAAAAAGTAAATTGTTATAACTCGAACATATGGTTGCACAAATGTGCGTACACGAGTTATCAATGAATTCTAATTTTATTGGCAGAAGCATTTGTTTCTCTCATTGTTAAAAAAAAAACATCACCTGTAGTGGTCATAAACGGATTGTACTGCTCTACATGAGTAGAGGAATGCCTTGGCCAATATAAGCAACATGGCACATCCCATTCAATGTATAAACAAACAGTGATGGGATGTATTTTGCACACAGTAAGTTGTGCCCTTATAATTCAATTAAATCGTGATTGGGCCCTATTATGCCTCTGATCTAGTCTTATGCAAACAAAAGACACCATAAAGGCAAATAAGCAATCAAGTGCAATAAAGATCAGAACTGTTGCATTTTTTATAAAAATATAGCATTCAAAAATAACTGATATAACTGCAAAATAGGAATTAATTTTTTTGAAGGCGATGGATGCTTGTCCTATTTACATAGAAACGGTCTTATAAAATTTCATAAATTAAATATTCTACCACTTTCTCACCATGGTGTATTTCATAAGCGCTGATGCCTTTCCCTTTAAATGCTGCAACACATGGCTTATGAATATAAAGCTCACTGCAGATTGAAGGGCTAGAATAACAATCAAACTTGCCAACCTAAAGATGTGGGAAATAAAAATAAATATTTTTTGAAACTTAAGCATATCTTATTAGAGTTTTCTTATGATCCCTTTACTAAGTCACCTACCTGGACATGTTCACTACGGAGGTGTACTGTCAGCTTCTTGAACTCTGGAAGACTGGATTGTTCATCTGTTCCAAACGTAAAGAAAAGAAGCCAGCGATGATGGGATAACTTGCCCTTAAAAAATATATATAATTTACAGTCAAAATGTAGTTCAGAATATTTTTTGTTTAAAGGGGATGTTCAACTTCAAACACTTTTTTTTCAGTTTAATTGGTTTCAGATAGTTCACCAGAAATAAAGACTTTTCCAATTACTGTACTTTCTATTTGTGGCCATTTTTCGAATATTGAAGTGTAAAGTTTAATTTTTCTCATTCTAAAGCAGCTCGGGGGAGGGGGGGGTCGCTGACTCTATCACTGTTCTAAATTGATACAGTAAGTTGATACATTTGTTATCTTTGTCCCTGCTGAGCAGTTTCATTAAAGGCAGCTGAATTGATAAATAGTTGCTAATACTCCACAGATTCTGCTCAACTAATTGTATCAACTAAATGAAACAATTGTAACAGTCCAGAAAGCTTCTGGATCACTGAGCTGCCAGACTAAAACACTACCGACAAGAACATTAAACTTTAAACTTAAATTTTGGGGAAACTGTAAAAAAATAGATGGAAAGCAATTGAAAAAAGTCTGTTAATGGTGAACAATCTGAGAACTGAACTGAGAAAAGTGTTAAGGCTAACAAACCCTATTTAATCAGGTGTCACTTTGATTGTCTTGATTGCAAAATAGCCGGAGGAAATTACTTGAGAATTGTGTAAAGGTGGCCATACACGGGCCGATAAAAGCTGCCGACAGACCGTGTTGGCAGCTTATTGGCCCGTGTATGGGGCCCCCCCGACGGGCTTCACCGATCGAGATCTGGCCGAAAGTTTTTTTTTTTTTCTGGTCAAGTTTTTAAAGGGGAAAAAAGTAATTTTTGAAGGGAAAAAAATAACTTTTTTTGACATTTAGTGTGCTCTTAAGCTGCCTTTAGCCTTCAGGATTATCAATCGATTTGGGCAGTTTGTGCTGGTTTTCGTTCGATTGTCCAATAAATCAGAGTTGTTGCGGCAACAATTCGATAAAGTTGCGTTTTTATAGCGTCAATTCGAAAAAGTCACATGATTCCAATTGATGCAGAATTTTGTTGCAACTGTTTCTTGTACTGATTTTTTTGAGAAGTTTTAATGGAACTTAAAGGAGATTTGGGGTTGGGGGTTTGGTCAATTTTTTTTTTTTAAATTAAAGCCAGAAAAAATCATGCTGTAGTAAAATAGTGTTGGCTGCACAGCACTCCACCTGCCTACAAAATGCAGATGGAATTGAGGTACACAGAGTGGAATAGAGCCTGGCACGAAAACTGCAAAAGCAGGCATTTTCTCTGTTGATCTCTGTTTCACATACTTGATTTAGGAGGATTTAGGAGGAAGCAGTACTTATCAGTACAGTCATAGCTTTGAAAGGGAGAGCAGTGAACCAATGATCTGTCTGCCCAGGGCCAGATTATCGGCCTGCATTTTTAAGCAGGCCAAGTTTCAGTCCTGTGTGGTATAAGATAAACGACCCTGGATGACTAAAGAACGAAGCACAATACATAACAATAATGGTTCATTCATGGCTAGAAGAAAGGCAACTAGAATCTAGAATTCAATTGAGCTCCCCTTTTTTTGTACAAAATTCAACACTTTTTGTTTACCTGTAAAGATTCTGGAGAAATAGTTTGCAAATCAGGGAGGTGATTAAGCACTTCTTTATAGATCTCTCTTGCATCTAAAGAATTAAGAAACTACAATAAAAAAAAGAAGACAAAATCAGCAACAATCAATTATAGCAAGTACAAAGAGTAAGCCACTTGATGCACATGTGAACACTGCCCTTGACCCTTAATAAATAATATAGTAACACAAGTTTCAGAGTTTTCCAAAGAAATATCCCTTTCTGTATGCACTATAAGGCAAGGGCACACAAGTGTTCCCTCTGCCTAATGAATATTAATGAGGTGGAGAGAAGCAAATGTGCTGAAATCAGTGCTTGCTGTTTCTGCATTTAAAAGAACAGCTTCTGCTTGCGTCCGGCTATACAAAGCTGAGCTCTGTGTAGCTACACATAAGAGGAAACAGTTATTTTAAATGCAGCTCTGATTTCAGCGCATCCGCTTCTCTCTGCCTCACAAGTATTAATAAGGCAGAGAGAAGCAGAGGGAACGCTAGTGTGCCCTCATCCAAAGGAAGCTTAAACTATGTCCCCAGAAATCGGTTCACTGTGACCAGGCTTTACCACAAACTATTAGGTCACAATCTCCTCTGGTATCTAAAAATTATTTTTTAAAATAACAGGAGGGCTATGTGAATTGATGAAGGAGGCTGTTGCCAAACAGCCTAAAAAAAAATGCTACTTAAATGAGGCCGTTACTGTTACAGTCATTCAATGGACCATGAAAATAGTTTTGCCCGCTATGTTATGTTTGGGCTTACAGAATATAATATATAAATGTACATTACCAACACATCACCATTCTCCTTGTCTGTTAATGTGGAACCAGGTGGGAAGTAAACTGTAGCACTAGAAGTAATTTCTAAATTGTCACAGAGATCACCCTGGGTAGCACAGTCCATCCATCCCACTTTAACAAGACCTTCCTAATAAACAAAGGAAAATAAAATGATAATGACAAAAACAGTACACTGCAGCAACAAAAGGCTTTGGGTTATGGGATGATTATGCTCTAAAAATAAATGCCACTGTATGATTTATTTAAAGAGGTTATACTTTGAGATGACAGGTTGTTTAATGAAATGCTGACATTTTAAAACCACATTTTTATGCATTTAAGCATTATTGCATCACAACAACATTAACGTTTAGAAAATAATTAAACGAGCTATGGACTTGACATTTTGACAAGCGGTTTCAGGTCATGTCCCATATAGTACAGATTTTACTGCTGTGTGTAGGAGATGTTTTAGCATGTAGAAACAAACTCTCCTAGAGAGTTATCTGCACCTTTACGTTTATTTTGGCAAAAATATATGAAATTGTATATGTAAGCCTCAGTTTATAAGAGGTCCTCAGCCTCTTTTATATTTGTATTGTGCTGCTGAGTACCTACCAGCTTTTCTGGTGTTCCATGCCAATGGAAGATGCAAAAGAGTTCTTTCCCAGAATTTCTCTAACAAATGAGCTATGGTGTCAACCTACACCATCAACTTAACATATGCTCACCAGAAACCCCTCCTGATCCACCTTATCCAAGCCTTGCTTCAAATACAATGGGCGACTACCAGCTTACAGGATATGGCACCAGAATGTAAATATATGAAGCAAAGGGCCATCTGATATCAGGGAGAGAGCCTAATACTATTAAGAAACTAAACGCTAGAGGGCAAAATGTTATAATGACATTTTAAAAGGCTAATTTACATTAAGCCTGGCACAATGAGCTACATCCATAACATTTGCATGCTAATTCTTAATTAGCTACTTTTCAACTTGTATACAGTTAGGCCCACAAATATTTGGACAGAAACAACTTTTTTTTAATAATTTAGCCTTTAAGTCAGTGTCCAATTACTTTTGAGCCCCTGGTCCAATTACTTTTGAGACCCTGAAATGTAGTGATTGTGTTAAAAATGCTTTAGTTCCTCACATTTGATGCAATCTTTATGTTCAACCCACTGAATTAAAACTGAAAGTCTGTAGTTAAACTGCATCTGAGTTGTTTCATTTAAAATTCATTGTGGTAATGTACAGAACCAAAAGTAAAAGAAAAAAGTAGTCTGTCCAAATACTTATGGAGCTAACTGAACATATTATTGGCATGCACTGTTGCTACTGAAAAGAAAAAAATCAGTGTGATAGAACTTTCAAAACAATAGTGATGTTAGATCCTTCATTTTTATATAAGGATTACTGACCAGCAATCCTGCAAGCTTTGACCTTGTTTGCGAATTTAGGCAATCTGTAATAAAAACAATTATCAATTTTAGTTGCATGAAACTGATCATAAAACATGTACCATTGCTACATATATAAAAAACACTTGAAATTATAGCAGATATACAACATATCCATTAAACTTGGTTTTCATTCTTTTTAAACTTGGTAATACTGGGGCAAAGCAGTAAGCTTAAGGCCATTACATTCAGTGGAAAAAGATGTTCTACTTTTAATCTTTCAGAATCTCTGCAGATACAGTATTAAGGATATTTTCCAGCCAGTGAATATCCCTCTTTCACAGTTCTTTTGTTTTTTACTAGAATTTATTTTTACATATGTGCATTATGGGTAGGAGAAAGGACAAAATATTACCTCCTGTATCACTACAGAAAGTGATTAGCCAGCCAACACCAGAAGAGAAGGCATCCTCTATAGAACTTCTAAAGTTTCCTTAAAAAAAAACCCAGAAAACAATAAATACAGCAATATTGCCTTATGTACCAAACTGGTTTATGATATAAACGTAATTGATACAAGTATATTACCTATATAGACAGATAATTCTCGTTAGCAGCTGCTGTAAAATCAGTCGTTTATGACTAGTGACTGGGCCAGAGGTCCTTACCCACACTCCCTTGGCATTCCTCAGCAACAACAAACAATGACACAAGGGCACAGGACCATAGTTTGTAGTTGAAAGATAAAAAGCAACTTACCCGCCCATAACTCTGTTACAGTACTGGATATATATGGCATAGCAAAATTAACCAGTCTTTCTTTGGAACGCTCTCCATAGTACTTAACTGGATTCTAATTAAAAGATAAAAAATTAAATAAATAAAAAAAAAAACTAAATAAAAATTAAGGCCAAACTACCATATTTTGCAGTGCTGCACAATACACAGGTGTATACAAATATACAGATTAAATAAATATATATATATATATCACCCAACATAGGTTGTAAGAGGACCTGCTCTAAATATGAAAAGAGAAGAAAGCCCAAAGACACAAGGTGTGAAGATGGCCAAGATCAGGAGCTAGCAAAATCAGAGATATGGTATTGAGCACTGCACTTAATATGTGGAATAATATATATACTAAAGGAATGCTAGGCTACATAAAGCATCACCAAAGAAATGTGAGATAGGGAGAAAGTCAGTGTAGAATGATAGGGAATAGGGGAATGATAGGGAATTCCAGAGAAGCTCTAACAAATTCTTGAGTGCGCGTATGTGAACAGGTAACTAGTGAGGTGTGAGGTGAGTAGATTAGTAGTTACAAGAGCATAACAAACAGTCTGGTGAGTACTTGAAGATGGGTTCAGAGATGTAGGGTAAGGGTAGAGCTGTAAACCACTTTCATTGTTAGAGACATTCTGGAAGAAGAGGAAGCCAGTGTAGGGACTGGCAGGGGAAGAGCAGTTGGTGAGGTGTATGAACCTGGCAACTGGATTTATTTATGTTCCAGCCACCACATTCTAAATATCAGAACAACATTTGTCACATAATTAAGGTGTGCAGGCTGCCGCCAGGAACATACAGCCACTCAGTACAGGACTGAGTGATGAAACTCTATTTGGAGCACAATCACAGAACAAGATACACCTTGAGCACAACTCAACCCTTCAAACTAGCAGAAACAGAGGCACACAATAAATGACACCAGTTCAGATTCTGAGTTCTTAAACTTCTCATTCAGAATTAATCACAAGAGTTCCATAGATATTGAGGGTCGGTACAGTCAGTATTGAAAAAAAAAAAAAAGACAGAATTAGTTATATTTACCATTCCACTTTTGAAAATGTAAAGGTTTGGGTAGCTGTTAATTCCTTGGCTTCTACAGAGCATTCTGTTATCACCGCAGTTTACTGCTCCTATTCTAAGGAGTCCATCCATTTCTTTGGCAAACTGTCGCCACTATAAAAAAAACAAAAAACAAAGATTTATGACAAGTCCATTTTACTGTGACTTATTTATACAAAATGTTATTCTAATAGACATTTAACATTTGCAATGGTTCTGTTATATAAAAATCTAATTGCAATTTAAAGTATTTTATGTCCCTTAAAGGGAACCTGTCATAAGAAAAAATCATTCCTAATCTTGTAAATTGTTCAAAATAAAGTTAACTACACTATATAAATTATTTACATGTTGTTCTGTTTAGTCTTGGAATTTACAATCACAGCACACAGGCAGGGGCCATTTTGTTGACACTGTTATTAAGGCAAGTTTTGCATAAACCCAATATCTTGTTTGGTCGGAATGGGGGACCTAATGCCCATGCACTGGCTACACAGTTAAAGGCAGAAAACGGAGGGGGGATGAAAGGCGTGCAGTGACTTCTAGAAGGTGAAAATAATTGACTGCCATACTCCTATGCCTGAGGCACAGAGGTGGGCCAGTCAAAATATGATTGACCGTTCAGATTTTTAAATAAATGAATAACGGTATGGATGTCTTATTAAAAAAAGAATTTGGGTTTCATGTTTAATTTGCTAAGGACTTTTATTATCCAGCTTTTTATGTCTGGGTGGCAGGTCCACTTTAAAGCACTGCTGGTTTTGGATCCTGGAACAATGAATAATGCATGGGTGTTCAAAGGTATGTTAATCAGGCTTTTGTTATGTTGTCTCAAGAGTATAAAAACACTGCTGTCAATAGCAATGTAAATTAAATAATTGTAAAACCAATGCAACTTTTAAATTAATGTATACAGTATGGGAAAGATGTCCTGTATTACATTCCCTTTGGGCTGAGTTCCTCTTTAAAGGGATCCTGTCATCGGAAAACATGTTTTTTTCAAAACACATCAGTTAATAGTGCTACTCCAACAGAATTCTGCACTGAAATCCATTTCTCAAAAGAGCAAACAGATTTTTTTATATTCAATTTTGAAATCTGACATGGGGCTAGAGATTTTGTCAATTTCCCAGCTGCCCCTGGTCATGTGACTTGTGGCTGCAATTTAGGAGAGATATGCTTTCTGGCAGGCTGCTGTTTTTCCTTCTCAATGCAAATGAATGTGTCTCAGTGAGACATGGGTTTTTACTATTGAGTGTTATTCTTAGATCTACCAGGCAGCTGTTATCTTGTGTTAGGGAGCTGTTATCTGGTTACCTTCCCATTGTTCTTTTGTTTGGCTGCTGGGGGGGAAAGGGAGGGGGTGATATCACTCCAACTTGCAGTACAGCAGTAAAGAGTGATTGAAGTTTATCAGAGCACAAGTCACATGACTGGAGGCAGCTGTGAAATTGACAAAATGTCTAGCCCCATGTCAGATTTCAAAATTGAATATACAAAAAATCGGTTTGCTCTTTTGAGAAATGGATTTCAGTGCAGAATTCTGCTGGAGCAGCACTATTAACTGATTCATTTTGAAACATTTTTTTCCCATGACAGTATCCCTTTAATGTTTAAATTTTTTCTACCAAAACTGTTATTTTGAAAACTGTTGAGCAATACATTGGATAAACAAAGAAAGAATAAAATGTAGGCAATACAATTATAGACAGGAGGAAGGAGCAGAAACCACACCATTACTATCTAAACTTTTACTTAAAGGGGTGGTTCACCTTTAGGTTAACTTTTAATATGTTATAGAATAGCCAATTCTAAGCAACCTTTTAACTGGTCTTCATCATTTTTTTTTTTTTTAATTATTTGCCTTCTTTCTTCTTCTGATTCTTTCCAGCTTTTAAATGGGGGTCACTGACCCCATCTAAAAAACAAATGCTCTGTATAGCTACACATGTATTGTTATTGCTACTTTTTACAACTTATTTTTCTATTCAGACCCTCTCCTATTAATATTCCATTCTCTTACTCAAATCAATGCATGGTTGCTAGGGTAATTTAGACCCTAGCAACCAGATTGCTGACATTACAAAATGGAGAGCTTCTGAATAAAAAGCTAAATAACACAAAACCTCAAATAATAAAAAATGAAAAGCTATTGCAAATTATCTCAGAATATCAGTCTTTACATCATACTAAATGTTAATTTAAAGGTGAACAACCCCTTTAAGTGACAGGTTATTTAGCATTTTTAATATTAACTTTCTGGTATTTACAGTATGAAAACAGAAGTCAAATCCTTCAGTCATGTCATTTACAAAAAATGAAATTCTGCCTGCCATCTCCAATTAACTTAAATGGCAAATGTCTACCAGTGTATGCTTTTTACTCCAAAATCCTTGTTAAGGGGTTTCCCATAAAAGCGAAAGGGAAGATACAAATTTGGGCTCTTCTCAGTTAGCTATAATATGCCGGCATAGAAAACGCTCCATGTGCCATTAAAGCTCCATGTGCCATTAACCTTAAACCTTTCCTTTTAAATATAAGCTCTGAATTTATTGCACGCAAAAATAAAATACATTATCCCAAAGAAGCTACAGAATAGTTGCTACAAGAGGGAACCATAAACAATGATTCTGCATAGGAATTAAAGATTCCTACCGTTGGTGCTAGATCATGACAATGTGAACATCCAGGTGAATAGAAATTGATGAACCACAACTCTCCTGAATTGACTGCACCATCTAAAGGTTAAGAAAAATAAAGTTACATTCAGCTTGATTATTGCTTCAAATTCCAAGGGGAATACACAGCTTATTCACTACAGTAACAGATATGCAAAGTTTCCTTATGCTACGTCTTTGTTTTATACAGTGCTACAAATATGTTGGCGCTATATAAACACGTTAATAATAATGTTAATAATACAACAAATTCACACAGAAAACAGTGTTTTCTCTGGTATGAAGAAAATAAAGCATAATTAGCAGATATAAATAGCCCTGCCTCCATGAGATAATGTATGTCAACAGATTTGAACATAAAAGGGGATAACAAACTTTACATTACAAGGTTAAAACTTAAAATAGGAAACCAATTCAAGGTCTGTTTGCAGCTAGAAGTTTAATGAAAAGACTTATTTATAGGATGTTATATAGGCCCAAGAATTCAAGACTGAGTTGCCGTTATGACCTATAACCAACAAGAAATACATTTTTTAAACCACTGAGACAAAAGGTTGTTACTTACCAAACTCTCCTCTATCCAAAGTGATAATTTCCAGGTCATCATCATAAATACCTTAGAGAAAAGAATGAGGATTAAATTAGTGTTAGTACCAAGTTGAAACCTTAATCAAATCAAGGGTTATTCTTTTAATTACATTACTCTTGTCCCCAGAACCGATATCCCATATGGATGGTCCCCATCTTCTTTGCCCTTGTGGGGAACCAGAAGTGTTTGTTGACAAAGTCAAGTCACAGTAGCAAATAAATCTGTGATTTAGCGGACCTAGAGATTCACTAGGAATGCTTTGACCACAAGAGTAACTATTACACTACTCTGTTTTTCATGTAGAGGATGGCAGAGTTTGAATGGCACTTGATCTTGTGCAGTTGTTTTTGTCTTGTGCAGTTGTCCATCTTTCAATAAGTAAAATGGAGCCTAGCAAAACTGCCTAAGGATGCATAAGGCATGTTTAAATGCACCTAAATTTCCTGGAGTTTTCCTAAAGCTGGCCATAGACGTAAAGATCTGATCGTGCGAATCGAGGATTCGTACGATTTTCGAACCATGTGTGGAGAGTCCCGTCATTTTTCGTCCGGCGGAGATCGGTTGTTTGGCGATCGGACAGGTTAGAAAATTTCTGTCGGCTGCCGATAATATCTCTGCGTGTATTGCCGATCGTACGATTTTCAGTGGGAGACTGTCACTAGCTTTGGTTGGACATAGATATCGTACGATTGCTGTCAGGGGCAGAACATTGCTGATCTGTTCTTTAACTAATCTGACTGGTAAGACTTTGATCCGAATGGTTAGTGGCAGGTCGGGAGGTGGGAAAGTCCGATCATACGATGATTCGTACGATCGGATCTTTGCATCTATGGCCAGCTTAAAGGAGAAGGAAAGGTTAAAACTAAGTAAGCCTTATCAGAAAGGTCCACCTAAATATACCAGTAAACCCTCAAAGTAATGCTGCTCTGAGTCTCTGTCAAAATAAACACTGTATTTCTTTCTTTCTATTGTGTACTCATGTGCTTCTGTATCAGACTTCCTGTCGTCAGTTTAAACCTCCTTGCCCCGGGCGTGAGCATTCTCAGTTTGCTCCCCTCCCTTCTTTGCTGTAATCTGAGCCCAGAGCAGGGAGAGACTCAGGCAGGAAGTGATATCACACCAAGCAAATACTGCAGCTGCTATCCTAAACAAACAGAGAGCTTCTAGAGCTTTTTACTCAGGTATGGTAAAATATTCTACAGAATAAATATAGCATTCTAGCTTTCACTATTGCAGCTAATCTATTGGCAATAAAATGCCTCCATAGCTTTCCTTCTCCTTTAAGGCCTTATACAAATTGAGCAGAGTCCACGATCTCCAGCCCTGCAATTCAGAGAACCTGACACACTAAGCCTTTGGCAAATAGTTATTGCTACTAGTGTATTACTGTCTGGCTTCTGACTTAATCAGTGGTAAGCTAAATAATTATCTTGAAAGAATGTTGGCAAATAAGTGCTACAAATATGGGTATGGGCTCAACAGCAAACCCAGAACAATATAGTAAATGACTATCCACATGAGGCACACATGGCTTCCCCTGTACAGATTGATCGGATTCGTCATATATATATATATATATATATATATATATATATATATATATATATATATATATATATATATATATATATATATATATATATATATATAGTAGACACCTGTATGTCTAGGTTTTACAGAGATGTCTTTTCATTATACATGCACCTAGTTTGTCAATTACAGCAAAGCACACCCTGTAAATTATAACACCCATTTTGCCCTATTTATATACAGTTTTGTGTATGTGTATATATATATATATATATATATATATATATATATATATATATATATATATATATATATATATATATATATATATAGTCAACTACAAGAGGTCCTCTGCACTCCCTTGTTTGTTATATATATATATATATATATATATATATATATATATATATATATATATATATATATATAATAATAATAATAATAATAATAATAATAATAATAATAATAATAGCAGGGTGTTAAAAAAGTGAATAAAGCTCAAAATCCTTATAGCTTTTATTTCCATACACAAATACATTGGGAACACATTCTATTCCAAATCAAAACATGAAGAAACAACATATCAAATTTGTGTTATTTCTTTACAAAACGTGAAGAAAAGGGAATATAAGGCTGTTCAAAAAAAATAGCAGTGTCTGCATTCTACTTTACAAACTCACACATTCACTGCATAAAACGAAAAATGTTCAATATTTTGCTTTTCTTTGAATTACTGAAGTAATATTTAGTTGTATAATCAGTGTTTCCGAGAACTGCTGCACATCTGTGTTACATGGAGTCCACCAACTTCTGGCACCTGTTACATTCCACAATACTTCTGCATTTCTTGGATTTGCCTCAGAAACAGCATTTTGATGTCCCCCCATGAATTTTCTACTGAATTACAGTCCAGGGATTGGGCTGGCCACTCCATAATGTTAATCCTGTTGGTCTGGAACCAAGATGTTGTTCATTTAGTGGTGTGTTTGGGGTAGTGATCTTGTCAGCATAAGCCAAAATGACCTCTTCAAGTATTTTGATATGTTGAAACAGATCCATGATCCCTGGTATGTGATAAATAGGCCCAACACCATAGTATGAGAAGCATCCCCATATCATGATGCTTGCACCAACATGCTTCACATTGTACTGTGACTTGAATTCAGTGTTTGGGGGTCGTCTGACAAACTGTTTGTGGCCTTTAGACCCAAAAAGAACAATCTTGCTTTCGTCAGTCTACAAAATATTTTCAAAATTTTTTCAACAATGGGAATTTGTGGGTGCTTTTTGCCGATCGCTTGGCTTCACACAGACGTCTTCTAATTGTAAAAGTATCACAGATAACTTTAGACCTTCTTTGATCTTCCTGGAGCTGAGCATTGGCTATTCTATCCATTCCAAGGATAGTTTTCCCTTTTTCCCCACATCTTTCAGGTTTTGGTTTTCATTTTAAAGCATTTGAGATCAATTTAGCTGAGCAGCCTATCATTTTCTGCACTTATTTATATGTTTTCCCCTCTCCAATCAACTTTTTAATCAAAGTACACAGTTCTTCGGAACAATGTCTGGAATGACCCATTTTACTCCGATTTTCAGAGAGAAATGCACTATAACCAGCATGCACAACATTTGCTGCCTTCCTTCCTTAAATAAGGGCCGTAATTGACACCTGTTTTTTTTTACCGAATGAATGACCTCACTAATTGAACTCCACACTGCTATTATTTTGAACAAATCTTAATTAATGTTTCAATTACACAGAATCAGCAGCATGACTGTTGGTTTTCTGTTACTCTACTACACCTACTCATAAATTATTTGCCATGTAGAAATATATTTTTTCCCAAAAACAGTGCTTGGTTAGTAGTGTTGGACTGCTATTATTGTGAACACAACTGTAAAAATAAAATTTGCCACTTGATTTGCTGTCATAAACTGGTAGGTATAACAGTCAAAAACCAAAGAAGTCTTAGAGGTTCTTATAGCAAACCAAACAAGTGACAAGAACTGTAGCGGGATAAATGTAAAATACAGAGACAAAACTTCAATATAACACATTTATTATAGACCTGTATCATTTATGCTTAAAGGGGTTGTTAACCTTCCAGACACTTTTTCAGTTGAGTTGTTTTCAGGATTGTTCATCATAAACAAAGACTTTTGTCAATTGCTTTCCATTTTTTATAGTTTTTTCCAAAATTGAAGTTTAATGTTTGTGTCTCTGGTGTCTCAGTCTGGCAGCTCAGTAATTCAGAAGCAGTTTCTTGTCTGTTATTGGATACATTTAGTGGCTACATGAGTTGATACAGTATCTGTAGAATAATAGCAACTACTGTATGAATTTTAACAGCTGCCTTTAATGAAACTCAGGGATTCAGCTCAGCAAGGACAAAGATAAAAAATGTATCAACTAAATGTATCAATTTAGAACAGTTAATGCGTCAGCGACCCCCCCCCCCCTCCCAGAGCTGGTTTAGAAGGTGAAAAATGAAATTTTACATTACAGTATTAGAGAAACGATCACAAAAAAAATAGAAAGTAATTGCAAAAAGTCTTTATTTCTTGTGAACTATCTGAAACCAATGGAACTGAAAAAAAAAAAGTTTGAAGGTGAACCACGCCTTTAAATCCAAATACGTTTTAGCTTTTTCCTGATTCACAATCCATGTGAATAGAAAAACAGGTTACAATGCTCTCTTTTTGCAAAGAGAGTCTTCCTCTGAAGGAACATAAAGCATTACATTGTGCTAAATTCTGGAGCAGCAGCAAACTGTTTTTAAATCCCCTGATTGAATTCCAGCAGGGACTCCTAATATTACAAATGGTTGCTGTTCTGCACTCTTAGAGTTCATTAAATGCAAATGTTCTATGCAAGAAGAATGAACCTGGTCCCACAATGAGATGACTATTGAAGTGGAACAAGCAATCAAACACAGCAACAATGACCTGAAACGTAAATCGACAGTCACATCCTGCTTGGTCGGGTACGTGACCGCTTTCGAAGAACAGCTAAAGTACAGGGAAACTGCTCATCTGTGCAGCAGAACATTATTGTATATTGTGTATAGTTTAATATCATACAAAAAAGGCATAAATAACCTTTAAGCATTCAAGAACTCATTCTGAAACCACATCGCTGTCAGACCTTTTTTAGTTCAAGTCCACCTTGGTCAGGGCCCGTCTTAGCTCATACCAAGGTCACATATAACAGTCAGTTAGTCTCAATACCTAGAACAACAAATAGAATTTCATCCAAAATCTCAGAATTATTGACCTTTAGACACTCTCCTCGATATCACACCATAACTAGCTGAGCCTCCTGCCAAATTTCAATTCCTACCCCAGGGCGACCAGTCCCACATTTTGCCTGAAGGTGTCCCCCCCTTGGGGAGAGGAGGGTTACTAGTATAGAGAGTACAGTTGAACTCTTAAAATACTACACTAAAGGCAGTGAAACAATCTAAAAATAATTTTTTAGATAAAAAATTGACAGGCCTAAATAACGTCCCCCCTCTAGAAGTAAAACTCTGTCTGAGCATTTACTATTTTACAGAGTTGCTACTTGCATGGAATGATCCTTAAACACTACATGGCAGAATAAGCAGAGAGAAAATCCTACCCAGCATTCTTGAATCAAATTTAGTACATTTGCTTACAGTCTTCCTGCAGTGATAACATATTCTGTAGTGCTTTACAGAGATTATATAGCATTTACAGGTCACTTTATCAGTGGAACATTTGCTTTAAGGGCTGTATCACATATCCACACTATGATTCATTTTATTAGGAACCAGTTAACATTCCTGTATGTTTAAGGAGTGTGGAAGGAAATCAAAGCACTAAAGCATGTGCAGCAAATACAAGTATTTAGTGGCTGCAAAGCAACAACAGGACTAGTCACTGTGGCATTATCAACCATTGTGTTTTAGCAGCTACAAGTATGCATTGCTTGCAAAAGACTCAAAAATATAATGTATGCTCTACTTAAATTAAATACTTGTTAATTATTTATGTACATACCAAAATCATAGCGATAGTAACTCCAACTCTGATATCCTCCTCCTTGATTTTGTTCATCCAGGCCCTTTTCCCCATATTTATCATACTTCTTTCGAAGATCTTCGTCTTTGAGGACTTCGTATGCTCGGTTTATTTTTAAAAACTTATTATGTGCGTCTGGATCCTTTGGTAGCAAAAGTGATAGTTAGATGCATTTCTGGGTTCTCTAAACTGTCTTTATACAAAGCAAAGTTATCAAGCAATCTGATCATTCTCAACTGTTGGGAATTTAAATTGCACCCTTTAAACTGTGTGTAAAGGAATCTTAATTTTACTATTTTAGTTGGTGAAGTTTCCCCTAACTTATGGAACTGACACCCACAGTTCTAATCACAGAAAAGCATTGTCAGTTAACTTCAGGCCTTTGCCAGCGAATGCTTGGTATATTTGCACCATAGACTAAAGTCAAATAGGCAAAAAACCTCCATATTTTTGGCATCTCATAGATATCGCTCATATATTGAAAGTGCAGTTCACCTTTAAATTAACTTTTAGTATGATGCAGACTGTAATATTCGGAGAGCAATTGCAATATGTTTTCTTATTTAACATGACTTCACTTTTTAATCATCAGCTTTTCTGTTTGGCATTTCAGCAGCTATTTGATTGCTAAGGTCCAGTGTACCCTAGCAACCAGGCAGTGATTTGAATAAGGGACTGAAAGATAAGAGGTATATTCATTTTTGAATATTAGTGGCTAAAGCCCCAAATCCTCCACGAAAGATTTGGCCGAATACCGAATTTACATATGTAAATTAGGGGTGGGAAGGGTAAAACGTTTTTTTACTTCCTTATTTTGTGACAAAAAGTCACATGATTTCCCTCCCTGCCCCTAATTTGCATATGCTAATTAGGATTCAGATTCCGTTCAGTTGGGCAGATGGATTCTGCCAAATCCGAATCCTGCTGAAAAAGGCTGAATCCGGGCCGAATCCCAAACCAAATCCTGGATTTGGTGCATCGATACACATAAGCAAGCTTTTGAATGACCTTAAAGGAATTGTTCAGTGTAAAAATAAAAACTGCAAAACCAAATTGACTGAACAGTTATGTGCCATGTGGCCCCCAGTCGCTGATTTAAGTCGCTGATTAACTCACAGTTAGAGAGCTGAAAAGCAGGAAGTAGTGTTCTAGCTATTATGTTACACATCAAGTCACTCCAGCCTTTATACATTAAATTATTGGCTAACTAACTATATTGGATTTTTTTTTTTATTTTACCAAGTTTTTATTTTTACACTGAATGTAAAAAAGAAGGCCTATGACTATCAACAAATTGTACCATCTTGAGCAAAATGCAACGTGAGCTGCTCTGTGCTGTGAGGGTATAAAGACCCCTTACAATACATATAATAAGCCATATAAACAAAACATATATTACCTTATTTTTATCAGGATGTAATTTTAGAGCCAACTTCTTAAAGGCCTGTCTTATTTCTCTGTTGGTTGCTGCTTTTGATACACCGAGTAAATCATAGTAGTCATTATCACAGCAAACAAGTGCAGCCAGAGATATCAGGATCAAATACAAAATGGTCCTTTTTAATACGCTACTGCTGCTGGTTGCGGTGTTGAGTGAGTGTTCCATGATTTGTTCAAGCAGATCCCAGGAATTTCAAACAAAATGTGTAGAGGGTGTTAACAATCAGATAAAGAGCATTGTTTCTGTTGGTAGCATTAAACTTCCTTGTACAGCAATCTGTAAATTGAGTGGAAAAAAAATTATTATAACAGTGAATACATTTCTACATTCCAACAAGAAATGAAGCTAGTCATACAACTTTTTGTATCCATGAATCACATAAAAATGACTGGCCCTCATTTGGAGAGGTAGCTGAACAAGTGCATCTTTGATTAAGCTGCCTTACAAAATAATACCGGAGACCCATTAGACTATTAGAAAATTGCAAAAAATTTTTGTTTTTAAGTATCTAAAGCTCAGTAACCAGTTTGCAATTTCAGTCGACTGGTTGCTAGGGTTCCAATTACCCTAGCAATTGATTGAATAAGAGACTGGAATATGAATAGGAGAGGGCCTGAATAGAAAGAGGAGTAATAAAAAAAATAACAATAAAAATACCTATGTAGCCTTATAGAGCATGTGCTTTTTAGATGGGGTCAGTAAACCCCATTTCAAAGCTAGAAAGAGTCAGAAGAAGACGATGAATCATTAAAAAAAAAAAAGAACTATAGAAAATAAATAATGAAGACCAATTCCAAAAGTTGCTTCGAATTGGCCATTCTAGAACATACTAAAAGTTGGTTTACCCCCCAAACAATGGCTTTAATTGGCAAGGAGGGAAACAGACAGGGGTCTGCAAACATTGTTAAATTAATTTTACAGTTTTGAGTTAGCATAAGAGAAAGCACAGGTATGTGACCCGTTATCCAGAATGCTCAGGACCTGGGGTTTTCTGGATAACAGATCTTTCCATAATTAGGATCTTCATACCTTAAGTCTACTAGAAATCATGTAAACATTAAGTAAACCCAATTAACATTAAGTAAACCCAAGTAACGATTAATTAATTATATCATAGTTTGGATCAAGTACCAGATACTGTTTAATTATTACAGAGGAAAAGGAAATCATTTTTAACATTTGGATTATTTGGATAAAATGGAGTCTTTTAATGCATTTTGCAGAATAAAGATGTATGGTGGGTTTTTCCCGAAAATTCAACAAAACAAAAGTATTTTAAAAGTATAAAGTCATTTATTAGGACAAAAAGTTGCCTAACGCGTTTCGTGCCTGCTGGGGCACTTACAGCATATGAGTAAGTGCCCCAACAGGAACGAAACGGGTTTGGACACTTTTGATCCTTATAAATGACTTTATACTTTTAACATACTTTTGTTTTTTTTGAATGTTTAAGAAAAACCCACCATATATCTTTATTCTGTAACGTGATTTACACCCTTGGACTATTACTTTAAAAAAACAATTGCCTAATATACAAGGTTTGGTGCCCCAGCTTTATTTTAACTTTACTATGGGCACTGCTAATCAGTTTTATCTTTTAATGCATTGTGCATTCTATTCTACTCTCTATTCTACAATTGCACTGGAATTTAAGAATAACAAAAAAATGATTTGCATGCAATTTTGGTATACAATTTGGACTACACTAGAGAACAGATACCAATAGAGAAGCAGTTTCCAGTGAGCTCTGACTTAGCTCCCTCAGTTTGTTTAGAGTGGGTTTCCCAGCCCAACCGTAGCCCTCTTAAAGGGATTCTGTCACGATTTTTATGGTGTAGTTTTTATTTATAAATTACACTGTTAAACAATTTACTCTACAATATAAAAATTCTTTAATGAACCAGCAAGTGTATTTTTTTAAAATGTATAATAGTGGCGTGTAGGCAGCCATCTCAGGTAATTTTGCCTGGTAATGTGCTTTCAGAAAGAGCAGTACTATTAACTGATGCATTTTAAAAAAAAAAAAACAAAAAAAAAAAACATGTTTTCCCATGACGGTATCTAAAAAAAAAAAAAAAAAAAATTATATATATATATATATATCCCAGCTATAGTCAGGTGATCCCACTGGTGTCTAATAAAAGGGCAGCCAAGTATGGGGGTTTACTTTGAAAGCAGCAAGTAAGTTGCAGGTAAAACCTAGTCCCTTTGTAAAATGTATAATTAAGCAATAGAATTCTTAATGAATCAGATAAAATTGAGCATAGGACTGGCCAGATATGGGATGACTTTGACGTAGTTGGCCAGCTTAAATATATTGCAATATATGGACAAACAATCCCTGTTTTGTTTAAAGGGTAAGGCATTTTTCAGTAGCAGTATGCACAAAATGTCTCTGTCTTAAATATATTGATAATGGGTTGAGTGCAGAGGACTCTTGTATTTGACTATATATGTATTTTGTGGTCACACCCTCATTGCACCCCCGCCTAATGGTTTTAAAAAATAGTGGTGAGCACAACTTTCCCTTGTTTGTTATATATATATATATATATATATATATATATATATATATATATATATATATATAATGGCTTCTCTCCTTTATTTCTGGGGAGCACTGAGCACAACCTTGTCCAATGTGGACCATTTGACATGAAGTATAGCTGTAACGTTAAATGACAATGTTTTTAGCTGTACTTGCTGATTGTGAAAATATTGTGTGCTTTGAGCTATAGTGTTGGCAGAGGATAAACTGCTGTCTTGTAATGGCACTGATGTGTTGTATTGTACTATTTGCAATTATATACAGAGTTTAAATTATTCGCAAATCATCTCAATCTCTATTTATATTTTACATAGTGTGCTATCTTCTTTGAAAACTAGATTGTAAAATAAGAAAAAAACCTTGGTAAAAATTTGTTTTTGTTTAGTGTAACTGATGAACATAGACATGGGTTGCTTAGTATAAAATTGGGATGAATTGAATTTCAAATCTTAAAGGACTTGGCCTAATCCTGAACTGAATCTGCAATTTCCTTGTTCATGTTATAAAAAATCAAGAGATTTAAAGGATTCGGATTAGCCAGGCAATTGGATTTGGCAGAATCCTGCTGAAAAAAAATACTGGATTTGGTATATCCTTTTTAAACTTACTGCCTTTTCTGAAAGTAAATTCAGCCCAGGAGGCACTTGTACAAGACATTCCATCATTGTGCCACATGGATGGAATAACATTATATGTGAGACTGATATTAAAGGAGAATTCAACCCCCCCCCCAACTAATAAAACCCCCTACCCCTCTACCTTCCATGTCAAGATGTTTCTAATGTAATAGAAATGTAAGAACTTGGAGTGCCAATATAACTTTATGTAGTGTTGATGAATAATACCCACCACTTTGTATCAGATCAGTGCACTACTAATAGCACATAAAAGCTTAAGAAGCCACTGGCAAAATCAATAAATGTAGTATTTTTATTTTTTTTTTAACAAGACCCATTTTGCAAAATGTACACATCCATCCGTATCGTGTATGAAATGGGGACAATTGGTGCGAAAAACTAGAATGTACCAGTGCATTACCCTTTTTTAAATATAGAATAATTGCGCTTTAAAGTGTAGTGTGTCAGGCCAATTTATTGAATATTTCTGCAAAAACCCTAATGATTCCTCCCTTCTCTTCCACTTCCTGCTCCCTGAATTGTCTGGCTGTGCAGGGGAGCCGGTGGTACTCAGCTCACTGCACTACAGGATAGGAACTAATCAGCAGCTAGAAGGACCTGATAGGGAACTGAAGCCTGTCTTCGCTTGTGTGACTGCGGGGCTGTGATTAGCTGACCCACGCTTACTGTGCTTCTGGCAGGGACCAATAGGACATGCCTACCCCTCATCTGAAACTCAGACAGGGACCAGAGAACATCTACAGGGAGCTCAAATAAAGGGGCCATTTTTGAAGAAAATATACATTTTCAGCCAAAAGTAAAACCAGCACCATGTATTATACTATTATTGACTTCAAAATAAGGGCTTTAAAATTTTCCAAACAATTGTATCAAACCAGTGGACCACACAATTTGTTAAATAGAACATCACGCATGCCAACTAAATTCTGTACAATGATTTGGCCAAACGAGTTGATGGCCAAATCACGATCACTGTGTCTAAAGGCAGAACAACAGGCAAACAAGAAAAGGCTGGTCATTTGCATTTCTGCGTTGACTGAGGACCTCGCCCCCCACCCCATCATGCGTTGAAATAGGAATACAACAGCCAACATTTTCCACCCTTTGATGTAAATGAACCAGATTTGGATTGTTCAAAAAAGTGGCTTAACTGGATGTTACTGGGCCCCACTGCAAATTTAATTTAGGACATGGAAAACATTTGTAGATTGGCCTTTTTTACTACAGCATATTAAAAATTGCTCATTATTGAGGGCCAGAACTCATTTCACGGCCCATCACACAGCCAGCCTGTCCTACCCATGCACATTATGTCTATGGCACACTGCACTTCCATCAAACAAGTGACCTGATCTTCTGTGTATTAAAACAGAATTCCAATGAGAAGCAGCTGCCCATGAATGAAGTAAGAGGCATCAAGACCCCCCCCCTGTATAGACATTCATAGTAATTTTGTCTTAAATCATATAATGCTTACGAGTAAATGCAGAAATTATGTAGTGCCACCATCTACTAATCGGAACTAGGTAAAAAAAAAAAAAAAGAATAACAACCAACAATTTAACTGTCTAAGACTGCACAAAAGTTTTATAAACTTGAGTACAAATGTATCAAATAGCTGAATATATAATGGTTGTACTAGCAGTCATATTAAAATAAGATCTTTAAGGTCTATATAAATCCCCTGGAATATTTGTCACCTGCAAGACATCTTGAAACACTTACATTGCAACTATTTCACCTACATCATTACGCTATCTTTAACAAATCTGCACCAATGTCAGTAGATTATGGCCAGTATACCACTGGAAGAAGAAAAGGACATGCAAAATAGGCATGCAAAATGCTGAGCCGAAATATACACAGAGCAATCTAGATTATCAGCATGTATATGTGTGCACAAGTGATTCCTACTTCCTAAAACCAAAAGCAAAGCCAAGTCTAGAATAGAGACTTCAAGGGAGTGTATTTTCAGTGAGACTGGTCCTATTTAACAACACACAATAAAATTAGAGGTTAGAGTTAAAAGGACAGGTCTGAATTGTCAGTTGAAATGCCAGAGCCTATTTTAAGTACACAGAGGCCCAAAAATCCCTTCCAGGCCCAATAAACTCTCAATAGCAGCCCCTCTGGCATTTGTCAGAATCCACAGACTGCCGGTCTGGGCCTTTCAAATAAGTAAAAATGATAGTGTTCCTACCACTTTCTGTACAAAGTTTCTGTAGCAACCCCTTATATATAACTAATAGATTCAGTGTTGGGCTGGGATGCCTTGGGCCCACCAGAAAGCCGTTGGCCACAGGCCCATTCTCCAAGCTATTTTTCCTTCTTTGTCATTAACTTGTTTATTCTTTTAATCACTTTTCCTCAAATATTAGCATCAGTACCTCCCTCCATTTCTTCACTTTATTCTTATATAGAAATGGGGCAATTGCGGTTTTAAAGGTATACAAGGTAAAGAGTTGGGTGAGCAAAAGGACCACTGACGCCTTGGCCCACCAGGAATTTTCCTGGAATCCTGGTCGGCCAGTCCGACGCTGAATAGATTTACACCCTTAATATAGGAGTACCTGAAAGTGAATTCACTGATCTCTCTGCAAATTGTAACTCAAAAGGTACACACAGTGGTGGTGGTGTGTGTATAAAGTTCCTGCCGCCCCCCCCATGACGCTGTGAGATCCTCTCTCTCGTGGTTGTGGGTTACACTAATGTAAGGCACAGGGAGGACCAGCTTTTTTTTTTAGGGCTGGTTCAAGAGAAGTTACTCTATATATCTGTATAACAACGGCAGGACAATTTGTACAGGTATAGGATCCCTTATCCAGAAACCCAATATACAGAAAACACAGCTGTCTCCCATAGATTCCATTTTATCCAAATTTTTAAAAATGATTTCCTTTTTCTCTGTAATAATAAAATAGTACCTTGTACTTGATCCCAACAAAGATATAATTAATCCTTATTGGAAGCAAAACCAGCCTATTTTTGTTTATTTAATGTTTAAATGAGTTTCTAGTAGACTTAAGGCATGAAGATGCAAATTACGGCAAGATCCGTTATCCGGAAAACCCCAGGTCCCGAACATTCTGGATAACAGGTCCCATATAGAAGCAAGAGTGAAATGATAGGGAGGAACCCTCAATCAATGCAAGAAACATGGTCCCCTAAGGATTTATACAGAAAATATCAACTAATTGAGCAAGCTGAAAGAGACACAAGGAATTCCAGTGAATAAAGTTACAGTACATTTCAGTACAGCTGAGCTCCTCACTGACTAAGCTTCACTCTTAACCTCAGTTCTCTCCCTATTCCTATATGGTGACTATGGAACAAGAACGTACCTATAATACATATTTCCAACTGAGAGAAGGCTATATTAAGTAACTTGTGGCTCAAACTAACTCCATGTAAGATGATCGCGCAGCAGTTTGAGATCACTTAGTCCCTCAGCCCATTAGCCCTGTAACTCTATTCCCCCAGAGGATGTCACACTGAGGCTCCACCAGGGAGCGGAAGCAGCAAAAAAGCGACCCAGGACAGGCATAAAAGAATGAGGCAGCGACACACAGGAAGAGCTCTTACCTACACACACTTAACAACCGGCAAACCAGCGTGGAACAAACCGGAACTACCTTAAACACCTCTGGTGACGAGGAGCGATTAGATACACGCCCTCTCCTGCATCGAGATGACTGTCTTGGCAAAGGTCTCTGGGAGATGAGGCGGGGCCTCCTGTCTTGGCACTTCGGGATTGGCTGCTGATGACTTTCGCTGACGAAGTCGCATAAACATTCCGGAGCTGATTGTACTTGGCTAGTTATAGACAGCGTCAGGCCCTCCCATTCACGGGGGTTTCCTCGGGGCCGGGTCGCTCCAGTGAATTGTGCCTGACGTGGCTCAGCAGGATGTGCCAATGGGAAGGATCCGGGAGGTGGGGCAGGCAAATAGTTGCACAGGGCAAGAGTGGCGCTCGTTTGTCTTGTCGCTGTTGCCGGTTCCTGGGGGAGGGAGTGCAACAATGCTAAAGGGAATATGTACATCCCTCATAGTAAGAGTCACAATAGGGTTACCATGGGGGATTTACCCCATAGGCTTGTCCAGCAGGAGGCGAACATTAGTGGTTAAACCCTCTGTAAACGGCAGTGCGAGCCACAGGAGGCCCCTCCCCCACCCAGTGTCTGTGACGAACTATTCTCAGCTGAGTGGAGAGTCATTGGTAAAACATGAAGGGGAGAGGGAGCAGGACTGAGAGTCACAGTGCAAGCTGCTGGCAGTCAAGGGAAGAGAAGGAGGCAGATAGAGGTGCATACCTAGGGTTGCCACTGAACCCCTTTAGGGTCAGGACATGATCAGATTCGAGGAGATTAGTCCCCTGGCGAGCAATCTACTCTTCTTCGGAGCGACTGAAGAACTGCCTCCCACAGGCTAGAATGTAAATCGTCAGCAGGATAGCACTCGGAGCGATTCGTTCTCTGACAAGGCAACTTTTGGCGACTTCGAAAAACAAATTGCTCCCCACTTACATTTTAGCCACGGGAAGGCAGGGGAGGCGGTTGAGGGAGCATAGTCGCCCCTGAAGAAGAGGAGATTTGTCGCCTGGCGACTAATTACCCCAAATCTGCCTGTGTGCACTGACCCTTAAAACCGAACACATGGAATCCACAGCCTGCATGGCTAATTAGCAATTCATTTAAATCAGTACAGTCCAACTTCTGTGTTACAGAGGGCCAACATTTTTCCTGCCTACATAGTGGACGGGCCAATAATGGAAGCCATTGTTGACCACTCCCTGTTCTTAAACCACACCCACTTTAAACCACACCCATGTTACCACAAGATCATGTCCACATTATTGTGGTAGCACACCAAAAAAAACAAATGGTCGGTGCTCACTGAAGGGACATGACAGGGATATCAAAAAGTTGTCATTAAGACATACCCTTAAATCTATATGCCTCCTCTTCTCCTTGGATAACACAGAACCCCCCAGCACATGATTAAACACCCTAGGGGCCTCTAACAATAATTTATTTTCTAATGCTAACAAACACCCAGAACAACTACCAGGTTTATGTTCCACAGGCAGAGCAGGGCACACACAGGGAGCATATGGAAGGCAGAATAGAGCAAGAGACAGGGAAACCTATCTGGACCAGTCTAATATGTACTACATACCGTGACACAGTGCTGGTGCCCTATTAGCATTTTGAATAAAGTGTGAACAGGTGAACAATATGGGCAGTTTCATTCTGGGTCTCAGGTGTGAACAGTACAGGGTTTTAGGATGTGAACAATAGATGTGTTACAAGTGTGAACAATACAGGGTATTAGTCTGGATTTTATGTTTAAAACAATGCTGGGGCCAGTTAATCTCTGTACTGAGAGCATTTAATGCTTACACATGGTAAGCAAACAAAGCCGGTAGGTTGGGGGGGCACACAAGGGGGGGTTCCGGCCTGCAGGCCGACAGTTGGACAGCCCTGATTTAGATGCACAATGCATGGCTGCACATAAATAAATTCAGTCTGCAGAATGCAGCAAAATGAATTGCTAATTAGCCATGCAGGCTGTGGATTCCATTTGTGTTCGATTTTAAAGGGGTGAGGTGGCAACCTTATGTGTACCCCAAATGGAGGGAGTCAGCAGGCAGGAGAAGCAGCACCAGCACAGATGGGGACTCAACAACTACCAATCCCAGACTCTGCGAAAAGGCAGCCCAAAATTGCCTCACATTTCTAGTGATTTCAGAAAAACAAAGCAACATGTATGCCATCCCACTGGTGATTCTCATTCTTGCCAGTGGGAAGGCATTTTGGGGAGATTAGTTGCCGCAGTAGCGAAGCTTTAACGCTTTGTAACTAATCTTGCTGTTCGTCACCACCCTAACCTGAACCTGTCACCACTGGGTGTGGTGCCCAAGAAGGCTGTTAAACAGGGCTCATTGGTCAATGATGGGATAGATAAGGCTATGTCTCAGGTAACATATACCTCCTTTGTTGTGGCAGTATGGTTAGTGAGGGCCTGAGGCCAGGGAGCCCTCATGGTGACGGTCGATGTCAATATTGAATTGGCCTTTTTTTTTTGCCATTTCACCCAGATTGCTTGCATTTGCAAAATTTACATAGATAGATGTTTACCCATGGGTTGCTTTATTTCATGCTCTCATCTTGAAGCCTTCAGCTCCTTTTTGGAATGGGTGGTGAGGGAGTAAACGGGTTCCAGGCTAGTCATCCACTATCTGTATGACTGTTTTTTCATTGGCAGGGAGGGGACAGAGGAGTGTAGGATCACACTCCTGGTCTTATTGTCAGTGTTCCAAATGTTTGGGGTCCCCATAGCCAGGGGAAAGAGGGTCCCTCATGCATCCTAAAATTCCTGAGGATTGAGATAGATTCCCTAAAAATGCAGTGCAGGCCACCTCAGGAACAGATTGAGGACTTAAAAGGTCTGTTAGGCTTCACTTTATGGGCTAAGAAGGTGACACTCGGGCAGCTACAATCATTACTGGGTAAATTGAATTTTGCCTGCAGGATAATGCTCATGGGAGGGTTTTTTTTCAGAGCCTTTTTTTAACACAATCACTTCATTTCAGGGGTTCAAAAGTAATTGGACCAGGGGCTCAAAAGTAATTGGACACTGACTCAAAAGCTATTTCATGGGCAGGTGTGGGCAATTCCTTCATTATGTCATTATCAATGAAGCAAATGAAAACCCTGGAGTTGATTTTGTGGGGGGGTGCTTGTATGTGGAAGATTTTGCTGTGAAAAGCGCTCTCCATGCAGGTGAAACAAGCCATCCTTAAGCTGCAAAAACAGAAAAAACCCATCTGAGAAATTGCTACAATATTAGGAGTGACAAAATCTACAGTTTGGTACATCCTGAGAAAGAGAGAAGCACTGGTGAACTTTGCAACGCAAAAAGACCTGCACTTCCACATACAGAGTGTGCACTGCAAGGTGCAAGCCACTCAAATGCATCAAGAATAGAAAGGCTAGATTGGACTTTGCTAAAAAAAAACATCTAAAAATGCAGGCACAGTTCTGGAAAAATATTCTTTGGACAGATGAAACCAAGATCGACCTCTACCAGAATGATGGCAAGAAAAAAGTATGGAGAAGGCGTGGAACAGCTCATGATCAAAAGCATACCAAAGCAAAGTGGAATATTCTTGAATGGCCAAGTCAGTCACCTGATCTGAACCCAATTGAGCACTTGTTGAAGACTAAGCTTCAGTAAGAAAGGCCCACAAACAAACAGCAACTGAAACTGCTGCAGTAAAGGCCTGGCAGAGCATTAAAAAGGAGGAAACCCAGAATCTGATGTCTATCAAGTTCAAGACTTCAGGCTGTCATTGCCAGCAAAGGGTTTTCAACCAAGTATTAGAAATGGACATTTAATTTCAGTTTTTTAATTTGTCCAATTACTTTTGAGCCCCTGAAACAAGTGCTTGTTTTAAAAAATGGCTTTAGTTCCTCACATTCTTATGCAATCTTTTTGTTCAACCCACTGAATTAAAGCTAAAAGTCTGCAGTTCAAATGCATCTGAGTTGTTTCATTTAAAATTCATTGTGGTAATGTACAGCACCAAAATTAGAAAAAACAAGTTGTCTGTCCAAATAGTTATGGATCTAACTGTATAATGCCTTGATCTATTCCCATTCATGCTGGCAGTAGTGGTGTGGGGCAGGGAGCTGGCTAAAAATTTGGTTAATCTTCACTCCGATACAGCCATCAACAACTATGGTTCAAGGCCACACATTTGCCAGGTGTAATAAATGGAATAGCAGATGTCCTCTCTCTCATTTTCAGGTGTACAATTTTTAGACAATTGGCTCCAACCCCTTTCCCAGACACTTTTTGTGGAGGATCCCATTCGTTACTTGGCAGGTTGTGTAAGGAATTCTTTGGCCCCACCTGGGAGGCTTGCAGTAGGGTATGGCGGCAGAGGGCAGAGCTTGAAAGGTACATGCAGGAACCCCCGGGTGATGGGAAAAGAGAGTATTTTCAGGTGTGGTGGAAACGAGACAGGTATTTTGCCCTGCCCATGTCATGTTCAGCCTCCAGTGTCTGCCCAACAAAGGACAGAGGGGGCTGCTGGGAGGTAAACTAAAGCAGTAAGGGTGTATGTTATACCCCCACCATGTTTATACTGGATGAAACAGCACCCACAGGATTCACACATTCCAACTCTTAATAACTGTGACAAAACTACAAGCTGAATGGGCCCAAGCAGGCTCATTTTAGTGTCCCACTGTGGGAATAAGACATCTTTCATAGACACAACCTGAACAACTTAGTAAGTTCCCCTTCTACCTGCCCCCAGCAGTAACAGGCTATACCCCCACTCCCAAGTACTGGCCCTACAGTGGCAAATGCTCACCTGTCTGCTGATGCACTGTCCACCTGCTGTTATGGAGCTTTGGTTGATAACATTTACAGTGTGGACAGACCAATCACAATTTGACAGGCTAAACCTGCTCTGAAAAACAAATGACATTTATGCCTAGTAGTGATGGGTGAATCTGAATTAGGCGAAATTTGCCAAATGCATTGAAGTTTATGGGCTACATTTTTTCACCCATTGGAGTCTATGGGTGTCTTTTTGTGTGCGAAACCAGGTGAAAAAATTCACTCATCACTAATGCTAAACAGCCTATTGACTTCAATGTATGGGACAGATTCAACCATCAGTGAGCAGAACAGAGACTATAGATAAACATTTTACAATTGAGGTAGTGACATCCCAGATTAGAGGTTGTTAAAAACAAGGATTATACTGCAGGATGAATGTTTTTGGAATGGTAAATTGCAGTTTATAATTTTTTAAGGCCTAAACAGACATTTTAAGTTTAAATTAAATTTAAGTGGCACAGTCAAATTGCTGCTCAGTATTTTAAGCATGGGGACTGCTGCTGTAGTTCAGCAACCCCTGGAGGGACTATGAGCTGGGACCAGCTCCTAGATCGGCTGGCCCCATAAAAACTGAAATGTGGCCCTGTGCGCCGCAGGGGCCCCGGGAGTTTGGAACATGGTGGGCCCCTAATGGTTCAGTCCGACCATGATTATGAGTTGATCATTCTTGCTATATGCCTGTGCTACATTATGACAACCAGGTTCCGCTGTTCATCTTTGCCATCTAGTGGATATTCTTGGCATTGCTTATATTACTCTTGATCCCTATACAAGTTGCTTATATAAAGGTATGAAACTACAAGAATACATTGTCTATATACACATATCTACTATACAGTAACACTAGATCTTGAGCTCACCTTGTTGCCTCCAGAAGTTCCCTGAGTTGAATACATAATACAACAAAGGTCTAGTTAGTCAAATAAAAATATTAAAGGGCAATTACATTAATGTTTGTACCTTTTGTACTTTTCTTAAATGAAAATGATGTATCACTTTATATTTGTAATTTATTAATAGATCTGTACATAGACGAAAGGTGACTTTTTTAGGGAAGGGTGTCATGTGAACAGTTTCTTTTACAGCAATTTTCCGCTGGTGGAGAAACAGCTGATTGAATTGCATTCATAGGCTGAGGGGGATTTTTTTGTTTAAAGTTGACCATATACTGGCTAACTTAAAGGGAACCAGTCACCCTAAATTTATTTTACCCACCAGAGGGGGTAATAGAGCCTGCACTCCGGTTGGGTTAAACAGTAGTTTTTTTTTCCAAAATATATTAAGTGTATTGGAGACAGTGGGTACTGGCACGTTAAACATGGTGGGAGACAGTGGGTACTGGCACATTATACACGGTGGGAAATGAAATGTTAATTTACATATATGTAATAGCCTCAGGAAAATGGTAGGTATAACACAGGGCTGTTTCCATGAAAACAAGAATGAAATAAGTCAGAAAAACTAGTATAAAGCAACAAGAAATGGAGCAAAAAAAAAAAGGAAAAAGAACCTAAAAAACCTTTAATACTTATTCAAGATGGTGGAGAAGCTGCTGTATATAGTATTTGTGAGTTGAATGAAAGTTGCAAACATGCCCAGTCTCCCTTCTGAAAGCCTTCAATAGGTAAAGTTTTTCCAGCAACGCCTACTCTGTACCTGGTTGGTACATTTCACTGTCTGTAAAGTCAGCTATGCCCTGATTGGACAAGCTACAAACCACATATATCTAATCAGAGTGCAACTGATCTCTTCAGAATCATGTTTTCAAGCGGACCTTAGCTTTCAATCCATGATTAAAGGAACAGTGCATTTAGCAACGGAGCAGGTTTTATTTTTTTTATTTTAGGGGTCAGACAGGTTTGGGGAGGCTTAGCCCATGGTCCAAGTGCAGGCAGAGAAACAGCCCTTCTGCTCAGATCTGCTTTTGGGTGTATATGTAACTGCTTCGGCCTGGGTGCAGACACATGGAGTGGTTACAAATTAGATCTTTGACCAATATTGCTTCTAAGTATAAATCTCTACTAAATACACAGGTTTTGAAACCTGCAGAAATCATACATTTTCTTTCATTAGTGAACAGTAGCTTGCAATGAAAATGAAAGATCAATACAGAAGACATCATAATTGGTAATTTTAAGAACCTATATAAAATCAGGGTCGGACTGGGCCAGTGGGACACCAGGAAAAACCCAGTGGGCCCTCGCTGGCCCAGACCCGCTCCCCTTAACTGCCGGCCCCCCAAATGAAACCGATGTGCAGCGGCTCGCCATCTTTCGCTCATGTGTACGGTGGGCCCCCAATACTCCAGTTTGACCCTAAATAAATATGCATGATTTAGCCAAAACTATTGTGAATAGCTGGCTGCTTGTACATGCATTTTTTTAGGGAAATTAGATATGGTAGGCAGGTTTAGCAGAGGATAAGGAGCACAAAGACAGGGACACTGGGTCTCCAGGCAATACACTTGTTTATTTAGGCAACTCTTTCCAACTTAAAGTGTTCAGGAACACAGTTCAATAGCGTTCTAACAGCAAGCATGCAAGACTTTTCCACACACTAGGGTTCTCACCATACAGGGTGGCTTCCAGTTCTGTTCTGTGCCCTGCTCAGAGAGACCTTCCTAACACTCTCATTACCATTAAATACCCTGTTTATTATTGTTGGTGCAAGGACCCCTAGAACCAGTGAACGTGAACCTTAATGTTACATCTCACATCTGGCAGGCTTGGGGCAGGCTCTTTCCAGTTTCACAATAATGTCCCCATGCAAAAAGCCAGGTCCATATTGATTAATCAAATCCCAAAATTGGAGTGCTATCACAGGTCTGTATTACCGTGTTGGTGTCAGGTGCCTTCAGGTGTCGGGCTCAGCACTGCCCAAAAAGCCCAAAAATGTATATCACAAAGCAAGAGACCTGCGGCACAACTGTTGTAGTTGGATAGGTGATTAGTATTTATTCATCCCATAAAAAAAGGCCCTTTTTTTATGGGATGAATAAATACTAATCACCTATCCAACTACAACAGTTGTGCCGCAGGTCTCTTGCTTTGTCATATTGATTAATCAGGGAATGGGAGAACCTGACTGCACTGTCCTGACCTCAACCCAACTGAACACTTGTGGAATGAACTGGAACCCTGACTGTAAGCCAGGCTTTCTCCCCAACATCATTGCCCAACCTCACTCATGTTATTGTGGCTGAATGGAAACAAATCCTACCAACAATATTCCAACATTTAGCCAATTTGTTAGGCATCACCCAGTAATTATAATTTCTAAGATCAGATCCTATGCCAGAGCTCCTATTTGTAGGAATAAGGAAGGACACGGAAAGGGCAATACACTGGGTGTTGCAAATGTGTTAGACACCCCCCCAGTTTCCATCACTGCTAACCTTCCCTGGACAGTGCTTTTGTATGCTGAAAAGTGCATCAGCCCAGGGTGCTGCTTTGCTGTGCCACAATCTTGCCCTATGTCCCAGAGATCCTTTGCACTCTGTGGATAAAGTGCATGCACAGTACTTTGCAACTTAAAAGTTTAGGTCTGATCTTTACTGTAGTATCCAGGACCCCAGTCTGGTATTGCTGGGGCAGCAGTATGCAGCAAATCGCTAGGGCATTGCCGGTTGTGTGCTGCATGTATATCACAATGGGGAATCTAAGGTAAGTGATGATGTTTACTTGGGTACTTAGCATTGGGGTAGTCCCACACATGGTCCCTTAATCAGAGCAACCTTTGATCTTCTGAGATCCTAAAATACATCTCCCTGTTTGCAATTCTTCTGGTTTTAAATAATTTTCCAAAGGCACACGTGGCCATCTCTGTGGATTAGTTAAAACCACCTCTTGGAACCCAATGTTGTCTACCCTGGGTATAGTTGGGACTATACCCAGATGGAAGAATGAACAACTGGAAACTGATTCAATTATACAATAATACAATCAAGCAGATTACTGTTGATTATGTATCAGGTACAGTATGTATAAACAGAGTCAGGGTTGCTATATAAAGACAGCTTCTTTACCATGTGTGATATAATAAATAGTTCATTATACAAAGGCCTTTTCTGTGGACTAGTCATGGGCTTTGTTACCTTCTCTTACTCAGTGCTTTGGCACAACCAGTAAGTGGTTTATTTTCTAACAGGAGGTTAGAAATGAAAGTGTTTGTTTTGTACAAGAAATTAAAATCTTAGATATTTCTGAATTAAAAAAATAGGCAATATGGATGCTCACCACACCACCTTTTTCATTGAACTCATGCTGAAAATGTAGCTATGCTGCTTGTTTAAAAGCTGGCATTCCATCTTGCTAAACAGTTTTTGGGGCATTTAAACTAGTTAAAATCAAAATGAACACAGTAAAAACTGTAAAAAAAACTGTAAGAGAAGAGCGTTTTTTCCTATTTATATAGGCAAATTTGTAAATTTGTTTTTTATTATTTAGTATGTTTTATTTCCAAGATTGACCACTAGATGCCAGAGCTTTACTTTTTTTGTATTGTTCTATTTTTTGTGCCTTTAGTCTTAAGTAAAAATATCAGAAAGCTAATGATAGAATTTCTTTTATACACAGGAGTTTCTGAGTGATCATAAAATGACTGTGATCCCTGATATTTACAGTATTTAAACAAAAAACTGTGCAGAACATGAACACTCCAGTTTAGCTTTACTTTTTATGCTTGTGCAGGGAGGGGCAGCCTTGTTTAACATACTGATGTTATGATGCCACATACAGTTAGGTCCAGAAATATTTGGACTGACAACTTTTTTTTCTGATTTTGGTTCTGTACATTACCACAATGAATTTTAAATGAAACAACTCAGACGCTGTTGAACTGCAGACTTTCAGCTTTAATTCAGTGGGTTGAACACAACAAAACGAAAGGCCTCCCAATCAATTTGACTGCATTTAGCTGGATTTGAGCAGACAGTATGTCTCTGAACATCTCAGAATTTATTTGGCTGCTTCTGTCCTGTGTCATATCATGGATAAACACTAGTGTCCCAGTGCCACTGGCAGCCATGCACACCCAAGCCATCATATTATAGATGATATGGAATGCTTTGGATCATGATCTGTTACACGCCTTCTCCATACTTTTTTCTTGCCATCATTCTGGTAGAGGTTGATTTTTGTTTTTTTCCAGAACTGTGCTGGCTTTTTTAGATGTTTTTTAGCAAAGTCCAATCTAGCCTTTCTATTCTTGATGCTTATGTGTGGCTTGCACCTTCCTGTGCACCTTCTGTATTTACTTTCATGCAGTCTTCTCTTTATGGTAGACTTGGATATCGATACGCCTACCTCCTGGAGAGTGGTGTTCACTTGCTGTTGTGAAGGGGTTTCTCTTCACCATGGAAATGATTCTGTGATCATCCACCACTGTTGTCTTCCGTGGACGTCCAGGTCTTTTTGCGTTGCTGAGTTCACCAGTGCTTTCTTTCTTTCTCAGGATGTACCAAACTGTAGATTTTGCCACTCCTAATATTGTAGCAATTTCTCGGTTGAGTTTTTTTCTGTTTTTGCAGCTTAAGGATGGCTTGTTTCACCTGCATGGAGAACTCCTTTGACTGCATGTTGTCTGTTCATAGCAAAATCTTCCACATACAAGCACCCCCCCCGCTCAAATCAACTCCAGGGCTTTTATCTGCTTCATTGATAATGATATAACAAAGGAATTGCCCACACCTGCCCATGAAATAGCCTTTGAGTCAATTGTCCAAATATTTTTGAGCCCCTGAAATAAGTAATTGTTTTAAAAAAAGACTTTAGTTCCTCACATTTTTATCTTTTTTGTTCAACCCACAGAATTAAAGCTGAAAGTCTGCAGTTCAACTGCATCTGAGTTGTTTTATTCAAAATTCATTGTGGTAAAATGAAAAATTAGAAAAATATTTATGGACCTAACTGTATATTAATACTCATATTATTTAGAGCAGGGCTGTCCATCTGGTGGCCCGTGGGCAGCATCTGGCCCGTGACCCCCCATTGTGTGGCCCCCACATGAAAGTCTGCCTGCTATGATTCTTTACGTTGTGTAAGCTTTAAAAGTTATCAGTACTGCAGTGCCCCTGAATTGTTTACTCCTCAAATTGAGATTGATCCTGTATTGTTCACACCTGTATTCCTTTTTGCATTGTTCACACTTGTAACACCTATTTTAGTCACACCCCTAAAGCCCTGTACTGTTCATGCCCAGACTGAAAGTGCCCACATTGTTCACTTGTTCACACCTCATATAAACTGCTGGAGGGGCATGAGCATTGAGTCACTGTATATAGCACAGTATTATCTGAGAGTGGTCCTGATATGTTTCCCTGTCTCCTGCTCTATTCTGCCTTCCCTATGCGCCCTGTGTTTGCCATACTCTGCCTGCCCTATGCTTCCTGTGTGCCATACTCTGCCTGCCCTATGCACCCTATGTGTGTCATACTCTACCTGCCTTATCCTCCTGTGTGTGCCATACTCTGCCTGCCCTATGCTCCCTGTGTGTGCCATACTCTGCCTTCCCTATGCTCTCTGAGTGTGCCATACTCCACCTTCGCTATCCTCCCTGTGTGTGCCATTCTTTGCCTGCTCTATGCTCCCTGTGTGTGCCATACTCTGCTTGCTATATGCTGCCTGTGTGTGCCATACTCTGCCTGCCCTATGCTCCCTGTGTGTTCCATACTCTACCTGCAGTGAGCATTTGGAAATTGATCCAAAAGTTGGGCTGCACAGATGCAGGTCTCAAAGCCATACAAATAGAATATATGATATTAAGAGAATAATGATGCTGGACAAGGAAAGTCATAACTGTAAAATGTAACTATATTCCATTAGGAAGTGCTAAAGATAGTGGTGTGGTGTGAGGGTATACTCTGGGAACAGGGGCGCTCCACCAATGAGGCGAGTTGAGCTACTCGCCTCAGGCGGCAGCGCCCCCTGGTTGCCAGGTGCAGCAAAAATGTTGCTCCTGGTAACTAAGAGCCGAATTTCCAGTTTTCAACCCGGAAATTTGGCTCTTCTAGTACAGAGAGCGCAATTGCGCTGTCTGCACTAAGCGACATGGACTGCCCCTGCCCTCTTCGGCGCTCTAAAGGTGAGTGCCATGGGGCAAAAGAAGGACGCCTCAGGCAGCATAATGGATAGAATCGCCCCTGTCTGGGCAGGAGTATTTTTCAGTGAAAAGGAGCACTGGCCATGGCTTTACGGTCAGGGATTGTAATCACAAGTAGGTAAATGGGCCCTCCTCCATTGAATTATTATTCTTTAATATTGCGCACTGGAAGTGAATCCACTCCAATACAACTGCAGGGTACTTGTGTAGCTTGGGCAATTGTCTGTGCCCACAATTATATTAGAATTCTAGAGAAAGACCGTAAATACATGTTAATCCTCTCTCATTACTATATTCCCAGTGAGCATTCTATAATTTTTCCTATTTCTAGAGTGGAAATTCCTATTTCTAGAGGGAAATTTAAACAAATCCATGTTTGGTACTTGCAAGGTACAGTAGCTAATTTGATTATCAGTGCACAGTTTAAAAGAAATTCCATTAGGCATGGGGATTTTCAAAACTATGGTAATCTGGTTGAATCAATTTCTCTCTTTGAACAACCTCACACTTCCTAAAGCCTGCCAGAAACCTTGGCATCCAGGGTCTACTCTCACCACAATTTAGATGCAAATAATGATAAAGGTCATATGTATTACATGGTGCATTGGCCTATGCAGCATATGTTTCATTTTGCAAAGTAGGACCCTTCTGGCTATAAAGCAGTGCTTAGGATGTAGAGTGGCAACAATTTGGGTTTTTTGAGAAAGCTGCAAACAGTATAATTATTGTCAGAATATTCTAACATTTTCAGGGAAAGAGCAGGAAGGAAGGTTTTATTATCACCTTGAAAAGAGGTATTAAGCGGCATGTAATGATACAATGGTACTCTTTTCAATTATACAATACCAGAAGAAAACTATATTTTTTGTGCCTCTAGGATAGTTATTCCTGAACGAAAGCTTGTCTGAGGCATGGCGAGTTGATTTCGGGTGATGAATTTAATAAGCTTGTTGCTATGTAATTTATTGCATCAGTTCTAAAGCTCAGTCTTCATGCCAGCATTGTATGACTGTCAAGATAAAAAGCAATAAAAGAAGGCTGATAATATTGGTAGGAGATGGCCTACATTATTTACAACCCATTCAGACTCATTTTGTACTGATGCATAAAAAAAATCTAGTCTGCTGTATGAGAGACAGATATAGCTGACGAATCCCGCTCTGAATACAGATGTTATAGACTTTCTCTTTGAACAGAACACCTCACATACACATGTTGCATGCAGTGAACATAGCTTTGACTTTAATTGTGGCAACTTTTCCCAGTTATAAACAGTGGTATAACTAGAGTGTGCTGGGCCCCTCTGCAAAAAAATCTTCAGAAGGGCCCTTTGCGCACTCAGATCCCCATCCTTCCGCCCACTTCCCATCCCGCCTATGAATAGTGCCACACAATCACCGTGCTGCTTCTACTGCAACACATCAGATCCTAGCCCCAGGGGCACTTTGTCAATGAGGCGAGTCCAGGGGTGGCAAAAATGCAGCTCCTGGTACTTTAAGAGCAGAAATTTGGCCCTTTCAGTGCAGAGAGCGCAAATATGCTCTTTGCGCTAGCGTCCTGGCCCTGTCTGCCGCCCTCGTGGACCCCCCTGGACCTCCTCTGGTGCAAAAAGGTGAGCGCATGGGGGAGGGGGCGGCAGCAACAAGGATTGCCTCTGCCTAGCCCTATATAATATAGTCCCTAAAGCTGGCCATAGACACAAAGCTACAGTCGTATGATTCGTAAAATGTGCAGATCGTGTGTGGAGTAATTTTTCATGCCATGTTGATTGGTTGTTTAGTTGAACAGGTTAAAAGATTTATGTCAGCTACTGATAAGATCTCTGCATGTATTGCTTAGTGACTGTCACTGTTATTTGTCAAACATAACTTATGTACAATTGCTGTCTTTCAGTTAATGGTCAGAAGATCGTCTGATTTGTTATTTTTATTACTTATTTAATCTGAATGGTTAGTTGTAGATCGGTATACTGAAACAATTGACATTGTTGCATAAAGTATAAAATCTGCACTTCTATGGCTAGCTTAACTGAAGCGTAATCATGGCATCCTTCACCTCATCAAGTTCGCTGGGACCATAGCTGAGTCTCACTTTTGTTGTGAGCTATTAGAGGACTATCCTGTCCCTAGCCAGCTTTTACCAAGGACATGGTGATTCAACAGAACCTGTATGGGTCATAGAGGCATCTCAAATGTTAACTCTTATGTGATAAAACTTTTCCTTCCTCTCTACATCTAATATAGGTTACAGGGCCTAGCACTTACCCCATACTGCAAACTTTACATTGGCTTCCTGTAAGCAGTCAATTTAGGGGCCCTCAAATCTACTGACAAAATAGTAATCTGTGTTGGACTGGCCCACCAGGCCCATACGTTGTTGATGGACAAGAAGAGAATGGATGGAAAGATAGATGAGAGTATATTAAGAGAACACAGTAAGAGAACAGTAAGTGGAGAGAGAGAAAGAAAAACATTTTGAAGAGAAGATCTAAGGTTTCCTTGTAGTTCCCTGGCACCCCAGTCCAACGTTTGTGTGTGTGTTATACTCTATGAACCACTCCTTCCATAAGACAGGGTAAGAACCTGGTGGGGAGGGGCCTGAAATGGGTTTTAGAAACTCCCCTGCTTCACAGCTAAGGATGGAGTGCAATTGTGCTAAGAACTTTAAAAAACACAAGAATAGGCTAGATTATTTCATCTGATTATTGGGTCTCAGTTGCACTCATGCGGGAAACTAACTTAGTGATGCATGGGCAGGCTGTGTGTTTCACAGGGAAGTTAAGCCGACACATATTTATATGAAAACCAATCCAGATCTTCCTTTTTCTTAAATCCTATGTTGAAAGCTCTCTTTAACAGTGTACAAGTCTCCAGAGTGAATTATATCATATCATACATATTTCCCAGTCAGTGGTCAACATCAGCAATGTCATCTCTCTCTCTTAACAAGCTCCTTTTATTAATACTAAACAGCCATGTTATTCACTTCTCTATGTATCACATTTACATCTCTGAGTATTTAACAAGCCTAGCAAACCTTTGTTTCAGTAAGCCACCTGCTTGTCATTGAGTCATTTCCTTCTCACTTAGATATACTGTGTATTTGCTTCAACTTAACATGAAAATCCCTGTTTGCTTCATTTTGTAAGGACCTGCCAAGCTAATTGCAATGTTACTTTAATTGGATCTGGGATCATTCATATTCTGTCGTAGATGTATGAAGACATAACACTTGATTTGTTACAGTACATAGTTCTACAATAAATACTACATCTGTTCTCAAACTGGAATTTGGCCTCTTTCAGTGCACTTCTTTGTACTTCTCTGCCCATAGGAGATATTTTAAATTCAACGGTGCTCACTAACAATTCACAATCACAAGATCATTATATATTAAATACACAAGAGCCATGCCTATTATGTAAATGATATCCTTATAAACAGTGCTTGGTGATATACTGATGTCATTATTTGCAGTATGACTGGAGTTACATTGTTACATTTTAGTTGAGTTTGAAAAAAGACATCCATCCATAAAGTGCAGCTTGAGTGATGGCTGAAATTGGCCCAATTAGCCGAAAAAAACCTGTGGAACTGCCGAACAATTCATGAAACTGGAAACATTTAATTTTTTTGCAGCTTTTCATATGCCAAATGTATTGGTGTCAGTGGATGTTTTTTTCTTGGGCCAAATGCATCGTTGTCTATAAGCATTTTTTTCTCCCGTTTTTCCAGCGTCTAGTTTATTCAGACAAAGGAGAAATACCCCTCTGTAGTTGTGCCCATTTTAGTGAAGTAGATACCACTCTTCTATTTCCAATTCTTCAGAATCAAGGAGGAGGAAACCTTTGTGTACTAGGTAACTTATTTCAATTGCGATTAAACATATACGCTTATATTGCCTTTCAGAATTCAGAAACCCTCCTTTCTCCACGCTGAAATAATTCAGCCTCGTTTGCTTACTTTCATGAAACACAAAACGATGTGACTTTTATTCATACTACCTAGGAAACCCTTCTATTGCTAACAAATGATCCTTCATGGCTGACTGCAAATGGAAAATGAAAATGGAAAATTACACTTTATGCCTTATAGTTCCAAGAGGAAACATTACAGCATATTTACATGTATAAATGGGAAGGTTGTTTGCATTATAGTTATAGTTATCATTGTATTATAGTTATACTTAATTTACATAATATAGTTTGTAATCACGTATATGTAAAGTAAGTATGCAGGACCAGTGACAAGTGTGTAAGTAGCTATTCCTCATGAAATAAAGATGAAGGCAGACTGATGAGAATGCCAATGAGAAGATTACAATTTGTTTTTTTTTATATTTTGTGTCAATTTGTTCCGTTTTGGGTAATATCATAACAGCTGTGGTCCATGGCTCTGTCATTGTCACAGACCAACAAACTGTTGCAATTTCAGCAGGGCATGAAATGTCAAACCACTTGCATTACTAACACTGTGATATTGCATCAAAGTAAATGGTGCTGGTTTCCCTTTGGGTTAAACGTAAATTTTTTCTTTAAAAATGGTCCCTATCTTGGAACTCCCTATAGATCTTGCACTTTTCAGTGTTCGAGTTCAAATGAGGGGTAGACATGTCCTAATGGCCCCTGCCGGAAGCACATAAGGAGGGGGATAGCCAATAACAGCCCTGCTGTCACACAATCAAAGGCAGGCTTCAGTTCCCTATGAGGTCAGCCTTGTTGCTGTTTGGTTCCTATCCTACAGGGCAGTGTGCTGAGTGCTGCTGGCTCCCCTGCACTGAACACCCTGGGAAAAGAGACAGCAGGAAGTGAAACAGATGGGAGGTAGTAGTAGGAGTTTTGTAAAAAAAATTCAGTGAATGGAAACACTATTTTTGTAAGAACTTATAGTCTAATGAGCTGGCTCATTCTTGTTTTTCACATACTGTGTCTCCTTTAACACTGATATCAAGAGTTGGCCTGTTTAATTTGTCAAATGTTTTTGTAAATTGTAAGCCCCATGGGACAGGGAACTCCCACGCTAATGCACAAGCCCGGTCTGTTGTCATTCATTTGTCTGCAAATGAATGAATAAGAGGCCATGCATGCACAGAAGAGCGTAACCCCACACTGTCTTCACTTTTCAAAAGAGAAGGACAACTCATTACAAATGGGGGTAAAGCTTAATGCTAGATAATGAAGTGAATGATTTCTGCAGCATGTTTCAGCTTCTAATCTATTTCTATTCTGTTTAAGGACATCAGACTCAAGGTAGAGAGAGAGAGGGGGTATGTCAACTTGTGGGCTATTTAGAGCTGTTTTAGTGATTGTAAAATAAAAAGTTTACATATTCTTTAAGGAACTTCTCAATCTACATAAACTGACTGGTTCATCTTGCAGAAAAAGTAGGGTTGCCACCTCCTGGCTGATTGAACTCTAGACAGGGAGGTGGGTGGGCAGGTGATGTCTGAGTTAGGGACTGTATCCAAAATAGACAATATTGTGTGTGCTTCAACCACCTTATTTAACCTTGTAGGTTGGATGCAAAGCAGTCCGGAAACACTTGCCAGGGGTTTGCATAGACATACATGAAAAAAATGCTGCTTTTGCACCCCGTGAGAAAGGACAAGAGTAAGACTGAAACGTTGCCTGGTTGTTTGACCTAATAAATTCAAGTTTTCACATTTTGCAACAGAAAGGTGCTGCAGCAGTATTTTTTAGAGTTAGGGACTGTGACATCAGAAGGTGGGACAGTGACATGCCAATTCCAGTGTCAAGAAGAGTCCTGTACGGATTGCTTCATTGTTGAAAACCAAGCAGGCAGTTTTGACCCAGAAAGAACTTCTGAAAGAAACAGAGCTGTCCAAGTCAACCTGGCAACCCTATCATATCTTAGAACACTGACATGTGCATTTGAAATATTAACTAAAAAAACCCTATTGTATAAGACACAGTCCCAATGTGCCATACTTTAAGTTATTTGCATTGAATATATTGGGAAGTACTAAATCACTACACATAATCACCAAGTGTTTTTGCTGAAACTATAACACACTCAAACCATGAGGATTGTCGGAACACAAGACTTCCTCTTTGGCATCTCTCTAACCTGTTAATCAGTCAGTGATTAGAGGGAGGGCAACATGGGACATAACTGTTCCGATGATCCTCACCTGGATGCTCAGTTAGCAAAATAACTGAAAAGTTATGTCACAAGTGGCCCCCTTCAAGTCAGTGATTAACAAAGAGGTTAGAGAGATATAAAGCAGGAAGTAGTGTTCTGAGTATTATGTTAGACATCGTTTCACTCCAGCATTTACAGATTACATTTTTGGCTCACTAACTATATTGAAAACATGTTTTATTTTGCACAGCCTATCTATTTACCCAGTTTTATTTATATACTGAACTGTTCCTTTAAATCATTTCATTCTCGAAAATAAAGCCCTAAACAATAGTTGAGCTAGAAAGTATAGAAAGTTTGCCACTGGCAGCTATGAGGAGGCCTTTTCCCACTCCTAGGCAAGAATTTCAATATTTCTCACTTCATCGGGATTTTACTTTTGCCTAGGGCTGGAAAAGACCCAGCACTAATAAACTAGTTGAGCAATTTCAATAACCTTGACAACTGATTTGCAGAAGACATTTACATTACAAAGTCAAGTATTGTTGGAATGTGAGCAAGACATATATCTCAGCAGATTCTACTTTAAACCACAGCCGGCAGCATCTGTTTTGCTTCTAATGCACCTCTGTCTATTTAGGTATCACTTGCTTTTCCAGCTATTCTCTCTTGCAACTTTTTCCTACTTGGCAATCTCTTTTGCATTTTGTTCTGAACCCCCACCTCTCCTTACTAGCTGTGTTATCTACTTTTCATTATTTTGCACAAAATATGCTTTATATTTTCCCAAACAATTGAGGAATGTGAGCTGAACTGATAATAAAATTATCAGAATAAGAAATGTGTGTTTAAAGCCAGTAACTTAAAGCCAGCATTTCTTCATACATATGTAAACCTTTTTGTATCATTTGGTTTATATTTTTATAAGGGTGCTTTTTATGTTTTCTGATATTAGAAGTTTAAATGTATATATATGTGATGTAAAAATTCCATGGTTTGCTTTGGCAGACTCAGCCAAAGATGGAAGAGAAATTGATCTTGCCCTTGTGAGACAAAAGGGGTCATTTACAATATGGAAGGAAGGAACTCCAAAAAGTGTACAATCTGCCATTTTTTGCACTTTGCACTGTACCTTCCATGTTGTATTCATTGCTATCCACATGAATACAGCACTGCCTGATTTTGGCATGGAACTGCATTGTATTCAGAAGGAATAGCAGGGCGAGGCATGTAGTAACCACCTACCAATCCCTTAGATGTGCAAGTTAGGGAGCAGTGGTGGATGTAGGCTTCAATTGGACCCAAACAGGGCTTGCCTGCATCCATTCATGCTTCTCTCTGTGCTTTCCATTAGATTTTTTTACCTGTCATAAGGTGCAGAACCATTAGGTGCAGACCATTAAGCGGGAGCACTGTGTTTCAAAGGTTGCTTTAGCTACTTATAACATCTAGCGTCTGAATGCTGGAATCTTCTCTTGGTGCCTTACCTTTGATAAGAGAGTGGTGACTTACAAGCAGCTGGTAACTACTCCCATTATTTTCTTGCTTAAGTGAACCACCAAGACTCTGATTACTGCTACTTAATACGAAAGTCACGTGCTATTTAATGTGAAAATATAAAATATTCCTGTACTGTAGGAATATCAATGTGATTGAAAACTGATAATTCTCATAACCAAAATAGAAATGAAGGCAAGCATTAAAGGAATTGTTCAGTGTAAAAATAAAAGCTGGGTAAATAGATAGGCTGTGCAAAATAAAAACTGTTTCTAATATAGTTAGTTAGCCAAAAATGTAATGTATAAAGGCTGCAGTGATTTGATGTATAACATGTCAATCAAAACACTACATCCTGCTTTTCAGCTCTCTTGGTTTACACTGACTGGTTACCCTGGTTACCAGGCAGTAACCAATCAGAGACTTGAGGGGGGGCCACATGGGTCATTTCTGTTGCTTTTGAATCTGAGCTGAATGCTGAGGGTCAATTGCAAACTCACTGAACAGAAATGGACCATGTGGCCCCCCTTCAAGTCGCTGACTAACTCAGTGTTATAGAGCTGAAAAGCAGGAAGTTGGATTCTAGCTGTTTTATTAGACAACTGTTCACTCCAGCCTTTATACATTACATTTTTGGCTAACTAACTATATTAGAAATATTTTTTATTTTGCACAACCTATCTATTTACACAGTTTTTATTTTCACACTGAACTGTTCCTTTAAGGTCCTGTGATACTATATAAAAGGGCCAATGTTTGCTCAAGTTTTGCATTGTACTTAGTGACGTTTTAGCTAAAAACAGACTTTGCTAAGACCTTGAAAATATGAATTTGAATAGAAATGGCCTTCATCAATAAAACAAAGCAATTTCAAGCACCTTGGGCAATACATTTGCATACAGTCTAATGTGTATTCCATCTCAGTGAGTACTTCTGTTTGTCTTGGCTTGTTTCAGGGCTGTCATGTCACCTGCTGCCACTCATGTAAGTCATCCTGTGTTTCTCAAGACTCAATTTAAATAAATTGTCTTCATCATTTACACTTGGCAGTGTTCCTAATGGGAAAATAACTCTGTCAGTCTTGGAACAGAGCATGGGATAATCTCTTGCCTGTAACTTGATTTGTGTCTTTAAAAGAATAGTTTGCAGAGCAGAGAACATATTAAAAATTGAGGCGGCATTGGAATATAATAGGATTCTTACTGGAAGATTTTGTTTAAATTGTGTTTTACCATTAAGTAGGACAGTCCTTGTGTCTTTGAGATGGTATGCGGCCATTCCAAAACTAGTTAAAAAACTAGAGCATGGGTCCCCAACCTTTTTTTTACCCTTGAGCCACAGGGGGTGACAAATAAGGGATGTGATTGGCTATTTGGTAGCCTCTATGTAGTGTAAAGGAGTCTCTGTTTGGCAGTACACCTGGCTTTTTATGCAACAAAAACTTGCCTCCATGCCAGGAATTCAAAAATAGGCACCTGATTTGTGGCCACTGACAGCAACAACCAAGGGTTTGGTGAGCAACATGTTGCTTATGAGTCACTGATTGGGGATCACTGAACTTAAGTAATACAAACTAAAATGTACCTATTGGTAGGTAATGTAATACAAAGGGCAAAATTGCTCCTGATCTATTAATCAAAAAGCAACTAATCAGATGTAATATGTCAATCAGTAAACTAGTAAATTGTATCTCCCTTTTGTTTTGTTTTGGGTTACTAGAACTGGAGCACGCACTGCACCTTATTATTATCCCAAATTTTCTTAAAGGGGACCTTTCAGCCAGTCTTAAAAAACTGTATACTAAAGCCCTTTTCAAATCAATCATTAAATCCAAATTCTTTTTATCTATTAAAACATTCATACCTGTTACAGTATAAATGTATTTAAAAATCTCAACTATCAATCATATACTGCCTGCCCCGGCTCTATGACTTAGGCATAGGCAGGGCAGTTAGTTAATTTCGCTTTCCATTCAGCACTTCCTAGATGTCCCTGAACTACTCATATGCACACTATCTACTGACTGCATAAAACTGTGTAGCCTGTTCATGATCATCGCATTAGGTTCCCCATTCTGGTGCATAAACAACATTTTGGAATGACTGAAAGCTATTCTTAGGCTCCTGCCTGCTAGCTGTGATAGTCAACTACAAGTCTTAAGGAGAAAAGATTTATTCAATTTGTATAGTGTATGTAAAATTAGTTTCGTCCTGACTAGCAGGATAGAAAATAATTTGGAATTATTTGTTAGGGTGACAGGTATGTATTATATTTACAAGAAAAGTATACAATATAAACATCCTTCTCAAAATACTTAGCTTAAAAAACCTTTAAAACCTGTAAGAAGAGTATCCCACTTGTGCATGTTTTCAAAATGTCCATATTGTGTATCGAGTTGATATTTCATTCTAATGAGTGGGCTTGAACACCTCTCTACAGGCATTCTCATTGAGTACCTTACATTATAGTTCTGCATGCTTAAAAGATTAAAAACACATTTTATGTGTACAGCATAGAGATAGAGGGGTTAAGAGTAAAGCTGATAATGGAATATATGATGTTCAAGTATTACCAGAATACACAGCTTGTTGTAAAACCACAGCTTACCGCATACAAATTTGACATTGCCTTAGCAACAGCCTTTTATACTAAACAATGCAGAAAAGTGAGAATAAATGTATAAGACAATATTGTAAGCACATATACTTGGTGGAAAATGTATAAGAAATAGTCATTGCTTATTCCATTATCCTATCTGAGGTATGTGTGTTCTCTGAATGTATTTATAGCATGTTTAATGTTATATGTGCATGCTTATGGCTAGCGGTTGCCTCAGGGGAACCTCAGCCTTATAAAGCAATAATACCCATAAAACACTCTTTTGCCACAGCTTCTGTGAAAACAGATGATAACTCAGAAACAAGGTAATCAGGTTTCAGGATCAAGGTGTTCAGAGGACAATGCGATCAAAGCAAAATGGCTCAATGACCAAGCACTGACCAAAGGTTAGGGGCAGGCTTATAAAGGGTCTAAATAATAATTAGGTTCAACTTAAGATGGCAGAGAAAGGGAGCAGAAGGCATGAACACAACAGGTACATCAAGAACCCAAAACAGGAAAGCACGAAGGACCTCCAGTAACACAGCTGGTAACTACAATAACAATTCCACTCAGAGTCCAAGGATTGAATCCCAATAAGTACTGACAGGTGGATTACATCAATCTAGTCATTTAGTCCTTGACCAACTGTGAAATTTTACATGGTCCCTATTTAGAGCTACTGACCACATCCAAAATCCGATGAGGCCCTATCCGTATCTCAGAGTCCTGATTAGAAATCAAAGAGGGAAGTACATTTTTTTAGAACAATAAAGAGGCTGACAATTTAGGCAAGGGTAGATGAGCTGGTAGCCAATGTTATCCTATGTATGGACACCTTTAAGGCTCTTACACACAGGCGGTTTTTCCTGTGTTCCCTTGCAAAGGCAGCATGCTGTGTCCCACCTGCGTTTGCCACTTACATCTCTGTGCGTACAGTCCCCTACACAATAATTGAGTGCATCTACTCCTGCAAAAATCACCCTTAGACCCAAAATGCAGAGATATTCCAAGCTCTGAAGGGAAGAAGATGCCAGTGTACTTAATTGCTATCCATGTACCCTAGTCTACATTTTATCCTGGCTGCATTGGACAGCAATGGCAGGTCATGTATTTCACGGTGCTTCCAAAGGCATAAAAACAATATGCTTTTCAGAACCCCAAATGTGCAAAGAGAGCATCAAAATTGTCACCACAGGGTATCATTGATCCCACAAAGCCCACACATTACCACTATATTTAAACTTATAGAGCTGAAATAAAGTGCTACATGACATTCACACTGCAGTATCCATCTAGAAAAAAAGACTAGGGATTCTTCACCGGATTCCTGTTTTCTGACCTTTAGCCAAGCATTTAAGCAAAACTGGTGCACTGTGTCTTAAAGGGAAAGCTTTTTTGAATGCGAAAGGCACTGAATGTACAGGCCACAGTTGCTTGGAACTGACTACAGAGATGTTTCTTCTTCTAAGGTGGCCACCTTAGAAAAGGAAACATCTCTGTAGGATGTTTATAAAATATATACTTATTCTGTATGACTGGTCCTCAAGAAAAAGGCCTCCCTGTATCAGTAGTTCATGTTACCTTTGCCTTAACTTTGGTTCAAAAGTTATATATTGGTTTATTGGACTGCAAAAAAAATCCATTTAATGGCCTTTAAAAAAAATAATAAAAAAAGCACTTTTGTAACTGCAACTATATTTGAAAACTTTCTGAGGTTAGGATTTCTGAATCTGGCATAGTTTAAATAATCTCTGATTTGAAGGCCATTCAATCAAATGATGTATTTTCATTTTTCATCATAATCCTTTTATGTCACATAAAAAGGATTACAAAGGGTTTATCACTCACATTGGCTTCTCAAATCCCTTCATTTTCCTTCATTTGATAGCCACTAATCTATTTTCTTTAAAAAAGCAAGATTACATTTCATGACATACAATTGAGAAGACTTAAGTCATTCTCAAGGATTTCTGAAACTATAAGTAAAATCCAAGGATGTGGGATTAAATGAAATGAAAGACAAATATCAACTCAATGCATATGAAGCTTATCTGATGAGTTGGGTAAAGCGATTGCTATAATTAGCTACCATTTTGAGAAATACTGAATGTTTTGCTAAAAATCTTTTTTTTTGCTCACAATGGACCTTACCATCCCTGAGTTATACCTGGCAGGGACTTATGCAGGGCATAAAAAAGGCAGCTGACAAAAATTGGTCTGGCTAAAAGGCTAAGAGCCAAGTAGGTCAGTAGGGAGATGGGAACAAGGTCTGGACTGGGATTCAAAATTTCGAGTATCTGTAGTATTTCAAGCACACATAGGCCCAACATACTGTATAAAGACTGTCAATGGCATCCTACAGCAGTCTGTCTCACATTTGCCAGAATCTACAGACTGCCAGTCTGGGCCTAATGGGAACAATAGTTTTGATAACAGAAGGCAGATCAAAGAGAATAACACATTGTTTTTATGGACTTCATTTTCCCATCCCTTTATATAAAAATACTTTTCAAGTAAATAAGACTAAACCAATAAAATGAGCATCACAGTCCAAAAACAGCTAAAGATCTGTAGGCTTGACGGTGAAAAAAGGGATTAAACAATGATTCATTATCCACTACAATAAAGGGTGTTTATATTCATTGTGATAGCTATGGAACACTGCTGATAAAACACATTTTCCATACATATTTAGGGTGATTTTTCTTTGTACTTTTTTTTAGGCGATTTTCAGAAAAACCTCTACATTTAGAAAAGCTTTGCAGATTGTTAGTTTGGTGTAGAAGACTTTATCTTTGTTGGATTCATCAGAATGTGTACTTTCCAAAAATATATGGTTTGTGGGTCTTATGGCACATAATATGAAGTCAAGGGTCTATGTACTATGATGATGAAAATGATCTATGGTATTTGCTGTTGTTGGGGCCTGGATTATAAAAACATTTACATTCCAGACAAACCAGTTAGGAAATTGCAAAATCCTAACTTATTTATAGCAGTGTATTTATGCAGACAATAGAGGATGCATGAGATTTGCTTCCTCTCATCCTCCAGGACCATAAAGGTTAGTGACATAGCCCTCAAATACTTTAAAGCTAATTGTGTGAATTTAGGAAAAAAGCTTTTTATAACATAAATGGATATAAAGTGATTAAACTGAAGAAACAAACTGATTTTGTGTGCAAAATAGCACCAACTTTGGCTCATGGCAATATTAAAGTACTATTTTATAGGAGAGCCAAAAAGTTAGCCACTCCCAATGATGCAGCATGTCAATCTTACTTCTGTTCCCAGTGATCTCATGTGTAGGCTTGTGAAATTAGTATACTGCTCATGTGCAAGCACAAGCCTACACAAGAAATCCTCAGACTGCTGAATTGTTTCCTAAAAGGAGCACTTGCCTGGGTAAAGTAACTTAGAAATTTAATTCACTGGGATGTGCCTAATATTTTGGCACCCTTCAGTGCATTAGCTTTCTTTGTCCTCTAAAGTCCAAACCTAATACAGACTGGCGATCTGTGGGTTCTGCCAAATGCCAGAGGGGCTGCTGTAAGATGCTATAAAAATTGACTTTAGTGGGCTGGTGGAGGCTGTTTGGGCCTCTTTGTACTTGTGATGCCAGGGCCTATTTTGAATCCCAGTCCAGGCCTGTAATGCCACCTATCTGGTTTTAACCAATTTTTGAATTGATTCATTAAATTAGACTTTTCCAAATAATAATCTTCCCACTAAAGTTATACTCTCTTTAAGAACACCGCAAGGTACTTCTCCTCCACTAAGGCTGCTCCTTCATTTCTTCAGAGTTCTTGTAAAGGAGACATTTCCTGTCAATAATTAATAATAATGTGACACATGATTTACCATCTTACATCTACGTTACTAAAGACTTACAAGAGTTTTAGTACTTACATTTTTCTTTCAGGGATTCATTGGTCAAACTTTAGCATTCCTAAAACTCTTCTTAAATGATGTGGTGATTGGCCAATCGATGATCGATGTGTCAGAGTCACCCCTTGACCTCACAAACATGCCCTCAACATCACCCGCCCAGACCTTGCCTGGAAAATGAAAAGGCGCCAACCCTGCTTTATTTTGTACTGTGCCTTTTCAGTCTATACCCCCTCCTGCCTCCTGAGCTTGGAGAATGAGCAGTGATCCATGCCTCAGAACCACTCTTAATCATTGTGCCAAAGCCAATCCATTGCTCTCCCATGGCCCCCCTCATGACTTAAATAAATTAATAATTAAATCATTAATCCTAAAAAACTATGGCAAGTGGTAAAGCCTGGGCTGCCCACCAGTGCTCCAGAATGAGGTACAGAATGCAGTTAGACAGGGGGGTTGTGCCATTGAGGTCACTTGAGCAAATGGTCTCAGGCGGCAGCACTGAACAAATTACCAGGAGCAGCAAAAAAGCTAAAAATTCAGCTTTCCTAGGGCAGAGAGCACTATTGGTTTCTCTGCCCTAGTGATATGGGCCCCCAGACCCTCTCTGGAAGAGGAAAAGAAAGTGCTTGGGGTAGCATCACAAGAGCCACCTCAAATGGGTCCTGGTATAGAATCACTAGTCCATGGATGCAAGTGCTTTTTGAATGAGCATTAAAGGTGCCTTTTGTACCCCTTAGTCCACTTATATCTAGGGTCTCAGTAAATGTTTCCTGCTGTCATCTTGTCTACAGGTGCAACAAGACAGTGCAAGTAAAAAAGAGAAAAAAGTAATGTTTCATCAAGTTTATGTGATGATTACTTTTGAAATATGGAACATGCATCTTGCCATTTAGGGCTGTTCTGAAATCAATGCTACAAAGATGGGATTTATCCCTTTCAGAGCTTTGAAATATGCTAAAATATGTAAAAACTGTACAACCACAGGTCTTTTAATGGATACATACTGCATAGCTGCATAGAAACAATTCCATTCCATTATATTTAGTATTGTTCTGCTGGTACACACAATAGTAAAAAAAAAGTAGTAAAGATAAGGGACTCCTGATTACTGCCCTAGGTTACTACCTTGGGATTTCCTTTTCTGAAACCCTGACCCTCTGTCAGCAGCCTGTCTTAAACAAAGGAGTTTATCACCAAATGTAAAACAATTTGATACTGAATGTACTACTAGAACATAAAGGTGAATGGCAAAGGGTTATATGTAAAACAGCTATAGTCACTTCAAGATATGGCCTATTTTCATCTTGAAAGAAATTCATTTTTCACCGGTATTTTTAATTTAACAACCAGATAAAATAAGTCATGAAAATGTGTAGGATTCATTAAGGCTGGTAATGTACAGTATAGGGGATTATTATTTCAGTTGGATTAGGTTAAATGAAAGAAGTATGTTGAATTTTAAAAAGCTCTGCAGTCTGTTATATTTGTATTAATAGGGCATGAAGGAAAATGTTAGAAATCACTCTATAAATGTTATCCGAACAGCTTATTACATGGACAAAAATGTTAATGATGATCTGTAAATAGATATTCTCCTTTTTAAAATTCTTGGTCAAGTTCAAGCTCATTTGTGATAACATCTAGTGTGCAATTCTCACTTGAAATGTGTTGGATAAAATAAACCAGAGACTTCATTCACAAACTTTGATGTATTTCAAATTTCTACTTCTCTTTCCAGCCAAGCTACTACTATCCAGACTTGGATTCCTCTTTCTTTGTTTCTAGCTCTCCATTAAAAAATATAAAACATATGTGGTCCTAGTTTACCGTTACTAAAACAACCTCAAGTCCTACAATATTTAAGGGGGAATGCGATTAAAATCACAAACAATGTTAAAAATTGCTTTTTTGAGGATTTTTAGCACTGCTCGCAATGTAAAATCATTCGCAGGTAAATATTACATGGCTCATTATAACTAAGCAAACGTTAGCATTAACACCTGCTCTGGAGTTTGCTAAATATTTTGGTGCAAAAAATGCTTTGCAAGGCATATGTTGATACCTAAAATTGGTCAAAAAGTTCTCAAACAATAAAAATCTTGGTCCTTAACATTCGCAATAGCCTTTATGAATGTTTTTTAGCATTAATGAAGCATGTTACGTTCCCCCATTAGTGATGTTACTAGATTAAGTTAGCAACATAGTGGTTAGCAAGAATTTTTTTTTCAATAACTTACAGATCTAATGATTATTATTTTTACTGTCATAATTTAAAAATATGGTGTTTCTCATGCTATGAGAGCAACTAATGCCACATACTATAATTTCAGGGTAAGACAATTTGCAATTGGTCTTCATTTTTTTCCTTGCTTTTGAAGATGGTTAGTTTAGTGACACCTTGTGCAATCTGACAGGTAAAAACCCAAGAGTCTACATATAGGTCTTGCATCAGTGCAATATTTTAGCTGTACTCACTCAATATCAGATATGTTGTTCTCACTGATATGGATTACATTCTTTATTGTATTGTATATAAAGTGTTTGTGAATCAATAAACCTTTAAGATATTTGCAAAAATATATCTTCCTCACTTGTTAAACTGATTTACTGCCCATTGCAAAATGGGATTGCCAGTATTTTCTATATTCAGCTGTACATCGAGATATTATCAATTTTGCAGGACATTAAGGTGTGATCAGCATTTTCTTTGTCGCCTTGTAGGTGGTGTTATAACATCAATCAATGGGGCATTTCAGAATTGTCTTGGAAAAGGTTAGTTTCAAAACTATGAAGAGTTCTTGTTTTCTTAGGTGATCAGCCTGTTTGCTTGTACACACCATGTTAATTGTTGTGACCAGATACTGATAGAACAAACTTTGGGCCAGATACAATTCTGTGAGAAAACGTTATCTCATGGTTTATCACGTGAGAATTCATTGATGAGATTCAATTTGAGGAGAAAAAATTTTTCTTCCAGTTTTTTTCCCATATACTTCAAAAGAGTTTTCATGTGATAAACAGTGAGATATATAAATTGAATCTAGTCCATGAGCTTCACGTAACTCACCATATCAATCCTTTGAAATGAACGATGTAATTAGAGGTGATTCTCTATAATCCCCTGAGACTCTGCAAAACAACTCACCAATAAAGAATCAAAAATTCAGTGCTCTGAGATACTGATCCTCTTGGATAAAGCTATAAACACCTGGAAATTAAGTTCAGTTAATCTGTGCCCTTTCTAGTCAATGCTAGGATGCACAGACCCTATACTCCGACTATCTTGTTGACTTAACTTCACAGTCCGTAATAGCCAATGTACAGGGCATGGAGTAGGGTGTGCAACTTCACCCAGGCTCTTCTCTTTATATGGCCTTCAAGTGATACTGAGGCACATTTTTTAAGATAGCAGAGGATGGTGGATACTAGTGTGTGCTAAGGTACCTAATACATCTTTGTGTGGATACATTTTTATAATCAACCTCACCGCTACCTTTTCATTGTAAGCATTTTTCCTATATATAAATCATTTGAATGCACTTGAGATGAGGCAACAAATTCTTAGAGCTGTCATATATGGAAAATACCATTGAAATATGTGAGGGAAAGCCAGCAGTCATGTGTTTTAGAAGCACTGTGTATGGGTGCGGTGCACATACTAACAGATGCCATATGTTGAAGGAAATCTGCACTCACATGTCTTATCTTGGTCAAAAAGATTACTTTAATGCAAAGCCAACATTTCAGCTGAATTCATCGTTTTTGACTAAGATAAGACCTATGAACCCTTAGTTCATTCAGTATATAAAATATCATTTAAATATGTCAATTCTATATACGAATTTATTTATTAAAGGCATTTTATTGTACCAGTCTGTTTGTAGTGATATACAGTATTGTCAAGTTTTTATATCACAAGATCACGAGTTTGACTACACTATTTATTTTTCTTAACAACATATGTATTGCATTAAGATTACCATTCTCTGGAACACATTTAACCATTTTTATGCCTGTTTTAGTGATAAATCCTTTATAAAGATACGTGGGAAAGAGGATGTACAGGACCATTTCATTTTACATATTTACATATAGGAGAACCTCTCAGCTGCTAGCAACATAGCACCCTAGTTCCCTTCAAGTATTCCAAAGTAGCAGGGACAGAATGAATGAAAGAGCTTTAGTTTATCTATATTGCAGTGTGCATGGTATACAATATTTTAATGACCAATAGAATACTTAGTCCTCATTGACATTTTGTCACCAACAGAAGACCCATTATCTTACAATAGCCTTCATTTCATAATTGCTCATTTAGAAACATAAAGCTCCCCATAGACTTTTTTTTTTCTTGCCGAATGACTGATTTTAGTGAAGTCTGACCAATCCTTTGAAATTATCGTGAAGTTAGTGGGATTCGAATCATCGTACATCTTACGATTTTTCAGCCGATCTGTCAGGAAATTGATTGGCCAGGTTAAAAAATCTTTATAGGTCCCAGTGCAATCTATCTATGTTTGCAGGGCCAAGCAGGCAGCTACCCTTTGTTTTCCTGGCAAATTGTCTTTTCAGTTGATGGACAATATCTATGGCCAGCTTAACAGACATTTTTGATCTGTGCAAATCAACCTGAATAAATAGATGAATTCTGAAATAAGTCTGCAGACCTATTATTTGGGAAGAGCCATTCTTATCTCAACTGGCCTATACCAATGCCAACTTTTCACTTAGTATAATACTAGAAATATGTCATCCATAAGAATCATACAAAATATACTTTTAATTATGACTGTGGCATATCTTCTAAATGCCCTGTCTATTGATGAGTTTTACAGCTGTATAGCTTTCAACTTTTCCTCCACATTTTTCCTTGTTAAGCCTCAACATACTTCCTAATGAATCTGTAGATTTTGTTCTGGTCCATTGCTTGGCTGTGATGTCCCTAAACCAGTGCATATCAGTGACATTGGTGCTGACACTCCAGGACTGGTGATTGCCTACTAGACACCAGGCATCTATCAGGAAATTCTATATGTTATGTTGGTGCAACTGTTTAGTACAAAATTCAAAACACTCTTCTCACGGTAGGTGATCCTGCCTGTACACAGTGGAGGGGCACTTGTTAAAGGGGACCTGTCGTCTGAAAAAAATATTCCAAATCCTATTTTATCAAGTTACTCAAGCAAAATAAACTTTAATTACACTATATAAATTAAATGAATCTTGTTTCCATCGGTCTGGGAATTCATAATTATAGCAAGCAGCCAGGAGCCATTGTGTGGACACCATTATTAAGGCAAGCCTTGCATCAGCTCATAATCTTGCTTGTGCACCATAATGGGGAACCTGAAGTGGCAAATGAGATTCAATGTTGATAAATGTAAAGTCATGCACCCGATGATAAACTTGGCTGTAGCAAGCAATGCCAGTCAGCAGCATCAAGGGCAAATAAGGTCTTGAGCTGTATTAAAAGGGGCATAGAGTCAAGGGAGGAGGGGGTCATTCTTCCACTGTATAGAGCACTTGTAAGGCCCCATCTAGAATATGCCATACAGTTTTGGTCTCCATCACTCAAACAGGACATTATTGTATTAGAGAGGGTACAGAGAAGGGCAACTAAGCTGGTAAAAGGTATTGAAAATCTTAGCTATGAGGAAAGACTGGCCAAATTGGGGATGTTCACGCTGGAGAAGAGGCGCTTAAAGGGTGATATGATGACTATGTATAAATATATAAGGGGATCATATAATAATCTCTCTAATGCTTTATTTACCAGTAGGTCTTTCCAGCTGACACGAGGTCACCCATTCCGATTAGAAGAAAAGAGGTTCCGCCTAAATATTCGGAAGGGGTTTTTTACAGTGAGAGCTGTGAAGATGTGGAATTCTCTCCCTGAATCAGTTGTACAGGCTGATACATTAGATAGCTTTAAGAAGGGGTTGGATGGCTTTTTAGCAAGTAAGGGAATACAGGGTTATGGGAAATAGCTCATAGTCCAAGTTGATTCAGGGACTAGTCCGATTGCCATTTTGGAGTCAGGAAGGAATTTTTCCCCCTCTAAGGCAAATTGGAGAGGCTTCAGATGGGTTTTTTGCCTTCCTCTGGATCAACTGGCAGATAGGTAGTTAATAAAAAAAAAAAAAAGGTTGAACTCGATGGACATGTGTCTTTTTTCAGCCTTACTTACTATGTATGTTACTATGTTACTATGTGACATCTAGTAAGTGCTGAATGGAAAGTGAAAGTAATTGCCTGCTCCGCCTCTATGCCTAAGGCATAGAGGAGGGACAGGCAATATTTGATTGACAGCTGAGATATTTAAATGCATTTACAATAGATATGAATTCTTTAATAATAAAAAAAGAATTTGGATTTCATGTTTAATTTGAAAAGGACTTTTAGTATACAGATTTTTATGTTTAGGTGACAGGTCCACTTTAAGCCCCTTGTTAAGCCCCTTCTTCCTGCCTTGTTTATAAGCCTGTAACTGCTTATTCCAGTATTTATCCTCAGCTTTGCCTTTTTGCCTGACTGTACTTCTGGTGTGGTTCCGATGTGGTTCCGATGTGGTTCCTGTGCCAGTGCCCACCTTTCTGTTCCTTCAAAAAGCCTTTTCTACTGTTTGCCACATACCTGCCTGCCTCTTTTTTTCCATCTCAGCTCCTGCTACGTCTCTGCTCTAATTCCAGTGGTCCTTGAGACACCACTGTGGCCCCCTGGTCATAACAGAATGAACTGGTTATGATAGAATCTAGAGCAAACATTACATTACATTTTGTGTAATTATGAATATGTATCTTGTTTCTGAAAAGGAATGAAAATGTAAACAAAAAGTTATAGTCTACAACATACATTCTCAACAATTCAGCACAGCAAATTACCCAGAACTGCTTTTTTTTTTATAAATATTCATGTAAATCTGCAACTTTATAAAAGATTTCAGTAAGAATTTTTGAAACTGAACATAAAATGCTTTGGGAACACTGCCATTTATAGTCCCTATGGATATATAAATGCACATTTCCTAGGGAAGGTATGGTAAGGTATTTTAACTGCATGCAATGATCTTCTAGTGACAATCCCAAATAGGTATAAATGGCCAATACATTGAGCAGATTGCAAGTGTTTATGGCTTGTTACATAGTGTGGATGAAAAATAGACATAATTCCATGCAGCCTTCCCTAAGCCAAGCTGATCCAGCTGAAGGCAAACAATCTGCAACCCCCCACCCTCAGCAGCCCAGCTGACATTTCAATCCCACAGTGGTTAGAAGAGAAAACCTCCCTTATCTCTAAATGGCAACCTGTTTACTCCCTGGGTCAATCATCACTGTGATTTAAAACCAGGGTAATATCACATATATGGTAGATCATAATAAGTCTTCTTCCTTAAAATAACCTTAGAAGGCCTCCATAAATGCTCTTTAATCCAAGAACCCATTAAATTAACAAATCCTTTGCTACCATTTGATGGAATTCAATGAGCATAGCTGGCACTAATATCACACGGATTACACACAAACACATGTATCCTGATTCTGAATTCCAGTTGGTCAGGGGATGCCTCAATCTGAACAAATACATATACTATAGATGCAAAGTCATATATTCATGTACACAGAAACATCTATACACGCATATATGTGATGTTATTCTTATGGTGGAACACAACAGTGGATAATAAGGGTCTTGATATAATAGATTTTTGATAAGATGATGTGGGCAGGGTTATATGCATCTTAGAAAATACTCTAAAAGCACTGTTAGTGATAGTGTCCTTGATGATTGATTGACCTTTTGTATGGATCAATAATAGGATTTAAGTCGGTAGTTAATGGAGGATAATTGGTTACAATTTATTGCAATGAGTGTAGTGTCAGACTGTAAGCTCTATCAATTTCTATTTACGGTATGTTATTATATTTTAGTTCTCCAGTACAAGACGACTGATCACTTTAAACAAGAGTTAGTGTGTTGTTCATCAAGGGAGGACAAAGGCCTTCATGTAAGTTTTATTCAGCAAATGATACAGATCATATGAAGTCTGAAAACTTATGGTTAGTTCACATTTCAGCTATGGTATTGAATGACCTATTCCTAGCAACTCTGCAATAAGTTATTGACTTGTTTTTGAATTATTTGCCTTTCAGTTTTTCAATCAGCTTGACAGGCAAAAAATATTGCTCAGTGAGGCAATTGTTACTTTTTATTACTAATATTTCTATGCATGCCTTCTTCTATTTATATTCCTGTCTGCCTGGTTGCTAGAGGTAATAAGACCCTAGCAACCAGATAAAATACAAACTGGAGAGTTTCTGGACAAAAAGCTAAAAAATGAAAAATGCAAAAACAAATTGCAAATTGTCTCAGAATATCATTGTCTACATCATATTAAGAGTTCATTTAAAGGTGAACAATCAATTTTAAAAATAAACCATCCAATTATTTTCTAGCATCAGACCTAATAGAGCTAAGATTATAATTAAAAGAAGCCCCGTAATGTAACTATGAAACAAGATCAGACAAAGCAGGAAAACGTAGATCCATATGAAATGCATCCCCCTATATACTGTAATTCCAAGTAAGGAAGCCCTTCTGTCTTGTAGTTCCTGTATACCAGCGGTCCCCAACCTTTTTTACCTGTTAGCCACATTCAAATGTGAAAAGCGTTGGGAGCAACACAAGTATAACAAAGTCCCTTAGGGTGTCAAATAAGGGCTGTGTTTGGTTATTTGGTAGCCTCTTTGTTGACTGGCAGCATACAGGAGGTTCTATTTGGCTATACACCTGGTTTTTATGCAATGAAAACTTGCCTCCAAGCCTGGATTTCAAAAAAAAGCACTGGCTTTGAGGCCACTGGGATCAACATCCAAGGGGTTGGTCAGCAACATATTGCTCACAAGCCATTGGTTGGGGATCACTGCTGTATAGTGTTCTATAGGAGGCCATACACAGCCCCCCTTTTTATGGTACACGACTAATAAGCCAACAAGCTGAATGATCAGATATCACACAAGGGCAATACATGCAGCCTGAACATTCAGAACAGTGGGAAGTGGAGCTGTATTTCATGGATCAGGGTATAATAAAAATATTATTAAAATATTATTATAATATAATATTGTAATATTATATTATATAAAAAAAATTTAGCTAGTACAGACTGCGAACTACAAAAAATGTGTTAGTGCTTTTTGCACCTTTATATTCATATACAACTTTCATTACCTTCTACTACTGTATATTGGCCAATCTTTTCAAGACTACCGGCATTTAGCAACTGGAAACCATTTGATTCTCTTATCTGATGTTCAGGAAGAACTGAACTGGTTCTAATCCTTCTGCCTGTTAAAAGTCTAACACTTAGAAGTGTGAAATGACCAGGCATTTAATGAAAGAGAAATAAGTTGTTGGCATTATCGGTGCTGAATTTCAAAGCGGCACAAACTCATGCAGTTCCATTTATCTTGAACTAAGAGAATTTCTCTTTCTCACCGCATGCCCTAAAGGGCTTAGAAGACATGTGATGTGTGTGTTGCAGCTGCTCCTATTACCTCTAGTTTACCTGGCATTTTCCTACTGTGTGAGGTTGCTAAGAGAGGATGAATAATCATGAAGCGAATGCAGAAACAGATGATACATGTTACTCTAAATACAACCTGTTCACTGTTGTTTTTCTCTCCATTTCAAGGTTTTTGATTTCCTCGCGTTAAATCTGTCAACTGTTTTGATCTTGTACATAAAAGGGGGGGGAGGGTGAGTCTCCGTTAACCTAGGTCTCACTGATATAATTTTTTTGGTTTATATTTGTTCCCATTTTCTCTGAGTTTTCCTTTTTCTGTACCACAAATCTGCCTCTCGCAGAGAGCTTAAGTAACTCTCCTTTATTCTACATGACAATGGATCCTAGGGTTTTACAAAATGCTATTATGCTTCACTGAACATAACTATAGCAATGAACTACATGTGGGAAGAGCAGAGTGTGCAGACAGTCTCTTGTATTCTCCGCATCTTATATGTAGTTGTTCTACTTCTTAGGGGGAATAAATTACTTTAGATTGCTGAATGCAAAACATGACAAAACAGCTGGCTTAATTATCACTCTGTTGCCGTTCTGGCAAATGCTTCCTTCGTCTTTAACCTGTGAGCTTTCCATAAACTGAGTGCTTCTTTTTCCTGTTAATCTATGTCCATACGTTGATCTAGTGGGAAATGGACTAAGGAATGCTTTTCCATGGTGATAGTTATCATAAAGGCTACATACTGTAGTTACCTTAGGACCGGCACAATGGAATCTACAGCTTCCGAGTCTGAGGACCCAGAATATTCTTCTTCAAATTTTAAAACAAAGGAGTCAAATGACAAGATGATCCAGCGCTTGCAAGGAATGTGAGTACCTGTTTTTTTTTACTATTTTTGTCTATTATTTTTAAGGTGGGGTCTGTTTAAGGTTGTACTCATAATAAAGTACATACAGTCTGAGGACTGAAGTATCAGAGCTTATTGCAGAATAAAATGTTATTATGCAGTTTATTTCATTTAAGGAAGCTGCAAGGAAATTTAAGTTGGAAAGATTTTAGGACATTTGTCGTACTGTTGCTATTCCAAAAATGTGCAGTGGCAGCGACTGTCCTTAGTACAAACTACAGTATATATGTTTTATATAGTTTTTTCCCTAACTGCAAATCACTATTATACAAAATATACAGATTTCCAACATTCAATTTAGAGTGGGAGAATAAACTGCTCCTCAACTGAGAATTCAAATATTAATTTCCAAATATTTATCGTTAAAACTGACTTTGGTAGCAATGTATTGGTGCTAATACCTTTTTTAAAAACACACAAACCTCTATAATTATCCTTGCATTGACATTTATTTAGAATGTAAAATAAGAAATGTGTGTGTCTTTTGCGATTTATAGTTTCTTATCTTTTTTTTCATCTGACAGAAGAAAACATGCGTTTGTATTGCTTAAATGGTGTAAAGAAATGTGCTCATGTTTCCATGGAGAAGTGCATAGTTGTTATGTAATTGTGTTCTTTTTCTAGACCTGGTAGTGTTCCAAAGGGATGGAAATTAAAGCATGGGGGCTACATTTGAAATATTCATGGTCATTTTGAGCCAAGTAAAATCATACTAGTGAAGAAAGTGTGTTTATTTTGTTTCTGATGTAGGCTTGACAAATTAAAGTCTGAATTGGGACAAATGATCTATTAAAACTGACTCATAACCAAATATTTCATCAAGCCAAATGTATTGACTATGATCAAACTGATTCAAACCTTTTTTATAAGGGGGTTTCTTCACAGGTGTATTTCTATTGGTAGAGGAATGATCAAAATTGCTCCTTGCCAACTGCCAATGCCAAACTTTGTTGCAGTGGAATTCAGCCTGAAAAAGCATAAAAAGTGTAATCATCAGGGAGGAGTTATTACAGAGAAACTGGCATTGGAACGCCCATGACTAGGCTCATCAAACAATGGGTACCCAGATGTGGTGGGTGGACTTCAATTTTTTTATACTCCATAGAGTAGAATGGTGTTTGACTTCATAAAGCAAATTCATTCTGCTGAACTGAAATATGTGTCTGCTTTGGTGAATTTTTCAATTCATAAAAACTCTTCTGCCAGTTAGGAAAATGTTCCTGGCCAACTTGTAAGAACATTAGGTATATCTTCTTTAAAGTTAAAGTAAATAATTACTGTATGTAGTCTCTATCCAGTCCATGTTCAGGTACTCATTACACAACATACAATCTTTAAATAGACTAAACTAAGTGCAGAGCAGGGTGTAAAGTGTAAAAAATGGGTGCAATCTGACATGTATATTGCACTTTGCTCCATTCCCTGCACTACAGTGATTTTTTTTGTCTGTACTCCAATATGGAGTGTAGAGACCTGTGTTCCCTAGCATGAATGCAGTATCGTCTGTGTTTAGCAGCAATGTATTCATAAGGTTCACAATTTAAGAAACACCTGTGGCCACAGCCCACAACAGAGTCTTGTATTTACAGTCTGCACTATGGCAGTACTCTGCACCTAGTGCCAAATTTCCAATCTGGTGCAAAGTGCAGAACCCAGGCAAGTGTTTTTTAAATGAGCACAAAGCATGGTATTCAGTGCTCTACAAAACAATTATTGTGCAGTTTTTCCAACAAATATAGTTAGAAAGGGACCATTTTTACCTATTCCAAATACAGATTGTTGTTTAAGTACTGTTTGTGCCATCAGCATTATGCAACTGTGCCCTGTTTTCTAACTGGGAATCTTGCAGGCCTATACTAAGCCAACCTTAGTTTTTAAACAAATCGGATCAAGTGGAGGCTGACTTTCATACCATAGCATTCAGCCTAGACCAGTATGTAATTATGCTTGTCTGAGCTAACCAATAAGTGTACAATAGGATACAGAATGGTAGATGTTTGACCTCTTCCAGCTCTATTTATGCTTGCTCTTCTAATTGTGTCTGTATGTCTCCTAAATAAGAACAAAACCCTAAAATACGTTTATGGACTATGCTTAACTTTTTGTTTCAGAAAGGTATTGTTATTTTTGAAATATAATAGGAATCATTTATAGAGACCACAGATGCCAGTGCAAGAGCTCTGTTGCTCATTTTAAAGGCAATTGTATCCAGGGTCTGGGTGGAGTCGACACTGGATTTGAAATCCAGTTCTTATTAGAGAGCACATCGCTGGTGGATCCAAGGCAGCCCTGTCTTTACCACCTGCCACTGACTCTTCCTAACTTGTGTTTTGGTATGACAAGCATGTTAAGCTGACCATAGATGTAACATTTGTTTCATAGCCTTTTGGATCATGTGTGGAGTGTGCTGACAATTTTAGTGCCGTGACAATAGGTTGTTTAGTCGATCGGACAGGTAAAACATTTATGTTGGCTAAGATAATAACTTTTGTACAATTGCTGTCTGTCAATTAATTAATGTTTTGTTATTTTTCCTACTTATTTGAATGGTAGGTACATCTATGGTTTTAGGGGATAGGAGGGTGGTGCCTTATGCAGTCTCCACTCATGAATACATCACTGACAAATGCAGGCAGCACTGTATTCATAGAGACGCACAGGTCACAGCACTTGATTTTGGAATGCAGAGACCTGTGGCAATTTTCAAAGGTGCCGGCCATAAAATGCAAAAAACATAGCAAGTTGCACCCTTTTTTGCACTTTACACTGTCCTGTACATAGCAATTGCACCCTCAGATCTGATCTGCACAACAATAGCACAAAGTACGTTGACATTGCCAGGAAAGTCATAAAAGTTTATTAATGAAGAAGCAAATCATCTGGGAAATGATTATCTGAGAAAGGGTCCTTTTTTTACCTTAGAAGGGTTAGTTTTACAAACTGATGGCTATGGGTTTCACAAGAATCTGTTTATGAAACTTTATCTTAAGAACTAAGGGTCTGCGACTAACAATTTCATAGTATGATAGAATAAGGCAAACGTATTGCTTTTTGTTTCATAACCCCGTAATAGTATGTTTGGCCAACGAGATACAATACTACTTACATGATAGCACCTCTTAATTCCCCTATCGTGTATTCGTGCAGTCCTTCTTGAATTGTAGCCATCATTTATCCTCTGTAAATATCTGTACAATTAGTCACATTTATATAGAATTATAAATACAAATAAAGAATTCAAAAAAATAGGACAATGTGAAAGAATGCATCATATACACATATTATACACTATTTTGCATCAAATAAGCCAATCTTGTTTAAGAGTTTTCCTGAACAGTAGTTAATATATATTATTGGTCTGAAACATGTTTTGTGGCAAAACCTCCATTGTTGTGTATTTCACTGGCCCCTTAGTGTTGTTGCAGCCTGTGTTTGTTGGCTCTGCTATTGTTGCAGCAACAGCTATTGCCACAACCAGAAGAAACTGTGAGACATACAGAACTATTCTGAACCAGCATAATCCATGATTTGCTGAATAGAAACCACATTATACGTCCATTCAGTAGACAAGGTACACTCAATGCTCCAGTACACAGGTTTCAAAGGGGTCTCACATCTTAGAGACTCTTCATGGTTTTCATAATATCCGGTTATTTAATCAAGAGATGGTCTGTCAGAGGACACTTTACTCTTTATAGCATGCGGGTAACCATGGCAATACATGCAATGGAAAATTTATTCTTACTGAACTGAAACAAATTATTACATAACCTGTGGTTTTATTTGAATTATTTTTTCCTTTCAATTCATTGCCATGGTTACAAACATACAATAAATGACTATGCATGCTTTAAATTATATATCTTTGTCAAATAACCAGTGTAGGGACAATGCATACATTGGCCCATGACTGTCCAGTTGGCAGATTGAAACCAAATTTGTTTAACACTAAAGTTATATGAAGTGCTCCCTGATACGTGTCTCAGTGACACGTAAGTTGGTAATGGCAAAGGGAATGCCTATGCGCCCACTCCACCCACATTCATGAATATAAGGGATGCACTCCAATTTGTGCTCTGTCATGGAGTGCAAAAACCTACAGTAATTCATCTCTTTGTAGGGCACAAAATGCAAAAAACTTGGTGCATTAAAAATAATCCAAAGACTTGTATGAATTATGGGACACAGCATAACAGCACAGTAACCACAAAAAATTTTGTAAGTATGTACATTTTTATTTCTTTCATATCAAATACAGGTATGGTATCTTTTATCCAGAAACCCATCACAAAACTCCAAATTATGGGAAGGTCATCTCCCATAAAGAGTCCATTTTAAGAAAATAATTTAAATGATTTTTAAATGATTTAATTTCTCTCTGTAATAATAAAACAGTACATTGTACTTGATCCTGTACTTGATGTGTTTTCCAGAAAACACCAGGTCCTGCTCATTCTGGATAACAGAATCCATACCTGTATGCAAAAGTACACATAGGCATCTAAATGAATATGTAAAAATAAAAGGGCCAGATTTGCAAACAGCTGTTACTCTCCATATGTAGATTATCTGCAAAGAACAGACCTGATTGTTTATAACTGTAAATAGCAAGAGAGGCTTACACTTTCATTTAGTCTCCTTGGAAGCACTGTATCTAGTTTCTAAATCTCAGTGTAAAACTAGCGAACGTCACAATCCCCTGTTTTATATGAACTCTAAAAGCTGTCAGTGCATTCTGATGTTCAATGTCTGCAAGAAAGCGCCTGACTAAAAGCTTTTCTTTTTCCCCTTTCATTTACTTTTTTCATTTGCCACTCTCTAAGGATTCCACCCTTAAACAGGACATGGTACTCTTGTATACTTGCCGAATCTGAAATAAGATCTATATTCAGGTGAATGGCAGGGGATGGATCCCATGGTTATGCAATCTTGTAAGTCGATTAATTGTTCTCCAATGAATGAAAATCACTGTTCAACAAAACATGTTTGCTTAATTGCCCAATGAATAGAGGTCTTGGTCAGAGACGATCCACACTTAAAACATCAGTGTTGGAGTGGGTCGAAGGGGGGGTGCGGCATTGCTAACGCAACAAGCCCAATAGCTCTCTCTGCACTAGTGGAGTCCTAGCTCTTAAAGTTACAAAGTGGCTATTTGTTGTCCCTTGTAACCGGCCACTCGCTGCAATGTGAGGAAAGGTTCTTAACTTGCCTCATGGCAGGAACATCCTTGGTCTTGGGTCCCTGGTACATCCAATGTCACGAGCACCCGGTGGCGCTTCTCTTCAATTCCGGGGTGGTGTCCAAGATGTCGGTGCCCTTAGGCGCCATGTGGTTGTGTCGTTGGCGTCTTGACGTTGGCGCATAAACGTGTGACGTCATGATGCTGCACATTGGTGCAAAAATTCAAAATAAAAAGCATCCAGGGCAATAGTTCATTGCCCAATTATAGGTTCCTGTTCCTGGACTACATGGGTGCTATTATTATTGCCAAATCTACTTATTCTGGACTTTGACCCCTGCTTTGACCTGGTTTTCGATCCTTTCTGTCTGCCTTGTGATTTTCGGCCTGTTTTTGATTATACATCCTGATTTAACCCTTTTGATACGACAAACTTGGATTTTGACCCAGCTTCTCCTAGGTCCTGACTACTTCCGCTAGGAGCCTTTAGGCCCCCTGACAACCAGGAGGCATAGAGTACCAGCAAACCATACAATAGTAGGGCGGGATATGAATGAAGGTGTATGTAAAATTTTATATCTATGCCCATCTATCATTGATCAGCCTTCTCTACATCTATCTGCTAATACATGAAGAAGAAATGAAGGTAGGAACCATTACAAAGCCCAATTAATTCAATCACTATCACCATAAAAACAGCTTGCCCAGCAGCTTGTACCAGATTTAGATATGTTCCGTATATGCCAATAAAACATTTTGCTGTGTTTACATTCATATTCATGTTACTAAGAAGAATACAACGCACAGAGAAATCAACAACGTCGTTATTATAGACTATACTATGCCATCAGTGACAGAAAAGAAAACAAAGGGCCCTATTTATATGCGTGTAAAATATTTCACATCTAAAAAAAAGTGTAAAATGAACAGTAGGTTAAAAAGTGTAAAATGAACAGTAGGTTAAACTGTAACACTTCATTTTAAATAATGCCAAGCAGTGTAGAAATCTGTCATTACAAAACATTTATACTTATCTGTGTTTACATTAGATCAGGCTAACAAATTTGCATTATTATTTTTTATTCCAGACCTTCCTAAATATGTGCCTAATTGTGAGCCTAGCAATAAGGTAACGTATACAGCAGAGAGATGAGCACTATACTGGTACATGCCTAGTGTGGGTCAACATCAGAAAGCTCAAAAATGAAGCCAATGTGTACTTGCCTCAAGCAAACCAATTTCTCAGAGCAGATTGCTGATATCATACTATAATTGTGGTTGTCTGGGAGCTGAGGAAGCCCACTTAGATAATCAAAAGTAATAGTAGGTAATTACAGACATTTATGTACCTACTGGCATGCTATACAAAGACTTTATTGTCAATCATATGTGCCATATTTAACTGTTATATATTTTAAGGCATAAATCCATGAAATGCTGGAATCTGGATATGTTTGTTTTTCACATAACTGCTGAAAATTACTACACAACTAATTAAGCTGGTTCTCAGGGTTACAGAAATACCACATATGGGAGCACTCTCGGGAGAATTAACCATGAAAAGGCTAATAATGGAGAGACCAAACAGGAAATTGTCTGTCATCAGTTTACTGGGTGTGTATCATAATTTTGATAACTGGAGAAACCAACAGCACTAATAGGAACCAAACAGAATACATCTCTGACTATGCACTGTTCTTACCAGTAGCTTTTTTCTCATTAACAAATCTAAGTTCAGAAGTGAATTTTACAATATATATAAATGTATTAATATTTTATATACAGGTATAGGGTCTATTCTATGGAATACTTGGGACCTGGAGTTTCCAGATAAGCACTCGCTCCCTAAATTAGATCTCCATACTTTAAAGGAAAAATATACCCCCAAAATCAATACTTAGGCAAGAGATAATTTACATCACATTAAGTGGAATATTAAAGAATCTTACCAAAGTGGAATATATATTTAAGTAAATACTGTCCTTGTATATCTTTTTCCTTGAGCCTCCATTTTATGATATTCTCTGTGCTGCCTCAGAGATCACCTGACCAGAAATACTTAAGTTCTAACTGTAACAGGAAGTAGTGTGGAAGCTCATATGGCTCATGTGACCTAATATTGTTTGGTATGTTTGTGTGCACTGTGAATCCTAAAATCCCGGGGGGGGGGGGAGAAGCCTTTATTTCTTAAAATGACAATTTTCTATTTAGGATTACCCAATGGCACATACTACTAGTAGTCATCCCAGTCTCTGATGAAACTCATCTGGGGATCACTCCTGCATATGGGCAACCATGTAGAATAGCAACCTCTTCCTGATTGCCCTCTGGATCCAGTCAGACAATCGGGTGCTTTTCCACCATCTGTAAAACATTGCACAATATACCCTGTATCATAGACCTTTAACTCCAAAATGTGAAAGTAATAACTTTATAGATACTTGAGGAATAAATAATGATACAGTTTTGCATTTCTGAATTAACATCCTGTGGTTACAGCTGAGAAATACAGGAGAAAGAAGCAAAAATAATTCAGCTAACTATAGATTATAATAACCATTCATCAAACTGTTCTCAATTCTGTTTTACAAACTCATCTTAGCGGTTTAAAGAGATCTTCCGCAAATCAGCCCTCATAATTATTAATTGCAAGCAGGTGCACATTGACTTCCATTCGCAACATTCTGTAATGACATGGCTGGTGTGCATTCAGGTAATTTGTGTCAATGTGGATAATGCATCAGAGATACTTTACACATTCAAAATCACATATCTAAACGTTGTCAAGATATCCTATTGATACATTATAATTTGCGACTTAAATGGGACATATACCCAATGTATAATTTAAAGTAAAATGATTTATATTTATTGGGATGTTCAATGACTTACAGTATGCATTATGTGCTGTGCAATCTTTTGCACTAATCTTTGCCATACTCTTTGTGACACATGGCTAAACTCAGCATATGCAGTACTTTAGTTCCTTATGCAATGTATAGGGTATATCTTCCTTTACCTGTGCTTAAATCATGAAAAAGCCCACATGTTCACCACTGGCAGTATTGTTGGATGTGTCAGATGAGCACCAGATGGAGCACTGTTGGTTTTGACTATACACACCTTTATGGTGTGTCTCCTGAGAGCAGAATCAGACTGGGCCAGTGGGACACCGGAAAAAAAACCTAGTGGGCTCACTCACCCCCCCTTCATGCACTCTGGAAATTCTTCCCCAACTCTCTCCTTTGATCGCAGTAAAGGAGGAACAAGGTAAAAGAGACATGTTGGGGAGAGGGGGTTGTAGCCAGGGGATGTGCCACACTGAGGGTGGTCTGCACAGACATTTGGAGGGGGGTCTGTGAGACATTGGGAAGGGGGCCCTTAAGGATGCAGCCTGGTGGGCCCCTGACACCCTGGTTCGACACAGACTGAAAGGATGCAAGAATTGGGAGAAGATTGCAATGTAAAGCTCCTATAGTATTGGCCTAGGCCAGTGCAATTTTCGGTGAAGAACCGGATTTCAGGCAAACTATTATAATCACTGGGGGGGGGGTTGCCTTTCCTTCTTTAAGTTTTATAGTTTTAAATTTAGCCATACACATTATATTTTGTTGAAGCATTTCTTTGAAAAACAGCCTGGGAGAGTACTTCCCTGGCACTCTTTTATATACCGATATAAAAGATGAGAATTACTATACTGTATATTGGTATAAAATGTTAGGTTTTTCATCGCTCATCACTGAGATTTGCATCTGCAGTTCTTTAACTCCATGCTAAGCACGAAACAAAACAGAACCGTGTTAGTCAGTAGCAAAAATAACAAATGAAAAAACAAACAAATACAAAAAGTATTGTTAAAGTGATACCTATATTGGCTAACCATATATAAATACATTGCAAGCTTTCTCGGCTTTCATACAAATGAAATACTTTTTGTATTTGTTTGTTTTTTTATTTGTTATTTTAGTTCCCTGTTAAACCCTACATGCAAACCCCTTTGTGACTGTGTAAGAACTTAGGGCTTAGAAAATGCAGCATGCTGCGTCTAAGCAAATGCAAATGGAGTAAAACGCAACTTAGAACATTCATGAGTACAAAAAAATTACAACAAAATACATATCCACTGGAGAACCAAAGGTACAGCGAATTATTTCGGACTTATTGGATATTATGTGCAGCACTTGTTCTGGATAGCATAGATCCTTCCAATATATACTGTATATAAATGTAGCTACATCTGAGATCTCTGTTGTTCTACAGAACTGAAATGTCTGTTTGCTTCAATGAATCATTTGCTTCGTATGCGTGCTGGGATCTTTCCAATTAGTACATCTGGACCTGCAAGTATTTTTAGAGCTGCTTAATATATGTTATTAAAATACTTTGTTTGCTACTTGTTTTTTTTTATTTAATTTTTTACTTTTCAATGGTTTTATTGTCCTAAGACTGCAGACTTTGGGTTTCTGGTATTTACTTTATATTACAATTATAGTGTTTCTGCACTATACAATGAATATTGAGCACTGGGTGCACAGGTGATGCTATAAAAATCTAATACTGCACACTTCTATGGTTAACAGACTTGGAAAGAAGGTGAATGACTGAAGTGTGGGACATGTATTATTTACAAATAACCACCATGAGTAATTAATGTATACATATATTGAAAATATGCTTAGAACTTGAAAATATGCTTATGATTATCATTTGTCAGGGCCTAGGGACCAAGGAGTAAACTGTATGCAGAAAAGTCCACTTTGCAGTATCCAAGAGGTTAAGAGAGTCTGTAGTCCTATACAAGCAACAAAATCAGGGCAGGCAGCAAGTAAGGCTGTCAAAGTCAAAGCAGGAGGCCATGAACTGATGGATCAAGGTGAGATAACAATTTAAGAGCACCCTGGAATTTTAGCAAGAAAAAAATATATTTGGGCATTGAACCAGGGTCTCTAGCATCCTTTTCATTTCAAAACATGGCACAATGATGTCACGCATTGCAGCATCATGACAAGCAGATGGGCATCGCCATCTTGTATACGAAGCAGAGTTCTCCACAATGAAGGGCTACTGACTGACAGAACTAAAAGGGTCTTCCACTTGAAGAGTGTACTTGAAGGAATGCTTGCTTAGTCTGCTGCAGATCCAGTAATCCATAATAAACAATCAACAGGAGCCTTTTTTCTTTTTTTTACAGTTGGATCATGTCAAACCTGTTTACTGCAGATATTGTATCCAACACAGTGGGAGTATATGGGTTGATCCCGAGGCTTTACTTCAGTGCTGTAGATGATGGTTCAAAAGTTGCTGTCCATGGATCATCATTTCTGTAGCTCATTCGGTTTAATGCTAATATGTTAACTGAAGAGCCTTGAAGTGTAGCATTAACCATTCATAATTTATTAGTGGTCATGCAGAATGTGTCTTTGTAATTTATCACTGGTTAATGCTATATTTAAAGGCTCTTCAACGTGCCTGACAATGCAACTCATCAACAATTGATTAACAATCCCTCTTCTTGCAACCAAGTGCTGGTGGCCAAACCATATCTTATTCATACCCTAAAAACCATGCAAGTTTTAGAGTTACAGATGAACCCAGTTACTGAGGTTTCTCATATAAGCTGATGTTATATGAGAAACAAATGCAATTTCAGGCCATTTACTGTAATAGTTTATCAAGGTTATAGCAAATCTATAGGAGCGTCTGTAAAAGGATCCACAATATCAATTGCAAGTTTTTCCCATGCAGCATCAGGGAATAGTACTGGCTGAAGTGGTGGTGTATGTGTGATAGCTGTTTTGTCACACAAGAATGAATGGCAGTTACCACATCAGCATCCATTGCTGGCCACCAGTATAGTTGTTGTAGTCTTTGTTTTGTACGTACAATTCCTTGATGACTCTCATGTGCAAGTTGTATGAGGTTTTCTCGCAAGGTCTATGGTACCAGTAAGCGGTGAGCTCCACAGACAACATAGCCATCTACTAAGGACAGTTCATGTCTAATCCTGTAGTAAGGTTGAAGATCAGCATTCTCAGCATTTGGCCATTTGCTTTGTAAGATGTCCTATAGTTTTACTTGAATTGGACATGTGAGGCAAGCTTGCTCAAAATCAGCAGCTGTAACTGTAGATGATAGTAAATCAGTTAATGCTACAACTTCTATGTCATCATCCAGTATATTAGAAGCTGCAGGTAAAGGTAAATGTGACAAACAATCAGTAGTAACATTTTTCAAACCTGGTTATATTGCATTTTGTAGTTGAAATTCAGTAGCCTTGTTGACCATCTAGCTATACAATTCCAGCTCTTCCAAGTCACTTTGTTGTAAGCAGTGTAGTTAAAGGGCTATGATCTGTGCATAAGATGAATTTTCTAACCCATAAGTAGGTTCTCCATTTTTCTGTTGCCCAAACACATGCTACAGCTTCTTTTTCAACAGTTGAATACTTACACTCTGCCTCTGTAAGTGTTCTGGATGCAAATGCAACAGTTTTCTCTGTATGATCAGAATGGATCTGTGTGAAAACTGCACCAACGCCATAGTCTGAAGCATCTGTAGTAACCATAGTGGGTAGTGCAGGATCAATAAAGCTAGCGCTGGATTGTTCACAATTAGCTGTTTCACTATTTCAAAGCTATGTTGAGCAGACTCTAACCACACCAGACTAAGTTCCACGTAGCATTGCTCTAAGTGGCTCCACAACTGAAGCATAGTTGGGAATAAACTTAGAATACCATGAAATAAGTTATAAGAAAGCTCATAAGATCTGGAAATCAGATGGGGTAGGTGCTTGTGTAACAGCGTTGACATGGTTAGAGTCAGGCAGTAGTCCATCTTGTGAGATTATTTGACACAGAAATGACAGCTGAGTTTGTCTGAAGTGGCATTTGGAAAAAATTCAGAGATCAATACACAATCGAATACCTCCAGTTTTCTTCATTGTTACAACAATTGGTGAAACCCTTTTAGAGGCTTCTGATTTTTCAATCACATCTTGATCTACCAGTTTCTTTAGTTCCTGTGAGACAGTCTCCCTACTAAAGTAGGGCAATCGCATCAATTTCTGGCATACTGGTTTTACATGTGGTCTCAACTTAACTTTGTGTACAAAGTTTTTGCACAACCCAGTGAAGTGTTGCTTTGTGGTGACATTTTTGACACTGGCTGTGTGGCAGGCACTGGTGCTGTAGTAATGATACCATCAACTAATTGTAGGTTTAATGCAGCAAAGAGATCCCTTCCAAGTATAGCAGTACCCTTATTCACAATGTAAAAGTCACATTTTGCAGTATTTGATTCAAATTGTACAGTCACTAGCAAACAACCGAGCACAGGGATTGGATCCATTAAAGGGGACCCGTCACCCAAAGAAATTATTCAAAATCCTATTTTATCACATTAGTCAAGCAAAATGAACTTTATCTAGCATAGGTAAATCTAAAAAATAAAATCTAAAAACAACTGGACTTGCTGAGTAATCAATGAAGACGTTTCACTACTCATCCGAGCAGCTTCTTCAGTTCAACTGACTGGTGTGGGAAGTTCTCGGTATATGAACTCTTCTACTAATCCAATCACAATGGCACATTGTAATTCTTCAAAGAGGTGACATCTGAAGAAATTCACAGAGGTGTAGATTCTGTGTAGTTGCTGTGATAGGATTATCCAAAGTGTCATGCAACTCCTAGAAAGAGGTGTTACTTGTGAGAGTTGCATGAATGGACGTGTGAAGTGTTCTGAAACCGCCGGGGTACAGATGTTAGAACAGCATTGTATGTAGCAGACAGGAGGTGTCGAAGGCCTCCGCCTCTGTTTAGGGATGGTTTCTCCACCTTGACATGAATTGCCTCTTTCACACCTTGTTCAAACTAGCGGTCTTCTTTATCCAATATTTGGACCTTGCTATCTTCAAAGGAGTGTCCCTTGTCTTTTAAGTGTAGAAAGACAGAGTTTTGCCCTGTAGAGTTCGCCCTCCTATGCTGAGCCATTCGCTTGGTGAGCAGTTGTTTTGTCTCCCCAATGTATAGATCTGTGCACTCCTCGCTACACTAGACTCCGTATACCACATTGCTTTGTTTTTCTTTTGGGGTTGGATCCTTTGGGTGTACCAGTTTTTGTCTCAGTGTGTTGCTAGGTTTGAAAAACACAGGCACGTGGTGTTTGTTAAAAATCCTCCTGAGTTTCTCAGACACTCCAGCTACATATGGGATGACTATGTTTCGCCTACTATGTGTTTCCGGGCGGTTATTTCTATTGGTGTTCCTGTTGGGCTTGGTTGCTGCTGTTTTGACAAAGGCCCAGTCTGTGTAGCCACACGCTTTCAAAGCTCCTCTAAGATGTTTTTGCTCTTTGTCTTTGGACTCTGTATCAGTTGCCACAACTTAGGCCCTGTGCTGCAGAGTTCTAATGACACCCAGTTTGTGTTACAGTGGATGGTGGGAATCAAACAACAGATATTGATCCGTATGAGTGGGTTTCCTGTATGCTTCCGTCTTCAAGTTACCCCCCTCATGGATGCATATCAGACAGTCCAAAAGGGAAAAGTTTTTTCTCATGGACATCTTCCCTTGTGAACTTGATGTTATTGTCCACTGAGTTAATGTGTTCTGTAAAGGCCGCCACTTCATTGGATCTGATTTTCACCCGTGTCATCCACATACCTGAACCAGTGACTTGGTGTAGTTCCCTGGAAAGTAAGTAAGGCCCTCCTTTCCACTTCCTCCATGTACAGGTTTGCTACAATAGGAGAGACTGTAGAACCCATTGCACAGAAATGTTTCTGTCTATAAAAAAGGTTCTTGTACATGAAGTATATGGTGTTAAGACACAAATCTAGCAACAAACATACTTGGTTGGGACTGAGCTTTGTTCTGCTGCTGAGGGTGTTATCTTGTTGCAGTCGATTTCTTACAGTCTCAATTGCCTCTGTAATAGGTATACATGTGAACAAAGAAGTGACATCATATGATACCATTGTTTCTCCTGCCTCTAGTGTAACGCTGTGAATCTTGGTTACAAACCATTGTCCATTCATGCAACTCTCACAAGTAACACCTCTTTCTAGGAGTTGTATGACACTTTGGATAATCCTATCACAACTACACAGAATTAACACCTCTGTGAATTTCTTCAGATGTCACCTCTTTGAAGAGTTGCAATGGGCCATTGTGATTGGATTAGTGGAAGAGTTTATATGACGAGAACTTCCCACACCAGTCAGTTGAACTGAAGAAGCTGCTCGGATGAGTAGTGAAACGTCTTCATTGATTACTCAGCAAGTCCAGTTGTTTTTAGATTTACCTATACTAGATATACCATGACCTGGATGAATGAAAATCTTCATAGTCATAAAATGAACTTAAATTACACTATATAAATTATTTGAATCTTGTTTCCTTCAATCTGGGATTTTAAAATTATAGCAAGCAGGCAGGAGCCATTTTGTGCACACTGTTATTAAGGCAAGCCTTGTGACATCTCAGAATCTTGTTTGTACACCAGAATGGGGGACCCAATGTCCATTTCCATGCCCTGGATACACATAGTGAGAATGTATGTACGGTACTACTCAAAAAATAATTGATAAGTCAAAAATACAAAATCTAAATTTTAAATTAATTATAGAGGATTTACTCACAGTTCACCCCAGTCCCAAGGTGCAAGTCCAAAACAGTATTTCAAAAAAAGATGTGAGGACCTCCAATAATAAAGAAGCAATTAATTAAAAAATGAGAAAATTTATTAGGACATAAAAACCTAACGCGTTTCGTGCCTATTGGGGCACTTACTCATAGGCTCTCTCAGAGTTACTACAAATTGTTCTGTGGATTCGCCATTATTCTGTCCACGTTGGCGGAACTTATATCTTTCAGCAACCACATTTACTCTTGGCATGAAAAAGTTCTTTATAGCAGTAAGAGCAGTTTCGTAAATATCATCAGGTAATGCTTATTATATTATAGAATATATGCTGTCCCTCTGCTCCCAGGCAGTGAATAGGTAAAGCACACTTTCTAGCAGCAGAAATCTCCCTTTGGTCAGCAGCAATAATGTAATTTTCAAACATATGGATCCAAGCAGTAAAAGGTATGGTAGGCTCACCAGGGTTTGAGAGAAAAGCTGCAGGCTGCTGCAGAGGTAGAAGAGACATCTTGTTGCCAATTTGTTATGTTTTGGTAGCCAAAGATGAGAGTATAACACATACACTGGCCTCTCCATTAGATACTGTACAGTCCAGTGCACAGTATAAGGGATCGGCACCCTCTTATAGCAGCAAAGATAAAAATACCGGCACACAGGGACTGGATAGTTGTTTATTCAAAAGTGTAACGTTTCAGGGCCATGCCCCTTCTTGTGAATTTTCCTTCACTTCTGAATTTTTCTGCCCACTGTGGCAGAGGGCCAGTAATGGAAGCCATTGTTAACCACTCCTACTTTAAACCATTCCTGCTTTAAACCCACATTAATGGTAGCACGACAAAAAAAAACAAATGATGCTCACTTCAGGGATATCATCCATGAACACCATAGGGACATTTTTTTCCAAATACTATTAAACCCCCAGAATAACTTTTCACCAGGCTCACCTCAGGCAGAGTATGGCACACACACAAGCAGCATAGAGCTCCTTCCAGACCAAGGCGTCCGCTTACTAAGGTGCAATAATAGTCGGCTCCAAAAAAATACACCATAATATCTGCAAGGGCAAGTTTACTAAAGTGCAAGCACTACTGTCATTGCGAATATTATGGCGTACATATATATTAACACCTATTATCGCATTCAGTAAGTGAGTTGTCTTCCAAAATTTAACTAAAGATTATCACCAGACTTGTCACAATATAGACAAAATTATTGCCAATTTTTATCGCCACCCAGAGAGTGGCGTTATGTGAACAAAGACAGAAATTGTATAGTACAACAGGAGTATAGTCAGTTTTTTTTAAACATAGGCAGCGAAAATTAGTGATTGCACTGGGGAAGAATGAAGCTTATACATGTATTTGCAGTGAATTTATTAAGAAAAATGTAAATAATAGGAAAATAATTCATTCCTGATAGTACTTATAAATATATTTAATAATACATTATAAACTGTATATATATTCGTTAGTGTGGCCATTGGCAGTGGTACCAAAATAATCTGCAAGATTTAAAGCAGATTATGCAGTTAACCTAAATGAGTACCAAAAAACTCGCAATTCTCTAGAAATAATGCTGAAACAAACTGCTACGCTTGTGTAATTAACGTCACTTATCACAAGACAAATTTGTCTCTTCGCACTTTAGTAAACATGCAAGCGGCAGTAATTTTGTCAGACGATAATTCTCATGGATAATTGTACCAGGCATGGAGACAAACCTGCCTGACCAAAATCTTGCTGAGGATTGGTTAGATATATATAGTGCAGGTTTAAATTCAGCCCATTACTACCTATCAATAGTAGGATACCCTTACAACTTAAATATATAGCTGTTTATCATTAGAGTAAAAGTAACCTGTACATTAACCTGGCTTTTCTTTCTGATTCTTCCATTCTGTCTGTATCCCCTGACATTTGAATTACTTTGTATTACTTTGAGTAACTTTGTATAAGATTCATTTGTACACTGATAAAACCAAATGTAATATAATTTACAATAAAAAAATTCAGCCCAATAATGTGGTCCTCTTCTGTCTGGTCTGCACAGACCTCTGCTATGAGCCAATCGGTGACCTTTGGATCATTCTGACACTTGTATAGTTATGCTGTAAAGCATTAAAAAGGAAGCATAATGTGATGCATATTTTAAAATGATTCACCAGGAGCTTATGAAATTACCATTTTGGTTTTAGAAAGTATTTTTTACCCCTTTGAGGCAAACGAGGAGTGGTCTTTTAGGTCAACCAAAAATTTAAAAAAATACTAAATGAAAAAATGTCTGTTTTGTTTCTATTTACTGTGACTATTGTGTTACTAGTTATTTTAGCTAATGCATGAAGGATATTTGGGACATATGCCAGTTCAAATGCTGCAGTTACAGAAGGCAGTAATGGGGAATGATTTTCCCCAGGCAAAAACACTCCCTGGTGATCAGTGTGCAATAGCTTCAGATGTTTATCCAGCTCATCCTTTACATTAAGGCCACCCACAAAGCCCCTCAGTCTGTTGAAGCTCCTTTCACCAGCACTGTGCCAGACTTCTGATTCAGCCTCTGCAGATCTCCTGTCAACTTATTCTGTCCCTTACACAGCCCAATAGCCCATGGAACATTTGGACTGCTTGATCTACTCAATCCCATGTACCCGCCATATCCAGGTTTATTCTGGAATATTGCATTTTCCAACCTTTCTTTTGTAAAGTGCTCAAACAAACCGCAACATAAAACCCTTGTGATACTCCTAACTCACAGTTTCTTCATTTGAAGTTTCTGCATCTTGTTCCCTTTCATTTTCCCTCTAGAGCAGGGCAGTGGGCAAGCATGGTTCCTGAAAAAAAAAACATAAATCTAAATTAGTCTCCCAGAGAAATTAATGGATGGATTGATTTTCTCTGAACATGACTTAACTATGACTGCTCCAGCTGTGATAATGAGTGTTTCATCTAATGCTGCAAGATGGAAAAAGTCCAAATCTGAAAATCCGGCATCCCAGACCTGCTGAGGTTGCATATAAGTCAATGGGAGAAGTCCCAAAGATGTTTTGATCTGCGCTGGGTTTCCTGCAATAATCCGGTGTTTTCGGGGGGTTTCAGGTGGAAATTTCGTAAAATTCGTATTTTTCACAATTTTTCGTATTTGTACCCTAAAAAAAAATTGTCGGAATAGTGTATTAATAAATAAGTTGAAAAAACCCATACAGATTTGGTCAGAGTTTTTTTCAGAAAAAATAGAGATAAATTCGCACTTTGATAAATAACCCCCTAAACATTGTAAATAATATTTCTCAGTCCAGGCCTTGGTTGGTTAGGTGACAAGCAGGGTGGGGATGTTGAGTGGGGCAATCAGGGGATACCTTGGACACCCTTATCTATTGGCCCAAAAAAACATTTTTTTAAGCAATGAACCAGGAATAAGTATTAACAGAATTCTCACTGGAAGATATTTAAGCCTTGTCAGCCACTGGCCTGGAGGATAGCAATGTAGAATCCATCCCAATGTTTGGTCTGAAACTTTCATCATGAAAATATGCTGGAGAATTCTGGAAAATTCAGTCCAGCAACAGTTGGGTGAAGAAACACTGCTATGGAAGTTATATGGCCCTCTAAGCTTATGTTCAACAGTTATATTCTAAAATGTCTGCCTCCCAGCATAATTAATGGAACTGTCCCAGCCTTAACCACAAACATACGCACTGCAATAACTACACAGTCAGAACAAAGGCCCATCTGAGAGTTGAGAATAGTCTTGCACGTGCTCAGCTGGAGGTATTCCGTCCATTTTATTTTACCTTAGAAGATAGGACCCCAGTTTAGACAAACACTACATCATACTCTCCTTATGAAAAAAGAAGCTCTTACGAGAATGATTAATTTTAAAGGTTCAAGATTAGATTACTCAATTGATGCAGATGAGTAAACGTCACCATTCCGTGCACAGAGGTGGTATTATACTAAAACCATTGGAGCTCTTTGGATTACAAGCACATTTATCAAGTTGGAAATGATGACATTTATTGGTAGAATAATGTTTAATTATAGGCTTAAATATTCATGATGAGTCCTAGTAACCTTTGCAGTTAATTGTTACCGCTAATCAGCCCCTAAGAGCCATGATGTGGACAGTTTATGGTAATCAGCATGAAACCAATCTGATGTGGAAACAGATATAAAATTAACAAATATGTAGCAAATATAATTAGAATAATTAATTTTGTAACATGCTCATTGGCAAAAATAATTTTTTTGCCATAAATGACCCATAGATACATAATTACATAAACAGAATTGTTGCAGATACCTTGCTCCCAGCAGCCTTCTAAATCTGTCCCCTCTTCTGGCACAATATGCTCTTCCTCCTTGCTAGCCACCAAATAGTTTTAGATATATGCAGGACATTTACTGATGCAAACAACCTGAACCCCCTGTGTTTTACATTTCTGGTATTTTCAGAAGAGTTTGTAGACCCGTAAAATATGAATTTGATGTATTTGAGTTATTTTCACAATTTTATTCAATTGAGTTTTTTACATTTAAATTTCTTAATAAATAGACAAACATTCGAGTTTGGTACAATTTTGATTTCTTTTTAATTGAAAAAACTCTAAAATTCACATTTTGATAAACAATTTTCCCCATCTCTTATATACCAGGGTGTATACATTTGATCAAGCGTTATATAAAGATATACTGTATCTCAAACCTTACACAACCCAAAGGCATGTAGAAGTGACATTTCTGCTTGACCAAGGTCTAATTGAAGATCCCTAATGTCACCCTGTCTCCTACAATTATTACAAATATTTTAGATTACGGTCAGCTTCTTGCTCAGTGCAAGTATGAATTCACGGGCTTATTATTTCCTCCTGCCTTACAATGGAAAGCTAATTAACGAGAGAGCTGCTTCTGGAAAAAATTAAATATCCAAATGATCATTTCCCAGTTTCCACATGAAGAAATATTTAACATACTGTGAGTAATTAAACCGTATATCATACGATTATTGGAAACTTTGAATGGGAAAATTGTTTAACTGCCAAGAAAAGACCAACTTCGTTAAATAATGTTCCCAAGGCAACAAGACATATTTTTTTCTCATTCAAATAACTGGTTATGATGTAAAAAAAAAAGAAGTGCTGAAATGACTATTGCTTGTCCACAGAGTCTGGCATTCCATTACAGAATTTAATTTACCATCCCAGAATGGGACTGTGTTTTTAGCTAATTGGGGATCTTGTGTATTGTGTTACTCATCGTAACCAATGGAATCACCTCTTATTTATCAGTTGCAAAATCAGCACTGTAATACATACAGTATATAAGGAGCCATAAGGAACCAGGCTTTAATAACTCACTTCCCAGTGCATTTAGTAAGTTTGGTGAGTCTTTCTTGGGTTTTCCCACCATTTCTTGCTTTTTTATCATTTAAGATTTGTGACAACAAGTAGCAATACAACCTGAGCTAAACTGTATTTACTGAGGGAGTAAAATAGACAAAGAAGAAAGGATTGTCACAGTAAATGCAATTGCACATTGTGGGGTGGTGTCACTTCTGGGTTTATGTGACATTTCAGTGTAATTATTTTAGCACGTGTGTTGCACTATGTAGTATTCGGTGGGGACCATAGACTTTTGCACGTATATGCAGCTCAGCTGACTTTGCAGGGTGGACATAGTAGGCCTTGACTTGGTTAAAGAGAACTATAATAAGTTTGTACTTTTAATACATAGCATCAATAGAGGCAACAATTGCATCCATTTTAGCTCAACTGCATTGACAGGTGCAACACACAAAGGCAGCCCTGTTGTTACTTCCCTTCCACCAGACCTGACATTACTACATGCTCCTTTATTCTAATATATATTCAAATCTAATGTATAAGAGCTGTTACATATAGGCCCAATAAAATTAAGAAAGTTCTGGTAAAGAATTCTGTCTATACAGATTGGTGAAAAAGCAATATCCAGAAAGTGCTTCCCTAGGTATTATTTTTATGATTGCAGTTCAAACTTTACATACAGTAGTTTGCCATTGTTCTCAGACTTTCTGGCCACAGCCATCCATGTCACCTCCCACAGTTCTCCTATAGTGTCAGAATTCACTAACTATACCAGCAGGGTGTGTGAGGTTGTTGCCATTCTGCTTTAGAGAGGGAATAACCAGTAGCTCAATCTTACATGAGCTTGCAGCTTTCATTCAGACAGAGGAGAAACTGCACACAGACACCATGCTTCTCTTGCTTCAAGAAGACATAACTTTATTAACACTTCTGCTTTAGCAGACAAAGATTATGTCACATGACACTGTATGAGTGTGAGATCTTTATGAGAGCACATCCATTGATACCCATCTTAAAGGAAAACTATACCCCCCAAACAATGTAGGTCTCTATTAAAAGATACTGAGTAAAACAGCTCATGTGTAAAACCCTGCTTCATGTAAATGAACCATTATCATAATAATATACTTTTTTAGTAGTATGTGCCATTGGGTAATCATAAATAGAAAATTGCCATTTTAAAAAATAAGGGCCGCCCCCTGAGATCGTACGATTCACTGTGCACACATACAAACCACATGTAAGGTCACATGAGCCAATTAACAGACAGAGTTCTGCCTTTTGCTTCCTCACTTCTTCCTGTTACAGTTAGGGGCCGATTCACTAAATTCGAGTGAAGGGTTCGAATTAAAAAAACTTCGAATTTTTTTTTTTGGGCTACTTCGACCATCGAATGGGCTACTTCGACCTTCGACTACGAAAATCGAACGATTCGAACTAAAAATCGTTCGACTATTCGACCATTCGATAGTCGAAGTACTGTCTCTTTAAGAAAAACTTTGACCCCCTACTTCGGCAGCTAAAAGCTACCGAAGTCAATGTTAGCCTATGGGGAAGGTCCCCATAGGCTTGCCTGGGATTTTTTGATCGAAGGATTTTCCTTCGATCGTTGGATTAAAATCCTTCGAATCGTTCGATTCGAAGGATTTAATCGTTCGATCTAATGAAAAATCCTTTGATCGATCGATCGCAGGATTTGCGCTAAATCGTTCGACTTCGATATTCGAAGTCGAACGATTTTAGTTCCTAGTCGAATATCGAGGGTTAATTAACCCTCGATATTCGACCCATAGTGAATCGGCCCCTTAGTGTTGTAGCATTTCTGGTCAGGTGATCTCTGAGGCAGCACAGATAGAGTCACGAAATGGTGGTTCAAGGCAAGAGATGTAAAAGGGCAATATTTATGTAAATATATATTCCAGTTCGGTAAGATTCTTTAATATGTCATTCAATTTGATATAAACTATCTGTTGCTTAAGTATTCATTTTTGGGGTATAGTTTTCCTTTAACAGAGGTTCAGTAGCCTGGGTCAGAATGGGGGGCGCGGGGCCCTCCGGGGCTACTGCCTCAGGGCCCCCCTATGGAACCACCCCCCCCCGCCGCACTTGTGCCGAGTTTTTACTGCGACCGGGAAGAGAGCAGGTCGTGGCAGGAAGAGAGGAGGAGGCACAAGGTGCGGATCTAGCCCAGCAGGGCCCACTAGAGCTGGGGGGCCCACTGGGTTTTTTTTCCTGGTGTCCTGCCGGCCCAGTCCAAACATGACAATAGCGCCCTAAAAAGTGTGTTGTGATATCACTAGTAACAGAACCAAATTAAAAGTTTTTTACTAGCTATTCAGCCAGGCTTTACCCTTACTTTATCAAAAAAGCACGGTTTGATATCAAAATGAATAGGCATCAGTTTAAATACGGAATGTTAGACAGTACCAAGATCCTCTATCTAATTAAGACTATGAAGTTTCCTGTGGTTTTACAGTTTCTGTATAGCATCAAGGAAACTGTGGTTTTATAAATCACTCTGATTCTCCAGTCGTTTCCACAAAGCTAGCTTCTACATTGGGGATTTTCTTTCTGGGATGATAAATTCTTCTTTAAAACAGACTTCCGGCAGTTCTCACATCTGGCATCTGGGGTTTGTGTACCCCCGGGAATCTATAAACCACTGCCTCCAACCTGTCTGTGGAACACTGCTCTAATAAATGCAATGTATATAATTGGAAGTCCACAACTGAATTATGTCTTTGGGTTGGCTTGTTGTATTACTGTAAACAACTGTTAATACAGGATTTACGTTGAATTTCAGAATTAAAACATTTATGTTGATAATACAGATGGGAAACAAACTTTGGTGCAGTTCCTGGTAGTTAACTAGAATGTTAACTTAATTTGTGTTTTTTAGCATACAGTGGCCTGGGTTCTAGGGTTCTAGGATCTTGGGAAATGGGATCTTACAAGGAACTCTCACCTCCAAATCCTTCCACTGCCATTGTCCCAAGTCTAGTAACCTGTACCCTCAATCTCCCATGAATAATGGAAACCTGATCAATAGCGATGGGTGAATAAATTCACCAGGTGTGAATTTGCGGTGAATTTCTGCATTTGTTGCCAGTGAATAAATTTGCGAACTACCGAAAAAAATTTGGGGCGTGCATTGACTTTAATGTATTTGGACAAGCATATCAAAATTGTCGCGCGTCAAAATAATTATTAAGCTCATTGACTTCAATGCGTTTCGCTAATTTTTCGGGACAAATTTGCCCATCACTATTGATCAATAAAGTTGCGGGGATCAGACAGTTCTGCCCACATTTAAATTGACAATCATGTTTCATTCACAGAATATTTCTATTCTTTTGAATGATAAGCAGTGTCTGGAGGAGGACTGCTGTGATTCTCCATGAGACCATGGGGTATATTTATCAAAGAGTGAAGTTAATAGTGAAGGTCCGCCACTAGAGTGAAATTCCGCCACTCTCCAGTCATTTCTATGGTATTTTTATAGGCGTATTTATCAAAGGGTGAACTTTCACCCATTGATAAATACGCCTTTCAAAATCCCATAGAAATGAATTGAGAGCTGCGGAATTTCACTCTAGTGGCGGAACTTCACTCTTTGATAAATTTACCCCAAAATCACCAACCAAATTGCATGGTACGTCCTATATATTTGTAATGCTACCACTTATCGCTATGGGCTTGATGCGTATTAAACTGTTAAGACTTCTGGAGAAGTACCTCTGCTATATAAAGAAAGTCTCAGGGCTGTGGGAGTCTTCTTGAGAAAACTCCCATTATGTAGACTTCCACATTTTTGAGTGATACGCGTTCCTATAAGCTAAAAGACAAAAAATCCCCTTGATTACAAAGAGAAGTAGTTAACAGCAACTATTCATATTGGTTTTCTCTGGAAATTTGCAGAAGTTCAGCTGCCCTTTATATCTATAGCTGATTGTATGGGTCAGTCTGAGGTTAATTTGATGTGTACTATGTGTGAAACTGTCTTGACTTTTTGGGGGGTTTGCCAGTATTTGTACATCAGTCGGTGCGCTCTGCATAGAATTCTTAGGCTGAGAAGAATTATAAAATTGCATTATTCATAAAATGACTATATTGGAGGCATTTAAATTCACACTGATTAATTGTTCCATTTCATATGCATTGCACACATGCCAGGGAAATTAAGTAACAGATGTTTCTAGTCCCATATACATGTAGTTATAAAGTGACTTTGGTACAATGATTATAGTAATTTTAATTTTGTTTATCACTTAAACCAAGCCAACATTTTTTCAAATTAAAAAAGCATTACAATGAAGGTAGGATTATCAGGTACAGCTTTATCTATATGTTTTGGAGTGAGAACATACAAACCCCTTGCAGATCCAGGGCTGTGGCTGGAATTGAACCAAGGACCCCAGCACTTCAAAGCTAACTACTGCACCACCATGATGTAAGAGAACTGCAGGCTGCATAGTGTCCTTCCTAAACACTTTCTTTCTGCTGTTGCCTTTGTTTTCTCTGTACCCCAAGTATTAGTACTAGAGACTTTAACATGAGTGGCCTTTGTGGGTTTAAAAATGGCAATTCAAACAAAAAGAGAGCAGATACATGCAAATATTTTTGTACCTAGTTTGTTCCAATATGTTACCTATATATAAGGTAAAATGTGGTAGCAACGCAAGGGAAGAATTTGCTCCATTTCGTTTGCCTTCCTATCTATATACCCAATTACGACCATGACTATTGCTCCATTTTTCTGTGCAATCACCCATTTGGTGCTCCCAGATACAAAGTTTGCCTTAGTGCTCACAGTAACCAATTAGTAGCTAGCATTATTGGTCTTCTAATTAAAAACAACTGATTGGTTGCCATGGGTACTATTCCTAGAGACATCTTATTTCAATACACTAATGTTTCCAAAATACTGTACCTTCTCCATGGAATACTGTAAGGTGTGAGCTAAATATTAGTGGATATTACCTTTCACTAACTTTGAGAAATAAAGCTTAAAGGTGAACATAGATGCAGCAATAATATTGTATGAAACTTATTTTCGTAGGATATTTGGTGCGTGTATGGTTGTCAGTTACAGGTAGAATTCTATTGTTTCTACCTGTATATCTGATGATTCAGCTCTACACGTGTGTATTGAAATGAACAATCTCTCCTGGAAAGATTTTTTTCCAGGAAAGATCATAATTGTAATGTCTATGGCCACCTTAAGCCCATCCCAAATGTTATATAGAGTATATAGGGTACAAAGCCAACATACATATGATATCTATCCAATAGTCTAATAATAGCATGGGTTCATGAAACAAAGAAATGCAATAAAACCAAATATAATTTTGAACAAATTTGAAGTAGAGAGATCCCTATTCAATATCTTATTATAAGATTGTTCTTCATGATCTTGAGTTCTGAATCACGACATCATGCTACAGAAATGTGCAGGATACCGCTTTCATTCGTTCATGTATACTTTCTTTTCTGCTGTAAGATTAGAAAATACTCAAAAATATTTTTTAAGTATCTTATATTATATATTAAAGCAGTGCTATAAAAATTTAGACTCACACATACATACCTCTTAACCACCACAACTCCACAGTAGGGAGCCTTGTTGAAGGAGCAATAATAAAAAGAGTTATTGTTCCTAGTGTGATGTTAAAGAAATATATATATATTTATATGTAACTCCTTCAAGGTGACATGGTTCTGACACTAATCACCTGCTTTACAGCCTAGTGCCTAGGTCTGAGTTATTTACACATCACATTTTGCTGCCAGCAAACAGGATAAGGCTGGGAATGTAATTGCACTTTCCATTAATTCTGGTTCCGGCGTGAATGGAAAATACTATACAGCTATTTTACAGCTACTTTATGAAGCAGCTAATATGTGAGTGGGAGATATTTGGAATTGCTACTCTGCATTGTATCAAATAATTAGGTACTTGACAGCTAATCTTTTCAGCTTTAATAATGTCAGTGTCAATTTCAAACTAAGTTCAACACGAGGAACACACACATTTAGAAAAATTGAAGGCGTTTATTTCAGCTATCATTGACTAACAATGCCAATTATGTGGAATTTTTCCATAAAAAGAGTTATTTGGGGGATACAGTTATACCCAGATTGACAAATCAGAACCTTCCGTAGGACAGTGGTTCGCAAACTGTGGGACTGATTCCCTGGGGGGGGGGAGGTTAGTGTAGGGAACAATCTCATCAATTGATTTAATTTTTTAATCCAATCAGTTTTTTTACACTGTCTTGAAAAGAGCTTTCTTATTTTCTTATAGTAAAGAGGATTTTGTTTTTGTTTCCTCTGAACCAGTGAACATCCCAGGACATTCATCACGACAGTTGTGTTCCTTGCCTAATGCCAGGATTCACCTAAATAAGATGCTTCCCAAGTCTGTTCTTTGTGTTTTCTTTGCACATCCCAGTTTAACAGTTTTAAAAAGGTTATGGGCAGAGCACAAAACATCATGGTTAAGCAAAAGGTTTTTGCTTTTTTAACAGAATCACATAACTGGCATATGTTGTGTGATTTGCCAACCATTTATTGTTCTAGAACTCCAGAAGATGAAGATATTTGCTCTCAATTACATAAAGCTAACATCAGAAAACAAATTATTCTTCCCAGACTAATATCAATAGCATCAAATTTCACAAATTTGAGGAACATGCTCATAATTGGAATCCTGGTTAGCCTGAGCCTGATTTCAGAATGACTTCTGTGGCATTAGTTTGAACAGGTACAAGAGTTCATATAACAAATGTTAAGCAATGATTAGACCTGATGACATTGTTATTCATTGTTTACAACATTGTTATGGCAGTGGCTTGAATATGAGGGAGTCATTTACAACTTCTTAGGCACTGTGTAAAGGACAAATAAGTTGATGCTCTTGTGTTTTGCCCATTGCTGCTTGTTTCTGTGCTCAGTTTCAGAATGTATTGACAAGCTACCCCATTGAATATAGTTCTGCCTATGTTAGTATATTTATGAGGGCCTTCCCATACCCACCCTTTAACTTGCACATAAAATGACCCCTGTCGTCTTTCTCTAAATAGTCCTGTTGCATAAACCTAAGAATTGTTCACATCCTCCATACTGGCTTCTTTCTACAACATTCCCTGGCCTCTTTATATGTCAAAAGCCTTTTGAATTCATCTTCTTTAGTACAGTGTATTCACATGTGTTCACTTTTTAAATCCTTTCACCTTCTGCAGTTTAGCCAGCAGCTGTATGTGAACAATGTGCCCCCTAACATTATCTGGGCTATCTATTTATTTAATTGCCATTGTGTCAGTGTCCTTTTATCCTCCTTAACCCCACCCAAGCACCTTCAAACAGCATCTTTGAGTGTATACTAGAATACACTCACCTATTATGAAAGATCACAAGCAAATGGAGTAGTGCTTCTCTTTCAACTTAGGAGTTCCGCTTGCACTATTATCAAAGAGACCCACGATCAACTTCAAAATCTAGTTTTATTAAAAGTAGATATTGTGGTCTTTGTTCTATAAGAAAGCTACAGATGTTTTATTTCTTTACATGGTTACTGGATTACATGGTCACATACCATAGTACCTTTTTGTTTAAAATTATGGAAAATACTTTCAATATAAAAAACAGCTGTTTAACCTACTTCTTAGGTAGACCCCTGTAAAAATTAAATATCCAAGTCTTCCAGGGACATCTGCCCAATTAATGCAAAAGGATTCTTCTATCAGAACCCTGCCTCCATAATTTACACTTGGCTTTCTCCTCTTGGTTTAATTTTTAGTAATTAAAACATTTTCAATGGAAACCATTTATTACAGGGTATTCTCAGTGTGCTATGTAACTAAAAGAAAGTAGGGCTGGTAAGAATGAGTAAGAATCTCTTCCATGTAGAATTAGGCTTTGTATGCCTTAGTTTGAGAGTTAGTTTTAGGAAGGTATATGTCACTTTATATTTCAACATTTCAGCAAAGAAAATTGCCACTGCCAGGTGGGTCAATAATAAGTATGAGAACCCATTACTTCTCTCAATTTCTACCATGTTTTGATTGGCAGTTATCATACCAATCTAGCTGGACAAAGTTCTAAATTAACAGCTTCCACTTCCTGGTTTTCCTTGTATTTTTGAAAGGGGAGATTCATTTGTCTTTATGCAGAAAGATGCATAAATCTGCTAAATGGCTTTGTGTATTTAAGAAACAAAATAAGTTCTCATATCTAATACAAACATCTTCAAGAAATAAACACAGATCTACTTTATAGCTAGACATGTCTCAGACCTAGCTGCCAAGTTGGAGAAAACGCTCATGAGAAAACACATATGGGGGATTTCAGTCATTGTTTTTAAATCTTCCTTAACTTATGTAAGAAGACATAAAAGACTGACCTTATGTGGAAAAATAGTTGTTTTTTTTATAATGCTACAGCCAATGTGTTCTCCATCAGAAATGTATCTCAGAACTTGATGCAATCCAGATGTCTTACCAAAAAAACTGAGGCAGAAGTGATATTTGATGTAACTAAAACAAGGAAGTATAAGATCTATGGCCCCAGATGAAAGATGCATATAAACCTTGCTTTACATCATTTTTCAACTGTGCTTTCTGGATATGTGGCCTGAAATAAATTAAAAGGTAGTGTTTATTATAAAGAGGGACAATAGTGTATTGACCATTAGTAACCTTCACCACCAACATGCATATTAAATATAACTTTTAAGCTTATCTTGGATTCTTTACACTAGTCTTCATATTTGTATACAACAAGATTATTATTATTATTATTATAAGTGTAATGGTACATGTGCACCCAATTTTTACACTTTACTCCCTGCTTTGAAAATAGCAACTTTAAAAATGACTCCTTTTGTCCTTAGTTGCACTTTTACCTTAGAGAAGAAACTAGCGATGTGTATATAGTATATTATGATTTATTTTGTTTTAAAGAAAAAAACTGTTGCTAAACATTTTTTTTATTTATAAAGAATATATCTGGGTCTCTGTCCCGGCTCACAATCTGAGGTCTCAATCACATTAACCCAGTCTATAGTCAGTTGTATCAGGAGCCAGTTAACGTGCCTGCATGCTTTTGGAGGTTGCCAGGAATTTGGGGTACCTGGAATATACCTAGGCAGACATGGGGAGAATTTATGCACTCCTTGCAGATAATTCCCAGGCTGAAATCAAATCTTGGACCTCAGCAATACAAGGCAGCAGTGCTACCTATGGCTTTCAAAGCACTGCTGACCTACATAACGGCTTGATTGTTTGCAGTAGAATAAAATTGTTAGGTCAAGGTTTTTGTTGTGTTTTTGTACAGAAGCTTATTGAAAAGTTATTGTTTTACAGTAACTGATTTGAATTTGATGCGAACATCTTACTTTAGACTAGAAACATGAAACCTAGAACATGATTTATTGAAAGGTAATATTTTACATAAACAACAATTTGTTAACTCCTTGTATTGTGAATTCTAACAATAAATATGAATAAACAAAAATAAAATTAGGTTGAGGCAGCATGCTGTTTAACTTTTTTTATAACATGAAAGATAATGCAATACATTGGTATTATATTAGATAATAAATACAATCAGCCCTTAAATGTTCAAGAATTTAATATTATTTTGAAGCTTTTATGCAATTGCTAAAATCATGTGTTTTTTTTCTTACAAGGGTGGAAAAAAAAAAGATCAAATCAAAATAAATTTCTAAATCTCTATCTAATGAACCTAAGTTATTAAAAAGCTTCAAATGATAAAAAAAACAAAAACTTTTCTTTCACACTGCAAGATTTATTCTCAGAAAGATGTCTTGTAAAGGGGGTGTAAACCCTGTCCAACAATCCACCTACCTGACTAAAATGGTTGATCCAGTCTTAATTATGACTTTGTCTATGTATTATGCCTGTCCTGACCTCTGGCCTGTGTTTATCACCTCAGTCTGCGCTCATCATGAGTGGTTCCTCTACCAGTAGGCAGACAAGCTGGCCTCAATCCTGTCCCCCAGGATTGGGTGGGATTGAACAGGGGAAAGCCATAATTGCAGCCTCGCTTCTATCCCCTGTGAGCCTGCACATTGCAGGTCTGGACTGAGAATAAAAATAGGCTCTAGCATTTAAAATACACAGAGGCCCAAACAACTCCCCATCCCAATAAATTATGACTGTCTATGGCAATTTACACCAGCCCCTCTGGCATTTGCAGAACCCACAGATTACCAGTCATATTCTTCTTCTCCCTAATGTTTGTTCTGACCCTGCTACCACTTCTGCAAGACTGCTGAAGCTCCCACCTACCAGTGTTACCCAACATATGGGCTCCAGCTCATCTATGCTGAACAAGTCACACTTGACAGTCATCTTGCTGTTAACTAACATATGGTCATTAAGATGGAATATCAATGAACTAAATTGGAATATTGACTTCACAATTTTACACTTTATTCACTTTGTGCAAATTTGTGTAATGGTTGAACAACAGTATTAAAATGCCCTTTAACAACAGTAAAAATGGCGTTCTGTAGATTGCTTTTGAATTATATACAGTATGTATTGATCCTAAAGTAAGTACATAACTTAACTTTGTGGTTGCTGTTAGCCAACCTTCTTACAATGTGTTAACCTGAAATATATGCAATATAATTTGCAATATGATATGTGGACAGTACAGATGTTTTACATTATCAATAGTAAATCATTTACTGATGCCCCGGAGGAATGCCATTTTAAAAGACCTTAAACAAAGCCCTTTCTCATCGACCTGCTTTCTTTTCAGTTGCTTTGAATCCTATTTTGTCAATAGGAAATCAGTCCTTGCCTAAAACAATAAATATTATCACCTTTCATAAACTTATTAGCATGTTGATATGAGAGGACTATTTAGGCAGCACAAGAAAAGCAATTCCTAGTTTTGGTATGGGACCTATTATCCGAAATGCATGGGTATGAATAAAGTTTTTTCCCCCTGAAATTTGGATCACATAGCCTGAATCTACTAACATCAACATTAAATAAACCCAGTTGGATTGTTTTGCAATCAATATGGATTCATGCAGGTTTATTACCATTGAGTACAAGCTACTATTCTATTATTATTACAGAGAAAAAGGAAACACAATTAACAAAATGCTTTGCTTAAAATGGATTCTATGGGAGATGACTTGCCTGAAATACAATATCCCATTTCTGTAAAGGCAAAGTGAAGAATGACGCTAGTAGGCAGTACATACTTACCACTCAGTAAACCATGTTTTAGTCTGCTAACTGTAGACTTGATAGTAAGACAACTTCAAAAATGGACAATGAGCCTAGTAACCCAAAAACTGCCAGTAAAATCACTACAGAAATGGATTATTAGTATATTAAGAGCTACAAAAAATGCACAATGAGCATATTAACTCCAGAGATACAAGGGAGATCACTGCAGAAAAATGAATAATGAGCAAATTAACTCCCGATATGATAGTAAAATCACAACAGAAAGTTCATTATAAGCACAGGGCCAGTCTAACCCTGTTTGCTGTGGCTCAGGTGACAACCCTTTAAACAGAGATGTGTTTCCTGAAATCAGCCACACAACATTCTGATGATCTGACATAGGCATCTTATTGCTGAATTTGTCAATTTAATAAATAAATACTTTAATAAATCTTCCCCTGTATGTTGCATAGGAATCTTTTCTAGTACTTACTGTAGTTCTTGTAGCTTTAAACTAACTTTGAGAGCAACTATATCATGGAAAACTTACAATATCAATATACAGTAGATACTATGTGCTATAATTGGTAGATTGTCACATGTTCTGTCTGTTTGCAAATCCATATTTACTGTACAGTGGATCACTGCCACCCTCCAGGCATCACAAACACTATGAAAGTACAAAGTTGTCACATGCTTTCCAAACTATAATTGAATGTTTTAACTGGAATTATAGTGTATAATTAAACAACCACCCCCATTAAATGAAAAAGAAACTCTAAAAATAAAACAGGTGTGCACAGTTTAGTTATTTGCTGTGGCTGGAGTTGCTGAAGGAAGTTATTTTCAATTGGTTGAAAGTGTTAGACAATTCTTCATGTTTGATGTCATTTGGCAGATTAAATGCAGTGTTCACAGGACTGTTCAAAAGAGGAAAATGCTAGTAAACTTTTAATAAATGCAGTAAAGAAGACAAGTCTTGCTGGCATTTGTCTTTCAATTGACTTTCAAACCAAAAATCTTAAGTTTAAAAAATACAGAAAGAAGTGAATTAGGAGCAAACTTTCTACTATGACAGATGCTTAAGTTTTAATTATATCCAGGGGGATCCTTTGTTAGAGACAAAGTTTTTTTGTAATAAATACAATTTATCTCCTGTTCTGGTTAATATTTATTTTTACTATTTTTAGGTAGCAACTTAAGGGGTGTGGCCCTCAGGTGTCTTTTTTTAAAAATGCTTTAAAAAAAAAAAAAACCTCCAGTCTGCTACCAGGCACTTGTGTTGACATTGTCTTGGCTCAACTGTAAAGATCTTCATCAGTTTAGAATTTGGCCAATGGACTAGGGAGGGAAGCTCAATTGTATCGTTGACTGGCATGTCGGCCTGAGTTATGCTAATTACATTATCTTGTGACATTTTCAATAAAAAAAAAAAATAAATAATTGTGGAGACAGAGCTGAAGGGTAGAGGGTGTAACCCTCTCTTCTGTTATCGGGAGGGAAGGTGTTGTTTTTGCTAAAACATTTAAAATTACTCCGCAAGCAGGAATGTACATGAGTTCATGTAAAAAATATATAAAACCAATGAAGTATTCTAACTTAAACCAATCAAACCATGAATATTGGTTGTTTTGTTGATTGGGCAGGTGTGCAAATTCCATTTGTGATGCACCGTGTTGTGTGTCAGAAAGTCAACAGAAAGTCAGCAGAAAAGGGGGCAACACCATGTATGACCACGTGTGCGTTATTGGTTCATGTGTCTCTGAAAGAAAGGGTCATATATCAATGAGCATTGGCTAGTGTATGGCAACCTCAAATTTTGTTTTAGATACAGATACATCAAGGAATGCAAAGGAGAGTTCTTTCTTCAGCCTACACAACATACCACAAATATAAGTTCTAAATTTTGTATAGGAATGTTCTAATAGGATTTGTCTGATTGTGATTGAAAGTTGAGTTTCTTCATTGGCTGAATACTCCACTTAGATACAATTTTTATGTATGTTTTGCTTATTCTTTTGTGTGTGCCCAATTGAAGGATATGTGGTTATTTGTAGCCTGTTGCTCTACAAAACATTGTTGGAGAAAAGGGAAAGTGTGTGTTATGTGTTTTCCATTCAGCAAGTAACTCATATAAACAGTACTTGAGAGAAAGTATTGTTTATTTGAACTCCTTTTGCAATTAAACCTCCCAACGTAAGATTGGTTTATTTGACTTCCCTATTGATGCGTCTGAGGGTAATATTTAGTTAAATGTATTAAAACTCTGGTAAAACTAAGGCATCACTATTTATTGAGAACTTTCAGGCAATGTTATTGAAAGGGGTTGGGAAGATTCTTTAGAAAACATTATTCTTAAATAAATGACTGTTGCAGTGGGCTTTATTCAAACTATTATTAGTATTATTGTTCTTTCTTGTATTTTGTTTTTCTTGACCACGTTCACGTATGTCCAAAGAGATCAACAATCTTGCTATTGGGTGTAATACAGTTGTCAAAAAACAATTTTGCCATTAATTCCTAAATGCCACTATATCTATGGGTCCCTATAAAATCACAAACAGTCTGGCTAGGTGCACAATCTTTGATGTCTCTCACCACTGTATGTACCGTATTTATCTTTCTATCCATCTTTAACACTATAACATACCCATGGAGGATCGGAACTGCTTAATGCATCACCTCTTGTTCCACCCCCTTTCTAACAAACAGTTACCTATATTTAGGGGCAAATTTACTTAAGGTCGAATATCGAGGGTTAATCAACCCTCGATATTCGACTGTCGAAGTTAAATCAATCGACTTCGAATATCGAAGTCGAAGGATTTAGCGCTATTCGTTCGATCAAACGATCGAACAAAAAATCGTTTGATCAAACAATTAGATCCTTTGAATCGTTCGATTCGAAGGCTTTTAATCCATCTATCGAACGATTTTTGTTCGACCAAAAAAAGATTGCTAAGCCTATGGGGACCTTCATTGACTTCGGTAGCTTTTAGGTGTCGAACTAGGGGGTCGAAGTTTTTTCTTAAAGAGACAGTACTTCGACTATCGAATGGTCGAATAGTCGAACGATTTTTAGTTTAAATCATTCGAATCAAAGTTGTAGTTGAAGGACGAAGTAGCCTATTCGATGGTCGAAGTAGCCAAAAGAAACATTCGAAATTCGAAGGTTTTTTTTCCTCTATTCCTTCATTCAAGCTAAATAAATGGGCCCCTTAGTAAAGAGGTGCTATTTCCTTCTTCAGTGTTATAAACTTTAAAAATGATGCATAACTATATCATCATAAGTATCCAAACATTTTCTAAGTTCCTTTTGTGATCTCCTACAGTTTCAACATCTAAATGTAACAATTGCACTAAAATAATTTCGCAGTGAATATTATCACATTCCATGAAAAATGCTCCAAACGTTAGTTAATAAACACAGTTGATTTAAGTATTAGGGGCCTTAGATATCTTCTGGGAGGCAATTTCCCCCATCGTAGAGCTTGGATCAGTGCGGTTTGTTAATAATTGTAGTGATTGCCCTTGGGGCATATAAAGAAGTGCATGAAGCTGGGATTTGAAGAACTTTTGCTGAAAGAAAAAAGAGAAGTTAGCATTGACAATCCCTGCCCATTGTATTCAAAGGCTAGGAAATAGACTATATTAATCAGCACAGTTAGTACCTTATGGCAAGGATAGATGCTTTCCATATAATTTATCACAAACACATCTGTATTTGGAGCACCACCCATTATCAACAGACATATGGGAAACAAGTGCTAAGAGCTAGAAATATCAAAGATTGTGCATTTATTTGCATGAAAAAAAGAATCGCTGTTCAGCTTCAATGCTGATATGGTCTGTTCCAGAATAAAGTTACTCCTCAACCAGCCTGTACAGGGATGCTGGGGAAATCCCTCTGAACCCCCTGCACCTCATGTAGGTTGATGTGTGGATAATACAGGGAAGATCAGGGCAAAACAACTGCATCTATGGGTCAGAAGAGTTTTCTCTAAAACACAGTGCCTGAACCTGTTAGAAGCCAACTGGTGGGCATACCGTTCCTTATGTTTACATTACACTTACTATACTGACTTACTTTACATTCAGTAACATCTCCACGAATTGTACAACACTATTTACTGGGTGTGAGCTTTCCGAAAACTTCCTTCATTTGCGTTGTTATTACTGCACATCATTCAGGATCAGGAGTGAATAAAAGCCAGATTGTAAAATAATTACAATGTTTTGAAGTGCAGCCAGCCACCCAGACTAGATCTATCCGTCTTCATTAAACTGTGTGCTGCTCTTTCAACCCAAAAAACTTTCCGAAGGCACTTCCACTGCAACTGTAAAACAGCTGGGCAACTTTTATTTTGAAGAAAAAATAAAGAAGAAGTTTGGCTTGGAGCTGTGGTCAAGATTTCATGGTGTGGTTCTATGTCGAGGAGTTGCGACGGATACAAGCAGGATACATTCTCAGAGCTGCACTATGAGAAATAGCTGACAACTTTTTTTCTTTTAAACTTCAGCTGCCCTTGGCTGAGTTTCACTTTTCCTCGCAGACTCTGGATGTCTGTGACTGTGGCCTCTCTCCTTTCTCAGTCAATTTTAAACATGTGTCTGTGCACAGTTTGCTCTGCAAAGTTGTGTGTACACTTTTGCTGGCTTTATGGCCTCGTTCTGCTCAGCAGTTAAAGAGGGAAATCTTCCCCAAATTAAAACAGACCCCTTGTTTAACACTTTCAGCTTCACAATAAGAAAGGATCTTTTTTAGAATTCCCCCCTGGATCTATTCATTTTCCTACTAGTGGTGAATTTTTTTTTTTATTGATACGCTATTTTGCCTTGATTTCCATTTAAATGGGTGACCGTATTACAATCAAGAGAAAACATCTCCAAAAGCCAATATTTAGGTAAGTTATTGCTTTTACTTGTGTACTAAAAAAAACACTTTTTATTTATTGAGAACTGAGTTGCACTAAGAAAATACAGGGAGCTCCAGTACAAGAAAATGCTCTGTGTATTTAACAGAAATAATCTGGTATTTAATGTCGTGTTCAAGAAGTTCCCAGGCTTTAATGCAGTCCTGTTACTCTTAACAGCTGGGAACAAGAAAATCCTGATGTTTTATCTGAGTGCAGGCGTAAAGGAGCAGAGATGCTGGAAAGCAAATATTAGATATTGCAAATGCGTTTTGAGGGGACAAAAGTAAAAGCATTGTTAATAATATTATCTAGATATTCAGTATATAGTTGTTTTATCCTGGAGTTTGTCACATGTTTGATACTTGCTAAAACTACATCTAAAAATATTATATAATCTGTGTATTATAGTTATTTTTAGTAGAACAAATATAGTTACATTAGTGAAGAATAACACTTGGCAGCCTCTTAAAAAAACAACACAGACATGTCACACACACACGTGACTGGTACATGAAAACAACAAAAATTCTATATATGTAACAATACACACAGTGTTTCAGTGATACGGTGAAAGGGAATGGTCCTGCAAAGTTTATAGTCTATAGCGGCGCCCCTGTAAATACATGGAGATTTATTGTATAAAAACATTCATTTGTGCACACTTATTGAACTGTTTCCATAGAAAGGTGGGTGTTTACATATAAAATGTTCTGCTCACTTCAAAAGTTGTGTGTGCGCTGATTGTCCCTTAACTTAGGGTAACACTGGAAAATCTTGTTATGCTTGGTATCTTGATGTTATATGTTATAATTTAAGTTGCATGCTTATTCGCATTCCAGGGCATAAATGCAAAAGAAAGTAAGAAAGAAGGAAAAAATCCTGTTTAGATTGATTTGTAAGCCAAAAAGGCAAAATTGATGGGGCTGGCACTCTGTAACATGAGTGTTAGTGCCGTAGATTGTATTATATATTTTACATAAAGGGGAAAAATGACAAGAGTTGCTCAATCCCCCACCCATTCAACACACACACACACAGTACCTTACAAAATTTGTTGGCAATTTAATGTTAAAAGGGTTCATGGTCTATAGAAAAATAATCTATAGGTTAGAATTACCACCTTTAGTAGTGGTAGCTTTATGATCTCTTCGAATGTTCTCTACTACTATGCTTAAACAAGTAGGAGGTCACAAGCAAATAGTGTCCTCAAATGTCCCCAATTAAATTTTAAATTGGAATTACATTTGAGGTTACCTTGTATGTGACTCATGTAACCTTGAATTTCTTTCTTAATATATCTGTAAAAGTCTTTGAAATCACATTGTCTGTAGAGTTCTAGCCATTCTCCTCTTCAGGAAAACGTAAGGGAATATGTCAAGCTGCTCTCATATGAAAAAAGTTGCTCTGGGCATATTAGCATAATAAACATTTTCTGCTACAGCAGAAAGAAGAATAAAAAATTCTAAGCTATTTAATTTATCCCATGGTCTATACTCTAGGATGTTTTCTTGTAATATTCGGGAATGTCTTACTTACTGTACAAAATCTCCTTTTCCATATGACACCGCAGTGGACAAATGAGACAAAAGTTCAGTTAGGGACCTGAAAATGCTGCTCATATTACGTTTCAGCATTGGGAAGCAGGTATAGATTAAAGGTGGCCATAGACGTAACAATTACAATCTTTCTTGGAAAAGATCTTTCCAAGAAAGATCGTTCGTTTCAATACACACGTCTAGAGCTGAATCGTCAGAAATACAGGTAGATATACAGGGAGAAACAATAGAATTCTACCTGTATCTGACGATTCAGCACTAACAATGGGCGATGTTTGGGTCCCTTCAAAGGCACCCGATAAAATTTTTCCGTCCAGCCCGATCAACGAGCCGACCGATATCCAAGTCTTCTGCCGATATCAGTCGGCTGTTTTTCCACCATACACGCAACGAATATCGGACGAAAATTCGTTTCGTACGATATTATCTGTGCATCTATGGCCACCTTAATACAACCTCATGATTTATTGGCCTTGTATGTGGTGCTGCTTTAACCTTTGGCTGTATTAAACATGGGTTTCACAGAGTGCCCATATTAAGCCACGATTACCCAATTTTAAAGGGATGTTCTAAATAGTGAGAAGCCACAGTTTTAGAAACCCTATGGTCGATCTGACAGCTAATGTGTTTTACTTTATTGGAGACCAAACTGTGAATCTATTTATGACAAATTGTTCTGGACACAGGAATAATTTTCTCCTTTCTGAGGCCAACTGGAAAATAACTTCAGTAGGGATTGTGTTTCTCACATTCCTCTGGATCATCTAGAAATTCAGTTGTATTTACTTGCAAAATGTGGTTATACCTTTTCCCTACATTTCATTAGATTTGTTAAACAAACAATGCAAATATGCCTTTTGGCATGCCTGTAGCATTATTTTGTTACATGTTTATCTTCTCAGTTTCAATCATCTGGAAAATTCGAGCTAAAGGATATGTTGTTCCATTGTTTTGGATTGATCGTAAATATTTACATCATGTACTACTTTAGATACGTGCACTTTGTCTTGAGGTTCTTTTTTCATTTTAAGATGGAATTGTCTTGGCTGGCACTATGATCTCTGAGTATAACATCTTGCAATGATTTACACTACAGGAGTAGTGCCACTAGTGGCAAGGGGGGAAGTATTTATGAAGCAGACCCTGTGACTGGGGGGCATAGGGAGCCCGGGGGGGGGGGGGATGCATTAATGAATAAGCAGTTTTAGTAAGTGTTTATGTCTGTGAAGGTTCTCATTCATCCAGGTCATGGTATTTCTATAGTAATAAGTCAAATCAACTGGACTTGCTGTATTTTTTCAATTCAGAATTGAGAAAGCCAGTCAGATGACTAGCTAAACAAAAAAATACAGCAAGTCCAGTTGATTTAACATATTACTATAGATAGTAAGTGTTTGTGAAAATATGAAAAATTATAGGTAGCAGTAAAATATTTTTGATTTGGGGTTCAGCAGCCCCTAGGGTTGCCTTTGACTGCTGGCATGAGGATGTATGGAGTTGTGGCAATTTTTCTATTGTGTTGGAGTCAATTAGGATTTTTGTAGAGATACAGAATTGTTGCCTTTTTTTATTATAAACCTTTAGGATCTGATAGTCTTTACTGGTCTAGTGCCGTTAGATTGGGACTAGGTCCCAAGCATGACCTCATCTGATAGCTAGCTCCATTTTGTATGAATGGGGTTGTAGTTGTCAAATTGCACGGAAGCTCCCAAATATTGGCTTCATTGCCAGTCACTAGAAGCAGTCAACTGGCCAAGTTACTCAGACAGGGTCACACAGGCTTAGGAACACTGGGAAAAGGCTTGTAGGGCACCACCAACCCAGGCCCACTCTTTTGAAACTGTGGGCTCTCTCCAACTCCCCAGATCGTAGCCACAAGGAGGAGGTTACAGGCGCATGTGCAGGGGTGGTATCATGTATCTGTTGGCTTGGAGGAACTTGCAAACGTTACAGGTACATGATGTGTGTAGAGGAGGGGGTAGTGTCAGATGTATGGTTTCGGAAGAGCTCATAACTGTGGTGGGAAGTCACTGAGGTAGTAGCCCTGGTGGGTCCTAGACAGCCCAGTCCAGTGATAACCAGTGGGCCAACCTGCCCAATCTGACACTGCACACAGAAAATGGTACCTGCAGTGTTCTCTGAATTGTGTCCCATTAAGGAGTGTTGGATTGCACTTTAAGAAATATTAAAGCTGCGCTCAAAGAATGAAAGAAGAAAGAAGAATGAAAGCCTAAAATTGAATATGGCTAGAAATGCTGAATTTTATATACTGAATGTACGCCACCATCTTAAAGGAGAAGGAAAGCTCCAAGACAGTTTACTGCCAACAGATTAGCCACAATAGTGCAAGCTAGAATGCTATATTTATTCTGCAGAATGCTTTATCATACCTGAGTAAACAGCTCTAGACACTGTCTCTGTTTGTTTAGGATAGAAGCTGCTATATAAGCTTGGTGTGATATCACTTCCTGTCTGAGTCTCTCCCTGCTCACTTACAGCTCTGAGCTCAGATTACAGCAGGGATGGGAGGAGGGAGGGGGAGAGGACCAAATTGAGCATGCTCAAGCCCTGCCCTGGATGTTTCAGCTGAAAACAGGGAGTCTGATACAGAAGCCCATGTGTACACAATAGAAGGAAAGAAATGTGATGTTTCTTTTGACAGAGGACTCAGAGCAGCATTACTCTGAGGGTTACTGGTGTATTTATGTAGACCTTTCTGATAAAGCTTACTTAGTTTTAACCTTTCCTTCTCCTTTAAAGCATTCGCATCTTTATAATAATACAAAGTCGTGCACATGGGATCACCATCTTGGATTTACTTAGCCTGTCTGTGACACTGCACATGCTCAAGTACTCTGGGCAGCTCTTGAGAAGCTAAGTTTGGGGGTCATTAAAAATTGCTCTGGTTACTGAGCTTCCATGTATATATATATATATATATATATATATATATATATATATATATATATATATATATACAGTATTTTGTGTGTCAGTCCCTAAGATTAGGTAACTGACAGGAGCACAGAGTATGTTCTGCAAATCAACAGTAAAAATACTGGAGGCACCTTCAGAGGCAAAGACCTTCACTTCTAAAGGGCTACTGTGGCCTTGGGCTGGTACAGAACCTAAAAACAAAATGTGCAGTGTTTCAAGCCTACTTTGTTAAGCTTTAGCTCTCCTTAGCCTTTTTCTTGTTCCACAATTAGAATAATTAAAGCAAATGTCTGGTCTGGTTTCTACCTATGCTTGTTTAAGTGAATTTTTATCTCTGGTTCTTTTGAATTATGTTAAGTTTTAGAGGTAATAGAATAACAGTATACTATATATATGTGAACAAGTTATTCTAGCTGCACAGTAGAGATGGCGCGAACTGTTCGCCGGCGAACTTGTTCGCGCGAACATCGGGTGTTCGCGCTCGCCGGAAGTTCGCGAACGTCGCGCGACGTTCGCCATTTTGGGTTCGCCATTGTTGGCGCTTTTTTTTGCCCTCTCACCCCAGACCAGCAGGTACATGGCAGCCAATCAGGAAGCTCTCCCCTGGACCACTCCCCTTCCCTATAAAAACCGAAGCCCTGCAGCGTTTTTTCACTCTGCCTGTGTGTGCTGAAGAGATAGTGTAGGGAGAGAGCTGCTGCCTGTTAGTGATTTCAGGGACAGTTGAAAGTTTGCTGGCTAGTAATCGTTTTGATACTGCTCTGTTATTGGAGGGACAGAAGTCTGCAGGGGTTTGAGGGACATTTAAGCTTAGGTAGCTTTGCTGGCTAGTAATCTACCTTCTACTGCAGTGCTCTGTATGTAGCTGCAGTGGGCAGCTGTCCTGCTTCTGATCTCATCTGCTGACTGCTGCAATAACAGTAGTCCTTGTAAGGACTGCTTTTATTTATTTTTTTGTTGTTTTACTACTACTACTACTACTACTATAAGAGCCCAGTGCTATTAGTCTAGCAGTGTTGGGGAGTGGGACTGGTGTGCTAATCTGCTGCTCCTAGTAGTTCAGCAGCACCAACTTTAATTTTTTTTTTTTTTAATATTCATTTTTTTTTTTATTTTACTTTTTTTTATTTTACTACCGCTGTAGTAGTGTATAAGTTGACCTTTTAGGCATTATTTGCCCTGTAGGCATTTTTTGCCCAGTGTGTTATTCAACCAACTGCCATCTAGCATCACTAACAGCTCTCCCCCTACACTATCTCTTCCAAGCACACACAGGCAGATTTTTCAGATACATTTTTGCCCTTGATCCCCCTCTGGCATGCCACTGTCCAGGTCGTTGCACCCTTTAAACAACTTTAAAATCATTTTTCTGGCCAGAAATGTCTTTTTTAGATGTTAAAGTTCGCCTTCCCATTGAAGTCTATGGGGTTCGCGAACCGTTCGCGAACCGCTCGCATTTTTGCGCAAGTTCGCGAATATGTTCGCGAACTTTTTTTCCGACGTTCGCTACATCCCTACTGCACAGTAGTTCCCCTGTTTGTTGTAAACTAGTCTCAGTACAGTACAGCTCTTGTACATATAGGTTTGGAAAGAGATCAATTAGCCAATGCAGATAATTGCATAGTCAGTAGTAGTTCTAATAGTAGTAGTTATGGGGAGACAAAAACCACACATTATCCCTCCCATTACTTTTTTCTATGTATTTTCAAGCCATTTGACTAAAGTAACTGGAGCAAAATTGCAAGATGGGAGGAAGCTGAGGAAGTTTTTTTCTTACTTGCCAAAATGTAGGAAATACACTTCCTATTGACTTCTATGATATCATCATAATAGGAGGTGTGATTGACTGTTTTAGGATCATTTTTGATATATCATTTACTAAGATTTAAATTTTTTGCACTAAAATGTGAATTTTAATTAGGTTTTCAGAAGCTTTAATTATTATTAAATACAAAAAACACACAGGTTATGCGAAAACCTGCTACGTTTGGCTTTTTAAGCAAAAACATTTTCGAGACTCCAGTTGTTTAATAAACTCACATTTGGGTTTGGTGAGTTTTTTTAGCATAAAAAATGGAAAATTCACAAAGTTCGAATTTTGATAGGTCTCCACCTATATGTCTTTTAATAGATCATGTTATACAAAGCACAATATTTGTATTCACTACTCTATACAGCTGTCAGTTTGAATCCATGAAATTATCTGTGAACAGAGCTATGAATTAGGAATGAAAAAAAAAGTTAGGGTTAGCCTTTCAAAGGCACTAAAGCTTCATACCAACTAAATTAGACCATCATAATACAGCTATATTTACACGCATAAGAAATTCAAATAAAGCTTACAGCATCTTTTATATTAAACAGCTTGCAGGCTTGTAATGGCTTTTCTGGCATGGTGAATACGTATTCTGCAGAGACTTGGTTAAGAAGTGCTTCCAAGGTTAAAATCAAGTGACGGTTTATATATGCTACCATGCAAAACAACTGCAAACAATCAAAATGAATGCTTATTAAGGGCCAGGCATAAACATTATATGAAAGCGACAACTTTACTTAACTCTTCCTTATTTTGTTTTCGTGGAGTTTTTAGCTTTCTAAACAGTTCAAGTATGTAAAGGATAAGTACACCTTTAAAATAAGTGAATGTAAAATGAATGAGGGTGCTATTCTAAGCACTTTTGCTATGCACATTCACTATTTACTTTCTTTTAATTCCAAGATATTAAAGGATACATGTACTGTTACTATAAATGCATTTTGTTACAACAGCTCCACCTGCTGGTCATTTTCTGACCATTCTGACCTCCAAGTAGTCAAGGAAGTTGTCGGGAGAAAGAAAGAGGCTGCTCTGATGTTCTTATGCTTAGAAAAGATTTAAGAAAGGTTTCTAATGTTTTCCTAACCAGAAGAACATCAAGTAGCTTCTTTCTTTCTCCTGACAACTTCCTTTACTACTTGGTGGTCAGAATGGTCTGCAAATGACCAACATGTGTTGCTGTTGGAACAAAATTTATTCCTGTTAACAGTACATGTATCCTTTAATATCTTGGAATTAAAACAAAATAAATAATGGACATTGCAAAAGTGCTTAGAATAGCAGCCTCGTTAATTTAACATAAACTTATTTTTAAGGATTAGTTATGCTTTAAAAACATATGGGACATACTTCATTCAAAAAGATAAACCCTACTGATAAGGGAGGTTTAAATATTATTATTTGTAATGCCACATTCCATCCAGTTTCAGCCAACAGGCCATGATTCTTCTATAAAGCTTTAAGGGAATATGCCCAAATAATGCAAGAACATGTTCCATCGATAATCCTGTCTGCTCTTTGTACACATACTCTGTACTGTATTCATTAAATACACTTTTTTATAGTACAAGACAGGACAAATGAGTAGCACTGTACTGCCGATCTGACTTGCAAAAACTCAAAGCTATGCAGGAAGTTTGATAAAACCACTGTATAAGGGCCGATAGACATGAATGTTACAACTGTAATTCAGTTTACGCCACCCTCTTTGAATAGCTGTATAATTCATGCGATACGTATTTACACCCCCTTTAAGGTTCACAGCATGGCAGACCAATTTGAGGGAGTCACAAATGATCACTGAGCAGGTGTTATTACATATTGTTTGGTGACCAGGAAGCCCACCAGTGCCAAAGCACATTTCATTTTTGAACAAGCAAAGACAAGGAAATGTCACTCATATCAGACTGCTAATCATAGTATGGTTTCTCGCCCGAAAAACACAAATTATTTGGATTATTGTATGAAACCCAGTTTAGATCATGATATCTTCCAATTGTAAAAGAGAAATCTGCCATTGGCTTGTTAAACAAAGGGAAAGGAAAGGATTCAAATAGATCAATTACCACCACTTCTGTCCAATGAAGCCGTGTAATCAGCAAACAGGTGTGGTAAAAAACTGGTCAAAAACAGAGCTTAGCTGCAAAATTCAGGTGCATTATTTTCACTACATGTTTAGAGCAGAGAGCTCTTTTTCAAGTGTAGAACACTCAGGGGCCGATTCACTAACTTCGAGTGAAGGATTCAAAGTAAAAAAAACGTCGAATTTCGAAGTGTTTTCTGGGCTACTTCGATCATCGAATGGACTACATCAACCTTCGACTACTACTGCGACCTCGAATCGAAGAATTTGAACTAAAAATCATTCGACTATTCAACTATTCGATAGTCGAAGTACTGTCTCTTTAAGAAAAAACTTTGACCCCCTAGTTCGCCATCTAAAAGCTACCGAAGTCAATGTTAGCCTATGGGGAGGTCCCCATGCGTAAGGGTTGTTGCTTGATTTATAAGGTGCTGCTGTAACTTTAAAGATTATTTGTACACCATCTGTAGGTCACGTGTTTAGAAAATGGAGGCGCAATAATGCTGATCAGATGAAAAACACTTCTTTATTTAAATGGGGGGGCAATTACATTTCATGGTACGAGGGATTTGAATATCTGTATTACTATGCTTGTTTTTATATATATTTATATGATTTTTTGGGGGGGGCAAACACTCTGTTGAATTTATTTTTTAATTTGATTATTAAATGCCTCTTCTGCCGCGGGCAGACTTCTAAAACAAAATACGGGAAACATTTAAGATTATTCTTACCTGATCTCACCACTGAAAATTCCCAGAATCTTTTCATTTTCTCATATTTATTTTTTGTGTATCACATCCGTCCTCTTGAGTTTGAATTCTATAGAGTGATAGAATGGAAGAGATGCCATTAAAGCATTTCAGACAGATAATGTAACTGAGAAATGTGAAAAAATGCATACTAATTCATAATCAGAAAGAGACAAAAAAAATTTTTGTCAAGACTGAACTAAAGGGAAATCTTGACCAATGATATATTGTGTGATTTTCTTGACTTGCTACCAGCAAACAAACATTGCCTTTTACTATCTACACAAGCACAGATTTATTTAATGATGATCAAATATGGATGCCTATATGTGCAGGTCCAAAAGTGGTGCAGGCAGTGATCCCAAAGGAAGAGCCAGCAGGTGTAGGGCATGTACACAACAGGACAAGGCTGCCTTGTACCTACTGGTGTTGCACTCTGAACCCCTCCTCTTAATTTCAATCCAAGCTAAGATGCAGAGTATGGTTATGTCACTGATATGAGTACTTTCTTCACGGACATTAAATGGGTTGAGATAACTTTTAGTATGATGTAGAGAGTGATTTTCTGAGACAAATTTCAATTGGTTTTCATTTTTCATTATTTGCGGTTTTTGTGTTATTCAGCTTTTTATTCAGCAGCTCTCCAGTTTGCAATTTCAGCAATCTGGTTGCTAGAGTCCAAATTACCCTAGCATCCACACATGATTAGAATGGAAGACTGGAATATGAATAAGAGGATGAAGAATGAGGAAGAGGGGATGAATAGAAAGACGAGTAATAAAAAGTAGCAATAACAATGCATTTGTAGCCTTGCGGAGCATTTGTTTTTTTAGATGGGGTCAGTGACCCCCATTTGAAAGCTGGAAAGAGTCAGAAGAAGAAGGCAAATAGTTTTAAACTGTAAAAATTATCAAATGAAGGCCAGCTGATAAGTTAGCTAGTCTGTAACATACCAAAAGTTAACTTCAATGTGAACCACCACTTTAAGGGTATGATTTTGCATCCCTCCATGCCCTAGCACTTGCATTGGGAAGAAGCAATAATAAATGATGCTCAGGCCAGGATTTGTGGCAAGGCCACAAAGGCCCGGGCCTAGGGTGACAGAAATTCAGGGGCGTCATGCCGCCCAGGCAAGTGAGTTGCTCCACTTCCACGTCACCTCCGCTTCGTCCTCCCCGTCACATGCGCTCATCTTGAATATGCGTATACGCTTGATTTTATTTTAGTATGAAATCTGACTTAAAATCACGAATTATTTTGGAATTTATTATACCCCGAGGATAGAAAAAGTCAGAATCAGAAAATTCAGCATCTCAGACCTGTCGAGGTTACATATAAGTCAAAGGGAGAAGTCCCAATGATTTTTTGATGCTCGCTGAGTTTCGTGCAATACCCTGATTTCAGAGTTTTTGGGGGGAAAAAACCAAACAAAATCTGAGTTTTCTGGTGGAAAATCCGGAAAAATTGTGAAATTCAGATTTTTTCCCCGCAAACAATATTTTCTGGAAAATCTAATGATAAATACGTTGAAATAACCCATGTGGATGTAATCAGAGTTTTTGGCAGAACATGTTGAGATAAATTTGGGCTTTGATAAATAACCCCCTAGAAGTTAAAAAGTGATCACTCCTACTGTCCTGATATTTTTATCATTCTTAGAGAATATGAGATCACAACAGTTAAAAATTACTTCAATGGCTGGTACAAAGGAATTATGCTTTCCTTAGATTGCTTAATACATGCACATGTGGGGCAGATTTACTAAGCTCGAGTGAAGGATTCGAATGAAAAAAAAATCGAATTTCGCGGCGATGCGTATACTATAGTCGCCTAAAGTTGCCTCACTGAAGCAACTATGGGCGACTATTGAAAACGCATCGCCGTGTGTGCATTAGCACAGGCGACTTCGCATTGTAGCCTATGGGGAAAAATGCAGAGGCAGTTCGGGGAGATAGTCGCGCAAAAGACGAGGCGATTAGTCGCCAGGCGACAAAATCTCCCCGAATCTCCTTGTGTGGCCTTACCTTAAAACAGTTCAAGCAGGTGCAACCAGTCATACACTTGTATATAAATGATGGTTATTAGGTGTATTTTTTTTATCCTGCTGCTGCCTGGAGAGATATAAGTGAATCAAGTAGAAGAACTGGAGAAATGTAACAAGACTATAGTAAAACAAATGTATATACTATATATATTTTCTGTTTTACTTGTAGTTTCAAGAGCCTTTTTAGTAAAACGAAATCCTAGATCCTGTAGCTGAGATTATATAAAAGTTGTCATTTTTAGCCTTATTCATTATTAAGGGTTAGTTCTCCTTTAACAGTATCAGAAGTCAGGAGGTTTGCAGTGTGCTCCGAACAGAATAATGTATTTGTTTCCTTGACTGCTTGAGCACAGCACATTATCTTAGATGTACTGTACATAAGTACTGCATCAAGAGCATCACTGAGATGTTATTAGAGATTATGAAGGTAAAACGTTTTATACGAAAGAATCATTTTGCTGCATTGGACACTGTAATTGATGTGCTAGTGGCTGAAACTAATTGTGCATGACGAGTGTAGCTATTGAGTCATATTACCAAGCTCTGATTTGCCAAACTTCAGCAAATTTCAGTGCTTTCAACATAATTTGATTTAACGTTTTGACATTCTAAAATAGTATCTAAATTGCAAAGGCACTTAAGTAACTTACTGCTTATGTAAAATGGACCAGGTTAAATAAAGAATACTCCTGCCATTTATAGAACACCCCAACCCCCACCCCAAATACTGAGGTTCCTCATACATTCCACAACATCAGTTAATGAAAAACCAAACCGTGTCGTGCTTTATGTCCTAACAAAAGCTGTTTTTGTCCAAGCAGCCAGGTGATTGGGAAACATGTTTACTATTCATGTACAAGCATGGAAATGCTTAAACTGCAGAGGTGATTACTGTATGGATAAGCAACAGTGCCCAAATGTTAGTATTTATTGCTGTAGAACCCTGCTAACTGTCCACTTATATTCCATATTTAAACATTAAACTGGTTGCCTTAAGCAGAATTGATGTGGTCGTTGAATTCAGTGTAGGAGAAATTACAGTTTAAAGAAATAGTTCAGCGTAAAAATTAAAACTGGCTAAATAGATAGGCTGTGCAAAATAAAAAGTTTCTAATATAGTTAGCCAAAAATGTATCTATAAAAGCTGGAGTTACTGGATGTCTAACATAACAGAACAGAACACTACTTCCTGCTTTTCAGCTCTCTAACTCTGAGTTAGTCAGCAAATTGAAGGGGGGACACATGGGACATAACTGTTCAGTGAGTTTGCAATTGATCCTCAGCATGCAGGTCATATTCTAAAGCAAACAGTTATGACCCATGTGGCCCCCTCAAGTCACTGATTTCTTACTGCCTGCTAACTAATCAGTGGAAACTAAGAGAGAAACAAAGCAGGAAGTTCTGTTATGTTAGACATCCATATACATTACATTTTTGGTTAACTATATTGAATTTTTTTTTATTTTGCACAGCCTATTTACCCAGTTTTTATCTTTACACTGAACAATTTCTTTAAGGACCTTGTTAGAGTATAAGGGTCCCTATACTTTGCTTTTTCAAAATGTTATTTACCAAAGATATATAGCAGATCCTTGCTAGGGCATTAAGATCTAATATTACTAACTCACTGCTCAGACAAAACAGAGTTGTCAACCTAGAAAATGACGATGCTTTGAGGCATCAGTGTAGGCTGGATTTGGCTGTTGGAATGTTGGTATTCCATCCTCCATATTTGTATTATATACTGTATAATCACTGATCTTTTAGCTGTTGCACAGATTTATATGTTTGTAAAAATAAAAACTAAATATGTGTATAAACTGAAATATATACAATGTACTGTATTTACGATATTTTTTTTCGTATTGTAGTTTTTTTTATTGAGGTTTCAACATAGCACAAAATAGTTTTTCTTTTATTGGGCTTGTGTATTAGCGTGATATGGGCTTCTAGGGAGAAATGCTTTTTTATTTGTAATATCAGTCATGGCTTTTGCAAAATGTGGTAGCAAAATTTCTTGGAAAGTTTTATAGTATATAGTTGAGAAACCATCTGGGTCTGTGCTTTTTCCGGTAGGGGTAAGTTTTAGGGCTGGTTTTGCTTCTTCAAATGTTATGTCAGCTTCGAGAGCTTCTACATCTGCATTTCTTAGCTTGGGTGTTTTAGATTTTAAAAGATATTCCTTGGTCAAATTTGTTCCATTTTGGTCTGGGGTATGACATGGGTCTCCCAATTGGTATAGTTTGGTGTAGTATTGTTCAAAGGTGTTTGTTATGTTATCTGTGGAATGGTGCGTTTTACCTATATTATCTTTTATGGAGGCGATATGATTTTTAGCTTGTTTACTCTTCAGGACATGGGCAAGGAGGCGCCCGCGTTTATCACCGTATTCGTAAAATCTGTGTTGTGAGATTGTTATGGCTCTTTTGGTAAAGGTGTCTAGGGATTTATTTAGCTCTTGCCTAGCTAGAGTGAGTTTGGAGAGTGTTTTCTCTTAGCTTGTCTGTTTATGCTGTGTCTCAAGAGACTGTGTCCTGGAGAGCAAAGCATTTTGTTTGCCAGTTTTGTTTTTTTTTTAACATTGGACCCCATTTGGATTAGAAATCGTGAATCACACACGTGTGTGCCTCTCTACATGTAAGGGCTGAGAACTCATCTTTAGCATTTTCTATGAAGTAAGTTTGTAGGTGGTCTTTTAGTTTGGAGACTGTTTGAGTATCTTTGAGGACTGTCTCATTTAGCCACCAGGTGTTAGTCCTGGAGGTTGTAAATGGTAATTGAAGTGTTACTGAGATAGGTGCATGGTCTGACCAAGTGTGATTATGTATTTTGGTAACTTTAACTTCACCTATGTTATTGTGTGATATTAGGAGATAATCAATCCGTGTGTATAGGTTATGTCTGTGAGAGTAAAAGGTGTAGTCTTTCGTGGTTGGATGATGTATGTGCCATATGACTACTAATTGGAGGCTATGTAATAATTTTATTAAGTTGTGTGAGTTGTTACCCTGGTATACTAGATTGTCCTGAGCTTGTGTCTAATCTTGGGTCTGTTGGACAATTAAAGTCGCCACCCAGTACCAGTGTCCCTTCTGTAAGAGTGAGGATATTTAGGATTGTGGATAAGTGTGTGACTTGGCCTTTGTTAGGAAGATAATGTTTGGCAAACGTATATTTCCTCCCAGCAATAGTTCCTTTGACAAAGTCAGATTTTTTATCTGATAACAGAAAGCCATAGTCACATGTGAACAATATCGCAACTACTTTGACTTTGGTGTTCTGGAATCTACTGGTATATATCTCTGGATAATACCGGTTGTTCCATCTAGGAGCATTCCCCTCTTTGAAGTGGATCTCTTGTATGAAGGCAATTGAAGCTCTATGTCTTCGTACCTCACCAGATAGCAGGATTAATTTTTGAAGAGTGTTGAGGCCATTTACATTCATGCTTACTATGTGTAGTTGGGCCAGAATGGGTTTGGAGTTGGCTGATGGGGACATCTCCTGTAAAAATCAGAAAAGAGAAAAAAAAAGGCGGGGGGAGGGAGGAGAGTGAAAAGGGGAAAAGAGGAGGGTTTTGAGTTAAGAAGTTGGTACTACGAGGGGGGGGGGTTCCCATCCCTACATGCCCATACATAATAATTAACACAATGTTGGGATCACTTAGACTTTAATTAGTAATCTCATGGGGGATGGTACGCATAGATTATATTGCTATCACTCTATTGTATACTAAACTATTGGAGGGGGTAGTCTCCTGTGCTCTGACTTCAACTGGCGGACCAGGGTTGAGGATTCCTGATTCCCTGGTTCTCTGTAGCACTTCCTCTTTTGTGGTGTAGTGATGAACAGCATAATACACCTCTTGGTTTCCCCTCCCATGAGCGAGATGGTCTATGGGAATATCTGTTTTTCATTGAACAAATGTAGCAGCGTTTCATATAAGTCCGACTCACCCTCCTCCTCTGGCAGGCCCCTAATGAGTGTGTTGAATCTGCGGCTCCATTTTCAGCTTCCTCCAACATCCACTTTAGAGATATTATTTGCATCTCGTGTCAGTCTATATTGTGTGTATTTTCTTCCAATGAAGGGGCTAATGTAGCGTGTGAGCCCCCTAATGTGGTAATTCACGATGTTAGATTTTGGAGCTCCAGCTTGATTTCAGCCATTTCTTGCTTTTGCGATTCTTTAATTTCCACCAGCAGTTGGGATAGATCACCTTTCTGTGTTAGTGCCTCTATGAGGGTTAGTAGCTCTACTGGGATGGTTGGGGCCCTGCTCGAGGGTGTAGACTTGCCTGGGGAGTCGTTTTGGGATCCATCATCATGTTCGTCTGCCATCTTGGGACTCTGTGCCGCTGAGCGGGATTGCTGGCTGTTTTCAAAGAAAGTTGTAATTTCTTTTGTTCTTTTAGTCATTGGAAGTTCTCTGGCTACTCCTGATGGTTGTGCCTTTAGTTATTCTCCCCATTTCAGTGCTGTAAACCTAGTAATATAAAGTTTAGGGCAGGGCTGTCCAAACTTTTTGCAACGAGGACAAGATTTGGTGAAGTGAAAATGTGTGGGGGCTGACCATTTAGCCTGACATCCATTCCGAGGTATCAGGATCAGTCACTCCTCATGATGGATGCGTGCATGGCGTTTAGGAAGTGGAGTCTGTTTGGGCTTATTCTCCGTGCCTCATTTAAACAAAGAATCAAGAGCACATTAGTCATTAGTGAAATGGTCTGCCAGTTGGTCTATACTGCTGCCTATGTGCTGACGGTGTTAGCAATAGCTCTCACATACGTCTTTAGTTTACTGTACTGGCACGTCAGTACGTCTGTTGCACCTTCAGCCCAAATGAAGTATGCAAGAGCGGCGCGTCACTATGTGCCAGTACGTGTCTATTACTAACACCTTCAGCACACAGGCAGCAGTATAGACCAAATGGCAGATCATTTCACTGATGTGCCCAAATATTATGGCTACACGATTCCTGATTGCAATGTACTGGTGGGCCACATTATTATTAATTTCATGACAGAGGCTGCGGGCCGGTGTAAATGTGTTTTAGTGCACCAGGAGCGGGAGCCTCAGTGAATAGCGTGTTCTCAGCTGGACATGTAGGTGACACCCCCACTGTATTTACAATATAAAATATACAATCATTTTCACAGACACACAATGATAAGTACCACAAAACAAGCACTGACAAGAAAAACAGACTGAATGGTAGATGATTGATAGATGTGCTAGTGTGAGAATTGAAGAATTATATACTCGAGTATAAGCCGACCCGAGTATAAGCCGAGGTACCTAATTTTACCTATGAAAACTGGGAAAACTTATTTGACTTGAGTATAAGCATAGACACAACTACAGCCCTGTCTCCCAGCAGCGCACATTCCTCCAAAGTGACCCCCCAGCGTTCAACCAGACTTCTTTGCAAAGTTGATGGTGAAAGAGAATTGCCAAACGTATTACTGTGTGCATTGTCCCACTGTCCCACTATTATGTGCAGAGGATGCTGTGTGATATTGCAGTCACTGTTATTCTTTCATATAACCAACAGAGGGCGCTGTGTGCTATTGCAGTCACTGTTAATCTTTCATATAACCAACAGATGGCGCTGTGTGATATTGCAGTCACTGTTATTCTTTCATATAACCAACAGAGGGCGCTGTGTGATATTGCAGTCACTGTTATTCTTTCACATAACGAACAGAGGGCGCACTGTTATTCTTTCATATAACCAACAGAGGGGGCTGTGTGATATTGCAGTCACTGTTAATCTTTCATATAACCAAGAGATGGCGCTGTATGATATAGCAGTCACTGTTATTCTTTCATATAACCAACAGAGGGCACACTGTTATTCTTTAATATAACCAACAGAGGGTGCTGTGTGATATTGCAGTCTCTCCCCAAGCGAACTGTTGGTATAGGAATGATTAAAAGTGACTGCAATCACAGCTACTGCCCACTGACTCGAGTATAAGCCGAGGTAGACTTTTTCAGCACATTTTGGATGCTGAAAAACTTGGTTTATACTCAGGTATATATATGGTAGTAATGATTTTTATAAACCAAAAACGTTTTTTTCTATACCGTATAGTGCTAATATTGCTTGAAATGTGTTGTTTGTCTTTTGTGCTATAGCTTGCGGCAGAGATTGGGTTGGGGAAGTATTTGCATCTAATCTTATTGAAATGCACTCTGCAATGAAAAGCAGATTTTGATGTTAATGGAGATCAAAGCTGTTTTTATCTTGAACTCATAATCCTGATCAGTGCTGGATTTCCAAAGCTCTGTCCTTTCCGCTTCCACTACAACAATTTAAGATCACAACAAGCAGCTGTTTTGGTATTGCTGCCTTGGCTTTCAACTATTCTACTTACACATGTGCAGTTTAAAAAAAAAAAAACATTTTTGATTAAACTGAAATGACCATTAGACTGTGCAATGCAATGATTGTACCTTATTGTTACCACAATCATCAAACACGATACAAGGCTGACCTTTGGAGTGGGAAACCAGTACTGCTGAGGAACTGTCCATAGAAAGTTATAAATAACTAAATAACTGCACTGAACACATTTAATATAACAAGCTCTTGCTGAGACAAGTAAGATGACCTTATCTTATGTATAAAGACTAATATGCAGAGAAGGAATGTTCTGATTAGCATTCATTGCAATGCATTGATAGATAAGACATTTCACTACCAAGCAATTGTGGGAGCACTTCATGAGTGGGACAGGAGAACAAGGAACTAAGGATTTTTGTAGGTGAAGTGCATTTAATGAGCAGGATTTTACTTACCTCCTGTATTTGAATGTAATTGTATTGTTTCATAGAAATCAGAAGCCCTGAAAAAAAAAAAAGATTGATTGTGTGCCAGATGCTTTATTTTTTTCTGTGACACTGAATACTGTCTTTCTTTTTGGCAATTCCATGGTATCCCTTATAATTTTCTATGTGCATTTTGTAGATGCGACCCTTTCTTGCCACAGATGTATATTACAAGGAGAAACATTTGTCCCATCTCTCTCCCTCTTTATCTCTAAACTACTTGACCGCTTAGTTATCTTTTCCCCATCCAATATCCATTTCATTCCAGAAGTCTTTTAACAATTCTGTTTTACCAAGCCTTAGGGTTATCCTGGATTCTGCTCTGTCTTTCACCCCTCATATTTAATCAGAACCTAAATTATGGAACAACTTTCACCTAAGGGATATTTCCAAAATACAGTAATGTATCATCCAATATGCCACCAGAATTATGATTCATTCTCATCATATCACCTACTGTAACTCTGTTAATTGGCCTTCTCCTCCAAAGACTGTCACCTCTATAAGCCATGATAAATACTGCTGACAGGCTAATCTATTTCAAATGAATCCAAATAAAACATTTCTAAGAATGGGCCATTTTAAAAGTAAGCAGATGGTCAGAATATTCAGATGCATTTGTTGTTGTCCAGACGACTATATACCACCTTACATGCAATTGCCAGAGTTGCACAACATGTGAATAAAAAAGTAATTCAAAATATTAAACGGGTGTTTCACCCCTAAGTTAACTTTTAGTGTATTATTGAATGGTTTATTCCTAGCAACTTCACAACTGGCTAGCTTTTTATTTACTATACAGGTATGGGACCTATTATCCAGAATAATTATATTTTAGAGTCTATGGGGCAAATTCAGACTCGGCAAAGTGCAATAGAGTTGATAGGGATTGCTTCAAAAAAAGTTAAACATTTTTCTAAGTCCCAAAAAACACTGGCGTTTTTTCTTTTTTTATGGGTGATAGGCTGAAAAAGATCGAAAATTTTTTTGTGGCTACCCTCCTTCCCCCCTACATTTCCTAACTCATGGCACCTTATCTATACAGTGGGCACATGTGTAGGGCAAAATATAAATTTTATTTGCTTTTTTGAAGGTTTCCCAGGCTTGTGTAGTGAAGCTTCATATACATCCATTGTAACTTCAATTTGGCGCCGTATTTAAATTAAGCATCGCTAGCGTAACTTCGCTTTGCTTGGCGAATTAATGCTAGTGCAACTTCGCAACCTTATGCTTCCCCTGAGCTCAACATCGGATTTTAGTGAATTTGTGTAGCGATGGCGAAAATACGACCTGGCGAAGTGCAGCGAAGCGGACACTGGCGCAACTACGAATCTTAGTGAATTTGCCCCTATGAGGGATGGCCTTTCCATAATTTCGGAGCTTTCTGGATAATGGACAGTCTGGTGTGAGCTCTGCGCCAAGTCCTTTTTAAAGACGCTGCAATTGTGAAGTATTGCAGGAGCTCCTGGCTGGCCTTGCGGGTAATAGAACTTAATGAGTCGCCTATATAAGAAGAGCCTTATTCATTTAAAGGCCGCTGTCGGTTGGCATCTCTCCCCTGAGGTGGTGTTTGTCAACCGTAGGTGATCGGGAGATAACGTAGCGGTGTGTCTCTTGTAGATATACAGATCTGTGGTTACCGTTTGGGCTGTCACAGTGGTCTGGGACTGGGGATAATTATATTGCTAATGAAAGTAGTATCTATTCACTATATTGCTGGTCTTGACTACCTGTAGCATTGATGAAAAGTAGCAGTTGTCAGCTCTCTTTCAGCCAAGACTCTAGTACCCACAATGTGTTGCATGCTTCTGCAATTGTCCTTACTCACAGGTCTGAAGAACCCGCAAGTCAATCCGTGTCTAAAAGAGGGGTGACTATTGCTGCAATATTTCAGTGGTGCATGTAGTCAAGACATGCAGTGCAGAGGATAGAAAGGCACCAACAGTTTCTGCTGTTAACAACAATTCACATTGTTTTCAAAGTAAATGTTAAATTCATTTATGTTAAATAGTTGCATAGAATTACAAATCCATGTCATTATGACATTGTCTTCTTCTTTTACAATACAGACAAGACTGCATTAGTTAAACCAAAGAAAATCTTCTATGCAGCATTTCCTCGGAGGGTTAAACTTGGATTATGTTTTTCAAGCTCCGTAGCTATGTTACTACTTCCAGAGTGTACTAGGCACCATGATGACACTGTTCCAACTTACAAGAGAAAAACAGATGTGCTGGAATCTCTCACACAGAGTCTGCTTTTCGATTTAAAATATAAGTGGTGATTTGTTGCCTCCCTGATAAATCATTAATTAAGCAATGAAGAATTTGTCCATGATAACTAACTCTATCTGTTACCGTTCTCGCCTATTTGTTGAATGTTTTATATCATATTTACTTGTCATTAAATGTGTTGTCTGAATTATTTGTCATCTCTCTCATTTGATTATTCGTTCTGCGAATATAATATACATCATTTCCAAGTCGTGTTATTTTGTTGCTGATCAAACAGTTTGAAAACTGGGACCTAGATCCACGGCATTTATAGTCGGGCAAAAGAATTGCTGGATGTAATTACTGGTAATCCCATGGACTTTAGTACAGTTGGAATCTGGCATCAGTTTCTTCCATATTAATATTTTTATGGATTTCCCATTACTGCTTGAGCATAGCATTTGGTCTTTGCTTGTGACATGCGGAAACAGCTGTAATAGTAAACATTTGCAAGATGGTCTATTATTTGTGTCTCTTTTATTTGAATTACATGAAGAACTGGGTTTAATAAGCTACTATAAACTCTCTCTGTCTCGCTGTGACTTGCAATTAAAAAAAAAAAAATTACTGAGAGTCAAGTAAGAATAAAATCCAGGCATTTAAAATGTTGTTGTTAAACTATCTGTGTCTACCCAGGGACATGACAACTGGGTAAGATATATGTGGTGTTTATACAAATGGCCTGTAGATGTCACTATGCTCAGGACTTATACTGTGCATACTTCCTGTCAGCTTAAAAGGAAAAGTGAAAGTTACTGTTGTGTAATGGCTGTCTGCTAATAAAGCACTGTTATACTCTTCTCGTCCTCGGCTACCCAATACATAACAATATATTCACACAGGCATCTCCTTATAATGCACAGGATCTATTATTGGTAATGTTTGGGACCTCTGAATTTTTTATAATTGGGAGCACCGCTGCTAAAACATTTTAACATGAAAAAAACACTAGCATGCTTTGCCATCATAATGGAATTAAGCAAGTTTAAGAAGAGTCATCAACTTAGGCACTGTCTTAGTTTTGTGGAGGAAAGCAAATGAATTAAAATTCAGCATTGTAGCCTGAAACCCATGTACTTAAGTTAGGACCCCTGGTATCCTACCCAATACCAAAAAAAAACAGAGTAGTGCTGCAGCTTACACAGTTGAAACTAGGTTAAGAGCAGATTAAACTACACAGGCTGAATGTCGGCCATTGATTTGAAGAGATTAAGTAGCACCAAGCTGACACCCACTGACCCCACTGTGCTACTTTGTTTTATTGCAAAAGTTAGGGTAAGCAATGGAGGGGAAAGGGTGGTCACTTCCGGGGGTCCAAACTCAGTGAGTATTTCTAAGCATTCTGCATAACATGTTTGGTGATAATATAAATTGCTCTCTGAAATCTGTGATTCTTTTAAAATACAGAAGATCACACAAAACAATGATGTATGTAGCAGAAAACTTGAGACTTCAATTTAATGTCATCAAACTCCTCCCCAAAAAAGCACTTCCCAAAATGTCTTCACAACTGTGTCCTGAATACCAGCAAAATGAATTTATTGTTATTTTAAGTACTGGTGTTCTGCTTGGGGAGACATGGCTGCTGTACCTCAAGTGAAACAAAAAAATATTTCTGTGTGATCTCTGGATTTTAATTAATAACACGTGTACAAAAAGTTCTATGGATCAATATACAATTATTAAAAATAGGGGGAAATGTAATGAAAGATATAAACAGGAAAAATGCCTTCTTAAAGGTGGTGTACTTTTCTGTTATAAAAATAAGAACTTTTTATTAAAGATATTGCACATGCATGCAAACAATAACATTCCCACTCTTACTTGCAAACATCAAATCCTGTAGAGACAAAAGGGGATGCATTGCTTGTTAAGCTTTACATTCAGGATTCAGACCTTAACCCTTTGCCTGCCAAGCACGTACGGCGTACGTGCTGGCAGGCCAATGCTCAGGCTGCCAAGAACGTACATTGTACGTTCTTTGGCAGCTGAGCTCTCTCTCTGCTTCGGCGGCTTTTGCCGCCTCCGCAGAGAGTGGGGACAGAAGACAGCCCCCTAGGCAACGTGGCTGGGGGGCTGTCAAGTCGGATCTGCGACTCGATTGTCGCAGATCCGACTTCAAAGTAGCAGACGCATCGCATGGAGCGTCTGCTACTACACTCACCCTTCTTCCTGCCTGCAGAGCCGCCCACGCACTTCCTGCTGCGCAGCAACTCTGCAGACACGCTGCCAGGACTCCTCCAAAGAAGACAGCGATTCTCCTGCTCCAAAAACGGTAAGTGCACGTTTTTTTTACACACTTACCTGCACCTACACATACTTACAGTACATTTATGCATTTTAGTAAAGATTGGAATTTTTTAAAAAATTTTTTTTTTAATTTTAGCACACTTGGTCCCTTTTGTACAGTTATTTACACTTATTTACACTTATTTACATGTATTTGCACACTCAGATAACTTTTATTAGTGCACAAATATGTATACAAAAACAGGTGTTTTTTTTTTTTTTACGAATTCATTATACTGTTATCTTTTGGTTTTTTTGCCTAAAAACGTGTTATTTTGGCAGCGTGACTATTGGATAATCGATTTCGGCCACTAATTACGCTGTCAGAACAATTATTTTGTTATTTCATTGATTTACGCTATTTTTGTGGTTTTATTGCAATTTTATCCCTGCATTATTGTTCCTTATGTATCTTTAGTATCGTTTTGCTGTTTGGTGCTTTGGTATAGAAAGATAGATTTTACTTAGTTTGATCCGCCAAAATATGTGCTTTCCAAAAATATATGGGTTTCTGGGGGTATTTTTACAGTTTGGGGGTCTTACGGCACATAACGTACAGTTAGGGTTCTCTTTTCTGCAGCTTAGTTGGCTAGCGTGAAAATTCATAGGCACGTTTTTCATTTGGGGTCCATACACAACACATACTTTGGTAAATCTATACATATTGGGCATCAAACTATTTATTAGACCTCTGACGTCCATATTTAGAGAGATTTTTCTTTGTACGTAAAACATTGTGTGTGATAAATGCGGCAAACTGCAACATTTTTAGGCGATTTTCAGAAATGTTGTAAAAACCTATATGTTTAGAAAAGCTTTGCAGTTTGGTAGTTTCGTGTAGAAAGACGTCGTTATCTTTGTTGGAATCGGCAGAATGTGTACTTTCCAAAAATGTATGGTTTTGGGGGGTCATTGCTGTTAGGAGGGTCTTGAGGCAAATAATATGAAGTCAAGGGTCTATGTTCACAGAAGGCGAATCGGCAGCGGAGAAAACTCATATTCACTATTTTTATTTGGGGTCCGCACATGCCAGCTGCCTTGGTATATCTATGCATATTGGGCATCAAACTGTTCAGTAGACCCTTGGCATCAATATTTATGGTGTTTTACAATTGTATGTAAGAAATTGGGTGAGATAAATGCGGCCAATTGCAATATTTTTAGGCGATTTTCAGAAATGTAAAAACAGTTGCTTTTATCGCCAAATTTAGGAAAGGCTTGCGACTTGGTACTTTGGAGTACAAAGACATGCATACCCAATTTGGATTCGCAGGAATGTGTACTTTCCAAAAATATATGGTTTTATGGGGTGAACGCACTTTTTTCTACCTTTGCCCCCCCCAAAACAATGTAAATGTGTTGATTTTGCAGTACCTGAAATGACAGACCATTTGAGGGTCTTTGTTTTGGGGCCCTATATGCCACGTGCTTGGGTACACCTATACATATTGGGCATCAAACTGTTCAGAGGACCCCAGGCTTTCATATTTGGGGTGATTTCTCTTGATACCTAAAAGTATGTGGGAACTACGATGCTAGAGGGTGAAAATTTTGAGGTGATTTTTGGAAATGTCCCCAAAATCACCAAATTTAGAAATGGTTTGCGGCTTGGTACTTTGGAGTACAAAGACATCCATACCCGATTTGGATTCGCAGGAATGTGTACTTTCCGAAAATATATGGTTTTATGGGGTGAACTTACTTTTTTCTACATTTGCCCCCCCCCAAAAACAATGTAAATGTGTTGATTTTGCAGTACCTGAAATGACAGACCATATGGGGGTCTTTCTTTTGGGGCCCCTGTATGCCACGTGCTTGGGTACACCTGTACATATTGGGCATCAAACTGTTCAGGGGACCCTAGGCTTTCATATTTGGGGTGATTTCTCTTGATACCTAAAAGTATGTGGGTAATACGATGCTGCAGGGTAGATATTTTGAAGTCATTTTTGGAAATGTCCCCAAAATCCCCAAATTTAGGAATGGTTTGCGGCTTGGTTCTTTGGAGTACAAAGACATGCATACCCAATTTAGATCCGTGGGAATGTGTACTTTCCGAAAATATATGGTTTTCTGGGGTGAACTTACTTTTTTCTACATTTGCCCCCCTCAAAACAATGTAAATGTGTTGATTTTGCAGTACCTGAAATGACAGACCATATGGGGGTCTTCGTTTTGGGTCCCCTATACGCCACGTGCTTGGGTACACCTATACATATTGGGCATCAAACTGTTCAGAGGACCCCAGGCTTTCATATTTGGGGTGATTTGTCTTGATACCTAAAAGTATGTGTGTAATACGATGCTGCAGGGTAGATATTTTGAGGTGATTTTTGGAAATATCACCTAAAGCACCAAATTTAGGAATGATTTGCGGCTTGGTACTTTGGCGTAGAAAGACATGCATACCCAATTTGGATTCGTTGGAATGTGTACTTTCCGAAAATATATGGTTTTCTGGGGTGAACTTACTGTTTTCTACTTTTGCCCCCCCAAAACAATGTAAATGTGTTGATTTTGCAGTACCTGAAATGACAGACCATATGGGGGTCTTTCTTTTGGGGCCCCTGTATGCCACGTGCTTGGGTACACCTATACATATTGGGCATCAAACTGTTCAGGGGACCCTAGGCTTTCATATTTGGGGTGATTTCTCTTGATACCTAAAAGTATGTGGGTAATACGATGCTGCAGGGTAGATATTTTGAAGTCATTTTTGGAAATGTCCCCAAAATCCCCAAATTTAGGAATGGTTTGCGGCTTGGTTCTTTGGAGTACAAAGACATGCATACCCAATTTAGATCCGTGGGAATGTGTACTTTCCGAAAATATATGGTTTTCTGGGGTGAACTTACTTTTTTCTACATTTGCCCCCCTCAAAACAATGTAAATGTGTTGATTTTGCAGTACCTGAAATGACAGACCATATGGGGGTCTTCGTTTTGGGGCCCCTATACGCCACGTGCTTGGGTACACCTATACATATTGGGCATCAAACTGTTCAGAGGACCCCAGGCTTTCATATTTGGGGTGATTTGTCTTGATACCTAAAAGTATGTGTGTAATACGATGCTGCAGGGTAGATATTTTGAGGTGATTTTTGGAAATATCACCTAAAGCACCAAATTTAGGAATGATTTGCGGCTTGGTACTTTGGCGTAGAAAGACATGCATACCCAATTTGGATTCGTTGGAATGTGTACTTTCCGAAAATATATGGTTTTCTGGGGTGAACTTACTTTTTTCTACATTTGCCCCCCTCAAAACAATGTAAATGTGTTGATTTTGCAGTACCTGAAATGACAGACCATATGGGGGTCTTCGTTTTGGGGCCCCTATACGCCACGTGCTTGGGTACACCTATACATATTGGGCATCAAACTGTTCAGAGGACCCCAGGCTTTCATATTTGGGGTGATTTGTCTTGATACCTAAAAGTATGTGTGTAATACGATGCTGCAGGGTAGATATTTTGAGGTGATTTTTGGAAATATCACCTAAAGCACCAAATTTAGGAATGATTTGCGGCTTGGTACTTTGGCGTAGAAAGACATGCATACCCAATTTGGATTCGTTGGAATGTGTACTTTCCGAAAATATATGGTTTTCTGGGGTGAACTTACTGTTTTCTACTTTTGCCCCCCCAAAACAATGTAAATGTGTTGATTTTGCAGTACCTGAAATGACAGACCATATGGGGGTCTTCGTTTTGGGGCCCCTATACGCCACGTGCTTGGGTACACCTATACATATTGGGCATCAAACTGTTCAGAGGACCCCAGGCTTTCATATTTGGGGTGATTTGTCTTGATACCTAAAAGTATGTGGGTAATACGATGCTGCAGGGTCGAAATTTTGAAGTCATTTTTGGAAATGTCCACAAAATCACCAAATTTAGGAATGGTTTGCGGCTTGGTACTTTGGATTACAAAGACATGCATACCCAATTTAGATCCATGGGAATGTGTAGTTTCCGAAAATATATGGTTTTCTGGGGTGAACTTACTTTTTTCTACATTTGCCCCCCTCAAAACAATGTAAATGTGTTGATTTTGCAGTACCTGAAATGACAGACCATATGGGGGTCTTTGTTTTGGGGCCCCTATACGCCACGTGCTTGGGTACACCTATACATATTGGGCATCAAACTGTTCAGAGGACCCCAGGCTTTCATATTTGGGGTGATTTGTCTTGATACCTAAAAGTATGTGGGTAATACGATGCTGCAGGGTCGAAATTTTGAAGTCATTTTTGGAAATGTCCCCAAAATCACCAAATTTAGGAATGGTTTGCGGCTTGGTACTTTGGAGTACAAAGACATGCATACCCAATTTAGATTCGTGGGAATGTGTACTTTCCGAAAATATATGGGTTTCTGGGGTGAACTTACTTTTTTCTACCTTTGCCCCCCCCCAAAACGATGTAAATGTGTTGATTTTGCAGTACCTGAAATGACAGAACATACAAGGGGGGGTCTTCATTTTAGGGCCCCTATATGCCACATGCTTGGGTACACCTATACATATTGGGCATCAAACTGTTCAGAGGACCCTAGGCTTTCATATTTGGGGTGATTTGTCTTGATACCTAAAAGTATGTGTGTAATACGATGCTGCAGGGTAGATATTTTGAGGTGATTTTTGGAAATATCACCTAAAGCACCAAATTTAGGAATGATTTGCGGCTTGGTACTTTGGCGTAGAAAGACATGCATACCCAATTTGGATTCGTTGGAATGTGTACTTTCCGAAAATATATGGTTTTCTGGGGTGAACTTACTGTTTTCTACTTTTGCCCCCCCAAAACAATGTAAATGTGTTGATTTTGCAGTACCTGAAATGTCAGACTATATGGGGGTCTTCCTTTTAGGGCCTCTATATGCCACATGCTTGGGTACACCTATACATATTGGGCATCAAACTGTTCAGAGGACCCTAGGCTTTCATATTTGGGGTGATTTGTCTTGATACCTAAAAGTATGTGTGTAATACGATGCTGCAGGGTAGATATTTTGAGGTGATTTTTGGAAATATCACCTAAAGCACCAAATTTAGGAATGATTTGCGGCTTGGTACTTTGGCGTAGAAAGACATGCATACCCAATTTGGATTCGTTGGAATGTGTACTTTCCGAAAATATATGGTTTTCTGGGGTGAACTTACTGTTTTCTACTTTTGCCCCCCCAAAACAATGTAAATGTGTTGATTTTGCAGTACCTGAAATGTCAGACTATATGGGGGTCTTCCTTTTAGGGCCTCTATATGCCACATGCTTGGGTACACCTATACATATTGGGCATCAAACTGTTCAGAGGACCCTAGGCTTTCATATTTGGGGTGATTTGTCTTGATACCTAAAAGTATGTGTGTAATACGATGCTGCAGGGTAGATATTTTGAGGTGATTTTTGGAAATATCACCTAAAGCACCAAATTTAGGAATGATTTGCGGCTTGGTACTTTGGCGTAGAAAGACATGCATACCCAATTTGGATTCGTTGGAATGTGTACTTTCCGAAAATATATGGTTTTCTGGGGTGAACTTACTGTTTTCTACTTTTGCCCCCCCAAAACAATGTAAATGTGTTGATTTTGCAGTACCTGAAATGTCAGACTATATGGGGGTCTTCCTTTTAGGGCCTCTATATGCCACATGCTTGGGTACACCTATACATATTGGGCATCAAACTGTTCAGAGGACCCTAGGCTTTCATATTTGGTGTGATTTGTCTTGATACCTAAAAGTATGTGTGTAATACGATGCTGCAGGGTAGATATTTTGAGGTGATTTTTGGAAATATCACCTAAAGCACCAAATTTAGGAATGATTTGCGGCTTGGTACTTTGGCGTAGAAAGACATGCATACCCAATTTGGATTCGTTGGAATGTGTACTTTCCGAAAATATATGGTTTTCTGGGGTGAACTTACTGTTTTCTACTTTTGCCCCCCCAAAACAATGTAAATGTGTTGATTTTGCAGTACCTGAAATGTCAGACTATATGGGGGTCTTCCTTTTAGGGCCTCTATATGCCACATGCTTGGGTACACCTATACATATTGGGCATCAAACTGTTCAGAGGACCCTAGGCTTTCATATTTGGGGTGATTTGTCTTGATACCTAAAAGTATGTGTGTAATACGATGCTGCAGGGTAGATATTTTGAGGTGATTTTTGGAAATATCACCTAAAGCACCAAATTTAGGAATGATTTGCGGCTTGGTACTTTGGCGTAGAAAGACATGCATACCCAATTTGGATTCGTTGGAATGTGTACTTTCCGAAAATATATGGTTTTCAGGGGTGAACTTACTGTTTTCTACTTTTGCCCCCCCAAAACAATGTAAATGTGTTGATTTTGCAGTACCTGAAATGTCAGACTATATGGGGGTCTTCCTTTTAGGGCCTCTATATGCCACATGCTTGGGTACACCTATACATATTGGGCATCAAACTGTTCAGAGGACCCTAGGCTTTCATATTTGGGGTGATTTGTCTTGATACCTAAAAGTATGTGTGTAATACGATGCTGCAGGGTAGATATTTTGAGGTGATTTTTGGAAATATCACCTAAAGCACCAAATTTAGGAATGATTTGCGGCTTGGTACTTTGGCGTAGAAAGACATGCATACCCAATTTGGATTCGTTGGAATGTGTACTTTCCGAAAATATATGGTTTTCTGGGGTGAACTTACTGTTTTCTACTTTTGCCCCCCCAAAACAATGTAAATGTGTTGATTTTGCAGTACCTGAAATGTCAGACTATATGGGGGTCTTCCTTTTAGGGCCTCTATATGCCACATGCTTGGGTACACCTATACATATTGGGCATCAAACTGTTCAGAGGACCCTAGGCTTTCATATTTGGGGTGATTTGTCTTGATACCTAAAAGTATGTGTGTAATACGATGCTGCAGGGTAGATATTTTGAGGTGATTTTTGGAAATATCACCTAAAGCACCAAATTTAGGAATGATTTGCGGCTTGGTACTTTGGCGTAGAAAGACATGCATACCCAATTTGGATTCGTTGGAATGTGTACTTTCCGAAAATATATGGTTTTCTGGGGTGAACTTACTGTTTTCTACTTTTGCCCCCCCAAAACAATGTAAATGTGTTGATTTTGCAGTACCTGAAATGTCAGACTATATGGGGGTCTTCCTTTTAGGGCCTCTATATGCCACATGCTTGGGTACACCTATACATATTGGGCATCAAACTGTTCAGAGGACCCTAGGCTTTCATATTTGGGGTGATTTGTCTTGATACCTAAAAGTATGTGTGTAATACGATGCTGCAGGGTAGATATTTTGAGGTGATTTTTGGAAATATCACCTAAAGCACCAAATTTAGGAATGATTTGCGGCTTGGTACTTTGGCGTAGAAAGACATGCATACCCAATTTGGATTCGTTGGAATGTGTACTTTCCGAAAATATATGGTTTTCTGGGGTGAACTTACTGTTTTCTACTTTTGCCCCCCCAAAACAATGTAAATGTGTTGATTTTGCAGTACCTGAAATGTCAGACTATATGGGGGTCTTCCTTTTAGGGCCTCTATATGCCACATGCTTGGGTACACCTATACATATTGGGCATCAAACTGTTCAGAGGACCCTAGGCTTTCATATTTGGGGTGATTTGTCTTGATACCTAAAAGTATGTGTGTAATACGATGCTGCAGGGTAGATATTTTGAGGTGATTTTTGGAAATATCACCTAAAGCACCAAATTTAGGAATGATTTGCGGCTTGGTACTTTGGCGTAGAAAGACATGCATACCCAATTTGGATTCGTTGGAATGTGTACTTTCCGAAAATATATGGTTTTCTGGGGTGAACTTACTGTTTTCTACTTTTGCCCCCCCAAAACAATGTAAATGTGTTGATTTTGCAGTACCTGAAATGTCAGACTATATGGGGGTCTTCCTTTTAGGGCCTCTATATGCCACATGCTTGGGTACACCTATACATATTGGGCATCAAACTGTTCAGAGGACCCTAGGCTTTCATATTTGGGGTGATTTGTCTTGATACCTAAAAGTATGTGTGTAATACGATGCTGCAGGGTAGATATTTTGAGGTGATTTTTGGAAATATCACCTAAAGCACCAAATTTAGGAATGATTTGCGGCTTGGTACTTTGGCGTAGAAAGACATGTATACCCAATTTGGATTCGTTGGAATGTGTACTTTCCGAAAATATATGGTTTTCTGGGGTGAACTTACTGTTTTCTACTTTTGCCCCCCCAAAACAATGTAAATGTGTTGATTTTGCAGTACCTGAAATGTCAGACTATATGGGGGTCTTCCTTTTAGGGCCTCTATATGCCACATGATTGGGTACACCTATACATATTGGGCATCAAACTGTTCAGAGGACCCTAGGCTTTCATATTTGGGGTGATTTGTCTTGATACCTAAAAGTATGTGGGTAATACGATGCTGCAGAGTAGATATTTTGAGGTGATTTTTGGAAATGTCACCTAAATCACCAAATTTAGGAATGATTTGCGGCTTGGTACTTTGGCGTAGAAAGACATGCATACCCAATTTGGATTCGTTGGAATGTGTACTTTCCGAAAATATATGGTTTTCTGGGGTGAACTTACTGTTTTCTACTTTTGCCCCCCCCAAAACGATGTAAATGTGTTGATTTTGCAGTACCTGAAATGTCAGACTATATGGGGGTCTTCCTTTTAGGGCCTCTATATGCCACATGATTGGGTACACCTATACATATTGGGCATCAAACTGTTCAGAGGACCCTAGGCTTTCATATTTGGGGTGATTTGTCTTGATACCTAAAAGTATGTGGGTAATACGATGCTGCAGAGTAGATATTTTGAGGTGATTTTTGGAAATGTCACCTAAATCACCAAATTTAGGAATGATTTGCGGCTTGGTACTTTGGCGTAGAAAGACATGCATACCCAATTTGGATTCGTTGGAATGTGTACTTTCCGAAAATATATGGTTTTCTGGGGTGAACTTACTGTTTTCTACTTTTGCCCCCCCCCAAAACGATGTAAATGTGTTGATTTTGCAGTACCTGAAATGACAGACTATATGGGGGTCTTCCTTTTGGGGCCCCTGTATGCCACGTGCTTGGGTACACCTATACATATTGGGCATCAAACTGTTCAGAGGTCCCTAGGCTTTCATATTTGGGGTGATTTCTCTTGATACCTAAAAGTATGTGGGTAAATGATGCTGCAGGGTAGATATTTTGAGGTGATTTTTGGAAAATTCACCTAAATCACCAAATTTAGGAATGATTTGCGGCTTGGTACTTTGGCGTAGAAAGACATGCATACCCAATTTGAATTCGTGGGAATGTGTACTTTCCGAAAATATATGGTTTTCTGGGGTGAACTTACTGTTTTCTACTTTTGCCCCCCCAAAACAATGTAAATGTGTTGATTTTGCAGTACCTGAAATGTCAGACTATATGGGGGTCTTCCTTTTAGGGCCTCTATATGCCACATGCTTGGGTACACCTATACATATTGGGCATCAAACTGTTCAGAGGACCCTAGGCTTTCATATTTGGGGTGATTTGTCTTGATACCTAAAAGTATGTGGGTAATACGATGCTGCAGAGTAGATATTTTGAGGTGATTTTTGGAAATGTCACCTAAATCACCAAATTTAGGAATGATTTGCGGCTTGTTACTTTGGCGTAGAAAGACATGCATACCCAATTTGGATTCGTTGGAATGTGTACTTTCCGAAAATATATGGTTTTCTGGGGTGAACTTACTGTTTTCTACTTTTGCCCCCCCCCAAAACAATGTAAATGTGTTGATTTTGCAGTACCTGAAATGACAGACTATATGGGGGTCTTCCTTTTGGGGCCCCTGTATGCCACGTGCTTGGGTACACCTATACATATCGGGCATCAAACTGTTCAGAGGACCCTAGGCTTTCATATTTGGGGTGATTTCTCTTGATACCTAAAAGTATGTGGGTAATACGATGCTGCAGGGTAGATATTTTGAGGTGATTTTTGGAAATGTCACCAAAATCACCAAATTTAGGAATGATTTGCGGCTTGGTACTTTGGTGTAGAAAGACATGCATACCCAAATTGGATTCAGGGGAATGTGTACTTTCCGAAAATATATGGTTTTCTGGGGTGAACGTACTTTTTTCTACCTTTGCCGCCCCCCAAAACGATGTAAATGTGTTGATTTTGCAGTATCTGAAATGACAGAACAAACGGGGGGTCTTCCTTTTGGGGCCTCCTATGCCACGTGCTTGGGTACATCTATTCATATTGGGCATCAAACTGTTCATTTGACCCAGGATTTTATATTGGGGGTGTTTTACATTGATACCTAATGATGTGTGGGAGATATGTTGCTGTAGAGTGGAAGCTTTGAGGTCATTTTTCAAAAAATTCACAAATTTCTATAAAACATTATAACTTTAGGAAACAATTGCAACTTAGTGGTTTGGAGTACAAAGATATTTCTACCCATTTTTGATTCACCAGAATCTGTTCTTTCTAGTAATGGGTAGTTTTCTAGGGTAAACCTACTGTTAGCGGAATGTTTGGCCTTGAAATCAAAAGTATGCCGTTTGGGGAGTGTTGCTTTGGAAATTTGGTTGTGTACTGCTTGTAGATTTTGAGCTATACAAGTGAGAAATCTCCATAAAACGATATATATTTGGTATTGTCGCGTTCAGGAGACATAGACCTTTCTAAATCGGCTGTGTTCTCGTACATAAAATGAATGATGTTTCTGATATATGTGATTGTTCTTCGTGCAACATGATTTTTTTCATTTTATTTGACACTTAGAATCCAATATTTTTTTAGAGAAGTAGAATTACACCAAAATTCTTGCATATTGTGAATGTTCAGGTTGTCCTGAAAAAAACAATATATTGTTTTCCTGGGTTAACTAAAAGACCACCCCAGGAAAGGCCCTTAAAGTGAAAGAGTGCAAAATATCTAAAAACTGCTTGGCAGTAGATGTTCGCATCTAGGACAAAACGGCTGGCAGGGAAAGGGTTAAAAACTCCATGAATAGCCCTGCCTCTTCCAGGGGTTCTAGGGCACCACATGGTTACTGACTTTGTGTGTATTTGTGGATGTTTTACATGGACCAATTAACAGTATATTAACTACGAGCTTTGGGATGGCGGGGGCAGCTTGTGCATATTTAAATTTCCTACATCTTATTACAAGGGAGTTGTGTTAGAATATTAATATCCATTCATATTTAACTTTGCATTTAAATGCTCACATTTAGTAACCCCATTTAGTACCCAAATGTCCTAGGTTTTAAGTAGTATAACATATGAAAATCTTAAAACATGAATGATGCCGATTGAAGAATTAATTTCCATTTTTAGGTTGAATAAAAATTTAAAAAAATTAGGGAACATGGCCATTTTTGCTTATGATCAGCCATTTCAAAACTAACTCTGAATTCCACATTTTCTAAATTATCTAAACCTGCCCTTAGGTGGTCATAATTGGAGAAATTTCTTAAATAATTAAAGTAAACTGTGGTAAGAGTAACAAAGGTCACATTTTTCCAATAACTGTTCTACAGTGAAAAGCAAATATGTCCAAAGCTTTTGAATCCTGCAGGGATAGTGATGTGAATGGAAATTTGGTGGCAGTGATAAAACTGGAATATGAAAAAAAGAATACTCTACAAGTTCTTATTAAGTTGTAAATACATTTATATTTGTAGCCATAAAATATGAAATATAGGTTATAGGTAAGCCGTTATAGGTTAAAATAGTATTTTGTAGAGAGGACAGAAAGAATATGTTCTGGAAAGTCAAACATGTCGTACGGAATTAATTAAGAAATGGCATGCACTTAACAGGAACTTTTGTTGAAGGACTGTACTAATATGTATGACTATGAATGTTTCTTAGAACATGGAAGAAGAGAATTAGGTCTACCTCGTTTTTTAAAATGGATATATAAAACCTTTTTTACTGCTGTATCATTGGCTAGTAAAAGTCTCTAATGCTATGAACAATTCATATATCCCTAGATATTAATGATAGGTCCCCAGATGATCTGGACAAAACAGCCAATTTAATTACAGCTGTCTGCTTCATTTGGTATTTTGTCTGCTTCATTTGCTCTGAGCTACAGCTCTATCTACTGTATAAATGGGACCTGTTGGCTAGAACCGATTAAAGGTTATTTATGAGCCAGAGGGCCTGAACTCTCCTTGTGCTTCCAGTACAGGAACCCAGAGGTGTGGGTCCTTTTCCAGAGTTTGTTGAAGCTTGTTGGCAAAGGAAAATGTAGCTTTATTTCTTTAAAGCAGACAGAAAAAGTGTTACACAGCTCAATAAAGCATGACATAAAAACAGCAGAGCACTCTTTCCAAGGGGCGCAGCACCAGTGAGGCGAGTTGATAAATAGGGTTGAAGATAAAGAAGCAGGGCTGACTGGCACTCAGGGCCGCCATTAGAAATCACGGGGCCCCGTACAACAAAATTTTTGGGGCCCCCTGGGCCCCGCCCACACTGACGACCAAGCTCCACCCCATTTCCCGCCCACTCCACATCGCAGTTAAAAGACCACACAGACATCAGCGCTAAAAAAGTAACCCCCCCCACACAAGTTGTAAAAAGCTATTGATGGTCAGGGCCCCCTTATAAAAAATTGGAGCCCCAAAAAAAAAAAATTAAAATTTTTTTTTTTTTTTAAAAAAAACATTGGTGGCAGGGGCCCCCTTATAAGTTAAAAACAAATTGGGGCCCCAAAAAAAAATTTGAAAAAAAAAAAAGTGGTGGCAGGGGCCCCCTTACAAGTTAAAAACAAATTGGGGCCCCAAAAAAAATTTAAAAAAAAAAAAAAAATTTTTTTGAAAAAAAAAAAAACATTGGCGGCAGGGGCCCCCTTGTAAGTTAAAAACAAATTGGGGCCCCAAAAAAAAATTTGAAAAAAAAAAAAAATTGTTTTGAAAAAAAAAAAAAAACATTGGCGGCAGGGGCCCCCTTACAAGTTAAAAACAAATTGGGGCCCCAAAAAAAAATTTAAAAAAAAAAAAAAAATTTTTTGAAAAAAAACAAAAAACATTGGCGTCAGGGGCCCCCTTATAAGTTAAAAACAAATTGGGGCCCCAAAAAAAAATTAAAAAAAAAAAAAAAATTTTTTGAAAAAAAAAAAAACATTGGCGGCAGGGGCCCCCTTATAAGTTAAAAACAAATTGGGGCCCCAAAAAAAAAATTTGAAAAAAAAAAAAATTTTTTTTGAAAAAAAAAAAAAAAACATTGGCGTCAGGGGCCCCCTTATAAGTTAAAAACAAATTGGGGCCCCAAAAAAAAATTTAAAAAAAAAAAATTTTTTTTGAAAAAAAAAAAAACATTGGCGGCAGGGGCCCCCTTATAAGTTAAAAACAAATTGGGCCCCAAAAAAAAATTTGAAAAAAAAAAAAAATTTTTTTGAAAAAAAAAAACATTGGCGGCAGGGGCCCCCTTACAAGTTAAAAACAAATTGGGGCCCCAAAAAAAAATGTAAAAAAAAAAAAAAATTTTTGAAAAAAAAAAAAAACATTGGCGTCAGGGGCCCCTTACGAGTTAAAAAAAAAAATTGGGGCCCCAAAAAAACATGTTTTAAAAAAAAAGATTGCAGGGGCCTATAGAATATTAAAATAATACATTGGTGGCCAGGAGATTAAAAAAAAATAAATACACAAACTGGTGTTCAGTAGAATTGAACTCACGGCTTCAGTACTTCAACTTCACCTCCTTTCGTGACTTCGGGTCTTTTCACTGCTTCAGGACTTCGGCTTCGGCTGTTTTCGTGACTTCGGGTCTTTGCGCTGCTTCAGGACTTCGGCTTCGGCTGTTTTCGTGACTTCGGGTCTTTTCGGCGCTTCGTGACTTCGGCTTTTTCCGTGACTTCGGGTCTTTTCGGCGCATCGGCTTCGGCTTTTCGGCACTTCCGCATTCGGCAGCACAGAGGCAAGACGTACGGCTCGGGCGCTCGTAAGGGGGGCCTGGATCTTCAAAAAATGCAGCGCTGCCGGGCCCCCCTTCATGCCCGGGCCCGGTACGCTTGTCCCCCCTGTCCCCCCCTGATGGCGGCCCTGCTGGCACTCATACGGATCCACAAGACCAGAGATATTCAGTTAAAAGATAAATTTATTAGTAGAAAAATTAAAATATTAGCTCCATTTAATACATCTGAAACGCGTAGGGTGGATGGAGATGGAGCTAATATTCTAATTTTTCTACTAATAAATTTATCTATTAACTGAATATCTCTGGTCTTGTGGATCCGTATGAGTGCCGGTCAGCCCCGCTTCTTTGTCTTCTGCTGTACTGCTCCCTGAAGCTGGGGGTCTGGGGCTGGTGCACCTGGACCACCTTCACTGTTCGGTGAGTTACTTACCTATAACTAATTCTGGAGCACCTTGTCCTCCTCTAACCATTTGAATTGATAAATAGGGTTACCAAGGAGTGGCAAAAAGCTGCTTCTGGTACCTTTAAGAGACAAATTTCCATTTTTTAAACCATAAATTTGGTTTTACTAGTACAAGAGTGCACAATTGTTCTCCCCGCACTAGTTTTGTGGTTTTCCCTTGGACACCCATGCAGGAAAAGTGAGCGGGCGGCATTGCAGGATCCAACTCAGGCAAAATTTTGGATGAAGCAGGACAGATTTGTTCATCACTAATTGGCTGACTGTTATCCTTATTATAGCAGCCAATGACTCCTAGCATACCTGCTTTAGATGTCATTCATAATCTTTTTGCTTTCCCACCTACCAAGACTAAAAATCAGTTGCTAATCAAGTCATACCATTCAACTAAATGTATTATTGCTGCACTAGCTTCAGAAAAAAAAAAATTCTCCCAATTATAATCTCGTAAATATTTTTGTAATTAAGGCTTTTCCCCAACATAATATATATGATTTTCATATCTTCATTGCAGCACAGCGTTGTTTACCTTGTTTACTGAAGCTGATGACATTATTTTGAGCTTCAGCCTGATAATAATTAAATAGTGAAATCCTATTAGTTTTTAAACTCCCCTGTGTTTCCACTTCAAGTCACATTAACTGTATATAATTCTTTTAGGTTTGAAGGTTAATGGTATCAGTTTTATTATAGAATTCATTGATTGTTGCGTTGCCAGTGAAATCCAATGTCTGCAACTATTTTTATCTGGCTGTGTGTGGCACTTCTAAAGTGCATTCTAGTGGTAGAAAAGAGAGATATAATTTCTAGGTATTATGATCTACTTACATTGAAACAAACAAGCCTTTTATTTGATGAGAAAATACCTTGTAAATTATTAAGGCACTAGTTACTTAAAGAACCATTTTATAGCAGGTTTTATTGGCATGTCCTATGTAACTTGGTTCAGAGCTCAGATTAGAAGTACACACCCTGTTTCTAAACGATGTGTTCCCTGGGACTTAATTACTTTCTACGTTAAAAGAGTGAATCATGCTTTTGAGATGTAATTAACTGTGGCCAGTTCTTAATGTTAGAATAACAAAGTGGCACAACATAAAAAAGAATCTGATGCCACCAGAATATCTGTTGAATGTTTTTGGTACCATTCGTGTTTTTGATTAGATGACTCACCTTGAAGGTTGAGTTTTACTTTGAGAAAATACAAAGCAGAAATAAGAACTAAAAGAATTTGTGTCAAATGAAGGATGTTTAGATCCTAGAGCAGAAACAGACTGAGCCTTTAAGGAGAACTAAGTTTAACTAAAGAAGTAGGGCAGAAATAATGTGCATTATGTTTTGGGCTTCTAAACCAACCCAAGGCAACCACAGCCCTTTAGCAGTGAATATCTGTACCTCCAAAGATACCTCAGTAGCTTCCTATTTTCTTTACTGCTGAGTCTGAGGCTCATCAGTAAATAAGTATAGGTACATGAGAGTCAGAAAACCAGCACAATTAGTATAGCAATTTCATAATCAGCCCTGTAACATTATCTTATATCACAGGCAAACCTAATTTGCGACAACCCCTAAACTTTACTTCTCAACACCTAAGCCCACTGAGCATGTGCGTGTTGCAGGCACTACTAACAAAATCCAAGATGGGAAACTCCTATAACATTGAGGCCTGAATCATTACTACTGCTTTAGAGATGCTGAACCTTTAGGGTGGATCAATAAGTTCAGTATATAAAATATGGCATTCCTAGCCATATGCATTTTTAGGTTTTAGTTCTCCTTTAATGTTTAGCTCAATGCAATTTTAAATTTCCCTTCAGAACTTGATAATATTTTGTCCCACACAAAAGCTATTTCCATTTTATATTGTATTAAACTTTTCAGATCACCTAGATAATTGATAACCAGCATTTGTTATTGCACAGTTATATACAATGTTCCCCATTACTTTACAATAGAAAGGTGTATACATGAAACAAACACATTGTGTACTGTGGGAATTTACTCAGTAATAGTGATGAGCGAATTTATTCGGCAGGCGCGAATTCGCAAACCGCCGTGAAAATTCGCCATCGAATTTGTGCCGGCATCAAAAAAATGGACGCCGGAGTAAAAGAAATTCGCCAGCATCAAAAACAAGACGCTGGCACCGTTTCGGGAATTTTTCACTGGAAATTCACAAATTTTTCAAATGCGCCCATTATCACTCAACAACACCCTGTAACAAACTTACCGTTTGTTGGTAGGGAACGGCAGGGATGCCTGCCGCCCCCACGGCGCGGACACCCGTCGCGCCGAGCGGCAGCCGCCGCTTCTAGGCCTCAGGCGCCGGCTCCTTAGGGAGCGCGCGGCGCGCATGCGCCGGTCTTAAAGGCGCAGACGCGTTCGCGCAGGCGCGCTGACGTCACGGCGCAGACGCGCTGGCGTCATTGCGACGGACGCAATGGCGCCAAAATTTAAAATAAAAAGGCAATGCACAGTGTGTGCATTGCCCAACGTAGGTTCTAGTTTTTCTGTTCCTGGGTGCGATTCTGCTTGATTATTCCTGACCTTCCGGCTAGTCCTGACTCCTGTAATTGTTCTCTGCCTGCCCTGACCCTTTGGCTTATCCTCTGACTACGCTTTCTGGATCCCGATTTTGTACTTCGACCAAGATTGTTACTGACCCGGCCTGTGACCTCGACTACTCTGCTTCTTACCGATTCTGTACCTTGTTTCCGATTGGTTTTGACTTGGCCTGTTTCTGGACTTTGATATACGTTTACGTAAGGTTCCCTTGCTCGCTCAGAGTTGTAGTCCTCTTAGTCCCCTCACTTTAAGACCTGGCGGCATCCGAGTAGCGGAGGGCCCATCCCGAAGTGAAAGGCGGCGGTTTGAGGCTGAAGCGTGAGCCGAGCCCGGGACATAGGGGTTAACTCTGGGTTGTGGGATACCGAACGTGACATTACGTTGGGCCGTTTTTAAAAAACTAAGAAGATGGAGCCAGCTGACGTTACTGCTTCCACCACTCCTCCGGATGCGATCCTGGCAAATCTTCTGCAGAGGCTTGGAGAACAAGAAGACAAGCAAGATTATATTGTCCAATGTCTTCACGGTCTTTCTTCCAGGCTTGATATGATGCAGCAACAGCCTGTTCCTGGTCCGAGTACTGCAACTCCTCAGGCAAGCTCTTCTCTACCTCCACCTACAGGTAGTTCCTTCCATGAGCCCAAGGTTCCTTTTCCTGAGAAGTTTACTGGGGATCGTAGTAAGTTTTTTACGTTTCAAGAAGCCTGTAAGCTACATTTCAGTTTTTTACCTTATTCTTTCCCCACCGAGGAATCTAGGGTAAATTTTGTAGTTACCTTGTTACAGGGCGATGCTCAGCTTTGGGCATTTAGTCTGTCCCAGAGGGATCCAGCCCGTCACTCTCTTGAAGCTTTCTTTAAAGCCATGGCCGTAATTTACGATGATCCTGATCGTGCCGCCTCTGCCGACGCAGCCATACGTGCTCTTAAACAAGGCAAGAGGCGGGCAGAGGATTATTGTACTGAGTTTCGGCGGTGGGCTGTAGAGACGGGCTGGAATGATACTGCTCTCATGAGCCAATTTAGGGTTGGTCTGGCCGCAGCTATCAAAGATAGTCTTGTCAATTTTCCTACACAGTCCTCCCTGGATTCTCTTATGCATTTGGCTGTTCAGATTGATCGTAGGCATAGAGAGAGACTTCAGGAGGAACAGGTTGCCAATATCTCACCTCTTTCTGTAAATGTTTCCAATATCCCGCAAGTTTTTCCTCAACCCTTTGAAGAACCTATGCAGATTGGTTCTACTCGTCTTTCTTCTGCTGAGAGGGTCCGTAGGAGGAGTAATGGGTTGTGTCTGTATTGTGGGGATAAAGGGCATTTTCGCAACACCTGTCCCAAAAGGCCGGGAAACGACAGAGCCTAAGCAGGTCTGGGGAGTCTTGCTTGGGTGATGTCGTTTCTACTCCCCAATTTTCTCAAATTTTAATTCCGGTCCGTTTGAATTGGGACAGTGGTTGTGTGCAGAGCTCTGCTTTTTTGGATTCGGGGGCTGCGGGTAATTTTTTGGATCTTGGGTTTATTAAAGAACATGGTGTCCCTTGCGAACCACAGGTTCCATCATTCAGGTTGTCTGCCATTGATGGTAGATCTTTGGGTTCTGGGTTAGTTTCTACCAAATCTAAAGTCATCCGTATGTCCATGTCTGATCATTTCGAATCCCTTTCTTTTTTCGTTACCGAGTGCCCTCAGACTCCAATCATTTTAGGCCTTCCCTGGTTACAAAGTCACAATCCCCAGGTTGATTGGCCCTCTGGTAAAATTTTGAATTGGAGCCCTGCTTGTGAACATTCTTGTATTAAGGTTGGTCAAACTCTGGCTGCAACTTCTTTAAAAGGTCTCCCTCCCTGTTATGCTGCCTTTTCTGATGTTTTTTGTAAAAAAGCAGCTGAGTCTCTACCCCCCCATAGACCTTACGACTGTGCCATTGAATTATTGTCTGGGTCTTCTCCCCCCAAGGGTAGGACATATCCACTTTCTCTTCCCGAGTCTTTGGCCATGGAGGAATATATTAAAGAGAATTTGGAGCGGGGGTTCATTAGACCTTCTTCCTCTCCTGCGGGGGCGGGTTTTTTCTTTGTCAAAAAGAAGGATGGGAGCCTTAGACCCTGTATCGATTATAGAGGGTTAAACAAGATCACGGTCAAGAATCGTTATCCCCTCCCTTTAATCTCCGAACTGTTTGATCGAGTAAAGGGAGCTGTTATTTTTTCCAAGTTAGATTTAAGGGGCGCCTATAATCTAATCAGGATAAGGGAGGGGGATGAGTGGAAGACAGCTTTTAATACCCGGGATGGGCATTATGAATACCTGGTTATGCCCTTTGGCTTATGCAATGCCCCCGCTGTCTTTCAAGAATTAGTCAACGATATCTTCCGTGATCTTTTGGGCCGTTTTGTCGTGGTATATCTAGACGACATTCTCATTTTTTCTTCAAATTTATTTTCTCATCGGGCCCATGTTCGTGAGGTTTTATCTAGGTTAAGGCAAAATCATTTGTATGCAAAACTTGAAAAATGTTTATTTGAGGTTTCTGCTGTACCTTTCCTTGGATACATTATTTCTCAAACAGGTCTTGAGATGGAGCCCGCTAAGGTCCAAGCAATTCAGCAGTGGGCACAACCTCTTTCATTGAAAGCAGTCCAGAGGTTTTTAGGATTCGCTAATTACTACAGACAATTTATTTTAAATTTTTCTAAGTTGGTGGCTCCGATTACTGCCTTAACTAAGAAAGGGGTTGACCCAAGTATTTGGCCTGCTGAAGCGGTTGAGGCTTTTCATCTTTTGAAAGAAGCCTTTATTTCTGCCCCAGTTCTCCGGCACCCTGACTCTTCCTTACCTTTTATTGTTGAGGTAGATGCATCCGAGATTGGTGCTGGTGCTGTGTTGTCTCAGCGACATCCTGTCTCCGGTAAGATGCATCCTTGTGCTTTTTTTTCAAAGAAATTCTCTTCAGCAGAGGTCAATTATGATATTGGCAACAGGGAATTATTGGCCATTAAATTAGCATTCGAGGAATGGAGACATCTCCTTGAGGGTGCCAAACATACTGTTTCTGTGTTCACTGACCATAAAAACCTATTATACATTGAATCTGCTAGACGGTTAAATCCTCGGCAAGCCAGGTGGTCATTATTTTTCTCACGGTTTAATTTTCTCATCTCCTACAGGCCAGCAGATAAGAATGTAAAAGCAGATGCCCTTTCTAGAAGTTTTGTCTCCAAACCTAGGGAGGATTTGGGGCCAGTTCCTATTGTTCCGAAGGAGGTGATTGTGGCAGCCCTGAGTCCGGATCTCTTTACTTCTTTGTCAAATGCTCAGGTAGATTCTCCTCCTAATATTCCTGTGGGCAAATTATTTGTTCCGAGTAATTTACGTGAAGCTGTCTTTCACGAGTCCCATGATTCCAAAGTGGCTGGTCATCTGGGTTGTGCGAAGACTTGTGAATTATTGTCTCGTACTCTCTGGTGGCCGACTCTAAGACAAGACGTTGCCAAATATATTGATTCATGTCCAATTTGCCAACGTTCTAAGCCTTCTAGATCTTTACCTCAGGGTTTGCTGCAGTCACTTCCTATTCCCGAGAAACCTTGGACTCATATATCCATGGATTTCATTGTGGAATTACCTCCATCTAAGGCTCATACGGTCATCTGGGTAGTAGTGGATCGTTTTAGTAAAATGTCCCATTTTATCCCTCTCCCCACCCTTCCATCTGCCAAGACCCTTGCTGAACTTTTCATTGTCCATATTTTCAAGTTTCACGGGGCCCCTCTTAATATTGTGTCTGATAGGGGGGTTCAATTTGTGTCCAAATTCTGGCGGGCCTTTTGTTCATTAATGGGTACTGATTTGTCTTTCTCTTCCGCATACCATCCACAGACTAATGGTCAGACTGAGAGGACAAATCAGACCCTGGAACAGTATCTGAGATGTTACGTCTCCTGCAATCAGTCACTTTGGGTTAATTTTCTTCCGGGGGCCGAATTTGCCTATAATAATGCCATTCACTCCTCCACTGGCAGGTCTCCTTTTTTCACTGTTTTTGGTCTCCATCCCAGGGTTTTTTCGTTTTCTGATTCTTGTGACCTTCCTGCCGTCAATTCTATTACTGAGGACTTTTCTAAGGTTTGGCAGGAGGTTCAGAAGTCTTTATCTTCTGCAGTAGCTGCTCAGAAGAGGGCTTCTGATAAACAGCGAAGAGAGTCTCCCGAATATCAGGTTGGTGATCAAGTTTGGCTGTCCTCTAAGAATATTTCTTTGAAAGTCCCTTCGGCCAAACTGGGTCCCAAATTTATTGGTCCATTTTCTGTATCTAAGATTATTAACCCTTGTACTTTCAGGTTAAATCTTCCTCCCGAACTCAAGATTTTTAATTCCTTTCATGTCTCCCTTTTAAAACCTGCTAGAGTGGTACGTCAGACTTCTCCTCCTCTTCCTGTTTCTGTTGAGGGGCAATCTGAATATTTAGTTCACAAGTTGGTTGATTCTCGTATCTCTAGAGGTAAACTACAATATCTGGTTCACTGGAAGGGTTATGGTCCCGAGGAAAGGTCTTGGGTTCCTGCCTCGGATGTTAGGGCTGATCGCTTGATGAGGCAGTTCCACTCTAGGTTTCCCAACAAGCCTAGGGGTCCAGTGGCCCCCTCTGGAGGGGGGGGTAATGTAACAAACTTACCGTTTGTTGGTAGGGAACGGCAGGGATGCCTGCCGCCCCCACGGCGCGGACACCCGTCGCGCCGAGCGGCAGCCGCCGCTTCTAGGCCTCAGGCGCCGGCTCCTTAGGGAGCGCGCGGCGCGCATGCGCCGGTCTTAAAGGCGCAGACGCGTTCGCGCAGGCGCGCTGACGTCACGGCGCAGACGCGCTGGCGTCATTGCGACGGACGCAATGGCGCCAAAATTTAAAATAAAAAGGCAATGCACAGTGTGTGCATTGCCCAACGTAGGTTCTAGTTTTTCTGTTCCTGGGTGCGATTCTGCTTGATTATTCCTGACCTTCCGGCTAGTCCTGACTCCTGTAATTGTTCTCTGCCTGCCCTGACCCTTTGGCTTATCCTCTGACTACGCTTTCTGGATCCCGATTTTGTACTTCGACCAAGATTGTTACTGACCCGGCCTGTGACCTCGACTACTCTGCTTCTTACCGATTCTGTACCTTGTTTCCGATTGGTTTTGACTTGGCCTGTTTCTGGACTTTGATATACGTTTACGTAAGGTTCCCTTGCTCGCTCAGAGTTGTAGTCCTCTTAGTCCCCTCACTTTAAGACCTGGCGGCATCCGAGTAGCGGAGGGCCCATCCCGAAGTGAAAGGCGGCGGTTTGAGGCTGAAGCGTGAGCCGAGCCCGGGACATAGGGGTTAACTCTGGGTTGTGGGATACCGAACGTGACACACCCAGATTAACTTTAAGAAGGTCTGTACATGTGTTTTATTCAGAGTTCAGGGTTATTTTAACAAGGCACATTATTAATAATAGTAATTAGTGATGGGCAAATAAATTCGCCAGTCATGGGCAAATTTTCACGTTTTGCCACCCATGAATGTTTTTGTGAAAAAAATTGTCTTGCGCATACAAATTGTCGCTCATCAAAATAATTTGGATGGCAATTGACTTTAATGCATTTGGACAAAATAGTCACGAGTATAAAAATTGTCGCTCACGTCAAAATTATTTTGACACCCATTCACTTCAATGCATTTTTCGAATTATTCAGAGACATATTCGTCCGTCACAAATAATAATACACTAAAATGAAGTCGAACAAATAATGACAGCCTGGTCCACTGGCAGTCTTGTAATGTGGTATACAGCAGGTCCTTCTATCTTTTGTAGTAAATGGCTGAATTAACACTTTAGGCAAAAAACACCACAATTAGAGAGAAAGGGAGACTTGTAATTATAAATTTAGAATAAAACCAACTGGAGGTCCACACAATTTCACAAAAGAAATATCCTAGGTTATTTGGACATCATAATTTCTGCAGTTATTTGCTAAACAGCATTTTGCGGTGCAATTAAAGAGAGACACCTCTAGATAAATGAAAGCCTTCTTTTAAAATTTCAATGTTTATTTTTTCACTGTTCAGACAGTTGTACACAAGGATTCTTTTTGTACACATAAGATAACTGAGGGGTGTCTGTCTATGACTATAAAAATTATAAATGGAAAAATGACTGAGATGTCATTTAATAACTTCATGGATTTTTATAGTGTATTAAATATTGTTTCAACATAAGAACTGATCTTACATTAATAAAATGAATGCAACAACTTGTCTCTGTTTACAGTTATGGTCCTTTAAGCCCAAAGCATTTGACTGTAATAAGAGTAACCTTTTCCACTGGGAAGCGCCTAGCTGATATCATTTCCATCCACGTACAAGTAGGGTATGAGTGTGCTGTCTGGAAAAGTTCAACATTTTTGCAATACAGGAGAACGTAAGTATTGTTTAGCCATAGAGAAGCTTAAAACCTGCAGCATAGGTTTGGCACCTGTTCAGTTTTGACCGGATAGGTCTCAGAGATCAGAAACTACTCTGCTGTCATGACCCTGAAATTACACAAATCTCTGCCCATTGCATTATTGCCCGTTCCAATTATATCATCAGCCTGCCAAAACTCATAATTCTACCCCCTGACATAATCTGCTCCTCCCCCGGTGTCTTCCCCTCAATCATTTGCCACCACTGTTTGGGCCATTAAAGGACAAACACCAATACTAGCATAGATGGTTGATATTGGGCCTATGGAATAACTAGTATGGAGGGTGCAAGTGGATACTTGGTGGGAACAAAATTTGCCCAAATGGATTATATTATATACCCCAGCATCTGTGGAAAAGCACACTAAAGGCATCCTAATGTTAGTTTTAACTGTTATTAGTGGCGGGGGTAGAATTGGCACCTGGCTGGTATTTCCCCAGCCTAAAAGCAGAATCTCTTCCGCACACCACTTACTTCATTCACCAGGGTGCATTCACTTCCTTGGCTGCTCCCAAGTCAAATCCTATCCAGCGATTTTATGTGGAAGCAGCACATCTATACACCAGCAGTTGCCTTTAGTCCATTCATTGCAGCAAAAAAGTAGCACAAGCTTTCAGGGAGTGCACCCTTCCTCAGGTGATTTCACCAGTCTAGCCAGTATATTACCAGCCAAGGCTTGAACCAGTTTTACAAATTTATTGGCAATGTACTTGTTGGTAGATTTCTAATAACTAATCCTCTGTACTGGCAATGTGAAGATTCTGGCCAATGCCAGATGGGATGCTATAGACAGTCACTATTTAGTGTGGGGGGGGGGGGTCTGCTCAATTTAAATGCCAAGGCCTGTTTTGCATTCCAGTCCCCATCTCTGTCTCTGGGCAATTAATCTCCATGAATCTGAGCGTGCGTCTCTCCCCTAAAGTAAAATATACCCTTTTATAAAACCAGGGGAAAAAACAATACCTCAAAACTATGATATCTAAACTCTAAAGAAGCTTCAAATGTTATCCTATGTATGATAGACACTTGCATAATGAGAGGTTGACATTTACTAAACAACTCTCTGGTGTGACCTTTTTTATTACCAGAATCTCTGCATACTAAATAGGAATCTCCCACCTTGTTCCTTTCAGTCGAAATCAAACCAAGACCACTTTTTTGTGAGTATAGACTATTATAATGGAAAATAAATAAAAATTAGATCTTTCCATTCTTCTCTATAATCTCTGAAAATGTAATTTAATTAATTTAAAACTGGGTAAAATGATTCTCTGTTCTTTAAGCACTTGAACTTTACGCCATGCTGCCTAAAATAACAGCACACAGTGTTATAATCCTTTCTTTTCAAGATAAATTAAATTTTATTATGATCATATAAATGTCAGGCTAGTTAGAGGTAATTAAGGAAAGAAAACTTATGATGGTAAAGCTTCACTAAAATGAATTGATTGGTGAAAACGAGTAGCTTTAACACAATTCCATAGCGCTTGTTCTACAGCAATATTAAACACCAGGTCACTAAGCTAATATTACACAGTTAGAAAGCTCAAACCTTGACAAGGGGGTTTATGCGTAGTAAACTTTAGTGAATAAATTCGCCAGGCATGAATTTGTGGTGAATTTCCCATGTTTCACTGACGGTGAATACATTTGTAAAACTACAGAGAAAAATCTGTCAAGTCAAAAAAGTTTGGGCATGCATCAGAATAGTCACGTCCATAAAAATTGTTGCACGTCAAAATTATTCGGACACCCATTGACTTTAATGCATTTGAACAAGATAGGCACGCATATAAATATTGTAGCTGAAATTGACGCTCGTCAAAATAATTTTTGACTTCAATGCGTTTTGATTTTTTTGTTGTTTCACGAATTTTGTACAAAATTCGCAACTTTTTTGATGAAGCGAAACGCTAGTAAACTTTGTTGACAATAATGACTGCCTTATAAATCAGTGGGATTCATTTATTAAACGGCTGTATTATTATTTACTTTTATATACAGTAGCACCAATATATTCCACAGTCCTTTAAAGATATGAGGGCTCATTTGTTAAAAGAAAGACAACATGTAAAGTGCAAAAAAGGGTACAACTGGCTGCATTCCAGCATTTGCAAATAGCCACTGGTTTCTGCACCAGTTTCTGCACCTAGAAGTGCAGGTCTTTGCCCGGAGTGCAGACACCCACAGACTGCTCTTACAATATTTAGAAAGGTGCATTGGGCCGCACTTGATTCTAAAAGGGCAGGCAGAGGTGTGCATAGGTGTCCTCCCCTATCCCTTACCTTGCACACCCTTCTGCATGACAAGATAGGAGCATCAGGGCCCTGTTTTTACCACCTGCCCTAAGGTAGAAGGGGTGTTAGAGCTCAGCATCACTGCTAAGCTCTAACGCCCTACAAAACAGAATGTTGTTCAAATGTTCAAAGCACTCGAACACAGCCTGACTAATTGTCACATTAGTGCGCTTTGATAAATGTACCAAGATATCCTCAGTGTAGTCAAACATTACAATAAAAGCTAAATTCACACACTGCAGTATAGTCAGCAGTTTGGTTTTCTTCTACTGAATTAAGTGCCAACACCAGCATCATAATATTGGGTGGGGTTGCTCAAAATAAAAAAACTAAGGTTTGCAGGGAACCCATTCCTTTTGTTTGAAGAGGTAGTACATTTATTTTCTGTTATGTAAACATGTAGGTTTGGTGGCGTAGCATAATACGTGCACATAGATGCCACACTATCTATCTATCTATCTATCTATCTATCTATCTATCTATCTATCTATCTATCTATCTATCTCTATCTGTCTGTCTGTCTGTCTGTCTGTCTGTCTGTCTGTCTGTGTGTCTGTCTGTCTATCTATCTATCTACGTATCTATCTATCTATCTATCTATCTATCTATCTATCTATCTATCTATCTATCTATCTATCTATCTATCTATCTATCTATCATCTATCTATCTATCTATCTATCTGCCAGAGCATTTGACATCAACAGTAAATATTACGTGTGAAGGAATGCTCGGAGACAATAACTGAAAGATGAATATATAAATGCATCCCTTAATACAAAATGCAAATAATATATCATTCTTTTTGCTTTGAAATATTATATCTGCAAACATTTTGTGCTGCTGCCAGTCTGAAATCGGTTGGGATTGTTTATTTAACCACTGTACGTCTCCAAATTCATTTATAGTGCAAAGCTGAACACTCTTAAACTTTCATTTTCTTCATCAATACAGAGATTAGTGCTCTGATGCCTTGGAAAAGGTGCTCCTTATACTGTTAACATATTGCTCTGAAACACAATACAAGTTTCCATTTAACAGTTCCCCAGAAGGCACTATTAAAGCTTAATAATTACCTGGCAGGCTCATTTGCCCAAATGTTAATGTCCTTATAGGGTTTCTGTGATTAAATTAGTGCACATATTCCCTTAATGTTATGCCAACAGGTTTGATGCATGTTTATGAGAATGAAAAGTACTTTAAACAGCCGTGCAGAACTTTGCTTTTGACATTCCCCACTCATTTAAATGCAATAAAGTCCAATAAATATTAACTCCATTAAACAAAAATCTGCAGTTTCTTTATAATTGGTTAAAGACTGATTTTTACTATTTTCAAAAATATAGCAAAAAAAAAAATGCACAGAATTGTAATTTCAATGATCATATCCCATATAAGAGGTTATATACAGTAGCTACACATCAGTGGGGGGGGGTCAAAGTCAAATGTTTATAACAGTGACTAATAAAGCACAGCATATAGGGGCAAATTCACTAACGTCCGAAAACTCGCCAGCGACAGCTTCAATCACAGCACAAAACTTCGCCAGGGGTGGATTCGCCAGGACAACGCTAATTCACTAAAATCCGAAGTTCCTTCCAGGGGGCTGAACTCTGGCAAAGTTGCGCTAGCGTTACTGCGCCAAGCGAAGTGAAGTTGCGCTAGCGCTGGCTAATTTGCATACAGCGGGAAATTAAAGTTCAATGGACGTATATGTTGCAGCTAAGACACTACACTACACCAGCCCGGGAAACCTAAATAAAATAGAGTTGTTATATTGTCTTCACATGAGCCCAGTGTATAGTTTATGTGCCATATGTAAGGAAATGTAGGAGGAAGCCGGTTACCCCAAAAAAATTAACTCTCTTTTTCAGCCTATCACCAAGAAAAAGAAGCAGTTTTTTGGGACTATTTTCAAATAATTTTATAGGAACTCCTATCTACTCTATTGCACTTTGCATGGTCTAAAGTGGCGAAGGTAAGTCTGGCGCAAGAGGTAACATTCAGTAAAATCTGCATCTTAGTGAATTTGAGTAGTTACGTCCATTCTCCAGAGTGCAAATTCGCCAGGCATTAGGGATCGAAATAACGCTAGAGTCTATCTCCTTCGCTAGAGAAGTTACGCCGAGACCATTAGTAAATTGACAAAGTAATGAAATTACCTCACGCTGGCGAATTATCAGCTGCGTTAGTCAATTCACCCTTTACTAAATTTGCCCCATAGTGTCAAAGATGGTTTTTGGCACTTCGCACCCACCTTTGCCAAAATGATGATGTGATGTCATGTTCGGCACCCTATATCCAGAACCCAAGCTAAGCTCCCTGGTCTCGGCTCTCACTTCTGCCTCTAACCGCCACCTTTTACCTCGGGAGGAGCCCTCGGCTAATCAGATGCCGCAAGGTCTTATTTGAGAGAGGAGCTAAGCTAATGGTTCTGGATGAGCAAAGGGGCACAATCGTCTCACCAGGATACTGGAAGGAAGAACACCACCAGGAACAGGCAGGCCTGGCCACCACAAGCAGAGAATCGTCAGACAGGCCGGAATCGGAATTGGAGAGAGTAGAATAGTCGGAGGACAGGCAAAGGTCAGATTGGAGAGGTCAGAGTAGTCACAAGCAGACAGGATCAGGATTGTAGAGGTCTGAGTAATCAGGCAGGCAAAAGTGAGGATTGGAGAGGGGGTCAAAACCAGTAATAACAGATAGGATTATACAAGACAAGGCACCTAGGAACTTTCCAAATAGAACCTAACAATGGGCCACTTGCTACACACCGAATTCCCCTTTTATAGTATTTGAATTTCGCGCCATTGCCCTTGACGTCACCACACCGGCGCATGAATCAGGAAGTGCGCCATAGGGGAACTGGACACTGGGGAGAAAGGACGCATGAGACGGGCGTCCCCACCGGAGACGTGGCAGGGGACCCTGCCGCCCACTAGACCACCAGGGTGAGTCCTTACATGTGATTTCACAAATGGAAAAACTGACCAAAATGATACATGGGAATCCAAGGTGGCCATCAGTGGGTTTCAGGTTGATACAACAGTAAGGCACACTGAAGTCATTACATAGTTACAGTGTTTAGTTGGGCTGAAAAAAGACCAAAGTCTATTAAGGTCAACCCCTAGAAACAAACCCCAGTTCACATATACACATATACATTTACACATGCACACACTAATAATGATCTTATACTACCTATACTAATTAGATACAATAGCCTTTAAAGTGGACCTGTCACCCAGACACAAAATCTTGTATAATAAAAGTCCTTTTACATTTTTTCCAATGGGGCTGTACTCACACAGGCGCGTGTAGGCGCCAAACGCAGGAAAAATGCAGCATGTTGCGTCTCAACCTGCGTTCGGCGCCTACACGCGCCTGTGTGAGTACAGCCCCATTGGAAAAAATTTAATGCGTCTATTCCTGCGCTCCCCTGCGGCTGAACGCAGAAAAACAGAATGCAGGGGAGCGCAGGTAAAAACGCTCGTCTGTAAGAGCCCTAAGGATAGATAGCCTTAGATAACTTAGATTTTGAATTTTTAAAATTCGAATATTTGAATTATCGTAGTCTCTCGGGTAACCCGGCAGGTCAGTTGCTAAAAAATTTTATAGAAAATTGATAAACTGTAATAAAACTTTCGAGTTTCAGATTTACGCATCTGAATTTTCAAGTTCCCGGTTCTCGAAACATGTATTATATTACTTGCGTTGGCGAATGCTAGTTAATAAAATTCGAAAATACTAATGACAACAAGAAACAACTGAAAAAAGCTCTGAAACTTTAATAAATCTGCCTCTAAGTCTTTCTAATCCTAATATAAGGGCTTTGTAAGTGGCGCTTGGAAATTGACTACAAGCTAGAATGGTGTAGCTATGTAAATGTGTGTCCCTCCAGAGTAAACAAAAGAAAAGTGTTACAACAAATCTCATATTTATATATCAACTCATATTGTTCCAGTGTAGCCTGAAAGTGATCATACTGTACATAGAAATGACGTTCCATTCAGCAGCTTGGCCCTACTGAGAGCTGACCTGACTGGTATCTGCCAGAAAATTACCAGATATTTATTGAGCTGATGTGAAGATCCTGTAGGCCAAGAACAACGTTTGTGTTTACTGTAAGGGGCAGATGTATCAAGGGTCAAATATCGAGGGTTAATTAACCCTCGATATTCGACTGCCGAATTAAAATCCTTTGACTTCGAATATCGAAGTCGAAGGATTTTGCGCAATTCCTTCGATCAAACAATCGAAGGAATAATCATTAGATCGAACGATTAAATCCTTCGAATCGAGCTATTTGAAGGATTTTAATCCATCGATCGAAGGATTATCCTTCGATCAGAAAAACCTTGGAAAGCCTATGGGGACCTTCCCCATAGGCTAACATTGGCCTCGGTAGGTTTTAGGTGGCAAAATAGGGGGTCGAAGAAATTTTTAAAGAGACAGTACTTTGATTATCGAATGGTCGAATATTCGAACGCTTTTTAGTTCGAATCGTTTGATTCGAAGTCGAAGGTCGTAGTCGAAGGCCAAAGTAGCCAATTCGATGGTCGAAGTAGCCAAAAAAAACATTTGAAAATCAAATTTTTTTCCTCTATTTTCCTCTATTCCTTCACTCGAGCTTAGTGAATGGGCCCCTAAGTGTAGTCATTGCTCAATGGGTCTCCTCAGTATGATCCATCTGATCAGTGTGCTTTGGCCCAGAGTGTAGGTGGCCAAACTGGGGAAAGATCCAGTTGTTTGTTAGTTTTCTATGGGTTACTGCACAGGTGAAATTTGCCCCACATTGTATTTTCTGGTTGAAATCTGTGCTGAGTGCACAGTGACGATCATAGCCCAATTATTTCTGGGACTAAACATACAAGATGGATGTGAGGAGGATCTGGTTTTTGTAATTTCTGCAGCTACTGAGAAAGCAAATCGCTCATTTATGAAAAATGGGCAAATTTGCACCTGCCCATTAACCCATAGCAACAAAGGAATGCTTGCTTTCATTCTTGTCACTACACACATGGGACATGGCTCATTTCCACAGCTTGTTCCATTAGCTTTAGGAACTGTAAAATTATTTTTTTAAGTGCTGGTTATAACCAGAGGTAGAACTTTCAACTTGTTTCCGAGTCAGGGATAAATATAGACCTCCATTTGATAAGGGTAAATGTTGCCTATTCCTATATTTAATACAACATAAAAACATTGTTACACAATACATTTCAAAATGATAAATGTCCATCAAGTTCAGCCCCTCCAAATGACCCCCAGTACAAGCCAATCAATGCATTCACATATATACTATACTAAACTAAGGGGCCTATTTATTAAAACTGTAATCTTTTAAGATTTATTATGCTCTGAAGCTGCTAAAAATCCAAAATACCTGTCATGTAAAGGTTAATAGCAGATGGTCCCTTTAACAATTGGAAAACAATTTAACATGAACTTTGAGTGATTATTTTTATTGTGGTTTAAAGACTGTATAAATTATTGACAGTTCTAATCATAGGGTTCACAAACAAATCTGGGAACGATTCATGGAAATTTAATTAGATGAAGGAACAGCTATTGTTTATGGAACCATTTTGTCATTGTTTTTACAGATTTTTTTTATACTTTGGCGCATACTGCAGTACTTTGTTAAACATAGCATTGTACCAGCAGATATATGTTATTTTTTCTGCATTAATAAACAACCTACCATAATAAGTAATAACATTGCATGTACATGTAAAGGTTTTGTAATGTTATTCAGAAAGAATAAGCTGAATAACAATAATATAGTGTTGCTAGCAGAGAAATATATATTACAGCTAATGAGATAGCGCAAGAACATTTATTATGCATCTTTGTCTCCTATGAGCTTATAAAAGTTGAATGAAAGCTGTAATTTTTTTTAACTTGTATTTAACACTATTCTAGTTTACTAAACATTACATATTGTTTTAGGGGTGTAAATGCATCACTTGATCGTGGTGATAGTGCTCCCTTACTCATACATTTTTGGAAGCATCCAAATCTCAGGATGGATTTAACCAGGGATGCTGCTAGCATGAAGCAAATTGAGATTCCAACTTAATAACCTTGGAAACCAGCAGTGACCAAACGCACACCACAGTAGGAGACTTATAGGGCTTATTCTCAAGGGTGTTTCGCTCTGCATTCACCTGTGGTCAGTCAGTTGGTAGTCTGTGTATGGGATCCTTATGAAGGCAGAAAATGTGAAATTATGGCTCTCTCTTACACTTTCTGGCACTGTTCAAAATGAACCAGAGCACCAAATGGTAATAAATATGTTCCTTATTGGGAGCCAGTGGCTTAACTAGTGTCAGATGGGCCTGGGTGCAGAACACAGGCGGATGTCAGCCCTGAAAATGGAACATAAAAGTGGATCCTCTTTTCTCTCCCGCCTGCAGAATTCAGGTTGATGAAAGTGGGCAATGTGTGCTACATGTGCCCTTGCCCTAATGTATAACAACTGAGCCAAAATATTAGCCACCCATCCTATGGGCACCAGTGTAGGTGCCTGAGATTTTTAGGAGGAGCCATCCCTCCAGTAGAGTATTAAAGGGAGCATATACCTTGCTAAAACTGATGAATTTGCTTTAGAAAACCCAATGCTTACAGTAATTACAGATGCAAGATGTCAAAGTCATTTCATTGTTATCTCACATATTTCAATTGCCATACACTTTTCGCTTGCCAATGGAACACTGTAATTAAACTTCAGAAGGGCTGATACTGTTTAGGTCTTTGGAACTATAAAAATTACTTTTCATAAGCAATGCTAATATGAAACCAAGTATACAGGGTTGGGTGTCCCATGTAAGTTATCCTATTGGTTGCAATATGCAGAAGGTTGAAGTGAATGAAAATTATAAAGCAGCTTTTTGTCCCCTTTAAAATAGCATCCCAGTCTGCTAAATCTGGGGCACCAAATGGATTCTGCAACATATCTACAAAATACATGATTAAAACTGATTTTTTGCAGAATAAAATAAATGCAATATCATTCTACCATTCATTATATTCATTCCACTAAGCTTATTTTGGAATAATGCTCCTTCTAAAAGAGACTTTGCAGAGATTTTAGCAGTTACATAAACTGCAGCTGATGAGCTGCATGGCATCACAGACTTTCAGCCAGGTCGTGGGAATTCTAGCTGAGTGTATAAAAACAATCTCCCAAATATATTCTCTTCTCTGTACAGATGGGGAAATATTAAAGTTTGCCAACTGAAAAAAGGTACTTGAACAAGGTTCTACACAATTTCCTTTTCTAGTGACTAGAATCTAGACAACTTAATAATGCCTATAATTACACACTTACAGAAATACTGCTAATAAAGCAAAAATGTGCCTTATAACACAAGCGGATATTGTTCTACACATTTAGTAAAAAACACAGAAATATATAACAGGAAAATCCACCGTAAACATTGAACACCTTTTTCCCTGATCCTGCTTTTAGAGACTAGCACCAGCTACATATAACTGCATTGTTACCCAAAGGCCCTGCAATCAGAATATATGTTCCTAGCAAAAAGAAAGTTATGGAGTGGCAGCACCGTATATTCAATAATTACACACATTCAGTTTAATTGAATGGAAAACCATGTTGCTATGTAACGTGCATTGCTGATCATTGGTAGCCAAGGACTGCAATTGGTCTTTATTGTTTAGAATTTTTTGCCTTCCTCTTTCCATGGTGGTCACTGTCCATGGCAGCCAAAAAAACACTGCTATGTTGAGGCTACAATGTTATTGTTGTTGTGTTTTTTTTATTACTTATCTTTTAATTTCTGGTGGCTAGAGAATTGTTGTTATTTAAAGACTATTCTGTTCCATGACTGTGTATGGAGAAGCAAGCAGTATGACAGCTCCTTTTCATGGGTATAAATGCAAATATGTAAAACTTAAGCATTTGTTGTGCAGTATCAATAATAGCCTAAACATGCAATTCGGTAGATGCAAGTGAGTTGCATGTGCAGATGCAACTTTCTAAGGGGACAGTAGTATTCTCAAGAACTCCCTTGCACTCCTGTACTTTGCAAGAAATTGCAGACAGTTATCAGAGGAGGCATAATGGGCTCATACTACATGCCAGTTTTAACGAACACGTGTATGTGGGATACCTATAAATGAGTTCCATTGGCCTTGTATATACTGTATATATATATATATATATATATATATATATATATATATATATATATATATATATATATATATTATAGCAGTTGTCTCCAGGTGGTTGGAGTAGTGGCGGGGGGTGGGGGGAGGCCCAGACTGTAGGCCAATAAGAGTCAGATTTGGAGACAATGGTTATAAGCTCTTCTAAATGTGCTTGAAACTAAGCTTGAAAGCCAATTAAGGCAAAATTTGCAGTGAAATCTGTTGACTGATGCACTGCAACCCCCCGAAACTTGACCAAAGTTTGGACCTGAAAGGGAGGCTTAAAGTGAAAAACTGTTATAAAGCATAGTAACATACATAATAAGTAAGGTTGAAAAAAGACACATGTCCATCGAGTTCAACCTTTTTTTTTTTTTTTATTAACTACCTATCTGCCAGTTGATCCAGAGGAAGGCAAAAAAACCCATCTGAAGCCTCTCCAATTTGCCTTAGAGGGGCAAAAATTCCTTCCTGACTCCAAAATGTCAATCGGACTTGTCCCTGGATCAACTTGGACCATGAGCTATTTCCCATAACCCTGTATTCCCGTACTTGCTAAAAAGCCATCCAACCCCTTCTTAAAGCTATCTAATGTATCAGCCTGTACAACTGATTCAGGGAGAGAATTCCACATCTTCACAGCTCTCACTGTAAAAAACCCCTTCCAAATATTTAGGCGGAACCTCTTTTCTTCTAATCGGAATGGGTGACCTTGTGTCAGCTGGAAAGACCTACTGGAAAATAAAGCATTAGAGAGATTATTATATGATCCCCTTATATATTTATACATAGTCATCATATCACCCCTTAAGTGCCTCTTCTCCAGTGTGAACATCCCCAATTTGGCCAGTCTTTCCTCATAGCTAAGATTTTCAATACCTTTTACCAGCTTAGTTGCCCTTCTCTGTACCCTCTCTAATACAAGAATGTCCTGTTTGAGTGATGGAGACCAAAACTGTACCTCATATTCTAGATGGGGCCTTACAAGTGCTCTATACAGTGGAAGAATGACCCCCTCCTCCCATGACTCTATGCCCCTTTTAATACAGCTCAAGACCTTATTTGCCCTTGATGTTGCCGACTGCCATTGCTTGCTACAGCCAAGTTTATCATCTACAAGGACTCCAAGGTCCTTTTCCATAATAGATTTGCCTAGTGCAGTCCCATTAAGGGTATAAGTGGCTTGGATATTTTTACATCCCAGGTGCATGACTTTACATTTATCAACATTGAATCTCATTTGCCACTTAGCTGCCCAGATTGCCAGTTTGTCAAGATCATGTTGCAAGGATGCCACATCCTGGATGGAATTAATTGGGCTGGATAATTTTGTGTCATCTGCAAACACTGATACATTACTTACAACACCCTCCCCTAAGTCATTAATGAACAAGTTAAATAAAAGTGGACCCAATACTGAGTCCAGCAACAAAAATAAGCTACATTAATTGGACAGGACTGGGCTGAATCACACACAACAGGAATACTGCATATACAAAATAAAACATAATTCTTCATTTGGAAAATAATTGTAAACTTCATGTGCAGTTATATCTGACATAGCTCATATTTCAGATTCGCAGAAAAGTTATGTAGTAAACAAGCAGTAAATTTACATTGACATTCCATTTTAGAGATGTCGTCTTTGAAACATTGAAAGCCTGCTGAAGGGGATGTTTTTATGTGTTTATATATTTATCTTTAATTCTTAAGAGTTGTGATGTAATGATAAAATGGAATGGAAATGTGCAGTATGTTAAAAATTCCCACAAAGATGTATTCAGTTCTAATTATTTATTTACTGTAATTACATGTCATGCCGGCAACTACTCTTTTAGGGTAATGGCAGAAAAGGTTGCCTTGGCACTTCAAGAACTGTTTTTTTAGGTAGCCAGAAATTACACAGTTGTAGTATCTGTGATATATTTATAAGGCTAATTGGTAATAGAAAATTATGCCTAATGCCTCCAAGGATGACGTGTAGAAAAAGGAACTAAGCATATAGAGAGGAGGCAGTTGCTGGCCCTGAAAATTAAGGGGAAAGGGTGAGCAGTGTTGATTTAATCCATTACTGGTGCCAGTTCCCTATCAGAAATAAGTAGAATAATAAAAGAGAAAGGGCTTCAAAAGTATGTTGAGATATATTGCATTGAGTAACACTTGTTAAATCCTGTAGCCATACAGTTAGTCTGCAATTCTCACCATCCCTACTGTTAGGAGTATGCTGTAAGTTGAAATTTAACAACGACAAAATAAAATTGAGATTCAGTCTTCAGAAGCTAGTAATTCACAGGGTGCCCATACTGAAGTTGGGGGGTATTGTTATGGATTATAGCAATGCCTTTCCTTATTGATTTCCACTTTTTGTAAAAGTCAGGGGAGAGCAGTTTTCCATTTAGCTGCAATGGATAAGTGGTTGTTGTTTTTTATGATGTGGTTAATCAGGGTCTGGGTAGAAGTGTGGACTTTTGAGACCATAATGAAAGTATAGCTGGCCAAAACCAAATATGTGTGGAAGGTTACCAGTCTCCCCACAGTTCCTCCAGCATAGTGCGGGTGGTCAGGAAAATAGTTGTGAAGTTTAGATGGGGTACAAAAACATGAGGATTTTGTAGACATGTTCCAAAAACATGAGAATATTGAGCAGATTGACATCATGCCAGACTGAGGCCCAGTCCAGATCTGATGAGGTTGTGGGAGGTGTGATTTCCATTTAATCATATATGGATATCTTGGGAGTGGGTCAACCTGAAGTTATTAAAGTAATTCATAGATATAAGAAATTAGACCTTTTTGTAGGAGGTCCAGTCTGGCTAATGATTCAAAAGGTGTAGATAGAGCTACATAGCCCATTCTTAAAAAAAACTCTGTTGGAGCACACCAGTGGTCCCACTAGTACTATGGCTCACCTTGTGCATCAAAAGCCAAATTGTCATAATAAATTAATTAGTCAACACATTTTGTATTTCTCAGCTAATTTACTCTGTTGTAATGATTTAGCCCAAATTGCAGTGGTGTTTTTAGGGCATGCTTACTGTATTATATTCATTGACTGTGGATGGTAAAAAAGGTGTGTTAACTCAACTGACCCTTGTGCTTAGAGTTTTGCTGCTAGGCATTAGCATACTAATTTTATTCTTACATCAAAGCATTCCATCCGCTACATATTTTCCACTTCACGTCATCCCAGTGCACAAAAAAGTGTATCCTCTAGGAAGACTGCAAAAATAACAAAAATACCATTCACCAAAATATACAGTATGTCCACAGATAGCGAGTAAAACCAAATGGAGAAAATCACAGATAATGACATATTGTATATTATTTCTAATGATGCAAACACACTCACGTTACCAACTATACCTACAATGGTAGCATTTACAATGTAGCAACACATATAAATGTGGTCATTTACTATGACCCCAAGTGTGGGTGCTAGAGCCCTTAGAGGTGTAAAATTTGAAGGTTTTTGCATTTGGGATCGGGCTGCACTCTGGGAATCTGGTAATAGGTGCAGTGTTTCTGCAATGTCCTGCCATTGGGTAGGTCTCCCAATGGCTCTGTTGCAGTCTGTGCCTGCTAGCACAAGGGTACACCAGTGTGTATCTCCTCCCACCTGCCCTTAATGAGTACTGCACTGCCCAAGGCAGTGTACAAAAAACATAGTGGTTTGTGCCTGTCTTTTGCAATTTGCACCCTGTACTGTACTTTGTAAATGACCCTTGGGAGGGCTGTCCTTATGAAGTTCTGATCGGATGGGGCCCTTCTAGTATTTCACATCAACAAGTTTGTTGTAGTAAAATTACCTGTCCCTGGTAGTCTAGTGGTGCGGCGGGGACGCCCGCCACGCTGTCGGCGGGGACGCCCGCTACGCCGCTCCTCTTCTCTCTGTGTGCCGACTTCCTAGTATGCACGCGGCGTGCACTTCCGCATTTTATAGGCGCATGCGCGCTGGCGTGATTACGTCGGCGTGCAATGGCGCGAAATTCAAAATGTATTTAAAGCTACAGTTTTACTTTTTGCATTGCCCATGATAGAATTGTTATTCTAGTGGTTCCTGAAGCCTGTTTGTTCTTGTAAACTTTATCTGTAATTCCTGGTTTTTGATCCCAGCCTGTTCCTGACTATTCTGATATCCGAACTCTGACCCTTGCCTGCATTTCGACTACTCTTTCTGCCTGATCCCTTCTGTTTGATTACCCGGTTTGACCCTTGCCTGCCTGACGATTCTTGTTATCTGCCTGCCTCGACCCAGCCTGTCTGACGATTCTTGTTATCTGCCTGCCTCGACCCAGCCTGTCTGACGATTCTCTTGCCTGCTCCATTTGTACCATGACCTTCAGCCCAAAAGACTCTGCTAACAGCCGTGCCCCTTCGCCAGCCAGAACATCTCGCCTTGCACCCCTCGTTAAGTCCAGGTGACACCCAAGTAAGCTGAGGGCTCCTCCCGAAGCCCAACGGTGGTCACACTACTGGTGAAGCCGAGCCGAGACCAGGGTGCTTGCCATTTGTTCTGGTATCGGGTGCCGGCCGTGACATTTGTCCAAGGATACCATAGACTTTCATAGATGAACTAATCGATATAAGTATCCTTTAATTATACATTATACTCTTTTCCTTGGCATGATTAACAGGGGATAATCACTTCCACTCTACGAAAGGGTTGGACAGCACTGCCTTAAACCATAGGGATCCAATGCTGGATTGCAGTCAGAAGACATATAGCTACAAAACGAAGATAAAAGGCAAGAATGTAGAAATAAACAATAAACAGAGAACCAAAATCAATCTATGCCTTGGCTGGTTAATATGTTCTAATGTTTGTCTTAATATTTAAAATGTGATACAGACAAATATCTAAAACCACTTGTAAATATGTTAATAAATGTATCTCATTATGGACCATGATATGTTACTGGTCTTGCGTATTCCTCTGTGTGCAACTGCAAAGTCTATCACGAAATCTCCCCCAACAGCTTGAAGATCATAATTTTTAATTACCTTTAGCATCTAGGGATGAGGCATTGAACTAATTTGCAATGTGTTTTGTATTGCGTACCATGGTGTCATCTTTAAACATAATTATCAAAGTACCAAAAAAGCCTTTTTATTTGGCAAGAGAATAATATGCCATCTAGGAGAAAGTAAGTAGATAATGGAAACAATCTACAGGTATAGGCTTGTATTTATTGCCATATTGTTTACATTGGCAGAGTTAATCTTAAAGGGAATTCTTCCTCATTTTTTTTACATAATTAAATAAATTCTAATTCTTGTGTATTTCATCTTCTGGGGCTGTGATTGTGACAAAAAGGGGATTATTTATTATTTCTTTTTTATAAATATTATTTTTTTTTATTTATTATTTATCCAATCTGAGTTTTAAAGGGGAAAACACCATTTTTTCTGCGATTTTTCGTGATTTATTAAACCCTAATGCTGCTAAAAGCCCAAATAAAATATTACTCCATCTTAAACCCGCCAAGATCATTTAGAAGCCAATGGCAAATTCCCATTTACAACTGGAAAATATCATGATTTATGCTGGGTTTTGTACAATAACCTGAAGAATTTGCGTTTTTTGGGCATCATATCCAAAAAGATTGTATGATTAGGATTTTCTCAAGATTTTATTGAGTCTTTTTCCACACCACATTTTTTGAGTTAATTTATTGATAAATACGGTAAAAATGTGCACGGGAGTTTGGTCAAAGTCAATGTATTGTAGCAGGTTCCAGTTTGTTACAATCTGCCTGTGTTTTGGGGGTTTTGCATGAGAATGAGAAGAGTGTGTAAGGTTATAAAGGCATATTGTTGAAGTCTGAATTTGAAATGATAATATAATGATTAACTTATGACTAATGACTGCTTCTCCACCAAAGTGGGAAAATGAGATTTGTCTCCAAATATTACAGGAACACCTAGCAGAAATTCAATCTAAAAAAGCCTTATACCCTCTTCTCTTGTACTCTAGTTGCCAGAGGTCAGAGTAACCATGTAATTATTAATGAAAACCATGTGCGCTTTAATTCTCTTTCATTCCTGAAAGGGCTGCATTTGCTCAGGACATTGCACGCATGTATGTTTTATCTGTTGCTGAGTGCAGCCAAAATCTTGCTTAACTATAATAGAATAATATTGAATAAATGAAATTACAAAAATAATATATGCAATGAAATAAAAATTTGCAATTTGTACATCCATTATCCTAAGGTTACTACTTTCCATCAGCCTTAAACAAAAGTAACGCCAGCTACAATTGAATTGCTAATAATGACATTGGTAATTATTTTTCTGCACAAAAACTGCATTTTTTCAGCAAAACAAAACACATGGTGAAAAGCTAATGCCATTGCCATTTTCTCCTATGTTTTTTTATCAAAGGCAAAACACTTGACAAAATTCTAGCATGGATTCGTGAAACTATTTACCACTGGCAAATTTTGCCATAAAACAGTACCAGGCAAAAAAAAATTGCTAATCCCTATTCATATTTTATTGTGAGCCTATATTATTGTATATTGCGTGCATTTTGGTCTTCATACTCACAGCTAATTTACAAGAAAGATATGTATTTAGAATTCAATTCTTCTGTTTTTAAGTATAGTGGCCCTTTATTAATAGAGGAGTAATGATAGTAGAAGCAAGTGCTTGAGGGGGCCTGGAGTGCAGGAGACAGTGAGGCCTGTACTAATAATATTTCAGTATACATCTTTTGGGAAAATGTACCATCACAAAACCATTTAGGGACTCTAAAATGTATGTGCTGTGGGCAAAATTACTCATTATTAAGCTTAATTAATATTTGTCTGGTTTGTTTAAACTGGTTTCTGTCTTCAAGCAAAGTGATAGGCTGGCTTCAGAGGGTACTCCTTTATGGGAGCCAAACAGCTGCCAACTGGTTAAATTACCCATGGTTCCATGGAGTGTTATTTATTTTAACTAGTGGTTCAGTTTTCCTGGTGTAGGAGTGAGCAGTGCTGCTTTCAACACCAGCAACCCCACCTCTGTTTAGAGCAGATAAAGAGGTACAGTAAGTCAGCAGGGATGGAGGTTACATTTGGAAGAAGCTAGGTGCTTTGGCCAAAATGATGATTTATAATGTCTACAGTGAGCATAATTAATTATAAACAATATAAACAATATCGAATTGGTACATACATTTCCAGTAAATATTGCCCTTTTACATCTTTTTCCCTAAGCCAACATTTTGTTATGTTCTGTGTGCTCCCTCATTGAACACCTGACAAATCCAGGTTCTAACTGTAACAGGAATACGTGTGGGACAAAAAGACACAGATTTGCCCATTCACTGGCTGATGTAACCTAGCAAATATGTGTGTGTCTTTCATCTATGTGTGAGCTCAGTTCATCATACAAGTTAGAGCAGTTATCCCCAACCAGTAGCTCGTGAGTAACATATTGCTCACCAACCCCTTGGATGTTGCTCCCAGTGGCCTCAAAGCAGGTGCTTATTTTTGAATTCCAGGCTTGGAGGCAAGTTTTGGTTGTATAAAATCCAGATGTACTGCCAAACAGAGTCTCCATGTAGGTTTACAATCCACATAGGGGCTACCAAATGACCAATCACAGCACTTATTTGACACCCAAGAACATTTTTCATGCATGTGTTGCTCCCCAACTCCTTTTACTTCTGAATGTTGCTCACGGGTTCAAAAGGTTGGCGATCCCTGAGTTAGAGGGATGACCCTTGGCATCCCGTTTAAGTTATCTCTCAACTACGTGGCTTTCTCCAAATTTCGAGTTTATCTAGTGTTTAGAAACTCGAAATTTGACCCTTGATAAATCTGCCACTTAGTGTTGCCATGTTTTTTACAATAAAAATGTGACTAGGAATGTTCACTAATGGTTTCAGTTACCTCATGGCAAGTGGTGAAATTGTATGAATATGGTGCTATAGTGTGCAACTTCACTTCAAGATGTGTTCCCGGCAGATTTCTTATAAACAACCAGCACCACGGCTGGAGAATTAAGAAGCAATGTCTGTGGAAAGAGACACACACATAGTGCAGTCTATTAAAAGGTAGTAATAGGTTCCAGTGAAATAGCTCCTAGCACCACCACTGTAGGTGATGAATTTGTGGCCACACTGCGAGATCCCCCCCTAAGGGTGAATACGCACAAGAATCTGTACATCGATAATGCTGACACTCTGTTATAATATAACTTACTCAAGTGTCAGTCAGTAAAACTACCATGCAGCAAGGTTCCTGACACACAAACATACATATCTGTCTGTAGTTGTCATTAACTACATTCTTTGATTAACACAGGAAAAATAGGCCACTAAGTAGTGATTCGGTTTGCCACGAATTTCGTGAATATCCTGCGAAATTGGTGAAAAATTTGCGAAATGACAATTTTGGTCCCGGCGACAATTAGTCGCTGTCAAAATGAGCTCTGGTGTCAAAGTTGACGCCGGTGGCCATTAAAGTCAATGGGCGTCCGTTAACTGTCGCTGGTGTCAAAATTGGCGCCAGCGTCGAAAGACCTTGACTTATGTTCCAAGTCTGAGAACAGATAAAGAAAAAAAAGAAGAGAACAAAAATGGGGAGACAGATTTTTAAAAAGTACACCAGGAAAGAGAGATGTAGCACAAGAAATAATATTAGTTATTAAGTAATGGTTACAAATTTGGTTACATAGTACTTTCCGTTGCTCTTTGAGTAGGTGGTACTGTTGCTACGCTAATTCCACAAAACATGATGTAAACAGCTTTTAAATCAATAGATTTTTCTCTTAAAGACTGCAGTAAACAACCACAACTGTGCTGAGTACTAGGAAATTAACATTTGAGTCTTGCCAATACACCATTATTGTTTTAAGATACTACACTTATTTAGTGTTTAGAATGCAGGTGCAAGTGCAAAGCTTGTTTGGACGTTTGGAAATTTGAAGTGCATTGATCCTATTCATAAGGATACTTTTGCCTATCTAGGGCTGCCACCTGTCTGGTTTTCATCGGGCCGCCTAGTTTTCAGGAGGACTAATTGGGTGAAAACTGCCTGTCCAGATTTTGGAAATCCAGGCAGGGCTTTAAAATGAATGGCACTACAAGCATCCAATTGGTGATCGCTATGTCATAATCTCACTCTCAATGTCACTGGCACACTCCTGGATTGTCACCCGTCCCTGACATTGTCTACCCACCCATGATGTCACCAGGCCTGCCCCCTGCCACATCTGACTCACATCGGCAGTAGGTGGAAACCCCATGCCCATCACATACTAGTGGGGCTCCTTATGTAAGAGATGGAAAATATGGTTAAAATTAGTGAGTTCAGTTGATAAAAATAATCCATATTTAAACATAAAATCTGATTTAATTCACTGTATCCATGCAGAAATCATCAGAGGTTTCAAAATATCTTTTAAGGCATTAAACGTGATATTTGTACTTTGCGTGCACTTCTACAAGGATGCTAGTACAATTAACTACCTGCCCACATTGCTGTATGATAATCATGACACGCTGTAACCTTATGTACTGTTATTCCTTATTTTACACCTGTGGAACTATTCTCGAATTACAGTGGTGGAACAGATTTCTTACCGCAGGAAATCATTATTTCCTTTCTATAGCGTTTTTTAACAGGGAAGCCTGCTGGGTTATGCTTGGTAAGTAATATATTTGCAATAAAACCAGGTCATTTTAAATGGAAATAAGTAAATAAAATAAGGGGAAACATAAATCAGAATTCTAAACGTAAAAAAAAGAAAAGAGGAAAGGGATTGTTTACAAGCTCAAGTGCTATGTGCAAAGTGACATTTCAGGCACAGGTCACAATGCTTTTTACCCACAATGCTGTGTTTATTTAAAAAATTTAGCCTAATTGCAGCTACATTGTTGTGATGCACCAAATGTAATTGCAATGGATGCTTGCACTTCCACAAAAATGGGGCACAATTGTGCAGACAATCTTTAATGTTCAGATGTTGACACCTGCTTTGATAGACATAGAAGCAGGGAGCTGGTGCGGAGTGGAACCAGTGTTAGGAGTCTGTGCGAGTCTGGGTTGGGCATGGGTCTGCCACTGTCTGATGTACCTGATCCCACACGCAATTGGTTGACAAACGTTGCTATTCAGGGATACTGAAAACTATTGAGGGTGGGAGGGAGGTATAAGAGACACACTATACCTGAGTATCTAAGTAGGTACCTGCGGACCACTTGCCCAGTTGCTGAATTGGGGCCTTCTTCTCAAACCTGATCACTTTGTGGTTATTTTTTGTTGTTCCTCGACATCAATACCCTTGAAGGGGACTTCAGACACACTAGAAAATCCATGGGGGAACAAGTGTAAGGTAAAAAAAAATCTCAGTTTATTAGTTTATATGAAAAAATGAACATCTCCCAATGGCCCTATGCGTTTCATGCCCTAAGGCACTTAGTCATGGGTCTCGGTTCCCCACCTGCTGCAGGTCTCCATTAGCAGCAGTAATCCAGTGGCACCAAGCGCAACTATGTGGACGTTACTAGATATTAATATGAATGGGGTATATTGGTGCAACGTCATAAATGACCTCATAATCTTTTGGAAATTCTGGGAAACATTTGGTATAAGGGCTCCACTTTCTTGCACATTGCACAATGCCTTCCTCCATTTCAGAGCTCAGTGACCTGTGGCATTCCCCATAAATACAATGCTGTCTGCAATCGGCAGCGCTCTGTTCTGAGTGGTTGTCAGGGGGGGGGTTTTTTATTCTGTTTCTTTTTTTTTTTTTTTTTACAAAGTAAGCATTTGTGCATTGCTTATCAAACATGGACAATATCATTTATTTTTCAGATATGATAATTTATGTTTGCAAGAGCTAACAATTCACCTGCATGGGAATTTACTGTGGATTATTACCTTTTTCAACAAGTGATAGAGTATCAATTATCACTTCTAAATCTCCAAGGGAGGGGAATATCAGACACTCCCCTTAAACAGTTCTGTATTAGAGAACACTGGTGTGATTTATTATTCTTCTGGAGTTGGAAACATAACTGTGCCCTTTCAGTGCAACTGTTATTGACTTAAATTACAGCACTTGCAATTTAATGACGTGTAACTGTGTCTACAAGCCTCATGTTTATAGTGATTCATAGTAAGAGGTGACGTTAGAATGCGTACATCAGCCCTATGCATCCGTAGCACCAGATGTTCTCTGTTTGCATGTACATGTATACATAGTATATACAATCTTGGAGGCACGTCAAGTACTTTTTACTTGCATGTTTGAAAGGATATTCTTGCTTTTGACTAGTTTTCAAATGAATGGGAAACAGCAATGGCAGTTTGGGGTGCTTCTCCATAGACAAAACAATGATAGATAATGCACCCATAGCCATCAGGTTCAGTTAAGGTCTGTAGTGTCAATGATGCCAAAACCGCCATTGTGTCTGTGAGGATAGCAATATCTTCAGTATACATAATCAAGTCGCCACGGGGGCGGGGGGGGGGGGCAGGTCTGGACTGTGAGTCAAGAAAGACCCTGGCACTTCAAGTACATGGGGCCACAAACAGCATCCCACCAGTCCACTAAATAGTGACTTTATATAGCATCTTAAAACAACTTCTATGGCACTTGCCGTAGCCCACAAATTCCCAGTCCAGGCCTGGGGGGGGGGCTAGAGTCCTGTCCTGTGGGTATTGTTGTAGTAGATTAGATGGCCCGGATTAAATAGTCACAACCTTTTACCTACAATTGGGTATGCATTTCCCAGAAGATTGCTTGACTCTTTGAACAACAGACATCCGTGTCTCTCTAGTCTCATAGTTTCTTGTTTAAAACATATTACTGTGTGGGATTAATATGTCACTTTCTTAAATTCTTAAATAAGCATATTAAATACAACACAAAGTGCAATGAGTCATGCTAACCAAATGCAAACAAATGTCTGAGAACTGGATGTAACATCTGGTTAGTAAACTGTCTGTAGCTCTCACTGTATAAATGCTCTGCCAGAACCTCAAATGCACTCAGAAACAGCCCATTCCTCAGAATGACACATTCATTACAAGATTTCTTTTTGTCTTTTGTCCTCTCAAAATGTAAGCATTAAACCCCTCTTGAAGGTAATAAGGCAATTTTAGGTGCTCATTGTTCCTGTCTTTCCGATTTCATGAACCTTTCTATAATATGGGACATTTTTTTGAATCAACATAAAAAAGGATGTCACCTTCTCTAAAACTATCATTCATGGTTTTAAACCATTTAAAGTAGCCACCCAAACTTAATTACAAACGTAAGAGTATTATTAAATGAGAGTAATCCCTACCAGTGCTGTCATTCAAGTTGTTATTTGTAGTGATGGGCGAATCTGTGCCGTTTGCGAAACGGATTGAAGTCAATGGGTGTCAAAATAATTTTGATGCGAGCGACAATTTTTACACGTGCAACTATTGTGTCCAAATGCGTTAATGTCAATGGACGTCCGAATAATTTTGACTAGCAACAATTTTATGTGCATGGCAATTTTGACGCACAACTATTTTATTTTGACGCATTTGATTTTTTGCAGACAAATTGTTGAGACTATATTATGAGAAGAATTGTGCTGGATTAAAATTTTATTAGAATTACTCGAAGATTTTATCAGGAGCCTTGTTACAGTTGAAAAGGGTTCTAATTGAAGACAGAAAAGAGGGTAGAACATGTGGAGGAATGGATAGTTTTAACTGGTCAAGTGTGTAAAGTAGGTAAGCATTTTTACTACTTCTGTGTAGAAGTGATTGGAACTTGGAGTCCATAATGGTTTCACAACAAGAGAAAGATTGCACTAAATAAACTAAACTAAAATTAGACTTAGTAAGAGAGAACCCAACAGTAGGGAAAGATGTTGGGTATATACTGTTCTTATTAACCCTATTTCTATTGTAGGTTGCTTTCTATGACAATGTTTATCATATTTGTAATCTTATCATAAATGAACAGGTCATGACCAAATGTTAGATCACAATTAGAACTCACTATGCAGTAGTAACATTGACGATGCAGTATGTGGATAAAAACAAATGCATGGGAATCCTAAGAGCTCTGATTTCCAGGAAATATTGTAAAATTTATATTAATAGACACTTGTTGAATTAAGACTGTCAATTTGAATTAAGCTTGCCTCCTTGTGTATCCTTCTTCCTGACCTGTTTCCCATGAGCTGACATTGAAATTGTGAAGCGTTCTTTTCCAACAATAAATCATAAGTCAAAGTATTACATACAGATGTGTATAGGTTAATTCATATTTATTTTGCAACATTTCACAAATTTGAAATTCAACACTGATGTAAGGACAAAAAAAGTATGCCCTTCATCTTTAGATATATAGTAAACAAAGTTACATTCAAGATTATGTGCCAAGTGTTAAATAAAGAGGAAGGAAGTCCCTGCCCACTAGAGCCTACTAGAGTAAATTACTGATGGAAATAGGAAAATAATAAATGCTGAAATTTATAGTGGTTAGCACTGCCTCATAAATGCTCCAGTCAGATGTTATAACAGTGTTCCACAAGGCAGCTTTTTTAGTTTAGATGGTAAGCACCAAGACAGAAAACAGCAGGGTTAGAGCATGTGTGATCTTAAGGTTGCTGAAAGAGGAACAAGGGGGGATAGCCAGGAATGTATGTAGAATAGGGATGTAGCGAACGTCGGAAAAAAAGTTCGCGAACATATTCGCGAACTTGCGCAAAATTGCGAGCGGTTCGCGAACGGTTCGCGAACCCCATAGACTTCAATGGGAAGGCGAACTTTAACATCTACAAAAGACATTTCTGGCCAGAAAAATGATTTTAAAGTTGTTTAAAGGGTGCAACGACCTGGACAGTGGCATGCCAGAGGGGGATCAAGGGCAAAAATGTATCTGAAAAATCTGCCTGTGTGTGCTTGGAAGAGATAGTGTAGGGGGAGAGCTGTTAGTGATTTCAGGGACAGATGATAGTAAGTTTGCTGGCTAGTAATCTGCTTGATACTGCTCTGTATTGGAACAAAAAAATAAATAAAAGCAGTCCTTACAAGGACTACTGTTATTGCAGCAGTCAGCAGATGAGATCAGAAGCAGGACAGCTGCCCACTGCAGCTACATACAGAGCACTGCAGTAGAAGGTAGATTACTAGCCAGCAAAGCTACCTAAGCTTAAATGTCCCTCAAACCCCTGCAGACTTCTGTCCCTCCAATAACAGAGCAGTATCAAAACGATTACTAGCCAGCAAACTTTCAACTGTCCCTGAAATCACTAACAGGCAGCAGCTCTCTCCCTACACTATCTCTTCAGCACACACAGGCAGAGTGAAAAAAAGCTGCAGGGCTTCGGTTTTTATAGGGAAGGGGAGTGGTCCAAGGGAGAGCTTCCTGATTGGCTGCCATGTACCTGCTGGTCTGGGGTGAGAGGGCAAAAAAAAGCGCCAACAATGGCGAACCCAAAATGGCGAACGTCGCGCGACGTTCGCGAACTTCCGGCGAGCGCGAACACCCGATGTTCGCAGCGAACAAGTTCGCCGGCGAACAGTTCGCGACATCTCTAATGTAGAAGAGATGCAATGATGTACAGAGCAATGAAGAGCTACATGAATAGGAAGCCGCCATGATAAAGAGTTCAACACCAGGGCCTGGTCTATCTCTTAGGTGAGGAGGATTCTAGCAGCAGAGTTTAAGACAAACTGAAGTGGGGAGAGGAAGTAGTTAGGATGGTTAGTTAGTAGCAAGTTACAATAGTCCAGGAGGGATGAGGACATGATTTTAGTAATATTGCATAGGAAAAAGTGATCATGGTCACACATTAACACAGGTCATTTAAGCTTTAGCAACATGGTGTGGATAGCTAGGAGACAGTAATATGGTTATAAGTAATTCTAAAACAACTGGACTTGCTGAGAAATCATTGAAGATGTTTCACTACTCATCCGAGCAGCTTCTTCAGTTCAACTGACTGGTGTGGTAAATCCTCGGCATATAAACTCTTCCACATTGTAACTCTTCAGAGAGGTGACATCTGAAACTCATAGCGGGGTGATTCTGTGGGGTTAATGTGATAGGATTACCATGCAACTCCTAGAAACAGGTGTTACTTGTGACAGTTGCATGAATGGATGTGTGAAGTGTTCTGAAACTGCCAGGGTACAGATGTAAGAACAGCATTGTATGTAGTAGACAGGTGGGGGGTAACTTGAAAACGTAAGTATAGAGGAAACCCACTCATACAGATCAATATCTTTTATTAATAATAATAATTTTGAAATGCTAACAAACCCCCAGTATAGCACACTCAAGGAGAATATGGCAGCCATAGTATGGCACACCCAGGGAGAATAGGGAAGGCATAGTATGGCACACACAGGGAGCATAAGGCAGGCAGAGTATGGCACACAGGGAGCATGGGGCATGCAGAGTAGTACAGGCAAAGTATGGTACACACAGGCAGAGTAGGACAGGCAAGTATGGCACACACAGGGAGCATAGGGCAGGCAGAATATGGCACACACAGGGAGCATAGGGCAGACAGAGTATGGAACACCCATGGATCATAGGGCAAGCAGGGTAAGGCACACCCTGGGAGCATGGGGCAGGCAGTGTATGGCACATACAGGGAGCACAGGGCAGGCAGAGTATGGAACACAGGGGGCATAGGGCAGGCAGAGTATGGCACACACATGGGGCATAAGGAAGCCAGAACAGAGCAGGAGACAGGAATCAGGACCACTCTAAGATGTACTACATACAGTGGCACAATGCTGGTGCCCCTTTAGCAGTTTGTATGAGTGTGAAAAATGTGGGCAGTTTCAGTCTGGGTCTTAGGCAGGAACAGTACAGGGTTTTAGGGTGTGAACAATAGAGGTGTTACAAGTGTGAATATTGCAGGGGGATCACATGTGTAAACAATACAGGGGATTACAGCCTGAATTTGAGGTTTAAACAATGCAGGGGCCAGTTAATCTTTATAGTTGTACCTTTTAAATCTTACACATGGTAAGCAGACACAGCAGGCAGACTTTCATGTGGGGGCCATGCAAGGGGGGATTGCCAGTTGGATAGCACTGATAGAGTGTAAAAAAAATTATGGTAAGAACGATCTATGAGACAGAGATAAACATAATATACAATAAGATTCAGAACACTCTTGAGTAGAGTGTAGAGTAGACAGTGATTCTGTTGGTAAGAGATCTAGAAGATTCTATGGAATATAGGAAACAGGAGTGGCTGTGGTTTGGATTTGTCATTGCTTATAAAAGAAATGTAGTAATCCTGACCCTTGACAAGGGTTGCCAAAAAAATGTATAATATCAGTTTGTGCATGGGATTGTCTCCATATACACTCTCCAGATCATGTACAGGAGCACAGGAATCTTGTTTGAGAGTTCAGCAGATTTTTATTTTCAAGTATGTTGAACTTCTGAGGGCCCATGTGTATAAATTAATACATTTACCCACAACCTTTATTATAGCTGTGACTTGGTTTGAACTCAAAGATCTAATGAATCATTCAGGTCTTTTAGCATATTATGTGGTCTGGCTGAAGGCAAATGGATGCAGAAGTTGAAAAAACTAAACATATTTTGACAGCTGATGATATCAATATGTACACTTTTATTCCATATTAAATATCCCTAAATTACTTTATTAGTGGCTGCTGTATCATCATCATTTATTTATATAGCGCTGTCAAGATACGCAGTGCTGTATGTCTTGTTTCACAAAAAGCAATGTCAGCTTTTAATCTCTAAGGAAAACATTACTTTCTATCCTAGTTTTGTTTAGAAATAAAAGGAATAAAAAGCAAATATAAGAGAATTCTCCAGCGAAATATCGTTTTTAGTGCTATGTGAGAGTATACAACTTAGCAAAAATATGTGCAGGTAAAAAAACATTTCACATTTATATGACACATTTATATTATTTGTTTTATTTGTCTTTCTTCAAAATCATGTTCATGATGGTAGAGTAGAGATGGTTTAATTTAATACTTTTTTGTTAGGCAGAATATATTTTGGTGTGTCGGGTTACATTGATGACGTGCTCCATTTTTTATTTGCGCACCTCTGCGGAAACTTAATCCTGACTCATCCAAATGTTTTTGTGGAGAACAAAAGTATAACGAACCTGCTGGCTGCTCTCCAGTTAAATTGCAGTGTTTGGCTCAAACTTAAACTGAAAGTGCAGGCGCCTGAATAGAAGCAAAGTTTATTTTTATAAGTAATAGTGCATTCAGCTAATGGATTTTCAAAATATGTTTAACAATCCTAAAAAAAGATAAAGTGATAATTAATAGGTGACTTTAGTGTTTGGAAAATGATATTGTCCCTATGTATGATCTCGCTATGTCCATTTATGGAAGTAACAATAAGGGATGCACAATATTAGCAGGGGCCCAAGTAAGGCAAGAGATTGTTCCAATGGTGAACGCCCGTAGGGATGGGCGATTTTTTTCACCTTGTTTCGCCGCAAAAAAGACACCCATAGACTTTTATGGCGCTGTGCGTCAAAAAAAAAAAATACATGCGTGAAAAAAAACATACATGTTTGCCGCAACACAACATTTTTTTTGATGCCCATAGACTTTAATGGGTGTCGGCAACATTTTCGGTGCCAAATTTTTGGCTAAACTAAATGGGTCAAATTCGCCCATCCCTAGTGATCGGCCTGCTCTGTTTGCACTGGACATTTTGTTCTCAAATTTTATATGATTCTTACTCAAGACAAAGCCGTATTGGCGTAGAGCAGTCTTCTCAACAGACTACCTTAATTTGTACCCATTAAACTTTTTGAACACTGCTCTTTGAGTGCCTGCTCTATACCAATATGGTTTTGATCTGCTCCCCTAGTTGAAGGATCAGGGCAGTGCACCTGGGCCCCTTCCAAACTGTGTTGAGTTAAGTGAATCTACTTTGCGACCTTGATCTTCTTTTTATTTTATTTATCTCACTCAAGACAATAAACAAAAATGTCCATTCTGGAGCTTCATCAGACGTAACTTTGCAGAAAATACATGCACCTATGTCTTTTTGTGCCTTCCAACAATGTCCCCAGGGCACCTATTACTGTGACTAAAGTTTAAAGTTTAGCAATTGAGCCCTGGAATATGCAATATGCACAGGGCTACCTTTGCACATGCAATTAAAGGGTGCACAAGGCACAACCCATGCTCCATCTGCATGACATCCATAATAACTTGTAGGCTACTTGCATAACATTTACAAAAGGTACCAGGATTGCTGCCATGTGTTAGGCCTGCTTTCCACTGGCAACATAGGAAATATTTTGATGTGACTGTTGATGAGCACAATTATAAAAATTTCTATGGAAATTCTGCATTGTGGGGGAACAAAAACACAGCAGACTGTGATCATTTTACATGTAGCACTAAAGGGGACCTGAGGTATACTTGATGGTTACATTAATCAGTTGAAACCATATTTTAACTATAACAAATGGAAACTTTCTATTGTGTTTTTTACTGCACTACTTTATTTCATTCATAACATTTGTTTTTCTTTCAATTAAAAAGTATCACCTTTGAAAAGTTAAAAAATTTATTTTTTCAGATTTTTAAAAAATTACTTTGTCACTTTTTTTTTACTTTTACAGATTAAGATGTTTGGTAAAGCAGCTTGAGAAAGGAGATATTAATGTGACTGACCTAAAGAATAATATAGAATATGCAGCATCAGTATTGGAAGCCGTGTATATTGATGAAACCAGGTAAAATCATAAGAATAATATTTGTACTTCCTATGATATTTTATATTTACTATTATTAGCCTATTTAATATATTATTTGGTCTGGCTGGATTCAATCCTTAAGAATCTCTTGTCTGGTGCGTTATACTGTATATAAGGAGCAATGTTCAAACTAATAGACCACAGGGTGCAAAGGAAGCCTTGGAATATTTACCTGCTTAGGTGCTTGTGCTATTAACCCACATCAACCAATCAGTAGGAAGTATTTTCTGTTCATTTGTTCGATAACATCCTGACCTTCATTGGAATGCTCAAGCTTGTGACTTCTCAATACATTATTTGCATAGTTTGCTCCTGTAGAGTTTAAACTGCTTAATCTGGCTGCTAAAACATACCGGTAATAGCTAAAGCATAATTATCCCAGGAAACAGGCAGTGGTTTGAAAGTTATAAAGGGCAATCGCTAGAAAGTGAGATAAGAAAGAAAATCAATTAAATATACCTGAAGTTTAAAAAAAAAACATAAATAACAAAAATGTTATTTTATAGGGGGCACAGAGAAGAAAAGGTGGTCATTGTTTCTTTGAGCAAGGCTACAATTGACTATTAGTTATTTATTTTTTTAACACTTTCTATGCTGCTAGCTAAACTGAATTCAAATCCCAGTGCTTAAATACATACATGGCCCTAATAATAAAGCCCTGTTTTCAAAAATAATCGGGTTCTTAAAATAAGGATACATTTATATTTAGACATACTATTTCTGGTTTCTGGAAACAAACCAGTTGTTTTGCAGACAGATTTCCCATAAGATTTGAACAGAAGAATATACTTGTCGGAAGAGATTGCCTAAAATAGTTCTGTAAATATCAAAGGCCTGCCCGTAGATGGTTACAGCTTCAATGGGAAGAAAGAATTTACTAATACATTTTATCATATGTGATATGTGATGTCAGTATTTGTACCCGGTCACCCTGAAATGAGCCAAAATGGTGTCTGGCCCTATGCAGGCCTGAAACAAATGGTTATAAGTCCTACAGACATTTTGTCTGCCACATTTTCTGCACCTAAAATGCAGTCAAAGTCAGTCTGCCACCTCTTCTAAGTTCAACTGGCAGCATATAATTGGCCACACACAGTAATGGACAAATACCCTTGTTCTGTTTTCTGAGTTGACACCCCAGCCTAATATATCTGCTGATTCCTTTCCTCTCACCATTGCACCATGTAGCTACCAGCAAGATACCACAAGAACAGGTGACATTTTCTGTTTGAATGTGTCAACAACAATCAAAAAGGATATTAGGAATTCTGTTGAAATTGACCACCAAGTTAGTTATGGCTTACTTAAGTCACATACAATTAGCTGGCATGTGTAATACTTCTGATTATTTTTGCATTTCTATTGTGGATACACCTAGACGACTACTGGACACAGAAGATGAACTTTCTGATATCCATACGGATTCAGTTCCATTGGAAGTACGGGACTGGTTGGCATCCACCTTCACCAGAAAAATGGGAATGAGGAAAAGAAGGCCTGAGGAAAAGCCAAAATTCCGAAGTATTGTGCATGCAGTCCAAGCTGGAATATTTGTAGAGAGGTGAGACCAAAATGTATTCTTTTCATTTCTTATAATAAATATTTTATTTACAATATATTTGGCCAGACAAGGAATAGTGTTGTGTCCACTAATGCAAACATTCTCAATGATCTTCTTTTAATGTCAGTTGTCAGCTCTTTTTTCTTTGTTACACTCATCAATCTCAAAACCAGTGAATTTTGATGGTAGAAGTCATGGGGAAAAAGCATATAGTAAGCGTCAGAAGCCACTGAGAGCACCACTATATCAGAGAGACATTCTCTGCAATGCCCTGTCCTCCAGTGGAATTGCCTGTTATGAAATAAAAAGCCCAGAAGACAACCTTATAATGTCAATTCATGCCTCTTTAGTCAAGAGATTTTCATATTAGCCATATCATATTACCACAGTATAAGGACAGAATTACAATAGAGGTCAGTAAAATAATCCAACCAATTAGCAATTAACTTTATCCTGCATAGTGGAATTAAGATGGCCATACACCAGCAGTTTTAGGCTGCAGAACAAGGTCCTTTAGCTTATCGTATCTGTCTGAATATAGGGCCTCCTTGACTGCCTCTGCAACAGCTCCACAATAGATATTTGGCCAAAAACAAGCCAGATAGTTATTTTATGAATATAAATCAGTTATATTGGTTAGTCCTTTATTCATTTTTCATCAATATATATTTAACAGGAGACAACACAATAATAATAATTAAACATCTCTAAATCTGTTTTTTTTCTCCTGGTCTCTAAGGATGTATAGACGATCTTCCAATATTGCTGGTCTTACCTACCCATCATCTGTGATAGCATCTTTGAAGGTATGGTGCTATAACTATGTATTTAATGAATGCTAGTGAATACTACCTAATCTGTGCAAATCTGGTTCCACGTTCTTTGTACCTGCAGCTGTACCTGGAAGTGCTAAACAAATTTTTCTAGTACAGAACAAGAACAACGACATTTTTTTCCTTTCTGGTGTTTGGTAACGTTTTCAAATAAAGAAGGCAAAACTGCGAAGTAATCTTAATGCATATGTTAGCTGACTACAATATTAGTACAACTCCGGATAAGAAGGATACTCATGGTTGATTCCTCTTTCATCTGTCATCATGTTTGGGCCATTTATTTTAGAGAACTAGGGGCACAGTTGGACAGTTTTATAGAGGCTTTACATCCGCTTTAACATTGTTTTACAACCCCTCTCCTCGAAGTCATTCCTGTTCAACTTTCAGGAACTTTCCTACTAAGCAAACTTTTTTCTTGTTACAGTGGCAGGTGTATGCACAAAATAGTGACATTCGCAGGGGTACCCATTGTACATTCATAAGTGTTGAGCTGGGAATGTTAGTACCTTATATTTGTTATTTGTATGTGATTTGGATAATAATTGTGGTCCTAACTGTGTCCTCACAAAGGTAAAATCATTGGGAAACTTGGTGCTAATTTGTTAGATGACCTCCTGTGATTCTAGTCTCTTATCTACTGGAGCTCCTCTTCTTTAAAAAGACTTTTTTAAGTGCTGCAACAACCTTGTCTACGAACATTCCTTGTCAGGTTAGGAAGAGCAATGCAAAGTACTGAGCTTGTTCTGAATTTTCTTTACTGTGCAGGCAACCTCATTGAATTGGTGCAGGGGACACTTTGTAAAACAAATTAAGATAGGAGCATGGTGCTACGTTGCTAAGTTGATGCATCTTCCAAAATCTCTCCAGCCTGGGGTAAAGGGCAAATAACTAGAATGACTGGGGGGTGCCTAACAACATGCCTAACAACATGCCCCCCTATGATTTCACCTTTGCATCTCATTTAAATCCCCAAATATTGTACTCTTGTGAGCTCCCTGTATCTACAGTAGCTACCATTTATTGGAAATTGTACACTGGCCCTGAGTACCCGTACAAACTGGGGAGGAACTTTTTTTGTGTCTTGAAATCCCTATACCATTATCAGATGAAACTGCTCATAGTGTTAAAAAGATTACACTGTGACTCCAATTTATTTAAACTCATCACTAGAAGATATTAAATATCATGACCTGAATGAAAAGCCTTCATAAACTGCCTGAGAATATTAAATGTTACCTGAGAGTTGTATGACATGTGGCCTCATCTTTGTTTGTGGTCTTGGAATGCCATGGGGACTTCCTTCTGGACATCCTTATTTAAAAACATTTAAACCCCTTGTCTCAAGGCATTACATATTTTTAATAGAAAATTAAAGATGCTTTCTTTGCTTACTTGTGTCCATTTAAGAGACATTTATGCATCTGTCAGGCATTTAGTAGTTGTACTGAGCATTCTGTTTCTATACAATCTTCAAGCATTTATTCCAACAGGATGGGTATAGAAGAAAAAGGGTCAATTAATATGTGATTAACACATTTCTGTTTCAACAGGATGTTGACAGATGGTCGTTTAATGTATTTACTCTGAATGAGGCTAGTGGAGAGCATGCCCTGAAATTCATGGTATATGAGCTGTTTACCAGATATGACCTTACTAATCGCTTTAAGGTAAAAGCAGTATCCATTTTATGAAGTGTATTTCCTATTACTATGTTCTAGTTGAAAACGTCCCTATATTGTTCATTATCTATAATTTAGACACGTTGAAAGATCTGTTCAACTGATGATTGCATTGGCTAGTTGTATAGAGTTATTGGATAAAGATCCTGCCAGGACCCACCAGGCATTCACATGGGGTCTATTAAAGAGTTAAAGAAACTTAACTTAAAGAGTTAAGTTAAAGAGAGTTAAAGAGTTTAATAATGATGCAAGGTTTTGTGTCAGGGAAAAAAACTTGTCAATCTTTGTCATTACCAAACAGGTTTTTTTTTTAGCAAAGAAAAGCTTTGGCAGGTTTGTGGTGCCCATAAGCCAAGCTCAAGCTGATAGTACTGGCCTTACACAGATCTGTAACCAATTTGTTTTCACAAGACAAAGGTTGGTCTGTGCCAAAGCAAATCATATCAGAAAAAAGGGATTTCCTTGTAACTATATATACTGTAATGTTCTTTAAAAGGAGTAGCAGTTAAACCCCAAAATTCATTTGAGACAAATATAAAGTGCTACTGTGTTTTTATAAAGTGCTTAGTGACTGCATTGGCACTAAACGCTTTATAAAAACATGGTAGCACTTTATATTTATCTCAAATTAATTTTGGCAATTTAAGTAAGTGTGGGGTTCTACTGCTACTCCTTTTAAAGAACAAAGCAAATCATATTGCAATCCTATTTTAAAGGAGAATTCAACCCAAGTTAAAAAACCCTACCCCCCTACCTTACATAGACCCCCCTCCCTCCTCCCCCCAGCCTAAGTGTTACCTTGGGCAAATACCCCCTCTGTGCAGATTCAGGAATCGAAGTTCACAGGCGCCATCTTGAGCCGCTTCTGTAATCTTTGGAATGAGACCGTCGATTAAACAATTTTCATGAGTTTTGCCGCCCGTGCAGTTGTAGCAAAACAAAATTGCTCCAACTGCACATGCGCCGCCATGCCAGTCTCATTCCGAAGATTTCCGAAGAGAAGAAGATGGCGCCTGTAAACTCCAATGCCTGAATCTGCACCGAGGGGTAAGTAAACGTTAGGGGCATTTACCCAAGGTAACACTTAAGTTGGGGGGAGGAGGGAGGAGGGAGGGGGGTCTATGTAGGGTAGAGGGTGTTTTGTTTTGCTTTCGGCACAAGCAATCTTGAACGCAACCCGTGTGAGTTTAATAATCATGTGAGGTTTCATGCTGAAAAAAAGCTTGTCAATCTTTGTAATTTTACCTGAACAGGTTTTATAATGAATAAAAACTTGGGGGTAAAATAAAAACTATTTGGGTAAAATAATGAGGATTATTAGTAAACTCGAACAGGGTTTCATTAAAGATTACTTGTGCCAATCACTTCTTAAAATACAATTACAAAATGATTGGCGCCTTTGCAGACTAATTGGTTACAGATCTATTTATTGTGCAGTTGTGTGAAATGACTGTATTAGCCTCGGTGTAAGCCCATTACTATCAGCCTGAGCTTGGGTCATGTGTTAATAATGTTTTACTCTGAAGTAGGAAATAAGTAATCGAAGCTATTGAAGAAGGAATTGGATTAACACTATATGGATGGAAATATATAGGAAAACATGAAATATTTTATACTTCCAGATTCCTGTTTCCAATCTTGTATCTTTTGTTGAAGCTTTGGAAGTTGGTTACAGCAAGTACAAAAATCCGTACCATAATCTGGTTCATGCCGCTGACGTTACCCAAACTGTGCACTATATTATTCTTCATACGGGTATCATGGTAAGCAAATTAAGGATCACTACAATTTGACATTCGGTTGAGGCTATCAAGTATAAAGTATGGACCATCGTAGGTTACATTAACACTCTGGAGGGCTTATCTTCCAAAATTTCCTTGACATCTTTCCTGCAAGATCATATAGTATTTTTTTTTAGTTTTATAATTTATTAAGCATTACAATGTAAAACCATGTCCAAATAAGGGGATGAAAAATATTTGCTAGAATTGAATGTGAAAAAATTTTTGGGAATTCACAGATGCATCAATTCAAAATTATCATAATTTTGATTTATGACATACACACAAATATTTCAATAACTGGATCCAGGGTTTAAAAGACTACTATAAGTTTGTTTATTCAGAGACCAAAAAATGTTTAAATGAAGTGGAAAAAAAATTAAATAAATAAAATTGCTTGAGACTACTCCCATTAACAACTATAGAACTAGGGGTGCACTGAATCCATATTTTCGGAGTTCGGCAAAACACTAAATGTTTCAAGGATTCAGCCAAATCCCAAACTGAATCCAAACCCTAATTTGCATACAGGAAAACCTTTAGATCCTCTTAACCACATGATCTAAAGTAACTTTGTTTTAAGGGTTCTGTTTTGGTTCAGCCAGGCTTTTGAATTTGGCCAAATCCAAGCCTTGTATTTTTCTGAATCTAAGAGCCTGGGCAAACTGAATTTGAACCATTACAACCACATGACTTTCAGTCACGTCATTTAGGGGAAATTTGTCCCGAACCAAATTAAGGAATCAATGCACATCCATCCCAACGATTAATTGATAAGTTTCTTCTGCTGATTTTTCAGAAATCCTATCCATTTGCGGTTTAGAAAAATAAACTTTGGGTTTATGTTATTTACTGCAAATAAATAAATACCCCTAAAAGTTCTAATGGAGGGTTGTGCACTGATGTTTGATCTCGTGTTTACACTAACAGCATCCTATTTTTTTTTCTAGAAAGATATTTAAATTTGGTGTGTGGGTAATTTACCCTCTATAAGGTATCTGCAGATAGGCAAAGCATTCAAAATATAAATCTTTTTTCTTAACCTGTGCTCATCATTTTATATATAGAGAGTTTAATGGTTGAATTTGATAGGTATACTAATACAGACATGGAAACCCGTTATCCAGAAAGCTCTGCATTAGGGAAAGGCCACCCACGATTTTCTCCAGTTAATCCAAATTTTTAAAAATCGTTTCCTTTTTCTCTGTAATAATTAAACAGTACTTTGTACTTGATCCAATCTAATATATAATTGATCCTAATTTGAAGCAAAACCAGCTAATTGGGTTTATTTAATGTTTACATTATTTTATAGTAGACATAAGGCATGAAGATCCAAATTACGGAAAGACCCATTATCTGGAAAACTCCAGGTCCTGAGCATTCCGGATAATAGGTCCCATACCTGTATTTGATTACTAAGCTATTATCATTATTATATCATCTTCAAGACCCCAGGGGTTTGTTTATTAAAGTTCATAATAATTGTCTATAACCCGTCGCCCATTATCACTAAGAATATACTTGGGACAAAATTAAGGCTGCTTGCATGTTTACTAAAGTGTGATGAGACAATTTGTCTTTCGATAAGTGTGGCATTAATTACGCAAGCGTAGGAGTTCATTTCAGCATATTTCTGGCGAACTGCAATTTTTTGAGTGCTCATTTAGGTTAACTGCATAATCCAATGGCCACACTAATAAATATATAAAGGAATTTATATAAAACAGTGTTTATTACCAGTTTATAATATATTATTAAATATACTTATGATCACTTAAATACTATCAGGAATATATTATTTTCCCATTATCCACTAAAATACATTTATAAGTATCTTCCCCTTCTTCCCCAGTGCAATCACTCATTTCCATTGCTTTTAAAAACTGACTTTACACCTCATTTACTATAAAATTTCTGTCTTTTTTTTCACATAACGTCACTCTCTGGGTGGCAATAAAAATTGATGACAATTCTGGCTATAATCTTTAGTAAGCCTTGTGAGACAATGTACAAAAAAATAATGCAATAGTAGTCGTTAATATATATGTTCTCCAGAATATTCACTTGCACTTTAGTAAACGAGCTCTTGCAGATTTTCCGTCGTTTTTTCTGGTGCGGGCTATTATCGCTGCTTACCGCACCTTAGTAAACTGACGCCATAGTGTGGAAAATCTGTCTTCATAATAAAAAGTCCAATAGTTTGTTTTATAGTCTTGGATGTCAAAAAAAAAAAGAAAAAAGAGGATGGGGAAATGAAAAAGTTTATAGCAAAATGGAAAGGGTTATCTGAAATCATATAATAGCAGGGATATGTTTGATGTGAATGATGAATGATCTCTGTAAAGGACATATCAGCACAATATGATAATAGGATTATAATAATATTTATAATATTAATAAAGAAAATGCAATGAAAACGGGTGAACGTAACAGGACAGAAAATGAAATTGTATAATATTAATTTATTTGATATTATTTTTGGATGATGTTCAGTGAATGGGTCAAGCAGAATGATCTGATCTTTATAAATGAAGTGTACCTTCCCCGTGCTTATTGTGTCATTCCTGTATTAAACAGCACTGGCTCACAGAACTGGAAATTTTGGCAATGATATTTGCTGCTGCTATCCATGATTTTGAGCACACTGGGACCACAAACAATTTCCATATACAGACGAGGTAAATATTGGGAAGCAAAAAAGATTCCAACGGCTTGGCTTCTACTTATTTGTAGACCTAAACTGTCACAACAAATGGTAAAGGGAGGGGGTTGTTTATACAGAGCTCCGAATTTCTAGCTAACTAATTTATGGTAAGAAAGTAATTGTAAAGGGAAATAATGTTTCATAATGGATACTAAAACATTTTTTAATTAAAGGAAAAGTCATAATGTCTTTTAAGCTATTTATTTGCATCATATTGAAAAATGTGTGCTAATATTACTATTGTTTCAACTTATAGCAACTATGTGCAAGGGGGAAAACATCTTAGTTCCTGCCCCTGCCCAGATCAGCACCCATGCAGTTTTTGCCCTACCAGATCAGCACCCATGCATACTTACTATAATCCATTCTCTTGGGTTACATGTGCCCTTTATGCTGAGTACTAGGAGGAGGCAGGGCAGATCTACTGGCTTTAGGTTAGCTTTTTACTTGCGTGGGGGCTATAACTAGAAGCAATGACTATAGCAGCCCTATGCACTGAAGGAATTATGCAGCAAGACTTTCCTTGGGGCTTTAGTTGCAGCTTTAATTCAGTAAAGAGTCTACATTTTTCTCTTTAGAGCTGATGTTGCAATATTGTACAATGATCGATCAGTTCTTGAAAACCATCACGTGAGTGCTGCCTACCGCATTATGCAAGATGATGAAATGAATATTTTTATCAATTTGTCCAAAGATGACTGGAGGTAAGAAAAAAAAATGATTGCTTCCTAAAAATGTTTTTTTTTTTTTAACTTTAGTGAAAAAGTCTCATTTTAATTTTACATTGCAATTAATGTTATTTAGTTGTACTTTCCAAGCTGGAGTGGTATATTCTTAGCCAAATAGAATTATTTCCCTGGCTCACAGTGCAACTACTATACTGTTTTATCTCATTCATTAATAGATATTTTTCATTTCAAGAGACAGTTATTGCTCAAAGTTTATTCTCCGGAATTCTAGAATGAGTTTGACAGACAACTTTGGCCTTGGAAAGCATTTTTCCTAACCATTTTTACATCAGCCAAGACAAGCGAGCTAGTATCACTTCAAAAAATTCCGACTCCCCATAGACTGGTAATACCTATGGAGATGAGTCCTCAACAAAATCACCAGCTGAGATCCAAGGGAAACATTTTTTTTTTCAAAAAAAGCAGGTTATATATACAGAGGTGAATTTTCGAATTGAAAAAATTTGAATTTCAAGCTATTTTTGTGTACTTCGACTAGGGACTAGTCCAAATTCGATTCGAATTTGCAAAAAAAAATTTTCAGCAAATCAAGGAGTTGATTCAATATTCGGTCAAGATTCAACCTTTTTCAGCAGGATTTGGATTCAGTTGAATTCAAGTGCCTGGCCAAATCAAATCAGAATCCAAAAAAAAAATGTCATTACAAATTTGCTGCGTGGGCGGTTCTCTTTCCCCCTTCGTTTCCCTAATTTGCAAATTAGGGCTCAGATTCGATTTGGAATCTGAATCTTTCACAAAGGATTTGAGATTCGGCCCAATCCTAAAAAAGTAGATTCCATATTTATAAGTTCTTTTTAATACAATTGGGATGTTGCCAGTCAATGTGGTAAAGGGTTAATGCCTGTGTAACAAAATTTGCTCATTTCTAGTGAGAGCTGAACATGGAACATAAGCCGCCTATACCAGTCCTTTTCTTCAGTGTTAATGTTTTTCTTCTTTGGATGAGCAGTGGTATTGACACTGACTAGGGAATTCATGTTTCGGTCCATGTAGGATGTCTATAAATGGTTTTCTGCCCTTTAGTAGCTATTCATACCCCTCAGCATTCCAGTGCTAGGAGAACTACAGTCCCCAGCTTGCTTTTCTTGGCTACCTTTTGTAGCTTTTTTTCCAACAGAGCTGCAGTAAGAGGCAACAGAATGATGTATGGAACTTTTTCACAAATATACTGAACCTGCAAATATTGGAAAAATGATATGCAGGAGATAAGGAATTGTGGTGGCAACATTTTGGTCATACCCACTTTGTATCCACAATACCACACCCCATTTAACAAAAATACACCCCTCTTTACATGGTTTGAATGGCATCTTAAGGTATAATGAAACTCAAAGTGCACCAGCATTATGTGACAGACACACTGTTGTCCCCAGCATTTCATGGCACAGTATAGCTCAATTATGTATGGCACAGTATGGCCCAAGCATTTCATGGCACAGCCTGGCCCAATCACATACCTCCCAACTTTCCCATTTTCTGTGAGACAGTCCCGATTTTGACAGCTCAGCCCACAGTCCTGGATCTTTATAAAAAAATCCTGAGTTTATCTTTGATCTCCTGCACTGATGCCAGAAAAAGATACAAAGTTTCTGAAGCGTAATTAAAATAAGAGGCTTTTTGACAGAGAGCCCCCAATACTCAGGACCTGCACTTAGATACAATTTTAGCAATTTAAGATAATTTAGAAATCCAGACAGGCAGTTTTCATCAGTACAGACCTCCCGAAAACGGGGCTGTCTGGGTGAAAACTGGCAGGTGGCAACCCTAGATCCCATGCATTTCATGGCACAGTATGGCCAAAGCATTTCATGACAGAGACCAGCCACTCTATAACATGAGTTGACATTACAATGTCATCTTGTAAGACTGTTATGATCCTCTTGGAGACAGAGACTGTATGGATGTTTGACAGGTAGAGTTGCTACCTGGCTGGTTTTGCCTGGGTGGTAAAAAATTATCCCTGATGGCAATCAGCTGGTAGTCTCTGGCAAAAGGAACTTGAGGACTTCTTCCCAGCACCATGTAACTTGGACTCTTGTCCTATCCCTTTTCCTCATAGATACCTACCCCTCTCTAAAACTGCCAAGCAAATTGGAAGATCCCTGCCCCTTAGGGTCAGGGCACACAGGCAGATTCAGGAAGATTAGTCGCCTGGCGACAAATCTCCTCCTCTTCGGGCTGACTAATCTCCCCAAACTGCCTTTCCACCAGCTAAAAAGTAAATTGCTGGAGGGGTAGGTTTCTATGAGGAAAAGGGATAGGACAAGAGTCCAAGTTACATGGTGCCGAAGTTTCCTCTAGAGGCAAAAAACAAGTTCTACAACGAGTAACAACCCACAGGTCAGCTCAATATTATCATAATTTTACAAAACAGGTCACAGGTCAGCTCTCAACATAATCACTTTACAGCTGTCCAAACAAAAATAAAAACATTACTGCCATCTAGTGACCAAACACAGGATGTATGATTATCTGCCGTTAACTAATGAAAAACATTAATCCATTTTATATATGAACTGTTGTATGGAGAAATTAAATAATAAGTCCTTAATCGGGAAGAAACTGCAGCAACTATGTGACATACAGACAGGGGCTCTTAAATCAATGCTGCTCAAGTCCTCATAGACTACTGTGTAAATGTTTAGGTGCGTAACTACTACTTCTCTTGATGCAGCCCATAGTGGGTGCCAAACTTTTGTTTGATAAAGGAGACTCATGTCTTAAGGCTATTAAAAAATATTTTTAAATATTGAAACCTGCATTGTTTTGTCATAAATATGAATTTATACAGTGTAGTTCCCATCAGGTACAAGATCCTGTGTTCTCCTAGTAATGGGAATTTTTTAAGCTTTCTGGAAAATGGGTTTCTTGATAATCGATCCCATACCTTGCAATAATTTGGGTTTCTTGATAATAGATCCCATGTTTGTAATATGTGTAATATTGGCAAGGAAAAATTGGGCAGTAATGTTAAATAATTTTGTTTGGAGAATTCTCTGCATATAAAGCTTGTGAGGATGATTGTGATGATGGAAAAAGCTTCTTGCATCTACTACTATAATGTTTAGGATGTCTACTTTAGAAAGAGGGCAAAAAAGTGAGTTTTAAGGGAAGGAATATGTGCAGAGTATGTTTTGCAGTCAGGAATCAGGATGGTAAGACATTAATAGGAATTATAGTATCATGGTGTTAGCAGGTGTGGGGTCAGGCCCCCGTGGGGGGTCTGGGTAAGGGTTGCCATGCTGAGGGTCCTAGTAAGAGTAGCTGTACTGAAGCAGGGTAACAGTGGTCAGGTGCTGGGCCCCTCTGAAGAATGTGTTTGCAGGGTGGCCCGGTGATTGCTTATTACGCTGCTGGTGGTCTCCATGTAAGGCTTAGCGGAATTTGTGTCACACAATCAACAAAGCTGACGAAATATTTTCGAAGTGAAATTAAAATCCATTTACTTGTTACAAATAACTTGGCCTTTAGAATAGTAACATGTGTTATTGATAGCTTGACAGGATTTTGGGCGAACACGGCGGAACACTAAAATTAAATATTTATAGTAACATATCACTTTTATATTAGGTTTAACCTTTGGAAATGTTTAACCTTGATAGGCAAATCAGAGAACCCAAATGAGAGCTAATTGGAGATAATGCAATTATCATTAAAGTTGTAGACAGTCACATTACTGTGCCAGAACAAAGAGGCAAACAATTCATATTGTGCAGCAGAACTGGCAGATTCTGCCAGGGAACATTTATATCATTTAGCTTTGTCTAATTGCAAATTCTATTTAAAGGAGACCATTGTGATATGTAAATGGCATATGTATAACAGCACTGTTTGTGCTGGAGGATTAAAAAATAAGGCCTGCAGGATTCAGTGTGCAAAGTACACAATCCAATGCTGCAATCTGACTTTTTTTGCACTTTTCAGGCTGCATACTGAATTGTGTATCTTGTTACAGGTCTCTGCACTCCTTTTTAGTGAGCAGAGAGAGCAGAGACCTGTTGCATGCCCCATGGATCAAGGGGTCAGGTGAGGGATGCATTTGTGTAGCGTCCTGATAGGGGTCGTGTCCTTTCCACCATGACACTGCTCTCTGCCCTGGGTACAAGATATTTGATGTGGCACTCAGTGCTGATATTTATTAACACCAGAAATGAAACCATTTTTTTTACATCTATCATAACATTGTCTTTGCATGCTTTTTATGATTTTGCCTTTTCCTAAAGCTTCTACATTATCTTTCAGATTCCCAATGTTCCTCTATGAGGGGGCTGCCATATTTGTGCAACAGTAGTCTGATTGCATTACAAACTCAAACTGACAGGTTTAGAAACAAGCAGGGCCGGAACTAGGGGTAGGCAGAGAAGGCACATGCCTAGGGCGCAAAGGTGGAGGGGCACCAGGCACGAACTTACTCCTACCCCTAGTCCGGTCCCTTCTCTGCTGACTGCCCACTTGTTCTCATCTATTTGAGATAGCACGCCTATTCGCGCATGTGCACAAGCGTCTTTTCACGCATGCACAAAATCACGCATGCACCCAGACAGCACAGCAACTGGGCCGGCTGCCTAGGGCGCCTGGGCGGCTTGGCCCGGCTCTGGAAACAAGTAACAATTTAAGTAACAATTACTTACAAAAGCAGACCTATCTGCAAAAAACAGTCAACAAGCCCTAAAGGTAACTTTTACTGTACGTTCATATTTTAAAACGTAGTTTTTTAGTGTCAGAATCACTTTAAGGTTGACACCCAAAGCAAGACCCCCCCCCAGCGTGATCCACCGCACTACTGTTGTGCCTTTTTCAGACTATCCCTAGTGCACTCCATGCAGAGGTCAGCAACCCCAGAAATAATATAAAAGATAAGACTGAAGTCATATGGGTATAGCATTTCCCAAACTTTAAGGTAACAGACAAGTTAAAGGGGAACTATTGTGAAAATTAAAATCTAATATGAGTGTCATCTGATTTAAATAAGACACTTTCTACATATAATCAGTTAAGTAATATGTACAATTTTGGATACATTGGAATGTGCGCCGTTTGCCTAGACAAAGTATATCATATCTTTCAAAACAACTACCTCCAACACAAAACTGCATGTAGAACACAGATGGCTGCAAAGGGGATAGTGAAGAGTAACATGATTATTTTAGAAATGGCACATCATTTGTAATAAATTGCATTTCTTATGGAGCTGATATATACCTTTCACGATAGTTCATTTACATACTTTCATTTTCACGATAGTTCCCTTTTAGTGGTAGAGATATGTAACAGATCCTCTCATATAAATGAAGAGGAGGATGCACCTCCTGAAGGATGCAGTTATCTGGTTTGTTAAGAATCACACTGTAATATTTATACTATTTCATCTAAACATTTCTGTTAGACCTGTTTTCAGGAGAATTTTTTTAAAACAATTGACACATTTAGATATTCTTTAGAATGTGTTTGTTTTGATCAATAAAATATCATTATGTCCTATGGATTAGTAGTGCTCAGTGCTGCTCAGACCAGTTATCGTGTGAGGAAGAAAACAAATACATTCAGATTACACATGGAGGCTATTATTGGGTATTTTGTGATTGCTTACAGAGATTTACGAACACTGGTGATAGAGATGGTTTTATCTACAGATATGTCCTGCCACTTCCAGCAGTTAAAAACTATGAGGAGTACATTGCAGCAGCCGGAGGGGTAAGACATTTCCAACTTTCCTGCCAATTTTATAAGTAAATAATGTAGTATTCTGCGCAACTCTTCAATTGGTCATCATTATTTGTTATGTCATTTTCATTATTGGTCTTCCTGTTCTGTATCATTTGCCGGCAATAAAAACATACAACTTTGGGTTAAACTATACCAGTGTTGCTGGGCAATACACGTTATATAAATACTGGAGCCTCACAAATTTGGGTTTGCCGTGGGTGTCACCACAACTATACATGATCCTGTTGGTCCAGCATAGAAATTCTCCATAGTATAGTTCTGACTATGGCAAAGTATTGCCCTCTTGTCCTTGTGTGAATCTGCATTACCATGTTGTGCTCTTTATTCACAGAATAGATAAAGCCAAAGCCATGTCTCTAATCCTTCATGCTGCAGATATCAGCCACCCTGCCAAACCTTGGGATATGCACCTGAGATGGACTAACCTACTGATGGAGGAATTCTTCCTACAGGTGCTAGTTCAATATTCCATATACTGTATGGAAATTGTTAGAAATAATCTATGTATTTTATTAAAGGTATACTTTTATGCAGAATGCACTTGTTATACATAAAAATGACTACCATACTGATCAGCACTTTGATATTTCAGGCTCCTTGCTAGGGTTGCCACCTGTCCAGCATTTTACCAGCCTGGCCTTCACCCATCTGTAAAGATGCCAAGCCAGTACACACCAAGCAAATTAGGGCCCCTTTAAGAGTGTAATTACAACCAACATATCAGCAACCAGTTTATATTAGGTGCAGTTTTGTCTTTATATTTTATTATTGGTGGGTTTAAGTAATTTAGACTCTTTTCAGCATCTTTGACCAGTCTTGATACTCCCATGAAAATGTGAATAACCCCCATCCCTTTTGTTAGTCTGCTGTGCAGGATTGTTCTACTAGACATTGGACAGTTGACAAGAATGTCCTTGATCAGGGTTGTCCAAGTGGAGTCCTACAGGCCCAATGTGGCCTCCAAAAACTTTCTATGCCCCCCAGACTGCTAAATGGCATTATATATGGCAGTTTAGGAAGTATTTCCATTTGCTAACATGAAAGATACTACTTTATTGTCAACATTTCCTACCTGCTTCCCAGAATCCTGGCTAGCACAATCTGCAGTTCAGCAACAACCAGAGAGAGAGAGAGAGAAACTGAGATTGCTTTATTGTCATGTTTATGATGTTTGTATGTGACAGGACATTTACTAATGAACTATATTTTGCACTTTACAGGGTGATAAAGAGGCTGCATTAGGGCTTCCATTCTCCCCGCTCTGTGACAGGAAATCCACAATGGTAGCTCAGTCACAAATAGGTAATTTTCTTCCTTGCCTGAGTGTAAGGGTGTTATTTATCAAGGTCCGAATTTATCTCAATATCGGCTGCTACAAACTCCGATCTAACCCGCCGGGGTTTTTAACACTTATTTATTACACTTTCGCAAAAATTTGCTTTGCGGGAAAAGCTCCGATTTTCAAGATTTTTCCGTGAATTTTCCCCGAAATCTCTGAGTTTTCACTCGATAGCTCTGAAAACATTGTGAAATTGACCGAAACCCCCGACAAAACCAAAAATCAATGGGACTGTTCCCATTGACTTTTATGCAACCTCGACAGGTTCGAGATGCCGTGTTTTTATATTCGGGCTTTTTAGCCCTCGGGGGTTTAATCAATTCTGAAAAATTCGTGATTTTTTTAAAAGTCTGATTTTATAAAAAAAAATCACAATTTTTTTTTTGGGGAATTTCGGGTATTCAGAGCTTAGTAAATAACCCCCTAAGTGTGAGTGAGTTTCAGCATGTAAATGCATATAAGCAAGCCCACTTGAGTGAATATGGAAGCATAAATGAGCATGAGTGTGAGTAAGTCTATTAGCATGAGTGTGAGTGAACTTATTAGCATAAGTGTGAGTGTATGTCGGCATGTCAGTGTGCATGTTTGCATGAATATTAGAGAGCCTGTCAGCATGAGCGAGTGAACAAATCAGCACATATGAGAATAAGTGATGGGCGAATTTGTCAATGGGCGTTTGAATAATATTGATGCGCGACGGTTTTGACGCGACTGACTTTTCCGACGTGCATCCAAAATTTTGGACGTGTGTCCAGAATTTACGTTGCAGTTCTGAGAATGTATTCGCCGATGGTAAAACGCAGAAATTCACCGCAAATTCGCACCTGCCGAATTTATCACTAGTCAGAATGAGTGTGAGGATGTAAGGAACTACTAGAAATCATATCCTCATGAATGTGTGTTTTTCTGCATAAATGTGAATGAGTATGTTAACATGAGTGTTTATTAACATGTCATTATGATTGTAACTGCAAGTGAGCATATCAGTATTGCATGTGAAAATATCACTTGTCAGCATGAATATGAGCAAGCATGTGAGTGAACATGTCAGCATAAGTTGTGAGCACATGTCATTATGTATGTGAGTGAGCAGGTCAGCATGAATGTGTGTGAGCATGTTAGCATTAGCTTGACTGAACATGTTAGTATGGGTACTAGTGAGCATGTCAGAGCGATCATGCAAGTCTGAGTGATCACTTACCAATGCTCACATGCACACTCATGCTGACATGCTCACTCACACTTATACTGATTCATGTTAATTGCCATGCTCACTCTCACCAATATATTTATGCACACTCAGGCTCGTACTTGCATGTTCACTCATGCTAATGGTCACAAGCTCACATACACTGACACTCACATTCTGATCCTCGCCAGTGCAATCTCATTGCTATCTCTGTACTGGGATTACAGCCCACATTTTGTTTGCCAATGTTATGGTATTAAACAGTATTTCAAGATGTGAGGACCTCTAATAATAAAGAAGCAGTTAGTTAAAAAATTAGAACATTTTATTAGGACATAAAACCTAACGCGTTTCGTGCCTATTGGGGCACTTACTTATAGGCTGAGGTTATGGTATAATCATCAGAACAGAGCATATATTGCTGTATGTGAGAGGTCTCCAACCTTTTTTACCCATTAACCACATTTAATTGTAAAGAGTTGGGGAGCAACAGAAGCATGAAAAAGTTCCTGATCAGCTAATTTGGAATCTACCTGCTGATTGGCTGCAATGGATTACTAGACCTGGTGCAAAATGTGGTACTGTTACCATACTATATTGTTACAATATATCGTGTGATGTGGTGTTAGATGCTGCACAAAAAGTTTTTTTTAAAAATTATAACCTTTAATGATTAAATAGCATACAGTTGCACAAAGAACAATTCGCTCTGCCTATTTTACAGTCTTTTGGTGAGCGTTCCATCACAGTGGCAGAGCATAAATGATCAGAGTATTGCAGAGCAACAGTGTACACAGTGAAGTAACAGATACATAAATGTACCATATTATAACAGATAACAGGGAAGAGAGAGTCCCCAGTCGTGGCATTTGTGGGTATAGGCAGTTGGGTGGTAGTATTAGAGGGTGGGCCAGGATTCTTATCCTTCCTCAGAGTTTTGGAGACTGCCCATTTGGTGTAGAGAACTTGTATAGAGGCTGCTGGGTACAATTTCCATTCATTTGTTCTAAGCACATATGATGGGTCGGCGGGGTCAGATTTTTTCCACAATTGCCTTATACACCTGCGGGCTTGGGACAGGCTCTGACATTTAGCAATTATTTAGCGGTTGTTGAATTGAGTCTTCACAGGCCAGTTTGGGATTGCGAGAGAGGTGGGTGTTGATCACTATTGAGATTGTGGCAAATACCCCTAGCCAGTATGTCTGGAGCCGGCTGCACTCCCACAGTATGGGTATAAGAGTGCCAGGGGCCAAGTAATACCTGCTGCAATGGGGAGATGTAGCTGGGATAATTCTATGAAGCCTAACAGGGGTGTAGTATGCCCTGTAGATTATGTAAGAGGTCATATAATAATACACATATGTACCTTTCCTAAAGCTGACTCTTGTGCACCCCCTAGTTTGTTCCATGAATAAGTATGGATGCAAGAGAATTCTCCATTCAGAATCATCTTTACAATTGAGACAGAGAGAGAAGAGAGAGAGAGACAGAGAGAGAGAGAGAGAGAGAAAGAGAGAGAGAGAGAGAGAGAGAGAGAGATAAAAGGTTTAATTACTATGATTTCATGTTTTACTATTGTTTCATTACATTATTACCACATAAGAGAAATATCAACTAAAATAACATTACGACTTTTTTGCATCAAAATGTGTAATTTGCAGACTGGATCCCCAGAATGCTAGTTAATGCTTTTCTCAGTTGATCCCACTCGCTCGAAATGCTCTGTGCATAAACTCAATGGCCTCTCTCTATAAAGCTGTCATTACTGACACTGAGCATTTTGCATGCAAAATAATTTCCTGAACAATTGCATTTCTACATTTTCATTCAAACTCAGTGAATGTTCTACTCAGCCTTCACAGAACTTTACTGCACGCTGTGAGCAGCACGACATCCACCAAATAATGAGCGACTGCCAAATCATTTCTGTTTCTTTTAATCGTTTATTTAGAAGTGTAAGGTACAGCATCTACTAACATGCAGGGGTTAAGTGCGTATCTATTAGTGATCCTCTGAAACATACCTATTTGTTAACTGCTAATGTCTTTCCTTAAAGACTATACCCACCAGTATAACTAGATAAACGTGTCCACAAACCTCTATTGATCACTTTGGCAATTGAAACTTTTTTTTCTTTATTTCATAATGTTAGTCCTTTTATACTGCTCACATTAGAATAGCACAGCCTGCTGTTGTTTCTGGGTGGCCCCAGGCAAAATTTGACATTACTGGTGCAAGAAGCGTCTCCTTAAGCCTCTCTACTCAGTTCTAATGTCCCTTTCATTAGTGAGGGATAGAACTGAGCAGAGTGTGTTTGCTCTTCTGTCCAGCACAGCAGGGGGCACTCCTGTCTCTCAGTATGTAAACGAATACTAATGTAAAATCTATAATAAAATCTAAATCTACATAAAATCTATATTTTTTTAAATGGGATATATACCAATAAAAATATGAGCATTTTGCAGTTTTCTAAACCTTTACATATTTTATAACCTTATAGCCCTTTATAGCCCCTCGGGAAGAACACTGATTCTTAACTAGTATGAAATCCAATGATTTCTGATGGTGGCCCTGCCACTAAATCAGAGGTTAAACAAAATTGCAAATAGCTGAGAATGTTAAAAATGTAAAAGACCTTCCAAAAAGGTTCCTCCCTGTTTTTTTCATATACTTGACCTACTCCTATTGGTGTTGTATGAGCATTGCTAAAGGCATTGACCAATGTTAGTGTAGCTCTGAGCACCTAAACAGCACTACATCCCAGTCTGATGTACAATTACAGCATAACATTGGCAAGAAAAACTCCATTGTGATCTGAATATCTGGAGATTACTCTTGCATCTGGAACTAAGTTTGAGACATCTGGCTTTTAGATCTATGGAAGTTTCATGTCCCTTTAAAACTGAAATACTTCTATACCACTTGTCCATTTTAAAGTGCTGCTTATCTTTGGGAATGAAATACAAATTCTGACATGTTATTCATTCAATCATCAGGTTTTATCGACTTCATAGTGGAGCCGACATTCACACTTCTAACCGACTCAACTGAGAAAATTGTTTTTCCTCTTATGGAGGAAGCGGCAAAATCTGATAATTCAGTCTTCGATAAATCCAGGTTTGTCAGTTGAATTGCATTTTCAAGAATTGTTAAAACTGGATCCTCTGCTATTGTTTTATAGTGATGATTTTCTACAAGTTGTACATCATCTCCATCTTGTGGCAACTGCTTGTATTACAAGGTGTGCATTTGGGTGTTTGCAAAAGTTTTGCATATTATTATCATTAACATGCATTTTTAGAGCGCCAACATATTGCGCAGCGCTGGGATAGACAGATTATAGATTGAAATTGACAGATATAGAGCTATTGATAGATATTAATAAATACATATTAGATAGATAATATTGATAGATAGACATTATAGATAGATAGATTAGAAATAGATCATAGATAGATATCCCAGCTAAATCAAAAAACAAATGAATTCTTTTGGTAAAAAAAATGATATGACATCTTATGAAGCAGGCAGGATTTTCATCTGGGAAGCTCCTTAAAGCTTAACTACAGAAGTAGTCTAGAAATGTTGTACTTTATGTTTTGGGCTTCTGTACCAGCCCAAGGCAACCACAGCCCTTTAGCAGTAAAGATCTGTGCCTCTGAAGATGCCCCAGTAGTTCCGCATCTTCTTTTCTGCTGATTCACTGCACATGCTCTGTGCTCCTATCTAGCTTAGGGACAGACACAAAATATACTGTGTACATGGTATAGAAATGTCACAATATAAGGCTAATTAGTAATTAGCATTGCGCAATACCTGTATGTTGGCACATTAAAAATACATGTTAATAATAAAATACATGTTAATAATAATGAATACATATAATTACTGCATAATAGCACAGAAACCAGTGAAACTAGAATCTGGATTTAATAATCAGTCTTGTAGCAGTAGTTTATATTACAGACAAACCTTTTTCTGCTTGATAATTTGTGACAACCCTAAACTTAGCTTCTCAACAGCTGCTCAGAGCCCAGTGAGCATGTGAGAGTAGTTACAGACACTTTTCCAAGATGGTGACCCCCTGTAACAAGTTTGAAGTCCTGGATCATTGCTGCTATTGAGAAGCTGAAACTTTAGGCTGGTACAATAAGTGCAGTATTTAAAACATGGCAATTTTAGCCATATTCATTTTTAAGGTTTATTTATCCTTTAAATCAATTAAGTCACTAGTCTCTTGGAAAAAATGTAGCTGTACAATGTTGCCTAAATCCATTTTTATGGTTGCTGGACTACAGCTGCCATTTTTATTTAACCCCTGAAACTTGCTGGTGGCCCAGCAATATTTGGATGGAGAAATATTTTGCTATGAAATATTTATGTTTCTTTTAAAGTAAAAACAACAAACAAATCATATCTTGTCTGCTCTGTGTGTTCCCACCCCCATGTTCATGTAACTATTCATGCATAGAACATATTATTTTTAGCACCAACAGCACAACGTCTATCCTCATTGTGTATGATTAAAGGCTAATATCAGCAAGAAATAAACTTTCTTGCTTATTTGGTGACATGGCTCACTATTTGCATCTGATATTATACCTAGTCCTCCAACATCGTTTCCTGTAAAAATAAACCGGTGGTTATTTAATCTGCCCCGAGTCTTTCCTGTATTATTGATATATCCATGCTAAGCAGAATCTGCTCTTGTGGAGTAACTGTAAAACACAAATATATCTGGAGGGCCACCCATTAGTTTGATAATGGAGGAAACAAATACTGGGGAGAGAAACTTCTCTGGTTAGTCACCAGCAAGCAGTCATCTGATCATCCATTGTACTTGGTTGCGTATACCTAGCAACCTTAACAGCTGCATAGAATGCAGGCAAAATCTCTTCCGGTGCCTCTATTTATATTAAATTACAGACAAGTGAAATGCAATAATGTTTTACATTGACTTGAGTTTGGCATTCTTTGCAATCTGGCTCTTACTCTCCCCCAGCCAGAATAACTCGGAAGTGGTTCATGGCACAGACACACAACGGAAACCCAGTGTGCGGACTTCCCAAACAGATGGAAGCTCACTGAATGAATATTCCTTAGCAACCGTAGATCTACATTATTTCAAAAAGAATTTGGTTGAAATCATTCAGCAAAATAAGGAACGATGGAAAGAACTGGCTGCTCAGGGTACGTCTGTATCAATCACTGTATTGAATGGAGACCATTTATTGTTGACTGCCTATGAATGGTGGGGAGTCTACTTCAAAAGCAGATTGGTGCTGTAGGACTTTGTACCTTTATTTCTTTCTCATTATTTACTTTAATTGTGTAGGCAATTCAATGTGGCATTGAACATTGTAGAAAAACGTAAAGGATAAATAATTTATGAATAGGTTAAAACAAAGGCTTTCCTTTTAGTTATGGTAGGCATTTTCATAGGGTTTATAATACAAGTTACGGTTCTTTGTTCTAAATGAAGTAAGTTAGTGAGGGGTTACTATTAGGTGCAGGTAGACAAAAGGTAATTATTAACTTGCCTATCGTTAGTTTTAGTTTCAAATATTGTCCAGAAATATCAGGGGTTCCTAAAACTCCCCTTTCTATAGTAAGGATTCTCCAATAAAAATCAATAAGGTGAGTTATCTCATTGTTCTCCAACATGTTCAATTTGGGTACCCTTGATCTATAACAGGGTGCCCAACCTTTTTAAGGCCTGAGCAACATGCAGATGTAAAAAGAGTTGGGGAGCAACACAAGCATTAAAAATTTGCTGGGGGTGCCAAACAAGGGCTGCAATTGGCTATTTGGAAGCCCCTATGTGAACTGCCAGCATACAGGAGGCTTTGTTTGCCAGTACACCTAGTTTTTACAGCAAAAACTTGCCTCAAAGTGAGGAGTTAAAAGAATAAACATCTGCTTTTGAGGCCACTGAGTGCAACATCCAAGGGGTAGGTGAACTACATGTTGCTCACGAGCTACAGGTTATGGATCCATGATCTATAATGTTCCTGGACCACAAATCCCAGATGAACCCTTGAAATATGCTGAAGAATGCTGGTATCTATAGGCCTGGTATATTTAGGTGGAGCTACAATGTTTTTTAAAGGGCATGTAAAGGCAAAAAAATAAAGTCCCATCTTTACTTTCTTTAATGAAAAAGAAACCTATCTCCAATATACTTTAATTAAAAAATGTGTACCGTTTCTTATAAGAAATCTGACTGTATGCAGTGAAATTCTCCCTTCATTTACTGCTGTGGATAGGAATTGTCAGACGGTCCCTAACTGCTGTGCAGGGAAACAATCATACTTATGAACAGCAGGGGGAGCCCCCGCCTTACTTCCCAGCCATGCAGAACTCAAGAAGCTTTGTTTATGAAGATCCCTAAGCAGCCCAGACCACACTGAGCATGTCTTAGTCTTGCAAAGATGTTTAACAAAGTTACAAGATGGTGACCCCCTGTAGCCAACTTTGAAAGCATAAATTATTTGTTTGATTAGGCTTGTGGTGCAGTAAGTCCCTGTTTATATTTAGTATACAAAATACAGCATTTCTAGACTTTTTTATTTTAGACTTTACATGCCCTTTAAGGAGCATCACATATTTATAAAATTCTCCCCAAATTACCAAGGCCAGTGGCTCTGCCTTTTCTATGGAGCCTCTGCTTGCTCCATGTATGCCTGACTCTCTGTTCTGTGGTTATGTGGTTACTGGAGGCATTAAACACATTTCATGTAGCACTAAACACTTAAACCACACTATGCCCACCTTCCTGATGTTTGCAATATTATAGCACCAAGCCAAATTGTACATTATTCTTCCTATGTTAGATAGCAGCATGATGGCATACATAGCGCTTATTGGCAGGCTTCTCACTGAAGATTAATTTGGACTGGTTTATGTAGCTTACAAGTTTAATGCGCTTTATGGAAGGCTCCATTCTCCTTTAATGGGCCCACTGGGACTTTTCCCAGTATCCTGGTGGGCCAATCAGACCCTGGTTGTGTAATAAAAGGCACAAATCAGTTAATCAAATCAGGTAGCATTTACTGGTCTTCCTGATTGCTATAGGTTACTGCACCTAGTACCTTTTTATAACATCAGCAGAAAGAGCTCCTTCTCCCCAAAACTGGTTCTTTTTGTGCTGACATTTCCCTATTATGGAGGTATTAAGTATTAAGGCTTAATGAAACATAGCTTTCTAAGCAGCCCTGCTCTTCCACTAAGAGGGCTATATCTCAAGGTAGCAATGTTCTATTATATAGTGGTGGTTGAAGGGGTAATTTTTATCTTTAGCTTCGCTGGTGAGGTTTAGGGAAAAATGCAAAAAATAAAAAAGCTGGGCACATTGGGGGCCTAACATTATAAAGTATAGAAATAAATAGACTCTGAATATAGATAATCAACCTGTTGTACCAGTGCTTTTAGAATCAGAGGAAAAAAGTCTCACTCATCATAGTGCTTGATATAAAGGTGACATTTGGCAAAATAATGTGTCCAATTAGGACTGCGTATGAAACAGCTTAGGCAGAGGGGGGAAATGAAATGAGAAACCATTATCACTACGAATCCAGGTTGTGAAAGTGCAAATCTTTGTAAAAAGCGTCTTTGGCATTTAAACTTATAGACTAATGTGCTTTGCTACAATTATGACGGAGACAAAAAGCCATCTGCAGTCCATTAGTGCCTAAAGAATAAGCTTGGGTATGTTTAACACGGATTCATATTACTCTTGCCCTTTGTGTGAAGTTCTACTGCTGAATCAAATGAATATATATCATCAAAGAATTGCAGCCGCTGATTGGAAAAGACCATTTAATGTTAACTAAATTGCCAGAGATATTAAACTGGAGGAGATATGAGCATCCTTTTTTTTTATTATTAGATAATGTGATAATTATTTTATTCATGTCAACAAGAAGTTAATGTTAAATGAAGTAATTACCACATCTCTGTGCAATTACATTTTGATCACTTTACAGAATTAATTACAACTACATTGATTGAACTTTCATAACTACACAATACTAATTTGAACTGGCTTTATGAAAATGAGATGAGTACATTATATTGCACTCAAACAACATTTATATTTCTTGTTTTCTACTCTGGAATGCTGGGATTCAGCCTAGACAAACTGATTGGTTTCTGGCTCAGGAGTTGTGATGTTTACTAACACTGGAGAGAAATATCTGGAGAGATTTCTGGAGTTTTTGCCCATGGCAACCAATCAGCAATTAGATTTAAACAGCCACCTACAAGTTAGAAAACAAAAGCAAAGATCTAATTGGTTGCTATGGGCAACATCTCCAGAAAATTCTCCAGATATTTATCTCCAATCTTAGTAAAACTTTAAGACTTACATCCAGGTATGATTTTATGGGAATTACTATGAGAAGCTGCAAAGTTATTTATTACAGAGTAGCCATTGTTGCTGTCTATGATGTTCAGCACTGGCCAGATCTCTATTTGGATTTGGGTAATTTACATGGTTTACTCTTTGATCATTTATCATTAAAATTTGCATTAAAAAAACTGATTCAAATTCTTTGAGCACTCAAGTTCCATTCTTTTCCATTAGTGGCACCGAATCAATTTTTGGAAGCCAGGAAAATAAGCGAGCATTTCATTAATCTTAAGACTATTCAAGTCTAGATAGCACTTGAAAAATCAATTAACAATACTTTCCGCATTACTACGCATCACTATGACATGTAAGTCTGATCTTGAAGTTAGAGATTGCCACAGTCTGCTAGCATGAAATGACAGGGGTGTCTGGGCCCAGCGGGGGTACAACTTTAAGGGCCTTCATTCAGTGTCCACCCACACCCCCTCCCCCATGGGCTGAATACCTTTTACCTCCTTATCTTTGTGACTGTGATTGAGGGAGAGGGAATGAGGTAGAGGAGAGGGCCCGAGACAGTGGAGCGGAGGTTTCTTCTCAGTTTCTTCTTCTGTTATCTCTTAGCTTTCTTGGATGTCCTAATATCAACCAATTGCTACACACACCTTATGACTGTCAGACCTTCACTGCAGTATAACTCAGTTTTCTTCATCAGTCACTAACCCTTAAATATGCCTAAATATTCTCTTTTTTGTTTTCTAGAGAGAAATTTAAAATCAATGCACAAAAAAGAAGGAGGCACTGGAGGAATTTAATACTTACTGTTGTGTAAATGTGAATCCATACTTGCTCTCCAGAGATGGGGTCTCCATGACAGGAGATGCTGACAAGACTCAACAACTCCCCAAATCAGAAGCACATCGTTTGTCACTTGGCTAGTTTATCACTTGGCAGAAGTGTTTTCATGTTTAACACTGGAGAAATGATCTTGAATAGTCATTGTTCTTCAAAAATTAAGAACCCAGGCAAGTAGGCAAAAAGGGAAAAGTGAATGGCTCTTGCTAATATATTTGTAGCCAGATACTTCCTTCCAGGCTCTAAAATAACCCACTATTCCCAATACATATAATTTCTTTCAACTATTTTGCTGGACATGAGGAGAAATGGACGTTCGTTAAAATGCCCATTTAATATTTTCATTGCTGGCTGAACATACAGGAAAAAACCTTCCATGCACTGCTGTTTAAATGAAGGGACACTTTCTGGACTATAAACACAGAAGCGACAATATATGTCTTTTTTATATTCATATTCATGGGTTAGATGATGAGATGATTACCTTCTCATTAACTAGTAACTATTTATGTTGGAGTGGTACACCCAGAGGAAAGTATGTAAATAATAAAACCATGTAAATATTAGTATTTTGACATATGCACTCTCCTCTTTTCCCACCATTTTTCATATTTCATTAACTTGGGAATTTCACAGTTGGTTTCTTTTAGTTCTCCTTGTTGACTTCATGTTTTCAACTTTTTCAGACTGTTAATAAAAGTATTTTGATTTCGACCAGCACATCCTTTTATTACCTTTCAGCGCGATGGCAGACATACTAGATAAGGCTTTTTCTTCTGGACGTTGAAGGCCCTTTCTTAGAAAATAGAATTTTTTGTATAGTATTGTCAAATGTATGAAGACACCCATGTTTATTATTGAAACTGACTATTTAGGCCACACCCATCATTGCCAATACAGGTGCCACTACATAATTTGATGACATTATTGAGAATTCTGTGCTTCCTATTTTGTGCCAGTAGTTTGGAGAAGGCCATTTTCTGTTTCAAAGTGCGGACCACAGAGAATGGGCATGCTGTGATGGGAGTGGTGGGAGTGGAAGAACTTGGCTGTCCTGCTCAGAACTGATCTCAACCAAACTAAACACCCATGGGATGAAATGGAAGGCCAATGTGAGGTCCGATTGCTCTATATCAGTGTCCAAGCTCTTATGTATGAATGAAAGCATGTCCCACCAATGATGTTCCAACATCTAGAGGAAAAGCTTCCCAGAAGAGAAGAGGGTAAAGGCAGCTTTAGTAGCAAAGAGAAGACCAATTCTATTTTAATATCCTTGGTTTTGGAAGATGATGTTGAAATGGAAGGTGTCCACATACTTTTGACAACATAGTGTACCTTTAGTACAAGTGAGTTATAAAACATGCCAGTTTGTCAGCTATTGTGAAATGTGCTTATTAAGTATAATCCTGGGCTTTATAAAGCAAAAGCGAGCACACTAGTTGAATGAGCCAGTTAGTGCTTGTGGCAAAATACACAAAGCTAATAATTTTCTCTCAAGTTTTAGCCCATTACCTCTTTCCCAACCCATTGTGAGCTATTTTGTTTTTGATTAATTCATAATACAACATGGACACTGTTCAGACTGCTGCTTATTAAGGGACTGTATAAGGTATTTATTTAATCTCCCAAGGCAACGCCTCAACTGACTGGTTAAAATGAATAAAGACCTGTTCAGGCCTGGGTAGAAACTGCAATAGACAAAAGCTATTTATTTCACTTTCAACAATGGATTCTTTTTCTTCTGGACGTCTTCCAGACATCATTGAATGCATTTAGCATTAGTATAAAGTCATTTTTTTTCTAGAAGAAAGTCCTACTCCCTTAACCCCTTAAGTCTTAGATTTCCAGGGTATCCACAAGGTGAGGGGAAAAATGGGGAACACAGGAACTTTGAGGTACTGACTCAGGAACAAAGTAAAAGATATTCAGGAACAAGGTATTCAAAGACAAGGTTTTCAGGTCATACAGGAACAAAAATCACATTCAATGACTCAGCCCAGAGCAAAGCTCAGGGCTGGGTTCATAAATGGAAGGTGATGGGGGAATAGGAAACACATGAGGGTAATGAAAAGGGAGGAGACCAGGGAGGAGACATACTGGGAACAGGCAAATTCAGGAGCAACAACAAAGAGTTCAGGATCAGCCCCAAGAGCCCCCAGTGGCTCACGAAGTTAGTGCAGCAAGTGTCCAGAACAGCACCCGGGCTGATCCTGACAGTGGTCTGCTAGCTGCCTCTGGACTATTGCTCAACCCATTGCCAGGCGGATGCTGGAAACTGTTCAAAATTTCCAGCATCCTAAAGTTACTAACTAATACAGGAATGGGACCTGTTTACAGAATGCTCGAGACCTGGGGTTTTCTGGATAATGGCTCTTTCCTTAATTTGAATTTTCATAATTTAAGTCTACTAGAAAATCCTGTAAACATCAAATAAACCCAATAGGCTGATAATTATATCTTTGTTTGGGTCAAATAAAATGTACTGTTTTATTATTACAGAGAAGAAGGAAATCAAATTTAAAAATTTTGATTATTTGGATAAAATAGAGTCTTTGGGAGATGGCCATTCCCTAATTGTGATCTTTTTGGATAACGGGTTTCCGGATAATGTATTCCATACCTGTATTATAATTCCCCCCACATAGACTGGGATGGTCTTGCATTGCCTGGGGTCCTAAGTGGATTTAACTAGTTTGGCTGCAGACACAGGGGCTCACTCAAAGCATAGTTACACTACCTTTTTGCAGCATTAAATTGTAGCTTGTCTATTCCTCATGCTATAATATCTCGTATGATAGTGCAAAGATTCTAACCAATAATAACAATGAAAATCAGATGCTAGCAAAAAACATTTAATGCACCAATTTATAAAGCAAGTTATCAGGTCTCATTTATTGGACTTCCTCTTTGAAGTCTTACTACAATGTACATTGAAGATTCAATTTTAATTAATTCTCGGCACACTTACAAAACTCCCTTATTTTTTACCCATGTCTCCAAATGTCAGTTTAATATCTTTACAGTGGTTTGTATATTTACATTGGGTTATATGTCTCATCTGTTAGCAGTATCAGTCAACAGAAATGCACCATAAAGATGACAGTAGTGTGGATATTTTATAATTTACATGATTTTCCTTTATTTTGCTGAGGAAGGTTGTTTTTTTTTTTCACTTGAAGAAACCCCTCCCACTGCGCATTTGATGCATTCTGTGTAAAAGTGTTAATCCATAGAACAAGGCTCTGTAGACAACAATAGTCCATATAAACAAAAACCAAAAGGTGAAGGAATTTGTTTAGTGATCACACACCTCCTCTTCATCCTCTCCATCCTCCTCTTCCTCAGGAAATGAAGAATCATTCTGTTTTTTTATCTGCTTAACCGCTGCAAACAGACAGATGAAAATTAATATAATTTTTCTTTTTTTTCCTTGCCAGACATACTGACGTAGACTTCTCTAAAAAAAATCAATGGTTTCTATGTTCTTGTAAATTCAGGCAGTGGCTGATCCATTTATAGTGAGTGTGTGCTGCAGGGACACTGACCTCAGTAATATGAGATTGTGGTTCTCTTGCAAACAGACAGATGGTTCAATAACTATAAAGCAAGGCATTTTATAGCCGGCCATATCATGATAATGTGCTTACTGCCTACTTTGGGCTTTGTTTATTTAAGAAGCTATTGCCATTGATTATGTACTGATGACATAAGTGAATACACTACATTTGTGTCTTAGAATAATTGATGAAGCTATTTGAAGCGATCCGCCATATTAGACTATGGGAGGATTATATTTAGCAGGGACATCATATTCAGCAACTATGGAATCTGTTTAGAGTTTTTCTTTCTGAGTGGAAATGGGGAACTGAAAGGTATAATCAAGGTATAATCAAGCAAGCATTGGTACAGAAACCATTATAGGAGCTGTATTGGCTGCTTGTTACAGGAAGATTATGGCAGCTGCTATTAATATTGACTCATTTAATTCAAAAAGACTAAATACAGAAAAGTTAGTAAATAATTACGTCTGTGGGATCATTTACTCAGTGTTTAGTAAGGTACAAAATTTGGATGCGATGTACCATGCTTATTTTCCCATCCCTTGCTGCTGCAGTTCTCTTTGCCTCATTTGATTTATTTACCAGCCAGTTCCTCAATTGTTAAAAACAAGGAGTCATTAATTACCAGCTGGGTACCAGCAGTTGCAAATTTGGCCTTTCCATTCAGGTAGAATAATTACTGCAGGTCTCTGCACTCCAAAACAGAGTACAGAGACCTTTGTTTTCCCCATGAATACAGTACAGCCTGTGTTTGACAGTGTTTTATTAATGGTGTGGGTGAGCTTGTGGAGGCACATAGTAGTACCTTTACTAACATGTCATTCAGATGCACAAGGGTGTGCCAGGTGCAGAGTACAGCCAGACCCTGGACCTAAGTTATTTTTAAATTAGCACTAAGTGGCATGATTTTGCATCTAGAGCTGCCGCTTGGTGGGCATTTTTTCAGCCTAGTCAGAAGCACAACTGCCAAGGCCAAGCCAGTATTACATATTTAGTTTCGCCCCTGGACCACCCACTTAATGCCCAATCCACCCCAATCTTTTCTTCATATGGAATCTTCCCAGGTTGCTAATAATATCATTGCACCACACCGTTATGCTATCACCCTGCCCCTTTATGCTACCACCCACTTGCTTTAAGCAGCTCAGCCAGTAAAAAACTTTTGAAAAGGTGGCAGAAGGCTTGCACCCCTTAGTGCTCTTGCGCGTGTGTCGAAGCCAAAGTAAATTACCTCTTTTCTGTTCCAAATGCATTTTACTTAACATGAACATATACAGAAAAATAGACTTTTCTTATAATTAAGATATATATTCCCTTTAAAGAGCACGTAAAGGCAAAAAATAAAATCCCATCTTTACTTTCTTTAATGAAAAAGAAACCTATCTCCAATATACTTTAATTAAAAAATGTGTACCGTTTTTATAAGAAACCTGACTGTATGTAGTGAAATTCTCCCTTCATTTACTGCTGAGGATAGGAATTGTCAGATGGTCCCTAACTGCTGAGCAGGGAAACAATCATACTTATGAACAGCAGGGGGAGCCCCCGCCTTACTTCCCAGCCATGCAGAACTCAAGCAGCTTTATTTATGATGATCCCTAAGCAGCCCAGACCACACTGAGCATGTGCACTTAGTCTTAGTCTTGCAAAGATGTATAACAAAGTTACAAGATGATGACCTCCTGTAGCCATCTTTGAAAACATAAATCATTTGTTTGATTAGGCTTGTGGTGCAGTAAGTTCATGTTTATATTTAGTATACAAAATACAGCATTTCTAGCCTTATTCTATTTTAGACTTTACATGCCCTTTAAAGAGTCAACAACACACAAAAAGTAAAAATGCCCTATTTATTTAAACGTATAATTTATTATTGGGGGTAAGGGAACAATTGGCTTTGACTGATCTATAATGATGGATATCCAAATACAAGTAGTAGGCAGTGTCATACATGAAACATTTATTTGGTGCACAAAAAAACTTTATCCCAAATTAAAAAGAAAATCAACCATACTAAAAAGACAGAGATATCACAATACTCCTTGGTCCCTGAGCTCCTTCTACCTAACTCATTTTGCATTCATCATTGGGCGCTTCATCTGAGGAGGACCATGGAGCACTGAGGTACCTCTGTCCTGTGACTGCTCAAACACATTGTGATGAATTTACACTTTTATATTACCTTTGCTAAATGTGTAAATTCATTAAAACATTGCCTGATTTTTCCAGTTCAATCTGTGATAAATCATCCCCTTTATTATAAAAATAATTGGCACGTTTGTTAAAGCAGATCAAGGTGCCAATTTCCCAGGATGCATCTATCTGTTCTGGGCAGTTGAGCACCATTCTCTTCTTTAGGGGATCCCCAATGGTTTGTTAAGCCCCAGTAAATCCCTGAAGAGCTGGTCTGTGATTGGCATTACATAATAATATCAGTAGTGACAGTGTGTGTGTGTGTACACAATTGTATCATTTACATGTATAAATACTGAGCACACAGTATAACAATAATTCCAGAGGTTCATATATTCACAACACAAGTCCCTTGCCTCTCTCAGTTGGTACTAATGACGGTATAGGAAAATATATAGGCTAGACCACTAGAGCATTCACACAACATGCAGATTGCCTGAGAATATTTGTTCTAGTTATCTTGCAGAGACTGTTTAGGTGATAATAAATGAGATGACCCCAATATTCTGAGCATTCTGAGACTGATTGGAAGCCCTGGGAGTGCTGTGCACACATTTAATGTATATACTTGCCAGTGCATGGCATCACGGCTCTGTGCCAAACTACCCTAGCTGCTAGCAAAAATCAGATTCAAATAATAATGAAATAACTATTATAGTCACCGGAACCTTGTTCAAATTCTTAATTTTTGAAAAACCAAAGAAAAGTTACTAGACATGGTGCAGATATAGTGACTTTTATTACATGTATGCAGGTATTCAACTGCAGATGTGCTTTCCACAGTCCAAAAAAGGTGTTATTTTTCCTCCAGATCCAAAAACTTAAGCAACTTATGATATCATTGTCATCATTAATCTTATTGCAGTTGCTGGTCAAAGCTAATTGCGAGTTGCTATATGAATATTCCCAGTAATACAAAACGAACAGTGCATATTCAGTGACTAGCTAAATAAAAAACACATACAATAGCAGAAATGGAATTACTCTTTCCATATGAACATTATCTATAAATAGTAATAGTTTTTACCCTATATTAGTTTCAGTTCATTTTTGTTGTAAGTCCTTGGAAAATTTTTCTGGACTGCCCATTTTATTTTCCAATTCAGCTCTGCCTCTACTCAAAATGAATATTTAAGCAACAGATAGTTTATATCAAATTAAGTAACATATTTAAGAATCTTACCAAACTGGTATATATATTTAAGTAAATATTGCCCTTTTATACACATCTTGCCTTGAACCACCATTTCATGATGGTCTGTGTGCTGCCTCAGAGATCACCTGACCAGAAATACTCCAACTCTAACTGTAAGAGGAAGTGCGGAAGCAAAAGACGGAACTCTATCCATTAATTGGCTCATGTGACCTAACATGTATAGTTTGTTTGTGTGCACTGTGAATCCTATGATCCAAGGGGGCGGCCCTTATATTCTAAAATGCCAATTTTCTATTTATGATTACCCAATGGCACATGCAATTAAAAAAGCATATTATTATGTAAATGGTTTATTTACATGAAGCAGGGTTTTACACATGAGCCATTTTATGCAATATATTTTTATAGAGACCTACATTGTTTGGGGGGGGGTATAGTTTTCACTTAATGGCCCCTACACATGAAAATGTATCTAATGTGTGGAACAGTTATTGTTCTTCTTGTCAACTATTTAGACTGGCCGAACATTTATGTTGGCTTGAATTGTTTCATTTCCAGTTGTTCTGATTGTACAGATGGCCACCCAGAACCAACAGCACGATTCTATGGTGTGCATCCATTGGGCCACTGAGCCAAATGATCAGACCACTGTAAATCAGTCCATGTATAGCCACCTTTAAGTCCATGGCACATGGAGTGTATTTGCCATCACTTCATTTGCTCTAGTTAAAAACAACATAATAATTAGTATATATTTAGTCCTGAAAATGTGGATTTATATATATATTTATATATATATATATATATATATATATATATAGAATAAGCCATGTCATCAGTAAGGAACACGAGGCAAATCTGTAATAAGACTACAAATATGTCTTGTTTACATGACCTCCTTAAAGACCCACTTGTTTAAAGAGGCTTATTCGATGTACCTTAATTAATCATTGCTGTATCAAAAATGACAAAGTGTTTCTATAATCCTAATGTCTCAATTGTACCCTAAACTTTAGTTTGTAAACTCTAGGTCCTTCTAACCCTATTGTACTCTGTAATCCTTGTTTGTTATCCACCATTTATTCCCTGTTTGCTATAACTGCAGTAAAGCACTGCGTATCTTGACAGCGCTTTATAAATAAATGATGATGATAAAATAAATGATGATGACTTAGTGGGTTTGCTATGTTCACTATACAACCAAATTTATAGCATTTTGCAGAAGAAGCAATGCTTCTACAACGGATAAGTTGCTGAACCATTTGTTACTCAAATGCTGCTGAGATACAGCTCTAAAAAAAAAAACATTTTCCACTTTTGTAATAAATGTGTCATAAATAATACCACATTCTCCAGAACCACTGGATGCAGGGGAGAACTAATCACCTAAAGACCACTATGTTGTTCTGAAATTTAATAACGTACTCTCAGAACGTCAATTGACAATGGCAAGGTGACTCAGGAAGAGTACATAGGCCTGACACTCACTGAAGAATTGTCTTCTATCTGTAGTTAAGTTTGGGCAGCCTGTTTATAGGTTCCTGGGTAGTGGAATAGAAGAGATTTAGGGTAGGACCCCAAAAGCATTTTCGGCGCAATCCGCACTGCGACAAATGCAGCATGCAGCGTCTGCATCGGACAGTCGTGCCGCGTCAGATCAATGCTGCGACACCATGCAACAATTCTATTACCTTATTTTTGTCACATGCGACAAGTCGCATGTGTTTTGTCGCAGTGCGTAGGATTACGCCGAAAACGCTAGTGGAGTCCTACCCTTAAAGACGGATTACATCAGCTTTAAAAACTGCTACAAAGCATCCAGCAGTAAATGAACTGCAACTGATTTAACCGTGACAATTATGGTATTGTTCAAGTATCCAGTTTTATATTGTATGCAGCACAACCCCTACATTTATTCCAACAGAATTGTATAATGACTTGTGCTGTATTTGCCATGTGCATTCTGTTATTTGTCATCAATGTATTGTAACCATTTGTTTTAGTGGGATAATACTGCTGGGAGCAACTGAGCACAATTTTTAGACAATAAAAAATTCGGACATCTGGTATCGACGGGCACTCATGCAATATGGCTGCTTCCAGATGCAGCATAACAAAACAAATTGGAGGGGGAAAGAACATTGATGGTAATAAAGACGTGAAACTTTGCTGCATTTGGAATTGTTTTCGCTGAGCTGAGAGAATGTTGTGTTCTATACTAATGCTTTTGCCTTCAGCATCCCACATACGGTATATAGTTTGTCCTTGTATGTTTGCCATGTTGGCAATGAACGGGGTCACTATGTTCTGCTTTTCAAAGCTGTACGGTTTATTAGGCTGAGCACTGTGATACTCCATTGACTTTAGTACCTCATTGGCATGTAGTGCGATTGTTCTGACTCGCTTTATAGCTCTTGTCAAAAGTTATATTGTTCCTAATTACCTAGTGCTTTTGTCACAAGGCTTTTAATCTCTGTTCTGGTCATAATTGTTCTGTGTTTCCTTTATTCTGTTTAAGCCCACACGTTTTTTTTTTTTTTGAAGAGCTCAATTTTTCCATTTCTTTTTGCAAATTCTATTCTCTTCCAGTGAATTCTTATCTGAGAATGTTTACAAGAGTTCCCAGATTGGTGAATTGGACACTAATAAAAAAAAAAAATCAAGCTGAGATTATAGGCCAAATGCTGTTGTCTTCACTATGGTGTCTATTGTTTAAAAACATATTTGCAGCATTTAAATGAGAAGCCAAAGGCTTCCACACCTATTTTTCTTAGGAACCATTACACAATAGCAGTTTCATTTTTTTTCTGGTATCCCCTGCCACATCCTAGGTCCAATGCTCAAAGTGCTTGGCAGCCATGTTATCTTCTCTATGGCTTTGATAGCTGGCTTCCAAAACATGTAATAAAGGTTAAATACAGTCACAGATAAACCCCTGGGACATGACTGTTGACAGCCAGACAGATGCATTGTTACTTGCCTATAGTAAGATGGCATAAGTTGGCTAATTGTAAGAATGAATATATGGCCTCATTAACCTGGCTGCTCTTTCCCATAGACTGGCAGATTTTGTTGAGACGATCCAGGCTATTGAGTTTATAAGCAATCAGCACTAATTTATAGAGACAATTTTCTTGGTTGCTTGTTGTTGGTGGTCTTCTCTTGACAATAAATACAATTTAGTCAAATATTGACCCACAAATGTCTTCTTTCACATTTCACATGTTATCTAGTATTGGACTGGGTCCCACTAAAAAACCTGACATTTAAGGCCCACTCTCACAAAATGTAAATGTCAGTTTCAAATGCAAAATATTACAAGTTTTATATCAGCCTATGGCATGAATGTAGGGCCCTCTAATTCTATTTTATTCTGTAAACCCTTGTTTGTTTTCCATTTATTCTCTGTTTGCTATAACTTAGGTAAAGCCCTGCATATCTTGGCGCTATATAAAGACATGGTGATGATGATGATGATGAATAAGAAAGGGTTGCTCAGAATTGTCTTTGGCTGAGGCATACTAGGCTCTAGGCCTACCTCTAGATCATCTGGTACAATGGAAGGCTAGTCTTTAACTACTTTAATTCCACCTCCATTTTTTTTATACAAAACACATGTTTTAAAGAGAGGTCTAGCTTTGCTGAGAGTTAGAACATGTCGTGAGAACATGGAGTTATTGATTTTTGTCCTTCTTTTATTTTAGGCTTTTGTAAAATGAGATTGGCCATAGCTGTTTGTCTAGAAATGTCTAAAATACATGTAAAAAGATCATGTAGTGCCTACCATTAAAATACAAGTCTATAATTGTTCTTCTTTCTACAATGCTGTTCTTGTTTCAGCCATACCTGGCATAAAAGTATACAGTGTGTCTTTCCTTCTGGGTTTCATAAGCAGATCGGAATTTTCAGCAGTTATGTGCTATAACATGCTGAAAGATTGGTGGTTATCATTATAAATTAAGGACTTTGCCTGCTCAGCACCTGCATATGCAACAAAGGATACCAAGTGAAATAGGTCATGCTTAGAAAAGCAGAGTTTAAAAGCAGAAACTGGCTTTTAGTTTTCAATTGAATCACTAAAAATATTTGTGCCAAGGATGGATTATAATGTGGACAGACAAGATGGCAGGCTCAATAACCCTGAGCTATGTAATGGCTGCCCAAAACTTGAGCTATGCCATGGCTATTTCGCCACCATAACAGGAAGACCACTATCCATTCATTGGCTGATGTAACCTAGAATGTATGGTGTGAATGCTCATGGTTTGCATAGGAGGCTAGTAATTAAGATAAACAGTAAATAAGTGTGTTGTCTTTGTTCAGCATTATAATTTTTAACAATATATTTGATGAACAATTTATGAAAGTAAATTTTGACTATACAACTTGCCTATATGCCAAGATTTTGTTTGCAGGCCACAGTTTGGGTAGGCACGTATGCCACTTTTGGGTTGAAATGTAGTTGATCTGTTCAAACTAAAAGGGATAATTTAATCTTTAATTTTTAATCTTTACTGAACCATTTAGATCCAACAATTTATTATCCACATTGGAACAATTCTTTCAACCATGGATCATAACTGTACAGATCTGCCCCACAATCACTATGGAATGAGAACTCACAGGCCAGTCAGTTGGATATTTTATAGATCCTAAATATCATCTGCAGATGCTTATTGTTGTAGGGTACATGGGACATTAATTTCCCAAAAAAACAAGAAAATAGTATCTGATTTGAGACCAAAAGATAAGAGATTAGCTAGAGAGGATGGTGTGGACCAAAAGTCATTGAAGATTGAAGATAATGTCTGGTATAATAAAAAGTTTGGGGGGTGGCATTTTGAGATGGAAAAGGCCAGTTTTAAGGGGAGGGGTGACAGAGAGAGAGAAACAGAAAAAAAGGAAGGAAAAGGGAATTCAGTTCACACACATACGCCACAAAGGCCCAGGCCCAGGGCGACAAAATATTAGGGGTGGCATGCTGCCCAGCCACTTGCTTAGCTCCCCTGTGCTCCTACACGTGTGCTCGAAAGGGGGAGGTGCGGGTGGTGGGCGCTAGGACAGCGCGGTCGGCCCAGCATCAGGCGCTAGGACCGTGTGGCCTAGGGGCGCCCACAGTTGAAATGCAGCCCTGCGATTGCCTTTAAGAGAACGACTTCTGTGACTGCTTTGTTTCCATAAAAGACCATTGAAAGTGGCGCCAAGACATTGACCCAGGTACCCCTACAGGTCTAGGTGTCACACTGTCTATACATGGATTGCAGAATGCCCCAATCCACTCTGGACCAAATTCCTCTTATGTTTATATTTATGTTTGTTGTCAACTCTGTACTGGACTACAGACGAACACACTGAAAACTTTGGCCAATTCAGAATTCTGCTGCTTTTGGTGACATTATTTAATATACAGAGATGCAATGATATTAGAAAGAAGTTACTGAGATGAATGAGAGGAGATTCAATGACACTGACCGACTGTCTCAAGAACAAATATGGAGAGCCCTCTCTCAGAACTCAGCTGCTGGCCATTGCAAGGTAATTCGCATAACGGTGGCAAAAATTATTGTCTAAGCTAATTGTTTCAATGGGTAACTACAGATACTGCCTTCCTATAAACAATAGGACACATGGATAGGTGATCATGCAGTTTGATCAGAAATTGACTGGATTGGACATTGGTGTCCTTGTAACCAGCTTTGCAGCTCTCAAGTCTGCAGTGCAGTTTTAAGGCAATGGTAGGGATTTGCCTGTTAAATCAATAGTTCTGGATTTTTAGTTGGCTACAAGGACATACAGGAGTAACTTGCATGCCTTTGCCCAAAATTCCTTACATGAGGTTTAACATCTCTTGTTTTTTGTTTGTGTGTAATATGACATATGTGAACACTTTCCATTTTCAAGTCAAGTCAAGTGGATTTTATTGTCATTTGAAATATGAAATATGAAATGTGTCTATCCCTCCAAATGCTAACCAAATGGTATCAGTTATCCCTCAGTTGGTTGCACCATGATCAGATCAGATATAAGGGGTGGTTCGCCTTTAAGTGAATTTTTAGTATGTTATACAAAGTTAATTCTAAGCAACTTTTCAATTAATATTGGTGTTTCTTTTTTTTATAGTTATTAAATTGTTTACCTTCTAACTCTTTCCAGCTTTCAAATGGAGGTCACTGGCCGGACATCTACAAAAACCATGGCCCTCTCTTATTCATATTCCAGTCTCTTATTCAAATCAATGCAAGTTTGTTAGGGTAGTTAGCACCCTGGCAACCAGATAGTCATTGCAATTGCAAACTGGAGAGCTGCTGAATAACAAGCTAAACAACGCAAAACCACAAGCAATAAAAACTGAAAACCAACTGCAGATTGACTCAAAATATCACTCTCTGCATCATTCCAAAAGTTAATTTAAAGGTGAACAACCCCTTTAATTTAAGTGTTAAGTCAAATAATAATTATTGGATAGATTCTGATTAAACTACAGTGATTTGGAGATTTATCACCAGGGAAAGCAAATTCTATGAAATTTGATTTTTCATTCAGAATTGACCCATTTGAGATTTAATATCTAGTCAAGCCAGTCTGCAGTTCATAAAGGTCAATAATGATACAGATAAATATCTAGTATAGGTCAATCTAAAAACAACTGGACTTGCTGAGTAATCAATGAAGACGTTTCACTACTCCGAGCAGCTTCTTCAGTTCAACTGACTGGTGTGGGAAGTTCTCGGCATATAAACTCTTCCACTAATCCATTTACAATGGCACATTATAACTCTTCAAAGAGGTGACATCTGAAGAAACTCACAGAGGTGTTGGTTCTGTGTAGTTGTGATAGGATTATCCAATGTGTCATGCAACTCCTAGATACAGGTGTTACTTGTGCGAGTTGCATGAATGGATGTGTGAAGTGTTCTGAATCCGCCGGGGTACAGATGTTAGAACAGCATTGTATGTAGCAGACAGGTGGTGTCGAAGGCCCCCACCTCTGTTCAGAGATGGTCTCTCCACCTTGACATGAATCGCCTCTTCATCCATTCATGCAACTCTCACAAGTAACACCTGTATCTAGGAGTTGCATGACACATTGGATAATCCTATCACAACTACACAGAATCAACACCTCTGTGAGTTTTTTCAGATGTCACCTCTTTGAAGAGTTACAATGTGCCATTGTAAATGGATTAGTGGAAGAGTTTATATGCCGAGAACTTCCCACACCAGTCAGTTGAACTGAAGAAGCTGCTCGGATGAGTAGTGAAACGTCTTCATTGATTACTCAGCAAGTCCAGTTGTTTTTAGATTGACCTATACTAGATATACTATGACCTGGATGAATGAAAATCTTCATAGTCAATGATACAGATATATGTAAACATTGTCCATAATCTGTATAGTAAGTCATTTCAATTTATCCAGTAGGCTAATGAGATTAATTTGAAGAAAATTCCAGCAAAGGTTATTTGACACCTGCATTCAATCAAATCTACCCCAATTAATGCTGTCAGACCATGACTTTATTCTACGTTGTTGCAAATGTTATCACAATATGTTGTAGTCAATCACCAATTAAGTTCCCCATAGAGCAGTGATTCCTTGCAGTAGCTCTATGAACTGATACATTTCTATTTACCTATCCACTATCTGTGCCTACATTTCCCCAACACTGCCAACCACAAAAACCTTTCAAATGGGAAAATTGAATCCGACCGTAAATTCACATGAGTTTAAAGCTCTGGCAACCGAAAATTTGAGAATTTTTAGCCACATCTCATGTGTTTTTTTTTATTCTTCTCAAATTTGAATATGCAAACTACTACAGCTACCTAACTGTGAATATGGTGCCCACAGACATTAGTTGCCACTGTCATTGAAATGGGATGTGAGCATATACAAGCATGGCTGAAGAGTATATAGCCCAGGCTATAGGTCTAAATGGCCACTTCTAGAAACACTACAATCCCTGTTTTTTATACATTTATTTTTCTCTCCCTTCCTTATTAAGTATAGTTAAAAATATTTATAATGAGGATATATTAACTATTATGACTATACCAGTTAAAGTTGATCAGTTTTATCATTAGTGTCAGTTTACGTGTGACTTTAATGGGAGATTGGTGACTTTGGAAACATGAATTATTCAGTTAATTTTGTTTGAAAAGGAAAAGACCCTAGTTGGACAAAACAAAGAGAAATATACAGTCCATTCAGAACAACACATGTCGTTACAGGTAGGAGCATGCATTAGTATAGCAGAAAAGAGAACAGTACCTGAACAGTACCTTTCATGGCCGGTGCTGTGAATACACTCTGCTTCCTTTGCCTAGGGGACACATTCTGCATTCAAAAAATAACATAAAAATAACACAATAATACATTTTCAGCAGAACATTTCAGCATTCAGCAGATGAGTATCATCTATCTATCTATCTATCTATCTATCTATCTATCTATCTATCTATTTATCTATCATGTATCTATCTATCTATCTATCTATCTATCTATCTATCTATCTATCTATCTATCTATCTATCTATCATCTATTATCTATCTATCTATCTATCTATCTATCTATCTATCTATCTATCTTTCTATTATCTATCTATCTATCTATCTATCTATCTATCTATCTATCTATCTATCTATCTATCTATCTATCTATCTATCTATCTATCTATCTATCATCATCTATCTGTCATCTATCTCTCTATCTATCTATCTATCTATCTATCTATCTATCTATCTATCTATCTATCTATCTATCTATCTATCTATCTATCTATCTATCTATCTATCTATCTACCTATCTATTTATCTTACATCTTTTTATTTATCTATTTACTGTATATATCTATTGTTCTATATTCTTCCCATGTCAACAAATATAAACGAGATAATCTGTATAAGTTATACAGTGCTTAGAATTGTTTTACAAGGTTTAGCAGGGTCATCAGAACGGTAATTTGCGCACACATTGCCTTACACATGTGTATTTTTGAGCTTAATGAATAGAATGAATGTATATCCCAAAACGTTTCTATGATATTTAATAAATGTTTCTATATTGGAAAATTCGTTTTTTGTATTTTGATTAGGGAAGCTGTGTGTGTATGTACATTATAGTCGTTACAATCTGCTCTTGAACAATAATAAAGATAGACAGAGAACCAAAGCACATTTATACCTGTTTGCCTGTGTGGTGGGTAGAGGTTTCCCTAGTGATCTCAGTATAAAAGGAGTTCAGAAGTTAATTTATCATTTTCATGATTTTAGTGTAAAGATCCTGTATCTAACGCCATGACCGGATAAAAAAAATTATTGAAATATTCATCAAAAAGTGAATCCTCCACATAGCATAGCAACCGCTCTGCAAACATTTGTTCTCAGCATTCAAAATAAAGACTAATAAGCCGTGTTCCTATATGAAGCTATCCTGCCTCTTCTGATATCCTTTGCAAGTGTACCCATTGATAAAGTGGACCATGGTAGTAAGTCCCCACGGTTCCCACTGCGGGTTGCAGGAATAACAACAACAACCTTCACCATAAGAATCACATACAAATGCTGCTCCACTCCTGATTCAAGAAAATGCACACACACAACTCTTCTGCTGGTAAATATAAATATATCAGAACTGTATCAGAGCTCCCGCAGCCATATACTGTTCAATATTTATGTAGAACATTTTCAGCAAGCATTTTATTTGTTTGCTTCTGTACCTTCTCTGTATTTACCAGAGAAGGTACATTACTTACTTCTTCATTTGTACTGTTTGTCCTCTGGTCATCTACTTCTAAGTGAAGAAAGAAAACATAGTATTATTCTACAAGAAGGCATATAAGAAAGAGGAGGGACAAGGTGGTCTGGCACCCATGATTGTGATTGGCAGTACTCTCAGACACCTGGTATATGTTAAAGGTATAGGGCATACACATAACAGAAAATTCATATTAATTGTCCATGAACAACAAACTATTGGTATTTTATACTAATAAAACTGTTGTACCCCTGATGAAATAAGTGTCTTATCTGTTTGCCTCAAAGATTAAATTGTATACAAGCAGCTCTTCGCTAACTAATGCTAATACTAGCTGATCCACAAAAATACATAACTGTGAACCTCTAAGCTATAAAGTGATATATTTGCACTGCTTGTTCACATAGAGACTTTATTACAAGTACAGGGTATTTCTAGAACCCTGTAGTCGATTACCCTGGAAACTATTCTCTAAATTGGTTTTCCCTTTTCATCCTTTATTTAAGGTACAACAACTCATCATCAACAACCTAGTACAGTTAGGATAATGAAAGCAATTTACCATCCAAGCATCTTGTCAGTTGCCCCTCCTGCTATCCTTGTATATTACTTATTCCTTTCTGTTTCCCCTTCTGTCTGATGCTCTTTGCCCCAGTTGCCTCTACACTCATCTACCCTTCTCTACTGTCAGCTCCTGTGTCTACAGTATATGCCACGCTGGAACTCAAATAATGATGAAATAAACAGGCTATATAGTAACATTGGGTAAAAGTATTCCATGAGTCAGATGCCAATGTAAATGAATGATTGGTGCTATGGGCCTTGGCAAACTTTAAGCCTTGCAATATAAACTATATAGGAACAAAGAGATAAAAGTCCTTTATTATAATATTAAAAGACTTTTAAGTAAAGCCTTTAAACTGGGTTTTTAACTCTTTTCATTAGGGGACACATAGAAGTTGGGGGTTAGCTTTGTGGTCCATTAATTGCCATGAAAGCTAATTATAATATTTACTGCCTATTAGACAATTTAGGGGCTAATTCACTAACTTCGAGTGAAGTATTCGAAGTTTTTTTTGGGCTACTTCAACCATCGACTACTACGACTTCAAATGGAAGGATTCAAACTAAAAATCGTTCGACTATTAGACCATTCGATAGTCGAAGTACTGTCTCTTTAAAAAATACTTTGACTCCCTATTTCGCCATCTAAAAGCTACCGAACTCAATGTTAGCCTATGGGGGAGGTCCCCATAGGCTTGGCTAACTTTTTTTGATCAAAGGATATTCCTTCGATCGTTGGATTTAAATCCTTCGAATCGTTCGATTCGAAGGATTTAATTGTTCGATTGAAGGAATAATCCTTTGATCATTTGATCGAACTATCTGCGCTAAATCCTTCGACTTCGATATTCAAAGTCGAAGGATTTCAATTCCTAGTCGAATATCGAGGGTTAATTAAGCCTCGATATTCGACCCTTACTGAATCGGCCCCTTAGTGTATTTAATACAGTCCTGGTAAGCCATTTTAATAGCATGGAGACCCCATTAAGGTTTCTGCACCATAGGTTTAAAAATGTCATTATACATGGGCATTTTGGAAGACCAATATATATAAGCCCAAATAAATACCAAGCTCAGCACCCATTTTTAACTCATAGTAAGTATTAGCAAGTATAGAAGTGAGCCATTAAAAATAAGTATTTTTCAAGTTGCATATCAAGCTGTCTCAAGTTGAAAGATCGTATATCCTAGTTCACAGTCAAGGGCTTTTATTTTCAAACACTTGAAAATCAGGTATATACCTAATTGATTGTTTGGCAGAAATTACCTTTCACTGCCTGTTTATAACTTACCCTAATAGGTTTTGGAGACATTAATTATACAATTACTTTAAATGCCCTTGAAAACATCTGCTTTTACACAGTAGTGTCTTTGGTTAATGAATCATCTACCATTCCATTATGCTCTGGGCCATACATACAGTGAGGGGGCAAAGTCACTCGCACACTCTGGCACTCCAAGTAATAGTAATCCCTGGTGCACTGTGAAGGCAACCTCACACCCAATATGGAAGAAGGAAAATCACTGGCACACAAGGTAAATTCTGGCATTGCTGCATGCAATTTTTTGGGGTGAAACCCCTTTAGGCTCACCCTGCCAGCATTACCTTGTCTGCCAGTGATTTTCCTTCTTCCAGGCAAAGTCAGTTACCCAACATGGTTATCCATATGGTTACCATGGTAAAAATTAACACTAACATTAATATGAGGTGGTGTTTAGAATAGTGATGTAATGTTTTTACTTGAATTTGTGATATATGAAAGGTAATATTGAAATAAATACTTGAGCACAAAATGATCCTTTATGTTAACATTCTGCCCTGAGGCTGACAGGATTTCCTGCAAAAACATAAACCAAAATGCAATAACTTTGATATTCCTTATATAGTAACACCAGTTTTCACTTTCTAAATACATGCAAATAGTATTCTATATAAATATTTTCCATGTTTAATGCCCTATTTTTTCCTCTGTTTCCAAGAAATCTGCTTCCTTTGGGTTACAGTAAGACATGAGCTGCCGCTCTCATCTGTAACTTGTAAAGAGGAAGCTGCTCACCAGGGATAAAAGCTAAAACGTTGACTTGCTGCCAAACCACACAAAACAGTACTCAGTAGCTCATCCTTCATCACATAATTTACTGTAAGGTCTTAAGGTTGCTTTATTCTCATAATTTACAAATGTGCTAATATATTACATTAATACAAAATAACATTACATATTACATTTTTTTTCCATATCTTCTAGGAATAACAATTTTGTTAAAGAATTTTTTACTACTCATATCTAATTTGTCTTTGTTTTACTCTTATTTATTCATTAGCGTACTGAACTCCCTCTATTTCATCATGCTGGAGGGGGTTGTTAAAGACAGAGCAATGGTGTCAGTTTACTATAACCACTCTAGGAGGCTTTCACTGGGTAAAGACGCCTACAGATGTATGTTGCTAGGCCAGAGAGCAAAGTGGTTCCTGTGTTTCCTGGTGGTTCTGGGCAGATTTTAAGAAGGGATAATGCTTTGTAGACAATGCTCATGGTTTTGCACACTGTACACACTTTATAAAAGAGCTCATACTTATCTTATAGTATTGACACATGGCTTAAATGAAAATATTAAAATACAACTGAAATGACAATGGTATTTGGCAAAAGTGTCCAATCACGGACCAAAATAGCTAACTTGCTTGATGGACACTTCTGTATTTCACATAATGTAGGTCAAAGAGTGAGGCACTCTTATCTAAAAATGAGTGAACTGAAGGGGTGAGCATCATCAAACCATCATAAATTGTCCAGCCATTTGCAGTGTTTAGAAAGAGGATATGCAGCTCTACATATCCATTCCCTGGTTCTCCTTTGGCCTTTTGCTACTGTCTAATGATAAAATCACAGATTCGGTACTGAAACAGAAATATTAGAAACAAATGAAGACAGGAGCAAGCACACAACAGATTTTTTAGGTGAGGTATGTAAATGAGAAGCAACAAACGTAAGCAAGTTATGGGAATCATTATCCTAACAGAAAAACACATGTTGGAAATGGTGCTTCTGAGCACCATGCATTTATTTCAGAGAATAGATAAATCTAGCCATATCTATCATTCTGTTTACTACTAATGGGGTTACTAGGGTCACTAGAATCTATATTAGACATAAACATGGACTCCATTACAAAGGACTCACATGAAAGCAACATTGCAAGACTGCATCACCATTAATAGAGAAGGGCCTGAGATCCTGATTGCCCTGTCAACCCTGGATCCATTGCACCATCTGCCAGACAGGATCTGGTGCAGCAACTTCCAGTGTGAGCACAAGTTGATTGAGCAGTGTGACCATAGAAGGGACAGAGGCTGAGTAAGCAGTGGAGTCTGTGCTACTGTAAGTTTAAAATGTGAACATTAAATGAGCTTGAGAACATGCATTTAGCTCACCCAAGATGAAGTTGTAGTAACAGTCTTTTTTTGTTTTGCAGAACCTGCTTAAAATTGTACACAACACAAGGGGATGCATGCTTTGCCAATGGTATATGCTGTTTAAAATCCAATTTTATTTATACAGGCAAATACATTTTACTCCCACTTTTTTTTTTACCAAAAAAAAAATTAATCTTAGAGCCTTCCAGGGAAAGACCACCCCTTATGTCTGTTGGATAAAAAGTGGAATTAGTCCCACTCCGGTAAATCCTTGTGATTTATTTTCCAATAGCACATGGCAGTCTAAGAAAAAACATGAAGTATTCTCAAAACACTATCTGGTTAAATCAGCTAAGCAGGCAAAAATTCTATCACTGAACTATACACATACACTAGAGCCTCACATAATTCCCTACCAATATCTTTGTTTAGGAAAAGGTGTGATACTTTTCCTTTCCATTACTAGTGTGTATTCTCATTCTAACATTGATTATGCCAGACCATATTTGCAATGGACAGTGACATGATATTATGTGAGCCTGCCATGTACTTCTTAATTCCTTTATTCTCTCTTAACACAGATATACAGAATCTGTATGGAAAGACTGTTAAGAAAGTTATAATGCAAAGCCTGACTTTAATACAGGACACACAGGTCCCAGTCACATGTTTAATATACTTCTGTAATTTGACATATATCCTTTTCTTTTATTATTACCCTTTACTGATATAGTACCCGCATATTCTGCAGTACATTACAGAGATTATACATAATTTTCACCACTCCTTGTATTGTAACTATTTCCTTTTGTTTCAGATTTGCTTACACCCCAAACATTCAGCTGGTAGTAATTATACATATTTCCCAAAGTTTATTTGTGGAACCTTATCTGCAGTTTACCCAACAATTGCCTTATTTTATTGCTTGCAGAAAGAATGAGTGGAAATAGAAAAGGGCAGATGTGATTCAGTGGATATGAGTCACCCCTGTGAGTCCCAGGAAGGGCAATCTAGTGACGTTCAGCTCAGTTCATATTATACTACATTTCTTTTTTTGTGATACCCAGAGGTACTGATCTAAATATAGTCACTTGTTGTTCTGAGGTTCTAACTCTTAGCAAGTGCATATTGTGCCAATATATACATAGAATGTCTACCTACACTCTACTGTGCAAAAATTATTTAAACAATATTCATTTAATCTTTTAATATTTAAATGTAGGAAGAATCCTGCAAAACATGTGCTAGACTGCTTGAATAAAAGGACATTTGCCCTGGACTCAACAGGACCTAGGGTTCTACCATCAGACCTTTCATGTGCTTAAACAACTCTGTAACAAAATCTTTTTTTAACTTAATGATGATAACTTTACAATCATGCTTTACTGATTTATACTAGACTGCTTCCTACCTTTCCTACACAGTTCTTTCATCCTACTAGTTCCCTTCTCAGTGCAAAACCCACATGTGTTTGTAAAACTTACTTACTTTTAATATTTTTAGATTCTGTAGTATGTGCTTGATGCATCATATAAAACCTTAAACCTTTCAAATAATATGAAGTGAAATATAGAGTTACATTTTTAACTAAGACATTTGTTAGTACCAGATATAAGCATTTCTCTGATGTTTTCCCCCTTCAAACAAGTTTCACTGTTGAGGACACCTAAACTAATTTTAATTTCATGGACCTATGAGCCAATCAATGGCAGGCAAGATGTGCACACTGATGTTATACAAACCAAGGCTGAAATAGGAAAGTATAATTTAAGTCTTGTACAGACCTGGCGGTGTGTTCTCATTCAAAATAACCAGTGATGCGGGTGTGGGTCTTCTCTTTCTTATCTATACAAAATACAAAGGCACTCATATCAGATATCACATCAGTGGTAGTTACTGTATCTCATTAGACCAGGCACGGCTGGTATTCAGATAAACTGAATAGTTCCCATTGGATATAAGAATCTGACAGACAGTTATCTTACAATAGAGCCATCCATTGTCTCCTTCCAGTCCTGGTAATGACATCTAAGTTACTTAAAAAGCACCGACACATTTACCCAACACTTTACATTGATTATACATCATTCACATCAGTGGAGCTTACACTCTAAAGAAGTCACTATCATATTTTCACATGCCAATTATCCTGGAGGAAACCCACCCACACAAGGGGGAAGACACAAACTCCTCGCAGACAGTATCCGGGCCTAGGTTGAGCTCAGGCCCGAGTTTTATAATATATAAAGTATATCTACAGAATGCATGTGTCATACTTGCCTGAGTGATGATGTCATGCATATTTTATATAACTTCTATAAATGATGTCATGAATATTTTATATAACTAATATTTCCACATTCATTTAGGCCTGTCACAGCTGTAATTCAACAAACATGTCATTTGAGCATTGTAGTCAGCAAATCTGTTTAAAGAAGGACAAGTCACATTGTGTAGTTTTTAGTTGTTTTATTTATTTTTTTCGCCTTTTGTGTTTTGAACTTTTGTGTTATTACATTATTTTTTTTAACAGGCCCACCACGTGATTGTGACCAAATCAGGAGCATTATTATAAATGATAATACATCTCTTAAAGGAGAATGAAAGGCTAAAATTAAGTAAGCTTTATCAGAAAGGTCTATATAAATACACCAGTAAACCCTCAGAGTAATGCTTTCCTTCTATTGTGTACACATGGGCTTCTGTATCAGACTTCCTGTTTTTAGCTGAAACCTCCAGGGCAGGGCTTGAGCATGCTCAGTTTGCTCCTCTCCCCTTCCCTGCTGTAATCTGAGCCCAGAGCTATGAATGAGCAGGGAGAGACTCCGACAGGAAGTGATGTGACACCAAGCTAATATGACAGCTGCTATCCTAAACAAACAGAGAGCTTCTAGAGCTTTTTACTCAGGTATGGTAAAGCATTCTGCAGAATAAATATAGCATTCTAGCTTACACTATTGTGGCTAATATGTTGGCAATAAACTGTCTTGGAGCTTTCCTTCTCCTTTGAGTTTTTATTTACTACTAAGAGTGAAAAAAATTTGTATAAAAAATATTATTTTGGGAAATGGAGCATAGAGTTCATTATTAGAAGCAGGATTAGAATGATTCAGTACAGAAAGAGGTTATTTTATACATATCTGTATCTACCTACATATGCAAAGAAATTCTGCTACGTAAATAATTTTAGCAACATGAAATACACTCTTATAGTACAGGTGTGGGGCCTGTTAACCAGAATGCCTGGGACCTGGGGTTTTTGGATTTCCCTAATTTGTATAGCCATCCCTTAAATCTACTAAAAAATCATTTAAATATTAAATAAACCCTATAGGATTATTTGTCTCCAATATGGATTTATTCTTTAATCTTAGTTGTGATAAAGTACAAGGTACTGTTTTATTATTACAGAGAGAAGGAAATCATTTTAAGAATTATTTGCTTAAAATTTAATCTATGAGAAATTGCCTTTCTGTAATTTGGAGCTTTCTAGATAATGGGTTTCTGGAAAAGAGATCCTATACCTGTATTGAATACAATATTTGAATACCATTGGGTTTTGGTTCACAAGAGAATTATGATTAGTACAATTAAACAGGACTTCAAAGTATTTTTAAGAACAGTGTATAGCACAGTCAAGAAAGATGCTTAGTAATAAACCCCATTTTTGTCCAAAATCAGTACAATTATCCGTGCAGTTTATTATTAAAATATCCATGTAAAAGTGCAATCAAAATCCCAGTTAGATATTACAAAACTATTGATATATAAGCCAAGAGAGAGGTCCTACTGTAACTATGATTCATCAAAAGGCCAGTGCAGCCCCCCCCCCCGGGTAACATATATTTATACTCTCCTTTATCTAATTAGCAGCTGTACTAGTTATATATTAGTTATAAAAGAAAACAGAACAAATGGAACATTTTTTAATGTTTAAAATGTCATTATGAAATGACAAACCACTTGCACCTTTGCCTTCTGCAGATATAAGACAATAAATACCTGTTCTGAGGCCTCTGGATCCAGCTGACTCTGAAATAATGGCACAGCAAACTGTATTTTCTTGGGACTATTGGGTTCCATTTCTGAGCTGATGGCAGATGAAACAAAGCCTCCTGGAAAAGAGCAGGTTTCTCAGTGACTAGCCCTTGGCACACGCCGTGGAGTGAGTCTGACTGCTACTTGATAATAGCTGTAAATTCCTGGGTTAGCAAGTGTAACTGCATGAACAGAGCAACTCCCTTATTCCACATCAATAGCAATTCTTGAAGCTGGCTTTTTTCCTTAGTCCTTCAGATCGTCTGTGCACAAAGCTGAAAGAACAATAAGCTAATTGTGTACCAGTTTTGCTTCTGCACATGCCAAGGATTCACTCAGAGCCTAATTGAAAATGCAATGCTAGCCTTGAATGGCCTGGTGCCTTGGGATTTGTCTATTGTACATTACTAGCCGTCTACTCAAAAATGCAATATAAGCTCCCTCAAAGCACTGCTGATGGACCATTAATATTTCATTGTGACAAATCAGAAAGTGAGGAGGCTTTAACAGCACATATATGATATACATCACCTCCCGACTGCTTTTGGTCCTACCTTTTAGCAAGAGGGAAAACAAATAACGATTAATTAAACATATCCCATTTACAGACTTCAGCGATACACACATCATTCAAAACAGGTTTGTTGAGACAGTTCGTGATTGTTACTATATCATCATTTATCAGTTACTTTTATTTGAATTACACATTAACTAACTGTTGAAGGTCTTTTTAATTGTAGAGCATTACCGGACCACAGGGCTACTTGAAGCAGAGATGTACAGCTAAGACTGAAATTAAGCTCAGCCAGAGTTATAAATAGTTCAGCTCATTATCGAGAATGTAAATGCAAAGCAGTTAATATTTTCTCAATTTCTACTTAAATCAATACTCTGTGAATCAACTCACAAAGTTTCTGTCTGAAACAGGGCCCATCTTATCTACCAAGGTGCCCAGTTTAGACCATTTAGCTGTCAGGTCACCGAATCTCCTGGGAGAGCAAATGGTGCCTCTCTCTTCAACTTTCCTGCTGTCATGCTGCTTGTTCATCGCGATCCCTGTGGCCCTCAAGCATGTATGACACGCTCTGGCCCCCTAGCCTTTTATGCACAGTGAATTTAAAGTATACATTCCCCTGGGTCACTTGACTCCAGGCAGCTGTGGGTGCAGTTTATAGAATTATATAATGATGCACTGTGTTATTTCAGCTATGATGAGCTCTCTAGAGGGGGCAGATGATGCCACAGTTGTGTTCAGAATAATATCAGTGTGTTTAAAAAAGTGAATAAAGTGAATAAAGCGCAAAATCCTTATAATCCTTTAATTTCAACACATGCAAATGCATTGAGAACACTGCACATTCTATTCCAAATAAAAACATGAAGAAAATTTGATCAAATTTGTGTTATTCCTTTTCAGAAATGGAAGAAAAGGGAATATTAGGCTGTTCCAAAAAAACATTTAGGGGCAGATTTATCAAGGGTCGAATTTCGAAGTACATAAACTTCGAAATCCGACCATTGAATTGAAAAAGTTCGAATTCAAATATCGAATTTGTTGTTTTTTCATCGAATTTGGCAATACTACGATCGAATAAAAATCGTTTCGAATTATTTTAGCAAACGATCGAAGGATTTTTATTCGATGTGTAAAGACTTGTAGAAGGTCCCCATAGGCTAACATAGCAATTTGGCAGGTTTAATTTGGCGAAGTATTGAAGTCTAAGTTTTTTTTAAAGAGACAGTACTTCGATTATCGGATGGTCGAATATTCAATTTTTACTTCAAATCAAAGTTGAAGTAAATTCGAAGTCGTAGTATCCTATTCGATGGTCGAAGTATCCAAAAAATTACTTTCGAAATTTGAACTTCGAAAATTCACTCGAACCTTTGTAAATCTGCCCCTTACTATATAAACTGAAAATGTTGCTTTCCTTTGAATCACTGAACTAATATTTAGTTGTATAATCAGTGTTTCTGAGAATTGCTGCACATCTGTGTTGCATGGAGTCAACCAACTTCTGCCACCTGTTACATTTCACAATTCTTCTGCATTTCTTGGTTTTGTCTCAGAAACACCATTTTGATGTTACCCCACAAGTTTTCTATTGGATAAAGATCCGGGGATTGCGTTGGCCACTCCATAATGTCAATCTTGTTGGTCTGGAACCAAGGTGTTGCTCATTTACTGGTGTGTTTGGGGTTGTTGTCTTTTTGAAACCCCCATTTCAAGGGCATTTCCTCTTCGGCATAAGGCAACATGACCTCTTTGAGTATTTTGATGTATTGAAACTGATCCATGATCCCTGGTATGTGATAAATAGGCCCAACATCATAGTATGAGAAACATCCCATATCATGATGCTTGTGCCACCATGTTTCACTGTCTTCACAATGTACTGTGACTTGAATTCAATGTTTGGTTGTTGTGTGACAAACAGCGGCCTCTGGAACAAAGAACAATCTTGCTTTCATCAGTCCACAAAATGCTGCGCCATTTCTCATTAGGCCAGTCAATGGGGCTAACTCACCAAAGGACAAATTTTTGCCTCCGAAGGCTTCGCCACACACACGCCAGGCATAAATTCACTACCACTACACTAATTCACTAAAATGCGAAGTTGCATCTCTGCAGCTGAGCGCTGGCAAAGTTTCACTAGCGTTAATTCATCAGCGCAAGCATTTCAGAGCAAACTTTCGCTAACGTTCGTTTCTGCCTAGCAAAACTTCGTTAGTACTCTTAGCTTAGGTCAATTTGAATAGGGCGGGTACAAACAGGTCATATATGTGTCTTTATTAGAGATGTTGGTGCAAATGTTTAAAGTGGCCACTTATTAAAAATTTTAAAGGAAGCAAAATAAAGGCATAAGAGATCCTCTAATGTAATGAAGCAGATTTTGGCAAAAAATGTACCTACCTCCTGTGCTCCTGTCCAGGCACCTGTAACTCAGTATTGCAAAAAATTAATGGAGGACACTGGGGTAACATAACTCTGCTGCAAATCTTCCTTTATTCGGAGTGTATCACAACCACTACATGTTTCGGGCAGACATGCCCTTTGTCAAGTCTGCCCGAAACATGTAGTGGTTGTGATACACTCCGAATAAAGGAAGATTTGCAGCAGAGTTCTGTTACCCCAGCGTCCTCCATTCACTTTTTGCGGATCCTCTAATGTCCTAGAGCCCACCCTAAAACAAATGTGGCATTTTTTAAAAAATTTTATGACTTTTCGGCATACAGGATATGATGTCACTGACATAAGATTGAGAAGGATGTAGCTTCATCAGAGTTTGGCAGGTCTAAGCTGGCAAAGAAAACTGGTGAAAAATGTAAAATATGCACTTAAGTGAATTTGCGTAGTGGCAAAAATGCACCTGGCGAAAGGGAGCGAAACTGCACTAGCGACGGTCTCTTTCGTTAGTGAATTATCTACCCCTGTTGGCGATCTCCCTGCGGATTGGATTTCTTGCAAATTTTCACAAACGGCGGCCATTTTTCTCTTTAGTAAATCTGCCCCAATTTATTCTTTTGCAAATGGGATTTTGCGGGGGCTTCTTGCAGATCGCTTGGCTTCACATAGGAGTCTTCTAATTGTAACAGTATCACAGGTAACTTTAGACCTTCTTTGGTCTATCTGGAGCTGATCATTGGCTGAGTCTTTGCAACTTCTAATCAAAGTACACTGTTCTTCTGAACAATTTCTGGAACATTTTCAGAGAGAATTGCACTGTAACCAGCATGCACAACATTTGCTGCCTTCCCTCCTTAAATAAGGGCCGTAATTGTTACCTGTTTTTTTCACATAATGAATGACCTCACTAATTGAACTCCACACTGCTATTATTTGGAACAAGCCTCAATTAATGATTAAATTACACAGAATCAGCAGCATGCATGTCACGACTCTTCGGTCTGTTGGTTTTCTATTACTCTGCTAGACATTCTAGTAAATTATTTCCATGTAGAAATATATATTTTTAATAGGAGGTGTGAGGATTAGAGCCTGCACTTTACCTTGGTATCTAGGCAGGTATCTGGACCCCTTGCATGGTCAGCAGACCACAATAACAGATGAGAAACAGAGGGCAGCAAATTACCTAGCATTGCCAGTAATTAAAGGTGCAAGCAGATTCAATTTAACATAACTGTACCACACCTTTTACTAGAAAAGGTTTTCTAGTTTTATAGGCAAAATGCAATTTATAGGAAATACTTAAATCGGGGCAGATCACATGATCTGAACAAAATGCAAATGTAAAATGTCTGTGCTTTTGATGCCCAATGTACATAAAAAAGTACAGCTTGTCCTTTGGAGATTAAGGAACTGGTATATAGGTCACAATGATCGGCTTACCACACAGAACCTAAATGACATTATATTGTTTTAACAGCAATGGCTAGCCTATGATTTTGCCTGGTATATTGTTTATAAATAATATAAGGTTTCTGGCCTAATGAAGTGACCTCCTTTAACCGTTTACTGGCAGCTTTAATCTTATTGTTCCACATATTGTTAAACAAATGTGTAAACCCAGGAGTTTAGTTCAGTGTTGCAGGTTTAATTGCATAATGCAGGTATGAGGAGAAAGGAGAAAGTACTCCTGCTGTATTTGTAAGGTTATCCACAGATTTGTCCCTTACTGATATAATAATGAAGTAAAACTAACTAACATCTCCATCATCTCATCTAAAGCAATATGGCAGCTAACACTCAAATTGGTTCCAAAGGTATGTTGCACCTTGTTGGCTTCTAATGATTTTGATTTAAAGGAAGGAAATTACATATGAACACAGACCTTTGTATAAATCAGCAATAAACATGAAACTGAGAGTAGACATGGCCATAAAAGAGAGGGCTTTGATATAGCAGGCTATCATTAAATTGTAATTCACATTGACTCTGCTTTGTTTGCTATCCTCAGCATAACCCTTTAAAATTGGCAAGTTTTACTTCCCTTTCTATTTTTCCCTCTCTATATCTTCTTTTTTTTTTACCACTGTGATTTTGCTTTTGTATCACAGGGATTCTCTCTGAGCTCCATTAAATGTGTTGTTCACTTTCCAAAACTTTTTTCAGTTCAAATAGTTCACCAGAAACAAAGACTTTTTTCAATGACTTTGTATTTTCTATTTGTGGCACTTTTTCTAATATTGAACTGTAACGTTTTATTTTTCAACTTCTCTCTTTCTAAAGAAGCTCTGGAAGTTGGTTGTGGACTCTGTAAACTGTACCTAAATTTATACATTTAATTGACACATTTCTTATCTTTGGCTCTGCTGATAATGATGTGCCATCCAACAAATGTTTGACCCACACATCAGAATCCTTGAGGTTTATTAAAGGGGATGTAAAGTCAAAAAATTTAATTCCTTAAACGGGTCAACTGTCTAAAAGTAAAACTATTGTCAATATACTTCCATTAAAAATTATGTACCTTTTTCATAAAAATCATGATTATCTGCGCTCCAGCTCCCCCTTCTCTCGAAGCGCACGGACTTCAGCCTTGTGAATTACTTAACTTACTTAAGTAGTAAGATGTGTCTTTCTCCTTCCTGAAGAAGGTGAGCAGAGACCTCGATTCTGGGATGGCAGTGGATGTGATCTACTTCGACTTTGCTTAAGCATTTGATACAGTGCCACACAGAAGGTTACTGGTTAAATTAAGGAGTGTTGGCCTGGAACATAGTATTTGTACCTGGATAGAGAACTGGCTAATAGATAGATTACAAAGGGTGGTGATAAATGGAACGTTTTCTAATTGGACCAGTGTTGTTAGTGGAGTACCGCAGGGCTCTGTACTAGGTCCCTTGCTTTTCAATTTCTTTATTAATGACCTGGAGGTTGGCATTGAAAGTACTGTTTCTATTTTTGCTGATGATACTAAATTGTGCAGAACAATAGATTCCATGAAGGATGCTGCCACTTGCAGAGTGATTTGACCAATTTGGAAAACTGGGCAGAAAACTGGAAAATGAGGTTCATTGATAAATGCAAGGTTATGCACTTTGGCAACAATAATATAAATGCAAGTTATACACTAAATAGCAGTGTGTTGGGAGTTTCCTTCACTGAGAAGCATCTAGGGGGTTTTGTGGATAACAAGTTGTATAATTCTGGTCAGTATCATTCTGTGGCCACTAAAGCAAATAAAGTGTGGTCTTAATAAAGTTGTTTTTATAGGTCCCTGGTAAGGCCTCATCTGGAGTATGCAGTGCAGTTTTGGGCTCCAGTCCTTAAGAGGGATATAAATGAGCTGGAGAGAGTGCAGAGACGTGCAACTAAACTGATTAGAGGGATGGAAGAGAAATTATGAGGGTAGACTGTCAAGGTTGAGGTTGTTTTCTCTGGAAAAAAAAATATGCTTGACAGGAGACATGATTACACTTTACAAGTACATTAGAGGACATTATAGACAAATAGCAGGGGACCTTACCCATAAAGTGGATCACCGTACCAGAGGCCACCCCTTTAGACTAGAAGAAAAGAACTTTCATTTGAAGCAACGTAGGTGGTTCTTCACAGTCAGGACAGTGAGGTTGTGGAATGCACTGCCGGGTGATGTTGTGATGGCTGATTCAGTTAATGCCTTTAAGAATGGCTTGGATGATTTTTAGACAAGCATAATATCCAATCAGATGATTTCTTTCAGTGTTCCACCTGCAGCTGGCTTAAAAAAGCTAATCACTGATTGGTTGCTATGTGATACTGCCCATAGGGCAAATTTGCCCAGTGTTTATAAATGAGCCCCACTGTCTAAGCTTGCCGTGACGCCAAAGTGGCTGGCCACAATCCAAGCAGGGGTAACTCTCTACAGTTCTGGATAGGGGTCACTATAATTTATATATCAATTTCCATCTCTTTGAAGTCCCTGTACCACTTCCCTTTATCATGTTGCTTCTTTTCCTCATTCAATTGCACATTTAGAAGCAGCTTTGTTTCAATATCAAGTAAAAGAAACACAAAGATTTATGCAAAATAAATACTTTATTTATATATTTAGAAATCAGCCCTTGTGTACTGTGTATATATATATATATATATATATATTTAGACTTTCAAAAGAACATTTAGAATCAATTAATCTTCTAGGTGGAGCTCAGCAGAACATTAAGTGATGAAACCTACACAAAGGTTTTACGTGAAATTCCCAACAATATACAATGTGCCACAACATTCCTGGTTTGAGATCAACTTCAAACAGTGTCAGAGAGGAACTAAAACCCACATGACCGGATAGAGCTACAGAGGGAAAATGTGCTTTGCACTTGTATTTAGCTTCCAGTCATCAGTAGTACAATGCGTCTAATTGCACTGAAAATTGTTTGAAACACATGGGAAACAGTATTAAAAAAATAGTGTTAAAATGTGGCACATTAAAAAAAAAAAAACAACGGAGCTACTGGAAATCATTTAAATATTTGTAAAGAAGAATAGCTTTCAGTGTAAGAACTTGAAGTAGTTTAGGTAGGATTCACCACACAAGCACAAATGGAAGGGGGGATAAATATATCTGTCTTGAATTTAATACAGCAAATATTCAGAAGATTGGCTTAATGTGGCACTACACAGCAGTAGAAAAAATACAAAGTTTGTTGTAAGCTCTCAAAGTGAATCACATATTGCACAATTGATACCTCATGGAGGTCAGAGTCCAAGCTAGACAAATTAAAATACATTGCATTCCTCCACTACACTGTCCATATCCCTCCAGCAGTGGGAAGGTTTCATATTAGAAAAGGAAAATGTTTCAAGTTTCTCAAAATCACACACACAAATCTTTAAGGGGAAAACAGCACAATGAAATAAATACAGTTTACAGACCTGCACAGTTCGCTTATTGGGAACAAGCAAAGCAAATTGCCTAAACAAACGCACATCGGTTCAAAAGAAATACACAACGTAATTTAGACAAGTAGGTTGTGTCAGCAGCATATTGTTCTCCTGAATGTTGTACACGGCACCCAGACTTCAGGGAGGGATTCTGTTGATTTTTTGCTAATGGACCAAATTCATGATGGCCTGACCTATGAAGTTAAAGAAAAAAATAAAAATTATATATTGTGGTATGGTGGGTGGCACTCTGCTTCACCCAGTTGAACATGCTTCACTAAATACCCTTTTGAAGGGACAGAGTGATGACCTGAGACAACCTGCTATTGGTTATTTATTATTTTTATTGTTTTACGGATTTTGCTTTTTGTTCAGCAGCTCTCAAAGAGTGGGGTTTGGATAAGATACAGTATTTGCCATTCTGTGCAGATTGCAATTTCTTGATTATGGAAGAATAAGCACTTTCATGCCTGGTCTTTACAAGGTAGAGAAAAAGGAGTCCATTATGTAGGGAGCTTATTTATGCACTTGAAATCTAACAACATAGTACTGATAGAGGGGTGGGGTTGCATACTGTGATTATCTATTAAACATGGAGAAGCTTACATTTTCCGGTTTCACTTAAATAATAAAAAACAGATTTTTGTGGTTAAAACAATAGGCAAAACTATGATCAGCCCAAGTCCTCTTCACTGAACTTTTGTTGAACAAGGGGGTATACTGGAACATGGTGGCAAAATATTCTTGCCTAATATTTGCATTCTTACCATTACAGAGTTCTTCGATTGAGAACAAGACTACTTTAGAAAATACTAGGGGGTGGGGCATAATAAAAGCTTTCCTTGGATATGACAATGATAGCTGCTTGGCACCCTATGCATGTCTGCACTCTTTACCAGGTAGGTGTTCTCTTACTATCCAGGTACTTGCCTTAAATTCTTCCATCAGTTTTGGCATCCAATGAGTGAATTGGAGAAGATACCGCAGCAAGAAGTCCACTTACAATCTCTCTTCGAATATCTCCAACAATTGATTCTTTTATCTAATTGGAAATAAAATATAATTTGATGAGGAGAATAAATAAATTATTTTGGCACAGTTACAAACCATTCATACTCTGCAATAGCCCAGAGGAAAATCATTCTTTAAAATTAAATAAACCAGAGCCACCATTCAGAACCAGAGACAATAGAAAGGGCTATATAAAATAAGAGATAGTGTGGCCTACAACTGTGGAAAAAAGACCCTGTCCAGTTTGCACCAGTTTGGTGTGCCCCAATCTATCAACAGGGAACAAAGGTAACACAAAGATTGGTTTCGGTACAGTTTGACGCTATTGGAATGCAAGATGGTCCATCTTTCTGGTTTACCAGTTTGGTTAAAAACTACCAGATGGCATAACTGCTGCTGAATTAAGAGCGATCCTAAATGGAAAGCACTCTGAGGGCAGTGGCATGAGGAAATTAGTCACCCTTTTTTGCTCATAAATAATCGTGGATAGCAAATCTGCCTGTGTGCCACTGCCTTATAAGTCCAATAGATTAAGTCTCAGAGAGAGGGATTTCCATTAACAATAACGAGATCAACAGCCATTCCCAATACGATCACTGCAGGTTTCCTTAACAAGAAATGAGCACTCTAGCCTCGTACAAGAGCAGACGTTACTGGTTCTTCTAGTCGTGATACAGTGTAAATATTAGACATAGTTCTGCAGGTATGTGCTAACAAACATAGTTAACTTGGATAAAGCAGAGACAGCATAGGAAAAACAAACCACGAGATTACCCATCTGTCTCCAAGAAATTCCTTCAATTAAACAATACTTGACATGACATATCCAGTCAGCATTCATCCTGCCACAAACCTGTCTGGTACAGCAAGCAAACCAAGCTATACGGACAGCAGTGCAATGGAGCAGACATGTGAACACAAATACATGTCCTAATATTTAAAAACACAGATAAATGTTGCCCATGTACAGTTGTGTTCAGAATAATAGCAGTGTGTTTAAAAAAGTGAATAAAACTCAAATGGGGGAATGTAATAAAAGTCTGTAACGGAAAAAATATTCGCAATGCGAAAAGTTATGCCTCTATGCAAATTTTAATATAGCTTTTGTGAACCCGGAAACTGTTTAGCGACCGCTTCTGACAGTGGAAGAAAGTTTGTAAATTTTATTGTTTGCGCCAGTGCGCGGTGAATGTAATAAAACCTCTTACTGAAAAAGTTATGTTTGCTCCAAAAGATTACAACACCTTCCAGCTATTTATTCTTATTTGTGCAAACTGTTTTGCTCTTTGGGACTTTTAATTACATTCCCTTGAAAATATTTATAATATCTTATTTCCATACATGAAATGCATTGGGAACACTGCACATTCTATTCCAAATCAAAATGAACAAAATTTGATCAAATTTGTGTAATTCATTCACAGAAAGCGAAGAAAAGGGAATATTAGGCTGTTCCAAAAAATAGTAGTATCTGGATTCTTCTTTCCAAACTCAAACATTCACTGTATAAACTAAAATTGTATTCAAGATTTTGCTTTCCTTTGAATCCCTGAACTAATATTTAGTTGTATAATCAGTGTTTCTGAGAACTGCTGCACATCTGTGTTGCATGGAGTCCACCAACTTCTGGCACCTGTTACATTCCACAATTCTTCTGCATTTTTTTGGTTTTGTCTCAGAAACAGCAAATTTTCTATTGGATTAAGGCCCAGGGATTGGGCTGGCCACTCCATAACGTCAATCTTTTTGGTCTGGAACCATTTACTGGTGTGTTTGGGGTCGTTGTCTTGTTGAAATACCCATTTCAAGGGTATTTCATCTTCAGCATAAGGCAACAAGACCTCTTCAAGTATTTTGATGTATTGAAACTGAACCATGATCCCTGGTATGTGATAAATAGGCCCAACACCACAGTATGAAAAACATCCTCATATCATGATGCTTGTTCCACCATGCTTCACATGGTAACTGTGGCTTGAATTCAGTGTTTGGGGGTCATCTGACAACTACGGCCCTAGACCCAAAAAGAACAATCTTACTTTCATCAGTCCACAAAATGTTGCGCCATTTACCTTTAAGCCAGTCAGCGTGTTCTTTGGAAAATTGTAAACTCTTCCGCACGTCTTTTTTCAACAATGGTTCTTTGCGGGGGCTTCTTGCCGATATCTAGGCTTCACATAGGCATCTTCTAATTGTAACAGTATCACAGGTAACTTTATACCTTCTTTGATTTTCCTGGAGCTGATCATTGGCTGAGTCTTAGCAATTTTGGCTATCCTATTTGAATGGTAGTTTTTCTTTGACATCTTTCAGGTTTAGGTTGCAATTTTAACGCATTTGAGATCATTTTAGCTGAGCAGCCTATCCTTTTTTTCTGCACTTTATGTTTTCCCCTCTCCAATCAAATTTTTAATCAAACTACTCTTCTTCTGAACAATGTTTGAAACAACCCATTTTACTCAGATTTTCAGAGAGAAATGCACTATAACCAGCATGCACAACATTTGCTGCCTCCCTTCCTTAAATAAATGCTGTAATTGACACCTGTTTTTTCACAGAATGAATGACCCACACTGCTATTATTTGGAACTAACCTCAATTAATGATTCAATTACACAGAATCAGCAACATGCATGTCATGACTGTTGTGACCGTTGGGTTTGTTGGTTTTCTATTACTTTACTACACCTACTAGTAAATTATTTGCCATGCAGAAATATAATTTCTACCAAAAACAATGATTGATCAGGTTAGTGATGTTGGACTGCTATTATTCTGAACACAGTTGTATGTTAATGGTTATCTACAGATAACCGATACATTCAGCTGTAAAGGACCTATCACACGAGATTACCAGAACTTTAGATGTTAGAGATGCTGCCTACACAGGTCTTCCAGGAGATTTTTTAATCATGGACCCCAAAAAGGAAAGACTTACTGTGATATAGGCATGGTATCATGTGGATTAGAGGCATGTCTAAGCACTGACTTCGTAGATCGGGGCATGGAGTGAAGTTACTCAATTGTTTGAGCACATAAAAAAATAGGATTAATGCTGCTAAGCTGCCTATTGCCAAATTGTAGATTTGTATACAGAGATAAAATGTATGTATGAGAATTCCCATGCAAATTGTAAGTGTGTAGCTTTTGCATGGCAATGGCATATTTGGGATTCAAAACAAAATTCACTCTCTCAGCAGGTCAGCAGGTGACATCAGTCAAGAAGCTTAGAGCTCTGAGTACCACAGGTATTAGCAGGTTTTTCAGAAGATCGGTGTTAATACCAGTGTTAAAACAGATACCCCAGGGCATTAAACTGACATCACTTACAATAAGCCAAGTGTATTCTAAAAGTTGTCATTAAATGAATATTCTCTATTGAATAGAAAAAATGTGGTGTTGCGATTACTCCAGAGAAGAAACTTTTGCTTTTTAAAGATGTTATGCACATTTAGCAGGTACCTTGCAGGTAAATACTTTTCTATGTTGCAGGTAATAGTGTAGGTTAAGGGCGGGAAAGGGGACAGCATATGTGAGATTAGCTCTGGGAGAGCCAAAGGCTACTGTATGGACAAGGCAAAATATTTAATGTACTACTCTGTTTTAGTATGCCTAGAACTACATTTTGAGCACATATCCAAATAAAAACAAAGCCCACAGAATGATTTTTGGTTTCATATTTTGTTGTGTGATCACACAATGCTTTATGTAAAGAATAGTATAGGCGGAGGATTCAGACAATGCAGCCCTTTCTTCTGCATATTGTGTGCTCACCAAAGGCACAATAGAGCCACATTTAATAGAAAGAATTGTTCCTGATTTGCACATACAAAAATAGTGTTGTAATTCACAGTTATGCATTATTAATTATAAGATGCCCCACACGCTAGTTAGACACAGTTTCAGACCACGGAAATCAGAAGGTGCAAACGATCATCTAAGGCAGGTATGTCAAAACTGAATCACATGGAGGGAGAGTAAAATGCATTTAGGGTCACAGACGTGAAGAATGGACCATATACCCTATGCAAAAGAATACCATGTAATATAAGGGATGTTTAAACCTCTTCACTCCTTTCTTGAGCTCATTATTGAAGAATTCTATATTAGTAATGGTAGAATTTGTGGTTTTGCATAAATTTATATAAAACCACAAACAGCCCAGAGAATAATCGACACAGAACAGTGGGGTTGGCAAAGTAATTATCTCCTATGAGATCAAACTCAATCTGCAATCAAAAAGCAGATATAAGGTCCTAATAATTGAGCCATACGCTACAGTGTGAATTGCTCCATGGGGCATGCTCATACTAAGGTACAAAGCAGAAGCCTACCTCACGTATTACTTGCTGCAACTCTCTACTTTCTTCAGGAGTCCATTTCATACTTTCATTGGCTGGGGATGTTAACAGAACCTGCTCAGGTGTCTCTGTTGGCTCCATTTTTAATTTCCCAAAATCCTCTGGCATATCATTGACAGGCTTCTGAATATCACCCGCTCTAGTTGGAGGACATGGCGTCAAAGCAACAGATGCCCGAAAAACGTTTTTGCTTGGTGAACCGAGAGGTTTCGATTTGTCAACGGAGTCACATGAGCTCGTTAATCCTTTCTTATTTTTATGGAGTGGTCTTGAGTAAAGAGATGAATGATCAGAGGCCATGGAATCACAGCGATCTCTGCCATGTCCTAAACTCAAGTCCTCAAGCCCCAACTCAGATTTTAGGTGAGTCTGCTCTCTTATGAGTTCGGTCACCTACAAATAATATAAAAAGGACATTGTATTGATTAAGTATTACAAATCTGCAACTTTACAATAATCATAAGCCATCAATGATTTTAAAGTTAAGGCAATTGTGATAGAGAGCAGTAACTTTCTGTCCAACAATGTAGTAAGCTCTCCTTCAGAGGGATGACAATCTCTTAAATTCTTCAGCCTAATTATAATCTTTTAACACAAATCATTGCAGAAAATAAAGACCTGACAAGTTGACAGGTATGGAGCAAGTAATGCACAGTGCAGCCTCGAAGCAGTGGTTCGGACAACGGACTGCTCTTGCCAGATATGAACAGAACCTGTTAAATCTAGACCAAAAACTAAACTTACTGGTTCTATGATACTCAGAGGAGAGGAGAAAGTGAGGTTGTCAGTACTCCTGCCTCCATACATCCCCTAAGAAAAAAAGAAAAAAGTGTATTTAGGTCATATTTAATACCTTCATTTAGAAAAGCAACACAAAAATAAAGGTTAAAAAAAAAAGACTACCTATCTTAAATGCAGTAAGCCAGCAAGAAAAGAAAGTAGGGAGACAAAAGGCATTATACACACATACATAACTGTATAACAAGCAGCACTCTTGATATAGCCCTTTCACATTAAAAAACAACAAACAAACAAAAAATACCATAGCACACTGCCGCTGAAAGGGGGAAGAAACATGAAAGTTTCTCAGTTGTTCCTCAAGAGCCAAGAGTCGTTCATCCAACTGAAGTTCCAGCTCTTGCAGCTCCATTCTTACTGAATTTCTCAGGCCCTGTAGCTGGTCAGCTTCATACCTAAAAAAATAAATAAAATAAACCACCTGTCCGAGCATCAAAAATGTCATAATACAACAGTCACCTGAAGGAGCATCAATCTAAAATAGGTTTTATAGTATATGAAACCACGGGTATAAGCTTGCATACATACAATTAGATAGAATTTCATACAGTATATAGAGAAGTTGACACCATAACAGCACAAACCTATACTTCAATAAAGAGTCAAGAAAGGTGAATAGCTATAAGTCGGTCCTTTCCCATGTGCCCCTTACTTAGGGTTTACTGGCTTAAAGAGAAGGAAAGATTAAAACTAAGTAAGCCTTATCAGAAACGTCCACCTAAATACCAGTAAACCCAAGGTGCGTTTGAATCTGTAACGCCGCCTGAAGCATTCGAAATTCAGCTTTTCTATCTCACAGAGGCAAATTTTGCTCACTGCGCTAGCGATGCGCCCCCCACCCGACCCCTGCCGGCGTGGCTAAGGTAAGCGCGATGGGGGTTTACCTTAACCAGTCTCTGCGCTAGAAAAGCTGAATTTACGGTTTAATAACCGGAAATTTAGCAGGAGCGGCTTTTTGTCGCCCTTGGTAACTTCTGGGGAGCTGCCACCTCATGGTGGTCAAAAGAAACACTGCGTTTCTTCCCTTCTATTGTGTACACATGGGCTTCTTTATCAGACTTCCTGCCTTCAGCTTAAACCTCCTTTCCCCGGGCGTGAGCATACTCAGTTTGTTCCTCTTCCCCCCTCCCTTCTCTACTGTAATCTGAGCCCAGAGCTATAAGTGAGTAAGGAGAGACTCAGGCAGTGATGACACCAAGCTAATATGGCAGCTGCTTTCCTAGACAAACAAGAGAGCTTCTAGAGCTTTTTACATTCTAGCGTGCACTATTGCAGCTAATCTACTGGCAATTAAATGCCTCCATAGCTTTCCTTAAAGGAAAACTATACCCCCCAAACAATGTAGGTCTCTATTAAAAGATACTGATTTAAACAGCTCATGCGTAAAACCCTGCTTCATGTAAATGAACCATTATCATAATAATATACTTTTTTAGTAGTATGTGCCATTGGGTAATCATAAATAGAAAATTGCCATTTTAAAAAATAAGGGCCGCCCCCTGAGATCGTAAGATTCACTTTGCACACATACAAACCACATGTAAGGTCACATGAGCCAATTAACAGACAGAGTTCTGTCTTTTGCTTCCTCACTTCTTCCTGTTACAGTTAGTGTTGTAGTATTTCTGGTCAGGTGATCTCTGAGGCAGCACAGATAGAGTCACGAAATGGTGGTTCAAGGCAAGAGATGTAAAAGGGCAATATTTATGTAAATATATATTCCAGTTTGGCAAGATTCTTTAATATGTCATTCAATTTGATATAAACTATCTGTTGCTTAAGTATTCATTTTGGGGGTATAGTTTTCCTTTAAATGGAGAAGAAAATGCTTTGTGCATTTGGGGGTGGCAAATGTTAGGCACCCCCAAGTGATTGTATTGACTTACTTGAAACCCTGGGCCTGTGCTCCTATCAGCAGAAAACTGCACCGGCCCGGGGTTATACCAGTGAGCACCACGGAGCAATACACTGCTGTCTTCCTCTTTCTTCTTTCATTAAAGAATGAAAGGCCGAACTTTAACTAAAAAGTCAGCTATTTCATTCAACTGTGCATGCTACTCAAAGATTGTGTCTAGAGCAGTAATTGTTACATGCTAAACTAATTAATCAGCAAACCTTTGAATTTAAGCTACAAATGGTCATGAAAGGGAATAAATCTCAAGATACTCTACAAATCATTTCATAGACATATAAGTCGCAAAAAGTACCCTGTGGAACAAAAAAACATTTTTATATCCTCTCCCGACAGGTTTTCAAATCTGGCCGAGAAATATCAGCCAGGTATCAGTAGGGCCTGGACATTGGGAGGTCCCTATACACAGGCAGATAAGCAGACAACTTGGTCAGCAGCTTTTATAGGCTCACATGTTGTCAGCTCAAGAGATAGTGAGATTCTCTGTGTACCTTTCATCCTCCGTAAGATGCTGGTAGACCATTGTTTGCTGGCGTAACATACTGAGTTCCAAGTCCATCATTTGTGTTCTAAATAGGTTAAGACTTCTCCTCATTATTTGAAGCTCCTGGAAGGTATTCTTTAAAAAAAAAAAAAAACAATCACAGTGAAAAAACATAAAATAGGACATAGTGCTTTAAAAGGATTATCTGAAACAACAACTCACCTCATAAAGTGGCAGGACAGAAGATCGCTGCATACTATATCCACTTGCAGATCCATCACTCCCTCGCATTACATGGTGCTAAAGGAAATCATAGTTTTCTGTTATCGGATTTATTTTGCCTAAATGCTAGGATTACAAATTCAGTTTTCTATCACGGATTATAATACACCATACAATGGTGCTTTTACTTTACGTCATAGGGTCAGAATTTTTTTTTTACTTTTACAAAGCAAGGGTAAACTAGAAAAGTCTCTAAAATTAAAAATAATAATAAAATACACAACTCTCCACTAAACAGTTCAGCCCGCCATTGTAATATGTTGCCATGATACAGTGTTGCTTACACTTAAAAAATTATCTACATCAAAAATTAGCCAAAAGGATATTTATCTTACCACAAGACAGGATACTTAAAATCTGATGAAGGGCAATAGGGCACATGCAAGAGTGCTCAGAGGCTTACAAATGTACCCTTTAATAACCATACATAAAGGACTTGAGAACAAGCCAATGCCTGTACTTTGCACCAGACTACAAATCCTGGATAAAGTGTAGGACTGTCAGGTCACCTGACATGGTTGGTGTAAGTAAGGCAACCATGGACTAAACACTTGCCATAGGCAGGCAGGCAGGCAGTAGACGGCTCTCCTTCGACTTGTGTCTCCTGGCACTCCAAAGCCACATGTCTAAATGACACACAAGTTAGAGATCTACCAGCCCCTCCAAATAAAGCACTGTTCAATGATGGCAAATTTATACTGAAAGCAAAGAACAACTATCCACATCCATTCTGGGATTTTACACCTTTGGGTAGAGTGTCCAAGGTGTGTTTTGCATCTGGCTTAATAATTGAGGCCTAAAGTACTTTGCAGATGACCTGACATGGTGCACTTGAAACAACAACAAAAACAACATTTGTGTGCGTTCAGCGTTCACTATACTAATCCTACTGGATACTAAGAAAATAAATAAAATAAATAAATAAAATATATGGCCTGTAGGGGTCACATAGCCTATTAAAAGATTGTGGGAGATTTATGTTAAAAAAAAAAAAATCCCTGTTCTTGAAATGTGTGCTTTAAAGGAGAAGGAAAGGTTAAAACTAAGTAAGCCGTATCAGAAAGGTTCATTTAAATATACCTGTAAACCCCCAAAGTAGTGCTGGTCTGAGTCCCGTGTCAAAAGAAACACTGCATTTCTTTCCTTCTATTGTGTACACATGGGCTTCTGTATCAGACTTCCTGCCTTCAGCTTAAACCTCATTGCCCTGGGCAAGAGCATGCTCAGTTTGCTGCTCCTCTTCCCCCTGCCCCTCTCTGCTGTAATCTGAGCCCAGAGCAGGGAGAGACTCAGGCAGGAAGTGATGTCACACCACATTAATACTGCAGCTCCTATCCTAAACAAACAGAGTTTCTAGAGCTTTTTACTCAGGTATGGTAAAACATTGTACAGAATAAATATAGCATTCTAGCTTGCACTATTGCAGCTAATCTATTGGCAATAAAATGCCTCTGTAGCTTTCCTTCTCCTTTAAAATTGGTGACCAATATATGCAACCTGGATACTATAAGACACTAGACCTGGCATTAGTGCTTTAATTAGAGCAGTATCACATGATAACTGATACGGTACAGGTGGCCTCTAATTAATGGGACCACCTGAGATCACTATAAAGGGAGGCATGAACCTAAAAAAGTCTTAAAATGGCACTTGAAGGCAATGCGTCAGTACTGACACTATTTAGTACCATGGGGGGGACGACACACATGCTCTTACCTGTGACAGGTTCTGTAGTGAACTTCTTATATCATGCAGCACTCTCCGTAACTGCATTTCAGTAGTAGATGGTGGAGAGTTTAAGGGCAGCGTACATCCAGAACAAGACCTATGGAGAGACCCATAAGAAAACCGGGAGGCCACTGGACAAGAGAAGGGTGAGAAAAAGTTCCCACATGGTGCTCCAGCAAAATTAGGGACACTGTGTGTGCTCCATGCTCTTCCATGATCACACAGAGACTTTTCATGCCAATCGGAGACCAAAGAATGGAGAGAACAGGAAGACTGAGACCTGTGTGATGGTGTATGTGTAGTGCAAGACTGGGGCCTTGGATGGGGATCTTGTGAAATTCTCTGGGGCCCACTTTTGTGCACATCTTTTAACTCTGATTTCGGAGAGACATGATCAGGGTTGGAGTTAGTGTTAGGGTCTTCCTCTATTTGTTCCAAGCATTCTTCCTCCTCTGGAGAATATTTGTAGGAGAATGAAGGGGGGCTACACACAGTTGCTTTGCCCGACGTTAGAACAATATTTACCTTGGACACAACTCTGACTGGGTTAAGGAGGGCAGACGGCAATGACTGTGTCCTCCTTAGTGGGTAGCCAGAGCTGGAGAAATTGTCTCTCTTTTTCATCAGGTCCTTTGAAGTAATCATGGTGCGACCAGTTCTAGAGCTGGCCTCCCCTGAAGAACGGAGCACTTTCATTTGTGCTCTCTGCAATGCCACGTGTACACGGTCCAGAGAACAGGAACTATTTTTTTCTGAACAGCCAAGATTATATTCATAGTCTGAATAAGAATCCACCAGTTCCGAAATATGATGGGTAGTATAGGGAACGGCTTCACACTCACTGCCAGTATCAATTTCACTTTCAGCTGTATAATCCTGAGGCAAGTCAGATTCTTCAGTATTACTCTCAATGGCAGAGAGTAGGTCCTCATGGGACTTGCATTCCTCTGATGGATTTAGCTGCTCAGAGTCCATTTTTAATCTTTCCATCTCAGTTTCTTGGTTGTCCCTGAAAAATGCTTTGCTTTCCACCATGAAATTTGGCGTTAAGAACTCATCCTCTAAGTCAAAGTCAGTGACTTCTGGCTGGTCAGTTGCTAATGGCGTCCGAAGGTCCTCGCCCACCGACGTGACAGTTGTTTCACTGTCACAGCTGTCAGCGCTGCTTCCCATGGCTTGTAACGATTCCTGGCCCTGTTATGAAGAGCAATAACAGTTTCATCACTTAACCCCAAGGGAGAGATTTTAAAAGACAAGGAAACAATGTAAAGGAAGTTTCAATGTATACATGAAAGTGCAATGCACTATAAACATACAGGGCTTTACAGTATTTATAATCTTGCCAGTAGATGGCAGCAAACTTTAATTTTCACTAGGTTATTATTCATTATTTTTGACTTTATTGTATAAAATGTACTGCCTAAAAGATTTACACTACTAAAAATGTATTTAAAATAGGTAAATGTAAATTAAATATGTTTCCATTTAATTTTTAAACAAACACACTCAAAAGGTACTGTATGTTGCATAAGTATCCAGAGCTGCAATTACTGGCACCTAACAAACTCTCCTTAGAGCCTCCGTCTCTGAAGAAAAGATAATCTGTTTTGTACACATATATTGAAAAATTGTGCATCAGTGTGGGCTGTGCTGGTCCCAGTATACTACTACCGACCCTGCAACAGCTTGGGCTGCATCTCTTTATACAACAATAGCACAAATCACAAGCAACCAACTAAACAATGCCTAGCATACATCTTGCCTGGAGACTCTTGATCAAGTCTGGGACTGGGTATAGGACTAAAATGCCAGCTTACACAACAGAATCTGGTTTTCCAAACATTGATTGGGCCGAAAATCCTGCTGGTACTGTATTGAAGATGATCTTTTCCTGACAGGTCTGCAGAGGTGCAGAACATAATGTATAACTCACTGTGGTGACTCACCACATGGGACAGGTGGTCCATTTGCACCAGCCCCAAATTCTAAGTTTAGTTCTACAAGTAGGGGCATCCAGGTACTGTGAAAACTCCACAAGGGCCACCAAAGATAGTATAAAAATATATTTATTAAAATCACAAATCATGGTGCTCCATCCGATGTAGTCCACTGCTGTAGAACCGACTAAATAATTTTTATACTTCTGAACATTGAACATGCAGATCATAAGCAGTTCTTTCTGATCAGAAATAATACACACACTAACAATTTAATTAAATAACTAAAGAGTAAACATAACTTACTTGGGCAAGACTGGCTAAAAGACAGTCTGCAGAGGTGTCTTCTGCAAACCCGCTACTATCAGAATGCTGGCTGGCAGTTCTCAGCAGATTGTCTGCAAAGACAAATAGAAGGGTTTTAACACTAGCTCCAACCAATTCATTTTATAGCACCAAATTCCCACCAAAATTAATATCAGTCAGATGTTAGTATTGTCGAAGTTTGCCAAAAACATATTTCGACTCATGTGGGTATTAAGTTTTAAAGCCCAGGGGACTTGCAGCATTAGTCAATTGCCTGCAACAGTAAAAATAGTTAGTTTGATGAATACCCCAAATTAAACAGAAATGTAGAAAGCAGTTTAGAATGTTATCTGACTGCTGGGGTAGGAGGTCACCAACTGCCTCAACCGAAAAGTGCGAAACTAGAGCGAAACAAAATAAAGAAGTAAATAATTCATAAACACCCAGCAGGAAAAAATTAAGACCAATTTGTGTGTGTTGTCGAAAATAGCTTTCTAACACATAGAACTAAAATACCCTCTTAAAAAGGTAGGCTGAAAGGCATCAGCCACCACAGCAGAGACAAAGCAATGTGCAACATGAACATAAATTTCCTCGTACACATAAAGACCAGCCAACAAGTGCTAAGTAACAATGTCAGTGGGGTGATCTGAAAAACACACACACACAGTAGTTACAAGAAGCTATGCAGAGGTTACCTTTGCCCAATTTTTCTATGGCATGGCACGTCTGAGGGTTGTGCAGAGGTTCGTCTTCTGTGCCCTGCAACTATAAGAACAAATGGGAGTTAGAGAAATGAGAAACAACTGCACAGCACAATAGTTTATTTTATAACCAAGCAAAGCTGCCAAGATAAAATATCAGAGCATAAAAGTTAGTTTCCTCCTAGAATCCAGATTATAGAAAAAGCAATGAACAGAACTGAAAAAGAAATAAACGTTACAAAAAGCTGAATACTGTCCGAGACATATTGTATAAAAAGAGGAAGTCTCTATTTAAGAGCATTTTTAAAACTATGGAAGTCACTTAAAAATTACTGAAAATGAATCATGCACCAATTTCCTTTCATCAAAAAAGAAAAAAATACAAGCAGTGTTTAGCAGAGGGTTATTTCTGGAGTAGTTAGCATAAAAAGCACCTGGAACACATGCGGAGACTGCAACAGTTAGATAGGACATAGGGGAAAAACAATATTTTTAGTATGGGAAAATATAAACTCTTAAAGGGCCAATACAACCCCTTGTTCAACATGAGTTCACTGAATATGGATTGTGCTGAACATTCTTTTTGCCTACAGTTTTAAATCACAAAAAAAACTATTGAGCTAAACATGGAAGAGAGTTCATATTTGGTCCTTACAAATAGATTAGTATACAATCCTCTTCCTAAGGGTAGTGGCACACAGGAAGATTTGTCGCCTGCAATATTTTTGACACGGCTGCGGGCATCAAATCTCCTGAAAACGCCTCTCCATTGCCGGTAATTGAAATCGCTAGCGGTATATCCAACCTATCGCTTAATCGCCTGAATTCGGCTCTGGAGGAAACTTTGGCAGATTAAACGATACATTGAACATACCACCAGTGATTTCAAATACCGGCAATGGAGAGGTATTTGAGAGATTTGTCGCCAGCATCTACAGAGAAAAAATTGTGGGGGACTTGCCGTGTGCCACTAGCCTAAAAGCCTTTGTTGTGACTGTTTTGTTAGCAAGAGCCCATTATGCAAAAGAGATTATCTATGCTCTGATAATCTAAACATCTATCTCACAAGGATCAAAAATGCAGTAGCTTTAATTTACCTGTTTTCCTTGTTTAGTTAAAGAAATAACTAAACCATTTTTTTTTAAATAAAAAATATGCAAAAGGTATGTTTAGCCCCTTTCATTAAACTGGTGTCTACAAGGAGAAATAAAGTCCATTTACCTATGGCAGCACTGAGGCATCTAGTCTGAACCTGGAAGGGGGAGGGGAGGTATAATTCCCAGCGTATTGGTGTTCACACTGACCTAATACTTATAAACACTTAGTGCCTCCAAGTCATGTTTAATTTTTAGTGCAACAATTCCATGGGCTTTTCTGGTTATTAAACACAATTTACAAAGCTGGGTTGGGATGAATAGGAAACATATGCTTATCTCAGGCTGCAGTGAAAAGAAGTGGCATTTATAGACTGCAGCCATAATAAACATACTTCCTTTGTTTAAAGCAGCCACCACCAACCTAAACTTCTGTTTCCTGCCACTATAATGTCCTTTAACTTTGGAAAAAGAAAAACTCATTAATCACAAGAATAAAAAGCATTTCAGCCAAAATGTTGTATTAAGCAATGTGCAGAGCAGCGGCACAATTAAATCAATGCTTCAGAGCAACCAACCAATCTGATGTTCAGTGAGATCAAGCTAAACAAGCAAAGCGGATACAAGTAGAGCTATTGTGGTCAACTATAGAGAGAGACAGAAAAAAAAAAAAAAAACAATTTCCAAAACAGCCAACAAAGAGTGTTGGCTTATACAATGGGCATTGCAGTTAGAGAACAAGGGAGACATGCAAACATATTCATCCTGCCACATCTATCTCAAGCACTTGTCATCATTAAAAAACTTATAGGAGACACACTTTCTCTGAAACAGACTCTTTACTACCCCAATTCTCCAAAGCAGGCACCCCCAAAATGATGTTTGTCTTGAGAAGTAGCAGAGAGAAGGCATCCTAAAGGACAGGGTAAGGATATAAAGATATGGCTACGATACATTTGCACAAAGGCCTATTAGAATTAGTCAGACCCAAAACAACCCGACACGAGACAGCCCAAACCACTACAAACGCAAATGCAGCCCCCTGCTAATAGTAGTGAGGGAAGATCAACTCTTAAGGCAGAAACAAAAATTAGGCACATTTAACCTAGCATGGCCCTTGCTTCAGTAAAATCTCCAATACCCAGGCAGCTGTAAACCAATGGAGGGTGCTGGGAATTACAGTTCAATTACTCCACCTCGTGACATTAAGACTTCCGGTTAGCATGTGGGAAAGCCATAAATAGAAAACAGCAACAATTCTCTGGAATTAGAAATCAGAGTTCAGCCATCAACTCTCCCACATCTCACTACGTGACCAAGCAAACATAATGTTACAAATCTTCCTATAAATAAAGGACAGACACATGTGCCTGCAATGAAAGATTTAACACAAGTTTGTGGGGTTATTATTCTGTAGATCTCTTCCCTTGTAGGCAATGGGCTCAGCAGTAATGCACAGAACCTTCATGTATTGTGATGACATGCATACCATCAACTTAGGGCTACAAGTTGATCTTTCTTCCTATTATGAACAACATTAGGGTCAAGCATCATTTTTATTGGTCAGCTTTAACAACGACCTACTGCAATATCTACCCACCTTAAACTGACCTTAGATTGCTCCATAGCATGCATACTGAGAAGGACTAAAAGGAGCCAAAAAGCCCTTCACAAGCAATTACATGCAAAGTGAAGAAGGTATGTACTTGTCTCATGCCATACACACATTTACTTGTCTCATATAAGGCATCATGGGCAGAGACATGCAAATCACTCCTTTATGTCCCTTTGGCCAACTATGCATCCAGAACCACTTGTTTATAGCAGAGATACAGCCGAGTGGTTCAGAGCCAAATATCCAAACTTGCAGACAGCCTGTTTCGATCTTGTTAGATCTCATCAGTGCAAGATATTGTAACATGGCTTCTGAGGGGAAGGACTTGGAGAGTAGCAAAATGGAAAACCAAACCTGGTTATGGTGAGAAGTACTAAAAGAAGCCAAAAAGCCCTTCACAAGCAATTACATGCATGACATCTAACTACTCTCTGTCTCTGCTTAGGTATAGTGCAGAACAGCTCTATTATATACCATCAGCTTAATGCACTTTCAGCAATGCTTGTATAACTGGATGTAATTATGTCCAGTAGGTACCCATGAAATTCAACATAATTAAAATGACACAGATATACGTATGGCAACTAAAGACCCACCCTAAGTAGTTCCTTGGAATTTAAACCATCCCCATTTACATAAATTCTTACATTAGATACAACTAGATGGTGTCATTTCTGAAGAAACCACAAGATGTTGGATTTGAAACGCAAGAGGTGTTGGGGCCAGTCGCCCCTGGTGCATAGAGAGTACACAAAGTTGGTAGAATCTGGTTTAAAACTGTGAAAATTGAAGCAGATCAAATTGTACCATTAAAATCAATCAAAAAACCTGATTGGCTGTTTTTGACACTTTTAAAATTTGAATCCCAGTCCCCCTGTGACCGACTGTGCCAAGTTTGATGTCCCTGCCATTAACTGTGAAAGAATGGCAGCAACTTATATATTGACATTGATTAGCAATAGGTAACATTTGATTGGCTGTTTTAAGCTCCACCCAGTTTTCCAAATTTTAACCCCAGTCATGGTCTGTACCAAGTTTGGGGCCTCTGGCTTTAAAACTGTGAGAATGGCAGTATTTGAAACTTACATTGAAGTCAATAGGTAAAATCTGATTGGCTGTTATTGGCTCCGCCCACTTTTCCTAAATTTTGACCACAGTCACCCAGTGAGTAATTGTGCTGAGTTTGGGACACTTGGCATTTACGCCGTAATAATAGCAGCAATTTAGCGTTTTTCATTAAGGTCAATGGCTGAAATCCGATTGGCTGTTGTTGCCCCGCCCCCTTTTTCCTAATTCTGAGCCAGAGTCACCAAGTGACTTACACTTTCAGGTTTTGGAATCATAACATTTAACATGGAAAAATGGCAGCAATTTTATGTTTTTCTATTGAAAATCAATGAATGACATTTGATTGGTTGTTGGTGGCTCCACCCACTTTTCCTAACTTTGCAGTGCAAACACCCAGTGACCACATTTGTGATATTCGAGGTCCATGACATCAATAACGTGCAAATGGCAACAATTTTAATTTTTCCCATTTAAATCATCAACGAAATCTGATGATTGGCAGCAACTTATATATTGACATTGATTAGCAATAGGTAACATTTGATTGGTTGTTTTTGGCTCCACCCACTTTTCCAGATTTTGATCCCGGTCCTCCAGTGACCAACTGTGCCAAGTTTGAGGACCCTCCCATGAACAATCGGCGACAGTTTTAAATTTTCCCATTGAAACAAATGGCTAATATTTGATTGGCTGTGGTAGACTCTGCCCACTTTTCCAAATTTTAACCCCAGTGACCCATGGTGCCAAGTTTTGGGTCTCTGGCTTTAACACTGTGGGAATGACAGTGTTTGACATTTTCTCATTGAAGTCAATAGGGAAAATCTGATTGGCTGTTTGTTGTTCCGCCCACTTTTTGGAGTCCCCAAAATGTGACAGAACTTTTCAGGTTGTCCCCATGACTAAGTGACCCAAGTTTGGTGAGTGTAACTTTAATGCTGTACGAGTGGCAAAAGTTTCAAATTTTCCAATGAAAGTCTATGGGAAAAAATGGGGTCTTTGGGGGGCCGCCACAGGGCCACGGAGGGTGGGATTGCTTAACAGAGCACAAGCAACCTATTTGGGTATGAGCCGAATAAGTGTGCAAAGTTTCATAATTGTACCCCTAAAACTCTGGGAGGAGTAGCAGTAGCAGTGGGTGGGAGCACTTACTAAAGCACAAGCAACGTACTTTGCTATAAGGCGAATAGGTGTGGAAAGTTTGGCGCTTGTACCCCTAAAACTGTAGGAGGAGTAGCATTTAGAAAATGGGGGGGGGGGCGCTAATAATAATAAGAAGAAGAATAAGAACGAGCTGAACTAGTAGAACAGTATGTTGGCTTCTTCAAAGCCAACATAATAAAATAAAAAAATAAAAAATGGAAGAGGCATGGTTAAGATAAGGGTTAGGACTCCACAGGAAAACAAGGCTTTGGAACATGACTGGGGAGTTAGTGGCTAGAGCCTGATAAGCACGTATACCCACAAGGCCGCCATTTCCACCCCCCGCATTAGCTTTCATTTCTTTCTAGACAAGACAGTTTATAATGGGACTCATTCCGATCAACGTGATATCCATGAAATGCATATGGCTAAATGATTCATTCTCACAGTGTTGCGCAGTGTTGAGTGCCAATCATATACAAATATTTGTTTTAGTCAGACTGACATACAATAAAAGATATCTGCTTAAAGAGCAAGATATAATGTGAATACACAAAAAAACAATAGCTTTGGCACTGGTCCAGTGCTACCTGCGAAATTCCAGGGAATTGTATCTGCCTTGATGGTAATTGGCTTGCAAAGTAGATGCATCAGATAACAAAATGTCTCAAAATCATTTAAAAAGGGAAAATATATCCTATTTTTTTTTTTTTTTAAAAAAAAAAATGTAACTACTTCAGTTGGAGTTATGTAGAAAAAGTGCATAAAAACTGCCAAACAGATATACCTGAATCCTGGATGGTAGCCATGTTACTACATGTGTAATGAAACCCAGTTTCCATTACAAGGTGATGGATTTGGAGACTTGAAGTTTTGGAACACTGCACTATAGGACTAGTAGTAGTTTTACCATATTTTGCCATCAGAGCACAGAATCTTGGGCACCACCTCACGTGCTGTTTCCAAACCCAGTCAGCTGGACAGCTGAAGCATCACAATACACTGCTAATGGGAAAACCTTTCTATTCCTACAAGTAACATGCATGGAAGGGAAATGTAACATTTGGCTGCAAAATTCCGTATCTACCCATAAATCTTTTTCTATCCAACAAAAGACCATATATTTCTATGGGGTTGCTAATTCCTCCCAATGTCAAAGGAAACATTTGCCAGTTCCCATGTTAAAGATGATAAAAATAAAAGTATGAGTGATACTTCCAGTATGGTCCTACCGCTTTAGTGTTGGTTCTAGATTTTAACCCTAACTGACATTTATAACACTCCAAAAAAAACATGGCTTTACAATGAATACAGCAGACACTTGCGTGATGTAACCGCAGTTATATAATACCCACAAGTAGGTTTGTATTTCGACTCAGACTTACAGCAACACTGGAAAAACTTATGAAGAAACCCTTTTAATAAAATATACTAATTTCTATATATTATTTTAGCAGAACCGTTAAATCCCAGTTATCAGTACTTCTTTATTATAGATTTATTACGTGGAGCAGGTAAGAAAGGCCAGAATCTGTGGATCAGAGTCTGTTGGATACATATCAAAATAAATCCAGTTTGGTTGAAAATCATAATTCCCATATGAAAGAAAAACTTTGCATGCACTGTACGGATTCTCTCCATTATTAAACCTCATCTATGGCATGTCCTGAACACGCTTCTCAGGTGACTGTCCCATGGAAAGTGGTTTTGAGGGCAAACAGTAAGAAACAGAAGGGTACATAATCCAGAGTAGGCAACTGGTTTCTGAAATTCTAAACTTCCATTTGTTAGAGGATATTGCAGTCTGTTCCAGTGATTCCTGAATGGAGGGAGTGGTGTTCCGATGATTACCATGCCACTCTAAAACCTCCCAATGTGTTAAGTACAGGTGAATATGTATAGTGGCATGACTCTGCACAAGGTGCTTGTTTCTGCTACTGGTGTTTCTGGAATGTCCAGTTACTGGCCATGCCCATTATGACAACAGTCAACTCTTTACCTGCTGGATTCTTGAAAGAGGATTATATCATTACAAGAAGGCAATGGAGAAGACTGAGTTGATCTTGGCAGAATGAAAACAGTGGACACAAGCAAAACAAACTGCTCTGTATCCATTTTATGGTGGCTAGTAAGATACAGCCACATAAGAATAAATTATATTGCCTGCTCTTTATTAGACATATATTTAGGATATAAAAAGAATGAACCTTTAAGGCAACAAAATACAATTAGCTTTTGAAAGGGCACCATAAGTAAAAGTATCCTGAGGTATACCAAAAAGTGTCCAGACAAAACTCACCTTACCACCTACATGAAGTTAACCAATTCAGAGGTAAAGGACCAGTAACATCAAAAAATTTTACACAAAAAATCGTTAGAATACAACGAAATAAAACACCAAGACAAATTAAAATTTCAAATAGAAAAGCCTTTATTAAGAAATAACTTACAGAAACTCCACTTCCTGTCCTCTACAGAAAAGGCGACACGGCGACCATCCATCCTGCTGGGCTCGATTTCTCCTTCCTGGATATTCCCTGACAGCATGTAGATCTCCTCTTCTTCATCCCTCTCCCAGGATCAGCAGTAGGCGATGTTCGGCGGGCTCCCCCTCCCTCAGTGTGGGGAAGAAGCTTTCAGCAACTTCTTATTCTAGTATCGTCACCAGCACTGCTGCCTTTCAATCATCAATCGCTTCAGTTCTTGTTTGGCAAGGGGAGATCAGATGCACAGAAACACTTGGCTGCACAATCCCTCTCATATCTTCGCTTGTGTAACGTCCTGCCGTGGGTCCCGTGCGCCAACCCCCAGACAGTCATGCTCCCCGCACGTAATGCATTCACGTTATAGCGCAAGTGACTGCGCACTCAAACATATTCATAGATCTTTGCAGCCTTTTCCGTCTCCCCTTCTGCTCCATAACTTTGTTTGTAAAGTTAGAATGCCCCTATAATTTGACCGATCCTGATCCTCTTGGCCAGTTGTCAATCACAGGGACCTATTCACCCCGCCCCCAGCAGAGCCGTCCCTCCCTCCGCTACCTACTAGGCTGCCTGCAGTGGGGCCCTAACAAAGGGGCCTGGGGATGGGGTAACCATGGGATGTTTCCTGCTATCTTACAGTGGGGACACGGAGGGGGAGCCCGCCGAACATCGCCTACTGCTGATCCTGGGAGAGGGATGAAGAAGAGGAGATCTACACGCGGTCAGTGAATATCCAGGAAGGAGAAATCGAGCCCAGCAGGATGGATGGTCGCCGTGTCGCCTTTTCTGTAGAGGACAGGAAGTGGAGTTTCTGTAAGTTATTTCTTAATAAAGGCTTTTCTATTTGAAATTTTGATTTGTCTTGGTGTTTTATTTCGTTGTATTCTAACAAATTTTTGTGTAAAAATTTTTGATGTTACTGGTCCTTTAATAGTTAATAAGATAGAGGTATATCTTAGCTGTCTTGATGGTCACGTTGGTAATGTTTAAAAAATTGTAAGCATCATTTTTTCTTCATATTTTACTTCTACTTGACATCTATGTTGAGATTGTCTTTTACTTATTAGTTATAGGTTATATTTTATTTTGTTTGTAATGCATACGAAAAAAAAAAAAACATTTTGAAAAAATAAAAATAAAGTATCCAGGCACCTGCTTGTCCAACATTTCATTCCCATACCAAGGTTAATATGAAGTATTTTCACTCTTTGTTGCTGTAAAAGTTTCTACACTTTGGGAAGGCTTTTGTTACATTTTTTTTTAATTTTTTTATTTGTCTCTTTGTGAATTGCATTGTACAGAACAGAAAAAAACTGCTCTAAACTGCCTTCACAGAATAAAGCAAAACATTGTCAAGAATGTCAATGTACACTTTTTATGAAACAGCCTGAACAATACTCTTCCTCCATCAATTGATACCTGCCCATGGTAGTGCTTTTATGACATCTAGGAAATCCAGACTTTACCAAAAGACTTTCAGATGGCGAAATACTAGGTGTATTTCCAGTGCTCAGGAGTCTAATGGTAGTCGCCTTTACACCACTACACTACTTTCTCTTGGTATTGCACATGGTTAGATTAGATATGTTCCCTCCGATTACCCATAAAAATAGCATGTTCCTTAAGTAGTTCTTGTGTTCACCTTGCTTTGAGAGGCAGTGCACCAGCTCAGGACATCAATTTAAACATGTCATCTGCCTTGCCATATCCTTTTACAATTATATGGCCAGAATACTTATTCAAGCCAGATTCAGTCACACTTTGTTATCTGTATGGAAGCAAAACACTAAACAGACTTTTCTCTCAGACAATGGTGTTGATAGGACTACACTCAACTAATTATTAAAGGACCAGTAACATTAGAAAAATGTAATTGTTTAAAAGTAATAAAAAAAATAATGCAATGTTGCCCTGCACTGGTACAACTGGTGTGTTTGCTTTTGGAAACACTACTGTTTATATAAATAAGCTGCTGTGTAGCAATGGGGGCAGCCATTCAAAGGAGAAAGGGCTCAAGTTACAAAGCAGATAAGCTCTGTAGAACATAATGTTATCTGTTATCCATTATTTATCCTGTGCCGTATAGCCTTTTTTCAATTTCCACCATTGCTACTCAGCAGCTTGTTTATATGAGCTATAGTAGTGTTTCTGAAGCAGATCAGTTTTACCAGTGCAGGGCAACATTACATGATATTTTCTTTACTTTAAAGCACTTTCATTTTTTGGTGTTACTGTTCCTTTAATGGACCTGTGGCATGCATTTCATATTTTATTTATATTCTCAGCTATATTGCTCATTACTTCAGCAACACTCTACAAGCTTGCACAGCCTACAGAAGGCATCTGAACAACCCAGTACATGTATTTTATAGTACAAGTAGTGCTCCTATGATCAGAGAATCTGATCATAATGATGGGCCTCCATGTTGGAACAATAATTAATAAGTATAACAAACTTTATTTTTAAAGTAATTGGCATGTATTATGTCTCTGTTAAAGTTGCTATATTTATAATACAACTTACTAAGAGCAAAATTTTATTATTACTCCCATAGAGACGGGGAAAAACAGCTGAACTCTATAAAAGTATATACATTAGCTATTTAATATGACCAACAGAACACACTGTTCAGCTGCAGATACAGGATGTACAGTATATGAGTAATTATCACAGCATGGAATGTGTCTAAACGGAATATACAAAAATTCTCTCCAAAGACAAACTTGGACTTTTTACATATGTCTCAGCATGTGTCTTTAGGAGTTCCTTTGTTTTGTACCCTATCCATTTATTTTTCTCGGTCTTGGCAAGAAGGCACATAAAGGTTTAATTTCCTCTGGCAACTCCCTGTTGTGAGTTTGCTCAATGTGTTTGCAAAGAAAAAAAATCTGTTCTGCCCTCCCTTCGTCAATTTCTGCTTCTCAGATAAGGTCAGCAATGGGTAAAGGACAGTAACAATGAGGAACTTACTCCACCCATTCAGAAATGCTTAAGAATTACAAATTACTGAGAAAAGGTTTGTTTGTAACTTAATATTGTCCCATCTATTAAATAAGTTATTTTATTTATAGTGTTTGCTACTTGCATCTGGCCTTTGGCTTTAAATGGGGCATATAGAAATCAAACAAACAAAAAAACTCTACTCTACTACAAGTACCAACTATTAACGTTCCTGTGCAACTTAATGTGAAATAACAGTTTGCCTGGCCACATTAGAAACTTATTACACAGCACATAGGGCAGCTACTGTCGCCCACCAGAATCACTTGCAATCTGGAAATGGAGACGGCCTCATTTGCAGCAATAAACATTAGTATTTGTCTCTGTGTATATAGTGCAGAAATGTGATCTCTACTGAAGACAAAACTTTATTGTAATACTTGTATCGGGCAGCCTATCTCCTTCATGGTGGCTCACTTCTACGGTCTGCACCCAGTATTGGTGTTCCCTACTGAAGCGGCTAGCTCTGGTTAGGAGACCCAAAAGCTGGCAATTTCCAGACCTTTCATGAACAAATCCCACATTACGAACTTGTTCAGCCTGTGAAACTACATGCATGTACTTCAAAGGGAATCAGTCCTTGTATTGCAGTCTTCTAGGAGCTGAACCAACTTGCCACTATTTTACTGAAATCTAGAAGTATTTCATTACTTGAAAAAAATTATTCTTTCTGTATTTTCAAATACAGTATACTTTCCCTTTAATCAGTTATGTCCTTAGAACCCTTTTCCCTAGTGCCTACAGTGTGTCATAAACCTTAGCAGATAGGAGTGTCTGCTCTCACACCAATACATATTTATACAGAAACCTCATGTGTTCCACTTATTTTGCAAAGTAAATTTGCCAAAGAAAATGTTTTAGCATTGTTAGGTTAATCTTTTGCAGAGGTTTCAAGCAGTGAGTAAAGAGATGTTAGCACCACTGCCACTGAGAAGTGCAATGACCTTTGCAGATAAGAGGTCTAACTACTCCAAAACGGTAGCACCTAAAACTCTTAGTGCACACATATATTAAGTGTCTTGAAGTAGTGATGCAGGGCCATATCCTTATAAAAGGTGTGTAGCAGTTGCACTCCATGTGTAAGAATTTACATTAAGTCTGTGTGTATAAAGTATTAGCAATGTCAGACAATCACAGCACTACGCACACAGTTGTGCCACCCACTTTACCAACACACTACACCTCTGCAGTCATTGGTACCTGAACAGTATAAATCTGACCGTCTCTGCAGTAATGCACACTTGCTGTATTTTCCTAAAGCATAAAGACTTGAATCACATGATCTCATAGAAGGTAGACCAGGATCCACGTCATGTTTACAAGGTTAACAAACAAAGTATTACTCCCTCGGGAGTATTCAGAAGAATCACTGTGTTCAAGTTAGAGAACCAGCTACAACAGACCAACAAAGAATGTTAAAGGACGCTAGCAAAGTTAATTTAACTACAAATTTTAGGGTAGTCTATCTGCGGAAAAAAAGGATTGCACCATTATTTCCAAAAGGAATCATGTGGCCGCTAAAAAATAGACAGCAGTGTTTTGTTAATTATTATTGAACAATACATAGCAACTACATGTTTATTAATGACATGTGACACAGAGGTCAGAAAATAACATGGCTAGTCAAAATTCTGCTTTGTAAAGAACCTTTACCCCTTTACAATGAAATAATAAAAACTGGTAAAATCTCTTGAGGCTGTATATTGCCAGAATTCTGAAATTGAAAAAAGTTATGAGGCTCTTGTACGTTGTCAGGCCCGATTTGCGGCGCAGGGAGGGTGGTGCGCTCGCGAGGCCGCCTGGCACTAAGACCCAGCGGCCTAGGGGACCTGAAGCCCGAAATCAGGACCTGTACATTGTATTTGAGATTCACATGGGATGTACAACATGCTGAACTGTACAGGACACAAAAACAGAACTACCAGGGTCTCTCTTCATACCGCCCTTAACAAAACAAATATTATAAATAAGTAATATGGCAACTTGGAACACCAAATAGTATTCAGCGGGAAGCAACAATTATACATTAGAAGGCAAAATATTATAAATAAAACAGTATAAATATAATTAAAGGGGTTGTTCACCTTCCAACACTTTTTCAGTTCAGTTGGTTTCAGATAATTCACCAGAAAGAAAGACTTTTTTCAATTATTTTCTATGTATGACTGTTTTTCGACAAAGTTTCATTTTTCACATTCTAAAGCAGCTCTAGGAGGGTGATGGGGAGGTTGCCGACCCTGTAAACTGTTCCAAATTGATACATTTCTCATCTTTGTCTCTGCTGAGCAGAATCCCTGGGTTTTATTAAAGGCAGCGGTTTGATACAATTGATACAATTGATACAATAGTTGTGAATACTCCAGAGATGCTCCTGATAAATGTATCAACTAAATGTAACAGTTTAGAGTTTGCGCCTGAATTACTGAGCTGCCAGATTAAACACCAGACAGGGAAATTCAACTTTAAACTTGGATTTTGGAAAAACTGTAAAAAACACAAAATGGAAAGTAATTGAAAAAAGTCTTTATTTCTAGTGAACAATCTGAAAACAATTGAACTGAATAAAGTGTTTGGAAAGTGAACAACCCCTTTAAAGGAAAAAATTCATTCAAAATACCAGGCTCATGGGGGATAGTTAGTTCATTATTTAATAGGAGGCTAATAATAAAAGTCTGAGGAAAAACTTCTTAAAACCAAGTTTGCACAATTATGCTCACATCATTTGCACTGTATATTTGTAAATGTGTATGTAAATTAAGTGGTATGTTATACATAAATAAGTCGGGGCACCGTGAAGTCCTTAAAATGGCATCAGGAAAAACGTGTAATTCCTGAAAACTATTAATGCATAGAGGCATTCTACTATTTTTCCCAAGATTTAATAGCTGGAAAAACTCTGTACTAGCCATACAGAAACGCCAAAACTTTAGTTTTAAAAAGAAAACAGCAATGCTTCACATACCTCTTCAAGCTCAAAAGAGTCCTTTGGCTGACTGATCAGGTTCAATATTGTTTTGTTTGGTGCATACAACTCCTTTTCTGGCGTAGACGTGTGAGGGTTTTGTTCTGTTAGGTAGCTTTCAGACTCCTGATCTGTGATAACATCTGTATTTTTAGCAGCCAAGGAGTCTGCAATATTTGAAATGTCACATTCAGTATGGCTAACTGAACTCTCTTCTGTTTTTTCAGTGCAGGCCTCAGTCAACACTTCATCCAAATTATCAGCACTTTTATCAGAGGTATCAATGGGGTTTAAGTCCAAGACTATCCCAGAGTTTGAGGTCTCCTCGCTAACTGTAGCCAGCGGTGGAGAATTCTTTTTAAAAAGTTTCTGTAATTTTTGATCTATTTTAACAGAACCATCTTGGCTGTTTGGAGTTTGGCGTTTGTCATCGTCAAGGACTTTAGCGGAAGAGTTGCTCTCTGAAGTCAACCGATTCCCATACAAATTTAGTTTGGATATGGCTTCCAATAGCCTGCTTGAAGACCTTACTAGAGGTGCTGGCTTGCCAGGTTCTTGAGCTTTATCAGGTATCAGACATTTGGAGCTACCTATTCTCTGAAGTGGGGTTCCACTAACTTCGGAGTACAAAGAAGAAAATGCATTTGCCACATCAGTAAGGACTTTAATTTGGCGAAAACGACCTGAGAAAGGCAATGTGAAAAAAAGAAAATAAAATGCGTTTAGAAGCAAAGGCCGATATCAACAGCACATATATTGTCTCTAGATAACATTGACAAAAAGGGCATAGACTCTGCCATATTCTTTAATTTTGTCATAGCAATCTGTATCTTAGACCATAATAGCATATAGCACAAAAAAATAAAAACTTAGTGCACCATTAAGGCTGAACAACTACAGCTGCCCACGCTTGGTGCAACATGGAAGGACACTTTAGTCAAACTGTCAATTATCATGTTTTCTAATGGGATTATCAATGGGATTAAACAGGTTGTAAGCATGTTGAAAATCTTCTCAGGTAATGAATTTACACACCAGTCAATACAATAATCATCTGAACTAGACTCCTTACTGATTTAGCTGTTCTGCTTACTACCAAACAGCATATTTTACACGTGCATCACTTAAGTAATTCAGGAAATCCAAACATATATATTTGCCTGTGTTTTGCAGTTGCAACTCTTCTCATGAAAACTAAATCCAGAAATTTGGCATAATAAGTCTTGGAAATTGTGGTGGAATTTTATGAAGTGGGTATAGGATATGATTAACATATGCAATCTTGACTGGGAGATGAATGTAATTTTTTTAAATTTAGGTTAAGTAATTTAGTAAAGTACAAAAAAAAAGGATAAAATAACGTACTTGTTAAGGCAAAGTTGGGGTTTTCCACTTCTAAACGCTGCAGCTGAGCATTCAAAAACATTTTGATATCTATCCCATGGGCAAGAGAACAATTATTGAAAAATCTTGATGGTATTTTAGAAGCAATGTCTGGTTCTTCTTTACCAAATCCAAGATTGTAAAGAATTTCTTCTGGGTCTTCTTCGTATAGATCTAGTAACTCTGACACACTTAGGAAATAAAAATAAAAAAAACGATTTTATGAAATAAAAGGGAATAGATGCAAAATTCAATTGAATACCAAGCAAACTACAGACTGAATTTGAAAGGGAGTGTTTAAAAAAAAAAAAAAAAAATATATATATATATATATATATATATATATATATATATATATTTTTTTTTTTTTAAATATATTTAAAGGCAGATCACCGGGCGGTTGTCAAAGTGGGTGAGGGAAAAACATTTAATATATATATATATATATATTTTTTTTTTTTTTAAATATAATTAAAGGCAGATCACCGGGCGGTTGTCAAAGTGGGTGAGGGAAAAACATTTAAAATATATATATATATATATATATATATATATATATATTTTTTTTTTTTTTTTTTTTTTTTAAATATATTTAAAGGCAGATCACCGGGGGCGGTTGTCAAAGTGGGTGAGGGAAAAACATTTAATATATATATATATATATATTTTTTTTTTTTTTAAATATAATTAAAGGCAGATCACCGGGCGGTTGTCAAAGTGGGTGAGGGAAAAACATTTAAAATATATATATATATATATATATATATATATATATATATATATATTTTTTTTTTTTTTTTTTTTTTTTTTTAAATATATTTAAAGGCAGATCACCGGGGGCGGTTGTCAAAGTGGGTGAGGGAAAAAATTTAATCAGCCACACAACACAAGTCCGGAATTTGTTTCTCTGACGAAAGACTAAAGTTATACTTCCTAATTCTATAATTTTGCCTAATATCAGAGTTAGACATAATAACAGCATTCCACATAAGCAGCCCTGTTCATCTGTACTTACATAATGTTTAAACAATTTCAGATAGATTATAAATTAAGTCTCAGAATGTTACTAGAACTTTAGGTGTAGTTACAATTTTTTAAATAGGGAGCAGTTTTACATTTCTTAATGAAATATAAAACTATATACAAGTATATCACATTCAAGCCAAAAAAAAAAAATTGCCAGAGCCATATAAAATGTTACATTTTCAGGAATTTTAACAAAAGATGTCAGACAAGCTGAAAAAAAAAAAAAAAAGAAAATCAGTTTTCGCAAAATGGGGAACTTTCCTCTGTAGCGCTGTAATAATTTAACAGTTTTCAGGAACCTTGTAGTAATTCATTGCACAACTATAATTTTGTGGGAAGACTAACCTTCCTCTTCCATTGGTCATGCTTTCTTGAAATACCACAGGCCCACTTACCTTGATACAGTGGTGCTGCTCTTCCCAGAGCCAGTGGAGTTCATGCTTCTCCCTTTCTGGTGAAACTGGAGTCTGCGGTCCTTTGCCAACATGGCACTGCTTAAAATAGAGATACAAGTGTAAACAATTCTCTACAGCTCAGATTCAAAAGAAGATTCAAAAGGGAAGACTACACAATGAGCAACTTACAAAGGAGTATCCAGCGGCAGGTTTCTATGAAGGAGGTGATTAGCTGTGAGTGAGAAAAAAAGGTAACTGAATTAGTAATGCTTCTGAGTTACTATAAATACACTTGTTTTAGGCTGTACTGGTATTGAAGAGTGAAGACATGAAATGTATTTTCCTTTCAGATTTGTTGATACATGCCACTAGTAAAATCTGAAGATCTGAAACAATTATCAGATGCTTCATATAATACTGTTTTTTTTCATCCACTCATCTTTTATTACTTCAATAAATCCAGCAACAGAGTCACTAAAACCCTTAAAGCCTTTAAGAGTATGAAGCAGTCAGCAGCAATTACTCAACTTTACATAGTATTGTAGAGCGCTGAATAAATAGTGGCGCTATATAAATAAATTCAGATAATTGATAACAGGGACAAGGCAGGGCAAATGCAAGCACTGTGGTAGCACAGCTTTCAGTCATAGTTATAAGATTCAGTAGAATAAAAAACCTACAAAGAACAAAAAGCAAAATGTGGGTCAAGGTACCAAGGAAGAGAGGTATGCACTGCAAAATGGCCAGGCCACCAGTGCTGTCCTGTACCCTCACCAAGCCCCAAGGAGTACCCAGCTTTTAGACAAACTATGATACAGGTATGGGACCTGTTATCCAGAATGCTCGGGACCTGAGGTTTCCAGATAATGGATCGTCATACCTAAGACTACTAGAAAATCATGTAAATATTAAACAAACCCAATAGGCTGGTTTTGCTTCCAAAAAGGATTAATTATATCTTAGTTTGTTTCATGTACAAGGTACTGTTCTATTCTTACAGAGAAAAAAGAAATCATTTTTAAATATTCTGATTATTTGGATAAAATGGATTCTATAGGAGACAGCCTTTCCGTAATTCGGATCTATGGGTTTCCAGATAATGGATCCCATACCTTCAATACTTCAGTTTAAATTGAAAGCTCTGATTTGAGTTCCATTGAGTCAAGTAGACGTGTGGTGGCTTACTTATGGATTTTGGATATGGCATGCCAGAAGGGGAAGCTAAACAGATGGAACAAGATATCTGGTTCTTTTATACCATTTTAGCATGTCCCCTGACAAAAAGTATTGCTCAGTGCTGGTGGTCTACAGTTCCCAACATCCTCTAACATTTGCTTAAGGGATAAAGCATGTTGAAGAGTAGTTAGTGCAGCAAGGGTTCAGCTCAATAATTTTCATGTTTTATGCAGGCAAAAATACATTTAGAAACAATAGCCCACCCCTTATTAAGCCTGTCTGGTAACATTAGTATAATAATGTTTACTTTTATTACTGCTGTAGTAATGTACTTAGTCTTAACATAAGCCTCAAAAATGAAAACACCATGTCTATAGTCATGAGGATGTATTTGGAGTGTGGAAAATAAAGTAAAAAACACTCCCTGGAATGCCAAGCAGACACAAAGGATAACATACAAACTGTAGGCAAATAATGCTATAGGGACAATAGAGCAAGGCAGCCCCTGACACACAGAATGTTAGTCATACCACTTGGAAAACCCCAAGGTTTTTAAGTAAACCCTCTGAAGGAAAGGGTGTTCTGGGATCTTTTATTCCAGTAATGTGAAACCCTATGTCTTCTTCTAATATATATTTAAACATGAAAACACCCTATAGAAATATCTGCCCTTAGTATATGTTTTATACTATCTTGATTAGCAAGAAGTAAAGGCATGTTCTAACCAGACTAGTGAATCCTGTTTAGAGCTCAATGCTTGAATTTCCACAAAGAAAGCAGAAGTCTAGCCTCGAACTGATGTAAGAGAAGCGCCTTTTGGTAATACTTTTCTTCTTTGCAATTTTCATCAGCCATGTGAAATAGCATGATCTTTGAATCTCTGGTGAAGGCTCTACATGAATTTACAACTTTAAAAGTATAGGACCCCTTATTCAGAATGCTTGGGATCTGAAGTTTTCCATACAAGGTGTCCTTGTGTAATTTGGATCGCCATATCAAACTATACTAAGAAAATGATATAAAGGAGAAGGAAAGTCATCCTGCACTTCGGGGTGCCAAATGTTAAGCACCCCCAAGTGATTGTATATACTTACCTGAAACCTCAAGCCGGTGCTCCTATCAGCCCGGGGTTATACCAGTGAGCACCACGGGGCGCTTCTCTTTCGTCTTTCTCAGCGCGGCTACGCATGTGCAGTAGAATGCCGAACTTTAACTAAAAAGTCGGCTATTTCGTTCAACTGTGCATGCGTTTTCCGTGGGAAATATATTAGGAGCACCGACCCGTGGTTTCAGGTAAAGCTCCCCATAGACGCGACGATTCTTCTTGCCGAACGACCGATTTTAGGGAAGCCCGACCAATCCTTCTAAATTATCGTGCGGTTAGTGGTATTCGAACGATCGTACATCTTACGATTTTTCGGCCGACATCTGTCGGGAAATTGATCGGCCAGGTCAAAAAATCTTTGTCGGTCCCAGTGCAATGTATCTATGTTTGCAGGGCCAAGCAGGCAGCTCCCCTTTGTTTTCCTGGTAAATTGGTCTTTTTAGTTGATGGTAAATTTGTACGATCGTTCTGAGAAGATCGTGGTCTCACGATCAGGATCTGATCTTTTAAAAATCTCAACATCTATGGCCAGCTTAACACACTGCAACCAAAGATCTAAGGTTTCTCGTCACAAACCACAGGGCACCTCCAATGCTTACTTCATTGTGCTACGCAATATGTTGGCGCTATATAAATACATGTTAATAATAATAATAATAATTGTGCATTGGTTTATTTACCTTGTGCAGTATAGTTGGAACAGCACCACAAATTAGTTTACTTATATATATATATATATATATATATATATATATATATATATATATATATATAAATAAATGTCAGGGGAAACCATTCCACCTCATATATTAGGTAACATGAAATAAAATTAATACAAAAACTGCTGGTCTCTATAAACTTTGTCAAAAAATTATGTCAGGATCAATAAAACACACCATGGTATGATGAATCAGTCTGCCTCTGGGATTGATGCCCAAATTGTAAACTGTGCATTTCTGCCTGGGGATGGGGAGTAATCAAACTGGTATGTATTACGATTAAGCAAGGAATAGTGGCAACATTACTTATTGCACATGCTCAATCAGTAAAGGGATGGCAACTTAAAGTTTGAATTTCACAGGAATTAATTTGATGTTATTTTTTAAATAGAGCAGGTCTCTGAAGAATTATAATTTTCTTATGAGACAAAACATGCAAATGTTCCTAAAAAATATACTTTCAAGAAGTGCTTGCTAGTCCCTTGGACATGGCAGTGTAATTATTCTAGAAATCTATCCCCCCTTTTACATGCAGCTCTAAAGATATGCCTGTTTAGCAGGCAAGCATAGATCACCCAAACAAACAAGCAATAGCAGAAAAGGGTGGAAAGAAAACATTCTCAAGCAACCCCAAGCCTTTCTGATATATATATATATATATATATATATATATATATATATATATATATATATATATATATATATATATATATATATATATATATATATATATATATATATATATATAAAGGAACAAAAATACAAATTATACTCATATACAAATTACTCATATTTAACTGTACCTCCTGATTATATAAAGAGAAATTCATATGAAATAGCACCAAAGTTTCTGCTGAATGACAACTAGCATGGCTAGTAATCAATTCAAATAGTCACTCACCTTCTGCTCCAAGAGACAAATCATCTTCAAAACTTCCCCCGTTCTTTAACAGCATGCCTAAAAAAAAAAAAAAAAATCCAGTGGCAAGTAAGTTACATTACACATTCAATTGGTAGCCACCGTATTAGTAGCGGGTAATATAGTAAATGGAGTTTAACCTTGTTCACATAAGAAGGTTGGGAGGAAGAAAGGAAGAAGACGAGAGTTGAGCGTGTTGGTGGAAGTGTGCTGATCTGGCATATTTTACTTCCCTACAGCAAATAAATAGTCACACAGGCAAAAACAATGTTGCATTCCCTGCACATTCCTGTTTTACTTTGAACTACAGAACATAGGGGAGGTGCAAGTGATCAACATGCTTTTACGTGTTGCCTCATACTCCTTTATATTAACTTGTGAACTTTTATATATATATATATATACAGCAAATCTGGACTGGGAACACCAGTAAGAAGCAAAAGGACAGTTGATACTGCACAGGAATACATATCATTTATACTTGACTTGGTACACTCATTGAAACGTGTATAGATACATAGATTGGGCTATATTCCGTCTACTGAGAAATAAAGGATATATATCTTTAAAGGAGAAGGTATACTTGCCTGAAACCCCGGGCCAGTGCTCCTATCAGCAGAAACCTGCACTGGTCTGGGGGTTCTTCTAGCGACCACCACGTAGCGATCGCTTCCTTTTTCTTCTTTCCTCGCACGGGTGCGCATGCGCAGTAGAGCAAAAAGCCAAACTTTAACAAAGAAGTTTACTATTTCGTCCTACTACACGTGTCTGCCCAGCGAAATTTGAACAAAGAAAAAGCCAGAAGACAATTGCTCTATGGTGCTCGCTAAAAGAACCCCGGGACCGGTGCCGTTTTTTGCTGTTAGGAGCCCCGGCCAAGGGTTTCAAGTATATACAATCACTTGGGGGTGCCTAACTTTTGGCACCTCTAAGTAAACTCAGCCTTTCCTTCTCCTATAAGCACATACATTTATATACGTGGATAAATATTTAATGTAATTACTATTCCTCTGGAGTCTGCAGACTCACAATCATGCAGAAAAATAGCACAACAGATATTTGCTATATTCATACAAAAGACAAAAATGACTAGGAGAGACACGAAAATCATCTTACCTTTCTGTGAGCAAACAGGATTGTTCTGCTCATCCAAAGACGCTCCCAGCGGCGTTCTGAAAACCACAAGATTACAATTTTTTTTCTAACATTATCTAGAGAAAGGCTTTATTTCCTTCCTTAGTCAAATATACTTTATGAAGAAAGAGTTGGGAGGAGGAGCTGCAAACGGCAGCCTTACAGTTTCTGATGGGTAACGCACAATATATGTGCCCTTATACACTGCAACATCTGCAGCGCTCTTTTTTGTTTTTTCCTCTCGACCCAGCCTTTCAACTCTGTACCTTCAAAAGCAGCCTGGAAAGATCAGCAATCATAGCACACATAAATGCAAATGAATACCCAGGCCAATGCAACCTAGTATCTTTGCAAAATACATCACACATTTTCAAAAATGTAAAGAATATTTATAAATGTAATTGCCACTAAAAAAAAGAAGTATAGGTATGGGAGCTATTATGCAGAATGCTCAGGACCTAAAACCCAAATTACACTAGCATTATTATTAATTAGGGTCCAAATTACCCTCGCAACCATGCATTAATTTGAATAAGAAAGAATCAGAAGAAAAAAATTTAAAAAAAAATTAAGGCCAATTGAAAAATTGCTTAAAATGAGCCACTCTAAACATTAACTTAAAAGGTGAACCACCCCTTTAAAGAAAAACTGCACCGACCTTGTAGACCAGTATGCAATACATACATTTGCAGAGAAGGAATGTTATCTGAACAAAATAAACTACATCCTCATATAAGGAACACAAACTTTTATGACATTCACCAGTATATGCAAAAAGATTCCACAATATTATCTTAAAGCAGATAAAGTGGGCTGCTGCTTCATTTCACAGTCTGGTGAAAAAAATCCTCCTGCCCACAGGGAAGTATTTTTGTAAAGTTACATTTTTTTTTTTTTTTACCAGAAATATTTGTTTGATCTTTTACTGCTTTTCTTATTTAAAAAATGCATTAGCTTTATCTTCCTCGTTCTGGGGTTCCCCAGTAAAGCACCCACTCTGTTACAATTTGCTATATTATTTTATACATTTCTTGGCAGCACCAGGAATGTCAAAAATTCAAAAATAAACAGTCCAAAAACAAAGATAAAATGGGTGGGGCAATAAAATAATTTTTCAGGATATATGTGACTAAAATACATGCAACGGTATCCAATTGCTTGGTTATGACACACATAATCCCCACAAAAGCTTATTTTTATAAACTTAAGTACAGTTTCTGAAGCACACACCAGTTTTACCTGTGCAGAGGGAGAGTGCAATAGTGTCATTCTCTTAAGGAGAACTAAACACCCTGCAATGTTAAATCCCCACTGGGCCCCCCCCCCCAGCCTCCCCTATGCACAGTCTTACCCCAGAACTCTGCTTATCTGTTGTCCCTTTAAAACACTTTAATTTTTTGGCGTTACTATTTCTTTAAGAAAGAGTTTCTAATAGCTACCAGGAGGTTAGGAAACTGGGCATTAGACCACTTTTATCATCATATTGAAAACAGTCACCCCATGCCTTTTATTTATTAATATATGGAAAACATTGTGCTAAGACAGATAGCAATGACAGATAGTAATGACACTGCTCAGAGATGCACATGGCCTGCATGTTACTGCCATAGGGCAGCAAGGAAGTCCGATGACAGAAGCCTTCTCAAATTGTATGGCATAAATGCAATATATGATAAGACATGCAGACAAACAAAAAATACGTCAGTTTTAGCTGCAGAATAGCCAAAAGTCTCTGTGATTAAACAACGCATGGTCGGACGATTTTACAGCAGCCAGTGGAGAATACAAATATAGGCAGCCTAGCTGTACAGTATTGTTTTTTTTTCAGGGGCTACAACAGTCAAATCAGAAACAGATTCTAAATATATAGTCACGTGACCAAAATTAAATCACATACGACTTAACTATAATAGAAGCAAACGGTGCCTTTATTATACAAACATAACACAATGTTGGTTGGGTGTTAAATACTATGCATGGTTTAAAAACTTTCCATTGGAGGTACAAGCTATAATAAGCCAAAAACTGCCTGCTATTCAACAATGACTGTTTATAGGAAAACAGAGATAGTTAGGACACATGGCAGAAGTTCTATAACACTAGTGTTTCCAAATTGACTCAAAGCTGGCCATGCGGAAGTGTTGGCTGCCTCATGTACTGAGCAGATATTTAGAGGCTGATATCACCAACATAGCTTATCAGTCACTAATGACTCACTGTATTCTGTGAATATATTGAGATGTACACACTCAGTTTATGGGGAGTTTTAGCCCACTTATTGCTTCACCAAAGGTATCAACGTTTCGAGGGGGTACATCCTCCCTTTGTCGTATCTGATGAAGTAATAAACGGGGTAAAACTCCCCAACTGCATTAACGGAGTGTGCACAGCTCCATATATTCACAGACGTCAAGGGTCAACAGCTACCCATCACCACCAGTGCAGTACCTGAAACAATGGGTGTGTTGTGAGTGTCTTATCCTATCACTGTTAGAATGCCCAGTTACAGAAATCCTCAACAATGATGTTTTACTGCTCTTGGAGCATCATGCAAAGTACTACCTACATAAAGCATTTTTATAATGTTTGACAGCCTAAGAACTTTAGATTTTAACTATGGCACAAAAATAATTACGGCAACACACAGTAACGTAACTTGGTGGGGACGGGCCCTGGTGCGGGCCATGCAGACGGACCCACCCCCACCCTCGTCTGCGCAATTTATCTCTGCCGCTGAAGCCGACTCCAGCGCGCACGATCTTCCGGGGGGGCCCTGCGGGGGTGCGGGCCTGGCCCATTTGCACCCCCTGCTCCCCCGGTAGTTACACCCCTGACAACGCATTCGAACTTTATATGTGGTTTTGACTGCACACAGGCTGATCGGATTCAAATCAATGGAGCAGGTGCACTGAGCAGTGTGAGGAACGTATCACAATTCCTTCAAAGAAAAACATTCTACAGTAGGGGATTGTAAAGTATCTCATAATGCAGAAAAATTCATAAATTTACTCTAAATCAAAAAAAAAAAATTAATTAAAAGCAAACCATCCGTTTTTTTGTCAAAGAACAAACTTACCTACAGTCCTTCAGCCATGTTGCTATCTTTTCATTGGGTATATGCCCTACAAAGAAAGACAAACAGCACATTTAGCTAGATATAAAATAAAAATTTATGTTAAAGTTATATTTTTTTTTGCAAATATGTCTATTATGCATTTACTAGAACACATATTATACCATCACCTGCCCTGAAGCTAGAATTTTCTGCTATATATTTCTTGCAAGCTGCTCCCAAATAGCCAGCAGTTGCTCATAGCAGCCTTCAAACAAGATGCTCTCAGAACATACACAAGCAAAATTTAGTGATGTATCAGCTTGTATAAAAGCCTTGAGTTTGCGGTTCTCATAACAAGATTGAATGGCACTTTTCATTGCACCAAAATGTGAAGTTTGTTGAAACAAAGCAGCTCTAAAGTTTCTCCTTCACTTGGACTGAACCAAAGTGCGGAACATTTATATAGGGTCCTTTATATGTGAGTGAGTCATATCACATGAATGGGTCTAAAAATACTTAAAAGACCTAAGTAATAGAAGGCACAGGAGGGAGAAGCATTTCACATAACCCATAGAAGAAGCCTTCCTTGTCTGGTTCTCTAATAAAAAAAAATATAAAAAAAATCTAAGCTTCATTTCTTATAGTATCGGATCTATAAATCCTCATTTTTACCATGAAGGCAATGGTCCACTCAATGAAAATAGATAATTGAGGGAAAACTCCTTCACCACAATTAAAACATCCACACATCACACACGATGCACAATGGGTGAGCAATGCAGGTACACATGAAATGTAGAAGCAGCCAAATGTTACTGTCTGTGCCAGGCAGTCCAGTGATTGCTATAGCGCACACACAGCCTGGGCAGAGGCTGGCAGACTAACATTCTTATATAGCTTGAGTGCCAAAGTTTGCCCATCCCTGCCTTACAGTTTCATGACTCAGAAGCAGGTTACTAGGTACTTGGCCTTGGGCTCTGTACGCATTTGTATCTAAAAGCCAACTGTGTGGCACGCACGAGTGAACAGATAAGAGCATGGCTGAACCAACCTGGGAAAATATAGAACAATGTACACAAACAAGGCTGATAAGAATCATACATGTTCCTAGCTATTGCACATGTATCATCAATATACCCTGCTTGTCTGGATCATAGGCCATAAACTATTCTTTGCATTAACCCTGTTATTTACAAAACAAAAATAATAATATAATTTGTAGAAAGCACTGAAGAACAATAAAGAAGCAAGTGCTGTCCATACAGCCTGTTAGGGAACAGTATCTTCTTGTGTGTGCAATAAAGTGTGTGGAAAGCTGCGTAAACTATATTGGGAAATTATTTGGGACAACTGCTGGCAATCGGACATTGCTAATTTTTCTTGAAAATACAATTTGGCTACAAAACGGTACTTATTCGTTTATTTTGGTTCCAATGCGCATAAAAAAAAAAATTACGGCCATAGACTTCAAAGCATGTAGGCGAAATTTTTGGCACTTCGATGATTTCCGTTGATACAAAACTGGTCAGATTCACCCATCATGGTTTGTTTATCTTAAAGGCCTACAAAAAGGAAGTACTTTACTGTGACTAGCCCTTAACCAGGTATTGTCACCAGAAAGCGCACTGATGTGTTTCAAGCAACAGTTGAGCTCTGAGGTCTCGTCACAGCACTTTGCAAAGCAGTCAGCAGCAAGAGACCTGCAGCACAGTCAACTCATGCCCTGAAACAAAGTAACAAACAAAAACTTATTATACCTACATAACAGTTTTCCAATCAAAAATATTATTCTTTTATCTCATATTATAAAAGGCTTTTCAGTCACAAATTGTAGGCTGATCACATGGGCAATTCAGCTACAAGTAGCTGTCATTGCTCAGAGTTACCTTTTTTGCACTTCCAGATCAGGGCTGGCTTTTTGTTACCTTTTGATACATGCAGCGGGGGGGGGGGGGGGTCACAAGTCAATATAGAATTTAGGCCCATACGTGCCCCACAGCATGTTTAAAAAAAAAAATCTGTTTTTTTTTTTTTTTTTTTTAAACCTGGCAATTCAACATCTGGCTGATTTTCACCCAGATTACACTTTACAATTACATTAGAGGACATTATAGACAAATTGCAGGGGACCTTTTTAACCCATAAAGTGGATCACCGTACCAGAGGCCACCCCTTTAGACTAGAAGAAAATAACTTTCATTTGAAGCAACGTAGGTGGTTCTTTATAGTGAGGACAGTGAGGTTGTAGAATGCACTGGGTGATGTGGTTAATGCCTTTAATAGTGGCTTGGATGATTTCTTGGCTAGACATAATATCACAGGCTATTGTGATACTAAAATCTGTAGTTAGTTTAGATATGGAGTAGAGAGTAGGGAGGGTGTGTGTATGGATGCCTTGGTTTTCATTTGGAGGGGTTGAACTTGATGGATTGTCTTTTTTCAACCTGATTTAACTATGTAACTATGTAGATATCGATCGGGGGAAGCAATTGGTGAGGGCTCCATTATATAATGGATCAAACGAAATTCACTGGCACAGGTACTGCTAGCAGAGTAAACCCTTGCTGATTTATTAAATAATTTGCAGCATCAACTATATAAGCCTGTGTATGGCCACCTTTATTGTTACTTGTACTGCTCCAACAATGGACATTTTAATTCGGGACCGCATAAATCTCAATCTACCAGTATTAGGATTATCTGGAGTAAACTGATTACATTTTATTCTGCATAGTTGTATCTATTCAAATCAACATTTCAATACAGTTGCACTTTTTTTATACAATATACTGCATTTTTATTTGAATTCAAAATATATTTCAATAGATTAATGCCTGTGTGTAAGGGCCCATAGCGTGGACAGTTGTCCTCACGCAAGCATAGTTTCATGAAGTTTATATAACAGTTTATACAAACACAGAGAGTTTAGACGAAAGTAAAACAAGCAAAAAGTGTGGGTGGTAAACAGTTGCAAGGCAACTAATCCTTTCCTGATAATGCACAGAAATGACTTATAACGACATAACTGAGATCAGCCAATTGTACTGACAGCACTGAGAATAAATGACCCATTTCTTGATCCATAGAGGAAATAATCACGTGGGCATCAGCACCAAGATTGGGTGCCACCAGTTTCCGATGAGAAGTAGCAGAGTTACATATTTGTAATTAAACACATATTTACAGGTTAGCTTTAAAACGTAGAGAGAATAGCAAGAAACTAATACGTATATACTGCAAAGGACTCCAACAATCTGCACAGGCTACTGAGAAGTAATTAAGATGTTCCCATGAGCTTACCATTAATACAACCAACAAACACTAACGTTACAGATGTCTAAAAAAAAAAAGTCGTCACTTACTGTTGAAAAGTTGACTGAAAGAAGGTATTTAATGCCATGGAAACAAAACTGAATTAAGGCCCAAGGCAAATCTTGTATTTTGACCAACACAGTGCCCTCAAGGAGAAGTGTTGACCAGTTTATGCTCTATATACTCAGTATACACACTCGCCACAGGTGTAATAGCTCAAGCATAAATTACAGGTTACAGAGGAAGAGCCACAGAGCAGAACTTGCTGCAAAACAGTGCTTTATTCCCACAACATGTTTTAGGCTGCAAGCCCTTTATCAAGTGCAATGAACATTTAACAGTATACAACATTTATCAGTGAACCAAGGAATGATGTGACCACTTAAATAGTAGTGTGTCTACTTAAATAAGCATACGAGTCCATGCAGCTAAATGCAGCCAGGTATCTGTAGGATGGCAATGTGCTTATACAGGTTTTATTGGTCAGAAGTGCAGTAAGTGGTTTCTGGCAGATCAAGACAAGAGATTCTCTGCACTCACCCATTATTAATATGCTAAAGGCATTAAGACATTTTGTTCATTAATCTCCCGTCTAGTTCTAGTTAACATGGCGGCTACCCATACAAAACAGATTAGCAATCTGCAGCATCCACAGAACTCAGTTTTGCCACTACCAAATGCAGATCCTCTTATTATACATTTCCATGACTACCAATCACAAATACTGAATACCCACAGTTTAAAGACATGCTTTATTTACTTACTAAGTTCTAAAACAAAGCCTGTATAAGCAAGACTTTGGTTAGAAGTCTCCTTTTAGAGTAAATCTGTGGAATGCTGTGCCACGCTACACTGAACAATGTTAAATATTGGTTTTCAGAATCCAAAATATGAATGGACTCCCTTCTATTGTACCCCTGCTGTGTGCCTGATATAAGCAAAAATCTAAACTCTTAAACCTAAGTGTTCCTATAAATGTTAAAAAGAAAAACACACAAGCTCATACGACATTACTCAGATTGCAGTGAAACCATTGAGTTATGGAAAGGATACAAGAGAACTTTTAAAAAAAAAAAAAAAAAAAAAAAAAAAAAAGGGATGCCTTTTTAGCAAGAGGGAAAAACAAGCTTGGTAGTATTAAGACAAAAAATATACAATTAAAGGAATGTGTCCCCTTGCTATTTTGGGTTTATGAACATTTTTCCTGCTTCTATGGCAAACTGTAACAATTTAAATTGGTATTTTTTGCCTTTAATTGCTAACCTGTACACTGGCAGGCAGGCAGGCCTCAGCTACACTGTTCCAGAACTGCTATAGAGGTACATGTATTGCAAGTAAGTTTAAAGGCATACTTGTAAATATTTATAAACAGAAATGCATTGCACATTAACTTTACATTTAAATGTAAAGTTTGGCGATACCGGTAATTGGTGAACTGAATAAGAAACAATTGCAAGCTTTCGGAGCATACCGGCCCCTTTGGCAAAATATTTACATGAGGGCAGTGTATGCTTTTAGTAAATGGAGAGAGCAGGTTGAAAAGAAAATTAAAGGTAAAATTCTAACGCAATCCACCTGTCCCATGTGCCTGCCTAAGGGTGGCTGGGGCAATGGTCCTTACAAAGCAGACTACCATAGTTTCCTCTCAATATATTTGTTTCTCACAGCTCAGATAGTGTTTATGTACCTTAAAAAAAATTTACAAAAAACAACTAAGTAAGCTAATCTCTAAAAATGTATGTTCCTGGAACATGGGTGCTGAATCATATTCCCATAAAACTGCTTGTAATCTTGCTGCACCTAATATTAATTCCATTTTCGATCTTAAATGAGTACGCTCATCAGAGAACAGGTGCTATAATTTATAATTAAATGCTAGGATATTGTGCTTGCATAGTCATTTTTTGCTATACACAAACATGGTCCCCTTTGCATTATTCCATTCATTTAGGCTGACCATCTGAATGATCGGAACAGTAAGAAGGGAAGAGGAAGTACAGAGCTGCAACTCTGCTCCTCTTCACTTCAACAAATCGACTGAAGTTGTCATTCAGGGCCTCACTCCACCAGGATTGTAGGATAAGTGGTCTCAGCAGGTTATACATGCCCAGAACAGTTGAAATCATCCAAACAGTTTGACACAAATCTCGGTATGTATGGCCATCTTTAGTCGGGAAAGGCCACAATCTTGCTTGATGGTATAGATTCAAACTATAAACCCAACACAGCAAGATCACAAGAAGTGATTATGCCAAATCTGAAATATTAATTTAATTTAATTCAACTGCTGCCTAAAGATGTCAGTGGCTGATTGAGTACAAAAGTAACAAAGACAAAGCAAACTAAGCCACTGAAATGTTAAACACATACAACTATATTAAATACTTAAAGACAACCAAGTAGGAATATACTGTTAAACAGTTTTTGGATTTGTTTATTTTATATGAATGCCAAACAATAAGCTATTAGATCTTATTATTAACAAGGGCATGAAGACTACATGCAAGCAAATATTCTGTTTTTTTTCTCTAGGTGAGAATTTTCCATATTTGAACAGGTGTAGCAACTAATCTTTTGGAATATTTGTTGCAAAAGTGATAAAAGAACAGAATTCTTTTGCTAACACATTCTAGAAATTAATTTAGAGTTAGGACACCAGCACTGGTTTTATAGTGGCATTTACAAATATACAGGTGGGTGATGGGATCTATTTTTTTGGAAAACCGCAATGCAGAAAGCTCCACAAGATGGTCATTTCATTTTCCTATTGTCATACTTAAAATGTTTTCTTTGTTATGTTTTGTATTAACGCAATAGTACCTTGTACTTGATGGTAGCTTAGCTGCATTAATCCATGCTTGTGTCAAAACAATCCTGTTGGGTGTAATTAATGTTTAAAATATTTTAATTATTGTAGCCTAAAGGGATGGTGATCCAAATTATGGAAAGTCCCTAATTCAAAAAAATCCAAAAGTTGAGTGTGTTCAGCCTCCTGCAACAAACTGCACACAGAATGGAAGGTGGGATACTTGCAGCCAAATAACTTTATTCCTACTCTGAGGGGTTCCCAATTGACATTATTGCAAGTACTAAATTTTGTTTTCTCTCTCTCTCTTTTTTTTTGCTAATCTAATCCTAATCTCAGAAATAATACATTAAAATGGCCATAGACGCAAAGATCTGATCGTACGAAATGAGGATTCGTGCGATTTTCGGACCGTGTGTTGAGAGTACCGACATTTTTCGTCATTTTTCAAGCACAAACGATAAAGGATTTCTGCCTGAATGCAACATTGTTTTCCTTTTAGCACTTTGTGAAAAACTGCTGCCTCTCCTCTATAGGATATTTGTTGAGCAGCTAAATGGTGTGGATATCACGATGAATGTGAAAAATGTTGGGCACATCAAATTCAAATTCACATTTTGCAACCTAATGAATTTACAGCCGTTTACGTTCAAAGTTATGGGGTGCTGATTTGGGTCTACAAAAAAAACACAAACACAAAGTGGCAACACTAATCAGCTTTGCTCGTAGCAGCCAAAAATAACATGCGTTAGAGATTATTTACCTGCTACTTATAGCTGGCTAGAATAGGCTTTCATTGTTTCCAATGGGGACTACTTACCTGTATCTAGACAAAGTAGTGTCTTTAAATGAGGCAGCATGACATTATTCTTTTTTTGATTGTAAGCTTTATTAAGCAGGGCTCCAATTCAGTATTTGTATGTTATGTGTATGTTTGACATATACACCCATCTAGTGTACAGAGCAGTGAAATAAAGGTTTATAAATAAATGTGAGCTTTTCTAGTAGAATTTCCCCTTATACACTTTAAATAATGAGGTTTATATGAGAACTAATGTGCTTTCAAGGTCAAACAAAATTTCCACAGCACCTGTTATACAGAATGGACCAACCTTAGCTACACAGTAGTTTGAACACAGTCATAGTTCATTCAGTAGAACCCCAGCAGTTACAGAATAATATGAACTGACTTTCTAGTATAAAAAATGCCAGCTGTATTTAACTCATAAGTAGATCTATATACACACAAATACATATGGGTTAAATACAGCTGGCCTATTATATATTAGAATGTCAGTACATTATATATAATGGGCTTTTGTTTTTGCACTGGGACTGTGAGCGTTCCTCACTGACTGTCAGAGTGTATGACAAATAAAGGAAGTGCACCCCCTCCCCTATATAAAAACCCAGTGTTGGCACATATGTGTGCGTGTCACAAGCAAAGGAATGCCCTAGCACAGTGGGTGTCCCCATTTTCAGATTTGAGGCCCCTTTGAGGTGTGTCATTCGGTCTCTCCTTAGGGTGGTGACAGACGCCAAGATTCTGGGGAGATTAGTCGCCCTGCGACAAACCGCTTCTTCGTCGGGCGACTAATCTCTCCTAAATGCTTTTGCGTCTGCTAGAATGTAAATAGTCGGAGGGATGGCACTTGAAAACAGAAAATGAATCGATCTGAATGCCACCCCGTCGCCGATTTACTATCTAGCCGGTGGGAAGGAGATTAGTCGCCCGAAGAAGAGGCGATTTGCCGCTGGGCTACGAATCTCCCAGGAATCTTAGCATCTGTCACCACCCTAAGGGTAAAACAAAGTTACACATAGCAGGTAAAACACTGCTGTAGGAGTTATATAACCACAATCCTGTGAGTGTCTAGGGCAGCAAAAAGTATCCAGCAGAAGCCAGTCTCACCATAACTGGCAGTCAGACCTGGCTTTCAGGGAGAAAACAGACATTCAACCTAACTGCCATCCCAGGTGGCCCTCGGGCTGGGTCGCCAGTCAATGCAGGAGTCCTAGTTCGTGAATCAATGCACAACACACATTGTATTACTTTCCTTAGTGATAAATGGCACAGAGCAGATAATGGATTAGAAACACTAAAACAGATCTTTATGTCACTGACGATAGGGAGGTTCTACTGCTCTGATTTGAGGATGGAACTTGATGACTACAGGTAAGCCCACAGCCCCATGGTCTGCTATACAAAAGCTACAGGAGACCATGCCGCACCGTCGCTGCGACAATTAACTAGTTGCGCACTTACCTGTCCCCTGCTCCCGTGTAGCCTTGCTCGCTTCCGCTGCAACATCCTCGCACTCCGAAGCCTGCCAGGAATCTCTGCTCTTGGCCCAGGCCTTTCTTTTCATAGAGGCCAGACCTCGTCTCGGAACTTCCCCCAGATCGGTCGGCTCCACGGCCGCAGCCTCAGTCATGTTAGCGAAGTCAGGGAGCTCTACGTGGGGTACAAGACGAGCACCCTTTCAGCGCCGCACCTCCCCTAGCTCCGGGCACTGATTGGCCGAAGCAAACAATGAAACATAGAGAATCTGACTGGTTACAAAGGAACTCACTCCATAGTGCTCTTCGCCGCTGAAAGTTTCTACTGAGCTGGGAAGGCTCGGCCTGCTTAGTGCAATAGTGTCTGCTCCCGGCCCAGCGCCTTTCTACCTTCCTCTTCCCCCGCCTCCGCCTTTTCCACTCGCTCTCGGCTTCTTTTTAATCGCTTGTTAAAAACTTTTACGTAGCTGGCGCCGGAGGAACGCAGTGCGCATGCGCAAGATTATCAGCGAAAGGACTTTTTTTCCTCTTTCACCTGAAAAGGCGGGGAAAGCGGCTCTGGCCAATCACAGTGCTGCCTCCAAGTTAAGCTTGTTTTGTTGAATCGGTTGCCATTGTTCCAATGAAATGATTGAGAAACTGCAGACATGGTTTACTAAAGGGCAGATTTATCAAAGTGTCAAACCACGATAAAACACACTCACTTTTAATTCCTATGGGATTTTTAAAAGCATATTTATTAGAGGGGATGTTCCACTATCCCCCACCCCACGTAGACCCCCCTTATTCTTCCCCCCCCAGCATAGCTGCCTCCTAGGGAAATGCCCCTAACTTTATACTTACCCCTCGGTGCAAAGTCAGGCATTGGCAGTGGTGTAACTACTGGGGGAGCAATTGCACCAGGGCCGCTCCCCCTTGATGCAGGTCCGAGATCCCGCTGCAGCACAGGAGGTAATAAAAACAAGTGTCTATCACATCTAGAGGGGGGTGGGGGCCTGGGTGCACATCATCCGCCCGGGCCAGGTAGAGTTTAGTTACGTTACTGGCCATCAGAGTTACACGCAGCCCTCTTTCGAGTCTTCTTCAGACAATTTTTCGCTAGTTTTGGCGCAGTTGTCACAAACTGCTCCAACTGCACATGCGCCGCTTCGCCGGTCTCCCACTCAGCTTACCGAAGACCCGGAAGATGGCTGTGTGGAACTCCGATGCCTGAAACTGCACCAAGGGGTAAGTATAAAATTAGGGGTATTTCCCTGGGGGGCAGCTATGCTGGGCAGAGGAGGGAGGGGGTCTACATCGGGTGTCCGGTAGGGTTTTTTTTGGTTGAATTCCCCTTTAAACACTTTTTTCATTACTGTTTGTTTCAGATAGATCGCCTAAAATAAAGACTTTTTACAGTTACTTTTTGTTTTAATATTGTGGTGTAAAGTTAAATTTTTTTCACCTTCTAAAGCAGCTCTAGGAGGGGGGTTGCCGAAACTTTAAAGGAGACCTTTTTTGTAAAAAAATAGGAATGTACCACTGTATTATACTCAGTTAGATATAGAAGAATTGTGCTTTAAAAAGTAGTGTTTCAGGTTGAAATATTGAATATTTCTGTAAAACCATAATAATCTCTCACTTCTCTTCCACTTCCTGCTCCCTGAATTCCCAGGCTGTGCAGGGGAGCCGGCGGCACTCAGCTCACTGCACTGTAGGACAGGAACCAATCAGCAGCTAGCAGGACCTGATAGGGAACTGAAGCCTGTCTGTGCTGGTGTGACTGCAGGGCTGTGATTGGCTGTCCCCCTCCTACTGTGCTTCTGCTAATAATTTTTAGCACCATGTAAAAGCAATACCATGTATTACTCATAATTGCCTACAAATTAGTTTTGTAAATCTAACCTATATGTCTCCTTTAACTGTTCTAAATTGAAACATTTAATTGATGCATTTGTTATGTTGTCCCTGCTGAGTAAAATTCCTGAGTTTCCTAAGAGGCAGCTGTTAGAAATAGTTGCTAATATTCCATAGATACTGCTGAGAAATGTATCAACTAAATGTAGTAAATTATAACATTTCAGAATGCTCCTGGATCACTGAGCTGCCTAACTGAAACACCAGAGACAGGAACATTAAAGGAGAAACAAACCCTTTACCAAACCCCCTACCCCCACCCCACGTAGACCCTCCTCCCCTCCAGCCTAGCTGCCCCCTGGGGAAATGTCCCCAACTTTTTACTTGCCCCTCGGTGCAGAGTGACAGCATTGGAGTTCACTGCAGCCATCTTCTGTAAGCTGAGATGGAGAACGGTGAGGCGGCACATGCGCAGTTGGAGCTAATTTACTCATGCGACAAAATGGACGGAAATTGCCGAATCGCCTGGAAGAAGACACGAAGACCCGGAAGATGGCTGCGGTGAACTCTGCACCGAGAGGTAAGTAAAAAGTTAGGGGCACTTCCCCGGGGGGGGGGGCATGTAGGCTGGAGAGGAGGAGGAAGGGTGTCTAAGTGGGGTAGGGGGTAGGGTTTTTTTGGTAAAGGGTTTTGTTTCTTCTTCAAACTTAAATTTTAGGAAACAGTAAGAAATAAAAAAAGGAAAGCAATTCAAAAAAGTCTTTGTTTATGGTGAACAATATGAAAACAACTCAACTGAAAAAAGTGTTTGGAATTTGAACAATCCCTTTAAATGGTGAACTTCATTGATAAATATGATTCTTAAAATCCCATAGGAATGAATATAACATAGGTGAGCTATAATCTCACATTTTGATAAATCTGCCCCTTAAAACATGTTATCAGGGCAGGTTGTGGGGTTGGGAAATAAGATAATTTTCCCAGGGCCCCAGCTTCAGAGGGGGTTTTAATATCCAAAGGAAGTACATCTCCAATGGATAAATCCAGGTTATTCTGTCTTTAGTTACACACCCAAATACTTTATGAATATCTATGTATTACCTGTGCTCCACAGAACACAATAGACCAGACAAGGCTTATATTCACAGCAGAGCTGATGCCAGGCACATTGCAATAAAAACAGCTGCTTCAAAAATAATCATTTACATACATATTCAATTCAATTGAAATTATTATTTATTCTGCAGTTTCAGTCTTTTAAGAAATTATAAAAAGTACCCCACAAGGCTGGGTGCCCCTATATGTCCTGAGCCCCCCTGCAGTTGCAGGGTCTGCATCCTCTTTAGTTACTCCCCTGCCTGCTCCAGTCAAGAGCAACACTTGCATTATGGTTTGCAAAATTGGCTGGTGAGCAAAGAAGCCCCTGTATGTCACTGCCAGTGCTTGAAGTAGGCTGGCAGTCAAGCAAACATTTGCTCCATTTGCCCCTAACCCATGACGTACAAACAGTGGCCAGCAATCCCGAAATCACTATGAGTTATATAGATTTACAAAATATCTATCAGAACAGAGTCTTGGCGCAATAATTATTTGATACTGGAAGAATTTTCTTTTGATTATTAATATCAGTAAAACGTGTATAACAGCGAACTCAGACAACTAGAACATAACAAAAATATATAGAGATTGAGAATTGAATTGAGTTTCAGTGAATACAGTCTAACAATAAAATAAAAATAAAATCTTTGTAAATACACGCATCAGGGTTGCTTAAAGGGTAAGGCATTTTTCAGTAGCAGTATGCACAAATGTCGTTGTCTTAAATATATTGATAATGGGTTGAGTGCAGAGGACTCTTGTATTTGTCTATATGTATTTTGTGGTCACAGCCTCATTGCACCCCTGTCTAATGGTTTTATAAATTAGTGGTGAGCACAACTTTTCCTTGTTTGTTATAGTTGTACAGAAGCAGTGACCAGCTTCATGTTGTAGCCCCCACCCTTCCCAGCTATAGTCAGGTGATCCCACTGGTGTCTAATAAAAGGGCAGCCAAGTTTGGGAGTTTTACTTTGAAAGCCGCTAGTAAGTTGCAGGTAAAACGTAGTCCCTTTGTAAAATGTATAATGAAGCAATAGAATTCTTAATGAATCAGATGAAAATTGAGTGAATGACTGGCCAGATATGGGACTTTGACGTAGTTGGCCACACAGCTAAGGCCCTAGTTCACTCCTATTGCTTTCCATGTAATTGCAAGTAGGCATGGCCTGTTTCACCTGTTGTCAATCTGTCCACAGGTGATCTGTGTAAGTCTATAAAAACCCTACACTGCACTGACTCATTGCCCAATGTAGGTCTATTTCCTGATAGTTACTGGGTGTGATTCTTGTTTGATTTTCTGTTCCTGACCTTTGCCTGTTTTTGACCTTTTGCTGTATCACTGCCTGAACTGACCCTTGCCTGTTCTGCACTCTTCTGGATCTTGACTTTGTACCATGTTACTGATTGGTTTTGACTCTGGCCTGTTTATCCTGACTAGGCTCTCAAGCCTGAATTTACATAGTAGGCATCTCTAGGCCTGCCCAAATTTTCAACACCAGGTCCAAAGTACTGGGGATTGGTGCACAGGAACTTTTAGAAAAGATTGTATCTCCTGTTAATCCCAAATGCTTCAGAACTAATGCGAGTGTGGTTAGGCAGCATGCCGCCCCCCTAAAATTTTGCCGCCTTTGTGGCCTTTCCGCAAATCCAGGCTTGTAGGCTCCTGGCTCTTGAAGAGGAGATTAGTCACTGGGCGACTAATCTCCCTGAATCTGCCTGTGTTCCCTGACCCTTACTGGTAACAGCATTTACATTCTTAGATTGTGTGATCGTTTCTCCAGTGTGTACCAAAATTCTGCCGCCCTAGGCCTGGGCCTTTGTGGCCTTTCCTCAAATCCAGGCTTGTAGGCTCCAGGCTCTTGATTCTCTACTATACTGCCTGACTGGTACTGATCCGACCTGGTAATCCTGATTGCTCTTCTGGTTCTGATTAGTACTATGTAGCATTTGGTTCTGCAGGCTTTTAATATCATTAATATAAATGATCCACACAGTTTAATAAAGTAAAACAGTTTTTGTAGGATCATTATCACAGCAAGCATCATAGAGTGGAATGATGAGTTGTTTATTAGCCTTGACCTATACACTTTCCTCTCCATTACAAGTTTTAGGGTCAGGGCACACAGGCAGATTCAGGGAGATAAGTCACCGCCGACAGGGGATGCAGTTTGGTGAGATTAGTCCCCCCGAAGAAGAGGCGATTTGTCACCAGTGACTAATCTTCCTGAATCTGCATGTGTGCCCTGACCCTTACTGGGAAGAGCATTTACATTCTTAGATTGTGTGATTGTTTCTCCAGTGTGTACCATGATTAATATCTATTAACTACTTCAGAATTAAGTATAAGGGGACCTTTGGGCCTATGGCGCACCAGGTATTTTGATTGCCATGGTTCTATCAACATCTTCTTAAGCCCTCCCCTGCCTGCCACTGCTTTCAAATAGCATCAAAGGATAACATGCTACATTATAATATGTCAAGGTTAATATGAAAACAATATGAAAACAATATCATCCCTATTGATGGGAAATGTTTTCCAAACCATGTAGCGCTCACAGGCACAATCCTCCAACATAACACATTGATACCATGGCCTAGATTGCCAGAGGGGTTGTTGTCATAGACTGGTGCTTTATATTATGTCTACATGGGCCTATTTTGGCCTTTGTCTGCCTTAAATGTCAAGGCCTATTTTGAATCTCAGTGCAGTGGTGATGGAGTGTATGTTATATACACTTTCTATGAGGTAAGACTGGCCTTATGTACACCAGCCTGTTTGTCCCCAGTGGGGGATGTTACTAAAGGTTATGTTGTAGTGGTCTTTACTCAACCTGGCTGAAATCTGCCAGTTTTTTGTTAACAACCCCCAGCACCTAAATACCTTCTGGGCCCTTCCTTCAGTGCTGTTTTCATTTCACCTGGTGTATATAGTCTCTGTATTTTTTAGCTAATAGCGAGCACTATTCTTTCGGTACAAATCGATTTTATTGGTATCCTCAGACCTCTAGGAATCCCATTATAAGGTATTCTGTGTATGTTTTAGTTAATCTTCCTGTAGGCAAATGTCATAACTGCTTAAATGTTCTTTGAAAAAACTTTGTTTCCTGGAACAAAGTTCTTTACAAGAAGAGCGGTCTAAAAAAATGTTCTCACACTGTATCTGTAAAATCTTTTGGGCACTTTTTCATACCTTTCTAAAAAGCAGATAATGAGACAATCCACATCCCAGGACAAAAATATTCACAGATGTGGTTTGTTAAAAATAATAATAAATTAAATTCAAGAAATTGGTACAGCATAACCTTCAGATGTAACTTTCACCTTGAGCTTATAATCAGCAATTTTGTACTGATTTTATCTTCTTTTAATAACCCTGATAAGCAAACATTGTTCTCTTCTGTAACTGAATTACAATGCCATGGGAATACAGAAATGATATTTCACCCATTGCTAAAATTCTAAAAATTCTAAATCAGCCTGAAAGGATTTATTTAAATAAAGGGCCAGATTAAATTCAGTTAGAAAAATGATCTCACAGTTACATGAAAACTCATAGAAGAGATTCAATTCAAGGAGAAAAAACTTTTCTTCTAATTCAGTTCCAGTTCTTCCCAAGTTTAGAGTTTTCATGTGATAAACTGTGAGATAAGTGTTTCTGAATTAAATTGCATTTCAAATTGAATTTCATCCATGGCTTTTCATATGATATACCTTTTTTTTCACTGAATTGAATCTGGCCAAGTGTGGCTATCAAGAGGAGCCCTCACATCCAAAAGGTCTTTTGAGGTTCCTTCAGATAAATATACCATTATACAGAAAGGGCCTGATATACAGAGGTTAAAACATAGTAATAAACAGGATTATATGAGCCAGGCCTTTCATAGCAACTTCAATCCAGGATTTGCAAATCCCGGATCGAAGTTGCTGGGTTACGGCAGGAGCAGCGGCCGACACTATACAGCAAGAGGGTGAGCTCTGCTTATTTTCACAATCCTTATTATTGCAGGCCTTTCATAGATCTGGTAATCTTTCTCTAAGACGTTTTTTTTTTTTTTCTATGACCATTTTTCAGTAGAACCTGCTTTCTTCTTTATAAGAGGAATTTGTCTCAAAGAACTAGCTTGAAGTGTTAAGCTTTTATAAGCTTATTTGCCATCAGTTTAACAGTAGAGAAGATCTGTTGCATAACTGTCTGTTTCATAATTCTTTTATTGCTGTACTCTGGATTAATATGTTTGTGTTTACTATAAATATCTTCTCAACAATAATTAAAGGTCCAACAACTCCAAAATCAGAGAATATTTTTTTAATTTAGAATGATTTTGCTAAACATGTGGACTATAATATATGTATTAAAGGGAAACTGTCACTATTACATAGCATCCACTGAATCCTAGTAGTTGGTAGTTGGCTAAAAAGACTATTTAATTGTTGTGAAATCTTCTTTCCAGTTCTGCCCTCTTCCACATTGCCCAAGACAGTGTTGCTTTATCATCTGGCTTTTGAGGTTCTGAGTATACAGATAAGCGGAGGGCACTCTCATTTAAAGCTATAAAAAAACAAATATGTAGTAGTAGGTGCAAAAAAACCTAGAGTTGCCCCTACAGAGCAACCAAATGTAACATATCAGAAAATCAGGACTGCACACTCACAAAAAGTCATTTGACTCAGATGGTATAATAGAAAATGTTTTACTAATTAGAAGAACAATTTGACAGTAACATAATGTTTACAAAGACAAAACACTCCACATGATAATAGTATACATACCACCCTTTGGTACAAAGAACGCAAACAAGAAGCTACAAGAAGCGGATACACCTGCCAAAATGAGAACAGCCCCAATGTTTCAGCAAACAGCACTGATTAAATAAATACCCTCTTCAATTATGCGTCCATTTGCGATTTCCACGCACTACCCGAGCTTCCGGATCTGTGAAGTCACAAGTGCCTACGTCACTTCCGCGGAAGACTCATCCAGCGTAGTGACGCGGCTCCGTACATGTACATTGCCTCAGGTTGAAATAGCGCGAGAAGAGTGGGTGGAACGCATGGGTGCATTAAACCTATGCAACAAAGTATGCTCTAGCAATCACGCCGTATCCTAGCAACCCCAGCGTTCCCACACCAAATGGGAAATCAGACATTGAACCTATTATTATAACCGCATATTAACCCCACTAAAATAATACAATAAATTCAAAGTGACAGTGCAATTGGTTATCCAACACAGGAATGTGTTCATAATAAAAAATCTCTTATCGTGACAATCCATTAACCACATTGTAGCAATGCGACTACAGAATAAATACACAAGTGACTGTGCTAGCAAAGATATAAATTTATACAGGGAAATAAGTTAATGGTCAAATTAAAGTGCAAGTGCATAATATCCCATATATAAGCTATTAAATCAATAACAATATATTAATACAAAAAATATATACTGTATATTTTAAAGTTCATCCAAAGAACAGTGTAAGCGTGATGTTCAGTGAGGGTTAATCACCAACGTGATACATCTTCATAAAATCCATTTCAAATATTGATGTGAAGACCATCCTGTCAATTTAAAAACGATCATGCCACTTATAGATAGGGTTAAATAGCACAAATTCAGATTCATCGCCAATGTCCTATAAAATCTAAAAGAATAACGGTATTTATAGAATTAAAAACTCATATATACAAAAAATATAATACACATACTTCAGAACACACAATAAAACCCATTTTATACACAGACTGAGGTCACTGATAGCAAACCACTATCCAAACAAAATTAGAAAAATAGGGAAAGTTCCCTATCCTCATTAAGACCATTAGGAGAGAGGCAATTCAATTTGTATATCCATTTCAATTCCCTTTGTTTGAGAAGTAATTCCTTGTCTCCACCTCGAGTAGGTCTTTTAACCTGTTCTATTCCCATGAAACGTAACTGGTTCACTTGATGTTGTGCCTGCATGAAATGTCTAGCTATCGGGGATGAATTCTTGCCAAGTCTCACGTCACTTCAATTTTCCCCAATCCTCACTGTTAAGGATCTAGTCGTCTCCCCTACATATATCTTTCCACATGGACATTTCACCATGTATATGACATAGTCAGACTGACAATTGATATAATCCCTAATCTCATAACATTTACCACTCATTGGATGATAAAACTTGTCAGTACGGACTACGAAATTGCAGTTAACACATCTCCCACATTTAAACATCCCCTTAGTTCCACTCAACCAGGTACCTTTTTTTTTGGGAGGTTCACTCATGGCATGGACTAGCTGGTCCCGCAAGTTTGTCGCCCTTTTGTACGCCATCATTGGAGGATCAGCCACCCAGGGTCGTAACCTATGGTCCATCTGTAACAAATGCCAATGATGGTTTATTATATTCTTCACCTACCCCGATTTGGTGGAGTATGTGGTAACAAAAGGTAGTCTGTCTGCCTTTTTATTCATCTCTTTGTCAATAGAGTAGATCTTGATTTTTCTCTACCCTTCTGTTTAGCCTCCAATAGGACACCAGTATCTTATCCCCTACTTCTAAAGTGGGTCAACATTTCTCCTGCTCTCTCATCAAATTTAGCATCTGTACTCACAATCCGTCTCACACGTAGTAGCTGGCTATAGGGTAAACCCTTTGTAGTCACAGGTGGATGAAAACTGTGGGGATCAAGATAAGTAATTGTATCTGTGGGTTTCCTATAGATATCTGTCACAAGTCTCCCTCCTTGTACCTCTACAGTCACATCCAAAAAGTGTACCTGATACCGATCATATTCTAATGTAAATATAATAGTTGGAATTCTTGTGTTAAGGTACTCCTTGAAACGATGTAGGTGATCTTTGGATCCCTGCCAAATACAGAAAAGGTAGTCTATGTAGCAAAGCCAAGTCACAACATGGGGCCAAAACTACTGTTTTTCATATACAAAATCATACTCAAACCGTGCCATGTATAAATTAGCATACGCTGGAGCAACATTTGACCCCATTGATGTTCCTTGGCTTTACTCATAGTATTTCCCTTCAAATAGAAAATAATTCTTAGTCAGAACCCATTTGAGAAGCTGTAGTAATAGTTCAGCCACTCCATCTGGTAGTTGTAACCCTCGAACAGCTATGGCTATAGTCTCAATACCCTGGTCATGTGGAATAGAGGTATATAATGAGGAGACATCCATTGTGCATAGAAATGCATCCTGTGGAACCATGTCTATTGTGTTCAATTTATTGATAAATCAGTAGTGTCTTTCACAAATGATCTAGTACATACTACAATGGGGTTCAGAACACTATCCAGTAGTATAGCCATCGGTTGAAATATAGATGACATTCCCACCACAACGGGTTTCCCAGGTGGTCTTTGCATATCCTTGTGAATCTTGGGAAGGAGATAAAACACAGGTACCATTGGAAAATCTACTTGTAAGAATTGTTTAAGCCTTCTGTGATAATCCCTTCCTCTTTTAAGGTTCTGAGAACTAGCTTATTATCATTATATCACAGTTTTCTTACAGAAAAAGTCTCTAGCTCAAGAATTTATGCTCCAATGTGAACATTGCATTTAAGTTTTCTTGTTATTTCTATTTCTATGGAACAGTGTTGATTGTAGACACCTGTTATTGTCATTTTGGTAATGATTTTGCAAGTGCGTGAGGCTTAGGTGGTAACTATGATAAGCATGTGTGGTATGGGTCAAAAAAGCTTTGAAACACAATACTAAAAAAACACCCATCATTTCATTGTGATGAAAATATCCGCAAATTCAACATTTTCTTTAGTCTTCTATTGCACGATAATGGCTCTCTTCTGTATAGGTCATGTCAGACGGTATTAGTGTTACGTTGACAGAACTGCATGACAGAGGATAATGTGTATTATGCTGTTTGTGCCTGCAGAGAAGGTTAGGAAGGAAAAACACCTTTTTGTAAACAGTTGCATACCTTCTGTATCAGTTTAAAAAAACAGTTTGATCTTCTTTGTAAATTTTGTTATTTATGAAACGGCAAGTATTTATTTCCTCATAGTTGCATATATCAAGCCTGTGAATTATTCAATAAGGTCCCATCTAAATTTAGCTGTTTAAAAGTGAGACGATTTGCAATAGGCCTTCATTTCTCATTATTTTTCTATAATTTAGCAACAGTTTTGAATTTAATCTGGTTTGCTAGGCTATAGATTACCGTAGCATATTATATATTTAAATATATGGAAATAAAATATGTCCAGCACTGTCTGTGAGAAAGTCAAATAGTAAAATCTTTTATTTGATGAATACAGGTATGGGATCAGTTATCCGGAAACCAATTATCCATAAAGCCCTGAATTACAGAAAGGCTGTCTCCCATAGACTCCATTTTATCCAAATAATCCAAATGTTTTAAAAAGATTTATTTTTTTCCTCTGTAATAATAAAACAGTACCTTGTACTTGATCCAAACTAAGATATAATTAATCCTTAGGGGGTTATTTATCAAGGTCCGAATTTATCTCAATATTGGCTGCTACAAACTCCGATCTAACCTGCTCTTTTAACGCTTATTTATTATTACATTTTATTTTGTATTATTACAAAAGCTCAGATTTTCACGATTTTTTCACCCGAAAGCTCAGAAAACATTGTAAAAGTGCACGAAACCCCAGACACAAATAAAAATAAATTGGACTCTTTCCATTGACTTTTATTCAATCTCAACAAGTTTGAGGTGCCGTGTTTTTATATTCGGGCTTTTTAGCCCTCGGGGTTTAATAAATTCCGAAAAATTTGCGATTTTATATTTAAAGCCAGTTATAACACAAAAAATCATGAATCTTTCAGATTTCAGGGAATTTCGGGTGTTCGGATCTTAGTAAATAACCCCCTTAATATAAGCAAAACCAGAATATTGGGTTTATTTAATGTTTACATCATTTTCTAGTAGACTTAAGGTGTGAAGATCCAAATTATGGAAAGATCCATTATCAGGAAAGCCCTAGGTCCCGAGCATTCTGGATAACAGGTCCTGTACCTGTATAGTTAACCAATTAATTTTCTTTTTACATGGATTAATGTGCTCTTGTCACTTGTAATTTGCTTGTGATTTATCTTCTGTAACATCAGGATATTTGTGTTAATCTCCGTAAGTATATGAAATTAACACTAGTTTGTGATAATATTTTTTAATTTCTATAATGACCGTAGGTCTGGTAAAACATGTTTTGGTTGTTCTTGTTTTCTTCAAACTATATATGTAATGGTTGTAAGTCATATAGAAACAAGGAGAGATGTAAAAGATCTTCTAAAATCTATCATCTGTATATTTGCCTTTGCAGATTGTTTTTACTGCATTTAATATTAGTCTGCATGGCATGGGTCCCCCCAGAAACATAGACCACTGTTACACTAAATAAATTGAACATATACTCTACTGATTAGTAATGATCATCTTTCATTTATGTCCCATAAATAGACAGTTAAGCAGACACACCCAACTCTTGGCACTCTGGATGCCAAGTCCCATAAAATGGATGCAATTATAATTGTACTTATGCATACATAATTGGGATGGTTATATCTTGATTGTAGGCTAGAGGTTGGGGACCAACAGCAACATAGTTTGTTTAATTACTATATTAGAATTGTTAAATTACCTATCCTAGATAACCAGAATACCAGTATTTGCCAACTAAACAAGATACATCTCTCTGTCATTCCCTTTTTATATTATTATTTTTATTCATTTTATATGTCTACAAAAATAAGTCCTTAATGTTTCCTTTAAAGGAGAACTAAACTAAACTTGCTAATAAAAATCCCTACCCCCTACCCTCCATAGTCCACCCCTGCTCCCGGCCCCCACACAGGTGTTCACACAAGTAAATGCCCCTAAGCCGGTAATTACCCCTCATTGCAGAGTCAGCCCAGCGGAGCTCACGGGGGCCATCTTCAGTGATTTGGTAATCTTCAGTAAGCAAGCTCAGTTGGACCAGTTTTCCGGTTTGTTACAACAGCGTAAGCGCCGTAATTGAAGAAAATTACCAAAGCACTGGAAGATGGCGCCCGTGAGCTCCACTGTGCTGACTCTGCAGTGAGTGGTAATAACTGGCTTACGGGCATTTACTTGTGTTAACACATGCGCGAGGGGCAGCTATTATGTAGTTATTTCTGTTGCATCTTCTTAACTGTGTAAATAATTCCTAGACAGAAGGAATTCTAACAGACCACTATAAATGCAAACCAGACAATCTTTGGAAGGAGGAGTCTTCCCAATGGCACCAGTTCTAGCAATAAGCTGCTCTGGTTGAGCCAAATAACTGCTTTATGTATCCCAATGTCTAAAACAACAATGAGTTAGTGAGCAGAATGTATCAAATATTTATTTCAAGAACTGTAATGAATTGTTTACATCTACTGATCTGTGCCTGGTACACTTCATTCCACTGCAGAGTCATGTAACATTTGATGAATATTCACCTTTTGGTTCTGACTATCACTCAGTTGTGTATATAGTGTTTTGCTGCAAGGTATTTCCTGATCTAGTCCATTAAACTTTGTACCTCTGTTCACTTGATTATTTAAAAATCACTAAGAAAGAAAGAAAGAAAGAAAGAGGTAAGCTGTTAAAATACTTATATCAACAGACTGACCAGTATTAATATATCTCTTATTAAGATTTTATCCATTGCAGTCATTGGTCTCATAAAGTCAAAAATATATAAGATACTTTACAGAAGTATTCTAGATATGTGCTGAGGATGTTAATGTACTGTACTGTACATACTGTACAGAAAGACAAGCATTAAACTCTGTTACAGTATTTGTATAATACAGAATTAGAAACATGAGAGTAACTAGACAGAATACAAATACATATAAAATATATATGCACTTATTGTACTATGAGAAAGCTCCATTTAATCTACTTTAACATGATAAGAAACATATTTATCTGTGACAATCAGCTCTATGTGCAGCACAGTTGGGGTCATTTACAAGCACGAAAGTATAGTTTATAGTGCAAAAAACAGGGACAACCAACAATTTCTTTCCACGGTGCCTTCCTGCTTTGAAAACATGCAGGAGGTCTCTGTACTCTGTTTCAGAGCACAGAGACCTGCTAGGCCCCAATGAATACAGCGCTGCCTGTGTTTGGCTATGACAGTGCTATATTCATGAGGAGCTGGCAGGGGAGTCACCTAGGCATCATTCTTCTTGTTCCCATTCAGAAATGCAAATTAGGGAGCAACAGATTGCAACTGGGCCCTGTACCTACCACCTGCCCTATGGCAATGGCTCTCATGCTCCTTGGTGCTCTTGATGACCACTATCTATCCATTGTTATTCAGCATAAAATAATGAATTATGAAAATGTAAAGTCACTAGGGGTCATTTGTGGAGCAGAAGACAGTGTGTAAAGTGCAAAAAGACCACATAGGTGTCTGCCTGTCCAGTCCCTTGAATGACATCTGATTGATGTGAACGTTAGAGAGCATCAGGAGACACATCCTGCAACTGGGGACTGGCCTTACAAGGCTCCGCTGCAACTCCTGACACTGCACTCTACTCCTTATGTCTGATTTTCACTCTGGCACCAGAAGCACAGCACAGCTTACCCCAGGGCACAAGTGCTTGTTAAGTGATCATGAAGGCCATGCTCTTGCACCCCTTAGTGCTCTAGTACTTGTGCCCCCAGGTAATGATAATGATTCCTTACTTTCACTAAACCAGGTATCCCCAACCCAGCTATTAGGACCACCGTGCAAGAATCTTGAAATCCTTGAAATTTAGATACATGTCTATTCAGTACATGGGATGGGTGCACCAATACCTGCATTGTATCAAAGGACTTGCAGGCATTTTTGCAGCAATTAAAATATCTTAAAGGAATGTATGTGAATATTGTATGTTATAGTTTTTCCCCCTTATACAAAATAGGAATAGTTTGTCCATATATTGCAATATAATAAGCTGCCAAATTCTTTCAACAGTATTTCTTTTATGAATAACTGCTTTGAAAAACTACATTAATATCAGATAATTGTATCCCCCCCCCCCAAAAAAAGAGGCGCCAGTGTTGTGTAATTTCAAACATAAGGTGAGTTAAATGATCTAAATAAGCTTTGGTTGTAGGGCAAAATATTGCTTGCTTATAATGGAAGTCATTGTATTTTTGTTCAGCAAAGGGCACATTTCCAAAGCTTGTTTTTCAGAGCAAATTTAGTTTGTTTTTCATTCACTGTCATTCAAAGTTTGTGGACACATTTTTCAATTACAGATAATTGGGCGTACAAATGTACTTTGATGCGGAGGCAAGATATTACTCTGCCTAGAATACATTTAATTGTGGGTTTTTCCATGAAAGGCAGATTTCCAAACTGTGTTTTGTAGAAAGCATTTTTTTATGTCATCTATGTCTTTGATGGTTTTTGTTCATACAGGCATATATAGTATCCAATAATGGTAAGTCTAAAGCAACAGGCATTGCCAAGTAATCTTGAAATCAATTCAAGGCAAACCTAATCCCCATCCACTCTCAGCTGATGTTGGGGGTAGAGGCAGAAGGCAGATGAGGCACCAAATCAAAAGATCTGTGGACTTTAATGGTGAGCCACACTCAATATATTTTGGACTTTAGGTTTTGGGCCAGCCCAAGCATTATTAACAATAACCCCTTGTGGCAGCTAAATTGTTTTAATGCACTTGTCAGACTGACTGAGAGTTTGAGCAGAATGGGTCAGATAAATCATTTTCATTATTGGTGTTAATGGTGAAAAACTTGTGGCAACAAAATTCCACATGAAACATACGGTCACACAATGATACAGTCACATGCTCATCTTGCAATATGCTCTGATAAGGGAACCAATAATCATTGATTAAATATGCAGCAGATGCTTTATTTATTGTGACATTTAAGAAGAAGATGGGCATCTTGAAAATGTTTTAAAGTATAAATAAATAGGGATGGCGCGAACTGTTCGCCGGCGAACTTGTTCGCGCGAGCATCGGGTGTTCGCGCTCGCCGGAAGTTCGCGAACGTCGCGCGACGTTCGCCATTTTGGGTTCGCCATTGTTGGCGCTTTTTTTTGCCCTCTCACCCCAGACCAGCAGGTACATGGCAGCCAATCAGGAAGCTCTCCCCTGGACCACTCCCCTTCCCTATAAAAACCGAAGCCCTGCAGCGTTTTTTCACTCTGCCTGTGTGTGCTGAAGAGATAGTGTAGGGAGAGAGCTGCTGCCTGTTAGTGATTTCAGGGACAGTTGAAAGTTTGCTGGCTAGTAATCGTGTTGATACTGCTCTGTTATTGGAGGGACAGAAGTCTGCAGGGGTTTGAGGGACATTTAAGCTTAGGTAGCTTTGCTGGCTAGTAATCTACCTTCTACTGCAGTGCTCTGTATGTAGCTGCAGTGGGCAGCTGTCCTGCTTCTGATCTCATCTGCTGACTGCTGCAATAACAGTAGTCCTTGTAAGGACTGCTTTTATTTATTTTTTTGTTCCAATACAGAGCAGTATCAAGCAGATTACTAGCCAGCAAACTTACTATCATCTGTCCCTGAAATCACTAACAGCTCTCCCCCTACACTATCTCTTCCAAGCACACACAGGCAGATTTTTCAGATACATTTTTGCCCTTGATCCCCCTCTGGCATGCCACTGTCCAGGTCGTTGCACCCTTTAAACAACTTTAAAATCATTTTTCTGGCCAGAAATGTCTTTTTTAGATGTTAAAGTTCGCCTTCCCATTGAAGTCTATGGGGTTCGCGAACCGTTCGCGAACCGCTCGCATTTTTGCGCAAGTTCGCGAATATGTTCGCGAACTTTTTTTCTGACGTTCGCTACATCCCTATAAATAAATCCATTATATTGCTAAACCAGTCAATTTTCCAATATTGCTGTTTGTATGTGAATAAAATTGGCATAGATCTGAGGATTTTTCACTTTTGAAAAAAAAAGAATTTCCTCTTTAGGGCTGAGATATATATACTGTTTTTCAGAGTTTAAAGTGAGAATTTTCAATTTTTTATCTTTGAAAATAGTAGTGTTGCATATTATTTATGGTAAGGTTTAGGAAATAAAATGTTGCGTTGCAGTTTAAATGTAGAATAAATGAGGCACAACATTAAAAATGTCCTGTAATGTGAATGTCTCTTATGATAAACCTATAGTCAAATAAGCACATTTTTATATGGCACTGATGCAAGCTTTTATTTATATGATGTGCGTTTTATATAGTACTGATTTACACAGTGCTTTACAGAGATTACATGTCATTCATCAGTCCCTGTGCTAGTGAAGCTTACAATCTAAGGGCTGTATAACATTCACCCCCTCCAAAAACAGAGAAGGAACAGGCAGAGGTGGCCACTGGCCAGTAAACCTGCTTGCAGCATTTTAATTACTAGTTTTTTGACCTACAAGTACTCAGGACATGGGGACTACAGCAGCTCTTCCTCCATCATTTTGGTGAACCCTCCACACTTGCCTACATTTCTTTCCCCTAAGGAACAAGCTGTGAAAAAAACTATTATATTTATGAGTGACTCCTTACTGAATGTATATAAACTGTACAACCCTCTTTGTATAGATACCCCATAAAGGAAGGGAGCAGTGTATGTGCTTCAGATAATTACAGTGAGTCAGGATTGGCTCAAAAAAATACTTTTCCATTGGCAGAGAAAACTTCAATACAAAATATATTTATGCAGTAGTATAAATAAAAAGAAGATCTTTTAGCTGTCCAGTCTCTTTGAGCTGAACAATGACAACTTTACTGGCATCATGGCACATTAAGTAATGCAATTTCTAAAAATGGTTGAAGGCCATAGAAGCTAAGCATATGATTAGAAAAGGTATGTTCAGTTTATGTTTAGTTTATCTAATCCATGAAAAATAAACAGAAACATGTTTATACTTCAAGGGTGGCATTTCTCTTTAAAACTGTATGTTTTGATCTGACGAACATAGTAGAACAGTGTGTACTAATTTAGTTGATTGATCATTATGTAGTTTCTCTTTCAAAGAGACTTTTGTGAGCCCAGCAGTTCTTCAGACAGAGCTGGGACAGTATAAATTCTGTAACTCTTAGAGAGCCCTAGTGCATGGGTACATTTATGTTCAGCTGAGTAGCAACCAAATTGGTATTGGTTTGATTTCAATGATTGCCTTTACCAGCATTATAATCAGTGGAAGTTCACATAGTTTTCATCATCATTGTTTAAGTAATTTATTTTGGTGATTTTGTGTCATTGCACATTGGAGGTTCCCAAGCATTGAGTCTCAAAGCAGTTCTCAAAGTTCATGTCTCAAAGGAGTTGATGTGAGGCCCAGTTGTTTAGGGTACATTGCTGTACTAGATACTCCTGGAACTACAGTATATTAGGTTGACTATTATGACAATGTTTTGAGACATCTCTCAATATATTATTAGACATGATAGAACCAGGCCAGTGTTTGACAGCAAGTGGAGTTTGACCCAAGTGGAGCAAGTGGAGTTTGACTATTTAGGTATACTGTATGTATAATATAGTGAAATCTTGTAAAATATAAGGATATTATAAGTTACTGAGGAGTTTCATGACCATATAAAAACACAAGGCCGAAGGCCGAGTGTTTTTATACAGGTCATGGAACTCCGAGGTAACTTCTAATATCCTCATATTTTACAACTGGGGGTACTTTATTTATTATAATACACAAGTTTCATGTGACAGAAATGATATCAGAACTCACCGTTTATAACTGATGACATCAGAACTCCATTTATAAGGATATAATTTACAGGATATTCATGGCTTTTGTGTATTATAAGATTATATTTATGGTACAGAGTACTGTAGTTAAAGTAATGGTTTCCAAAATGTGATGCCTGACGACTGCCTAGAATAGCATGTGATGGTAATTGTTTTTGTTTTGTTTTATCCATGACTTGTTGGATTACAAACGGACTACAGATGTTTTGGCAACCTCTGATAAAAAAGTATGTAAAGATGCTGAAAAGTCTTTTGTCAGCGAGAAAATAAAGCTGCAAAGCTACTAAAAATGGAAAAAATAAACCAACGCAAAATTAAAAAAAGAAACTAAAATATTTACATGTTCTGCTCTTCCTTGTTTAGAGTCATGCGCTTCTTCTCCAATGCCTATAAATGAGAGAGAGATATGTGACCTTTCTGGAAAACCTTTCCTGCAGTTAAATCTCACTCTGTTTGCAGTAAGAAAAATGAAATACCATATGACTAAAATTCTTTCTGCCTCAAAGCAGCATTATTTTATTCATTGCAATAGTCACTCTAACCTGAACAGCAGCATAATGAAAAATCAATGAAGATTAAAAGAAAATGTCTGTTCCCTTTCAGGAAATCTGGGTTAATATTGTGTGTGCTTAGTGCATAATGGTCCTGAAGTTAATGTTCTGTATAATATTTTCTGGGAATGAACAATAAATGTGTCAAAATAATGTTTGTATTTGCCTTCCTGTGGTTCTATAAAACTGTCAATAAATGGCAAAATATAATCCTCATTTACAAAATAACGATAGTTCAGCTCAGTGGATATCTCTGTAGACTCTATCATCTTAAGAAAGGACTTGTTTTCCTTCCTGATAACTTCTTAAAGGGGAACTCCACAAAAACATAACTTAAGCTTTTTGAAAAGTAAACATAATCAAGCAACTTTGCAATATACATCAATTAAAAAATATGTAGACTTTTCATGATTTTAAATGGTTTCTGACAGTCCCCTAAGCCTAGCCCCTTGCTCTCCTGCTGATCTCTCTGACTACTTTGCTGAGCTGGCTGACTACTGTTACTTTGTATTAACAGCCAGCTGTCCTTAGCCTGCATCCTCCAAACCCCACAATTCCCTGCACACGTGATTTCAATAAGGAAAGGAACATCATAGTGCAATGCATTTTGGGTTATGTAGTTCTTGCATTCTGTCTGTAAGCTGTGGAGAGGTTGTTACAATTTGTAACATGAGTGTTTAGTCCCTCTTTCTCTGCCAGGATATCAAATAATGCAGAAAGAGAAGAACTGTTAAACAGCTGGATTTCAGCATAAAAAATGGCATTTATTCATACTTTTTGAAGAAACAGGTAACGGCAATGGGTATATTAGGGGTTTCTGTGTTATGTGGGCCTCTTTATCAAATTTTGGTTTGGAAGCCTTTAAAATATGTGAGGTCCCATTATAGATCGATTTCAGCCTTTACCTAATTAATTACATTAATGAATCCAGAATGAAAACACTGATGGCATTTAATATTTAATTGTCTTCGTTACTAATATATAAATAAAAAAATATATATACACCATTTAAATAAATTAATTGATATACAGTATTTAGGCTTCTAATACTGTGTGCTTCCTGAAATTCAAGTTAACTATAATTATACAGTATTTGTAATCGATTTCTTGCTAGTACATGTTTACATTTGTCTCTCAGGCAGCTTCATAAATCATTGTTATATTCTTTACTGAGTGGTAATGTTGGTTATTGCTTGGTTAAAAAAAATCAGTTTAGATTTAACAAACATTCTGTTTGTTACACAGAATTATTTGTTATAATGCTAAAAGGAGATTTAATTGTCAATCCCTGCTTTAATACGTAGCAAGAATTAATAATAGTTAATGGGAGAACTGAGTAGCGAGAGCTGAGCTGCACTAAGCTCTAGCACCATGTTACTCCCAGCAGCCTCAAAGCAGTGCTTATTTTTCAATTTCTGGCTTGGAGGCATATTTTGCCTCCCGTAGGCTGCCAACACACATAGGGCTACTAAATAGCCAATCATAGCCCTTATTTGCCCCCCCCCCCCAGGTTTATGCTTGTGTTGCTCCCCATCTCTTTTTACATTTCAGTGTGGCTCTGACTGATCGCTAGGGTGCAAATTACACTAGCAACCAAGCATTGATTTGAATGAGAATATGGAATTTTTATAGGGAGGGTCTGAATAGAAAGATGAGTAATAAAAAGTACTAATAGCAGTACATTTGTAGCCTTACAGAGCATTTGTTTTTAGGCAGGGTCAGTGACCCCCATTTGAAAGCTAGAAAGAGTCAGAAGAAGAAAGCAAAACTATAAAAAATAAACAATATAAAAAATAAACAATGAAGACCAATTGAACAGTTGTTTAGAATTGGCCATTCTATAACATACTAAATTTTAACTTAAAGGTGAACCACCCCTTTAATATAGTACTTGGAAAGGGGTGAATCTTCCTCTTTGGCTTCTGGTGTCCTTACCTACTGGATGTTCCCATTGAGCCTGGGTACACCAAGGCCCAGTAAAGCCATTTTGCTATAGAAGGACCAGTACCTCTAGGGTCTCAGGGAACAGGGAACCCCCTGTGAATGAGGCCAGTCAGAGACAGGAATAGATCTATAATAGACTCTCTATGAGAGTAAGATAGAGAGGAGAGAGAGAAAGAGCAGCTTTGTGCTCCATCGAGCAAGCAAGGAGTAGCTTCCCAATGCTCCTAGATTGCCTTTAATGAAAGGACTACAGTGGATGGGTGTCAGGCTTAGATTTTCTCCCTGTCCACTCCACTTGACAGGATCCAATTACTTTTCAATCTGCCTGGAGGAACTGCCTTACTACTTGACTACATCCTAATGGGAGGCACATACTTTTTGTTTTCACTGCAAGAACCTCCTGGCGTCCATTCATTTCTATTTTTATTGCACAGTAGCCTGTGGGTGTTGTAGTTAAACTACACCTTTATTCTTCCACTTAGTGAAGGTCCTGTCTTAAGTGTTAGAGTCACATGTAACCCATGGACTAATAACTAGCTGGACAATAACCCTGTTTGGTCTGGTTAACGTTACACTTATGTACTTGAGTCACAAAAACATTTGGAAAGGAAATTATCTAATTTCTTACTGTCCTGAATAAAAACTAAAGTAATTAATTACTTACAGGCTGACACATGATATACAGAACAATCACTCTGCTTTCTAGAATTACTGCTTCATTACCTTCAACAGGAACATTTAAAGGTTAACCAAACAAAAGATAAATGTTTTTGTGTACGATGCAAAATCAGCAGCTAAGTTAGCTCACTATGGAAATGTTTCTGATCTGTTCATTTTGTGAGAAAACATTGAATATTTACAAATGGTTAAAACCAAACACCTATAAAATCAACACACTGCAGGGCGGGTTGCTAATCCTTGCTAAACATACTACATACAGTATTACTGTATCCAGAAATCCATTATCCAGAAAGCTATTATTTACGGGAAAGCCATTTTAATCAAATAATTAACATTTTTACATATTATTTTCCCTTTTCTCTGTAATAATAAAACCGTACCATGTACTTGATTCCAACTAAGATATAAATAATTGGAGGCAAAACAACCTTTTCGGGTGGTAATGTTTAAATGATTTAAACAGACTTAAGGTCTGGTACAGGAAAAAAATCCGTTATGTAGAAATGAACATCTCCCATAGACTTCATTATAATCAAATAATCCAAATTTTGATAAAGGATTCCCCTTTTCTCTGTAATAATAAAACAGTATCTCATACTTGATCCAAACTGAGGATATAATTTATCGTTATTGGAAGCAGAACCAACCTATTGGTTTTATTTAATGTTTACATGATTTTCTAGTAGACTTATGGTATGAAGATCCAAATTACGGAAAGATCCATTATTTGGAAAACCCCAGCTCCCAAGCATTCTGGATAACAAGTCCCATACTTGTATTTATGGGGGGTATAGTGGTTGAGAAAACCATTCCACATGTGTAGAATAAAATCAAAATATCCAGCTTTATTGGGGTGATTTAAACAACAAATAGGCATACATTGCAGATGTACTCCTACCCTATGACATGTTAGGTCACCTGACGTGTTTCATGCCTCTTTCTGGCACCTGTGCCTTATATATCTGTGTTCATTAAAATAAACTCAAACATAAAAAAAAGCAAACAAATATTGTCATAATTTAAATAAATTTAAATATATTTATCCTTGCACATATGGGAAAGATGTTATTCACTTCTGGGATATTATACATACACGTCTATGGGGTATTATGCATACATTATGGCTGGAAAAAACATGTTACTTCCCAGTCATTGTTGAGAACATATGGATGCCGTGTCTTTAAAGTCACTTTAAAAACATAAGGTAGGAGTACATCTGCAATGGATGCCTGTTTGTTGTTTTAATCACCCCAATAAAGCTGTATATTTTGATTTTATTCTACACGTGTGGAATGGTTTTCTCAACCACTATACATGGTGTCTACTGGAATGGAGACGAGCACGAGGAAATCCACACACTTTCGAGAATGGGCACAATGGAGGAGTGGCCTTTTGGGCATGGACATGTGAGTCTTTCTTCTAATCCCATACCTGTATTCCAAATAATAAAAGCATCCCTTATCTGGAAAACCCCAGGTTCCAAACATACTATATCTGTTGTTAAGATTTGTACAAGCTCATCATCCTTCATCCTACACAGAGATAGAGTTAGACTGAGTTAGTTACCCACAGTGCAATATGAATATTGAGCAAGTAGCGAGTAGTTAAATGTGGGTGCACATAGAGTGTGGGTCAGCAGATCGTAGGTAGTTTCTCTTGTGAAGCATTTTGCTATACTTCTTTCTAATCAGCTTCTCCACCTAATTTCCAACCTTACCCTGTTCTCAGATGACACCACTTCTGTGTTAAAATCAGGCAGTAGGTCAGGTTGTCCGTAAAGTTGCTGCATGTCTGAGCAAGCTAAAATGTGTGTTTTGGGTCTAGGTGCAGGTTCATCCAATAAGATTGCAGGTCTATACAAACACATGAATAGTAATCCATTGCAGCCAAATGGTTTATTTCATTGTTCTACCTGCAACTTATTTAATTGCAATGGGTTACTGCCCAGGTACAAAGTTGTTTTTTGTATTTTGCACACAGAAGGGCTCATTTACTAAAGCAAGTGCAAAGAGTAAACATGCAAGCTGAATTGTCTCAATCCTAAATGGTACCCAAAAGTTGCTTGTGTCTATACATATCTCTCCAGCACTGATGAATAAGGTCAAGGTGCAAATTCAGAACATACAGAGGCGAGGGTGCTCTGTAGTGATGGTGTGAATTTGCGCTGAATTTCTGTGTTTCGCTAACCAAATAAATTCGCAAAACTGAATTTAATGCACATCAAAGTGTCGCTGGCATCGGAATTGTTGCCATCATCAAAATTTGCGTTTTGTGAATTTTTCACCGTTTCGTGAATTTTGTGGGAAATTCGTGAATTTTTTGGCAAAGTAAAATGGGAGAAATTCACCCATCACTAGTGCTCTGGAGTTAACACCACCCTTAGCATGTTGCACGTACACACGCAGGTGACTTGCACCTAATGCATCGTCTCTGGCTTGCACTGGTGCGTCATACATTTTGTAATTTGCAGCCAAATAAACCCCCACATTGGTAAATAGCAATAGCAAATAGCACAAATCAGCTGGCACCTGCAGTTATACTGCAATTCTGGGAGACAATGATGCATTGTGGGTATTAAACATGGTGATTTGCTTATGTTTTTACTTAGCAGTTGCATTAGTAAATTAACCATAGCATCCTTAACCGTGTAAGCCCTTTATATTTCTATGCCTTGATTAAAAGAGATAATTTAGTCAGTTTATAAAGTCCGAGGAGGTTTCACCCTTTCATTTAACTTGCAACCACATAATCACGGAGATCAATACAGTTTTGATCGGGAGCCTTTGAAGGCTCCAAACATCGGCCATTGTTAGTGCTGAATTGTCAGATACAGGTAGAATTGTACTGTTTCTATCTGATGATTCAGCTCTACACTTGTGTATTGAAATGAACGATCTTTCTTGTCAAGAAAAATTGTTACGTCTATGCCACCTTTAGACTGAGCATTAGGAATAAACAGGTCGTAATCAGCAGCAACCCCAGGAGTATTTACAACTTCCACCTTCTCTCCACATTAAATATACAGCACAACATCAACAACAATATTCTCTGTTTGATATAAGTGTGAGGAATCAATTACGTTTCCCAGTCTTGCAAAAGAGAAGCATGAATATTCACTGCCATTTATGGACAATTATCATGACCACAATGCGCTTGAGAATTTGTGTTGGAAAGATATATATACAGGATATACTGAATGAGTAAGTGCTACAGACGTTTTCACGCTTGTTTAAACCTGCCTTGAATTGTCAGTCAGTGAATAAACTACTTCAATACATGTTTTAATTTTTTTATTTTAGAATTTCATATATTAAATATATATATTATACTAAATTAGCAATATTTTGAAGGTTTAGTAACCCATAATGACCTACCATCAGGCTCAATTTACCCGTCATCTGTTTGATGGCAAATATTCATCATATATGGTAATCTCTAGAAGAAAAATATATACTACTTATTAAGAGAGTTTGTCATCATTTATTTTCCTTCCTGAGTTGCCTGACAGAGAGATGGAACACTCACTTTCTTTCTTTTGGGAGTCAATTTCTCTAGCTTGTATGCTATAACTGAATATCTATCCACTGCTTTCCCAAAACCTATCCTAGATTCTTTGTGGTTACCAGTTTGCATATAACGTGACTACATCATTCAGCTTTAGACATATCACTACTAAATACTGTTTATAAAAACCAGAATGAGTCAACACACCTTCATATAAATACCCTACTAACTGTGTGCAAGTTGTTTGCTATATATACCAACAAGTATGTAGCATGTTCTTATTAGCTTCTGAAAAATATGTGGCTGGATGCTATTGGGGTTATTTATTAGAGTCTGAATGACAAAAACTCGAAAAAATTCTATTTTTTATTTTTACTATAAAATTCGAATTTTTAGTGGGAAAAATATAATCAAATTTTTTGGGATTTATTATTTCCAGAGGATGTAAAAAGTCAGAATCCAAAAATCCAGCATCTCAGACCATCTCAGGTTGTATATAAGTCAATGGGAAAAGTCCTGAAGATATCCTGATCTGCACTGGGTTTCGTGCAATAATCCAAAGATTTAGTGGTTTTTGGGCAAAAATGTAAAAATTCTATGATTTAAATTTTTTAAGAATTTTCACAATGTTGGGTTTTTCCCACACTTGATTTTTTTGGGAAAATGTATTGATAAATAAGGTGAGATAACCCATGTGGTTGGAGTTGATTTCAGAAAAGAATGAGATATTTTCGGACTTTGATTAATAAGCCCTATGTGTTACTAGCCCTTCAGAACACTTTGTGCCTCTTACTACTTTGCGCCCATTTTGTATGTCTGCTTTCTAAAAAAAAAAAAAAACAACAACTCTATAGAGTAGATTTCACTCTCTACCCTTCATTTGAATACTCCATACTGCTTCTCTGTGTAACCTGCTCTGCAGAAATGCACCGCCCCTTGTTGGAATACAATCATATTAGCTGTTCCCTATGTACTGGACATGTGTTTTCATATTTTGAGCAGGATAAATTGCGAAATGTGTTACTGTTTGCTTTTGATGAGTCAGAGAGCATTGCTCATTTATAAAAAAAAAAACCTGTTTGCGTTGCATATAGACCCAGGCCCCATAGGGCTTGCTTCAGATAGGCGTACGCATTTTTTCAGCATGTCATCATAAGTTACTTATTTGTGCAAAGAATACTTTGCACAAATAAAGTGCTCAGCCAGGAGAATACCAGCACAAGGTAATTCATGTTGGTACAGGGATGACTGCCCATTGTTCCTATTTATGATCAGCTCATAACCATCCTCACCTGGCCTTATTAATACGTTTTAATTTGTCTGTAGTACGCACGTCCCAATTAGTCTGTACACTGTGTATCTCTTGAGCACAAATTACGTTTATTTTACTTAATGTCAAAACCTTTATATGGGCAAGACTGTATACTTAGTAGATGCAGTAGTGCAAACATCATAAGACAATATGTCAAAAAATTTCCAAAAATAATAAAGACATTTATAGAGTATCAAAGGAATCATATATTTTCTACTTATCGCATCATTTTTACAGGGCTTCTTCTACAATGTACAAAAGATGCAGTTAGCCAGTGGCAGTCTCAGGATCCAAGACAAATGTGAATTATGTACCCCTATTGTAAAACGTAAGGATATTCTAAGTCATCAAGGAGTCACTACTAGACATCTATAATTCTTTTTATAATTCTTTACTTTACAGCTCTAGAGGAAATTAGTATAATAATACTAATAATAAATTAGTAGAATAAATCTATGGGATGAATCTACCTATAAAAAAAGTCTAGTTCCCATCTCACCACATATGGTCTTTCATTTTTCTTTGTATTTTTATATTTCTTGTATATGTAGAATTATATTTTTTTAACCTGAAATTTAATTTTAAAGAGGTAACTTTGTTAAAATACTATTGTTTTCCTTTCTAGTTGATATCTGTATGTTTTGTTTATGTCATAATTCATTCTAAAATGAATCTAGGAGGAATGCAAAAGTGCCATTAAAGTGCCAAAAAGCATGTACTCTTTTTTGCATTTAGTTTTAGAGAAACCAGTAATTTAGAAATTACCCATCTTAAAATATTTTTTTCTGTGCATATTTATATTATTTGTGCAAGATTCCTAAATTATTACTTATTATTAATCGGGGGCATATTTATTATGCTGTGTAAAGCGAAATGTGACGAAAAAGCTGTGTAAAATAAATGGTATTTATAGTGACAGACCCAAAGATAAACCAAATAGGTCTTCAATAGAAAGACAAGAAAAAAACACATACGATTTATTACTTGTCTTGTAAGAACCTTTGACACCCAACAACGTATGTTAAAAGGGACTTACTGTATACTACACATGTCCATGATTTTAGTCTGTTAAAAAATAATTTGAACATTATATAAGCCCAATCAGATGGTTTTGCCATCTATCTGGATTCATGCAGCTTATCTACCATCAAGTACACAGTTTTACTATTACAGAGCATAAAAAAAATATTTTTTAAATAAGAATTATTTCCTTAGAATGAAGTCTATGGGAGATGACCTTCCCATCGCTGGAAAACAGGTTTTTATCATGAGTGTAAGGAATCCGGAGGTGTATTTTATTGTATGTTTTCACAGAGTAGCTAGACAGTTAAAGGGTGCAGAAAGCTCATTATACTATTACAGTAGCAATGGAATTTATTTATATTTGCAGCAAAATCTGGTGATGTTGGCTGTATTAAGAAAGTGTTGAGTAATGATCTTATAACCATTGTTGAACCGTTGCATAAGATTATGGATAAGATTTACTACTGCCTTCTAAGAACTTCTGGCACCCAATAGCGTATGTGTGAAAGGACTAGTGCACAATACTGTGAGTAAGCAGGTAGGTTTACAGAGTGCAGAAAGTTCATTATATTGTTATATTAACAATGGAAATCCTTTTGTAAAAGTGCTTTACGTGCAACATAATCTGGCAAAACACCCTCTGTTTAAACAGTGTCAAATGCAAAAAAAAGCATTATAGGCGTTAGTTACAAGTCCTGCACATTTCATATTTAAAAGCTTTTCAACATTAACCTTTTTAAAATATGCTTTAAACCTGAAATACTTGCTTTGCCCCAAGTGCCAGATGCTTTACATTCTGAACTGCTCAAAGAAATGATTACTGTCCACTTAGTTGGTTGAGTCAACTATCTTATATATGCCCTATGGCAGTGCTGTCCAAGTTCAGTGGTACCGAGGACTGGAATTTTTCTGGCCTAGGTGGTGGAGGGCCGATAATAGAAGCCAGTGCTGACCACTCCCTGTTTTTAAACCATGCCTACTTTAAACCACACCCATGTTACCATAAGACCATGTCCACATTAATGGTGGTAGCGCAAAAAAACAAAACAAATGGTTGGTGCTCACTGCAAGGATATCACTCATCATTTATATGTGAAAAATGTCATACCCTTAAATATACCATAAATATAGCCTTAAATACATTTGCTGCCTCCTCCTCTATGGATAACACAGCACCCCCAGCACATATTTAAACACCTTAGGGGTCCCTAACAACAAAAGTCCCATGGGGTACAGAGCATAGGGCAGGCAGAGTATGGCACCCAGGGAGCATAGGGTAAGCAGAGTATTGTGCACACAGGGAGCTTAGGGCAGGCATAGTATGGCACACACAGGGAGCATAGGGCAAGCAGAGTATTGTTCATACAGGGAGCATATGGCAGGCAGAGTATGGCACACACAGGGAGCATAGGGCAAGCAGAGTATTGTGCATACAGTTAGCATAGGGTAGGCAAAGTATGGCACACATATGGAGCATAGGGCAAGCAGAGTACAGCACCCAGGGAACATAGGGCAAGCAGAGTATTGTGCACACATGGAGCATATGGCAGGGAGACTATGGCACACCCAGGGAGCATAGGGCAAGCAGAGTATGGCACACCCAGGGAGCATAGGGCAAGCAGAGTATTGTGCACACAAGGAGCATAGGGCAAGCAGAGTATGGCACACCCAGGGAGCATAGGGCAAGAAAAGTATGGCACACACAGGAAGTATAGGGCCAGAAGAGTATGGCACACACAGGGAGCATAGGGAAGGCAAAATATGGCACAGACAGGGAGCATAGGGTGGTCAGAGTATGGAACACACAGGGAGCATAGGGCAGAAAGAATATGGCACGCATAGGGAGCATAGGGAAGGCAGAGTATGGCACACACAGGGAGCATAAGGCCAGAAAAGTATGGCACATACATGGTGCATAGGGACAGCAGAGTAAGGTACACACAGGGAGCATAGGGAAGGCAGAGTATAGCAAACACAGGGAGCAGAGGGAAGGTAGAGTATGGCACACACCGGGAGCATAGGGCAGGAAGACTATGGCACACATAGGGATCATAGGGCAAGCAGAGTATGGCACACAGAGGGAGCATAGGGAAGGCAGAGTATGGCACACACGGAGCATAGGGAAAGCAGAGTATGGCACACAAAGGGAGCATATGGAAAGCAGAGTATGGCACACACAGGGAGAATAGGGTGACCATAGTATGGTACACACAGGGAGCATAGGGAAGTTAGAGTATGGTACATGCAGTGAGCATAGGGCAGCCAGAGTATGGCACACACAGGGAGCATAGGGAAGGCAGAAAAGAGAAGGAGGCAGGGAAACCTATCAGAACTCTAGGATGAACAGTTCATACTGTGCTTCATACATTGATACAATGCTGGTGCCTCTTCAGCAGTTTGTCTGATGTGTGAACAGGTGAACAATGTAGGCACTTTCAGTCTGGGTCTGAGTTGTGAACTGTACAGGGCTTTACGGGTGATAACAATAGAGGTGTTACAGGTGAGAACAATGCAGGAGTTTACGGTCTGAATGTGAGGTGTAAACAATGCAGGGGACAAGTTAATCTCAGTACTGATACACTTTAATGCTTACACAAGGTAAGGAATCACAGCAGGCAGACTTTTATGTGGTTGGCCACACAAGGGGGGGGTCGCGGGCCACCAATTTGACAGCCCTGCCATATGGTATCACTTCATACACAGGGGTCCTATATCTTACTATAACTGTCTGTATAAACTTGCTGAGAAGTCCAAATTGATTTAAAGCAGTCCAATCATATCAGCCCAGCTCCCATTGACTTCAATAACACCTCAACAACTTTTACTTGGCAAAGTTGTGCCTTACAGGTTTTCGTGGTTTTTACCCTTAATAAATCTTACATATTTAGAGCTTTTAAGAAATATAGGAAAACCACCAATTTTTCAAGATTCGTAGGAAAAAAGCAATTCATTTGTTAGCAAATGGGCCTCTTAGTATTTAGAAGATAAATTACATGTTTTTAATTTAACTCAGTAATGTTCCAGTCATGCCAAAGAGTTGGGCTTTACATGTTAATCATACTATTCCATACATTATATTTTTATGTTTTTTTATATAGGGCCAACATATTTACATTCCATTTCACAGATATTGTTCTTCATAATCATAGTCCTTTCCCACTGTAGTGTTGGAGAATACAAAGCACCCTTAAAAAGCTCAGTAGGATGAAGAGAGAACATACCATTGTATTGGTGATAGAACTCAGCTTTGAATCAAACTTAAATCTAGTGTTGCAAGGTTGTAGTGATAAGCAGGGGCAGGGGCTAGCTGTGTTGGTCAGCTCCTCTGGCTGACTCTCTGCTTCGTAACAGGTATCACCAAACTTTACTTTTTCGTACCTGATATACAGAGTAGGGTCAGAGTGCAATAAACAAACATTTATTTTGACTCACCCTTCCAGGCAATTTGTAATTCATTGATCTTTTCTTTATAAGTAGATAACAGTGCCTGGAGGTAGAGGAAAATAGGTCTGTATTTCAAAATGTCTTCAGTGGAACTGTATTATGGTGTGTTTTCATTCTTCTACAGTGTTGTTTGCCTCACAATCCTGTAAATATTTTTTTAAATATTTTAGCATTTGTGCATCTTGAAAAACTTCCCAAACTGGTTAGTACCACCTTGTTTAAATTACCTTTTTTCTAAATGCATTTTCTTCCAAGGGACTGTCATGACACCTTGCCGCGAGAAGACGTGGGCATAGGGTAGGACTCACACAACACAACTCCTTTAGGGAATGCAGCTCTTTATTGTAGCAATGTCAATATCACAGGTTTAGATGGTAGACAGTCAGAATTCAGTAGTTCTGCTTGTGGATGATGGCAGGGTTGAGCACTGCAATTGTTGGTTACTGGAGCATGTGGGTACAGCTGTGATGGTTTACAGCTGGGCAGTCTCTGTTATCCTCCATGTATGTAAAAAGACTAACAAATTGGAATTCTTAACAGCCATCTTTGTATTCCAGAAAGGGAACAGCCCCTGTCGTAAATGCAGAACAGGGTTTGATTCCTTCTGCCAACCACAAAGGCAGCTTCCAGAAGGGCAAATCACATGATAGGCCAGGCGGGCCATTATAAGGACCAATCTGACCATGAGTTGTAATGGTGCCAATCACAACTAATACTGCTGGGCCAATGGGGTGCCATTTGGAAAGCATGACCAGTTTAGTCTAGGTTTAGGATCCCTACAGTACATAGCTCTTGCATAGTGTCTCGGGGTCAATTATGTGTATTGCATTACAGAGGGTTCTGGTATGTTTGCCCTCATGGTAGGGGTCACTTACCAAAGAATGCACGTCTGGCTATCCAACATCAAAAACCACATAGGGAAAAGATGCAATGGTTATCCTACTCATACCATTTCTTGAAGCAGTTAAGAGCAACTAAGCAATAACATAACTGTTATCTACTCTTCCACTAATCCAATCACAATGGCACATTGTAACTCTCCAAAGAGGTGACATCTGAAGAGTTACAATGTGCCATTGTGATTAGATTAGTGGAAGAGTTTATATGCCGAGAACTTCCCACACCAGTCAGTTGAACTGAAGAAGCTGCTCGGATGAGTAGTGAAACGTCTTCAATGATTACTCAGCAAGTCCAGTTGTTTTTAGATTTACCTATACTAGATATACCATGACCTGGATGAATGAAAATCTTCATATTCATATTGCCAACAAAACAGTTGACAATTTTTTCCTCCAGATTAAAAGTTTGTTTTATCACAGGGACACTAAGGGGCAGATTTACAAATTTTTCTTCGACCAAAAAAAGCTTGCAAAGCCTATGGGGACCTTCCCCATAGGCTAACTCCCTTCTCCTCCGCGATGGCAGCTTTTTCAGTGGCTTCAGTTTCCTTTGGAATATTTGGCTTTTACTTTTTGGCTCCTGGTTATAAAGTAGGAGTATGCTATAGACCCCCTAATGTAAGTGAGGAGGAGGCTAAGGTCCTGATTCAAATAGAAAAGTCTGCTAGTTTGGGGAAACTAATGTGAATGGGGGATTTAAATTACCCAGATATTTACTGGAGCAACAGTACTGCCAGATCAGGTAAAGGGAACACGTTTTTAAACTTGTTAGATGACAATTTTATGGCACAAGTTATTGAGGGGCCAACCAAAAAAATTCTATACTGCATCTAGTGATCTCTAATGAACCAGAATGTATAGCAAATGTGTAAGTCATTCAACCCCTGGGTAATATTGACCATAATGTAATCTCATTTAATGTCTGGTGCAAAAACAAATATACACTAGAGCAACAAAAACCCTGAATTTCAGAAAAGCTAATTTTACTGCCTTAAGGGCTGCTCTTCAGAGCATAGATTGGGGCATTATGTTTTCTAAGTAGGAAAACAAACAGGCTGTGCATATGATCCCATGGCAAGATTAAATAAAGTTATGGCACCATACCCTGTATGTTCAACAATTTATTTTTAAGTAGAAATCAAAGGAAGATCCCAAAATCCACCTCAGTCTGAGGGTGTGAAGCACAATTGAGAAAAAAATGTGGGTTTTTCTGAAAATATCAAAAAAGTCATGTATATTAAAAGTATAAAGTAATTTATTAGGACAAAATATAATGGCCTGATGTGTTTCATGCCCATTACTGATAGGCTAGTGGGCACACCACTGTACCCCATTAAAAGGCTTATAAAACAACCAAGAAACACCATCACCAAACCAAGCCAGAAAGTGGAGTAATACAGTCTAGTAAGGCTCACCTTACTAAAACATAAGATACTGTGTGAGTGAATCATACAAACACGCATACACACACACACACATACTGTGTGTATATATATATATATATATATGCATATATATATATATATATATATATATATGCATATATATATATATATATATATATATATATATATATACAGTATATATATATATATATATATATATATATATATATATATATATATATATATATATATATATATATATATGTATATATATACATATATATGTCTGCATATATGTAGAAACCAGAGAATGGGGAAACCCAATTTACTAAAAAAAATCAAAATACATAATTCAGAATTTTGTCCTAGTGAGCAGTAATCAGCATGGCTTTATTATGGATAGGTCATGTCAGACAAAGTGATTTCTTTTTATGAGTTAAGTAAGATGCTGGACAGCGGGAGAGCAGTAGATGTGATCTATTTGGATTTTGCCAAAGCATTTAAAACAGTGCCCCACAAACGACTGCTTTCTAAACTAAGGTCTGTTGGGCTTAATGAAATTGTTTGCACATGGATAGTTACTTCACCAAGTGAAGCGAAGTTGCGCTAGCGTTGCCTAATTTGCATATGGCAGCAAGTTAAAGTTCAATGGACGTATATGTTGCAGCAAATACATTACACTACACAAGCCCAGGGAATCTTTATAGAATAAAATAGAGTTGTTATATTGCCCTACACATGAGCCCAGTGTATAGTTTATGTGCCATATGTTAGGAAATGTAGGGGGGAAGCCGGTTACCCCAAAAAAAATTTACGCTATTTTTCAACCCATCACCCTGAAAAAGGAAAAGATACTAGCGTTTTTTGGGACTTCAACTATTTTTTTAGGAACTCCTATCTACTCTATTGCACTTCACCTGGTCTGAGGTGGCAAAGGCAAGTCTGGTGCAAGAGTTAATGTTCAGTAAAATCCAAATCTTAATGAATTTGCGTAGTTACGTCCATTCGACAGAGCTCAAAATCGGCAGGCGTGAGGGAGTGAAGTACCGATAGAGTTTTCTCCTTCACTAGCAAAGTTATGCCAGTAACGACCGTTAGTATATCGGCAAAGTACCGAAATGACGTCACGTTAATCACTTTGCCCTTTAGGAAATTTGCCCCTTGGAGTCAGGAAGGATTTTTCCGCCCTCTGAGGCTAATTGGAGAGACTTCAGTAGGGTTTTGTGTCTTCTTCATCAACTAGCAGTTAGGCAGGTTATATATACACCTAAAAGGCTGAACTTTATTGACATGTGTCTTTTGTCAGCCTTACTTAATATGTTACTATTACTATATCTATATACTGTATATAAAGACTATAGAGGAGAGAACAGAGTATTTTTGTTAGATATGAGGAAAACATAATGGATGTTCTTGTTAAATTGTTTTGAGCCTAATGGTTTCATTACAAACTGGATATTGTAGACACACACTTATATGTGTATATATAGTGCACAATTAATGTGTAGTGGACTCACCATCCGGACTTATGGCATTTCTTATATCTAGACACAAGGCTGACATTTTCTATGAACCACCCGAGTCTAGACAGTGGAGTCAGATACACGTTAATTGCGCTAAGTAGTGCATAGTGTGTATATAGATATATAGCCTTTGATTAAGGGATACAATCCCGAAACGCGTTAGGCGGTTTACAGCATTTTTTTTCCCAATAAACTTGTCCAGAAGTGCCGTCAGCCTGTGGAGTTTTTGATATACTTACAGTGGGGACACTGTTGATTGAGCACCTGGATGAAGCGAAGATCGGCGAGCTGGAGCGGTCTATTTTCTTGTTTTTCTTATACATTTTTCAAGCCTAACTGTTTTATCCTCTCTAATGGTAACTCTTGGTGTAATATAGTGTGCTTAATAAACATTAAAATGCTTTAGAAATCACATGCCGGTACTATTTCTGTGGGGATAAGAGCTAACCCAATCATTAATTTGGTGTGCTGTGTATATAATGTTAGAAGGGTAAGCTGCAACCCTACGATAAAGGTACAAATAAAAATAAAGTTAGCATGGATATTGTATTATGGGATCTGTTATCCAGAAACCCATTATCCAGGAATTACGGAAGCAAAACCAGCCTGTTGTGTTTATTTAATGTTTACATGATTTTCTAGAAGACTTAAGGTCTGAAGATCCAAATTACGGAAAGATCTCTGGTCCCAGGCACTATGGATAACAGGTCCCCATACCTGTATTCAATTTCTAGTGCCTGTATCAACGCATGTGAGTGCATATTTGCTATATTTGGATAATGCCGTCAGAACAATAATACAAATTCAAAGTTCAGATCAACAATTGATACTTAGTTGACAGTTATGACTCATTTTAATGTTCTTTTATCTCATTTGCACTGGCTGGTAACACAACTTGATTAGGCTGAAGTACAACGAGTCACGCAAATTCAGCTAATCCTCTTGATTAAATAAAACCATTTTTCTTTTCTGTACCTATTGTTGGAGGTTGGGAGGAGGTGTCTCCTCGGTGCCCCAATGCCCATGTGATGCAACTGCAACAGCTTGAAAGACAAATGGGTTTATCATTTTATCAAGAGAATTAGCAGAATACTTGTGACTTAAACTGGCCATACATTATAAGGTCTCTCCAAAGAGCAGATCTTCCACTCATATTTATGATTGAATGCTCCTGTCTCCATCAATTACCAATAAGCCCCACACCTTCTATATGTAACCGAATAGTTGTGTTTGACATAACATAGTAAGGTAGGTGGAAAAAAAACATGTCCATCAAGTTCAACCTTTTAAGTCTATGTAAAACATGCCTAAGTCTATGTAAAACATGACTAACTGCTAGTTGACTAGCCACTGATTGGTTGCCATCTCTTCCTATAGCAGGAGCAGGCTTTATGCATTATTATATTACCCTTTCCCATTTAATCACTCTGTCCAGATATCTAGTGATAATGTGGCTTGCCATTCATTAGGGTCAGAGTGCTTATTGTACTTGCTCTGCATTACCCAGGATCTTGGAATGTATTACATTGTGGATTTGGACCTTATTTAAAATCACCTTTTACTAGCTTGTAGTTATAGAAGGTAGCAGCTACCGGGCATTGTGGGCTGATCATGGTAGTTAACTGAACATTTTCTAAAACTAAAGATGGCCATAGACAGGCAGAATATCAGACGAATGATCAGTCGGTGCCCTTTCCCGACCTGTCACTAACTATTCAGATAAAATAAAGCAGCAAAGAGAACAAACCAGCCGATGTCCTGCCCGTCACAGCAAACGTGCGAAAGTATGCCCAACAAATTCTACTGGGAAGTAGGGATGGGCGAATTTGACCCGTTTAGTTTTGCCAAAAATTCACCGCCGGCAAAATGTTGCTAGCGGCCATTAAAGTCTATGAGCGTCAAAAAAATGTTTAAATTTTTTTGACGCGCGTCTTTTTATTTTGACGCACAACGCCATACAAGCCTATGGGCGTAATTTTTTCTGCAAAACAAGGCGAAAAAATTCGCCCCTCCCTACTGGGAAGCTCACAGCGATATTGTCAAATCAGCAATACATGCAGAGAAATTATTGTCAGCCAACAGAAACCTTTTAACCTGGCCGATCCAAAACGACCGATCTCTTTGGGACAAAAAATGTCAGGAATCTCCACACACGGTCCGAAAATCGTACGAATGGAGGATTCCTATGATCAGATCTTTGTGTCTATGGGCAGCTTAAGCCCATATTACCTCCAGGCTTTCCTTCACCATAGTTTCCATATTGTGCCTTCAATCAATAAGCCCAGTAGCTCAGTATCCACACCGTATTAGTAGATACTGAAGTAACCCTATTCTTGTAGCCTACATCAAAAATGATTTATTGCTAACTTATATTCATTAGGGTTCCCTAATCTAAGGAAAACAGTTGGCTATTTTTTTAGGGGATTATACAATATGAACCACGTAGAAAAATATGTATTGACTATAATTCAGACATATAGGCCCATAAATCTTTGGACAGAGACAACTTTTTTACTAATTTTGGCAGTGATCAGTACATTGGATTATCAAGTGCACCAGCTTTCAGTTGGAGATATATATATATATATATATATATATATATATATATATATATATATATGCTTATGTTAATTACTGGTGTAAAATTGATACTTCAAATGAAAAGGTGTACTTTCAGCTAAGATATTTACAGTTACGCAGAAAAGGCCTACTTGAATCATCATCATTTATTTATATAGCGCTGTCAAGATACGCAGTGCTATGACATGTAAGCACACATACTTTGCACCAATATATAATGGGGAATGTAAACTGTCCATCTGTTACAGGCAATAAGACAGAGGAACAGTAATAATTGCATGGCAATAAATAGCAGATGCTTAGCACTTACAGTGCAAGTAAGTGTTTTTTTTCTGTTGAGTAAAAAACTGATACCTTTACATTTACAATACTCTTCATTAAAGTGTGGAAAAAGTACTTTTTCAAAGTCTTCAGCCCCAGAAATGTAATAAGTATCCAACGTAAATCGATGGGGCTTAATGATTCAGTGAGGTGTTAGAGCTCAGTGCTGCCTAAAAGCTCTACAAGCAAAGTTCATACATTGATGCAACAAACCATGAGTTTGCCTGCCTAAAGCTGAGAGATCACATGCAGCGTTGGCTCTGCTGCTGTCAGCCTGGCTGGCTTTCACATTTGGCTTTCACATTTGGCTTTCACATTTTTCTGGCCAATCTCCTCTCTGCGTACCTGACCTCAAGTGGAAGCTTTGGTCACTGAACCCTCCCTATTTTGAATGAATTCTTATATTATGACAGATATGCACTTTTATATTAGTAAATGTCAAGACTCCCCCTTCAACTAAAGCCTTAGTGTTCTTAGTTTTGGTAATGAGAAAAGTATTTTCGGTTGTTTATTTTGCTAATCGTTGGCTGGACGCAAGTTCCAAGAGAGCCATGGCCTTGCTATTTGTTCATTATACTGCATGGAAAGCAAACATACAAACCAGAGATGAGTCCCATAATCAATGGTGTGTGTAAGTCTGCACTAGCACAAACAACATGTAGCAATCCTAGTCATTTTACTAGTGAGACAGAGCAACTATGACTTCTATAAATTCCAACATCTCTCTCCTACAGGCCTTTATTCACCATTCCAGAGCTGACACACAAGCCATTCTTGTCAACCCCAAGCCCTAACATGAGGGCTTTCTTACATCAGCTTAAATACTTCCACCCGAGGCAAGGAGCATAGTAATAACTGGGCCATACATCAAAGGGTTCATTATGAACCGCACCGTCCTTAATTATTATGTTAACTTTCTCAGTGTAGAGAACAGATTCTTTTTCTGTAGAACTATACGTAACATTTTTACGATCCTCACTGGGATCCGCAAATGAAATACCAACAAAATGGTACATTATTTAAGCATCTTTGTATGTCAGTTCAATTAAGTGTATTTTAACTTTGCTTATGGCTGTTCCATGCATTTACATCTCTCTCTGGACATTCCATGGTGATGTCATTTGTCACTTGCATGTTCTAAGTAACTATTCATTTATCCCACACACAGAAGAATTTTGAAAAATTTATCTGAGCTCTTGACCTTATTTCAAAACTTTTTTGAATTCCTGAATTTTCAGCATATTACAACAAATATGAGTTTAAAAGAAAATCATGTTGCCGTAAGTTCATTCAATTAACCGATAGCATAAAAAAATATATAATTTTACTTGAAAAGAAAATGTCCATCCTTGCAGCTTATTTAAGTAGGGGGCATTTTAAAAAAGTGAAGTAAATGGAAATTGGCGTTGTACCTGTTAAAAAAACTTCTGAAAAAACTGCTTCAACACCTCAATTCTAAATTTCCCATTATATGTAGGGTCCTGCTCTATTTAATGGGAATCTGGGTTGCCCCGGTGATTATACCTTTCCTTTCCTTTTCCCTGCTAATTCAGCCCCTTCAAACTGAATAGGCATCTGTTTCCATGTATGGGTCATTCCCAGCAGCCTCCCCAATGTATATTGATTGGTCGGATATATATCTGGTTGAAAACCTGTTGGAAGGCTGCATTGGTGTGCATTGGCCCTGAATGTAGGTGGCCAAACTGGGCAAAGATGTGTATGGGCAGCTTAACACAAATAAGGTAGCATTCTCATATGAGGATCATTTTATGCAGCTGCCTGATCTGTGAGCTGGGGAAAGGTTTATTGAGCAATTTTACTTTAAGAATAAAACCCTGGTGTTGCTGGACTACAACTCCCAGCATGCCTTAAGTTTGATATTAAATATTTGAAAGTATGTAGGATTTGTACTCCAGCAATATTTAAGTAACATAAGGCGGAGCAACAATGTGCAACAATATTTATATTCTCATGAACTTTATGGCCTTCTTTCTGATGTTTCATTAGAGTGTAACACTAACAAGCAAAACCAGGGCTGTAATCCCAGTATGTTAGATAACAGTGACATGGCTGATATGCTGATAGGGATGATTCTAATTGGAGAATATTTTATCTTTAAAATAGCTTGGGATTCCTGCTTTGGAAAGCTAAGGGGGAGGGGCAATCCAGGGGCTGCTGCCGCCCTGCCCCTCCCATTGGCGCCCATCCTCTCCTGCTCCGTGCTTAAAACATCAGCTTTACATCGCTAGTGCAATGAGCGCACTAGTGCTCTCTGCATTAGCGTTGCCGTATTTCCTGGTTAAAACCCGGAAATTCAGCTCTTAAAGTTACAAGTTACAACTGGTAGCTCCCAGCCCCCTGAAGCAAGGTTCTCACCTTGGCTCATGGCAGGAACAGCCCTGTTAAGAGGAGCAGCAGGCAAGGTCATTTCCAGTTTAAAGGTGGAGTAAGCCTTCACAGCTATCGCGAGAGAATCTGGTACTTCACCCAAACACATCAATGTAAGCAAAAATCAGTACTCAATGTCAGCGCTGACTGATCCACACAGGAGGCGTTGTATTTAGTAGCAAATTCGGCTTTATTCAATCACACAGTGTGGCAACATAATTACAGTGGGTGTGAAAACGCCAAACCTACGTGTTTCGTGCCTATAGCATCGGCGCTAGGAAGTGCTGATGCTATAGGCACAAAACGCGTAGGTTTGGAGTTACTAAATACAACGTCTCCTGTGTGGATCGGTCAGCGCTGACAGTGAGTACAGATTTTTGCTTAAAGTGTACCCCAATGCCTGACAAAGTGACCTAATAAGGTGTATTATTTCACCTTTAGGTTATTAGGATGCCAATAAAATATGGGCCACCAGTGAGTGGCCACCAGGATTTTGTTTACTATTCAGTCACATGAAGCTGACATTTACATGACCACTTACTACATAGATCACTTAAAATCATCACCGTACTAAGGTTAGAGATGAATGAGCCCCAAGTGTTGCAGGAAGACTGTTGCTCCTGTTTGCGATTAAATATATATAAACTCGGGCTGTGCAGCCTGCAACCCGCCGTTGTTCAACTAGAATTACCAAAATTCAATGTCAGGCACTATCCATTAAATTGGTTTAATGCATTTTCTTGTATCTTATGCAGGGGAAGTGCTCATTATAGCACGTGTGTAGAGACCCGTGAAACAATCACTCAGGCATGTCACTGTCTGTGAGGGAAAGGAAAGAATTCAGCACAAATAGGATTTACAGCTAAATCCGGATTTTTAATCATACTTTGTCCTAATATTGTTGGACTTCATATTCCAGCATACTCCAGTATAGGATTAAGGCAACCCCTCTACGTCCAGTTAAAGGGGCTGTTCACCTTACAGTTATCTTGTAGTATGATAAATTCTGAAACGATTTGCAATTGGTTGTCATTTTGTATCATTTGTGGTTTTTGAGTTATTTTGCTTTTAAGTCAGCAACTCTGGATGCTACAGACCAAATAACCCTAGCAACCTTGCATTAATTAGAACAAGAGACTGGAATATAAATAGGAGAGGACATGAATAGAAAGAAGAGTAATAAAAAGTAGCAATAACAATACATTTGTAGCCTTATAGAGCATTTGTTTTTAGATGGGGTCAGTGGCCCCCATTTGAAGGCTGGAAACTATAAAAAAAAAAACCATAAAAAAATGAAGGTTAATTGAAAAGTTGCTTAGAACTGGCCATTCTATAACATACTAAAAGTTAATTTAATGCAGAAGGATTCTCTAATCAGAGTCTTGCCTCTTATATATAATTGATTCACTCTTCTTGGTTTTGCTCAATCATTGTGCATAAAGGCATTACTCATTCTTAAATTATAAACAGCACTAAATCTCCCTTCTGATGTTTATTTGCAGTGTAATATTGGCAAGCAAAAATTACACCATAATCAAGTCATATATCAACATGGGGTAAATTTGCACCTTGGCAAAAATCTGTGGCAACCAACTGATTGGTTGTTGCCCATGTGCAAATTTGGACAGAGTTGTTAAATCTTGGATATGAAATTAAGCTTTGTGTGCCTACTTTAGAGAGGAATAATTAATTATATGACACTGCACCATAATACAGATAGTGGTGATGTAAGTGCATCCACTAAGCATTGCCCATTCTGCAGAGTTCCACAACTTCTTGAGTATACTATATTTAAAGAATGTGTTTTGCTTTTTGTCAGACCAATACTAGGCAATGAGAACATCCAAAAGAATGTAAACTTTGCTTCTCCGTCTAGACTTACTCTGATTCTACTTGTTTAAAAATACTAGGCTAATGTTTTATTTACTGGTCTGCTTCATGTAATAAACAGATAATAGTCTGGTTCAACATGAGACCCTACTTGTAATTAATCTCTGTGTGAGACTTCTCCAGTGTTTATTTTCTTTTTTTCCCTTACTCTCTGCAAGAACAGAATTTTATCATTTTCAATAGTGTTGTCCAAGATTTCCTATGCTGTGGGTCAATTATGCCCTTTTCAGGGGCTGGGACATTAAAAAAAAGATGATTCAATACAAAGAGGTCTGTTTAGATCTTTGGCGTGCTGGAAGTCTTTAAAAACTCTTAGTGGGGCACTTACAGTCCCTAGGGGCAGATTCACTAAGCGCCGAATTTGCACTAGCGTTCGCTTCACTCACACTTCGCCAGGCGTAAATTTGCCAGGACAACGACTAATTCACTAAAACCCTAAGTTGCGTCCAGGGTGCCGAACGCTGACGAAGTAGCACTAGCGTTACTGCAGCAAGAGAAGCGAAGTTGTGCTAGCGTTGGCTAATTTGCATAGGGCGGGAAGTTGAATGGATGTATATGTTGCAGCCAATAAATTACATTTTACAAGCCAGTGAAACCTTAATAGGTTGTTATAGTTGTTATATTGCCCTACACATGAGCCCAGTGTATAGTTTATGTGCCATATGTTAGGAAATTTAGGGGGGAAGCTGGGTACCCCAGAAAAAATGTATGATCTTTTGTAGCCTATCACTCTAAAAATGAAAAGTCGCCAGCGTTTTTTGGACTTAGAAAAATTTAACTAGAAGTCCTATCTATTCTATTGCATTTTGCCTGGTCTGAGGTGGTGAAGGCAAGTCTGGCGCAAGAGTAAAATCCACATCTTAGTGAATTTGCGTAATTGCGGCCCCTCGCCAGAGCGCAACGACACCTTGGCGTAAGGGAGCTAATTGCCAGTAGAGTCTATCTCCTTTGCTAGTGAAGTTATACCTGCGCCCATTAGCAAATCGGCAAAGTAACGAAATTACATCACGCTGGCGAATCTTCACTAGCGTTAGTCACTTCGCCCTTTAGTGAATCTGCCTCTAGGTCTCTTGGTGGACAGCCCTGATCTACAATATAAAATAAATCCAAGAGGATTCAAATATTCTCTTGTTTCTAGAGGTTATCAAGGTGTATGATAACCTCCAGATTTTTCCCTTAAAAATATATGTACAGTGCCATATATATTTACATTGGAATGCATGGCTAGGCAGACAGCCTACTGCAATTGAAAGCAATTATAGGTGCTACATTCATTCAAGTGGGTTTATTTCTCTAGAAGATATTAAAATTATGTAGCTGTATATTGCCACCACCTCTGCTCATGGAATAATGGTGGGAGTGGGAAACATGACATATAGGTGGTTTCATAAGAATCATTCTAGCACGTTATTTTCTAATTAGCTGCTGCTAAAGGTACCTAGGATGAGTATTTCATGACATGTCTGTGTGTTTTTCTATCTGCATCAGCCCTTTAGGGCTGGGATGTCCAATATGAGGTCTCACAGGTCTTAACAGGCTACTACTTAAACGTATCCCTGCATGACTGCTGGTAAAGCCCAGAATACACCAGGACTTCTGACTCATTTACTATGTTTTATAGAAGGTAAAACTGTTTTGTTATGGTGTTTGATGCCTGGAAGTACGCAGCCAAACCATTTTTATTTGTATGAGAATTATTATTTTATACAGGTACATAAGCACATATGTATAAAGTTGAATCAAAGTAATAAAGTATTAAATGTAGTCCTAAAGAGGTATCCATTCAATTCCCTCAGTACAGTCCTGCTTGCCTTACCTGTTCCTCAAATGCAAAATAGTGCAGTGGGGTTGGCAGGCACCATCTTGTGCTGCTTGATCTGCTTTCTGAAGTGATTGTCAATACTGGGGATGAGTATTCGAAGCTGCTCTAGACCAGGGTTTAACTGTGCGTGTTCAGTGTCAGCGGCTGGTTCATAGAGACGTGATGAGACTGGCATCCACCAATGATTCTGTGCTGCTCTTAATTATGGGAATAAGTAGGGCACTGCGGGCTGTGTTGCAGGAGTACACTGCTGCAATTCAGAATGGTTTTTGTGCTCCTTCAGATGCCGACGATGCACAAGGTTTCTGCCTTTTAGTTTTGAAGATGGATATTCTAAAAGCTGACTGTATTATTGTACAGTAATAACATTTACAAGACAATATTATAACAGGTGCCAAGTTGCTTCAGTTACTCATAAGTCATAACAACCAGATGTTTATTTTCAACCCAGCAGTTCACATAAATGTTGGACTTGATGGAAATGCCTTCTTTCAACCTCAGCTACTTATTGGTTGCTATGGGGTTGTAGACCTGAAGTAAAGCTTGTAACTGCCACTATCTCTTTTTGCCCATCTTTTGTCAATGTACTAGTAGCTCTGCATGATTCTTCTCACAGTTTATGGTTCTATGTATCTTGCCAATGAGCCTGATAAAGCATTATTACTTAACAAACCAAAGAATGAACTTTACAATTAGGCATGCACTAAATCAAGGGCCCCCAACTTTGTTTTACCCAGAAGCATTATTCATATGTAAAAAGAGCTGGGGAGCAACATAAGCATGAACAATGTTCTGGATAGAGCAAAATAAGTGCTGTAATGGGCCATTTGTTAGCCCCCATGTGGACTGCCAGCCTACAGGAAGCTCTGTTTGGCAGTACATCTGGTTTTTCGGAACTAAAACATGTCTTCAACCAGAAATTCAAAATTGCACCTTCTTTGGGTACCACTGGGAGCAACACCCAAGTGGTTTGTAAACAACTGCACTAAATCCATCATTTTTGGATTCTGTCTAATATCGGATCTCCTCTACCAAATGTTTGGTTGAATACCAAGCCAATTCTGAAACAAAATTTGCATAATTAAAGAATCCGCCCCCAAAATACCGTATTATCCTACTGTATAGAGTTTTATTGTACACGATGGCCATGATAAATCATGTGATCTACCTGATGACAGGTACAGTACATTCTGTGCACACAAACAGGTCATAATGCTTGGTTAGTAGAACTATACATATTTCCTTATTGCAGGTTAGAATTTCCCTTTTGTGCATAAATCATTGTATTGACTGAGTTTAAACTGATCTGATTATGGGCTGGGAGTAGCTATAACTGTGTTTGCTTCTTGCAGTGATAAAGCCCTACCTTATGTTTGCTCATGACTAATCTCAGTTCTGGTAAGTGAGGAAGGGTATAAACCAAGGAATAAGACATATGAACATCACATTATCTCCTAAAAGGATGATTCGTGTTTGCATATTTAGAGCAAACATGAGCTCTGCTACTGTGTAACTATAATAAACACAGTAGGGCTTCTGCGCCTCTCTGGTGGTGATGGGCACAAATTCACTACCCATAGTCCTCACCCACACTGGACTGGCAGGAGCAGTGCTGCACTCTGCACCTCTAGGAGGAGCCCTGTACAAAACACTTGCCGTAGGTATAATACTGAATAAGTTGTGTGCAGTTTGTGACCTAAGGGGAAGATATTTAAAAATGAGGGTAATTTTTACTGTAGATAGTTCGATTTTCAGATGAACCATACGTCCAACTTATGGTGTTTCATTTCTAACATTTCTAACTATGTGACGGTCACAGTTCAGTACAAGTCTTCCCCACCTCCTTAGGGCATTTGAGTCAGCATTGGTCAAGTTATATACATTAAAATACAGAAATGACAATGTCACACAGTATTTCCATTTTACCGTCATCTAGGGACAGTCCCATGCAGCTGCTAATACCCTTCTTTTTCCTCCCCATTATACTAAAAAGGGAAGCAGCTTGTCCTTATTTATGTTAAACACACATTTGCATTTGACTGGCTAATATACAGTACCAGCACAGAATGCTTTATATCAGAAACTAGGGCTTATTCATTAAGGATGTGCTACAGGCGCAAATCACCAAGTTTTTGCACCAATCATTTAATTTGCCCATACCTCCCAACGTTTTGGAAATAAAAAGAGGGACAAAAAATTTATTGTGCGCAGTGCGGCAAATTGTTTTTGACCATGCCCATTTTTGTGGCCACACCTCCTAATTATGTTCATTTTACATTTGTCAAGTTATGACAGTTTGAACATATTTCTGTGTTTTTTTTTTTCAGTTATTACAGTTTTGCTAATAAAGGTGAATTGCCCTTTAAGTTGAGTCTAACTTCTCCCAAGAGACGTGTTATCTTATATTGTTACAATTACTTATTTGCTTATCTAAAAATTGTTACCAAAGTATCTTATCTGCAGCTGTAACTGTCTGCCAAAAGCTAATTAAGGTTTGTTTTTTTTTTCTGCCTGTTCAGTGCAGAGAAAATCGGGACTAAACAGTACAAACGAGGGACTGCGTGCTGTCAAAAGAGGGACTGTCCTTCTAAAAACGGGACAGTTGGGAGGTTTGTTTGCCTGTTTATGCTGTTGTCACTGATGTCCAAACCTACTTATTTGCCAACACAGTCTGATTGAATGCACCAGCAATTGACTGCTGAAGCCCTGCTAAAGCAAAACTTAGTTTTTCGGCAAACTGTGGGTTGGATTAAATGTGTATATTTAATAGAAAACAAGTCTGAACGGCACACTACTTGTAGACATGCTGGCAGTTATGGCCATGTTGTTGCCAGGAATATACTAGGGATGATGTTTTTTTTTCAAAATTGAATAAGTTGCTATGAGCTGTCTGCTTCTATAGGAGAAAGTGAGAATGAAATTGACTTGCTTAGCAATTCATCCCCAAGACATATGGGCAGTTTTATCGACATTCTCATTTTAGTGGTTTTGGGGAGTTTTGAAACCACAAATAACCTCACTTTCTCTAAATGCCATGGAACTTATTTAAAGGTCCAAATTTGAAAAGAGCACAAATGGAAAAAAAATAGGAATACCTCTAAAACCTTTAAAAAAGTTTTTAGGACAATTCCTTGAGAAAAAAAATCAGAAAACCTCTAAAAGCCTTAATTGATTAAAAAAAGCACAATAGAATTAATGCAGCTTCCAGTGACTTCTATAGGACCTCAGAAACTTTTACTTGGCAAGTTTTTGTATCTGAGTTTTTTTGTGGTTTTACACATGAATTTTTAAAGTTCTTTAAACAAAAATTGACATTTGAATTTTAGTAAATAGGCCCCATAGGTTTCAGGGCACAACATGGGCATTGCTTTTTATAAGTGCTTTTGCCTAGCCCTAGGGAACGCATGTTCTGAAGTGAGGAACTCCCTGTCTATTTCCCTGTTTGACAGCACCTCCAATTCATCTGCAGGCAATAGCACAATTAAAGAAACAGTAACACCAAAAAATGAAAATGTTTTCAAGTAATGAAAATATAATGTAGTCTTCTGCCGTGCTGGTAAAATTGGTGTGTTTACTTCAGAACCTCTACTGTAGTTTACATAAACAAGCTGCTATGTAGCCATGGGGGTAGCCATTGAAAGCTGAAAAAGGAGAAAAGGCACAGGTTAAACAGAAGATAACAGATAAGCTCTGTAGTATACAATGAGATTCTTCAGAACTTATCTTTTAGCTACTGTGTAACCTGTGCTTGAATGGCTGCCCCCATGTCTACACAGCAGCTTTTTTATAGAAACTGTAATTGTTATTCTGAAGCAAACAGCAGCTTATTGCAGGGCAATAGTATTGTAACCCCTATTCGACACCCCTTTGTCGGTGTTACACTCCACGTGTGGCGCTTACCTGATGGCATGGGATAAACCTGAGCCACTCCGCAGTGGTATGGGAAGAGACTGGGTACCTGGTACTTACTAGCGCAGTGCCTCCACCTAGTGGGATCCGGGAATGTACCTACAGTTGGCCCCACTAGGAATACAGTAATAACACACACACACAGTATTGGTTAAACTAAATAAATAAATAACTGGCCAACTAGTACATGCAGCACTCCTAACTGGTGACAATAGGGCCTCACTAACTAACTTGCTAGCGCCAAATTGTCTGCCTAACTAATAAAAGCAGTCCTTTAATACACAGTCTCTTTATTCTTCAGCGCCTCTTTTGGGTACTGTCCCTTTAACCAGGATACTCACAAATCCTCTTTGGAATACTTTAGAGCTCTCTCCATGTGAATCCAGCACATTCAGGCACACAGTGCGATTACCAGCCCCTTTGGATGCTCAGATAGGAATCTCCTGCTGGTTGTTCCTCCAGTCTGGATTCCTTTCACACTCTCTATCTTTCCAGGCACAGTATGTGGCTTCCCTGTGCGAGCCCAATCCAAAGGAATACTTTTGGTGCAGCTTCTCAGCTCTCTGGGTCCATCAGCAGGTTCTAATTCCCTGGTTTTGTCCTTGGCCTGTTATCAGGATTCGTGATTGTATGTACTGTATGTTGCCTGCCTAACCATGTGCCTGTTTTAAACTTTTTTGCCGAGACCTTCTGTCTGAACTTTAACTTTGTTTTTCTGTATGCTCCTTTACAGTTCTGCTATAGTTTCTGTGGTTCAGAGAAACTGAGTGCTGTTCCAGAAATGGAAAAAGGTATTTTATGCTTCTAACTAAGATCGCTTTAACAAGGAACGGGGAGAAGATGCACAAGACTTGACAGATTCTTATTGGGAGGTTGTTCTGTATCAGATGAGCCACCAGAAACTTGAAATAAATTTTTTAGCCATGTCACTGAGACTGCAACAGCGATGTTGAGGGACTACAGTCACCAGCATGCTAGTTAGCAGAATTTCCATTTGGGAATTCTTTTAAAGGGGGTAGTCTATACAGAAATATACCTCTGCTAAAACTGAGATAATAGGACTTGTGTTGCCTATGCTTTCATAAAAAACCTATTTACCTATTTTTTTGCTATCATAAAACACTAATCACTCCCCCGTTTCCCCAATAAATAGTATTACAATAAATAGTATTATTTGTTCAAAGGGAGATCTGTATAAACAAACTGCAGCCTTTGTAATAAGGAGCTGCTTATTATACAGATTACAATTCAATTCCAACTTTGGTCCTAATTTAATTTGCGATGTTGGGTTTTGAGTATCATGCCTTTAAGGGTGTCTAGTTTGCAGAGCCCTGAATTTAAACTGGGATAGTTTGTTATAGATGAATGTATAACAGCATTAATTCATCTCATGAAGACTAGTTTATGTTCGCAGACACAAATACCTTCTTTAAAGGTACTTGGCAAAATGCCCTCTTTGCCCTTCTGTATAGTTGTGCAAGGTGCCGTTCAATCCTCCCTGCCTTCATTTCTGAATTGAACACTGCTGCACCTATTGATGCAGGGGACCCCTGGAGAAACTGCCTGGAGAATCCTGACCAAACAGTAGCTTCAGGGTTAATGTTGTGCTCAGTGTAAATAAGCACAGTACACACCGGAAATTGCATCAGATATGCAAACCCACAGTTGTACTAAGACAAATCAGATGCAATTATATCAGGAACCCCTTTGCGAAACTGGAATTATGGGGAAAAGGGCAATTCTGCTCAAAATTGCACTTTACTCACTGCACTTATGGATGTAAATGGCCCTATTTTATATCTGTGTACTAGTAAATGATGACATCTGCTTCTCTGCTGCAAACATTGACTCGGCATAACAGCAAGTTGGAAAGTGAAAGTTGTGTCTTTTTCTTCTTTAGTGCAAAAAATACCACAAAACATGGACAGGCTTATGCCTATCAACTGAACTCTTGAAAAATGCTTTATCTTGCCCCTATGCTAAAGTATGTGGGGATTTGTTTTCCAGCAACAGTATGGTTTAGCAACAGTGCTTACACCCCCTTTAACCATTTCTTACAAAACCTACTACCAGCCCTCTAGGCTAGGTTACACAATTGTTCATGTTTCACGTCAGTTACTATCCATTTACCGAGATGAAATACGTCAGTGAATGCACTTAGGAGTGACATGGATATCCTGCTCTGCTTAGCTTTTGCCTTTGCATCTGGATGTTGAAATTGCATATGAGTGTTAGCTGCTAGCTATGAATTTACATTTCATAAATGATCATTCAAGGCTGAATATTTGTTTTGTTGGGTTTTCTCAAAGGTAAACACATGGTTATTGATTAACTTTACCATTTACATCAATGTAATAAATACTAGCAAATGCCACATAAAATATTGACTTAAAGCCCGATCTAAAGCTGTTTTCTGGGTGTTATCAAGAATGGCCTACAAGTATGATAGGATTATATTTAAAGTGGGCCTGTCACCCAGACCTAAAAAGCTGTACGGTATATTAAAAGTCCTTTTAAAATTAAACATGAAATCATAATTCTTTTTTTCATTAAAGCATTCATAGCTGTAGTAAACTCATTTAAAAATCTCAGCTGTCAATCAAATATTGCCTGCCCCTTCTTTATGCCTTAAGCACGGAGGCGGGGCAGACAATTACTTTCACTTTTGATTCAGCACTTACTAGATGTCACTGCTCTCCCCACATTCCCCCGCTCTCTTTACCATTTAATTGTGTAACCAGTGCATGTGGGTGGACATCAGGTCCCCCATTCTGGTGCACAAACAAGATTCTGAGATGATACAAGGCTTGTCTTAATAACAGTGTCCACAAATTGGCTCCTGCTTGCTTGCTATAATTATGACTTCCCAGACTGATGGAAACAAGATTCAAATAATGTATATAGTGTAATTAAAGTTTATGTTGCATGACTAATGTGATAAAATAGGATTTGGAATAATTTTTTCAGGTGACAGGTCCCCTTTAATATGTGCATCCATTGAAAATCTCATTGCACTACCTTAAAGAGAGGTTGAATGCAATAAAACTATTCAATTGCATTCCTAGCTCTTTAAAGCAAGGTAAATTATAAACCCCTTTTTTGACATGAGCTCATTCAGGATTATGTGGATATATTTTTCCTTTAATAACAGATGTAAGAGAATGTTTCAGTGAATATGTCAAGTATCTCTTATCTAAAACTGGCTTAAGGTGGCTATAGACGCACCCATAATTTCTTATGAAATCGTATGATATTCAGTGTGTGTATGGTGGGTGGTAGACGACCCATATCAGCAGAAGACTTGGCTATCGGTTGGCTTGTCGATCAGGCCAGTTGGAAAATTTTGATTTGAACATTGCCCACTGTTTCTACTGAATCAACAGTTGCAGGAAGAATTCTATTGTTCTACCTGTATATCTGACAATTCAGCTCTAACACATCTGGATTGAAAATGAACAATCTTTCCTTCGACCATTGATCGATTGTAATTGTTATGTCTTTGGCCACCTTTAGGTAGTGATGATCTAACCCCAAAGTTGCTGGACTACCAACTCCCAGTATATTCCAACATGTTATCAAGCTGAAAGCAGGCAGGGAGCTCTAGTCGAGCAATATCAGGGCTGCATTCGTAAAGCAACACTGTCCAATTAAAATGTTTTCTAAGTCCTCCAAGGCCAGCAGCTCAGTTGATACAAGTGGATTCTCCAGTGGGGATTGGGCCTGCTCTGTCTGTAAAGCTGGCGATAGATGTGAAGATTTTATTCTTTGTGTGACGAACACTTGTTTGTTTCAGTCTGCTGATCTACCATTAACCATTCCAATTAAATAAGTAGGAAAAATAAAAAATCAAATAATGTTCTGCCCATTAATTGACAGCAATCTTGGCCAAAAAATAATAGTGACAGTCACCCCCTGATATCGTCAATACAGGCAATACATGGAGAGATATTAACGGTAAATAAATCTGTCAGATCGACTAAACGACCAATTGCCATGGTAGAAAAATGTCGGTATACTCTACACACAATCAGAAAATGGTATAAAACATAGTTTTGCACGACTGTATCTTTGCGTCTATGGCCAACTATGTATGTACACTTCTTGGTTATATGCAATTGTCTAAGAAGGAATGAAACACATTTTTGTTCAGCTTTGAACAGCACTATATTTGCATTTCGGAGGTTTAATTACAGAGTAAAATAGGCCAAACTAGTCTCATACCCAATGTAAGAAATAGCAAAGTTTCTACCAGATTTATTGGAGCCTGCTTGGCACAGCATTTAAGTGTAAACATCTCTGTTTATCATTTTATCCTAAGTCACAGAATCTACAGTAATTTATTAAGAAATTACCTAGCAGCAAAGCACTGGGTGGAGACTAGACAAGATCTAGTAGCATTTATATGCTTGACATCTCATCTTGTCCCAGAAAGAATGAGGAAAATTTGAATGGGAAATTTAGAAAAAGCTGTATTAAAACGGGAATCATATTTATACACCAATTAGACTGTGTAGCACCTCCCTGGTCTCAGTGGGCAGCTTCCTTTTAAGCGATAATTAGTATTACGGATGAGCAGATAAGGCATGGGAATATGCAAAAATTATGTTGTATTTTTGCTGAAAAATGCTGTACTAATCCTACCATGTTTTTTTAGGGAAATAAAATATATATTTGGCACTGTATTTATCCAACTCCAAAAGATTCACTGGCACTCAAAGGCTGGTGCAAGCAAGGATGAACCCTTGCATGTTTATTTGCAGATTGTGCAATATTTCGGGGTTGTACCTCTTTGTCAAGCATAAAACATTGTGATTGAGAAGTCAATTTAACGTCACCCACGCAGCGTAATTCACGTCATCAAATGAACATGATTATGCGCAATTCACCCCCAGTGGTACAAGCAATCAGTGATGCAAAAACTTTAACACAGAAAAAATTACATTCATAGGTTAGAACCTAATTAGTTAACTTAGTTACACAAAGTCATTTAAATGTTTTTAAATATCAGGAGGAGTCTTCCGGTATATTAAACAGTCCAGAGATATACAGGCAAACCTTTATCTAAGTTAGGGAAACATTTTTCACCAGTGCAACAATGTATCCATAATGAAAAGCAAATTCAGAAATTCTGAAAAAAGTAGCAAAGCTTACTTTGTCAACTAACTAATTAATTAGAGCAAAATAGACAGCAAACCTGCAGTAAAATTTTACTGTATCTTTTTATCTTACCCTACACAGAGGGGAGGGAGAATGGAAATATTGTCTCTCCCTGTAGAAAATTCATGCAGCATGGTTATCTGAAAAGAGTGGATCAAAGAGTAAGCTAAATATATTCACAAATAGCAGGACATATTAAAGTGAGTGCCAGTGAATATTTTGGAGTTGTCTGATTAGGAGGGTGCCAAATTCAGGGCCGGACTGGGAATCAAAAAAGGCCCTGGATTTCCAAGTATACAGAGGCCCAAGCAGCCCCCCTACCAGCCCAATAAATAGTGACTGCCTATGGGAACTTACAGCAGCCCCTCTGGCATTTGCCAGAACCCACAGATTGCCAGTCGGGGCCTAGTTCCAATCCCTTATCCCTCCATCACTGTGCACCAGGCGTCCATTCCAGAAGGCCAGGGTGTGTGAGCGCTGCCTCATATCCTGAACTGTATTTATCCAGCCATGTGTTTTGGGGTGTTACACATAGCTGTGAGATACTAAGGGACTGTGTAGAAAATCTATACACAGACCAAGCAGTGCCCAGTGATCTGTCTAAAGCCATAGCTCCCCCTAGGCATGCCCTTAGTCCATAACTAAATCCACTGCTGTTGCTTGGCCTGTAGGGAATCCCTGTAGCTTGCCTCTTGCTCCCCCCGCTCTTGTCCATTCACACTGGGGATATAGAAAAAAAAAATTCTTTCTATACAGGCACCTGAGGGCTTCCCCTGTGAAGCTGCTTTCATTTGGTGCCTATATAGAAAATGTGACCCTTCTTCTATGGCAGTGCTCCTTCACCTAGATATTGTTGGACTGCAACTCTCAGCAGTTTTCAGCATATAATCAAGGGTCTCTTTGGAGGGATATAAGGCACACAAAGGTCAATTTTAGGAAGGGTATCCATCGCCTCTATCTCTGGTATAAGAAGTGAATCCAATCAGGCAAATGAATTTTGAGAAACTGGCACATCTGTCAAAACAGGAAATGCTTTGCTAAAAATGAAAAATGCTTTCCTGCTGTAAATCAAGTTTTTGGTAAATCTGTCCTGCTTACTTACTGTAAATACATGCTACCATTGAAATAAAAATGTGTACCGGAAAACAGGGGTTTTCGTATTTTGCACCCTGGTTTGCCATGAGCATCTCTAGCTGCAGAACCTGCATTCCCAACATGAATACAGTTCATTTTGTCCCACCCCTGCCTGTTCCCTCTACTTAATGTCTGATAAAATATATGTTTGAAAAAATACTGTATGTTTTATTACAATTTCTACTTCCTTTCTAGCAATCAACCATTGTCTTATCAGCCATTTTTGTATTATTTTATTGGTTGCACTCCATTTTCACGCTGACTGGCACTGATTTGCTGTAGGAGAACCTAGCATATCAAATCTCTTATCCGCACTTAAAAGGAAACTAACAGAAGGACAAAGCCAGAAGCCAAATGAATGTTGTTTTAATGCAGACTATAATCCTGAAACAAGTACAAATAGTTGCCTTGGCTGCTTCCCATGCTGAACCATTCAATAGGGAGAAATATGTGTACGGCAAAATCTGTAGATTGCCACAGCAACCGGCAAGGTCCTTTAGAACAATCAGTTTTTCATATTGCAGGGAAAACAATATTTGCAAAGGTTTAAGCAATTAGCAACTGTAATAAAAAATAAATGACTTTAGTTAGTTGTAGAGATTGTTATGCAGCTAAGTGCTAGAGAATCATTGATCTTGCCGTGACTCTATTGTGACTCAGATCCAAATTGACTATCAATATACTAGAGCAATATACTAGAGCTCTATCTACACATTAATATGTAAAGGGACACCATAGCCAACATCATTGCCATGGATATGTTGTTGCTTGTTTAGTGTAAGACGTAAAGGGGTTGTTCAATTTTGAGTTAACTTTTAGTATGACATAGAGAGTAATATTCTGATACAATTTGCAGTTGGTCTTTATTTTTTTTATCTTTTTTTTGTTATTTCACTTTTTGTTCAGCAACTTTCCACTTTAGAATTTCATCAAGTATTTGGTTGCTAGTGTCCAAACTATTCTAGCAACCAGGGAGTCTTTGAATAAGAGACTGGAATATGAATAGGAAAGGGTATGAATAGAAAGATAAGTAATAAAAAGTAGCAATAAAAATTAAATTGTAGCCTCACAGAAAATTTCCGTAGGAGTATATGTGAGCTCCCCTTATCAGAACCACTAACAATACATCATTTATCAGAGCAGAAAGTTTGCTTGGCCTCCAATTCCCCTTCAGAGAGATTACAGCAAGAATGCTTTGATGTGTTTTTTTGCAATTTGAACAGTGTGTCGGCTGAGTTGTGTATTTTGGCAAAGCTTTCAATTAAAACTTTTATTTTAGAGGATCAAATGTACAGTAGAGTTGGGCTCATGGCTTTTTGATCAACCAGTCATTTTTGTGATCATTTTCCTTTTGGGAATTGCTGTCATTATGGGATACAGACCTGAAATTGTCCCATTCACTATCCACTTGGAGTTTGGCTGCTACTCTTTAAGCTGGATATTATTTTGAAGCATCTGCTACACTTACAGTATAGGCATTACTTATGAACTTTGCATTATGAGATCCAGACAAGATCTTTGTGCCAGTTTATTTATACTTTATTGGAGGCACAGAGAATATTGCAAGGGAGCCCTGTTTTTAAAGCCCACTCTAAACAGCAAGTACTGAAGCCTGTGATAAGCAGGATAAATTCAGTGAGGGGCAAGGTGCATTGTGGGCCCCATAAGATTTCGTATTTGTCTGAAATAGGATCAACCCAATTACTATGCACAATAAAGCAATAGTCATAATAATGCCTTAAAGGAGAACTAAAGCTTAACTAAAGAAGTAGCTACACATGTTGTACAATATGTTTTAGGCTTCTGTACCAGCCCAAGGCAACCACAACCCTTTAGCAGTTAAGATCTGTGCCACCAAAGATGCCCCTGTAGCTCCCCATCTTCTTTTCTGCTGATTCACTGCAAATGCTCTGTGCTGCTGTCACTTACTGAGCTTAGGGACCAACTCACAATATACAGTACACATAGAATATAACTGTCACAATATAAGTAATTAATACAGATAATTACTACATGACAGCACAGAAACCAATGCAATTCGCATCAGAATTTAATAATCAGCCTTGTAGCCTCAGTTTATATTACAGACAACCCTTATTTACTGCTTGATAATATGAGATGACCCCTAAGCTTAGCTTCTCAACAGCTGCTCAGAGCCCACTGAGCATGTGAGTGTTGCAGATACTTTCCAAGATGGTGACCCCAAATTTGAAGTCCTGGATCATTGCTGCTTTTGAAAAGCTGAAACTTTAGGCTGATGCAATAAGTTTAGAAAATAAAATATGACATTTTTAGCCATCCATTTTAAGGTTTAGTTGTCCTTTAAATGTGTTGCTTCTGCCAACAGAAATCATTAATTATGGACATGCTTGATTTATCAGTGCCCAGAAAAACTGAGTTGGTGGGTGATATTGGAGGAACTGACATAAGGATCTTCTTTCACATACACTCACACAGGCTGCAATGACCAAACCAAACTCACAAACTATCAAAGAGATTTTATAGCACAGCTGGCACAATGCCTTTTAGGATAATTTATTACATCTTTAAACATTCAAGCACAATTACAAGCCATACAAAATGTAACTATCAAGTGAAGCCCCAGAGAGTGGGGAAGCTGAAAAACTGTTTCCTGAAAGATGTACTGAAAATATCCTGTGCGTGGCCCTAATCCTAACATCAGTTTTGCCCCAATAAGAATAAGTTGAAGGAAAACTAAAACTTAAAGAGGTGGCATAGGAACGTTGCACATTATGTTTTGGGGTTCTGTAGCAGTGAAGATCTGTGCCTCCACAGAAGTAGTTCCCCACTTTGGATTCTGCTGGTTCACGGCACTTGCTCTAGTTACCTGACCTATATATATAACAAAATAACCAGTTCAAAATAAAATCCTTGCCACTCAGTGGGTTTCTAACTAACACAGGTCAGTTGTCCTTACTAACCATGGTAGGCCTTCTGCCTGTTTCCCCAAAATAGAGAACATTCAGAAAACAAAAAAATTCCCAAACTTTAAAGTGATATCAATCCTCACAGGCAACTTTCCTGTGTCTTTCCCCAGACTGGAGCTCCCTATTCTGGCTTGAGCTGCCTCTTTAATATATATATATATATATATATATATATATATATATATATATATATATATATATATATATATATATGTGTATGTATATATATATATATATATATATATATATATATATATATTTATATAAAATGTCACTCTAGACTGAGTAGTGATTTATATCATCATTGCCTGGCACCATAGAACCTAGTGTATGGTGCTTTTAACTAAATGGTGTATTGTGCTTTTTACTAAACTGAAGCATCGAGAGGAGCATTCTACTAATATGTTGATGCTTTCTTATGACCCCCTAATCTTAACTTCTTAGCAACAACAAAAAGCACACTGAGCATGTGCAGTGCCAGTGACACTCACGCATGGCCTATTAAAATCAAAAGGTAGAGATCTGCTGTGCAGACCTGGAACATTAGCATTTTAACCCCACAGAACCTCTGGGCTGGTACAACAAGATCATTAAACAACATACAGAATCTATACATTTAAAACAATTATAATGTGCTCTCTAACATACTAAAAGGTGAATTGCCCCTTTAACAGAAGAGTTGCAAAGGCTGAAGGGTTAATAAGATTTAGAAAATATCTACAAAGGTTTTCATTCATGCAGGTCATAATATACAGTATCTAGTTGAGATAAATCTAAAGCAACTGGATGTTTATGATGATTATTCTTGAAAAAATCCAGCAGCTTTAAACTTGTCTTCGCTAGATATTAAATATTTCTATACTATTATGTCCCTTTTTAACATGAGCTTGTCCTGGTGGGCTTATGTAGAAATGCTGCATAAACATTTAACTGCCTATAGCACAGATATATGAATGGAACACAATGGAACAAGGCTAAGAGAGGAGCTGCATTACACTGTGAGCCTAAGGGGGTTGGGAAATAGTTCCTATGAGCAAGGAATAGACTGTTATGGTTTTAAATAAACAGCAAACCATGTGAACAATTAAAGCATTGTTTTTGCTTTTGGTTTATTTATGTCCCTACTTGTTTTCAACAAGCCAGCAGCCCGCAGTGCATGTAAAGAATATGGGAAGCGTTCACATTGCATGAATTTGCCAAGTGTAAATGCTCTGTATTCAAAGTGATTTCCACAATGCATTGTGCCATAACAAAAGGCTTTCTTCATCAGGAATTCTCCAGGGCTATGTTTCTCAACTATTCGGTACATTCTTAAGGTGATTAAAAAAAACAAGTCATTATTTTTAGGCATTGTGCTTTTCACCATGGTTGCAGATTGACGTCTTTTCATTATATAAATATGTATTCAGAACATCCATTTTAACAAGCAGTCATTTATATTCATCTTTGAAGAGTAACAGTGCCAAGTCCTGCGAGTCTTTATTTCCTGTCACGCTGTACAATAAAATGGGCCTGTGTTTTATTCAACTCTTTCCTGAGTTAAAGGGGAACTTTCATAAAAACTGAACATTTTAGATGAGTTTCTTTTTTTTGTAACTTATATGGATAGCTAAAAATTGATTTTATATTAGGTGTAAACAAAATTTGTCTCTTCCATTGTATACATTGATGTCATTAATTGTATGTAAAATTATCAATTTTTTGTAAATAATTAATAAATCATATTGCATTGAATAAACAACAAAAAAAGAACACATAAAAAAAAAAAAAAAAAAACCAACAGTTCTATCGCAGATTATTTTTCTAGTGTATATCTGATAGCATGCCATTTCTAAGGGGAGGTATTAATAAGTAGTGGTCTGACCACGTGGGTATATTACCAAATCATCCATCACTGTCTGCTAAGCTGGGATGTTAAGATGAGTTTCATGTCATGGAAATAAGAGACTTTCTAAATAAAATATTTCTGATATAATCATCATTATTACTCTTTGGTATCCCCCTCCTCTAAGCAATCTTTTTAAATAATACAGTACGAGTAAAGTTGGCCCAGGTCTACTAACCTACAGCACACAATCAAGTATTTCTTTTTAAGCAGTTGACCAGAAATGTCAATTGGTTGGTATGAGTTACAAGACCAGTGGCAAATTTTGCACATTTTATTACATTACCCCTTTCTTTTGCCCTTTCATTCTATGCGTAGGCTTTGTACCTTTATTGGGTGCCTTTAGACGCATTAGGCAATTTCAGTTGATTCAACTTGGAAGGCAGCAACAATTACACAGGAAGCATGGGGGTTAGGGTTAGGATTTTGATCCAAAACATGGCACCTGAACCAGGATCAGACTGGGGAAATCTGGGGACCACCGGGGCTGCTGCCTTAGGGGCCTCCACACCCCTTCCTAGGCCCCCAGCCACGAGGTCCTTCCTGTGCCACCACCCTCTTCCATCTGCTCTCCCCTCATGTGTACCTCTCTTTTTGCAGCTGCAATTGGGCCTGGAGAGATGTAAGTGCATGTTTCAGTGGGATGGGGTTTGAGTCAGCAGAGCCCAAGAGGGCTGGGGCTCACTTGTTTTTTCCCAGTGTCCCATCGACCAAGTCTGACCTAAACTTAAACTTTGCACATTGTATATGTTGTTAAACAAACACTTAAATCTAAATGAAAAGAAGTAAAATAACACCATATTTAATTGATAATATGTAATTCTATAATCTAGAGTTTATACTGTATTTTTTTGTTTTTATGGTAGTTCTTCTTTAATGCATGATACTTACATTTCTGTTGCTATCCTATCACAACTACACAGAATCAACACCTCTGTGAGTTTCTTCAGTTGTCACCTCTTAGAAGAGTTACAATGTGCCATTGTAAATGGATTAGTGGAAGAGTTTATATGCCGAGAACTTCCCACACCAGTCAGTTGAACTGAAGAAGCTGCTCGGATGTGTAGTGAAACGTCTTCATTGATTACTCAGCAAGTCCAGTTGTTTTTAGATTTTTTTTTAGATTGACCTATACTAGATATTTCTGTTGCTAGCTTTTTATTTGGCTACATCATTAGAAGCCAAAACTTGTGGTTAGGGCTATTGCAAAATTGTGTAATGATCTCAGCCAGAACATGTTTTATCTATAGTTTGTTTTCTTCATGTTTTATGAGCCTTATGGAGAGGAAGTTGGAATATCACAGGGAGCATAATTAGGCAGTACATCGATAAAGACTGTGAGACTGTTCTGTCATTATTTATAGTGATGGGATAGCAGAGGGCATGCTGGTAGTCACTCACACTTAAGGGCAACAAACTACCAGACTCCAAGTCTGCAGTATTATTCAGTTATTTGCTATCCCAACAGTGTCATATACAGGCTAGTTATCTATAAAGGATAGGTCATGTCAGTGGACAGTCATGTTGGACAGTGGGGGGCTGTAGATGTGATCTATTTGGATTTTGCCAAAGCGTTTGATACTGTGCCACATAAACGACTGCTTACTAAACTAATGTCTGTTGGGCTTAATGAAGTCGTTTGCACATGGGTAGGAAACTGGTTACAGGATGGGGTACAAGCTAATAAAGGGAGCCCATTAATTTACAGACTAATTATACATTCCGGGCCCTATACATAAGGGATGCATTTTCATTTGCATATGCAAATTATGGTTTTGATTCAGTTTGGTATCCAGTTGAACCCCTCATAAAGGATTTGACTGAATTCCAAAATAGTGTATTTGGTGCATCCTTACTACACATGCACCAAGCATATATGTATATGTCTTTTTGAATTACAGTGACATCTGTAGATTTTAAAGTAATATTTAAGACTCATGACAAATGACAATTGGGAGGGAGAAAGGACGATTAACTGGAGCTGCATGATTGGTTTACAAACTTATTAAACTTAAAAAAGTCATCTAATTATTTTCAAGTTGGCATGGTAGAATGACAGAATAGGCAAGCACCTCTGAGGGGTTGTTTACCTTAAATTAACTTTCAGCATGATATACTGTAGAGAGTGATATTCTGAGACAATTTGCAATTGTTTTTCATTTTTTATTATTTGTGTTTTTTGAGTTATTTAACGTTTTATTCAGCAACTCTGCAGTTTTCAATTTCAACAATCTAGTTGCTAAGGTCCAAATTACCCCAGCAACCATGCATTGATTTGAATGAGACTGGAATATCAATAAGAGAGGGCCTAAATAGAAATATGAGTAATAAAAAGTAGCAAAAACAATAAATGTATAGCCTTACAAAGCAGTTGTTTAAATGAGGTCAATGACCCCCATTTGAAAGCTTGAAAAAAATAAATAACGAAGACCAACTTCAAATTTCCTCAAAACTATAACTTACTAAAAATGAACTCAAAGGTGAACTGGATAATAAAACTAGTATATCACTGTTTGTCCTGACAATGTTTTTTTATATAAATAAAGTGTTTCTTCATTCTTCCAAAAACCAACATCGTGACAATGAAATGGAGGGCCAAATTTAGAACGGCATCTGCCATTCTTACGTGTGGTATGTCTTTAAAAGAACATGGGAAATAAACTTTAGCGTGCAATAACAGAGATATTGATGCACATTTTCCATGAAAAAAAAACAAAGGATCAAATATAAATAAAGAAACCAGGCAAAGTAACTAAAAAAGGAAGCTTGAGAAGCCTCCCCCAGGCACATTTCATTGTGAATTTATGTTTGCCTTCTCAACATTTTCTGTTACATAGTTATTTATTTCTTTGTATCTTCCAGTAAAAAAAAAATCTTATTTTAACCATTGGAACGTTGGCTGGTTACCAGTCTTTAAATTGTATTTTTGTTCACTGTGCTGACATGATTATAAACCCGCACTTCACCCACCCATGCCTGATTGGCTCAAGTTTATAAAAGATAGGCCCACGTCAGATGTCCTTAAGCCAGAGACGTGACAATGGAAGGGGCTGGACAGTGGGAAGGACACTGGGCAGAATTAGACCAACCACCCGCCCGTTACCCACCAATAGTTAGTAAGTAATTATTTCACCCAGCTTGTCCAACCTGTGGATAATCCTGTTGATCCCATGGGTTTTAGGCTGGCCTATGCATGACTAATGAGCACATCTTTTCACATTGCACTTTTTGATGTAATAAGGTTCGAATAATGGCAAAAATATATGCTAAAGTTAATTATAGTTATTTAAGCATTAAGGGTAAGGGCACACCTGGCGATTTAGGGAGATTTAGTCGCCTGGTGACTGATCGCTCTTCTTTTGGGTGACTAATCTCCCTGAACGCCTTCCCTCTGTCTTGCGCCGGCTTTAATGAAAAGTCGCCTGCGGCATTGCACACGCGGCGCTTCGTATTCTGAAGTCGGCCGAAGTTGCCTCTAGAGAAAACTTCGGGCGACTTCGGAATACCACATGGCAAATAAGGGATGTGATTGGCTATTTGATAAACACTATGGGGCACATTTACTATTGGTCAAATATCAAGAGATTTACCGCATTTCCTTCGTTCGTAGGATCGAAGGAAAAATCGTTTGAATCGAACGATTCGAAGGATTTTAATCCATCGATCAAACGATTTTCCTTCGATCAAAAAAAGCTAAGAAAGGGGGGTGTGGCTTGCACGCTGATCAAAATGGCAGCTTAATTTGGGTGCTCCGCTCTCCCTCAGCCCTAACAGCCATCACTTATGCAATATTAAGCTGCAAATGATTAATCGAGACTGAAGACAACTCTGCTATAGGTGTCGGGAGCTCCAGCTTACCGGATTTGTGTGGCGGCGCGCTTTATCTACGCACCCGATCAGAGGCCTAGCTTGCACAGGCAGCTCCTGCAGCCGCGGTCGCAGTTCTCGACCGGCAGCCGAGCCCCAGCCCCTTCTCTTCGCTGCCGACGCAGCGCTGCCGTTCCCGCAGGGTCCCGTGCTCCCGGAAGGAACCCCGTGCTTAACGCCGGACAAGTCACCAGCTGCCACTGTGGGTGCGCCATCTGGTAAGGAACCACGTGGGCCCTACACTTCTGCATTCGACTACCCTTTATGCCGTACAGGTCCCGAATGCGACTCCTTGCCTTAAAGCACTCCTCCTCTCTGTAAGGGTGCGTGTCACCCACGGCCAGCACTGTACTCGAGTGGCGCCTACATCGGAGGCATAGTTATATCACTCAGCAGCGCTGACAAGGCCTTGTAGGCCTCTTGGCCCATCACACCACACAGGCCTAAATTTTTTTCACCGCATTCCCAGGGAGGGACTGAAGGGGACATATATTTGGAACAGTACTGCCTAAGGTTAACACCGCTGCAACTGTACCACCTGCCAGACGCTATATCAACAGCACTGATTAGGTACCGTTGTTCTCCCTGCATTTGCCACTGAGTAGCTTCAACGCTTCCCTACACGGCTACAAGCTTAGGGAGTGAGGGTGAAGGGTGAGAGCATCAGGCTAAGGTTGCCATCTCTCTCCATATCTGTCCAGAAGGCCCCGCAACCACTCCAGTTATCTCATACAGTGCATACAGTGAGAGGGAAATAGGCTGCAACTCCATACCCGCAAGCTGTCACCTTTTACCACTCTACAATGACGGGGGGCAAGAGTAAGGCAAGCTCTTCTGACCAAGGAGCGGACTTTTTCAAAAGTAGGAACGCAACTAAGAAACAGTTTGCAGGTTCCCAAGGGGCAGAATCATCGGATCAAGAATCATCCAATGCCCCCTGCACGAAGAAGGACATTCAGGAATTAAAACAGTTTTTATGCGGGTTTAAGGAGGATATACAATCAGAACTCAGGCATTCATTGGCAGAGATCACCTCCGAACTCTCTACTCTGGATCACAAACTCCAGACAGTTACTCAGGATCAGGGGGATATGCAGGAGAGGCTAACTAACTCGGAAGCTCAGATTCAAGAATTGAAATTACAACTGAAAGAGCTCCAAGACTCCCAAGAAGATCTTGAGAACCGTTCAAGACAGAATAATCTACGCATCAGAAATGTCCCTGAAACAGTTCAATTAGACTCTTTCCTGAAACGATACTTTCAACAATTGCTCCCAAACATACAGGGGAGGGACTTGCTTCTGGACAGAGCTCACAGAGCCCTCAGAGCACGACCGAAAAATAATGCACCACCCAGAGATATTATAGTGCGCTTCCACTATTTTCGCACTAAAGAAGCAATTTTGAACGCGGTCAGAGAAAATCCAATGGAACTTGATGGAATTACACCGCAACTCTACACAGATCTTGCCCCGTCCACTCTGCAAAAGAGAAGAGAGATGAAACCACTTACAGAAGCGCTGCGCCTCAAGGGCATTCCTTACAAGTGGGGCTTCCCCTTTAAACTCATCTACACCAGTGACAGTGTCACGTACACTCTGAGGGACCCCACTGACATTGAAGATGCCCTCAAACATCTAGAAGGACCTCAGGAGCCGCCAGTGAGTGGGGATCAATAATCTTACCTACACCTATTAAGTCGCGAATGCTGCACCAACAGCTCCGAAGATCACAAGCTATACCTGACCCTCAACCCAGCTGGTCTTCATGGATCGAGAACAGGGGAGTACTGGTCCACAGAGCTCCTTACAAGCTTTCATAGACTTTACCTGATTTTCCTCTACGGTCTTGACTCCGCCTTTGCATCATTTTACCTCTGACAGACTGGACTTATATCCATCAACCTGGGAAATGAGGCACTGAAGGACCTCAAGATTGCCTGCATTCCGATGGCAGACCGTCAGGTTTTTTCATTCCTTTCGTTTGCATAATTTTATTCTCACATATTTACTTGTTGCATAATTGTATGATTATATATTGTTTATGTTTGCATACAGTCGGGGGTGAGGGGAGGGCATACCCGCTAGTTGATCTAATAACCTCACTCCACTTTGGGTAACCCCAGTGGCTACAACCTTATCTGTACCCTGTTAGTGGGCCCCACGATACCCTGAGTCACTCTATTACTCCGGGTCCCCCCCCTTTCTTTTTTTTTTTTTTTTTTTCTTCTACCCTTTACACTGTAATACGTTGAACCTTTCCCAGTTCTACCCTTACCCGCACTCACAATGGCAGGGGAGCCAGACGTGAGCCAAACCTGTGATCAAGAACAGAGCCCCCCCTTTCACCTGAAAGTGATAACTCACAATGTTAGAGGGCTAAACTCCCCAAATAAAAGAAAAATGGCACTTACTGACTATGCTAAAATGAAGACAGATGTGATCCTCTTGCAAGAAACACATTTCTCACGCAGCTCTTTCCCAAAATATATGAGTAAAACATATCCCACCTGCTATCTGTCTAACGGGGATACCAAATCGAAAGGAGTGGCCATTCTTATCCATAGGCATGTGAAATTCCAATTGCACAGGAAGCATACAGACCAAGAGGGCCGATATGTGATAATCACTGGCCTACTGCAAAATCAAATGGTCACTCTGGCCTCAGTTTATGCACCTAACACGAAAAAGACAAAATTTTTCCTGGCATTTTTCGAGAAACTGGAAGAGATAAAGGAGGGCAGACTGATAATAGGGGGAGATTTCAACACGATCTTGCAGAATAACTTAGACAGAACTAGAGATACTCTGGCAGCACAGCAACCCCTGGAACTTTCCTCTGATTCCAAACGCCTAACAAAACACCTGAGGAACTTGGCACTGGTGGATATATGGAGGGAAAAACACCCCATAGACAGGGATTATACATACTTCTCTTCAGTACACAGCTCATACTCCCGTATTGACTTTTTGTTCACTAATTCGACTCAACTTGATATCATCGGGACAGCCAAAATACATGATATAACATGGTCAGATCACGGGATGGTAGAGGTTATCTTTGTCCGATGGGATGCAGTAAGAGGCAGAAGCAGCTGGAAACTGAATGATTCACTTCTTATAGACCAGACAACTTGCTCAACCTTGCAGAAGACCCTGATGGACTATTTTAAAGAAAACGACCCTAAGGATACCACCCTAGCTAATAGGTGGGATGCTCACAAGGCAGTGCTTCGGGGGGTACTGATCAGCATTGCAACCAGGGCGAAAAAAGAACAACTCAAAAAGCTATCTACAATAACAGACGAACTCCATAGCCCGTCGCTACAGCATAAACAACACCCCTCCTCCGTAACCTTGCAACGCATCAATGTTCTGAGAACAGACTTGACGCAACTTCTGGCGGATAAGGCAGCCTTCGCTTTAACCAGAACCAAACAGACGTATTTCGAATATGCCAACAAACCTCATACCATGTTAGCGCGCAAATTGAGAAACTACAGCGTTACACAGGCCATACACGCTATGCGAGATTCCAAAGGATTCATCACAAGAGATACACTTAAGATGGCAGAATTGTTCCGTAAATTCTACTCGGAGCTGTACTCAGATGATAAGGCCCCACTAGCTACACAATCGCGACATACCTCCTTTCTGTCAGACTGGGCTAAACCTACATTATCTTCTACACAGCGGGAACAACTACAATCTCCAATCACACCGGAAGAAGTTCAGGAAGCGGTCAAAAATGCTAAATCGGGCAAATCCCCAGGACCTGATGGCTACTCTGCCAGGTACTACAAACAATTTGGGGAAATTTTAATCCCTCAGATGGTAGCACTTTACCAATCTTTCCTTGACGGGCATCCCCCTACACCGCACATGCAAGCAGCAACTATATGCATGATTCATAAGGAGGGGAAAGATCCGCTGAATTGCGAAAGCTACCGTCCTATTTCACTAATCAATGTGGACATGAAACTGTTTGCGAAAATTTTAGCTACCAGACTAGCTCCACATCTTTCTCTGCTGGTACACCCGGACCAAGTGGGCTTCATCCCGGGCAGACAGGCGGGGGATAATGTTAGGAAAGCTATCACTCTCATTCATTTGGCAGAGATGCAATCCACTTCTACGATGCTACTGTCGTTAGATGCTCAAAAGGCCTTCGATCGGCTGAATTGGAAGTATATGATGACAGTACTGGAGGAAATACAAATGCCGCTTCCCTTTCTGCGGGGAATCCAACAGCTATACGACGCACCATCAGCTAAGGTTGCAATGATGGGTACCCTTTCGGAGGCGATCAAGATAGCAGGGGGGACAAGACAAGGTTGCCCGCTTTCCCCTATGCTGTTCGCCCTCTCTCTGGAGCCTTTGGCCGCCGCCATAAGAAACAACCCTCATATCAATGGAATTCGGGTAGGTGAGACAAACCACAAGATTGGCCTATATGCTGACGACATTCTACTGACTCTGAGCTCACCTCAAACCTCACTGCCAAACCTTCATGAGCTGCTGGACCAATTCAGCCTTATATCAGGGTTCAAGATCAACAACTCTAAATCACAGGCTTTGTCAATCAGGATGCACCCTGCTGAGAAAAAACTACTTCAAGCCAACTTTGACTTCAAGTGGCAAGAGAGAGCCATTAAATACCTTGGAATACAGCTCACAGCCAAGTATGACTCCCTTTATAATAGCAACTATGTCCCGCTAATCGCCTCCTTGAGGTCAAGTTTGCAGACTTGGAGCAAGTCTGGACTATCTTGGTTTGGTCGAATCGCAGCGGTGAAGATGACATTGCTTCCGAAGATACTGTACCTCTTCAGGGTCCTACCAGTACACTTTCCGGAGAAGACGGCCAACTCCCTGCAGAAGGCCATCACACAGTTCATCTGGGATAATAAGCGCCCCAGAATCAAACTGGACATAATGACTAAACCGAAAAACATCGGGGGTTTGGGGGTGCCACACTTATTTAGGTACTACATGGCGGCGAGATTGTCTGAGTTGGTGGCTATGCATAGGAACCCGATCATGCCATGGCTCGAAATCGAAAATGTGAGCCTGACACCACTTGTAATGGCTCAGATCATCTGGATCCCGGAAAAAGACAGAGTTACACCTGAGCACCTTCTCCCCACTACAATGCATTCCATACAAATCTGGGACAAATATAGGGAAAAACTACACCTTTCCCCATGCAACTCACTGTTTTGCACTTTCCTGGGAAACAAAACATTTCCACCAGGGGTAGACATACGAGATTTTCTCCCGTGGCTTAGCAATAAAGCTCACCTATGTGCAACCTTGGTCAAAGGGCGAGAGACTCGTAACTTTCAGGACCTCAAAGATAATCTACAGATACCGAACAGTCAGTTCTTCCGATATCTACAAATACGCCATTTTATATCCCACACCTTTCTGCAGAGTAATGCTCCGTCACCAACCCCTACACAATTTGAACTCTTGTGCAACTCCTCGAGCCAATCTGCTCATGTGATCTCACGCCTATACAATACGCTCTCTGAAGACAATACCACCTCAGGACAACTATATATGACCAGATGGGAAGAAGATGTACAAGAGACAATTGAACATGAGAAATGGCGGACGATCTGGGTGAAGGCCAGTAAGACATCAGTATGCACAATAATACAGGAGAAAGCCTATAAACTGATATTTAGATGGTACCTGACCCCATCAAAGTTGGCCCATCTATCGAAAAACACTCACTCTCCGCAATGCTTTGGGGGATGTGGAGAGCGGGGTACATTCTATCATATGTGGTGGACCTGTGAGATAGTTCAGGAGTTCTGGAAGATGGTAGCCCGTATTTTATCAGATATTTTCAATCAACACATTGAGCCCGAGCCGCTATCATTTCTTCTGGGCCTACCCCTTCGAACATTGAAAACCTCTGACTCCAATAAATTAGCGACACACATACTTACAGCAGCAAAAACATTAAGGGCGGCCAAATGGAAGAGCACCTCACTGCCAAATAAAACAGTTCTTCTCGCCAAAGTGAATTGGATCAGAACAATGGAAACCATCAGAGCATATCTGCATGGCAAGGACTATCAAAATGGTCTATTATGGCTACCCTGGGCAGAATATGTGACAGCTCAGATGGTAACGACTTGACTCACGGACTTGGCTCCCCTGCGCTCACCCTCTGGCCCTCCCCCCATTTACCTCTTCCCTTTCTTTCTTGTTAGTATATTCTTTTCTCCTCCGAGCACTATAGAAAAGCATCATTAACGGTTTAGGCAATCCTGACCATACTACACGGGTTGAATGAAGGCAATTGATGATAATGAAGACATCGACATGTTCAGTTGGGAAATATAAGGGTTTATTTGCTCCGTAACGTTTCATGTATAGAATTGATGCCGACTATGTCATGACAACCTGAGATAATGTAACCAGTTCTACAACTTACATGACCATACATGTGCTAATGCTATGCTTGTTGTAATTTAACAGAAAATAAAAACCTTTAAATAAAAAAAAAAAAAAAAAAAAAGCTAAGAAAGCCTATGGGGACCTTCCCTATAGGCTAACATTGATGCTCGGTAGGTTTTAGGTGGCGAAGTAGGTGGTCAAAGTTTTTTTTAAAGAGACAGTACTTCAACTATCGAACGTTCGAATAGTCGAACGATTTTTAGTTCGAATCGTTCGATTCGAAGTGGAGGTCAAAGGTTGAAGTAGCCAATTTGATGGCCGAAGTAGCCAAAAAAATACTTCGAAATTAAAGTATTTTTTATTCTAATCCTTCACTCGAGCTAAGTAAATGTGGCAGTACATCCTTGGGGCCACTGGGAACAACAGCCAAAGGGTTGATGAACAACATGTTGCTCATGAGCCACTGGTTGAGGATCACTGTGTCTGATCATACTTGGAACTGTAGTAAAGAAACATTTAGTTGAAGCAATATTGCTTTCCCTGTTGCCCAAAGGGCCAGTTTCCCCCTGTACAACCGTGATGAAAGAGATATAGCAAAAAAGCGTTAAATATTTGCAGAATATTTACTAAAGAGTGAATCCTACAAATCCATTATTAAGCAGGAAAATGAAATAAAACTGAAACATGACGTGTTCTGCTTCTTGTCATTGGTTTTCTGGTTTTCAAGCTCGTTATTCACGTAGTATCTAGATTCCCTATTTTCCCCCAAATTGTAGGATCATATATATACAGGTGATTACATTATACATTCCAATAATAAACAATAATCCATGCTAAGACTGACATTCTCAACTAGCAGGGATCAGCTAAACATCTCTCTTTGCTGGCTTTGCTTTAGTTTTACCTTTTAATGTGAAAGTTCTGAGACAGCAACGCATGCACTTAACTGGATAAAGTTTTCTTTATTGGTAAGGTGCCCCATTCATGAAGTGCAATGTCTCTTATAGTGTGTAATAATGTAGGAGGGGCTTGGTTTGGGTGAAAAGGATACCTTGGTATATATCCCTATATATATATGAGATTATTGATAAGTAAAAATCAGGGCCGCTCCTGCCATGTGGCAGCAGCGAGCGGCCAGTTACAAGGGGCAGCAAAAACACCTCTTGTAATTCTAAGAGACAAATGTTCTGGGTTTTAAGCAGGAAATTCATCTCTGCTAGTGCAGAGAGCGCTATTGTGTCCATTGTATTAGCAATGCAGCCCCCCTTTGACCCGTTCTGATGTTTAAAAGTAACAGTTCAGTGTAAAAATAAAAACTGGCTAAATAGACTGTGCTAAATAAAAAATGTTTCTAATATAGTTAGTTAGCCAAAAATGTAATGTATAAAGGCTGGAGTGACTGGATGTTTAACATAACAGAACAGAACACTACGTCCTGCTTTTCAGCTCTCTAACTCTGAGTTAGTCAGTGACTTGAAGGGGGGCCACACGGGACATAACTGTTCAGTGAGTTTGCAATTGATCCTTAGCATGCAGCTCAGATTCAAAAGCAACAGTTATGACTCAGGTGCCCCCCCCTCAAGTCACTGATTGGTCACTGTCTGGTAACCAATCAGTGGAAACCAAGAGAGCCGGAAAGCAGGAAGTAGTGTTCTGACGATTATGTTAGACATCCAGTCACTCCAGCCTTTATATATACATTTTTTCTAACTATATTGAAAACATTTTTTATTTTGCACAGCCAATCCAGTTTTTATCTTTATACTGAACAATTCCTTTAAGTGCAGAGCGGGAGAGGGGGTTGGCATCGGTGGCAGCAGCCCCAGGATCGCCCCTGATAAAAATTCTCTTATATCTCTAATTAAGCATTGGATGCCTGCAGTTTTTGTGGAGGCATATGTCCCTTTTAAAATCTTATCCAAGCTATAAAATTGTCCCACTGCGCCCCTTGTTCTCTGTAGTGAATTATAATAAGTTTTACAGATGAGAAAAAGTATTTTAGCAACTTTGCTCTATGTTCCAGTACCTCATTCACCACCTAGTTTTTAAAGGAGAAACTTGGACTTTAGCAAACATATAACTGCTGAGCAATAAATGAAGACCAGTTGCAAATGGTTTCAGGATATCACTGTCTGCATCATAAGTTCATTTAAAGGAGACCTACTGCTTTAACCATTGATAGTATTTTTGGTGTATGTCTATTGTCTAATATTCTGATGTTTGATTACCAGCTTTCAATGGGGGTCACTGACCCCATCTAAAAAAAACAAATGTTCTGTAAGGTTACTAATGTATTGTTATTGCTATTTTTTTCCTTTCCAGGTCCTATTTATATTCTAGTCTCTTATTCAGATTTGGAACCTAGCAACCAAGTTGCTGAAATTGCAAACTGGAGAGCTACCTAATAAAAAGCTATTATCTCAGAATATCACTTTCTACTTGTATTTTTTACAGATGTTCTCCGCACTGCCTTTGTTCATTATGAATGCTCCAGATTCTCTTCAAGGTTACTGCTATCCCAACATTACCCAATTATTCCATATAATAAGAGGAGAGCACTCCAATATAGCAATATGCTGTGATTGTGTTTACTACATACCCTTTTTCAAGTGTACCAAAAACAGAACGAGACAAACTTAATAAACCTTCCCTTCATTCACCATCAAGTTCCTAGTGGTTAATTAATAAAGAAGGTGTGTTTTCAATCATATATCAATAATAACATCACTTTAAGAGATGTTTAAAAGCCATCAAATCATTTCCATTAAGAAAAAAGTCCTTTGTGTCCATATTTAACCGTTGTGAACTGTGCTTGATTGAAATCTTGAGTGTTTCAATGCTGCAAAGTAATAATACATATTAATATAATGTGTTTAAAAATTAATTACATTCTTTAAAATAAGTGACATTAGTTTATAATCAACATGAAATTGAGAAAACAGGGTCTACTGCAACATTGTTACTTGCTTATCTTATCTGCTAGGATGTATTACATTCATACAATGTATCACAATTATGTCTAAATACTACACATACATTGTCTATTATGGGCAAATACTATTCATTATTCTGCCAGACTTCACTTATTACCAGCATTAAACATCTTACCATTAACTTTATTCATCTATGTTGCTGGTGTACATTCAAGGTCTGCAAGATCAAAAGAAGAATGTTAAAAAGATTATAAAAATGGTCGTTTAGCCCATCTGGGGTGAATGTATTCAATCTTTTTATCCTTTTTCCTTCAGCTTGAAGCAACTTTTTATGTCTGTCTCCACCTCTAATGACTATCATTATTTCTTCTAGTACACACCACCTCAGCTGCATCGGATTATGTCTAAATTCTATAAAATGTCTAGAGACATGTGTGTCAGTGTGTGTACCTTCTTTGAAATTTCTTATATAGCTGCTATGTTCCTGAATTCTCTTTTTAACCTCTCTTTTTGTTTTACCCACATATCCTTTGCCACACAGACATTTCAAAAAATATATAACATATGTGGAGTTGCATGTGGCATGGCATCTTAAGTTAATTTTGTGTCCCTTAGTTGGGTGATTAATCTTAACTCCTTTAATTATTGAGGAGCAACAATTACATCCTAAACAAGGGTATGTGCCAATCTTAGATTTGCCTTTAAATTTTTTCTTTTTAGGTCTGGTATCTGAAGAACAAAGCATATCCTTCAGTGTGCGACCCCGTTTATAACAAAACAAAGGCGGATGTTGGAACAAGTGGCCGAATTGTCAATCCATTTGAATAAGTGGCCAGAATTTAGTGATCACTTTCTCCATTTTGATACTATGCTGATTATACATGGATACAAAAGATATTCTTTGTTCTGCCTTATGTTTTTGTTTTTTTAACCAATAGGCTGTCCCTCAGGAGTGGTTCTACTTCCTTAACGGCCTTATTAATCCATTCAGGTCTATACCCTTTCACTAAGAAGCGATTAGTATGCACATGGGTGGCTTGTACATATCCTTCTGACCTAGAGGATATTCTTTTTGATCTCATGAACTGTCCCTTAGGAATTACTCTTTTTACTTTAGGGCTATGAAAGCTTTTTGCATGTAAGAGATTATTCTTATCCACCACTTTTCTGTAAAGATCCGTTTGTATTTTACCTCCAGTTAAGGTGATTTTAACATCTAAGAAATGAAGTTCAGTTTGTGAATTTGATGGTGTTATGGCTCACATTAGTCTCTTCCATCATGTTTACAAATTCTGCTTGGGGGCCACTCCATATTAATAGAATGTCGTCCTCAAATCTGAAGTATTTCAGTATATGTTTATGGTACTGCTCTTTGTCCAGAAAGAATTTATTTTCTAAATAATGCACAAATAAGTTGGCAATTGAGGGTGCGACCATGGCACCCATTGAGGTGCCCTGCGTCTGCCAATAGAAATTATCCTCATATGCAAAATAGTTTTTTGTCTATACCATATTGAGGCAATCCAACACATAAAATATTTTTGAATTTTGCAGATTGGTTTCTAGTAATACTTCCTCTATACAAGCCATCCCTTCATTATGGGGAATAGAAGTATAGAGGCTCTGTATATCAATATCACTTTCTACATTGTATTAAAATTTAATTTGAAGGTGAAAATAACAGATACAGTGCCACAAACCCTGCACAGACTCAACCTGCATTAAAATCATTGATCCACCCAGTCTCTTGTCCCTGGGTGGCAATGAATGTGATTTATATAACGTGAGGTCTGATGTCACCGTCTCATCTTGAGACACTGAAACTGTCACTCTGCAAGAGGGCATCTGACGCTGAGTGGTATGCCACGCTCCCGTATGCAAGGGGCCAGATAGGATCAACCATCCCTGACTCATGTGGTGCTGGTAGGCAAATCTTGTGTCTGTAATTGAAACTTAGCCTTTGGCTTTGAGGAACACAGTAGATTTTATCATCCCCTGAAATACATGTAGCTCAAAAAGTAAGCTTTATCAGAAAGGTCTATATAAATACACCAGTAAACCCTCAAAGTAGTGCTGCTCTGAGTCCTCTGTCAAAAGAAACACAGCATTTCTTTCCTTCTATTGTGTACATATGGGCTTCTGTATCAGACTTCCTGTGTTCAACATAAATCTCCTGGACTAGGGCTTGAGCATGCTCAGTTTGCTCCTCTCTCCCCCACCCTTTCCCTCTTGCCTCCTCCCCTCCCTGCTGTAATCTGAGCCCAGAGCTATGAATGAGTTGGGAGAGACTCATGCAGGACATTATGTCAGACCAAGCTAATATGGCAGCTGCTATCCTTAACAAACAGAGAGCTTCTAGAGCTGTTTACTCATGTATGTTAAAGCATTCTGCAGCATAAATATAGTGTTATATCTTGCACTATTGTGGCAATAAACTGCTTTGGTAGCTTTCCTTCTCCTTTAAAAAATATTTTAAATGTTTTTCAGCTCTTTTTCCTTTTTTCTTATGACTGAATAACAAAAACATTTGCCTATTAAGCAGTTCTGTGCTTTCTCCTGCAGATCTTTATATAGGAACCGATCCCAGAGTCCAGCACCCTGACCAGCTCCCTACAGGGCAAGACCATGCATTCAGGAAGAATAAGAACCAGACATGTATAAATTAGGATCCATAAATAGCTGCTGTTCCATGTAGGCAAACACATAACCCCAGTGATACGCCTAATGCCATGTAATAAACCTTAAGTAATAAACATTATTAACTGAGCAGTAATTGCCTACGGTATGAGTCAGTGTCTGAAATCATAAACAATGTGTCATCTGATAACTCTGCCTCCAGCGCCTGGCATTTGTGCACATGTCTCCCAAGCTGCCTGTGTGGTCCGTGTGTCTGAAGAGCACCGCATGGCATAAATAAAAAAGAATCATTATGTATACCTTTTTATTTGAATTTTGCTGTCAGGGCAAATTGAGCATGAATGATTTTATATGATTGAAATAATTCATTTATATTAGACTGTGATAAAGTTGTTGTGTGATTATGCAGGTGCCCATGCTGAGGTGTGGCTAAATGTAACCCCTTCATGACTGCCACAGGTACAAGTACATCATGAAAAGGCGCCAGGGATGGAAAATGAGCGAATGAGTTGCATGTAAACACACATGTTTTCTGCTTTATTGCTAATAGTTTTAAACACTAGCCAGCATCTCTAGAAACTAAAATAATCCTACTCCATAGTGTTTGTTAATTATACCGCTATACTTGCATGGTTTAAGTCTGTAGAGGTTATCTGCATGTCTATGCACTGTTCCTGCCTATGCCATTGCCTGAGCTATTCCATTGCTGGTTGGCCTTACTCGCCACCACATTCAGTGTTAACATAGTAATCCACCCATAATATATTGCGGTATACTGGGATTTGCACTCTGAGTGGAGCAAGCTAGGGTACAATGGGTATTTTCCACAAGCCTTACATTGTAAGTTGCTGCTTGACCATTACAGTGTTGTCCAACTTATTTCATCTAGGGGGCTGATTAATTCTCACACATCATGTTTAAGGGCAAGATTATATTTAAAGTATGTTATACACTGAAGTCTATGGAGCAATAGGGCAACCTGGGGCCATAAAAATCCTTTGGAGGGCCACCTCTGGCCTCAGTATCTCCTGTTGGACAACCCTACATTAGAATGTGATTTTGTATCAACTGAACAACCCTTTATACCAAACTGTAGCATGCTGGGAGTTGTAGTCCAGTTTATGCTTCTTTAAGACAACATAGAAATTAATAGGAAATTGAGCTCTATGTGAGGATGGAAGGCTGCACAGAGACTGGTCAATAGAAAAACAATCTTGTCATACTGATGCCACCTGGTGGCAAGGAAATCACATTTCAGTTCCAGAGGACAGATCTGTGCAGCTTTGTGACACTGCTGATCTCAATTTATTGGTAAAGCAAATCAAATACTTGAAACATATTATAATATACTTAAGTCATGGCAATGTGCGGTGATACTGTATATACATAAGGTGGAAGGGCAAAGGGAGACTTTACAAGAATGCCATCAGACTATTGGGGCACTACACAACTAGATGGTCAGAGCAGTGGAAAGTTCAGGTTCCCTTTAAAGGAAAAGTTTTTAAAACCTCTCTTCCTGTACTTTCCTGTGGAGGGACAGAGTAGGATCTCTCGTGCATGTGTGTGTGTGTGTGGGGGGGGAGCGGTTGCAGCAGATGACAAACAGTGCTGGGCTCAGGGATGCTGCTCCTTCTGCCCAGCACATTGAACTCTCTGTAGTGAGAAGGAGGGCTCCCTGTGTAGAAGCCTCGTGATTGGAGAGGACCTATGAATCTGCCTCTCACTACTGGAGGTGACAAAGTAATATTTATTGAGCATTGTTGCTTTAAGAATACAATTTTCCTGTTCACACTGTGTCCCCCTAATCCAGTGGTTTTCACAATATTTTGCCCATGTTTGGCATCCCTCATGATTAGATGATAACCCCTTAGATTATAACCAAATACTTGAAAATTTTGCTTTACCAGCCATTCAGTGATGTTTCCATGAACACATAAGCATCTCTCTCCCTGATTAACTTTCATGTTGGCCTGGCAGCCATCATTCTGGTGCCCCATTGGTGCGCAAGCCCCACAGTTCTAATAGAAGAATGCAGAGCTCTTTCAGCAGATGAAATGAAAAGTTATTGCATTTTTAGAGTTGTCTCTGTTAGAACTGATCGCAGTTAGTGGGACTCTGTGTCACTGTGAACCAGCCTATATAGTAATGGAGCCCTAGTTTTGGAACTGGTTTCACCAGTTTCATACCTAAAATCATTTCAGTTTTTAAAATTGAAATCAGCCCATAGGCTGCTGGCACACAAGGGGATTCACAGGTGATCATCTTCCTATACAGTATGCACTGACAGACACAGGCCTCCCTTTGTTGGTTCCCAAGAACAATTTTCTTCTGAAATCCAGTCAATATGTGAAGCTTTAGGACTGTGTTTCGATCCAAAGATAAATCCTGCTATAAATAAACCCACATTAATTCTACTCAACATGCTTTAGGGGGCACTCACTCGCTGCACTCTCACTGATTGCTTGTGGATTGCTGCTTCTCAGTGCATCTTTCAGCTCTTGGAGACCCTTACCTAGAATCCAGGGGAAAAATACCATCATCTATTCACCTAATCTCTCTCTACTATAAGAAGTGGATTAAAATCTCATTTAGCAGAACCTGAAACAAGCCGCTCTCACTGTTACAGAAAAGTATTTCTTATTAGTCATCTCTCTGCTGCTTTTTGGCTTCTGAGTGTCAGGAAACCTGAGCCTAAATATACCTCCAGTGGCCATTGTCCCGGAGAAATTTGAAGTGAGGACCAACTGAGGACAGGACTGACATCTAAAAGCAGGACACAAACTTTATTAAATACACAGGCAGGTTTACAGGAAGGATGGTATGTACTGGAAAACGTATAGGCTACAGACACTGACACAAGTAAGGTCAGTAGTATGAACTCAAATAGGTCAAGTACAGCCAAAAGTCCAAAGCAAGCCACAGAAGGGTTAACAAGCTCAGGGTCCATGTCCAGGTAGGCAGTTTCAGGGCAGGCAATGTTCAGCAACAGGACAGGACAGTGCTGTTCCAAGTCCAGTCAAGAAGAAAAGTAGGTGGAGGTAGGAGTTTGGGGGAGGGGCTTGTGGTGGCTTGCCTTGGGCAAGCCAAGGTGACCTACAAAAGGCACATTCATTGGCATCAGTTGGCCTTTATAATTTAATTTGGCCTCAAATCATGGCACCCTGGCAAAATCTGTGTCTAGTATGGTGTGAATGTCAGGAACCAGAAACACATCTTGGCAACCAGGCAAACTAAACACACCTCAAATGTATTGAGGTTGAGATGGTTCATGTTAAGCATATAGAAAACCTGGGCCCCACAGCAAATTCAAAGTTAACCAACTCTACTAAGATATAATGAAATTGTTGATTAATTAGGATCTTCCTGGGCCCCCAACACTCCTCTGCCCACCCCCTCAACAAACACAGGGTCTGCTTCATAGTTACACCCCTGTTTATATCTATATATATGGGCAGTAATTTACGACACTCATGAGTTGCAGAGTAATAGTAACTGCTAGATACTAGCTGCCACCTAATCAGTGGGAAAGGTGTGCAGGTCACACTTTCTGTTATCATCTAAGAGTACCCACTGGTGCCATCTTTTCTGGGAGTTATAAGAGATCATTGGTACATCTCAGTATCATTATCAGTAAGTTACTGCAGCAGGACATTTAGGAGCACATTTACTAATGGTCGAATATCGAGGGTTAATTAACCCTCGATATTCGACCCTCAAAGTTAAATACTTCGACAATTCATCCGATCGAACGATTTTCCTTCGATCAGAAATTGCCTAGAAAGTATATGGGGACCTTCCCCATAGGCTAGGTTTTAGGTGGCGAAGTAGGTGGTTGAAGTTTTTTTTTTAAAGAGACAGTACTTCGACTATCGAATCGTCGAATAGTCGAATGATTTTTAGTTTGAATAGTTCAATTCGAAATCGTAGTCGAAGGTCAAAGTAGCCAATTCGATGGTCGAAGTAGCCAAAAAAATACTTCGAAATTCAAAGTATTTTTTATTCTATTCCTTCACTCGAGCTAAGTAAATATGCCCCATAGTGTTTTGGTTTCCATCTGGCCGGCAACAATGTTGCACAATAAGAATGTTATTAATTGGGAAAAAACTTAAAATATAGTAAGGCCTGTATTTTTTTCCAGAAAAGGTGGCAACCCTAATGGTCATCAAATATTACTTCTGACAGTTTCTGACAGCATAATGTATGTCCTACTACACTGAATTGAATAGTAATCTACCTACAACAAGATGACTGAAACAGAGTTAGTAAGGATAATTCTTGTTGGAGAATCGTCTTTTGCCTGTCTTTTATAGTTTGTACCTGTTTATCCAGCACCTACAAACAATGGGGTATATTTTTCAAAGAGTGAAGTTAGAGATCACCACAGTCCACTAGAGTGAAATTCCGCCACTCTCCATTCATTTCTGTGGGGTTTTTAAAAAGAGTAATTTATCAATGGGTGGAAGTTCATCCTTTGACAAATACGCCTTTCAAAATCCCATAGAAATGAATGGAGAGTGGCAGAATTTCACTCTAGAGGACTGTGGTGATTTCTAACTTCACTCTTTGATAAATATACCCCTATGTTTTGATCCCACAGTTCAGTAGGGCAATTTTAATAATCTATCTGGTTAGTTATCGAGATAACAGATTACTGTGCATTTGCTTGTGTTTGTATTTTTCCAGGTGCCTATTTTGTCTTCAAAATCTTTTCCTTCTAATTTAGTTGTCACCAGAAGGGGTCACTGTTTTATAATGAATTATCGCTCTTTCTGTTCAATCCTTCAATCCGTTATAGCAGGTGCAGCAATCTGAAACCAGTGAGCTTCCATTAAATGAAATATTAAACAGAGAGCACAATGAATGTGCACCCTCTGATGAGTACCACCAAACAGTTAATATGGGGACATGAATAATATAAAATGCTTTGAGGTGTTTGTTGTATTTAATTAAACAATTGGAGTGAACAGAGTTGGTTTCATACAGGCCTGCTGATACAGTTCCCACAGGTAGAAACCCATCTAACAGTCTAGTTTGGGGTAGGTAATCCCAGCCATGACCTTCAGCTCTTGTTACATCAGTAGGGTGTCAAACTAAAGGCTGTAGAGCAGATGACGGGAGATGTGCAGAGGCTGACTTGCCTGCCATGGGGCCCTACTGTAGGACAATTCCTGTCCATGTTAATTTATTTAGTGGATATTCGGTGGTTCCCAGAATGAACCCTGGATGTTGTTTTCTTTGGCCGGACCTAAGTGGCCCTGACTGATACAAGGGTTCGAGTTCCAACACCAGCACCCCATGGGCTTGCTGTCACCCAAAGTGGGTGCCCGAAAGACCTTTGGCACATAAGGTTTTGTGGGAAAATAGTGGAGATCAAGACACAGTTTACCAGTATTCATTCTTAGTACTATGTTTGCCTGGTACCCAGCTGAAAGTAACTATTTTATGCAGGTTTCATGGAAGGAAAGAGAAGTTACCCTGTCACATGTATTTATAATATTAACAACCGGGGAACATGCATTAGGGAATTGTTTAGGTACAGTATATAAGGGATGTAACTGGTAATAGCCACGCCTCCTCTGATGAAGCACCCATTGGTGCGAAATGCGTCAGGAAGGTGTGGCTTGCATGAGGTATGGAGACAATGAGACATTGCCATGTGGTATGTAAAAAATTTATTGATTTATTTAACACTGATTTGTAATGATTTGGTGACTTTGCACAAATAAATGCCTGAAGTGAGTAAGCATGCATTTTTTCTTTGAAATAAGAAATCAAGACACACAATCACCTGCAATTTTGTGTCTTAGAGCATGCAGAATCCATTCAAAAACAGTGGACCCCCTGTGACCACCAGCCCATTCCATAAGCAGAATATTTTCCTGTACATCTATCACAGTTCTGAGCACTGTGAGCCATACACCTAAAGCCATACCCTAGATGAGGGTTTACCCAATTCCAAACTGAAATTTAATGGGATTGCTGCTGTAAAAAGATGCAAAGACAAAGGTTATAAGAGGTGACTGCGACGTTCGCCAATTTGGGTTCGCCTTAGCTGGCGCTTTTTTTTGCCATTTCTCCCCCAGACCAGCAGATACATGGCAGCCAATCAGGAAGCTCTCCCTCCTGGACCACCCCCACACCCCCTGGACCACTCCCCTTCCATATATAAACTGAAGCCCTGCAGCGTTTTTTCATTCTGCCTGTGTGTGCTTGGAAGAGCTAGTGTAGGGAGAGAGCTGTTAGTGATTTGAGGGACAGTTGATAGTAAGTTTGCTGGCTAGTAATCTACTTGATACTGCTCTGTATTGTAGGGACAGAACTCTGCAGGGATTTGAGGGACATTTTAGGTTAGGTAGCTTTGCTGGCTAGTAATCTACCTTCTACTGCAGTGCTCTGTATGTAGCTGCTGTGGGCACTGATCTCTTCTGATTTCATCTGCTGACTGCTGTAATAACCCAATAGTCCTTGTAAGGACTGCTTTTATTTTCTTTTTTGTTTTTTTACTTTGCTACTATAACAGCCCAGTGCTATTAGTCTAGCTGTGTTGGGGAGTGGGACTGGTGTGCTGCTGTGCTGCTCCTAGTAGTTCAGCACCAACCATAGTAATTTTTTTTTTTAATATACATATATATATTTTTTTATTTTACTTATCTTACTGTTCTTTAACGTGTCCAGTGCTGTTTGCTGTTCTTCATAGTAGTGCACCAATAGTAGTGCACTTGCAGGCATTATTTGCCCAGTGTGTTCTTCAAACAACTGCCACCTAGCTGTGTGAGCTTTTTCACATTCCGTGTCCAGAAACATCACCTGAGTGACGTAGTGTGATTTCTGCCCTTTACAGCACAAAACGCAGCGCTGTGTCAACAATGTATTTTTCAGATACATTTTTGCCCTTGATCCCCCTCTGGCATGCCACTGTCCAGGTCGTTGCACCCTTTAAACAACTTTAAAATCATTTTTCTGGCCAGAAATGTCTTTTTTAGCTTTTAAAATTCGCCTTCCCATTGAAGTCTATGGGGTTCGCGACGTTCGCGAACCGTTCGCATTTTTGACGCAAGTTCGCGAATATGTTCGCGAACATTTTTTCCGACGTTCGCTACATCCCTAGTTGGTATAACTGTTCCTAGTAATACCTTGGAATAGAAGCATTTTCCTATGTGAACATTATGATATTCGACATGGTCAGAATGGTTAATTATCTGTGACAGTTTTGCTTTGGAGCACCTGAAATCATGCATACCCCCTACTCCCCTTATTCAACTAGAAGAGTGCTTGTATTTAGGTAAGGTTACCAGATCATTTGAACAATCAGGGACAAGTCTAATAAATGCAGTTTGCTTGGCTGTAGCCCTTCCAAAGGGGGTTTCTAGAAATGATTTGCTAACCATATAAAAAGGCTGGTTTGGCATTTGAATGGATTTAACTGTATTTACATTATTGGATAGGTGTGGTCTGAAATATTCAAATTTTCAAATGAGGAATGTTGATGGGTTTGCAGTTGGACTTATTGTCACGGCCGGCACCCAATACCAGAACTAGAGCCAAGCACCGTGGTCAGAGCTCTCTTCACCAGTATGTGTGACCACTTTTGGGCTTCGGGAAGGCCCTCCGCCTACTGGGGTGCCACCTGGACTTATGAGTGGGCAAGGCTAGAGTTCTGGCAGGCAATGGGGCACGGCAGGTATCTGAGTCTTTTGGGCTGAGGATCACGGTTACAGGCAAGGATGAGGCAGAGAGGATAGTCAGACAGGCTGGGTCGAGGCTGGGTCGAGGCATGCGCATTATTTAAAGGTGCAGGCGCGCTGGCGTAATGACGTCAGCGCGCCTGCGCCTTTAAATAATGCGCATGCGCGCCGCGCGCGCACTAGGACCCAGAAGCCGACCCGGAAGCCGACGGAGAAGGAGCGCGGCGGCGTGGCGGCCGTCCACGCCGCCGCAACCCAGGTATTTTACTTACATTACCCCCCTCTCTAGGGGGGGCCACTGGACCCCCAGGCTTCCCAGGAAACTTAATGTGAAATTGCCTCCTGAGGCGGTCAGCCTTGATGTCATCAACTGAGACCCAGGAGTTTTCCTCAGGACCGAATCCCTTCCATCTAGTGAGGTACTGGAGTTTGTTACGTACCAAACGGGAATCAAGGAACTTTGCACTGGAGGAGGAACAGAAACAAGGCGGGTGTTAGAAGCAGGCTTAAGTAGCGAAACATGAAAGGAATCAGAAATTTTGAAATTAACAGGTAACTTAAGACGAACAGAAGAAGGGTTGATAATAGAAGTGATGGGATATGGACCAATGAAACGGGGACCCAATTTTAGGGAAGGAACTTTCAATTTAATGTTCTTGGTGGAGAGCCACACCAAGTCTCCCACCTTATATTGGGGTGCCTCCCTACGTTTCCTATCGGCAGCCCTCTTCTGAGAGGATGTCGCCGTCTTAAGAGAGTTGTGAACTCGTGACCAGACTTTAGAAAACTGTTCGACAGAGGAGTTGGCAGATGGAACAGAGGAACCAGACCCTGAAAAAGAAAATGCCTTGGGGTGCAAACCATTAACAACAAAAAACGGAGACTCCCCAGTGGAGGAGTGTGAAGCATTATTGTAGGCAAATTCTGCCCAGGGTAACAATTCTGCCCAAGAAGACTGATTCTCAGATACATAACACCTTAAAAATTGTTCTAAAGTCTGATTTACCCTTTCAGTTTGCCCGTTGGTTTGTGGATGATAAGCAGTAGAAAAAGAAAGATTAATCCCCACTAAAGAGCAAAATGCTCGCCAAAACTTGGAGACAAACTGAACCCCTCTGTCAGAAACAATATTAACAGGAAAACCATGTAACTTAAATATGTGCTGAATAAAAAGCTCAGACAAGGTTTTAGCGGAAGGGAGATGTGGAAGTGCGACAAAATGACCCATTTTGCTAAATCTGTCCACAACCACCCAAATTACTGTTTTCCCCTGGGACGATGGTAAGTCTACTATAAAATCCATCGAAAGATGGGTCCACGGTCTCTCAGGAATAGGCAGGGGAATGAGTAATCCCTGGGATAAAGTTTTAGAAGATTTAGAGCGTTGGCAAACAGGGCAAGAGTCTACAAACGATTTCACATCTTGCTTGAAAGTTGGCCACCACACACTTCTGGACAACAAAGATGTAGTTTTACTTACACCGGGGTGTCCTGCCATTTTGGAATCATGAACCTCTCTTAACACCTGTTCTCTGAGATTTTCAGGAACAAAAAGCCTCCCTTCAGGAGTGTTGGAGGGAGCATCCGTTTGAACAGAGGACAATAAGGAAGAGAGGTCAGATTCCAATGTGGCTACAATACATTCACCTGGGATAATAGAAGGTTTATCATCTGAGTCAGAACAGATTGAGTCGAAGCTCCTAGAGAGAGCATCTGCCTTGATGTTCTTTGTACCAGGTCTAAAGGTCAAAGAAAAATTAAACCTGGTGAAGAACAGGGCCCACCTAGCCTGTCTAGAGTTTAGTCTCTTAGCTGACTCAATATAGAGCAAATTCTTATGGTCAGTATAGACCGTAATCTGGTGTTTAGCCCCTTCCAGTAAGTGCCGCCATTCCTCAAAGGCCCACTTGACTGCCAACAATTCACGATTCCCTATATCATAGTTTACCTCAGCGGGCAGAAACTTCCTAGAGAAGAATGCACAGGGATGCAACTTGTTGGTAGTCGGGTGCCTTTGGGAAAGAACCGCCCCTGCTCCTACCTCAGAAGCATCTACCTCCACAATGAAAGGTAAAGCAGTATCAGGATGGCGTAGAATTGGGGCGGAACTGGATTCCCTCTTGAGAGTCTCAAAAGCTTGAATAGCTTCAGGGGGCCACATGCTGGGATCAGCACCTTTTTTGGTTAAATTAGTGATGGGCGCCACTATGACAGAAAAGTTTTTGATGAATTGCCTGTAATAATTTGCGAACCCCAAGAATCTCTGGGTTGCACGCAGTGAAAGGGGTTGAGTCCAATCCAGGACAGCTCTCACCTTGCCCGGATCCATTTCAAGACCCTTAAAAGAAATGTTGAACCCCAGAAATTGGACAGAGGTTACCTCGAATATGCATTTCTCTAACTTAGCATACAGACAATTCACCCTTAACCTACGTAATACCTCACAGACATGAATGCGATGTTCGAAAGGGTTTGCAGAAAAAATGAGTATGTCGTCAAGGTAAACCACAACATATACCCCCAACAGGTCCCGGAAGATGTCATTGACAAATTCCTGAAACACTGCTGGGGCGTTACATAGACCAAAGGGCATTACGAGGTACTCATAGTGGCCATCCCTGGTATTGAAAGCAGTTTTCCACTCATCCCCCTCCCTGATCCGTATGAGATTGTAAGCTCCCCTCAGGTCTAATTTGGAGAAGATCTTAGCATCTTTGACCTGGTCAAACAATTCAGAGATAAGGGGTAAGGGATATCGATTTTTCACAGTGATTTTGTTCAAGCCCCTATAATCAATACAGGGGCGTAAACCACCGTCTTTCTTGTCTACAAAGAAAAACCCCGCCCCCGCAGGGGAACTGGAAGGCCTAATAAACCCCCTAGCAAGGTTGTCTTGAATATACTCTTTCATTGCCTGGGCCTCAGGCAATGAAAGGGGAAAGGTTCTGCCTCGAGGGGGAGAGGATCCAGGAAGCAGATCAATAGGGCAGTCATACTGCCGATGTGGGGGTAGTACCTCAGCTGCCTTTTTGGAAAATACATCGGAATAGGCAGTGTAGGCAGAAGGTAAGCCCTCAAGGATGGTATTACCCACTACAGAAGGAGTACACACCCCACTACAACCAGAACCCCACTGAATAACCTCCCTAGAAACCCAATCTATCAGAGGGTTATGCCTCTGGAGCCAGGGTAGACCCAGAATGAGAGGACAGGAAGCTCCCTCAATGAGGTACAGAGCTATTTCTTCAGAATGCAGATTACTTATACACAAGGACAGGTTGATGGTCTTTTGGGAAACCACCCCAGACCCTAAGGGTCTTTTGTCTACAGCAAGGATTCTCATGGGCGGATTAAGGGCAACCAGTGGAATTTTGAATTTTGCAGCAAAAGCCGCGTCCAAGAAATTACCCTCTGCCCCAGAATCAATGAAAGCCGACACTTCGATAGTGCCTGTAGGCCAGGTCAGCTTAACTGGTAATAGGACCTTGGAGGCAGATTGGGGGGAGGAAACGCCTGCACCCAAATGGAGCTCCCCTTCTCCATTTAGGCTTGGGCGTTTCCCGGCCTCTTGGTGCATTGCTTGAGAAAGTGACCCTTCTCCCCACAATAAATACACAGCCCAAGGGACCGCCTGCGTGCCTTTTCCTCAGGAGTAAGGTGTGAGATGCCTAGCTGCATAGGCTCCTCCTGAGGATGAGACACAGAGGGGTTTGACAACTTAGCACTATGAACATGTTTATACCCAACAGAAGTATCCTGTTCATCCCTATTCTCCCTTTGTCTCCTATCTATCTGTATGGCCAAAGACATAAGGTCATCCAGACTAGAAGATAGGGGATAGTTCACAAGGCTGTCTTTGACAGATTTGGTCAGACCAATGCGAAACTGACTCCGTAAAGCCGTATCGTTCCACCCAGTTTCCACCGCCCATCTACGAAACTCAGTACAATAAGTTTCCACCTCCCGTTTACCTTGGCGTAATTTACGAATCGCGGAGTCGGCCGAAGAGGCGCGATCCGGGTCATCGTATAGAATGGCCATAGAACGGAAGAAATGGTTTAAAGAAAAACGGGCAGGATCGGTGGCTGGCAGTCTGAGTGCCCAGATTTGGGGGTCACCCACTAATAGGGTCATAACGAATCTGACCTTTTCCTCATCAGAGGGAAAAGAGTGGGGGAAAAAGCTGAGGTACAGCTTACAGGCCTCTTGAAAAACAAAAAACTGGGTTCTGTCCCCACCGAACTTGGCAGGAAATGCGATCTTGGGTTCCTGGGGTCTGAATGTAGAACCCCTATCAGGCGGGGAACCCCCAGAGGGTGTAGGAACAGAACTAGCTGGCTGCTGCGAGGGTCCCAGCTGGCGGGTTAGATTATGGAACCCCTGGAGCAGATAATTTTGCTTTCGCTCTTGGTCCTCCATTCGTTGCAGCAAAGTAGTAAGCAACAGATCAGTGGATGTTGGGAGAGGAGCAGCAGCAGCAGCAGCTTCAATGTGATCGTCGTCCTCCTTGGCCCGTGATAATGTCACGGCCGGCACCCAATACCAGAACTAGAGCCAAGCACCGTGGTCAGAGCTCTCTTCACCAGTATGTGTGACCACTTTTGGGCTTCGGGAAGGCCCTCCGCCTACTGGGGTGCCACCTGGACTTATGAGTGGGCAAGGCTAGAGTTCTGGCAGGCAATGGGGCACGGCAGGTATCTGAGTCTTTTGGGCTGAGGATCACGTTACAGGCAAGGATGAGGCAGAGAGGATAGTCAGACAGGCTGGGTCGAGGCAGGCAGATAGCAAGAATCGTCAGGCAGGCAAGGGTCAAAACCGGGTATCAAGCAGAAGGGGTACAGGCAATAGAGTAGTCGGGTAACAGGCACAGGTCAGGATTCAGATGGGAGCGTCGTCAGGAAACAGGCTGGGATCAAAACTGGATAACAAGCAGAATAAACAGCACAAGGCTTCAGGCAAAAACCACAGGATAAATTCTATCACGGGCAACCAGCAGTACCAATGAATGGGTTTATATACAGTTTGAAATTCGCGCCATTGCGCGCTGACGTCATTACGCCAGCGCGCCTGCGCCTTTAAATAATGCGCATGCGCGCCGCGCGCGCACTAGGACCCAGAAGCCGACCCGGAAGCCGACGGAGAAGGAGCGCGGCGGCGTGGCGGCCGTCCACGCCGCCGCGACCCAGGTATTTTACTTACACTTATGCTATGTGGACCCTGGTTTTTTCCCAGTTAGTCCATGGGGTCCACTTTTGGACTTTCTAATGAAATAGCTGAAAACCCCATTACAATATCCCTTGAGACCTTAGATGAGATAATATATATTTGATACATTCATGGAACAACTTAGTCACCCTTTGGACAAAATCTAACAGCAAACAACCCAGGGTTTTCCCTGCTATTGATCAGTTCTAGCCTGCTGGGCAGTAAAGCACTCCTGCCTCTATTGTTGATCCTAAATGAGCAGGCATATGTCACTCATTAATTACTATCCCTTGTGACAACCTGATTATGACTCCTTAGCAACTGAATTGAGAACAACAGTGATTTCATGACCAGACGTCACTAATCCCCAGCACTTTGGACCCCAGCAAACAAACAGTTTGAGTAAGATGAACTTTGGACTAGAGAAACAGAAGTTTCATTTGAAGCAGCGTAGGTGGTTCTTCATATGAGGGCAGTGGGGTTGTGGTGATAATGTGATGCCAGATTCTGTTAATGCTTTTGTTAATGCTTTTAAGCTTCCTGGAAAAGTATAATATCAAAGGCTATTGTGATACTAAAATCTACAATTAGTATAGATATTGGTATATATATATATATATATATATATATATATATATATATATAGTTTATGTGAGTGTATGGAGGGTTTGTGTGAGTGTGTATATGTTGGGTTTCATTTGATGGGGTTGAACTTGATGGACATTCATCTTTTGGTCTTTGGACCTTTTTCGACCCAACTTAGCTATGTAACTACAGAATGTAAACATAATTCTGCTCAGACAGAATGAGCGATATACTGGATAGGGCATCAGAACACACCATCATAGTCAACCTGATTGCCCTTGGCAATGGCCACTGACCATGGTTTGTATTTCTGGCAGGACATCTGCTCTAAAGATAACTGTACATAGAAAAGCCAGGGCAATGTGGCTACATACTGGGATGACCAGTATGGACACAGATCCCTCAGAAATTCATGAAACAACCGGACTGGCAGACTAAATCAGACCGCTTTTGGTATGCTTAGTGCATAGAGAATGGTCCATCCATAAACAGGGTATGCATGTTGACTTCTATTAAAGGACAACTGACTCTGCTGGTAATTTCAGCCATAAAGGGATACTGTCATGGGAAAACATGTTTTTTTTAAAAATGAATCAGTTAATAGTGCTGCTCCAGCAGAATTCTGCACTGAAATCCATATATCAAAAGAACAAACAGATTTTGTTATATTAAATTTGAATTCTGACATGGGGCTAGACATATTGTCAGTTCCCCAGCTGCCTCCAGTCATGTGACTCTGATAAACTTCAGTCACTCTTTACTGCTGTGCAGCAAGTTGGAGTGATATCACCCCCCCCCAGCAGCCTAACAACAGAACAATGGGAAGGTAACGAGATAGCAGCTCCCTAACACAAGATAACAGCTGCCTGGAAGATCTAATAACAGCACTTAACAGTAAAAGCCAAGTCCCACTGAGACTGATTCAGTTACAATAAGTAGGAGAAATAACAGCCTGCCAGAAAGTAATTCCATCCTAAAGTGCAGACACAAGTCATATGACTGGGGCAGCTGGGAAACTGACAAAATGTCTAGCCCCATGTCAGATTTCAAAATTGAATATAAAAAAATCTGTTTGCTCTTTTGAGAAATGGATTTCAGTGCAGAATTCTGCTGGAGCAGCACTATTAACTGATGTGTTTTGGAAAAACATGTTTTTCCATGATAGTATCTCTTTAAATAAGTTGGCCTTGGATTTACCTTATTTGACAAATCCTTATACTGAGCTTGTATGTAATCACAATATGTGTGAATTGCTTATATGTGGTCTATGAATGTACCTGTATGTAGCACTTACATAAATATACATGGGGACATTGGTCTTTGTTACTGCTTTCATTTCCCCCTTCGTTGAAGCCTAGCCAATCTGACACATCAGCAGACAGGTGCAAGCAGCAGGTGCTTCTTACCTTCACCGAAAACCTAGATTTGGATGGAGATCATTGTAATATGCTAAACTTATTAAATGCTGAGCCGGGTCTGTGTGATGTGCCATGCAAAAATCATCTGTACAGCATGGCATATAATGTGAAAAAAAAAATCAAGGAATTAATCAGTGCAGTAACTAATTAATATAAATCTGCATTTTGCATAAGCAATTAGGACAAGTACACCGCAGTGAAAGAGGAAGTTTGATTCATTTAATCTCAGTATCTATTCAAGCGGAAAAATCCACCGGGGCAGAGCACTGTATCCAGGCTCGGAATTTGTTCCCTTTTGATTAGTTAAAGGGATTGAAAGGTCAAATTATCAATATTTAATTCAAATGTAAATGCATTTGTTAAAGAGGAAAGCAAATCCCTTTTTATGCAGTAAGTTAGCAACAGGGGGGTTTGTCTGTTCTAAACAAGCCATTCCATAATCACTAAGCAAAAATTCATTAGAAAATCATTAGGAAATTAGAAGCTGGAACAAAAGGATCAGAAAATATTCTATAACCTCGAGAGGTTAAGGTTATAGAACAATGCTGGCATACTGAGGAAAAACACTTTATGCTGCCGATACAATCATTAAGATTTCAGGCCTGTATATATTACAGGTATAGAACTCAGTGAATGTAAAGTTATCATTTCTATAATATATAAATATGAAGGAATGGGCTTGGCCTAATGTTTTGCTTTTCAATTTACAGAGGTGCTGACCGATATAGAATATTCAAATTCTGATGTTCCTGATCCATTAATATTTTTTTTTACTATAAAACCAAAATAAATAAACAGAATAAAGACTGGGGAACATTTGAAAAGGGGACAGAATGCCAGTAGAGACACAAAAGTATTATTTTGGCAACACTTTCCTTAAAATATCCCATAATTCTGCTTGTTTGGCACGTTAGTGTTGCCATATGTGTAGCTGCTTATGATTCAATTTCCCCTCGAGGTAAGCAAACTAGCAGTGAAAGATAACACATTACAGAAAATATATTCGGCTGGACACCATTACCTGATGGAGCACTCCATCAGGCAGGACAGAGGGGTTCAATCCAGTCTTAACGCTTTCACTTCTAGTTTGCTCTCCTTGGATGAAAGAATTGCGTGGGCCTGTTGCTATGTCTGCATATCTAATAAGCAGCAAGTTACAAATTTCATTGTGTAGAGCAGAGAACCCTGGCAATGCCATGCTGCTCTTATTATTATCCATGATGTTTAGTCAAGCCAACAGTGGACAAGTCATTAGGACATTTGTATACAATACTCCTGTCTCCTTGTAATGCTCTAGGTCCACATTTTGACCCAGTTGTTCTGCTTTTCTTGTAGTGCTCTATTTATGGACACAATGCAACCAAAACAAAAGGACATACTGTATAAATTCATAGCAGTGTTGTTCCACCTTCATTTTACTTGACTACAGCTACCCAGCTACAAACACTCTCCTATATATTATCAAGGGTTAAAACAGTCACAGAGATTAATTCTTAAAGCAACACTGCACGATAAAACGAGTGTTTGTTGTGCAATAGTATGCTCCAATGGGAATCATGCCATACAAGTGATGCAGTGTTATTGATTTAATATGTTCATTGGCAAACTCTTAAAGAACCCTTAAAGAAAAGGTTAATAATAGTCACCTTCCATTGCACAGCTATTTATATATGCTTATTCTGTTCATAAAAAAAAAGGAATGCTTCTTATAAAATTTTTATTACTTCTTGTTTTTTATGTTCAGTTTCTTATGTTATGTAAAAGTGAGAATGTACTGTTGATTATACTCTTTTAAATTTATAGAAGAAGGCTTTTTCGGTCTGATTGAAACTGAATCCAAAAAACCCACCTGTCCATCTGTTTTACTTCTTGCTGACTCCTTTCCAGGGCTGTGCAGGGGAGCCTGCAGCACTCAGCACACTGCACTGTAGGATAGGAACCAATCAGAAGTTAGACTGACCAAAGCTTTGCTTGTGTGACTGCAGGGCTGTGATTGGCTGTCCCCTCCTACTGTGCTTTTGGCAGGGACAATTAGAATACATCCACCTCTAATTTGAATTACAGAAAGTGACCATAGGAGATCTCTGGGAAGCTCCAAGAAAGGGGTAATTTTTTCAAGAAAATTAAAACTTTTTTTGATATTATTTATCATTACCTAGATTACCTAGAAGTTTTCACTTATGTTATATATCACCTTTAAAATGTAAAAAGATTAAACAATGCACTAAAATTGGGCAGTTGTTATTAGCCTATATTTACAGTGCTAATAATACAAGGGAATTTATAAATGACAGGTATCTGCAATTTGCTGTAAGGGAAATAATACATTGTGAGTAAAATGTAAAAAATGTGTTTAGTAACTTTTATTATTAAAAATAGTTACTCGTCATTGCTCAGAAGCACACACATATAAGCTTACAGTCAGAGCATGGTCCTGTTGTACTAAAACAATTTTTTTCTATATAAAGACAGGTCTAAGCTGGATTTACTAGCATTTGATATTAACAGCTCAAAGTACAGTCAGTCGGGAGTTATTGTGAACAAGAGATGATTATTTTAGAAGCTGATTAGTAAATCTGGGCCTGAATGTTTCACCTGAAAGTAATTGCTTACCAGTGACAATAGGCTACACCTAAATATTTGTGTTTTTTTTAGTTCATCTCAGTGAAAGAATTACATAATTAAAATGACCTGGGATTATTTTTTTGCTGGATCCCGTGATCCTATTTTTATTATGTAACCCTTGTAATTACTGTTCATTATAACGGATTGGGAAGTGCTGTGCAACTTGCCAGTGCTATATAAATAACTAGTGCTGATGATGATGGTTGTGCAGAAGGCTGAAAAGTAAAGAGGAAGAAAAGTGATGCAGGCGCTGTCCCCTCTGTGGTGCTGAACTAGCAAAGTTCCTTGTGTACTCCGTACTGTACCTATGTTTGCTGCCTATAATTAGGGGATCAATTTGTTTGCAAGAAATATGAGTACAGGTATGGGCTCTGCTATCCAGAATGCTTGGAACCTGAGGTTTTCTGGATAATGGATTTTTCAATAATTTGTATCTTCATACCTTAAGTCTACTTAAAAAAATCATGTCAACGTTAAATAAACCAACTAGGCTGCTTTTGCCTCCATTAAATATGAATTATATCTTAGTTGGGATCAAGTACATAATACTGTTTTATTTTTGCAGAGAAAAAGGAAATCATCTTTAAAAATGTGGATTAGTTGGATACAATGGAGTCTATGGGAGATGACCTAACCATAATTTAGAGCTTTCTGGATAATGTGTTTCCGGATAACAGATACCATACCTTTACTGTATATTTATATTCCAGTTGTTTATCCCATACAAAGATTTAACCTTCAACCGCCTGTAACATATGCAGCACTTCAGATGATCAGTCTGGCAATAAGCAACAGTCCAGATAAATCTTTATAAGTTACATAAACATAATTTTCCAAGGATGAACTGTCAGTCTTTCAGTCTCTATATGACCCACTCAGAGGAAATAGCTACTTCACTGTTCCCTAGCTCACGGTTTTACTGGGAAGCCTGTAACTTTGTCTCTCAGAGTGAGCCAGGAACATATGTTAGGCAGGATGACTGAATAAACACAACTTGCAGCAGGCAATGTGCACTCATTGTGAGCCCCTATCTACCCTGCACCATGCTAAGGCCATGAATAATACGTGTAATTAGAAACTGCTCTGTGAGTGTGTGTGTGTGTGTGTGTGTGTGTGTGTGTGTGTGTGTGTGTGTGTGTGTGTGTGTGTGTGTGTGTGTGTGTGTGTGTGTGTGTGTGTGTGTGTGTGTGTGTGTGGTACGACAAAATTTCCTGGGCCCCCTGGGCTGTACCCATAAAAAGATATTGGTGGTCAGGGCCCCCCATAAAAAAAACATTTGTGGCCAGGGCCCCCCCATTAAAAGATATTGGTGGCTAGGACCCCACATGAGAAAAGAAAAATTGGTGGCCAGGGCCCCCCCACATTATGAGAAAATTGGTAGCCAGGGCCCCTTAAACAACCATGCCTTCCCGAAGTCAGCAGCTCTCAGAAAGATGGGGGGCCCGGCTAATCAAGTAAGTGTGGCGTGGCAGGGCCCCCCTTACCCTCGGGGCCCCCTACAACTCTCCCCCCTGTCCCCCCCTGATGGCTGCCCTGTGTGTGTGTATGCAATCTGAGTTAAGTACATTAGCCCAGATAACACTTACAGGAAGTATATGTGGCTGCATGGGCTTTATTACAAGGCAATATATACTGGTTATATTATACCCAGCATATTTTTAGAGGTACCAGTCTCATGCTCACATTAAACAATTAGGACTAAAATTATTATCACCATTAGCCTGTATTTATAAAGCACCAGCATATTCCATTATTCCATATAATACAAGACTGTATCTATCAAACCAAAGTGAGTGATCAGTATAGGAGGTAAAGAAGGCCCTACTCAAGAGAGCTTCAAAAAGACTATCAAAATGATTGAGGTGGATGGGGGTCCTCAAGCATATAAGGAGGCAGGGGTCCACAATCGCACAGGTGAGAACCTAGCCTCAGGTTGCACTCATGTAGTGATGGATGTGAGCCCATGTAAATTTGCAAACCAGTTTTCCTGTTGTTTAGCAGGCATGTTAGCTGCTACTGTAACTTATCGTCTGACGTTTAAATAATACATGTGAACCAAAAGTGCAGGAAAAATCAAAGACACGGACTGATTTTGCTTTAATGGGCTGTACGTAACATTTAGTATGATGTAAAGAGTGATATTCTGACACAATATGTAATTGGTTTTCATTTTACATTATTTGTGGTTTTTGAGTTATTTCGCTTTTTATTCAGCAGCTCTCCAGTTTGCAATGTCAGCAATTCAGTTGCTAGGGTCTAAATTACCCTAGCAACCATGCACTGATACGAATAAGAGACTGGAATATGAATGGGTGAGGGTCTGACTAGAAAGATGAGTTATAAAAAGTAGCAATAACTATAAATGTGTAGCCTTAGAGAGCAATTGTTTAAGATGGGGTAAGTGACAGCCGTTCGAAAGCTGGAAAGAGTCAGAAAAAGGTGGAAAATCATTCAAAAACTCTAAAAAAAAATAAAAATTGTAGACCAATTGAAAAGTTGCTTAGCATTGGCTAGGCTTTAACATACTAAAGGTTAACTTAAAGGTGGCCAACCCCTTTAAATGAGAATTAAAAACCACTGTAAGATACAAATTGGAAAGCTGCTTAGACGGCAGAGAGGGTAAATTTAACCAATGGAACCAACTTAATACACAACCTGAAGCACAGGAGCAGGACACGCGTCAGTCTTGTTTCTGCGCCTATTCGCGACTCTTGCGACCGTTTCCTCCTGCTGAATAGTATAGGAGTGTTTTATTACGCCAGCGCTCCCTGGTTCCCCATATTTACTGATTTGCCTCTTGTGTTTATTGGTGTTTATTGGGTTTTACAACAAGCGTGCTCATAAAAATAAATAAATTACCCCCCCCCCCCTAAAAAAAGCCCCACATAATAGTTTTAAGCAATTTCAAGGGGGGAGGGAATCTATTTTTGTTCAGCCTCTCTCTCGCAGGTGCAATGTGAATCAATTAAATTAATTAAGATAATGCCTCATGCCCTAGAGATTTACATGGCCTCTCCCCGTCCTGTACATTTTAATAACTGATTTATTATGGGATGATTTCATGCATCGTGAGAGAGCTGATTTGAAATGGGTGTCGTAAGGGACATCATTGTATTATGTTGAATCTGAATGAGTTAATCCCAGCAGATACAAACACACAGAGTATTATATGATTAGAAATCCCTCCAAAATACCCAGGGCATGTCCTTAGGGTGATACAACACGCAGTATTTCTTAATATAAGGTAGTTATTGAGCTCCACTTGGGGGTATCACCATCCTAGCCATTTTATATGATTGTATTTTAAATAGTTTAAAATAGATGTATTTTAATTGAGCCCATATAAGAAAGCAATTAGACGTCTAGGCCAGGCAAGAAGTTCACGTGGATTATACTTAATTAGTCCCTTCCCCATTGTCCAGAGATGTAGGATTTGCCTGGGGATTAGAGAGGGAGAGAGGGCTGAAGCCCCATGTTAGCCTACAGGACTGTTATATGGATGAATAAATGGCTGGAGCTTCCATAGTCAGCTGGACTCTAGGGATAAATAAATGGCAGGTTGCCTCCAGTAGTCAGTTGGGATTTGGGGAAGGGGGGCTTAGAAAGGATTGAGATGGTTTGGGTCGGTTGGGCTTAATCCAGTGTGAGTGTGTGAGTGTGTGTGTGAGTGTGTATGTGATTGTGTGTGTGCCCCCTGGGGCTACTCATCCAGCCAGAAAAGAGGCTTTTGTTTGGTGCGTGTGCGACTCGCGTGCCTCTCTCTGGCCAGCAGTCAGGATGGAGAGGGTGACAGGGGCCTCATTGGGCAAGGGGGGAGCCCCCATTCACTATAGAATGGCATAGCCCTGTCATGGAGAGGCCAAGCTCACTGCACTCACAGCCCACATGTATTAATTAAAGAGGCTCAGCTTTAGGATGGCTTTGGGATCCTATCCCCTAACCAGAGATAAACCAACTTACAGCCTCCTCAGTCACCAGGAACAAAGCATAAAGAACTCACAGCACTCACTGCCCAAAATGAGCAATTACAGAGGCTCAGCTCGGATTTAACCTGCTATTCTCTAAACAGAAGGCAACCGACTCCAGTTTAGGCTGTTTTTAATGATCACTGTGAGCAAAGCACGTGTGTTATTTCACAATGACCCGATACATCACTAAAAGTGTAAGTCTTGGTATCCCCCCCCCAGCCATCGTGTGTTGTCTGTGTATGTTTGTGCTGTCACATCTAACTTTCTACAGATAGTTGATCAAGGAAAACTTACTTGGATCATGTTAATGTTACAGCTATAGCTATATTGTATAATATAAATAAGTCGATTCTTTGTATAGTAATGTACTGATGATAATGTGCGTGCATTTGTATTGCTGCCTGGCAATAAATGGTCATTTAAATCAGCTAATACTAATTTAAGTATTCATGGAGATTCTTTCGATTTCTAATTGACTGTCCATCCATGCCAAAAGCAAAGAGGTTAAAAAGTGTCCTGACATAGAAACGCGAGGCTGCTGTAGCCTTTGCCCCAGACCTGGTGTTGCTAAGAGTCACTTCCATGTCTACTACCTGCCTAGCCCATCTGTCCATCGCTCTGTCAAGTCCCTTGTGAGCAGTTTTCTGGGAAATGGGCCGATTTCAGCTACATGTGTGAATGCTATCAGTTGTATATGATCATTCTTCCCTGAGCTGCACCAGATTCCATAGGGATCTCATGGCTGCTGGGGTATCATATGGAATTTGGCTCTTCTATAAAACATTCAAGACTTTGTTTCTGAAGGCAGTGCCACTTGAAAGGTGATGGGTTAATCATAATAGTCATAATATTCACATTAATAACACAGCCTTTGCATTAATTCGTAAAAAGGCAAAGTATTGCTCATAAGGAGATAACCTGATTGGAGACTGGGAAGGATATTAATACACTGCACTGAACTGAGTTCTTTGTAATCTTCCTATGAATATATATCATAGCCTAATGCATGCTAAAGTAGTCACACTTGCACAAGGATTCTATGTGCCACTTTAATACACTAGAAAAGGGCACATTTGTGTCCCCTAATCCCCATAAAAGGTTTAACTTTAAGTGCATCTTAAATATGAGCTGAAATACTGCGTGGCAAATCAATAATAATAATAATAAGGGCAGCAGAAGTAGCTGGAAAAGGAGATTTTCTACTCGCAAACTAAATCTTGGAAGGGAAGATAAAGTAGAACACGAATATGAATAAAGATCAATACTAAGAAGTGCTATTAAATATGACATCATGATAATGGATGAACTAATCGCACAGCAATCGACTGCAAAATCTGTGACACAATTTCTCGGTGCCTACGTTTTTGCCAGGTCTATCATTTAATCTGTAACTGTTTCCCATATTCCCTGAGTAAATAAAGTTTTATCAGTGTAGATACATCGCTGTTGTTTGGTAGCTGTAAACAATTGCAGTGATTTGAAATAATGAATGAGTGGCATCTTGCATCTGTCGCTGTGTTGGAAACATTTCCTGGCAAAATCCGGATTTTTAGAGCATCCAGAGGCCAAATGGCAAATGATTTCTGATGAAATCCAAGGCGACGTTGCCCATCTGATATAGGTCCCTTAGAAGAGGATATTCACAAAAATAAATTGACCTTGTAAAACTGCAAGGCATTGAAAAGCAGTCGCTGCGATTAACCGAGCAGAACTTTAGCTCCCTCTGTCCCAGCACACACTCATATACAAACTACTGAAAATAGACAACGTGATAGGAATCAGTATAATGCGTTTCATATTGCTTTGCCATTGAAATAAGCCTGGTTGTCTGGTGTTAAAATAATAAAAGGAAACATATTCATCCTTCTGTTTTTTTGGAACTCTCCAAACCACCACTAAAAACACATTTATAATAAGAATTGCACTTACTAACCCCCCCTCCCCAAGCACATTACTTTTCTGTGAATTCCTATCACTAATAGGATATAACAAATTTAGCTGGAATGACCTTGCTTTAAAGAAAATATGATGGAATTCTAGACTTGATGCCTTCTTACATTTCTTGCGTTTCGTGATTAATTACATGCAGTAAGAAAAAAAAATATATTAGGGTCTGTGGGAGATCTGATATTTATATACAGGGCTATAGTGATCAGGTAAATGCAGGGGGAATAAATGAACGTTTCTTCCAAAGGCAGGAGAAACCTTGACAGACTCAGGCACTGGCAGAACTCCCCTGGGGAACCTGAATAGAACTAAGGAGAGGCACATTCATAACAATATTTGCATCTCAGTTCTCCAGCTCCGCAGAGAGTATTTCTAATAAAATAGATGGATAATAAGGGACAAATGTATCAGTGACTTGGTCACAAGACACACACACATACACATATATACTAGTTGGTTTGTATAGTAGACAGTGAGTAGCTGCATCTGCGGCTGCTGCAGAATTTCTTTGTAAGCAGAGATTGAGTAGCAAAGTCGGGCTTTGACTGACAGCTCGAGTAATGGGGGGGGCCTGGAGCAGCTGAGTCAGTACCCCGCCATAGGCGCTATTTCTCTGGGGGGGGGGCTGATAGATTTTAGGGTACTTTGCACTCTCAGAAGACTCTATATGGTATCAGGAGACTGGGATTAGCCCTGCTAACCAGAACCATAAATATTGGAGAAAGTGTAGGAATCCAGACACCAAGGCAACATACAAGAGTAGGGGGTCTCACTAGCAGTCTCCTTCTGCCGCATCACCCTGGGCAGAGGCCATGAATGGGTTAACCCTGTCCTGCGGGTACAAACAGGTTCGCATAGGCAGCAACTGGCGACAGATGGCCACTTCTTTTCCCCTGGCCACAAAGGGATGGAACACAGAGCGGCGCTGAATACAAATGGTTGGGAAAGGGGGGTTGGATCACGTGACTCCCGGACCGTTGCCTCTCTCTTAGTGACCATATGGCGCGTGCCGGGGAAAGGATGGGCGCATGCGCAGAACCACCTGCCAGGGAATGCCATAAGCTCTTCCTTCCTCCTCCTCCTCCCTGTCACTTGTCTATTAGTGTCACGGGACCCGCTATAAAACCCGAGAGTCTCTTCACAGCCCCCCAGAAATAAATAATAATTATAGCCCCGGCTCTCCGCAGAAACACTACTCTGAGTAACTGAGGGGTATGAGACAGTCACTGCCAAGGAGAACTACAAGCAAGGTATGTACCTTCTCTGCTATTATTATATATATTCTGGGTGCCAATGCCTTTTCTCATACTACTCGGATTTACTACAACATTTATTATTCATTCCAATCATTTTTTTCGCTGGGATTTTATGTTTATACACCCTCATATTTATACATTCTATGTTGCATTTACACCCATGGTATTTGTGCATTTCACAAGGATCTAGTCCATCCCATCGCTATCAAGGGGTTGAGCATAGTCGCAATTTAGTAAATTCGCTACACTTCTGTGCGACGCACCTTTGCTCACAAACTTTTCTGTGGGCGGAATAGACGCTTGGTACAAAGCATCAGAGACATGGAGGGATTTATTCTAGGGCAGAGGAGGCTGAACTGCTACCCAGGAGATAGGCAACAGGGAGTCAGTTCCATCTGAACAGCAAAATAGCAAGTGTTCCATTCCTATGTCATATATTTATATGTTTATCAGATGACACTACCGAAAAGGGGACTTGACATGGGATTGTTGTCAGTAATGAAGAGAAGTCGCACCTGATCCCTTTTGCACAAGGCTCCTGCTTCTGCTCCTCCATTAATCTCTATTCATGTCTTTATAAAGCATGATTGTGGGAAAGATGCACAAATCATATCATCAGCATCTCTAAATATCGCATCTTTTATTTCCTTTCATTCTGCTCAGCTTAATGTCTTTAATAAGGCAAGTTATGTTCTCCTAATCTTCCTATGGTCTCCCAGTTGCATAACAGTGTGCGATCTTATTGCTCTGCTATCGGAATATTTCACTATTTGTGGTGCAAAGAGGGTGGGCATAGATATAAACATACATCAGTGCTGCTATATCTGGCCAGTGATTTCACTAATACTTCTTCTCTCCTAATCCAGATCTAAAAATGACCAAATCGTATGGAGAGAATGGGCTGATCCTGGCCGAGACTCCAGGCTCCAGAGGATGGGTGCAAGAATGCCTGAGCTCTCAGGGTGAACACGATCTAGAGAAAAAGGAGGGCGAGATGGAGAGTGTCATAAAAGAAGACGATGAAGACTCACTCAAGCATCCCCTTGAAGAGGAGAACATGGAAGAGGATGATGGGGACGAGGAGGACGAGGACGATGATGATGAGGATGATGAGGATGATGACCAGAAACCCAAAAGACGAGGACCGAAAAAGAAAAAAATGACCAAAGCCCGAGTGGAGCGATTCAAAGTGAGACGCATGAAGGCAAACGCCAGGGAGAGGAATCGCATGCACGGACTCAACGACGCCCTGGACACTCTGCGCAAAGTTGTGCCCTGCTACTCCAAAACACAAAAGTTGTCTAAGATTGAAACTCTTCGCCTGGCTAAGAACTACATCTGGGCTCTTTCTGAGATTTTAAGGTCGGGCAAAAGTCCAGACCTGGTGTCCTTTGTACAAACTCTCTGCAAAGGTTTGTCGCAGCCCACCACCAATCTAGTAGCGGGGTGTCTGCAGCTGAACCCCAGAACTTTCCTTCCTGAGCAGAGTCAGGATGTGCCGTCGCATATGCAAGTAGCGAGCTCTTCCTTCCCTCTGCACCCCTATCCCTATCAGTCCCCTGGTCTTCCCAGTCCTCCCTATGGTACCATGGACAGCTCCCATGTATTCCACGTCAAGCCTCACTCCTATGGGGCGGCCCTGGAGCCCTTCTTTGACGGCAGCACCGTCACTGACTGTACAAGTCCGTCATTCGATGGTCCTCTGAGCCCACCCCTTAGTGTTAATGGGAACTTTACTTTTAAACACGAGCCTTCTTCGGAGTATGATAAAAACTACACGTTCACTATGCACTATCCTGCAGCCACTATATCCCAGGGCCACGGATCATTGTTCTCCACTGGAGCACCACGTTGTGAAATCCCAATAGACACCATCATGTCCTATGACGGTCACTCCCACCACGAAAGAGTCATGAGTGCCCAGCTAAATGCCATCTTTCACGATTAACCATTGGAAGATCAAACGAATTTAACTGTGCATTGCCAGGACTGTCTTGTTTACAAAGGGCAGACACTTGGGTAGTAGAAGTGCAAATGCCCCACTCTGGTGTAAGAAACTTTATCTGTCTTTACTATGGGGACCTGCAGTTCCACCTAATGTATTATTTCCCACCTCTATCCGATTGCCACTCCTTAAATTCGGGAACGTGTTATTTATCTGAACCAGATATATATAATAAATAAAAAAAACAATAATCACAAGCAATAATTAGGATCTATGCAATTTTTTTTCAACGAATAGTGGGCCAATTAAAGAAATATATATATAGAAATATATTTTTCAACCGACATTTTCCTACTTGTTATTGTACCCATGCCGATTTGCCGAATCATTTTCTTGTGATTTTTTTTTTTTTGTACAGGATTTTTTAATGAACTTTTTATAATGTAAATGTTCCTATTTTATGAAGAAAAAAAACAAAACAGCTCCATCAATTTTTTTTATACATAAGGAAAGTAGAATTATATCTAATTTATACGAAATAAGTTTAACTGATTTAAACCAGCAACAAAGTGCTTAGAAAGTTGTGTTGCCTTAGAGACAAAAACACACACTAATTCTAAACAAAATATTCTTGCAATGGTTTCTTTTTTTTTTGGTAGATTCCATTCTATTTCTGCAAAATTCTACAAAAGTCATCAGTAATGTTTCTTTTTCCAAATAAATGCTGCTTGACTATCATAAACATATTTGCACTTTGTCCTTTTATTTTGCGTCGTTATTTTAGACAAAATATATGAATAACTAAAACCTTCTTTCCAAAATATAACACTGTGACCCATACAGGTTCTATTACACCTATTAATGGTGATTGAATTGCGTGTGGGTTATACTCAATTGTTCCTTTAATGCAGTCGTCTCAACCAATGGCAACCTTATAATAGAATCGGTGGATAGCGTCATAGATATCGCATGTTAATTCAGTGCAAATTATAAGCGCTGTTTCAAGTGTATTGCTGGGTCACATGGAATTGATTTTGTGCTGTCATCTTGTTTGTAATCATGTCTATGCTATAATGTACTGCACACTGGGGGCTCAGAGCACACAGGTTCATCTGAAGTGATACTTTTGGTGAAAATATTGCATTTCTTCTTTAATATGTTGTTTTTTTCTGGACCGTATGCAATTCCTATGGGATTGGTGCATTGTTTATTATTTGTAGAATAAAATGATTAAAACAAGAGCAATGGTGTTGTTTTTTGATGAATGTTATACTTTGGATGAGCAGCAGCTGAACAGGTATTTTTCAAGCCACAGTCAGGTTTTAATAAATGGCTAAGTAATCTGAGAAGGAGAAAACATTTAATTTGGTTACAGGGATCTTTGCCTCTCTCTTTCTCCATTACTCTCACATATTCCCTCTTTCTCCCTACCTAATTAGGTTTTTACTTTCTCTTTCCTACTATTCTTTCTTCTCCCCCAAATATATTCTACAGGTATCTCCTGTTCATCTCCAGCTATAAGCATATTTTGTATTTATTTTCTCTCACTCTATTAATTATCATTGGTCTTATTTGAGTCTTGTTCATATTCCTCCTGTATAGTTTTTTTGCCTTTCTCCCCTCCTTCACATTTAATTTCTTTCCATTCTCATATATTCTCATCAGTCTCTTCACCTCAGCCATTCAAATCATCTCCCTTCTTATTTCTCCAATTTCTTTCCCCATTTGTCCATGTTCACTGTGTCCATTAATTTCTTCTCTGACACTACTTTTTTGCTTCCCATGCCCTTGAATTGCGCCCTGAATTTCACCGCCCCTCTTGTCTCATTGTTCTCCCCTTTCCCTTCCATATCTTTCCCCCAATTTCTCTCTCTTTGTTGCATTTTTTAAGTAATACCATTTTATTAATGGATATGTATATAAACATATAAAAATATAAAATATTTACAGTACAGTTTTTTTTACAGTATTTAAGTATAGGAATAGATAGGGTATGTTATCCGGAAACTCGTTATTCAGAAATCTCCGAATCACAGAAAGACCATCTCCCATAGATTTCATTTTATCAAAATAATCCAGATTTTTAAAAATAATTTAGTTTTTCTCTGTAATAATATGTATCTTGTTCTTGATCCAAAGTAAGATGTAATTAACCCTTATTGGAAGCAAAACCAGCCTATTGGGTTTATTTACATGGTTTCCTAGTAGACTTAACCTATGAAGATCCAAATTGTGGAAAGATCCATTATCCAGAAAAACCCAGGTTCCGAGCATTCTGGAAAACAGGTCTCATACCTATACCAATAGAGCTGCAACATATTATCCAGATAAGCAAAATAATTAAATGCTCCATTTAGCTTTTGAATTGCATAACTACATCTAAGGTGGGGTTGTACACTGAGATAGGGAGTTATTTGCTCATTTCCATTGTATACAGTGACCGGCACAGATTGGTATATTCTACATATTTGGGGTGGACTTTTATCTATGCTGCATTGCACCATACTAGTTCATCAATATGCAACAAGATCAAATAATTTAGGGGCAGAATAGGTTAAACCAGAGGGGATGGCATGTCTGTGGAGAAGTAAGGGGGTCAGTGCCCCTTCCAGTGCAAGTCACCAACTGCAGAGTAAGTATCACACATGCACACTCAATATTTCCAACACCATTGTTGACTGTAGATTTTATGCACTGTTACTTTAACTCATCATATAATCTCTCCAACTGAAATGTCAGTACCGTATGGCCCATGCTAAATGTTTACAATTTGTTTTGCTGTTAAAAGAGTAGTTTGGGGACTGCTCCTCTTCCATTTCATTATGCCAATCAACTTTTTACTATACTCTTAGTGAGGGCTATTACACAAGGGAGTTTTTCTCCTGTGTCTTTTATGTGCGTAACGTGTATTCAAACACAGGTTTGAGGGCAAATAAACGCATTCGCTAATTGATTCCATTATATTCTGCCTGGTTGTAGTCATGAGCATTCCGTGTTTTACTCCATTTGCATTTCAGTACGTTTGTTTAGACATAGCATAAGAGTGGTAGGGCATTCATTTTCAGGTGCTGTGGTCACTTTAGGTCTGCTAGTCTTGCTATAAAGCTGTTGTACTTCTCTGTTAGAAAAATTAAATTTAACGATAACATGGTACAGGGAGGAGAATGCAGAGGGGATCAATTTGGCCTCAAACTGCTTAACTAAGTTCCTTTGACATTGTTACCAAAAGTTCAGACATACTGTATGTTTTAATATGTTCAATGTTTCACTTGCATTAACCACAATAACTCTCAGAAGAGTATGAATTGCTACAAAACCAACCGATCCTATTTAAATAATGATGTGTCCTTTCCAGAAATCTAAAACAATGTAATGAAATTGTACATTTCATTTTCACATGAACACTTCTCAAAGTGCTTTTTATGATTCAGTCGGGAGTAAACCAATGTAATTTTTTGGGTCACCCAGTAATGTAACTTCCATACAGCAGAGAACGCAACCACAGTGGTCCTGGGGAGCCCAGACAAACTCACATTTCACCTACCCTGGACTCCTACCTGTCTGCATCAATGTCATCCAGTGCCTGGATTCTACCTCCAGTCTGGCCAAGGCCTATGTAAGCAAGTGCAAGGTGGGGAGGACAAGATAATTCATGTGGAGGAGGTCCTGAAATGTTTTTTTTTACTGAGAACTAAATTAATATTTGCATTGTTATTCATTTTTTTATTTACTGTATAGTAGTTAGTGGTAGTCTCAGACTTTGAAACCCTACTGAATATTTTATTAAAGAAAACTCCTCAACATCAGCATCACCTATTCTGCGAGATCAATGTTCCCTCAATTGTGAAATCAGCCTAACAGACTTTTTATATTGAAGGAAAGCTGAACCAAAATACAGGCACACGCAAACCAGATAGCCCTATCTGAGGGGGAGGGGGGAATGATTACTTGAATGCGGTAAAGACTACAAACCTTTAGCTATTTGGAGACTAGGACAATATAAAACAAGAAAATAAATCTATAAGGATTCAGCAGACAGTACATAAGAAAAGCAAACCAGGCAAACGAAAGATAAAGCCGGTAAGTTGTTTAATGAATTAGACTATAAAGAACTATTCACAGGAAAGTTCATCGTGCTGTAGAATTACAAGGACAAGCCAGCAAGTGTCTTTAGAGCAGAAATACCCATCTAAATTCTGTGATTATGATCTGTTCTTCCAACAGACGACATCTGGTCAGACTGACATCTCAGGTCAAACAGGGCAAATGTTGTAGGAAGCAATCCTGTCTGTCACAGACTTCAGGCATGTGTCCTATGCAAAGTGCCTACTGGAAGCTGTGCTGTGTGATCCAGTGGTTTGCATACATAAAGAAACATAGGTTTCATTCTTATTCTTATTCATAATCTGCAAGGAATTTGTATGTTCTCCCCATGTCCGCAGGCAGATTAATTGGCTCCACAAAAATTAACTCTACATTGTAAGCTCTACTGGGACAGGGACTCATGTGAATTATATATAATCTTTGCAAAGTTTTGTGCATATGTGATTCTTCCCATTCCAGGCACTCTCAGGCTAAAACTACCCTTACTGTGTGGGATGTGATAGAGACATTAGATTGTAAGCTCTGCTGGGGGCAGGGACTGATGTTAATAATGTAGAAACTTTTTAAACCGCTGCCAAATAACTTGATGCTTTATAAATTAAGGATAATAACAATTTTGCCTGTGCTTACTGATAGATTTTTTAGTTCTTTTGCATAAATAGTCAGATTTAAAGACCAGAGTGAACTCTGTGTGTCCATGGGTGATTCTTCTTTTCCATCTGAGGCCTGAGGCTACAGATCCAATGCACCCCCCTTACTTCCCCACACATGCTAGTGCAGAGATTGAAACTGTGCTATTTGCATTAAGAGTCATATTTCCTGTTTAAAAAATAAATTAATCTTTTAAATTGACGAGGTGAAGAGGTGGCTATTTGCCTTTCTTGGTAAAGTGCAATCTGAGGCAATGTTCTAAGCAACCCTAGTGATAAAAACACCCACCTGTGCGGCTTGTAAACATTCTAATAGCATCCAATAGGTGTAATTGATTATATGACAAGGGCACATGAGCCCCACTCCTAAATAATTAAAAACAAGGAAAAAGCAAACATACCAACATACCTTACTATACACATAATCCAATAGTTTCTAATCCCTTCCCCTAATAATACTGTATGTTGCCTTAGAATTCACATTCTCTGACTACTGCATCCTCTTCCTTGACAGTTGACACCATTGATTTCTTTATACATACACACTGTCCCACAGTTACAACTCTTCGCTTTCACACCATCTGTGAGTAGGCAGGTGTTGGCATGAGAAGGATGTTTTCAAAAGGAGGAAGGAGGGAAACGTGTAAGACGGAGGTGCAAGCAGTCTTCACTAAGGCACAAATAGCTCTTGGCCTGGCTCTACCTCATATATGTAATATGGCCCACTTAAGAATGTGGTGCTGTGTGCAAATGGCGCAGCTCAGACAGACAACCATGTTCTTTAACCCACTATGTAGCATGTTCCTCTGAATACCAATACAATAGCAAATACATGCAAGTATCATCTTCTTGTAAAAATATAGACTCAAATTAGAACCTGTTTTGACAAATCTCATACAACTTGAATCCCACAAATGGCTTCATTTCTGGCATGTGGTTCAGAAACAGTATTAGCGTTCAATTTATCAGAAGTTGGTTGCAGGTATGGATGCAAAGGGAACTAAAGAACTGCCACCAGGATCAGACTGGCAGTAATTCCAGGGGTCCCTTGTGTCTAGGCATACCAAGGGCAATTCACTCCCCCCTAGGGCCCTGGATTAAGCCCTGACTCAATGGAGTTTCTTTATTATATCAGTGTACACAGCTGCTGTTCTCTTGGGCCCCACAATGACCAGGGTTCCAGGGTAGTCACCCCTGTTTGTATCCTGCTATAGACAACCCAGAAAATGGCACAAAAGCTATATTCAATAAGAGTTTCTGTCCTGAAGCCAAATGAGACCAACCTGCAGCTTTATTAAAAAATCAAAAGCAGAGTTGAATTGTGTCAGGATGTTTTCTTTTTTTCATTTTGTACATGCCATCCCGGCTTGTTTAATATTAAAATCAGGCTTTTTTGTTAGTAGGGGGCAACAAACATGCCACAATCTTTTATTCAAAGTGGCTTAGGCACAGATGTTCCTTCTGCAGGGGAGGTTTTAATTTATGAAAATAATATTGTTTATGCGTGGCTTCCTTTGCACAACACACGCTGCCTGCAACAGAAGAGATTCCGCAGAACTGGGCCATTGTCATGTCTGCAGATTTCCTAGAGCCGACACTCTGTTTGTTAGCGACTGTGTTTCTCTTTAGACAAAGCAACTCAAGTCTCAATAACTGATATACAATGTTGATGCTGTATGTTGGGGTATGCCAATTAAATGGTATGATTGCCAATTAATTATATCATTCGTCTCTCATTCAGGACATAGTTTATCAAAAAGGAGAAAAGCATAGCACCTTTTTTGCACCCCAATACAATTTGCGCATGCTGAACAGAGACACAGGTCTTTGATCTCCCAGAATAAAGTTCAAAGAGTAGTTATTCTCTATATGCTACATTTGGCAATTGTACATACAATGGAGGCTGAAGATGGTCAGCACAAGGGTGTCCCTTGTACAACTTAACCTTAAAAAACATTCAGAAGGCACAAACCAGGAATATGGGTGTTTGTAAGGCTTCAGGGAGCACTGTACTTACTGCCACCTTGTTATCACACCTGTCAGCAATGCACTCTACTGCTGATTTTTATTACAGCACACTCCTGAAAGAGGATGGCACAAATATTATCAAACACAGGGTTTTATGGGCTGTGATTTTGCGTAAAGAAAAATACTATCAGTAAATAATATTGCCTAGAATTTTTTTTAACATGTGATTGGGACACATACAATATATACTTTTACACAAGCACTCTGATAGGATTTGACAATGGCAATGACAGGCTTTGTCAATGCATTCTATCTCTTTATTGCTTTTTCTGTAAAACTCTTTAATGCACATTAAACACACTGTATTGATAACTCTATAAAGCAATCCTCATGAGCATTTAAGTGTGTTTCTAAGTGAAATATGCACAATTTTTAGTTTCCTTCTGTGTACCTTTAGCTCTTCCACTCCCTACTGTTAACTCATTCATTCAACCCTACCTCAAATTTATAATCCTATTAGTTCTATTTTCATCTTTAACCCCATCTCCTATATTCCTTTCAGCATTCTTCCAAGTTCTTTTCTTCCTTCTCCATGTGCCAGTCTACCCTTATTTTACCTATGTCCCAAGTGATGATTTCGGTAATTTTCCTGACTTTTCAGACGCTCCTAAGACTTTTGTCCTAGAAGTTAAAAGCTAGTTGGTGGAAGAGGCCTGGAGATCAATTAATCTAGTTCTACAGCCAGAAACCATGGTGACAATTCAGCAAAAGAAAAAAGCTCTGTACAAGTCATCCTCTTTCCTTTACTTTTTTGGTACATAGATATGGAATTTTATACATTTTATTCATCTTTCATTTAAAAGTTATAATCCTTTATTAAAAAAATTATAGTTCACTATGCAATCAGTGTCGGGGTTGTACAAAACCACTGGATTATTGCACCATTTTCTGTTCCGTTTTAGGTAATCCCTTTATTAGACTAATATATTATACCAAAAAATTAAAGTAATCATTAGTTAAGACCTAATGCCGATTAAAAACCCTTTTAGTCAGTTTTTTTTGGGGGGGGGTTGCTGTATTTTATGGCAAAAACACACATAGACGCAAAAAATCAAATTGTTTATTTTGGAAGGTTTTAATGTTCCTGCATCTTTTACACAACAGAGTTAGAGGCCAGTCTATGGACCCCCCGAGTGCTGTGAGCCACCTGTGCTATTTAATGCCACAGACTCCATCACAGCCTGCAAGTGCAAAACTACTCTGGTCTGCTCACAACTTTCCCCTAAACACCAGCAAGTACAAGGGCACAGTGGAGGGATTAAGCCTACTGAACTCTGGCAGAAGTTATCCAGAGCTCAGCTACATCGACAAGCTAGAAGAGGCAAAGGCACCTTTACCAGCCCACAGGGCCCTGTAAACCTCAGACCTAAGGCAACTACTTTAGTAACCTTGCCGTTATGTCAACTGTGTTGTTGGGTCCACTAATAATGGTATGCCAATAATAACTATTGTATTCCAAACAGCTTATCCGTTTCCTGCCATGCAAGTTGAGCCCTAAAGGACCTGCATAACAGCCTTCATTGCAAAAAAGGATTTTATTTTATGTGTGGGTAAGTAAGGTTTTTATCAACAATCATTTAGGATGTGTGACAGAAGCGGAGCTCATCCTTGGCCATGCAGCGTCCCCCTGTAGATCGCAGCTCTCGCGGGACCTGGCCACTTCCGTCCGGTATGTGTATACAAAAGTTGAACCCGCTATCTGGCGCTGATCCAAACATCAGAGAGAGTCGCTATTGAGAATGCGGCTTTTATTCAAAACACAATGCGGTGTACATGGCAGTGGGTATGTGCAGAAACTAACACGTTTCGTGCCCTTACGGCACTTCCTCAACTTCTGTATAAGTAGGGTTTTTATACTTTGCTTTCTGCAGATATGGACGGGGTCTATAGAGAGCTTGGAGAAAACTGAAGTTCTCTGGGCCTTGGTTAGGCATGCCCTGGGTGAAGATGAGAGTTTCCTATAGGCAAGGAGTGCAATGTAAGTTTCCTAGCTGTCATTGCTGGTTTCAGTGTTTTGTAAGAAGCCATTTGCAAATAACTGGTATTCAGAAAACACAGAGAAACACAAACCTTGGGATATGGAGCAGACAATAAGCAACTCTAAGTTCAGGAATAGGTCTGAGAAGGTGGCAATAAAAAACACAGTACTTGAAACAGGCTGAAGGTCAGGCAGAAAGAAAATAGAGTCAGATATCAAGCAAAGGGTCAGAATTGGGAAGTAAATATATGGGAAACAAGGCAGGGCAGGAATAAACAGTATAGGGATCCCCAACCTTTTGTACCCGTGAGCAACATTGAGAAGTTAAAGGAGTTGAGGAGCAACACTAGCAAGAAAAATGTTTTTGGGGTGCCAAATAAGTGCTGTGATCGGCCATTTGTAGCCCCATGTGGATTGTAAACCTACACTGAGGCTCTGTTTGGCAGTGCACCTGGTTTTTATACAACCAAAACTTGCCTCCAAGCCTCAAATTCAAAAATAAGCTCCTGCTTTGAGACCACCGGGAGCAACATCCAGGGGGTTGGAGAGCAACATGTTGCTCACGAGCTACTGGTTGGGGATCACTGCAGTATAGGATCAAGGACTTCAGGATACAGGTACAGGAATTCAGGAACTAGGAACACAAACAAGGACTAAAGATTTAGCGGGAAGGCTAAAGATCCAGTACAGATAACTGACAGTGGCAGGCTTAAATAAACCTTTAATTAGACTATTGCCTGCATCTGGACTGAGGGCACCAAGACAGTGTTACAGATTGGCGCAAACACTGAACCGCCTCCGAAACCCTTCTTCAGCACCGGAAAAGCAGGCGTGCCAGCGGAAACACCTGATGTGGAAGCAAAGCTGATCCTCCTAAAAATAACTCCAATTCAGACAAATCCCAAGCCAAATCCTGGATTTGCTGCATGCCTAATTAAAAGCTGCAAACTTTGCACTTAATCAGGCACCTGATTGGTTATTATTGGTTACTAGACTGAATGTTTGGGAAGAAATTGGTAAAATATTAAATTCTATCTCCGCATAATTTATCCATGTAATGTTTATCATATGTTTGTTTTCTTATTCATGTTACATTTTACCTGATGTGCGCAATTTAATCAATTAAATCATATTTTAATTAAAATGTAAAGTTTAATTTTTAGCAACATCTGCTTTATTTTATAGTCAATTTAAACGAATTTGTTAAATATTTATATATCCCTGCAGGCTTATTTCCAAATTAATAAGATGCTAAATAACATACACTGAGATGATACATGACTACTATTTACAGCAATATGATTTAGCAATACTCATTTGCATTAGTATTGTTAAATAACATTGAGGGCAAAAGGATAAAAGAGCCATGTAGCAATGATAGAATAGCAGTAATAATATAATGACATTTGTAACATAGTAACATAGTAACATAGTAACATAGTAACATAGTAACATAGTAAGTAAGGTTGAAAAAAGACACATGTCCATCGAGTTCAACCTTTTTTTTTTTTTTATTAACTACCTATCTGCCAGTTGATCCAGAGGAAGGCAAAGAAACCCATCTGAAGCCTCTCCAATTTGCATTACAGGGGGAAAAATTCCTTCCTGACTCCAAAATGGCAATTGTATTTGTTTGTTTAGGGTACATATTTTTCTTGCAGTTAACATCATGGAATGTTCCATGTTCCTTTCGGTATATAGAAAGGACCATTTCAAGTGCAGATTCTCTAACAGGTAGTCTTGTAACTAGAGTGTGCCAGGCCTTCCTCCAAAACAATCTCCAGAGTGGCCTGGCACACTGCAATCTCAAACCACCTGCCCACTCCCTGCCTCACACCCAACCACTCACCAATCTGTGCTGGAGTCACCCCATGCCTACATCTACTGAAGGTAAGAGAACAGCTGTGGAGGGGGGTGTTCCATGTAACTTTAGAGGAAGCACATCCTGTGGTTGCTAGGGGGCGGGCCGGACCACAGGGTCTGCTTCCTCTATAGTTACACCACTGCTAGCAGAGTCTAAGTTAGAGACTATGAGGGTTGGAGCAAGGGACAGAGACTTGGGGGACTTATTGATAGGACTAAGGTCACTATCAGTGACTTGTTAAATGGGCAATACATGTAACTTTTGATGAACTACAGTATATGGGAGATTATATACTTATAATTTGGAGCTTCCTGGATAATGGGTTTTCAGATAAGGGATCCCATAAGGTACTATGTAGGCTCAGGGATCAGGGATCCAGCAAATGAGGAAGTGAAGATGAGATGAAGCTCAGTATGATTGGAACAATACAGAGGCAGACATGCAATATATGGCACCGTGTATGGTGTCCGTTCATATGACCAACCAGTCAGATATGTACGAGTGTCAACCAATCAGATATGTACGAGGATTGGACAGTTAGTTCCTGACCATCTTTACAGCCGAGCCATCTGTATATGTATGATTCCCTATAAAGGCAGTTTATATAAACTGTTCTGTTATCCTATCCAATATCTGTCAGTCCATAATTAACATTTCTTCTGTCATTTTCCCTATAACCAGAAGCATGGCAACTTATCTTTAGTATTCAAAAATATCTAAAGTGTATTCAACTCAATATTAGCAGTAATAGGATTTTACTCTAGTTACAAGCAGGGCTGCAATGATAGCCTCGAAGTCTAACTTTAAACAGAGATCCTAAGTGCTTTGCAGATATTCAGTTCATTCACAGACTGCATCCAATGTCCCATTCCCACATTGGGAATGAGAACCAAAACTTAATCAGGGGTTATTTACTCGTCCTCAGAGTGCTCTCCTTAGGGCCATAGAGCATGCATAAAGGACAGGGACCAGTTGATCACACCCTAACTTGCACATCTCCATGAGGTGCAAATTAAGGGATGGGTAAAGGGTGTGAGGGGATATACTTACATGCCTTCCTCCAACACCACTCACACCAATACAGGTTTGACCAATGCAAGCTTTTGTGCTCCATTTCAGAAATTTGCACAGATTATACACTGCATTCAACTTTGCAAATTACCCCTATCATCTTTCCTAATGAAATTTCATAACCATGATTATAATTCTTAATGATGTTGGGACACAATTCTTTTTAACTCACATTTGACTGATCCAAACTTTATTTTAATGCCTTTACGTTCAGTGACTGAATATGTATCATCATCATCATCATTTATAAAAGGTAATTTCACATCTCATCCAAGGCTCTATTTTAACAAATGCCCAGGCCTAGGACAGCAAAATATAAGCCTCTTGCTGAGGAGCAGCTGGCGGGGGGGGGGGGCTTGCTGGCAGTGGGTGCTAGGACCACACGGCCTAGTGGCGCCCGCACTCGATATCCAGCCCTGAACATTAGAAACACTTCCAAGTGATTTTTCAATAAACAAGTTTTCCTTGTGTTATCTTAATAGTTTGGGACAATATTAAACAGGAAACAAATACAGATATAATTAACCAATAATAAGTTATAATACAAACGAATAATGATATGGACCTTGCAAGTCCATTTTCTTACCTGATGCCAATTAAGACATGAAAGATATCAAGGCTTCTCACTATAAAGGGTTAAATACTAAAGGAAATCACTTTTCCACATTTCTAAATTCACATGCCAATTAATCATTTCTCACAGAATAATTATCACTTTTTACTCCTACTGAGTTTTTTTCTCTCTCCCATTTGTTAATTTTTCCATTACCCGCACTCTCCACCTTTTGCCAGTCAAAAAAAGCTTTCCAGTTTAATGCAATGTTAATCTCTGTCACCTCTGAAGCAGCTTGACTGGCAGACCCTTTATGCCTCACAGTTAAGACGTATTCAGGAAAAGCGTTGTTAGTGCAGATCTAAAAAAAGAAACTGCAAAAATGTGAGTTCCCTTTGAGCAAATAAAATAGACCACAACTACTGCTCTTCTGTCAAAGCCACTGCGGAGATTTATGATTGAATTTCCGAGGTTGTGAAAAAAAAGTTACCCAAGAAAAGTTATAAACTAATAAAAATATGAGCTAAATTATCTCTGCAACAACTTTTGATTCACCAGGTTCAAGCTAAAACATCTTTTAATTAGCATTTATTTTCATCAATACATTGTATTGTATGTTATAGACATAAGAAACGATCTTTAAAAATATTCCTATGTTTTATACAAGATAATTTGAAAAAGGCTTATTCTAAACATATTTGCAATATCAGTGACAATGCGTTGGGGTAATTTACTTTTTACGACCATCATTTAATTCTGGTGCCAAATTGTTTCCCTTAGTGCTCATTCACTTTGGACTGGAAGCAGGGGCAGTGCAAAAAATAATATATGCTTTTGATCTTTTGCAACCTACCCTACACTAAGACCTGAGCCTGCCCCATAAATGTAGCACTGTCATATAAGGGGGGCTGCGGGAGGCACACAGGAGTCCTGTCTGCAACCCCATTCCAGTGGTGGAGCAGCAGTGGAAATAGAGTGCAAAGAAGTCTGTACTTACCACCTACTGTATGTCAGGCCATAAGGACAGGTCTGAGTTTAGTCTGTCTACACTGCTCTCTGCAACTCATGTCAGATTTTGAATTCAGTATGAGGTGTCGGGCACAGCAATGCCCCTGCAGCATGTCAATGTTGATAAATGCAAGGTTATGCTCTTTGGCAGAACTGATATAAATGCAAGTTATACACTAAATGGCAGTGTGTTGGGGTTGTCTAATTCTGGGCAGTGTCATTATGTGGCTACTAAAGCAAATCAAGTTCTATCTTGCTTAAAAAAGGGCATTAACTCAAGGGATGAAAACATAATTATGTCTCTTTATAGGTCCCTGGCAAGGCCTCATCTGGAGTATGCAGTGCAGTTTTGGGCTCCGCTCATTAAGAAGGATATAAATGAGCTGGAAAGAGTGTAGAGACATTCAACTAAACTGGTTAAGGGGATGGAATATTTAAATTATGATGGTAGATTGTCAAGGTTGGTTTTGTTCTCTCTGGAGAAAGAAGGCCATGATTACTCTTTATAAGTACATTAGAGGGCATTATACACTGATGATGGTTTGATACTGTTCAGTATTGTACATGGGTCATAAAATGTCATACATTTATGGTGTCCCAAGGGACCAAAGTGGCTTTCTTATGCTGTCCCTGATAGAAAGTGGAAACAGAACAGGCCTGATAGAAAGGCCATATTTATTTCAACTATTACTGAGTACATCTGAGGCCAAACAGATGTACCAGTTCACATAGAGTGAAGATGCACAATACAGGGTGTTTCTGCCCACACTTGATTTTGCATCTATCTATTTACCCTATGATGCTGTTACATTGAATTCTGGTGAACTTACAGCACATGTTTCCTTTTAGTATGGAACTTCCAATGGCTCTTAAAATACTGTATATAATGGTTACAGTGTTAATAATGATAATACTGAACATCTTACCTACCTGAGAACATATACAGGCCCCTACATTGTTAATGTGTGTGAAGAGTAACACACACATTACATAAAGGGGGGTTTAATTATGAATTAAATAGGAACTAACTGACTTTGCAAATGAAAAAGGAAACAAATAAGAACACAAATTGTTCTCTGTATACTAAGAATATTGGACATAATATGCTCAATTTTTCAACTAAAGCAGAGCACCTGAGAGTTGTCACCTACTGCTTGTGAAATGAGGGGTTTAATATTGATGGGTGTATAACACACCTAGATAGGCAGGACAACTAACCTTTGGGTTTGAGATCTATTGGCCCACATAGAAGAAGGAAGGCTAAGGTCAGGGCTTGTAGCAGATGGAGGTCAAAAGCAGGCAAAGGTCAAATCTGTAATGGACATGAAAAAGACCATGAGACTGAGACATATTGATAGACAATACCTGTGCAGACATATAGACATGTGAGATGTCAATTATCATTTATTATAAGGAACACAAAATACTGTCCCAGCCAAACTTTAGTGTCAGTCCCTCAACATATTCAGTAGTGAATAGCTAACATTTTTCCCGCAGTAACATGTTTAACTATATATCTTATACTACGTCCTCCTGAACTGGAGTAAAGGGCTACCTTCTTCTGTCAGACGTCATTATGGAAGCTGATTACAGGGGACTTGTCTCTTATCCCTTACACTCTAATGCTTGTTGGAAATCTTCTTAGTAAAGCCTCTGCCATTAACTAGTAATATCCCAGAGGAAACTGGTATATCAGTGAAATAGATGAGCCACATTTTCAATGAAACTGGTATATCAGTGAAATAGATGAGCCACATTTTCATTGTATTAATATTTTTTTTCCTAAATACTATTATTATAGAAATGATATAAAAAGGGGGGGGTTAAAGCTGTATGTAGAAATATTATAATGGCTTCACTACAACTTTTCAGATTGTTTTCATTAAGTTTACTGCCTTCAAACCAAAGTCCAGAGCCTTATAGTGAACTAGTACCACAATATGATCCAATCTAATGTAGTTAGCTTTACACCAAACAGACATGAAAGACACCTACAATATTGGATTTCCATCCCAACAAAATCTGATTATATAAATTATATTCTTTACTTACAAGTGAAGACTATTGGTCAGTCACTGGTTGAGCTTACCACCTGTAAATAACCTAATTGATCCACTTATGCTTGTCAATGATGTGATGTGATTTCAAGTGACCCAAAAGAAGAAAGGCCTCATGCACATTACAGGTTGGTTTCTGATAGTATTTATCAATCAGGCAACAACATGTCATTTTCATGCACCAAAAACTGAAATCACTTGCAATGCTTGCCCAATGTCAGCCACTTTTTAAGGATAAGATACAGTCAATTTAAAGGAACAGAAACACCAAAAAATAAATGCGTTTTAAAATAAGTAAAATATAACTATATAACTATATAGTGCTGCCCTGCATTGGTATAAGTTATGTGTTTTCTTCAGAAAGATTAATAAAAAATTGAAAAAAAATAGAAAAATAGAAAAGGCACAGGTTACTTAGCAGATAACAGGTAAGCTCTGTAATAGAATGCAGTGGTATTCTACAGTATGCATCTGCTGTGTGTCCTGTGCTTGAATGGTTTCCCCCATGAATACAGAGCATCTTGTTTTTATAAACTATAGTAGTCTTTCTGAAGCAAACTCAACAATTGTTCCAGTGCAGAGCAACTGTACATTATATTTTAATAACTTTAAAGTACTTTAATTTTTTGGTGTTACTGTTCCTTTAAAATTGAATCTCACAAGCTATATTATAGGGATGCACCGAATCCACGATTCGGTTCGGGATTCGGCCAGGATTCAGCATTTTTCAGCAGGATTCATATTCAGCCGAATCCTTCTGCACAGCCGAACCAAATCCGAATCCTAATTTGCATATGCAAATTAGGGGTGGGAGGGAAATCGCGTGACTTTTTGTCCGAAAACAGGGAAGTAAAATTTCCCTTCGGATTTGGTTCGGTATTTGGCCGAATCTTTCACAAAGGATTCGGGGGTTCGGCCGAATCCAAAATAGTGGATTCGGTGCATCCCTACTATATTATTACTAGGGTTGGATTCAGCCTTTTTCAGCAGGATTCAGATTCGACCAAATCCTGGAGTCTTAATCGTAATAATGTTAATTAGGGGCGGAAAGGGAAATTATGTGACTTTTCTTCACAAAACAAGGAAGTAAATAATGTTTTCCCCACTTTTTCCTTTCCCACCCCTAATTTGCATATGCAAATTAGGATTCCGATTTGGTTCGGTATTCAGACAAATCCCAAAAGTGGATTTGATGCATCCCTAATTATTACTTGCAATTTCCATACAGATCAATTAGAAACAGAGATGAAATAGTATGTAATAGTGCTCTGGTTTCTTGGATAATAACATTATGCTGCACATATAAGCGCTAATGAGAAGGGCCCTCTTTAACTAAGGTCATTATTTGAATGTGATCTGTATGTTTCATGTACATTGGTACTTGAGAAATACATGAAATAATGCAGTCAGAGCACAATTTCAATACAGGTATAGGATCCCTTATCCGAAAACCCGATATCCAGAAAACTCCGAATTACGGAATGGCTGTCTCCCATAGACTCCATTTTATCCAAATAATCCAAGTTTTTAAAAATGATTTCCTTTTTCTCTGTAATAATAAATCAGTATCTTGTACTTGATCCAGACTAAGATAGAATTAATCCTTATTGAAAGCAAAACCAGCCTATTGGGTTTATTTAATGTTTAAATGTATTTCTCGTAGACTTAAGGCACGAAGACCCAAATTACGGAAAGATCCGTTATCCGGAAAACCCCAGGTCTCGAGCATTCTGGATAACATGTCCCATACCTGTATAATACATGCCACAAATAAAGAGGTCTAAAATGTATACAAGCAGGAGGCTCACAGAATTGTGTTCATTTGAAGTTCAGTTCCCACCACTTTTTAAATGGAAATGACTTAAATGGTAATGCAGACTTGTGTGTCCCACAAAGCACAGGTACTTCAAAGATACACATTTTAGTGCCATCTGAAGCTCTTCTTCAAAACGTTAACTGGACTTCAGCATTAAAGACTTCAGCATAAAAGGGAGATTTCGTTAAAACAATCTTTTGTATATTTAAAAAGGTAACTAAAGCATGCAAATGATGCTGTTTTATAAAATGATAAGCTTTATTTCTGATTCTGTAGGTACAGCACATCGACGGAATGGTTTAAAGCATGCCAAATACCCCTTATGTGCTGATGTCAGTGACAGTTACTATACACAAGGTGCTCTAACACTAGCACTATATGAACATACACTTTGACCCTAGCAAAGACAGCAGCCACATCTCTTATATATACAGTATACATTACAGAGGGATAGATCACACAGCCTCAACTACCTGTGGATTGCACTTTGAATCTAACACAGCCTGGGTAAGTCCATGCTGGATTCAAAAGAGGCAAGGAAAGGAATGTAGACATCTTCCCCTTCTTGTGCATCATGGTGAGGTGCAAGGTAGGAGTGGAAGGACACGCAGCATGCATCAGGGCCATGTCCTTACCAACTAAGTCACCGAGCACTGGATTTTTTTTCATTATTATCTGAAATATTGTTGCAATAGTCATTGCACTGCTATTCAGGTGGATCCAGTGCAACAAAAATAAGTGTATACCCCAAATATCACTGAGTGTCTTTTAGGCCCCCTCCTCATCTCTCTAGTGTATCAGGCCCACAATTTTAGAAACTCTGTGCAAATTATCCCTTTAATATAAACAGGATTTATGATCCAACCTTTCCTTTTGTGTAATCATGTGTACTTATTTGAAATTGTCTGTGCACTGTTCTACTATGCCCCCTAGTTCTCTAAAGTAAATGACCAACAACTTAAAGGGATACTGTCATGGGAAAACATTTTTTTTTAAATGAATCAGTTACTAGTGCTGCTCCAGCAGAATTCTGCACTGAAATCCATTTCTCAAAAGAGCAAACAAATTTTTTTATATTCAATTTTGGTCATGTCCCTGGTCATGTGACTTGTGCCTGCACTTTAGGAGAGAAATGCTTTCTGGCAGGCTGCTGTTTTTCTTTCTCAATGTAACTAAATGTGTCTCAGTGGGACATGGGTTTTTACTATTGAGTGTTGTTCTTAGATCTACCAGGCAGCTGTTATCTTGTGTTAGGGAGCTGTTATCTGGTTACCTTCCCATTGTTCTTTTGTTTGGCTGCTGGGGGAGAAAGGGAGGGGGATGATATCACTCCAACTTGCAGCACAGCAGTAAAGAGTGATTGAAGTTTATCAGAGCACATGACTTGGGGCAGCTTGGAAACTGACAATATGTCTAGCCCCATGTCAGATTTCAAAATTGAATATAAAAAACTCTGTTTGCTCTTTTGAGAAATGGATTTCAGTGCAGAATTCTGCTGGAGCAGCACTAGTAACTGATTCATTTTGAAATTTTTTTCCCCATGACAGTATCCCTTTAATTACACATGCAGTGATAATGCTGCTTACCAGTGCCATATTGTTTAGCTGATATTTTACATATAGAGATTAAGTTATAATCATAAATAAGATGCTGTTGTTTAGTCCATTAATTCCATTTAAAGGAATAAAGACCATGGAGCCAGATTTACACAGACCGGGTTGGTCACATGGGTTCAGTTGGGCCAAAGCTAGAATAGGTTAGTCCATAATCCATCTAGAAATTAGGGAACCAGGATCAGGGTAGAACAAAGCAAAAGATAAAGCATTTTTTGTCTCTTCTAAATGTTAATAACCCCCATGATAATAATTGACAGTTTTGGAGATTCAGATGTGTCTTGTTTGCATATATGTATATATTTCTCAATATTAGTAGTGCAGTGATATTTAATAGAGGGAAGCTGAGCGACATTCAAATTGTATTAACCAGTGGTAATTGTCCTACATGTTTATAATGATAATGCTCCAGAATGCTGAGTCACCTTCCCATCCCTGGGATTTACGGCATTAAAAGGCTACGGATGAAAGACAAAGCCATGCAGTGCATTTGAATTAAATGTTTTCACTATTATTGATATTGGATTACCCATATTTCTAGGTTAGAATTATTTTGAGATTTATTGCTAGTGTAAATCATTGAACCTGAGTTCATTTGCAAAATGTTCCTTGTTTTACCAGTGCTTTTAATGGTAATGCATGTGATTAAATTCCAGCTTGGGGAAAAAAACATCCCATGTGAATATCTTAAGGACGCTATTATCACACACATAATTGCCCACAGTGGTAAACAGTCCTAGTTGTCATGGATTGCCTGGAAGTTCAGGGCAGTAAATACAGAATTATAGAGAGGGGTCTGTACACCCTTTCCTTGTTGTTTGTGCAAATGTTATTATTCTCCAAATTGACTTGTTTGGTGACATTACTTGTAGGTGTTAAGAACAACGCTGGTCTTAATAGGTATGAGCAAGAATAGTCATTTAACCCTAGAATTACGGAAAGAGGAAGAATGAATGCAAAATTCTATTTTAAAAAAAATGCGAGAACTTAAAATTTTTTTTTGTTCCCAAAGTCCCATTTCTTTTAAATACATAGATTAATTTAAAATAAGTCATTTTTAATAAAAAGATCAAACATTACAAGTAAACAAAGCAATGCTCCAGAACTTCAAACTTGTCACAGGGGGTCACCATCTTGGAAAGTGTCTGTGACACTCACATGCTCAGTGGGCTCTGCGCAGCTGTTGAGATGCTAAGTTCAGAGGTTGTCGCAAATGATCAAGCAGAAAATGTTGGCAGAAAAAGATGATGCTACAGGGTTGATTATTAAATTCTGATGCTAATTGTACTCTTTTCTGTGCTGCCATGTAGTTATTATCTCTATTAATTACTAATCAGCCTTATATTGTGACATTTATATTCTATGTGTACTGTATATTGTGAGTGGGTCCCTAAGCTCAGTAAGTGACAGCAGCACAGAGTATGTGCAGTGAATCAGCGGAAAAGAAGATGGGGAGCTACTGGGGCATCTTTGGAGGCACAGATCTCCCCTGCTAAAGGGCTGTGGTTGCCTTGGGCCAGTACAGAAACCCAAAACAATGTACAACATTTTTAGCCTACTTCTTTGGTTAAACTTTACTTCTACACTATATCTAGGGGGAATAATGCAACATGAAGTGCAAAAATTTGCTCCCATGGAAACCAATCAGCAGGGAATATTTACGCATATCCTCTTTGAAAGCAAAACATCTCATTGGTTGCCGTGGACTATTAGATATGGGTTAAAAAAGCTTTGCCCCCGAAAGTGTCATAGGGCTAGGGTTAGGGAAGAGGATGCGTTATAGGATGAGTTATAGGTGAGCCCAAACACAAGAATTATGTGTGGGTGCATCTTGACATGCTACTATAGGTGTTTATGAAAATGATTATTTTGCCATTGCTTTTGTTTTTCACTACATTACAGAGGGAAGTGTGAACCTAATACCCTCTGGTTAATAACATGTTATTACTAATATATTTTGGATAGACATTACAGGAAGCAATACAGACACATGAAGGTTGGTTGACTCAATTTTAGCATATCGAATTATTCTGCAAGTAAGTCATCAATTACATTTGTTACTGCCTCCATTACCTGCCGATTCCATTTGCCCTTACTTCCAACTCCAATAAACGGACATTCATTTTCATATTACTCACAGTGAAACAGCTGGTATTTGAAACAGGGAGTGCATGTTTATCTTTGGATTTTCTTTTATAAAACACACGCATAACATTTTGAATTATTTTAATAGTTTACATCTCCGTCAAATAAGAATAACACCTTTCTCTTTACAATAAACATGTAAAAATGTATAACTAACATGTTCATTTTATTTTTACCTGAATAATAAACATAGATTACAACATTAAATAAATAATGCTCTCTGCATTTCATTTAATTGCATTTCGATGAAACCTTTTTTGTGATTGTGTGATATGTTCGTGGTATTGTGGCTCTACCTTTATGGTCTATGGATTTAAGAATACAGATTGGTAGCCCCTAGAGCTATAATTACTAAGCATTAATCGGCCATGAAACACAGTGTGGAGCTTAAAGACACTTCTCCGCCTATTCAGGTCAATAGACTCTAATGTGTCATCCAATATTAGAAGGTATCTTATGTCAAAAGTCTATTTATACCATTATGTCTGTTCATCTGCAGGACAGGAGAAAAAAACTAAAATGACCTATACTAATCCAGGGTCATCATTAAAAGCTTTGTGGACAGATGGAGAGGTTTGAGAAACATGGATATATACTCAAACTCCGTTATTCCAGATTCACAGATGGTTTCACTTTTTCAGACTAAGAGGAAAACTCAAGAACAAAGTGTACCCTCCATTCCTAAACCTATCATTTCATTATGATTTCTCATTCATTACTATTACTATTTATTATACTATGAACTTTGGCTTTTCCAAAAAACGCAATGTTGCTAACTTTATTTGATTATTGTTCTTGGTTTCTGAAATAGAAACCAAATCAGGTAAATCAACCCGTGTTGATATATGATCACATTATCCAGAGGTTTTGGTTCTTCCAGCTCTCTTTGGTTGCCATAGAGGAAAGCAACAGATCACTGGGGAAAAGAGCAGCCAAGGAAAGAGGAAAGCAATGGCAAGAATCACAGTTAGATTGTATTATTTTAAATTATTGATGAATAAAATGGGCAGTCTACTCTGGGCTGCTTAGCTGAATAAACACAATAATAAGGCGTTGTTATATTAAACAAAGAAGGGGATTGGGTATATTTATGAAAAAACATGATTTTGTGCTTTTTCATGATGAATTTTCTTTTGCATGGTATTTTTTTCCAAAACATTTTTTCTTCTTGATTAATAAAGGAACAGAATTACACAAGGAATTACACAATTACGATTTTTTTCATGATTTTTTGGGTCTTTTATTGTTAAATAGGGGGGGAAAGTCTGTAAGGATTTGGTCAAATTGTTTTTCAGAAAATAGACAGAAAATTAAAAATTTTGATAAATAACCGCCTTTGTTTCTATAAAAGACCCCCGCCAGACCAGCTCTTATATTTCCTTCCAGTACACTTGCTATTCATCCATTTGAAGCCTACAAAATGTATATTTGACTCTTTTCCCAAATCCTGCTCTGTTGCTGACTCACAAGCAATAACAAACCTTGTCTCATAGTCCTATTAAAACCTTTACCACTTTTCACCATGTATTATATTTTGCAGATTTATGCAAGACTCCTTTGAGATAAAACTGATTTAAGGCAGATTTTAAACAATCAACAGTAAACATTACTATCATCTTCCTTATTTGATATATTGACCATGCCGTAATTTAGTCTTGAAATACTGTGTGTGATTCTAACACTAAAAGAAGCATAATAAAATAGACATTTCAAATTTGTTTTGTCTGACAGTGTTGTGCTTTTAATTAGACAGGATGTTCAAACGAATGTATATTCTTTAATAATATAATTACGTACACAGCTGCTATGTAAAAATTAACAATCTTGAGGGAGTAGTAGAGAAATTAATTTTCACTGCTTCTTAATTAGCAACCAAAAGCATAAAATTAAGAACTAAACTGGCATAGAAAATATAAGATGCTTTATTAACTCTTCAACCCATCTTAAGTTTGTAGTGGCCTGTTCTATTGGATTTAAGCCAACAGTCAACAACTATTCATTACTTTGTCAGTACAGGTATGGGACCTGTTATCCAGAATGCTCGGGACCTGGGGTTTTCCGGATAATGGATCTTTCCATAATTTGGGTCTTCATGCCTTAAGTCTAATAGAAATTAATCTAAACATTAAATAAACCCAATAGGCTGGTTTTGCTTCCAATAAGGATTATTTATATCTTATTTGGGATCAAGTACAGGTTACTGTTTTATTATTACAGAGAAAAAGTAAATCATTTTTAAAAATTTGGATTATTTGGATAAAATGGAGTCTATGAGAGACATCCATTCGGTAATTCGGAGCTTTCTGGATATCGGGTTTCCGGATAAGCGATCCTATACCTATATAACAAATAGCAGTACAACATCTAGAATTTGTTTGCCACAAATACATACATTTCTAATTTCCTAAAAGTAAATCTAATTTATTTCAACTCATTTGGATTTAACAAATTTGTCTTGGTTGAAAAGAAAAATGTTGGTTGTTGTATTTTATAGAAGTGTCCCTAACGTATTAGGCAATGTGGCCTGATGTATTAGATAATCAGAAAAGTATTCTGATTATTGTTTTAATTTAAACAGTAGCATATCTGTGCAATTTCTTACTTTTCAACATTTTCCTAGATAATAATTATGCTTTCTGGAGCCAGCAGAGAAAAGCCTGGATCTGCACTTCTGCCTCTCATTCACTTAAATGGAAAATGCTTGACAGTGTTGCAACTGGTGCTCTTCAATCTGAAAATAGTTTTAGGCCTAAAAAGAAACAGCACCCTAACTGCCATATGTCTGCAGTTCAAGTATGTAGGAGGTGGCAGTAGGGGATTGTGTGTGCTTGCCAGGCAGTGAAGTGACTTGCCTAAGACCACAAGATTTCCTCTAGTTACTTAACCACAAAAATCTTCTATTTCATACATCTCGAAATGAGATTGTCAAATAAGCCCTCATTTAGTTTCTATTGCAATCTGACACATTCCTATTACTCGGCAAATGAAACCAGTTGTACACAGTATGCTTTGCTGAGTAATACCAGGATACTGTGACAGCGTGATGCATCTTTTAAAATCAAATACTCTTCCATGATATATTATAATGGGTGAGCTGTCTCATTGGAATGTGAAATTATGCCTGCCAGGGTCATTTTAATAAACGGACAAACATGGCATTTTAGCAAATAAAAGGGGCCGACATCAGTTGTTTCATAATAAATCTTGGGCCACAGGAAATGCATGGCACCAAGGCACTGTATATACAGATACAAATGTTTTATTATATTACTTTTTTACTAAGAATTGGCTCTTTTTTAATACCACAAACTTATAAGGCTTGCTTTTTGCGATTTGAAATTATGGGTATATTATATACTTAGCCAGCAATATGTAGGAGGCACTTTAAGGATCATCCAAACGTTCATAAGTGTACCTTGTATTATTTGTTTAGAGCTCTAACCCCCTCCCCACTATTGCACATTTTCCACGCTTTTCTTATTTATTCCTCTGGCTTTACCAGCCTTTTCAAAAAATCTCTCACCCTGGGGTACACCTACAGGTCTTGCGTGTAATTATCTCCATCTGTTTCCCATTATTAAGCCTGTTTATGTATTGAGTTTAGCTTGGGAATCTACCTGTTGCATATTCATACTTACCCCTTAATGTTGACACGGTACAGCTAATCTCATCTAGTATTCCATGTATCCTATGCTGATCTACCCTGTGTGGGAATCGCATATTCTTATACTGGTTTGACTTTCTTGTTTTCACTGAAATGCAAAATATAAAAAAATAAATATTTATATGGAAATTTTAGATTTAAAAAAATTACGTAATAGTGAAATTTCTTTCATATGCATGTGTTGCAAATTTCAGGCACAGACCTTGGTTTTGGATTTTATATGCATTAGTTTGTTCCATGGTTAATAAACTGAAATAAAAAAGGTTTTGCAATTTATAAACAAACTGGTAATGCTAACACAATTATATCATTAATCTCACATATCTTGCTACTAAAATATAGACCTAGTAACCTGATTTTGAAACTATGCACTTAGTACCACACTATGATTTAAAATAATTCAATAAGCACTTTAAATTTCCTGGAAATGTATCAACCCATATTGGCATGTTAATGTACGATTAGGATTAAGAGTGCAGTATATGTCCTTTAAAGCCTGACCTCTGTAGCTTCTGATAGCTGCAGAACTACAAATAGTATAGAGGAAAGCCCATTGTCTCCCCACATTTAGAGCAATACACTAAATGTTTATATTTACATACATTTTTAAATCATCCTAATAAAAAAAAAGAAACAGGTATTGCATCTGTTATCCAGAAACCTGTTATCCAGAAAACTCTGAATTACAGGAAGGCCATCTACCTCTCCGTTTTAATCTATTAATTCACATTTTTCTCTGTAATAATAAACCGTACCTCATACCCACTAAGACATCATGAATCCTTATTGAAGCAAAAGAACCCTATTGTGATTGTGTGTAATGTTTAAATTATTTTAGCAGATTTCAAGTATGGTGATCAAACCTACAGAAAGATCCATTATATGGAAAACCCCAGGTCCCAAGTGCTCTGGATAACAGGTTCCATACCTGTACCAGATTACACAGATTGTTCTTAATTATAAAGTTACATGTGAGTAAAAACATGGGATTGATTCAGTTCCCACTACTAGGACTCCAACCTGGGGAATGTTCTACTGTTCCCAAACGATTCCATAATAGTTGACACACTTCATATTCACACATTGTGCACATTTTAAAAAAAATTGTTTACACAGTATATATATATATATATATATATATATATATAGACAGTCTTTGTGATCCACACTCCTATCTGCACATACTCATGCACATACCCGGGCGCTGCTCCTGGGAAGTAATAGATACAAGCAAATACGGTAGTGCACTCCTGGGGTTTCTTCAATAAATCAAATGGTTTATTTTAACATATTGCAGTAATCAACGTTTTGGCTCATGTCCAGAGCCTTTATCAAGGTTACATATCCATACAAAGTTATGATTAAATACATATAGCCCCAAAGGGCGTGCCAAGTGTCACACACTAACCACCAATCACTAACTACCGTTGGAAATCATCACTAATTGACACCCATCCATAGGTCATCTAGGAGATTCCTTACTAATAAATCATCAAACAATTAATGAAGCATCTGACGATATCCCCTCCATACAATGAATACAATAAATAATCCATAAATACATCATAAATATTCTAAACAATGTATGTTGTATTTATGGATTATTTATTGTACTTATTGTATCTATGTATTGTAAGTGCTGTTATTGTGTGTTGCTATATATATATATATATATATATATATATATATATATATAGTGAATAAAGTACCCCCTCTTGTAAATTATATGGATATTATAAGTTACCGAGGAGTTTCACCACAATATAAAAACACGAGGCTGAGTGTTTTTAAACAGATCATAGAATTCTGAGGTAATTTCTAATACCCTCATAATTTGCAACTGGGGGTACTTTATTTATTATAATACACAAATTTTAGTGAGTCATGTGACAGGAATGACATCAGATAATTATAAGGATATCATTTACAGGATAATTTACAGAACTCCTAACTCGCGTCTCCTCCTGCCTGTCCGCTATCTCTACCTGGATGTCGCAACGCTACCTTAAATTAAACCTCTCTAAAACTGAAATGGTTCTCTTTCCTCCAACTAACACCAGTAACATCCCGGAAATATCCATCATAGCTAACAATTCTACTATCACCCTCTCTCCCCCCAGGCCTGGTGCCTTGGGGTTATCCTAGATCCTGCCCTGTCATTCACTCCTCATATCCAGTCACTTATTGAATCATATCAATTCCACCTAAGGAACATATCCAAAATACGATCATTTATCACCCAAGATACTGCCAAAATTCTTATTCACTCTCTCATCATATCACGTCTAGACTACTGTAACTCTCTTTTAATTGGCCTTCCCCTCCAGAGACTGTCACCTCTCCAGTCCATAATGAACACTGCTGCGAGGCTCATACACCTCAGCAACTGCTCCTCCTCTGCCTCGCCATTCTGTCAACCCCTGCACTGGCTTCCATTACCTTTCAGAATCAAATTCAAATTAATGACACTGACTTTCAAAGCACTTCATAACTCTGCCCACCCTACATCTCTGAACTCATCTCTATATACTCACCCAACTGCTTACTACGCTCCTCTACTGACCTGCTACTCAACTCTTCTCTCATTACCTCCTCACATGCTCGCATTCAAGACTTTGCAAGGGCTGCACCCCTCCTCTGGAACTCTCTCCCACGGTCTGTCCTACTTTCTCCCAACCTTTCTGCTTTCAAGAAATCTCTTGAAACGCACTTCTTCCGAGAAGCCTACCCTCACTCTGCTTAACTACCAAACGCAACACCACATACAGTACCACATTTCTCACCCACTTAATTCGATCTTGCCCACTCCCACACCTAGGCGCAAATTCACTAAGCGCCGAAGCGCCGAACGCTAGCGTTAATTCGCTAGCGTTTGGCATTTTTCACTACTGCGCAAATTCACTAACGAACGCTGGTGTAATTTCGCTAGTGTTACTTCGCACCTTTACGCCAGGCGAATTTTCGCTAGTGATGTAACTACGCAAATTCACTAACTTGCGCAGTGTACTGAACGCTACCTTTTACGCTAGACTTCCTTCGCCACCTCAGACCTGGCGAAGCGCAATAGAGTAGATAGGGATTGTTTCAAAAAAAGTCAAAATTTTTTCTAAGTCCCAAAAAACGCTGGCGTGTTTTCTACATGATGGGTGATAGGCTGAAAAAGATCGAAAAATGTTTTGGGGCTCCCCTCCTTCCCCCCTACATTTCCTGACTCATGGCAACTTACCTAGACAGTGGGCACATGTGTAGGGCAAAATAAAATTCTTATTTGCTGATTTAAAGGTTTTCTAGGCATTTGAAGTGGTGATACGTGTTCCTCCACTGAAATTTGAATTTTGCGCCGTATGTAAATGAACCATCGCTAGCGAAACTTCGCTTCGTTTGGTGAATTAATGCTAGCGCAACTTTGAAAACTTACGCTACCCCTGTGCGCAACTTTGGATTTTAGTGAGTTTGTGGAGCGCTGGCGAAAATACGCCTGGCGAAGTGTGGCGAATTGTGGCGAAGTGCGGCGAAGTTGCGCCTGGCGCAACTTCGCATCTTAGTGAATTTGCCCCCTTGTGTATTACTCCCTTCCCTTTAGAGTGTATTCCTATTGTACCTTTATTGATTGTGATGTATGTAACTCCATATGTTCTATGTATATAATTCATGTGATTTAGTTGTATAATCACATTTACTTTACAGTGCAATATGTTGGTGCTATATAAATACATGTTATTAATAATAATAATAATAATAATAATATTCATGGCTTTTGTGTATTATACGGATATCAGAATTTGCCATGGGCTGGTTATGGTCATGGAACTCTTTCATATTTTCACATTTAACAGGAGGAGGGAAATTATATTTTATAATGCAAAATTAAAAAATGTATATTTTCATGTGAAAACACTGAAATCACTAAGCACTGATTTTAACTGATGACAACACTAGGAACCATTTCTAAGCATATATTTTGCAGGATATTTGTATAATATATAAAGATGATATGTAGCAAAGCAATAATGAAAATGTCATCTGTCACCAATGAGGTATTACAACACCATAAAAGCAGTAAACTTTGTAATGTTAACTTGCAGCGAGAAGGCAAAATAAACTGAATAATGGGCAGAAATTTCTGTAACATAAATGACACAGAGGGAACCTGCAAGTTTGGCCAAATGCTAAAAAACTACACAGAGCCTATTCTGTGAATAGCTAAGATGAAAATGGCACAGTAACTACCGGTGTTAAGCGGGTGCCCCCCTTGTCCGTAGAGCAACCGGCTGCAATTCTTGAGGGGGGGAGGTCCTGGTTGTGGCTAGTTACCTCTACAAGCTACATATGAATTCAAGGTCAGAAATATTATGCATGCCACATTTTGTATGCATGGTGGAATTATTTGAATGTCACCATTATAGATATAGATGGTGCCTTTTTACATATCAATTGTCGCCTAAAAATTGTGGACATTAGTTGCAAATGTGTGCTATGAGCCCAGTTGAAGAACTGCTTGCTGAACATGTCAGTCACAGTCATACTTTAAAGGATAGAAAATATTGGTTTAAAAATAATCTATATGGGGATCTGGCTGTTCCACCATACTTCAGAAATGTACTTTGCTTAAATTTTATCTGCAATTAGAAACCATCAGGTTCTAGTTGGAATGTTCAACTTCTTAAATCGGCCAGCCAGATCTATGTTTGAAAGTGGAGACTACAAAATAATGAAAATTGACAGGGCAGAGACAAGGGGGTATATTTATCAAAGAGTGAAGTTGATAGTGAAGTTCTGCCACTAGAGTGAAATTCCGCCACTCTCCATTCATTTATATGGAATTGTTATAGGCGTATTTATCAAAGGGTGAACTTTCACTTTCACCCATTGATAAATACGCCTTTCAAAATTCCATAGAAATGAATTGAGAGCTGCGGAATTTCACTCTAGTGGCGGAACTTCACTCTTTGATAAATTTACCCCAAGGGGTTTGAAATAGTTAATTCAGATTTGGAGCATATCTAAAGCTTTTTCTAAATTAAGGTTCCATTATACCAAATTCTGTATCAAACTTAAAAGAAAATCGCGTTGTATATATTCATTCCAATTTCATAATACACTGACACCCTTTGTTCTTAGAACATGAATTAATTATTTGAATGTAAATACAAATATATAGAGAAGAAGAAAGAACCTGGAGTTCAAGTAAATCTTTAGTTTCAATTTCTTTCATTTTTATCCCAGTGACATGGGCAAAACTGGAAATTCTTTGTTCCACAACATGACACTAAAAGAGATTCTGCTGTGCTCTTATAAAAAAAAAAAAGACAGAAAATAAAAATAAAACAATAATCCCCTTCAAGCAAATTTCCACTGGATTAAGTACGGTTTAGCACTGGCAATGTTCCTGCAGATTCTGGTTATGGAGGCTGGCTGTCTACCCAGACAAAAGCTGGGATTAAGTTCAGTGAGGAACCACAAATCACCAGCTGGGTCCCTGTTTAATACTAGCAGAGGAAAGCCTGCTCTTCTAATGCCTGGCATTTGCAATTACACATACACATTGAATATGTTTTCTAAACATGTACAGAAAAGAACTAGGACTAAGGAGTATTTTGTGGAAGGGAGAGGCTTGTGTTTTCACACTTTTTAACTGCTTCCGAACAATAGCCTTACAGGTGTTAAAGCAGAATTCCCAACATGGTTTTCAGTCTAGAGGTAATATAAGTTGTAAATTTTGCCCTAGAGAACCACAGCAACCAGAATCAAATAAAAATGTATGGTTAACCTGTTAAATAGCAAAAACCCTATTGGTTGCTGTAGGTTACTAGAACTAGTGAAAACTCTGGGGCTCAGGCTCAATGCTGCCCCCACGTTGCCCACTTACCTGTTCAGGGGGAAGGCCGCACCACTAGTGCGGAGAGCACAAGTGCACTCTCTCGCACTATTAAAGCCGAAATTCGAAATTTAGAAATTCAGCTCAGGTACTAGGACCAGCTTTTTGCTGCCCCTAGTAACCTACTTGTCGCTGCTGCCTGAGGACATTGTTGCAGGGATATATATAAACAGTAAATAAGAAATAAGCAGCAATAAGTCAGCAGCAAAGCTCACTACATAAATTACTAAACCAACAAACAGTTCATTACGATCCATTACACACTGAAATCGGTGGAATGTATTTTACATGGGCTGGTATGTGAATATGTAATAGATGACAAGCTCATGCTGAAGTTTGGGAGTGATAGTCCCATTATCTCTAGACAAAAGGGTGGAAGTGCAGAAAGGAGAAAAAAAGAATAGGGTACACATACTCAAATTACAAATTAAGCAACAGTTGGCTGGAGATACAAGGGGTGTTGCTACTGAACTATGGGGCAGCTCAAATAATAGAAATAGAAATTGTGGAAGAAGTGGAAGGAATTTCTAGGATAAAGCATTTGATAGGACTGTACCTTGTAGAGCAAATGGGTTTGGATGTGAAAGGGGTGAAGGATTTTATTATAGTGCAGAGAGCCTTGAGATCAGCATGGCGGTTCTAGTTAAACTAGTAACCACAGGATCATTGGCCACTTAATTATAGTGGTTTCAGTGGAATGTAAAAAGCTGTATGCTCAGGGTAATCCTGTAGAGTGAATAGTGGGAAACAAGCCAGATGGGTTATCATTAAATATTCAAGAGGATTTCAGAATGTTAGCTATTCCTGTGAGGTGGAAAGATTACAATGTGAAATGTAGAATAGTGTGAGGGACATTATGACTTCAAAAAGGTATAGAGTGATCAAAGGAGAGAATTATTAACTTCAATGACAGTCACAGGATTAAAGGACCAGTAACATCAAATTTTTTTTTAAAAAAATCGTTAGTACACATCAAAAAAAAAACACCACCACAAATTATAATTTAAAATCACAAAGCCTTTATTAAGAAATAACTTATAGAAACTGCACTTTCTGTCCTGTACAGAAACGGCGAAAGGGCGACCATCGATGCTGCTGGGCTCGATTTCTCCTCCCTGGCTACTCTACTGACAGCTTGTGAAGGAGCAAGATGGATGCCTCATGCCTGTGATGCAATGCAGTGACTGCTCAGTAGAGTAGCCAGGGAGGAGAAATCGAGCCCAGCAGCATCGATGGTCGCCCTTTCGCCGTTTCTGTACAGGACAGAAAGTGCAGTTTCTATAAGTTATTTCTTAATAAAGGCTTTGTGATTTTAAATTATAATTTGTGGTGGTGTTTTTTTTTTGATGTGTACTAACGATTTTTTTAAAAAATTTTTTTGATGTTACTGGTCCTTTAAGTTGAAAAGAGAGGATGGGGAGGTAATAACTCTCATACCACAAACATGTTGAACTATGCAAATGCTATATATTAGGAATTCCAGAATAGATTGGACTGCAGATTATATATACTTTATACTTTAAAAAGATTGGTCAATATTTCAGTCAAAATCTAGGTTACTTTTTCTGAAACAGGAAAAAAACAGTTCTGGCAATTGTGAAATTATTTCAATTTAATGTGAATTCTAAGGCTTTGCAATATTTGTAGCAGCCAAATCAGAATTCAGAAAATGAAGTATGCAAGGCAAACATGAAATCACAAATAACCATGATGATGGGCACATGGCTATAGGCAGTCCATCCAGCTGGAAAATGTTACTGAAATGACTTGTCTTGTCTGCAACAAGACAAAATGCAAATGAATATGCAAGGCATAAACAGCATTGCTTAATTTGCATTATAATGACTTTGACTCTTCTAAATCATTTGCTTCATTTTAAAGAAACAATAAGGAAAACATGTGTATTTCCCCCAATAAAAAATGCTTTTTTGCCATTGGTGTGAATATGACTTTTAAGACTAATGTGAGTGATGAACAATTTCTATGAAATACTAGGTGATATCTCGGTACTACATACCAAGGATCAATAACAATATGGCAACAATATACAATATTTACACTGGGAGATTTAATTCAGCAGAGATGTTTTAATCTTGTTGACAGAAGCTACATTTCTTGCTAACATAAGCTATATTAGCAGAAGTAACTGGATATGTGCATGTCCAAAGTTATATTCTCAGTTTCTGCCACTCCCATCTCAGCAATCCCATTCTGCACTGATGTCTCTTTGTGCATGGGTGCAGGGTTGTGCTAAAGCAGGGAAGGGCCTTCCCCAAACCATTGTTACAAGACTGGAGACAGAAGAGCCATCATGGTTAGAGGATAAGGGCTAAGTGGGGCCAAAGAGCCTGGCCAAAGACATAACAATTACAATCTTTCTTGGAAAAGATCTTTCCAAGAAAGATCGTTCATTTCAATACACACATGTAGAGCTGAATCGTCAGATATACAGGTAGATTACAGGTATAAACAATAGAATTCTACCTGTATCTGACGATTCAGCACTAACAATGGCTGATGTTTGGGTGCCTTCAAAGAAAAATTTTCAGTCCAGCCCGATCGACAAGCCGACCGATATCCAAGTCTTCTGCCGATATCGGTCGGCTCTTTTTCCACCATACAAACAATGAATATCGGACGAAAATTTGTATTGTACGATATTATCTGTGCGTCTATGGCCACCTTAATGCAAGACATGCAGTGAGAACAAAAGGTATTAAAAACAAAGCTATTCACGCAGTTCATGCACATAGCATTGCCTTAAAGGGGTCGTTCATCCACACAAACTTTTTTTCAGTTGAGTTGGTTTCAGATAGCTAACCAGAAATAAAGACCTTTTCCACTTACTTTATACTGTTTATGCCCATTTTTCTAATATTGAAGTGTAAAGTTTATTTTTTTCATCTTCTAAAGCAGCTGTGGGAGTTGGGGGTCGCCGACTCTTTAAAGGAGAATTCAACCTGTGGGGGAAAAACCCGTACCCCCACCCTAGGTAGACCCCCCTCCCTCCTCCGACCAGGCTAACTACCCCCCCCCCAGGGAAATGCCCCATACTGCATACTTATCCCTTGCCGCAGATTCTTTCAGCAAAGTTCCACACGTCCATCTTCCGCGTCCTCTGTAAGCTGACTGAGAGATCGGTATTTCTGAGAATGCGCAGTCGGAGCAGTTTGCCGGTATGCGACAACTGCGCATGAGCGGAATTACACGGAAATTGCTGATCTCTCAGTCAGCTTAAAGAGGAGGTTGAAGATGGATGCGTGCAACTCTGCTAGAAGAATCTGCAGCAAGGGGTAAGTATGGAGTATGGGGCATTTCCAGGGGGGGCAGTAAGCCTGGGGGGAGGAGGGAGGGGGTCCACCTGGGGTGGGGGGTATGGGTTATTTTCCCCCACAGGGTGAATTCTCCTTTAACTTGATATATTTAGTTGATACTTTTGCTATCTTTGTCTCTGCTGAGCAGAATTCTTGAGCGTTATTAAAGGCAGCTGTTAGAATTGATACAGACACTGCTGAGAAATGTTTCAACTAAATGTAAAGTAAATGTAGCAAATTGTAACAGTTCCAAATCTTCAACTGGTTCACTTTGCTGCCAGACTGAGACACTAGAGACAGGAAAAGTAAATTATAAACTTACATTTTGGAAAGAAATTGAAAAAAAGTCTTTGTTTACGGTGAAAAATCTGAAAAAAGTGTTTGGAATGTGAACAACCCTTTTAAAACCAAAAATGAGGGCCTTTAAAGCTGGAAGCACAGATTTGTCAAGCATGTACATGTACACTGCATACTGGCCCCCTTTATTGAATCAGTTTTTTTCCCTGTCCTTTAGGCTACGGCTGAAATCAGCTGGCTTTCAGCAATACCGCAGGCATTAGTCTCCTTATTGCGAGTCTTTGCATTCTGAGCCGAAATCTGTCAAAATATGTTTGCAACGATCCAATTTAATGAGGAAAAGAGAGAGGAGGCTACTGCCCGTGGTAGGGATGACATCCTGAAATCAGACAGTGGATTTTGCCCACTGTATGACCCTAGGCTATGGGCACACAAACTGAAGGCTCCGGCTGTTGTCTGCCTGCATATTTTTGCAGACTGAGCGAAACAGATCTGCTCAGTGCCCCATCTCCATTAATTTAAATTTGACCAGCCTGTGTGCCCACACACACACAGCACAGGTCAGCCCAGAGATGCCTCCTTTCACATGTTTAGGCTGACCTCAGCTTCAGCTCCACTGTGTGTGAGTTACCATAAGGTAGCATTGTATTTGTACCTTTAAACAGGTACGTTGTATTTTATCTTATAACAGGAAGGTCATTGAAGGCCAATTGAAGTTACTGAAAGTTTGGGTGGGATGCTTTACTTCGAAGTGTACATTATGAGGAAAAGTATTGCAGTATATAAAATAACACAAAGACAGTGGGGTAGCAAACTAAAGGTAGTATTGCGATTAGGATTTTATTGGTACAGCACATTTGCAGTCTCATTGGCACATGGACCAATGGGTTGACTAGACAAAACAATAGCATCTGTATAATCTACTGTAGGTGAAAGGTAATAGCACATTAACAGATTTGTCACCCACATGAAAATATGAGCATTATTATCAGCACTGTGGTGCAATGCAGTACTATAGTCCTGGGTTTAATACCAGCCAGGGCAGTATCTTATAGTATTATCTTATAGTATTTTAGTAGGCTGAAAGAAGTGGATCTGCTCCCTGCCCCATTCATATAAGTTGCTTCCACTTGCACGGAGCAGATCTGCTTCTCTCAGCCTGCAAAAAATATGCAGGCTGAGAGCAGCGGAGCCTGCAGCTATGTGTGCCCATGACTTTCGGTTTCCTCCAGGTATTCCAGTTTTATGCTCACACTCCAAACACATACAAGCAGGGTAATTGTCTCCTGATCTAATATAAGGCATGGACTGCCAATCTGTCAGTGAGGTAATTAGCCCGGTGGACTGCTGGTGGGAGTGAAGTTGTGAGCTGCAGAATGGGAAATGAAACTGTGAATGGTAGTCGAAGTTCGAACCACTGACTGGGAGCTGAAGTTGCAAGCCATTGAATGGGAGCTGAAGCTGACAACCACATTTTAAAGGTATGTTTCCATTGAACACCAATTGTCTTTTCTTTAAAGGGATACTGTCATGGGAAAACATGTTTTTTTCAAAACGCATCAGTGCTGTTCCAGCAGACGCCTGCACTGCATACTGATTTTTTTTATATTTAATTTTGAAATCTGACATGGGGGTAGACATATTTTCAGTTTCCAAGCAGCCTCCAGTCATTTAACTTGTGCTCTGATAAACTTCAGTCACTCTTTACTGCTGTACTGCAATTTGGAGTGATATGACCCCCTCCCTTTTCCCCCCCAGCAGTCTAAAAACAGAACAATGGGAAGGTAACCAGATAGCAGCTCCTTAACAAAAGATAACAGGTAGATAAATACAGCACTTAATAGTAAATCCAGGTCCCACTGCGACACATTCAGTTAAATTGACTAGGAGAAACAACAGCCTGCCAGAAAGCAGTTCCATCCTAAAGTGCTGGTTGTTTCTGAAAGCACATGAACAGGCAAAATGACCTGAGATGCTTGCTGGTTCAGGAATGAACTTTTATATTGTAGAGTGAATTATTTGCAGTGTAATTTAGAAATGAAAACATCATACAAATCATGACATAATCCCTTTAAATCTCTGGCCACCAATGTTTTTTTAATCTATTATGGAGGGAAGTGCTCTGACCCCAATGGTTAACTTGAGGGGACCCTGGACACCAATGGTTTTTTAACTTGGGGGGATAAATGCCAATGTTTTCTTTTTAACTTGGGAGGCCGCCACCAAAGTTTTTTTGAGATTGGGGGAGCTTGCCACCAATGTTTATTTAATTTAGGGGGGGGGGGGCTGGCAACCAATGTGTTTTATACTTTGGGGGTTGACCACCAATATTTTTTTTTATTCCCAGTCCAGCTCTGCCTAATATGTGTAGAGGGATGTAATTGGGGTTTTAGATTGTAAACTCCGCTGGGGCAGGGATTTATGAAAATTCTGTATAATCTCTGTAATGCAGAATATGTTTGTGCTATAAAAATGGTGATAAATGCATGCAAAACACTTTACATGCAGCAATCCATCTTTATTGTGGGAAAATGTGAAACAAGGCATTGCATCCACCTATTTATAAAGTATTTAAAAAAAACATTAACTTTTGGTATTTCGCTTAAAAAAATGCACAACTATATATGAACATTGGCTGAAGAATATTGTTCTTTTAAAGAAATGCCTCCAGACTTTGACCAGTAATCAAAACCAGATATTTTTGGTTAAACCAGAGTACTTTAAACCTTTTACAGGTTTGCCCTATGCTCACATTTAAAAAAAAAAACACAGAATAAATAATAAAGCGTGTACTCTGTGTTCCAGTCTAACCCTTAGCTCAAGCTTATTAAGGTTGTGTGTGGATTTGGTGCTAAGCTGCTTTACCTGCTTTAACTGTTCAATAAAGGTAGGATTATACCTCAACAGCCCTGTGCATCTACATTTTTGTACCAATCAGCAAATAAATGTAATTTTCCTAGCTGCTAGAGATAAGCATCTTCTCCACGCAAAATCTACTCATCATAAAAGCCCAAGTAGGCAGACCTAGAATGGCCAGAGGCTGCATTATGCATATGAATATGCCTTGCTGGGTAACTATTGAACTTGGAAATGGGCCACATATACTGGTAGTACAGTCTGCAAGTGAAAAATATAGCTATTGTATTAAGAGGTACAGTCCCGGGCTTGATATCAGGGTTTTTTTTTATTTACCCATAGAAAGGTCAGTGAACTGAGTGGGAGAATTCAATCAATAATAATTCCATATTTTAAATATGCACCAATAAGCAATTATATTTAATCTGTCTCCCGTAGCCAGCATAATTAAAGCAAACATTTGATTGGCTGCAATGTGCCACTGCACTGAGACAAATTCACTCCATTACTAAATTCACCCAAATAAATCTAGAACTCACGTGAAATATGATAATATGTTGGCTATGGCTGAGGTCTGGATGGCTGGGGTCACTACCTGGTGGTAGATAACCTTTAGTTAAGCATCCTGTATGTGAATAAGTTGGTTAAGGCCTTTAACACCATTGCTTGGATGACTAGCATCAACAAGTATTTGTAGATGCATAGCCAGAAGTACTGGCTGATACTACAGGTAGTACTAACGCGTTTCGTGCAACAACTCATCATAACTTATCATAACTCTGAGGAAGTACCGAGTTGTTGGCACGAAACGCATTCGTTTGCACTCCACTGCTTTAATTTAATTATGTGTGCCCAATAAAGAAGCCTGTATTGATATTATATACGTCGCTCCTGTATTCGATCAGCGCATACAAGCGAGGTTAATTGCAACTTACAGAAGCCGGTGAGGAAGAGACCGGGATCTTGCGATGGCAGCGATCGCAGGAGCTGTGGTGTCTGGGTGAGCTCCTCCATACCACGCTAGAATATTTGTGTCAGCCCTTCCTAATGGGGGACAGATTATAAGTCCAATGTTTGCTGGGACCCATTGGGAGCTGGGACCCCTTGGGAGGTGGGCTTACCATCTAAATTGAATGGGGTCTCTATTAAGATATAAATGAGCTGGAGACAGTGCAGAGACGTGCAACTAAACTGGTTAGAGGGATGGAAGACAAATTATGAGGGTAGACTGTCAAGATTGGGGTTGTTTTCTCTGGTAAAAAAAGGCAATTGCGAGGGGACATGATTACACTTTACAAGTACATTAGAGGACATTATAGACAAATAGCAGGGGACCTTTTTACCCATAAAGTGGATCACCGTACCAGAGGCCACCCCTTTAGACTAGAAGAAAAGAACTTTCATTTGAAGCAACGTAGGGGGTTCTTCACAGTCAGGACAGTGAGGTTGTGGAATGCACTGCCGGGTGATGTTGTGATGGCTGATTCAGTTAATGCCTTTAAGAATGGCTTGGATGATTTTTTGGACAGACATAATATCAAAGGCTATTGTGATACTAAGCTCTATAGTTAGTATAGGTATGGGTATATAGAATTTAATTAAAAGTAGGGAGGGGTGTGTGTATGGATGCTGGGTTTTCATTTGGAGGGGTTGAACTTGATGGACTTTGTTTTTTTTCAACCCAATTTAACTATGTAACTATGTAATAACTTACCTAAACCCCTGGCACATTCTCTTGTTAGCAGAAATCTGCACTCTCTTGGGTTACTTGTGATCGAGCTTCTCCCTTCTTCGCTCTTCAAAACCTCAGACGGCAGCACCCAGCAGTTACTAGGGGACGGCAAGAGCTGAATTAGCCGCTTTGAACCTGGAAATTTGGCTCTTCAAGTGCAGAGCGACGAGACCCCCCAGACCGGAAAATGTAAGTGCTGTTGGAGCTGCAGACCGAAAGCCAACTCAGGCAACAATATGCCCAGGATCGCCCCTGAGTCCAGCTTTTAAAGGAAAACTATACCCCCAAACAATGTAGGTCTCTATTAAAAGATACTGAGTACAACAGCTCATGTGTAAAACCCTGCTTCATGTAAATGAACCATTATCATAATAATATACTTTTTTAGTAGTATGTGCCATTGGGTAATCATAAATAGAAAATTGCCATTTTAAAAAATAAGGGCCGCCCCCTGAGATCGTAAGATTCACTGTGCACACATACAAACCACATGTAAGGTCACATGAGCCAATTAACAGACAGAGTTCTGTCTTTTGCTTCCTCACTTCTTCCTGTTACAGTTAGTGTTGTAGTATTTCTGGTCAGGTGATCTCTGAGGCAGCACATATAGAGTCACAAAATGGTGGTTCAAGGCAAGAGATGTAAAAGGCTAATATTTACTTAAATATATATTCCAGTTTGGTAAGATTCTTTAATATGTCATTCAATTTGATATAAACTATCTGTTGCTTAAGTAATCATTTTGGGGGTATAGTTTTCCTTTAACCCAACTGCATATATGTGAAGGAACTGGATCACTCGCTCGCAGGGCTGGTATAACAGGAGCAGCGGATCTTTACAATCCTTGGGGGTGCCCTAACATTTGTCACTCCCATCACTTAAAGCCTTGTTTTGATCGAACGCACCCATGATCTTTACCATTGCCAGGACCATCCATGATCTGTACCAAACTCTGACCATTGTAAATAGGATCATGGGCTCTCTCGGGCCCCATTACCACAGAACCCCTGACTGGACTCCCTATCATGCAGGAGGCTTACAGTTAGAACCTACCTAATTCATATACTAATTTCCCCTCAGCCAGGGTTCCAGTCTTTCTGCAAAGCCAGGGCCCCCCTTTTCGCTTCTGCAATCTTCTTGACTGGAAAAGCCAGCGTGACAAGTTACAGTAAGTAATACCATAGGCTTAAGCCACCATAATGATTCTACTGTTACTGCATGCTGCATTCCTCTGGGGTTGCTAGGGAAACCTCTTTCCTCAGCATTTCTCAGTTACACACACAGATACCTAATTTACTCTGGTTCACCTGCCCATGTCTACACCCAGTGCACACAAAGATTGGACGGAATGCCAGTCAGTCAGTCCCAGTGTGAGGATGAAATTGTTGAGTTGATATGTTGGCAGGAGATAGTATGATAGGGGGTCATATAGTGTATAGGTGGCCATATGTGGGCTGACCTTCTATGCTGTCACATGCCAAGCAGACAGTTAGTGTACGAGTGGCCACACATAGCATGGCTGCCTCCCTGCTGTTTCTGTCATTCATGCAGAGGGCCCACATCAATGGAACTGCAGCAAAAGAAGAGGTACTGCAGCACTTCAACTTCCATTGCTCTATACACTGGCCTACATGGCACATAAACCTGATGATCTCTGAACAATCAATATCTACAGCACACAAAAGGGATTGATGGGCCATCATACAAATGCAGATTATTTTACAAAACTTTGTTTTCTATGACTTTGTCTGTGCTTGTTTGGCCATCTGTAGTTTACTGTCACACATGGTGTTTTTTCACTGGGAGAAAAGCTCTGATTTGGCCCCTACTGCTCCATGCTCACTGAGTGCTCTGTGTGTGCGAGTGAGAGGTGTATTCTATTCACATGGGTCTAAATCAGAATCTTTTCCACTTGTTAACCAACAGATAGGAAAACACCAATAGTAAGACACTAGCTGTAGTTGACTTGCTTGTGTCTCTAGCCAGGAAAACATCAAGAAAGGCTGGCACAAGCTTAGTAGTAAAGCTGGAGTCTGATTGTAAAAGGTTAAAATGCTTACATTTTATTCTCCATAACTAATAACCAAGGCCTGACACGTTTCTTGTCTACCAGGGAAACTTAGGGGCAGATTTATCAAAGGTCGAGGTTAATTTTCGAATGAAAAAAATCCAAATATCGACCTATTTTTTGTGTACTTCAACTAGGGAATAGTCCAAATTCGATTAGAATTTGAAAAAAATTAGAATATCGAAATTTATCATGTATTGTCTCTTTAAAAATTCGCCACTTTAAACCTGCCAAATTCCTGTTTTAGCCTATGGGGGGGGCTCCTAGAACCTATCTGGAGTCAATTGGTGGACTCTGAAAAATCAAATTTTTGGGGGGGGGAAATTTCAAATCGAATTTGATCGAATTCAATATTACTTTGATTCGTACGATTCGAATTCGGCCGAATACAGACCTATTTGACCAAAAAAAAAAACTTCGACTTCATTTTGGTTGGTCTTTTTGAATATGAATTTTGATGTTTTTTTCAAATCGAAATTTGACCCTTGATAAACATGCCCCTTAGTCATAAGCCTAATGTGTTATAAGCATCTCTGTGCCATTATTTTTATTTACTTACTTACTTACTTACTTAATTGCTACAGCCTGCACTTTTCATCAGCCTTTCTGAAATCCAAAGCACTACTTGGGTGTGAGGGTTAGTTTCCCATAAACCTTTTAGCATCCAAATATAAGAACAGTAAGACTAAATTAAAACATGTAAAATGAATACTGGATAGTTGCTTAGAGATCCCGTTTAGTTCTGGAACCCTTTAAGCCCATATTTTTTTCTTCCAGTTTGTCTGGAACTATTGATTTGGACACCATGTTTTTATTTTAAAACTTGATTTATTAAAGCCTAGTATAGTTATAATACAAGCATAATATAATTGTATGAGGTAACATTGTATGCTGCAGAAATCTTCTTTAAAATTTATATTTTAATTAAAGAAGCAAAGTGGTCTCGGTAGAAAAGGAATTTTAGTATGTTTCAATCCTAAATACATTATGACAAAGACATAAAGATCCTGAAACATAATTAATTCTGAGTGTATATCCACGTCTGCCCCAGCTCTTTGCGAACAGATGTGATTGAAATAGATACTCTTAGTCTGTTTTGGATACCTAAAGTAAGACATCTGTCAGTGCATGAAGCAGAGCTTTGTAATGGTATAGTGCAGGCCTGAAGAACTCTCAGTAATGGGACCAGACATTGCTTTGTATCTCACACTTGTTAACCCTTTCACTGCAGTCCTGCATTTCTCAATAATCAATAGAAAAATGGATTCTTTTGAACAGTATTATTTTGGTATGCAAACCTATTACTTGGTCAAGACAGCTAAGGTAGAATAAATACAGGTAGAATATTGCTGATATACCGAATAATAACTGCAATGTACAATAAACCTGCAAATGGCATGTAACAAGCACCACCCAAATTGTATGTGTGATGCACTGAATGAAATAGGTTTCAGCAGATGATTAGAAGCCCCTCATAGGCACATGGCAGTTTTACTCCATTTGTTTTGAAATAGGCAGTCCTCTTACATCTCCTACCAGTTTCAGGAGGATTTAAACTAAGTAGGGGTCATTTCTAAACTGTCCCTAAAATACTGGTTCCATTACAGTCATGTCACAATGATACAAAACAGACCATGCCTGCTCTTATTGGAGCTAATAGTTGTATTTAGTGTTGTTTTAGTGTGGTTGCTGTACCTGTTTTACAAAATATTAATTTAGAGTAGGTTGAATGCCCAGTGCTGATAAGTTCAAAAAGCTGTTCAGACTCATTTTTCTGCCAGTGGGTGCATATAGGGTAAGTTGTTATGATTTTTTGAGTCTAGAGCATGTTTATAAATCAGGGTAGCACGGTGGGCCAGGTTGGGAGAGGGCTTGGGTTGAAATTTTGTCTTATTTTTTGTCCATACGCATTATTAAAGTGCATCTGCAAATGAGGATATTAAGAGGAGCCACAGTTCTTGCATCACCTGTTGAATGGGATACTTGTTATACACGTGTATGGTACAGTAGTGGTTCAGCCCATGGGCCGATTTCTCAGATACCTGAGCCTGTAGAGTTTATTTACTGTTTACTAGGGTATGGAGGTCCAAATTACAGAAAGCCCTTAATGTAGATAAATCCAGGTTCCAAGCATTCCAAATAATAGATCTCATACCTGTATGATTATGTTCTGATTTGATTCATATTTTCTGCATACCTATTTCTATAGCTCTTTTCTGCTGATCTTGCTTTTTCCCAACCTTCCTTGCTGCATTGTTAAGTAACAGGATTGTTCTGCTTTGATTTCAACATGGTTCAGCTATTTAGTAATTGTTTTGGAGACCCAGACACTTACCTCACATTGTCAACTACTGATATAATACAAATATAAATAATTTGTCTGAATGTGCAACAAGATCACAGTTTGTTGACTTGAATTAAAGGGGTTGTTTACTTTTAAATTAACGTTTAGTATGATGTATGTAGAAAGGGATATTCTGAGACAATTTGCGACTGGTTTCCATTTTTATTATTTGTGATTTTTGAGTAATTTAGCTTTTTATCCAGCAGCTTTCCAGTTTGCAGTTTCAGCAATCTGGTGGCTAGGGATACCAATTACCCTAGCAACCATGCACTGATTTAAACATGAGACTGCAATATGACTAGGAGATGGCCTGAATGGAAAGATGAGTAATAAAAAGTAGCAATAACAATATATTTGTAGCTTTACAGAGAATATTTTTAGATAGGGTAAGTGACCCCGACTGGAAAACTGGAATGAATCAGAAGAAAAAGGCATATAATGAAAAAAACAATAAAAAATAAATAATGAAGACCATTTGAAAAGTTGCTTAGAATTGGCCATTCTATAACACATTAAAGGCTATCTTAAAGGTGAACCACCCCTTTAATGTTGGGGCAAAATATATCTTAGTGCAGTGAAAGAAAGAAAATTGTTGTCCAGAAAATTTGTATTTTAGTGGGAGCACTTACCAGACGCTGGACTCAACGTGCTGCACACCCTGCCGCCATCCCATGCGGTCGAATATATTCCAAGGAAACGAAAAATGCAGCAGAGCACCGTGGAGTCCAGTAAATACGGAAGAGCACTGGGGCCAGCAAAAAAAATAAATTATGGTGAATTATGACTTTTAAAAGTCATAATTATGACTTTAAATCTCATAATTATGACTTTTAAACTCATAATTATGACTTTAAATCTCATAATTATGACTTTTAAACTCATAATTATGACTTTAAAAAGTCGAAATTATGACTTTTAATCTCATAATTATGATTTTTATTCTCATAATTATGACTTTAAAAAGTCGAAATTATGACTTTTATTCTCATAATTATGATTTTTATTCTCATAATTATGACTTTAAAAAGTCGAAATTATGACTTTTATTCTCATAATTATGACTTTTAAACTCATAATTATGACTTTAAAAAGTCGAAATTATGACTTTTAATCTCATAATTATGACTTTTAAATCTCATAATTATGAGAATAAAAGTCATAATTTTGACTTTTTAAAGTCATAATTATGAGATTTAAAGTCATAATTATGAGTTCAAAAGTCATAATTATGAGTTTAAAAGTCATAATTATGAGATTTAAAGTCATGGGAATAACTTGTTAAACCCAATAAAAAAAATTTTCATATTAAAAAAAGTCATAATTATGACTTTTAAAAGTCATAATTCACCATAATTATTTTTTTCTGCTGGCCCCAGTGCTCTTCCGTAAGTAAAAGTATTAAAAAAATGTAAATTTTATTTAATATACATGTAAAAACAAATTACAGCAGCAGTGAACCCTGGAAAGAAAGAAAATTGGAAATAAAGGGTTGCTTCTATATTTAAGAGTTAAAGAAGAACTTTCTTTTTGCAGTTTACATTCAATTACATTTAGTCCCACAAAGCTGCAGCGTACATAATATGGGTCAGAGTAGAAGCTCGTGTTCCCTTTGTTGCTTATTTTTCTGAAATAGACTTTGTTTATCAGATCCGCTCGTAGCTCAGAGGAAGTGCTATGATTTACACACCGACTGATTCCATCATAGACTCAGATTTCCAGCACATATGCTTATGGGTTTTCACAGATGACCATTGAAACATCTGTTAGTGTTGTGGTGGCATCTGAAATTTCATTATTCTCGCTGTTTGTTCTTTACATTGCTGTCCCTGTTAAATATTGTACAGGCATGGGATCTATTAACTGGGAATCCATTATTCAGAAAGCTCAGAAATGTGTCAGTGCTATTTACCACGGTCCCAAGCACTCTCAAATCCTTTTCCTGTAATATATTTTAGCATAGTGGGAAATTTTGATTAGGACATTCTCCTTCATTGGTTACATGTAGTTTTATTATTTTACATGTTTTGAACATGATTGAAACAGAGTGGTGATTTTTGTCTTGAAGATCAGTGACAGGAAGGAGTCATCATTTGTACAGGTATGGTATCCCTTATCTGGAAACCTGTAATGCAGAAAGCTTTGACTTATTTTAATCAAATAATACACATTTTTTAAATAATTTACAGTTTCTCTGTAATACTGAAACAGTACTTTGTACTTGGTGGTAATGGAACTGAATGAATCCATATTGGTGGCAAAACAATGTTTTTTAATGTTTAAATATGTATAATGTTTAATATGTTAATGCGTTCGCCCACATAAAAAAAACACACACAATGATAAATTTGTTTTTGCCATTTATTTTACACAGCTTTTTACACTGTTTTTCGGCCGTTATTAAATTAAGTTTGCTAAATAGGCCCCCAAATTGTAACAAGCTAAAAACAACTGAACTGAAAAAAATATTTAGTGACCACTTATAACAATGAAAGATTGCAAATTGTTATAGTTTGCACCAGAGTTACCAAAATTGTTAAAGATTATGCCACCTTCAAGCATGCTTTAAAAGTGTGCTTTGCTCCATTAAAGAACACAATGGTATATATAACAATGAAGAATGTTATATTTCAAAATGCTAAATTTTACTTTATTTATATTTGCATTTTTTTTTCCTGTTTATGACTTTTAATTTATTTCCCCCTAAGTGTTACAACCTGATGTTGGAAATCACACTTTCTTGAAATAAATGAAAGTGAGTATTTTGCACAAAAACAACTCAGCTGATTTTTCTATATTCTTATCCTATGTGCTAACCCTTTGGAATTTGCTGCATAAGTTGGTTTAGTTTTCTATTCAGGCTGTAAATAAATTTCTTTGCATATGCTGAGCTTTCTGTATTTTATGTACAGGTTCCTCACCAGACCAGGTTTTTTGTGAGTGTTGATAGAGCAGTGCACATAGACTCATGGGGGCTTATGTATCAACACTGGGCAAATTTGCTCGTGGGCAGTCACCCATAACATCAGAGCTTGGCTTTTTTCAGGCAGCTGCAGGTAGAACAATGAATGAAATAATTTGATGGGTAACTGCCTTTAAGCAAATTTGCCCAGTGTTGATAAAATACCAGCAAGATGTTTGCCAGCAGGGCCGCCATCAGAGGGGTACGGGGGTACAACTGTACCGGCCCCGGCCTGAAGGGCCTTGGCAGCTCCAAAGCCATGTCACCTCTTCGTAAGTCCTCTTCTGAAATGCCGAAATCCCGAAGTGACGAGAATAGGTGATCTGCCTTATGTGTGGGGGGTTTACCATTTTTAGCTCTGATGTCTGTGTGGTCTTTTAACTGTGGTATGGGGTGGGCGGGATCTGGTGTGGTGCTTGAGTAATGAATTAGGGGCACTTTCAGGGGTAATCACCTATGCGGGGAGAAGCAGGCAGGGGGGACTATGTTGGGTAGTGGGTAGGGTTTTTTTTTATTTTGGGGTTTAGTTCTCCTTTAAAGTCAGTGGGCATTTTTTACATGTATTTTCTTGAGCCAAATCTATTACATTTTTCTCGCATTTTATCTGCGTGAAGAAACTGATTTGTTTCTTCTGGTAAAAACTCCAGTGCTGATTTTCGAAAAAGGTTGCAAATGTTCCTTGCACATCAGGTGAAAAAAATGAAATCATCCCTAGTAATAACTTTTTTCAGCAGCTCTCAAAACAAACTTTAATCATTGACTATAATGCTTTATACGTCTCTGATTCCTTGACTTTATATCACAGTAAAATTAGATGCTGTTCCTTAAAAAAACAGCTGTGAAACCAAGTCAAAAATCTACTGTATCGTGTTACTTAGGTGGCATCTGCTCTTGTAGAAGACTTCAATTATATAATGCTATTTATTTGCATTATTATATTATATAATGCTATTTATTTAATTATAGATAAAGTAGCCGAATCTTCATTGGAAAGTTGTCGAATTGCAAGATATATAGATAATCCCTTAGTGTAGGTCGTGCTCTGTAGCAATGATGGCATTTATTTATAAAGAAAAAAAGAACACAGCTTCTTCTCGCTGCACGACCGGACACTGGCAGAACTATTTAGTGGAGGCTGAACAAAAATAGACTGGTGTTCAGCACTTAAAAAGAAATATTACTGTAAGCCAAAATCTTGTCTAAATCAATCTTGGCACATCTGTCTGATACAGACCGTAAACAGGATTAGAGCAGGATTTATCTGCTTGATGCTAATTGTGCTTGCAGTTTTTGAACATGCCTGTTTTTAATTCAATACTGAATGAAAAATAAGGCTCCCTGATAAATCTCCAGCAGAAAATTTTATGCAGAGATTTATACTGTGCTAGGTTTTCAAGCAATGGGGGTATCCAGCACAATTTAATGGAGAATAACGTATCTAATCTCCTAATAATTAAGAATATTAAATTCTGTTTGAATATACCGCACACTGTGACAAATCGGTGGGGTACAGGCATTAATAAATTTGAATACACACATCTGAAAATAGAAATGAGTCGCTTGATTGTTCAAATATGCTCAATATACTGAGAACAAAATCTCCCCAGAAGATTTATTAGAGCTTGTAGAATAAAAGTTTATTGTAAAAAGCCTTGTGCTTAATACAGGATGTTAAACTGCTATTGTATTAAATCTGCTTAATATTTAAATTTTTATACAACTCTCATAAGTCTCAACAGGATTTGTATTTTTTTGCTGAGACATTGGCATACATTACACCTTTGCAGATGTTAAAGTAATTTTTAGAATCTGACATTAAGGGGCCGATTCACTAACTTAGAGTGAAGGATTCGAAGGTAAAAACTTCGAATTTCGAAGTTTTTTTTGGGCTACTTCGACCATCGAATGGGCTACTTCAACCTTCGAGTACGACTTCGAATTGAAGGATTCGAACTAAAAATCAATTCGATAGTCGAAGTACTGTCTCTTTAAAAAAAACTTCGACCCCCTAGTTCGCCATCTAAAAGCTACCGAAGTCAATGTTAGCTTATGGGGAAGGTCCCCATAGGCTTGGTTAACTGTTTTTGATCGAAGGATATTCCTTCGATCGTTGGATTAAAATCCTTCGAATCGTTTGATTCGAAGGATTTTATCGTTCGATCGAAGGATTTTATCGTTCGATCAAAGGATTTGTCCTTCGATCGTTCGATCGAACTATCTGCGCTAAATCCTTCGACTTCGATATTCGAAGTCGAAGGATTTTAATTCCTAGTCGAATATTGAGGGTTAATTAACCCTCGATATTCGACCCATAGTGAATCCGCCCCCAAAATCTGTGACTGGGGTGGCTAGTGAAAACATAAGACACACTTTTTGATGTCTCCACAGTACATAGAGTGTTAACACTGCAACAATTAAGCACCTTACCATATCATATCTCTATTGTCCTTATTCTGCACTGTGTACTGTACAGTGTTTTGGAATTCCACATAAACTGGGAGGAGCAGCAGTGCAGCTACCAGGGCTACCTGGTGTACTGATAATGGGTTTTTAATTTGCTATTGTCTCCTCTTTAAAAGGTTTGTTCAACTTTGTTCAGACATTGATATTTTCAACTGTTTTTCAATATTTATTTTTTGCGTTTTTTCAGTTAATTCGTTTTTTTGTTCATCATCTCTTCAGCAGCTATCCAGTTTAAAATTTTAGCAGCTATCTGGTTGCTAGGCTGTTGTTTGCCTTAGCAAAAAGGCAGTGGTTTAAATGAGAGAGTGGAATATGAATAGGAGAGGGACTATAATATAAAGAACAGAAAGATATTTAAAGATTTGTAAGCACACAAAGCAGTCATTGACCCCCATTTGAAAGCTGGAAATATTTAAAAGTGGAAGTCAGATAATTTGAAAACTATAAAAAAATAAATAATGAGGAGTTGCTAGGAGTAGAATATTCTATAACGTACTAAGGGGCCTATTTATTAAACCTCAATTTTTTCTGTTCGAGTATTTAAAGGGAAAAAATGTAATTATTAAAGAGAAAAAACTTAAACGTTTCGAGATTTATTATGCTCTGAAGCTGCTAAAAATCTGAATCCGAAAATACTCCAGCTAAAACCTGTCAAAGTCATGTAGAAGTCAATGGCAGATGGTCCCTTTAACAACTGGAAAATGTTTTTCGCTTTATGGTTTTCTGTAGTTTTGGGCTGTTTGTACTGTTAGTTTTAGTAATCTGATAAATTCAAGTTTTTGACAATTTTTCGACGAATTGTGCGACAAGTTGCACAATTCGAATTGACGCTCAATTTTGTCATGACTTTTTTTGGAGAAGTTCTATTGACAGTTTTTTTTTTAATAAAGTGAGAAAAAATACTATTCCCCACACTATGTACTTTTCTAAACGTCATCTCTTCCTTCTCATCAGCTTCACTCAAGGGGAAACAAATTTCAGTTTTAGTTCACCTTGAGACCCTTCTCAAGACAAACCTTACTTGAAAAGTTCCCAAGTAGGACTGAAACATTGAGTTCTTCTATATTATAAGGTTATATATATATATTATCTTGTAATTCTAAAGATCAACATATTGTGACTATTTTTGACACCATTGATTATGTCAGCATTATTCCTCAGCCCATTTCCCCACAGTCTTTTGCATATAAAAAAATAAAAATGTTTTTCCTAATAATAGATGACTTGAATTATCTCAAAATGAAACACTGCTATTCTAGATGCTGCAGTCCATCCCATTGGACTCATATGAGTCTCTGTACTAAACTTTTAAGATTTGTTTTTGGGTCTCATATTATGATATCATACATTTGTTATATTTTCTCATTCTTTACAAGCCTTTTTAAGGTTCTTCTGCTCTGACAGCAAGATATTTGTCACAAGTGCATTATGTATGTTACCACTTTAATACTTTTATAAAACAATTAAAATTGTTTAAACTGAGATATATTAGATATATATCATAAGAATCCTGATTACTTCATCCAGAGGGGATATGATCTACATGGAAGGACAGTTACTTGGATATCTAGCAGTTTTTATAGGTTCAGTAGGCTTGATAATACATCCCCAATCAAAGAACTATGAGTTACATATTCAAACAAAATAATTTGGGCAAAGACCAAATGATTGGGAACAAATGATGGGGATGCATGTGTCTTCCAAGATCTCTTGCTGTTTATGGCAGCATTAAAGGTCTCCAGACTTCTAAGGTCAAGACAGGTGTATATACAAAATGCCCTAAATACTGAACAAATACTGTACAGAATATTTTAACTCTGTACAGGCTGTTTGGTCTAAATAAATGAAACATCTTGGGGCAAACTGACATCTAGCAAACGTAACATAGACATTAGATAAAAAAATCCATTCTTCCTGCACTTACATACTTACAATCGGAGGAATATTATGGTATTTAGTGCTCTTCTTTGCAGTCACTGTGAAACAGTTCATTATGCAAAGTAAAATGATTGAAGGCTTCTTGAAAGCAGAAAGTTTGTAAAAATGCATCTTCTGCATGATACTAAGACGATCTTTCAAGCTACACTGGATTAGCTACATGTCATTGAGTGGCTTGAGTCACTGTCCATCAGTGCTCTCCTTAACCTGGCAGACCCAGAGCTATTCAGTATTTGCAAATATTAGTGTACAAATTAATAATCATCCACATCAACAGAAATGTTACTGCATTTGCAGAAATCAGTTCCACCAAATATTTGTTTTTGTATATTGTATCTGATTTTCTGAAGACACTGGTTGTAATAACGGGGACATAATTCTGGCACAAAACTGGGTGGCATCTGCCTTACACAGTGGGGCACTATCATACTCACAGATTATAACGTAACAGATCATTTGAATTCTCGAAGGAACCACTCACATTTCATTAATGGAAATAAACATTAAACCTACCAATTATGACAACCTACAAGCCAAGCATTTAGCATAGTTTCCTCAAGACATTTAAATAATGCAAGTTACAACTACTTCCGTAAATATTGCATAACTGATTAGTTAGATGAGTTATGCTATTTTGTATGGTTTGCACAATAACCCTAACCTAAAGGTTGCTAAATAGGACATTCCATCCTAACAATACACAGTAATGTTTAGTTTTTTATTGTGTACATCTTTTCTATATAATTTGGCTTTTATTTTACAAGGGTTGTTCAACATTCCATTGTAAATATAAACACACCCAACAATTTAAAAGTTAATTATCTATATTGTTTGATTATATATTGTAATTTCCATGACTTAGTCTACTATTTGCATAACTCAAAGCCTGTATTTTCTACATGTTAATGTAAATAAATTATATAAATATACATATATTATCTTTCTTTCTAGTCTTCAAGATAGCAGTTATTAAACATATAATATCATTATAACAACAACAGCACCACATGCTGTTCATTTCAGCCGACCAGACATGTCAGAAAAATATGTTTGTGAGAAGAAAACCTGGAGACTATACTCTATTCACATAATTTTTTAGCAGAACAACGTCACAAGACTTTCCTTTTCACACTAACTTAGTTTTCTGCTGACTGTGACTGATAGGGGCAGATTTACTAAGCTCGAGTGAATTTTCGAAGTCCAAAAAGTTTGAATTTCGAAGTAATTTCTTGGATACTTCCACCATCGAATAGGATACTATGACTTCGAATTTACTTCGACTTCGATTCGAAGTAAAAATAGTTTGAATATTCGGCCATTCGATAGTCGAAGTACTGTCTCTTTAAAAATCCTTCGATTTCAATACTTCACCAAATTAAAGCTACCGAATTGCTATATTAGCCTATGGGGACCTTCCAGTGCATTTTTTAAAGTGTTTGGCATTGAATAAAAATCCTCCGATCGATCGCTAAAAATCGTTTGATTGATCAAATGATTCAATCGAATTATTCGATATTCAAATTCGAAGGATTTCAATTCGATGGTCGAATTTCGAGGGTTTAAACCCGTCAAATTTGACCCTTGATATATCTGCCCCATAATGTAAAATGGCAAAAGTGCTCAGAAGAGTAATCTGAGCAATTTTACATTCATATGTAACAATAACACAGTAACACAAAAACATATAAGTGTATCAAAGTAAACAATATAATGTACTGTTGCCCCACACTGGTAAAAGTTCTGTGTTTGCTTCAGAAACTTTACTATAGTTTATATAAACAAACTACTGGGTATTCAAGGAGGCAGCCATGGAGAAAAGGCACAGGTCACATAGCAGATAACAGACAAGCCTTTTAGAATACAATGGTGTTTTATCTGTTATCTAATGTGTATCCTGTGCCTTTTCTCCTTTTTTTAAAAAAAACTTAAATGGCTGCTCCCATGGCTACACAACAGCTTGTTTATATCAACTACTTTCTGAAGCAAACAGTAGTTTTAGAAGTGCAAGGCGACACTACATTATACCTTATTTACTATGATACACTTTCATTTTTTAGCATTACTGTTCTTTTAATGATTTATATATTTGCAACATTGTATATCTATCAATCTGTCCAACGGGGTCATTCACAAAGTATTATTTAACTTGAATGTAATGATATACAAAAAAAATTACACAAATTTGGATAGGTGCACAAATCCTAAAGTATTAGCTGGATGTTTCAATTGTGTATCAAAATATCAACTTTTTTTTTCATTTTATCATTTTCCATTTTATCCTATGATTTATCATGTGCATATGTGCTTTCTTACTTTGTTGCAAAATGATGTTATAAAAAGTAGCACCTAATCATGTAGTTATATTGTATTTGATGGACCACTAGATTTGCCAACGTTAATTTAATAGCAATGTGATATGATTAAACAGCATCAAAGCCTAATTTAAATCACAGTGAGAAATCACAGGATTAAATAACAGTGTTCAGTCTTTTAGAAAAGTTTATTGCTTCCAGATGGGAGAGAGATCCTTTCCAGTATATGATTAGCTGACAGCACACAAAGGGGCAAATAGGTAATGTATATGGATAAGAATTCAGCAATGATCTTGATTTTGTTTTTATTACATTTAGACATGAAAAAAATGTATTACATTCAGACATGAAAATATGTGTGGGTATTTGAATTATCAACCCCTGTTTAAAATGCAGAGCTTAAATGTCAGCTAATACTGAGAAAAAGAGCAGGTACTGTGTATGTTTGTATTCTGTCACTACTTTGGGACCCCATGTTGGTATATGCCATGTGTTGCACGGCATGGTGCTTTGCACTGCACTCTCCACCTGTGACATACCTCACATGTTTCCCATTCGTGGAAATGTTAGCACCGCGGCTGCCAGAGGGGCTGAAAAATATTGCAAACTATTGAGTAAATGAACTACTTGTAAAAAAAAAAAGATTTCTTACCACCGTTGTCTGTTTTCTCTATTTTTTTTTGTAAGTGTGCAAGCCCTTCGTACTAAAAAAGTCATAGCAAATTTACAGTCTAGATAGGTTAGTTAATTTTTTGTAATAATTCTTTTAAAGGCAAACTGTCAATTTTTCTTTGTGTACAAATATTGGCTTTTTATTGTTCATAGCAGCTGGTCAACTCCAGGTTGTGGTTTAGACCAACCACTAGCACAAGCGTGTTTCTAGTAGCTGGTCAATGCCAAAGCGTGGGTTGGACCAAGCGGCTAGAGATTTCTTTCTGTGCTTCGTGTTCAAATTGTAGCCAAATTTTGCCTATAGCTGCTTAACCTTTAAAACAGGGAATGATTTACAGGTATATGTTAATGGGGGTCAAAAGCTCCCTGATTTCTCACAAGAGCTAAGGGTAAGTGCACTGTTGGTCTTACTACTCAGTCACACTGTTTGCTGGGGGACTTGATTTTAAATGCACTACATACTTGCTAATGAATAGTGTAGGAGGGGCCTTGTTGTGACACGTGATCTTACATATATTGGCCAAAGAGTGGTACAGGTATAGGATCTATTATCTAGAATGTTCTGGACCTGGATCTTTCCCTAATTTGGACCTTCATGTCTTAAGTCTACTAAAAAAATAATGTAAACATTAAATAAGCCCAATAGGCTGGTTTTGCTTCCAATAAGGATTAATTATATCTTAGTTGTGATCAAGTACAGGTTACTGTTTTATTATTACATAGAAAAAAGGAAATACTTTTTAAAAATTTGGATTATTTGATTATAATGGAGTCTATGGGAGAGAATATTTCCATAATTCAGGAAATGTTTCTCATTTTATTTAGTTCTTTCGTTTTTTTTAACTTGAGGTCAGATAGTTCACCTCAAGTTAAAAAAAAACGTGAGGGATTAATCATTTTTATTGAGTTTTAAAGTATATAGTCATATTCTTACTGGTGATCTGGATAAACCATCACACATGTAATGCACAGGAATGAAAAAATTCAGTAAATATTAAGTATTACTAAAACAATCCAAGATCTGATTATTTTCTATAAAATTTAGAGAACTAGAGAGATGAATATGAATAGATAAATAATAGAAGAAGCACTATTAGAAATGATGGAGATGTCCAAAGTAAGGTAAAGTTTCATTTTGCTAACTCAACTATAGTGTAGGCATCACTTGGATCATCAATCATGGCGGAACAAGCCCTCAAGCAAACTGTGCAAAATAAAGGTTTTGTGGCAACTTCTGAGAGAATTACCTAATCAAAGATGGCACCCTTTTGGCTCATATAAAGCCCTTGTTGATTTCTAGGTGGTGCAAGCTAAACATGAGTTCAGTCATTGACCCCCCAGGAAATTGGGGGTAAAATGCACTTTAGACCATGGCATTACATTGTAAACTGTTAGATACATATAGGCAACCTATCAACAAAACAAGCTGGGACACTTTTAAGGGCAGATTTATCAAAGGTCGAAGTGAAAATTTGAATTTACAAAAAATTCGAATTTCAAGCTAATTGTACTTCAGATAGGGAATAGTCCCTATTCGATTGAAATTTTCAAATTTATCATATACTGCCTCTTTAAAAATTCACCTTCAACCATTCACCATCTAAAACCTTTTTTTGTTGTTTTAGCCTATGGGGGACCTCCTAGAACCTAATTGGAGTCAATTGGTGGACTTTGAAAAATCGAAGTTTTTTCGAGAAAAACTTTGATTCAAATTTGATCGAATGCGCTATTACTCCTATGCATATGATTCGAATTCGGACCCTCAAAAAAACTTTGATTTTTTTAAAATAAATTTTGGTTGGTCTTTTTTAATTCCAATTTAGAAGTTTTTTAAATACGAAATCCGACCCTTGATAAATCTGCCCATTAGTGTCAAGACATGGCTGCCCATAAAGAGTGGCTTACCGCTGGGGGAGTGGTAATTAATATAAAAAAAAAACTATTTTGTCTGAAAGTCTGTTGGTGGAAACAATTTTTGATAATAGGTGCCCTTTAATGCTCTAGATTAGACCTTGATTCTGGCTATTCTATCCTGGGGCCCAACTACATAATTCTTTAGCCTGCCATTTTTAAGCCAGGGATCTATTTTACAGATTCATTCTGAAGATGTTTGTGATGTTTCACACAGGGAGCACAAGTTTGACACACCAACAGAAAGAAGTGTTCATAGACTTAAAAGACATTTTCTCAGTGAAACTAAAACAACGACGTTCCGCTGGGCAGACGAAGGGCATCACAATATTTCTGTGCATCAGAAAAGGACGAAAATTAAAAAATTGCTCAGTTCATCTGGATTATTGTGAGATATGGTTCAAACAGCTAAAGGAAATCTTAAATGGTAAGTGGTGTATTTATAATGGTCTTTTGAGTTTTATTTTGTCTCTTTTTTTTCTGACTCTTCATTTTTCTCTTCTCTTGCAGTCCTAAAGCTGTTAATCTGATGTGTTTGTAATTGAATAGTGTGTAAGCATATGAAAAAAGTACAGGCCTGTTGCACAGTTATAAAAGTAACATCAATAAAACTAAAAACTATACAAAAGTGATTGATTGTAAATTAAATAGTGCTTAGAGAGAGCCATCCGAATCCAGGCATCCAGCACTCTGGACAGCACAGCATTGTATCTATTCTGTGAGCGACATGCTGGCAGCTGAGGGCACAGAGATGGCTGCCATACAAAGTCACCCATACTAATAACATCTAAAACTTTTGTGTTAAATGATTATGTTCATTAGTAGTCAGTTTTTTACAGACTTCATAACCTCACAAGATTGGCCTTCCACAGACCTTAGACCTCAAGAGAATGGCTAATCTGAGATATCATATTCCATTGGTCTGTCAGCAAATTAGGAATGTATTTTTCCTTTTGTTTCACTTGATATTGATAATTAGTGATATTGATCAGTATTTACAGATAACACAGTATCCTAAGGAATCTCCATTAGGCTTATTTAGAATCTGTTAATATGATTTGCAATGTATCAGAACTATGATTCAGCACAATTTGCCTCAAATTTTGATTTTCTTTTAAGTAAAAATTACACATAGCGAAATGAGAGGAACAAGGGTCTAAATATTTTGTCAAGCCCCAATTTCCTGGTCTGTACACAACATTATATTACTAGTATTACTAGATGTTGCTAAATAATCATTAGTAGCCATAATCAGTATTAATGAGATTTAGTTCAATAACTGCTACAGAAACACAATAAATCAGCCAATTTTAAATCCATTCAGGTGAAAAGGTGTCTTTTATGAACATTTGCCAGAAATCTGTCAGTACAGGTATCACTGTCCTCAGATGTAACTACAGCACCATATTTATAATATGATAAGTCATTGTCCTATGAATGGCAAATGTAAATAAACAATTGTAGAATGTCTGATATCCACATTTGGTTTTCATATTTGGTCCTCGGCAAGTCTGGACAAGACTGGCAAGTCATGCCAAATAAGAGTGAGATGTTTTGAACATCCCTAAATTTAAAAGGGGCCTGGTCTCCATTTTCCGTATCCTGCTAAGCCGTCCAGTTATAAGAAAGGATTTTGGACAAGGCAGGGAGAAAAAAGTGATGTTTTCAGACATTCCCTTGACCAGTGAGACTATGTTTGATGGAGATGTGCTTTCTCTACCATCCTTTATGGTAGTTGAGGGCAAGGTCAGCATGCAATCTGTTGGGTTCTGTTCACCATCTGAAGACATTTATAGTATCTACTATGACAACAAGGAGAGGACATTGAGAGTAGAGAAAATGAACTGTTTAAAAGAAAGTTGTGGTGCAGAGAAAAGAGCCTAAAATGTAATTAAAGAAAGGGGATGGGTACTTTTTAAGTAGGAGAGAATTAATTTTCATAACTGATGGACAATCGGTAGTGAACAAATAACTATAACATAGGTAGTAGCAGTGATAGAGGAAAAGGAACATTGTTTTCACAAAAATGTAGTGGATCCTCAATAAATGCTTTTCAAAACCGTTTATTTGGCAAGGTCACCAAACAAGCAGATTTGAGCCCATTATGGCCATCACCCACATGTTAGGCTAAACAGGGCTGATCATATAGTGGGGCTAACATAAACATTTGCAAGAGAAAAGCATCAATGCACTTTGTGTTTCTCATCCAATGAGATTTTTAAAGCTGCCTGATGGATATTTGCCCTATTTCCAATTTTCCTCCAGATATCAGTAGGACAGGATGTAGATGAGCCCCATACAAGGGCCATTAAGATGCAAATTCTTCTGGAGTTATTGAGTGGGCAGCTTTTATTGGTCCATGAATGAGCAGATGAAATCTGACAGTGACTCACAGCATTATTCTGTGGGCTTCAGCCAAGGCGAAATGTGTTAGGATGAAGAACTCATCAATTATTCGATTTTTTAAAAACCTGTGTGAAAAAAATATTAAAATCTCTTTATAAAAGAGGATTGTTAAATAACTTCTATAGTGAATATGTATAATAGCAACAGTTCCACTGTAAATGAATTGTGCCAAAAAAAACATTTTAGTAAATCCTTTCTTTCTGACTTCTTAGCACAGTGGTATATTAATATCCACTGATAAGAAAAGTGAAGTTTGAAACAGCATTTTAAAAAAAACTCCCAATAACTTGGATAACTGCCATGTCCAGCTTATGTGCTCATTTACATTCCACATTTTATTTAGATGGTAGATATGTACCCCTGGCATGGAAACTGAAAATCAGAAACTGTGTGGTGCGTTTCTTGTAGAGGCACAAGGGCTGTGTGAAAAATGAATTAATCCATCTCTAGATCTTGTAGCTCTACAGGAAAACAACTGCAACCATCCATCGCTTAACTGAATTAAGTGGGAAGCATTGGGTGGGAAATAAAGACAATTAGGGCTGTGCTAAGTTCCAGCACCTATGATAGCCTCCCCATCTGGGCCCCTGTTCATATATTAAGAATCAAAGGTTTGTATAAGCTGAAGAGAGTGTTCCCGTGTGTGCCACATTGTGTTATTCCGTTTTATTCACTAATATGGCCTGCTTAAATTACAGTTGCAACCTAAGGAGGTCCTTTATATAATTTTGTATATTTTCTTAATTCTGTTATTTGAAATTATTTTTAAATGATCTTTGCATGACATTTCATTTATGCTACAGAATTTTATTTTTCCTACTTTGTTTTAAAAGTACAAAGGGCTTTTTTTTCCAGATTTATTCTTATGTACTTGTATTGTGTTATTTCTGTTCATTTCTTTGTAGTGTTTATTTTCTGCCTGGTGGTCAGATTCAATTCATGTTTGCTGTATAAATAAAGGGTTAATGCCTTCCCCGTACAGAAGCACAAACATACCAATTACCTGATTCCTTTATTGACAGTTAGATCCGATGTTACCATACCACTGATTTATGGCATTATTAACGTTATTCATTAACCATGATAGTTTTCCATTAACTTTTACCGTTTATTTGTAGTTACTTTGGCAGAGAGAGAGAGAGCCTTGCTTTATTCCATGTGGCTGGACAATCTCCTCCCCCCTTTCCTTCAGATTTGAATTTCTAATGTATATGCCTGATGGTAATATTTCAGAGAACTTTGTTTTCTTTTTTAATAGAAGAACGGATTGCCATGAAAAGAGAGGTACTAAAAACAGCACAGATGTGAGTCTGCTCGTAGCGTCTCTTCAGCTTTTGTTTTCTGAACACCCTGATTAACCCCTACTTTTCATGGTTCACTGACTCACTGATAGATCAAGTTTAAACTAGCACATATTAGTTGGTTTGTTTCTATGAGAGGAACAGTTGGCCATTCTTTATCTGGCTGCAGCTTCTCCATAGTGTTTGAATGCTGAAGAGAAAGTAATAGAATATGAATTGGAAATGTACAATGGGATTTAAATATTATACTCGAATTAGCACTCAGTCGTGCATAATGGCCGTAGAAAAACCTGATTATATAACATCATCGTTCATGATTATTCCTTAACTAGAAGCTTTGGTAAATAAAAGCTATTTTTTCCCAGGGAAACTAAAGCTGTTAAAGGTGCATATTGTAGTATTTCATGTTAATATAAACACAAATTAAATTATTTTCATCTAGTTTAACCTATTTAAAGTATCGTTTTACCATCATATTTTTTTTTAATAAAATAGATATTCTTTTACTTTTATAGTTATAGGTTTTACTGCCATAGGCTTACTTATTAGTTGTTGCCATAAATAGCAAGTACAAGTGGGTGTAAAAGCAGGAGTTATGTCAGGATTGGGCAACCTGTATAATTTTTGAATATAGGTTTTCCATAGATATCCGCTTATAGTGACTCAGAACATTGAAGTGGACCTGCCAGCCTTCTAATATATTAGTTTTCTGGACTTGAACTTTAAGGTTTGTATTGTTTCTTTGGATTGTTATTTAATGAATGTACCTCAAATTACAGGGTATGATTTGAAGGTTCAATACATTAAAAGAGAACTGGAAAGACGCTCCAGTACTGTATTTTTCTATAGAAATCTTAGAGGTAGAGGCTAGCTGACATGTCAGAGGATTTTAATGCTATGTAATAGCTAATTATACACAATGTATGTACCTATTGGCTTATTGAGAGCTTTGGTTATTTCCTTTGAAATTGTATTTTTTGCTCCCCAATTATTCTACTTTCAGATTATTCTTTTATGTAATATACTGCTGGGAAATTCTGCCGAGCATAACTTCATTAGTACAATTACACTTAGGTCAATTTGAATAGGTCGGGTACATATAGGTCTTAAATACGTGTTTATTAGAGAAGTTGGTGCAAATGCTTGAAGTGGCCACTTATTATTACAAATGTCCAAGGAAGCTAAATAAAGACAAAAGAGATCCTCTAATGTCCTACATATGAGCACACCCTAAAACAAAAGTGGCATACCCCTCAAATGGTTGGGAAAAAAATGTTTACACAAAAATGTTTAATAGTGAGGACTTTTGAAGGCAAAAAACACCAGCGTTTTTAAGCGTTTATGACTTTTCGGGATACAGGATATGATGTCACTGATATAAGATTGAGGAGGCTGTAGCTTCAATTTATCAGTTCGCCAGGTCTAAGGTGGCAAAGGAAACTATGGTGAAAGTAAAGTTCTGTAAAATTAGCACTTTAGTAATGACCGTTCGCCTGAGTGAAAATTTGCCTGGTGATCGGGCGCGAAACTGAGCTAGGGACGGTGTCTTTCACTAGCAAATTGTTTTCTATGCCTGTTAGTAAATTGGCGATGTCCCTGCGGATGAGATTTCTATCAAATTTTTGATAGCGACGGCCACTTCGCCCTTTAGTAAATCTCCACCATAGAAGTTTAATAAAATGAAACTGAGAAAAAGAGCAAATTGTAAAAAAGCCACATGCAGATCTGCATTTTGTGTGGTGGTCAGTTGCAACAAGCTCAGACCCATCTGCTCACAGTTTATCTAGAAATGACATCCACCACCTTCTGGTGATGTTGGATGCAGTCTCTTTCAATGAAGTTGGCTCTCTCTTGCACTATCTCTCCAAATCTAAAGCACACTGTTGGGATTTGCTCAAACTGGTTTTGGTAGAGTCACGGGAGACAGGGACAGCTAATTTCAGTGGCAAGCAGATTTCTCTCTGCACTTCATCAACAGCAGTACAAGACAGACAGAAAATGTACTTATGGAACTCTCTGGTTAAACGGATAACTGACCCTCACACCTCTGGGTCTACATGGGTTTCTCCATTAAAACAAACTATTGTGCAGTACCTTGAATGCATTCAGCTTTTCTGTGGTCCCTTGTCTCTCTCTTTCAAGTCCCAGTGGCCTTTCACACCATGGTAACAGCCAGACACCTATGGGCTCTCCAGACACATAAGAGAATCCATAGGTGTGCGAGCATGCCCGTTCTACAGGCAATAGCAGCTCTAACATCTGCTGCCACTTAGAGGGAAAGATGAGCCTTTTTTCTTTAGAGCTCACTCTGCAGCACATACAATGCCCCTACAATGCACATTTTTAAAGTTCAGCAACAACCCTGTCACAATACTTTTATTTTGAGCACTGACAAATGTGCCATTAAGGGACATCAGCCAAAAACATCATAATGTTGCTACCCTGGGGCTGTACATCAATCACTTGTACCATATAGCAACTGTTAAAGCCTTTCCATATTTTTGTTGGTGTAAACAGTAGAAGCTGTTGTCAAATAGAGACTTGCTAATATTAACTTGACTCTTTTTGATTTACACTAGATTAATAAAATATGCAAGTGGGGAAAAGGGGCATTATATTTTTCAGATCCCAAATAAATCTTTCTTTAATGCTGTACTTAAACTTAATCAAGATACAGTGCTGTTATCCAGCGAGCTTTTAATTACTGTTATTCCTGTTAATTTTCTGCAATTGATTGAGGTTAAACCAGCAGTCCGTATTTGGCAAACCTCTGCAATGAAGAATCAGAGCTGAGCAAAAGGGGCAGCAGTTAGGAAAACAAAATACAGATATCATCTTCTTCCTGGGGGAATTCAGGACACAGAGAGAGAGAGACTTTAGTGAGGGTCCAGGTGGCATCAGAGAAGAGCAGCCTTGTTGATTGCATAGACAGCTCATGTTAATAATGTAACTAATTCCTTTACATATCATCTCTGGAGATGCTATTAAGTAAACCAGTCATTCATATAATTTGCCCATGTTGCTATGATACATGCAAACACATTGGAACCCTACTGAACTGAGCTGAACTAGCCATTGAGTCAGGTAAGTGCTTAGACTAATGCACGTAAATGCATATCTTTTAATTCTGATTGTGTTTGTCTGGTTGGTTTGAACTTCCTTAGGATAAGGCCACACGAGGAGATTCAGGGAGATTTTGTCACCTGGCCACTAATCGCCTCTTCTTTTGCGTGACTGTCTCCCCAAACTGCCTCTGCGTTTTTCCCCATAGGATAGAGTGAAAAGTCGCCTGCGCTAATGCACACGCGGCGATGAGTTCGACCAATCGAAATGAATTATAATAATTGATTTCTCTAATCTCAGGTGAATAGAATTGACTGTAAACTCGAATCAAATTTGAATCAAATATTGTCTCTGAAAAAAAACTCAAATGTCAGGAAGGCAGCAAACAACTCCAAACTGATCCCAGGACATCTCTCAAAGACTAAAACAGCAATTCGGCAGGTTTTAGGTGGTAAATAGTCGAATTGAGTTCTTAAAGGGCCAGAGTATGATAAATCTCAAATCAAATTAGAATTTTTAAAAAACTTAAATCGAATTTTACAGTTTTGGCCATAAAAAAACTCAAAAATTCTAATTCAAATTCGAATTTTCAATTTGACCCTTGATAAATCTGCCCCTTAATGCATAGCATTGCTTCCTGGCATCACTAGCATTCTAGGTTTGAGTCCAGCCAGGGCACTGACTGTAAGGAGTTTGTATAATCTCCCTTGATTTGTGTAAGCTTCCTCCCACATTTCAAAAACATACAGGCAGGTTCATTGGTTCCTGATCAAACTGACCCTTCTGTTTGTGAATAGGATAGGCACTTTAGACTGCAAGCTCCACTGGGGCAGAAACTGATGGTGAATGATCTATAATGTATGTAAATAGCTCCAGCATAGCAATACATTTTAATGAAATTTAAAAACAAAATATCCACAAAGTTTTGATTATTTAATAACCTGAGACATTTGAACGCCCAGTTTCTTTAAACAATCTCTGCATCACATGTCACTGTTGTATAAATGAAGGAGGAGGATTAAACCAGATGAGAGAACTGCAATCATGTTCTTATTACTAGATAAAGAATGTGTATAAAGAAAAAAGCTCTGTTTCTGCAATGGAGCATATTCTCAACAACTGTGTTGTTTTAATGCTAATATGATTGAAGCCATTTTTGCAAAGGGAAATATATTAAAATTAAAAGGGCAAATGACAGTGGGTTGTTAAAATTAATTATGTTGCCATTTTATCTCCTTTGGTTTATAGGGCTGGGTAGTAGTAGTGAATTTCTTGCGCACCTGCTCCTGCTGTGTCCTAAGTGGTAACGGGTCTACAAATCCACAAAATTGTAGTATCAAATCTCCTCGCCAACTGTGCAGAAGCTCTCTCATCAGATCCCTACTGAGAGGCGGTTCCCATCCAGTCCCCGAGGGCAGGTTTTTTCTCTTCATCCCACTGTTTTTTTGCTTGAACTCTGACCCAGACCTTCCTCTTAGTTACTATCACATTATGCTAGGGGTGCTGCTGTAATGTTCACCCTTGCTAAGTTGCTAAGTGTATAGACTCATAGGCTCATTAGCAGGCCAGAAATTCACTAGCCTCAGGCCTATTTGGGTGTCAGTTTCAGCTCTTGTATTCAAATCGTTTCCCTTGTTTTCTTTCTTCCCCTTCTGTTTTAATGCTGTTACCTAGTTCCCATAACCAATTAAAATATCTAGCTGAATGGTCATCATTTATAATGTTATTACCGTACCTTGTATGAAGAAAGCTCTATTTTAAAACAAACAGTAGTTATAGGTAAACTGATGATGTGCATTGGAATAACATGCTTTCATTGGCTGTTTTATTTTTATGTTGTTGTTCCTTTTTGCTTTTTAATATGTTTTATTCTAATTTGAAATCATGTTATGTTTGATAGATGTGTGTTCCAGAGAAAATGATAATTTTTTCATGACGTTTTTAACTGCATCCATTGTGTGCATGTTTGTATGTGTGTTGGTGGAGATATTTGTGTTTCATTTCCTGCAGATTTATAGTACAGGTAAAGGATTTGTTATCCAGAAATCTGTTATCCAGAAAGCTCCGAATTACAGAAAGGCCATCTACCATAGACTACGTTATTATCATATAATCCAAAATTCAAAGCATCCCGGATAATAGGTCCTATATCTGTACTTGTAATATTCAATCACACACGGAGCAAACAAGGGAGATAAATGATTAATAAAATATGACCTTTAATGGTCCATCTTTAAACATTCTTGTCAAAATACAAATGTCCCAATCTTATGGATCATATGCTTTACGCGTTTCGTGGCTTCTCGCCACTTCGTCAGAATCACATCTGTACTTGCTACCTTTTTTTCATCATACTTCTTAACCTTGCCAACATTTGAGTACCCAAGAAACAGGATCAGAGTAAAAGTACATGACTAATTATATGATAGTTCTTTGGCTGTCCATACTTATGCCAAACACCAATATGTTGGTTGTGCCTTTGCAGAATGGGGCAGAAAACAGTGGAGTATGGTGCAAGGTTTCCCTGTACTTTATACATAACCTGTGTAGACAGTTATTTCAGGTTTCCCTTTTCTATGATGTACCAGTAAGTTCTCCTACTTTCTTCAATTGAATGGAATGCAAATGGCATATTCTCCACCATGTCCACAATGAACATGCCGCAGTTAGTTCCAGATTTACCAAATGAGTGCCAATTTGCACCTACAGTATATTTATGGAATCATCAAGTTGCATCAAGTGCAATATTTAGGACAACCATAGTTTGCTATCTAAAACCACTGTATTATTGGGTAAACATGACCTTTTGTGCCAATATTCATAATTTTGCATGAAGCACTATTTTAGTTAAACCTTTTTATCATAAAAATAGCAGTAATCAAATGAGTATACATCCCTATTCAAGCTCAAAATGTAATGGCTGCTAAACTTCTCTATATTTCTAATATTTCTGAACCATACACAAAGTTTTCAAGCAGATATACTCAAACGAGAGTTCATATGTGATGTTTGCTGTAAAACTCAATGTGACAGGAGTGAATATTTGTGCAGATCACGCATAACACTTTCACAATATGATGACAAAAAAAAGGATTCAATCCTTGTAATAAGGTGCAAAGAGCTGCTGAAACTATAAAGGCAGAAAAACTTCTACAGCCAACTCTGCTCTCCAAGGTACTGAACTAGCACAGAGTAGCATAGGAATTTTATGAGAACTTTTCCAAGAGATGTTTCCTAGAAATATACAAAAAGGGGGGTTGTGGGAGCACTCAAAAGGCTAAGTTAAAGTATATTTAAGTATAATGGAAGTGCTACTAATTTGGCCAATTAATCAATGCACATTCCCTGGTCCCCTGTCTCACAAGTAATTCAGTAGATATGCAAATGCATGTGTTTACAAAAACAAGGGTTTTAAGTTACAAAGTTATGATCATAAAGTTGATAAGCCACATGTAAACACATGCACTTGCATTTATACTTATGAGACAGGGGACCAGGAAATGTGCATTGATTAATTGGCCAAATAAGTAGCACTTCCATTATACTTAAATGCACTTCAACGTAGCAATTTTAACCCACCCTTTTCCTAGAAATAGCTAAGACGTTAAACATATCTATCTTCCAGGCACATAAAATGAATAGAAGTTTAAACTGATATGTTTAGAAATTTATCTTATCAAAGGTGGTTAAGTTGGCAAGTGACTTTTTCACTTTTGGTTCTGGATTCCAGACAGATATATGGAACATGTATTCAGCATATAGATCTAGAAATACAATACCTGTATATACATCTTTCCCTTTATATCATTATTAGTCCTTGAAGTTGTGTATATTCTCCTATAATTATCCAGGAATAGAAGATTCTCACTCACCGTGAGTCACTCCTGGCCTGGCCTTGAAGTTCCCCCTTTGTCTAACTAGATCTATTTAGGTTTACTCAAAGTTATTCCACTGATATCTACCAGCATGTCGTTTGCACTAAATTTGTACAAGCTAATTGCCTGGGTGCCATAATAAAAAAAAAACATCACATAAAGCTTCACTCACAGGTCTTGCAAAATGAAAAAAGTGCTAAGTTAGTTCACCTAGAGGCAGCTTTTCAATTGATCTTCATTCTTTACTTTTTAGACTTCTATAGTTTTATAGAATAATTTGCTTTCCTCTTCTGACTCTTTCCAGCTTTCAAATGCTGGTCCATGACCCCAGCAGCCAAAATTGCTAAAATTGCTTTTACTCTGTGAGGCTACAGTCCTAATGTTGTTACTTCATGGTATTTATTATTATCTATCCAGGTTCTCTTGTATTCATATTCCAGTCTCTCATTGAAATCACTTCCTGTAAATAGCACCATAGCAACCAGAAAGATGCTGAAATTCCCAACTGGAGAGTTGGTGAACAAAAAGCTAAACAACTAAAAAAACACATATAATAAAAATAGAAACCAGTTGCAAATTGTCTCTACATCATAAAGTTAATATAAAGAGGAACAACCCTTTTAAACATAATTCTTTAGTAGCTGTGTGTACCTGTGGTCCTGATGGTGCCCTTATCATGTTATTGGTATTTTGGGAGAAACAACCCAAAAGATTAAAGACAGAATATCTAAACATAAATCCACTATACGAAGTGGGTTAACTACATTACATGTTCCCGCACACTTTAAAGGAATTGTTCTGTATAAAAATAAAAAAAAAGATAGGCTGTGCAAAATAAATAATGTTTCTAATATAGTTAGTTAGCCAAAAATGTTATGTATAAAGGCTGGAGTGACTGGATGTGTAACATAATAGCCAGAACTATACTTGCTTACCTTACCTGCTTTTCAGCTCTCTTGGTTTACACTGACTGGTTACCAGGCAGTAACCAATCAGAGACTTGAGGGATGCCCACATGGGTCATATATGTTGCTTTTGAATCTGAGCTGACTATATTAGAAACATTTTTTATTTTGCACAGCCTATCTCTATACACAGTTTTTATTTTCACACTGAACTGTTCCTTTAAACAGACAGGCCACACAGTGAGTCAACTGAGATTTCAGATAATTGACTCTGTCGAAATACCTAGTTGAGAGGGAAATAGGCTGACATTACTACATAAACTTGAAATGTAATGGATTTATAGGTTGGATATGGTTTGGCCTAGGGATTTAAATAAAGATTACACTCTGGCTATGTTTGTATACCAGTAGGAGAACAGACAATGTGCTATTGAACTTAATGTTACTGAAATGATATAGGCAATTTGTATTATTAACTACTAATTGGAATGTCTTTTTCTCAAGGATATTGAATATTGATTATGTATTGGAACATTCTGAGTGCTGAAATTACCTTCTGAAACGAAACACAGAACACAATGTGCATATAAGGTAACGTTTTAAGCACCTCAGATTCTCTGATTTTAATGATGTACTTAGTTTCTTTTGGAGCACTCGCTTTTGACTCACTTAAAGTTTGTTACAATTTGTTCACAAGGACACTTATTGAAAAGAAACTTTGCATCCAATTTGGACACATTTACAAATATGGACACTATTAGGAATCTGGATGGGACTTGTGATTTGGATACATTGGCTCAGCCCTCCAAAATGGAAAGGATTGGAACACATTCGGGACACTTGCAACATGATCAATAATCACTAATGGACTCTGTTGTTCCCGCCCAGCCCCCCCACTGTTTCCCCACCCACAATTTACTCTATTTAACACAGAACAGTATGCAATTTCACAGGCTTGAGAAAGGGTCCTGTGAGGCCCAAAACATTGCCACATATTGTCTGCTCACATGTTTTGAGCCAATAAAATAAACTTTTGAAAATTATACAATTTGCAGTGTGCGGCAGTATTTTGGACTTCTGTTATTTGTATTTTGGTCATATAGCAGCACTCCAATAATGTTGTAACAGATCTAATGGCATATTATTATAAGTATAAATACAAGTATATTAGTATTATTAGTATTCACACAACATGGAAAAACATACTGTTGTGTTAATTGTTTATTAAATTTCCCCTGTTAAATCAGCAGTTTTATTTAGAAGTGCTAGAAGTGCTCTGCTAAAGGTGGTACATTAGTATCTTTCAGTAAAGCAGGCTAATGCTCTTTTCTATTTACTTTTTAGGATTTCCAAAGAGACCAAAGTCTCTGAAGACAATAATTAACTCACAAAGCCATAAAGGAGAAGCTTCCAAACTCTATTATGAGCACGTTGCACCACTCTTCAAGCTTGCTGACATCCAGACAGATGTTACAGGTAAGTTGTTTCAGTAAATAAATTAACTGAATAGAGAGAAAATGTATCACTAGGCAACAAAGAGAACTTGAACTTTCAGCTAATCCCCGGCAGCTTTCAGTGTCTGCGTAAAGTACAGTAAATCAGGTTACATACTGAACCTGTTTAGTTTGTTAGGTGTTTTTTTTCAGTGCCTCTTTGCATTCAAGGGGATTCTACCCAAAATCAGATTTTTTACATAATGAAAGAAAATATAATTATAAGCAACATTCCAATAGACAATAAAAAATACAAAACAAAAGTTGTGTGTAAATATAATTTCTTTTAAAAGCAGTGATTTGACTGTTTATATTCTAAGGGGTTATGTAATAAAAGGCACTACATTTGCCCAGGTGCAGTAACCCATAGCAACCAATGAGCAGGTAGCATTTACTGGTCATCTGTTTTTAATGTAATTGGTTGCTGCATTTTATTGGGGATTTGTGTTTTGTTCTGACACCTGATACTGTAGCATAAGTAATCCAATTTAAAGTCCTGGAGGAGGCAGGGCAATGAGAATTACTTCAATTGTTGGTATAACTTTCTGTTTGCTTCTGTTACATATAAGACAGCAATGAGAAATAGTGATGAGTGAATCTGTTGCACAAAAATTTGTGAAACACATTAAATACTTTGCCGACTTTTTTTTAGTTTATGGGTGACTTTTTTGCCTACTGACACATTTCTGTTTACTGTGCAACATTTATATATATATATATATATATATATATATATATATATATATATATATATATTTTTTTTTTTTTTTTTTTTCAGATCATGAAAGTGCTGTTCCCCTGTGTGTGGATCTGAAGATCAGATCAGAGGATCTCTGTTGGCATGGATACAGCCAACCTGAAGTGCTACCTGCTGCCTTTGAGGTATGATAGTTTATCCCAATAGTTCATTAACCAGATTAGTCCAGTTTGTGCCCAAATTACTATTAATCTTTTTGGTCTTTGGGTGGCAATACAGTCACATCATTGTCACTGCATGCATGTGTTAAACGTAAACCTGTTTTCCGCAGCCAATAGATTTAATTAACAATAGATCTAATTAATGTCAGCATTACGGGGCAAGATTTATCAAGGGTCAAATTTGAAATTCATGGGAGTGTTTTAAAACTCCCATGACTTCGAAAATCGACCATTCGAAATTTATTTAAAAAAAATGAAACTTTCTAAACTCGGGTGAATAAGATCGACCTGAAAACTTGAATCGAATTTGATTCGAGTTTTAAAAACTCAATTTGAGTTTTTCTCAGAAAAAACGTAAATGTCAGGAAGGCTGCAAGCAACCAAATTGATCCCAGGACGTCTCCCATTGACTAAAACATCAATTCGGCAAGTATTAGGTTCTAATAGTCAAATTCAAGTTCTTAAAGGCATAGTGATAAATCTTGAATATCGAATTCTAATTTTTAAAAAAACTCGAATTGAATTTTAACAATTCCCTAGTCGAATCTGACAGTTTTTGCCATAAAAAATTTGAAAACTCAAATTCGAAATTCAAATTCAACCCTTTATAAACCCGCCCATACATATCCCAACCAGTCCTACAAACTTTAGGGCTCATTTATGACCACAGTGGGTGAAAAACCATTTAAAGATGTTTGCTTCAAAGGGTTCCTTCCACTTCCTTATAGCTGGGTTTGGTACTGATTAGTCCTTTCTGCCTTCCATTCAGAATCAGGCACTGCTGCACCCATTGACACTGGAGAACCCTGGAGCTACCTCCATCTTCTTGCAAGGTGCTAGCTCCAGGGTTCCCTCAGTAGCATCAAATACTGCGGCTGGTTTTCCAAATTAGGAAAACCAGGCCAGATTCCCTATGATTGACATGACGATTGGCCAAACGCAGATCGTAGCATCATAGCCCCACCCCCAACATCACAGTCCGCCCCCTCTGTGTTCTGGCCCCGCCCCTTTACATCACAGCCCATCCCCTCTATGCCACAACCCACCCCCTCCGCGTCACAGCCCTGCCCTCTGCCCGGCAGGGCCGGAACTAGGGGTAGGCAGAGTAGGCAAGAGCCTAGGGCGCAAAGCTGAGGGGGCGCCAGGCACGTATCTGCTCTGTCACCTACCCCATGTCCGGTCCCGTCTCTCCCCGACTGGCGCTGGTGTCTTGCGCATAAATGCTCTTCTGCGCATGCGCGCACACATTTCGCGCATGCGCGCTGGAGCAAAATTTTGCGCATGCGCAGTCGAGTGTGCACAGAGCCGGTGCCGTGGCCCTCCAGGTTGCCAAGGTGCCTGCCCGGGTTGGCCCGGCTCTGCTGCCTGGTCGCTGCCGGGCTAAAAGGTGGCAACCCTAACTGCAGCGCAGTTGTGCCAAAAGAATACGGCGCACACTGCACACCAGAAATGATGGCAGACAGACTTTGAAAATATTTGGTGCTTCTTAATCTGATTTGCGATGAAGCAAATGCACCATTGTGATAACTGTGGCAAATTGGTTGCAATTACGCCAGACCCTGGAACACTGCAATACTGGGAAAGATGGTGCTCAGAATTGCACTTTTCTCACTGCACTTGCAGAAGTAAATGAGCCTTCATGTGTTACTACACGACAACAAAGAACATGGATCAGTAAAACGGCACTAACATAGAGAGTGATGCTTTCTGTGACTTCCAGACATTAATGCCACATGCGCTCATATCTCAAACTGGTTAATTTGCTGACCCTGACACCTGCTGGTGAAGTTGTTGAATAAACAGAAAATTCATTTGTGCTGCTTTTTATACTCAAAGGTGCTAAAACAAATTTGTTGACTGTTCCAAGCTATAATCGTAATCATGCAGATATTCACTTCCAATTAGTTTATTAGTTTTTATATTTTAAGAGTACAGGTATAGAATCTACTACAGGGAATGCTTGGGACATGAGGTTTTCCGGATACCTTAACCTGTCTGCTAAAATTCATCTAAACATTAAATAAACCCAATACGATTGGTTAATATGGATTTGTTTAGCTTTGTAAGGATTAAGGACAACGTAATGTTTTATTATTACAGAAAGAAAGGAAATTGTTTTATTGAAATTTAATTATTTGCTTATTATAGAGTAGACACTAAGGGAGATGTCCTTCCTGTAATTCAGAGCTTTCTGGATAACGGGTTTCCAGATAAGGCATCTCATGCCTATATTTATTAATGTAGATTATCACTTTTAATGTTAAAATGTGTGAGTGTTGCATATAATCAAAGCCACGGTCTATTCGTCTATTTGTTTTGCTGGCACAAGGATTTCCATATTCTCTAGCACCTTCTGCCTATTAGGTTTGTAGCAACAAACCTCCCAAATGTTCTGTTTTTGCAGCAGTGTCATTTTCCAAGGATTTTAGCAGAATTTTCTCTGCTGATAGCCTTTGCTCTGTACTACATACAGAATTGCCAAAATGCAGAATAATTTTTATATGGTTTGGCAATAGCTACAGCATATCAATTCTTAAATATAACTGTATACTATATAAAGAGAAATATCCAGTAAAAAAGCAAAAATTACATGAGACACTTTAATAATAATAATAATAATAATAATAAGGGGGCATTTAGTATTCCATTTGCTTAGTATACCCAAATCAAATCCTATTACAGCATCCCTTGTTGTTATCATCTACATCTACATTGCATTGTACAGATATGGGATCCATTAATCGGAATTTCGTGAAGGCTATCTCTCACAGAATCCGCTTTAATGAAATAGTTTTTTAACATTTTTAAAAATGATATCCTTATTCTCAGTGCATTGTGCCTGAACCAAAATGAGATATAACTAATCCTTATCGGGGGCAAAATAATTCTATTACTTTATTTAATATTTAAATGTTTTCAGGTACGGTGAGCCATATTACCGAAACATCCCTTATCCAGAAAACTCCTGGTCCCGAGCATTCTGGATAATAGGCCCCATACCTGTAATTGCAAGACAGTGAGCATTATGGATTAATCCATTTTGATTGATCATTAACAGTTTTGGGCTTTATTAAGACAAACATCTCAACAGGCTTGTTGATTGAATTCTGAAAAAATTTAAACAGAGTAAGTTTCGTTAACACCAGTGCAAACACTGGTTATGTCTGATGCTCTTATGTGCAGCCATAGCACTTCACTTGGATATACGGGGTACCACTTTAATGCATGCCACTTTATAGTCATTTCTCAAATTGTATTTGATAGGCTTTTATTTACAGCCATTAAACAGTGTACTTCTAGTGATATGGGTGTTTATAGATCATATTTTTAGGAGGAAAGATTGTGTTCAATAGTAGAAGGTTAATTTCAGTTCTGTTTCATCAAGATAAAAAATGCAATGAAAGTAACACTTTGTTTTTAACATTCATTCTCTTCTGATTAAAATGCTTATGCTCCAGCACAAAGGATTATTTTATGGCGCATGCCATATGCTCACTGTATGTATGCTAAACAATTGCAAGGGATGTGTTAGAAGATATGTCAGTATTTTTGCTTTTTCTTACATTGCAGAAACAACATATGCTGACCATGCTCTTGCCTTACGCAGAGAATGTGAACTCCAGGAATATGATGGGTATGAAACAAATGAACTGTTTATATTTAATGCATTATCACTGTAGAACAGAACATTTTCTGATCCTAGTAATGGCAATTCATTTTGTGGTAACTGATTATTCACATCTGCTGTGGCCTTCTGCTGCTTTTCAAAGAGAAATACATCTTACTTATTGTTCCTTAAAGGGGAACTATGGCGAAAATGAAAATTTCATATGTGCTTCAGCATACTGAAATAAGAAACTTTCTAAATACAATGAATTGAAAATGCTGTACCGTCAAGTTTATTTTCACTATTCCTTTCACAGCACCTGTTTCTCTTCTTTCTGTCTTCATGCAGGAGTTGGGTGTTAGATGAATAATCCAATATATCTTATAGGGGGGCTCCTTTAGAGCTCACTCTATTAAAATCAGCAGAAATCCTGTCTCTCTACATGCAAGATTTGTACCAAAGGCAGTTATTTGTTAGATGTTTTTTTGTACATACATCTGCTAGGAAAGGAAACCCTCCTATAAGACATAATGGATCATTCATCTGACACCCAACTGCTGCATGAAGACAGAATGAAGAGAAACAGATGCTGAGAGAGGAATAGTGAATATAAACTTGATTATTTTAGAAACAATGCAGATTTTTTTTTAATTAATTGATTGTATTTAGAATGTTTCTTATTTCAGTATGAGGAAGCTTATATTACATTTTAATGTTTGTGATAGTTCCCCTTTAAAGGGGTTCTAAGCTAAGTTTTAGTGGTAGTTTGCTTAACAACTCATGAGATAAATATATCTGCTGTGGCACTCAGTGAAGCGCATAATAGGACAGATTTTCTCAGTTTATGTAGAATAGAGATAGCAACTGCTTTGGTCAGCAGGTCTGTGGCCATTAGACAGGAGCCCCTATCAATGGCTGCTTCCACCTGTATGAGTAAGGGTCATTTATCATTGCCCAGGACACAAGTGCTAGAGCTAATGAGTTCCCACTTACCAAGCATTTGCACCTGGAGAATACTGCTCTCTGCACTTTTTATTTGCCTCAGTGCAGTGAGAAGCATGATAAGGACACGGCCCTGTTGTAGACTGCGTCATCTGATGCTCCCTAATTTGCATGTCTGAATGATGGGCAACTAAAGGTGCCCATACACTGAGAGATCCGCTCGTTTGGCAATGTCGCCAAACGAGCGTATCTCCCTCCGATATGCCCACCTTGAGGTGGGCAATATCGGGCTGATCCGATTGTGGGCCCTAGGGCCCAACGATTGGATCCTAACGATGCCTAACGGGCGGTCGGATCGCGGGACCGCATCAACGGATAGATGCGGCCTCGATCCGACGGGATTTTTTGTCCCATCCGATAAAGCCAGCGCCGGATTTCAATGTGTGGTGCCCCTAGGCCGCGCGGTCCGACCAGGCGGCCGCGCGGTCCTAGCGCCCACCTCACCTCCCCTTCCCAGCGCGCCGGCGTTTTTTTGCCGGCGCAGCTGCTGTAATTGAATGGGGACGCACGCGTCCCCATAGTGCGGCTGGGCGGCATGCCGCCCCTATTTTTTTGCCGCCCTAGGCCCGGGCCTATGCGGCCTTGCCGCAAATCCGGGCCTGGATAAAGCCTGTCGGGGGCCCCATACACGGTCCAATAAGCTGCCGACACGGTCTGTCGGCAGCTTTTATCGGCCCGTGTATGGCCACCTTTAGTATCCTTACTTGCCCCATCACCAGTACAACACTGCTGTAAATGCAGTCACTCTGTATTTGTGGGGGAGCTGCAATTTGCACACAGCAGAAAGCTGCTTTTCATCTCATGTTTGGGGCAACGACTCCAAAAGTGTGGAGTCGGAGTCCTGGAGTCGGAAGCAATATTGGGTCTCTGGAGTTGGTGTTACCAAAAATGTACCGATTCCTTGTATTTAACAGCTATACTAAAGCTATATGCCAGGCTCAATTAATATACAAGTTATTTTAGGTTTTGGTTTAGGCCAGGGGTCAGCAACCTTTACTATCAAAAGAGCCATTTTGCCCCCTCTTCCACTAAGGAAAAATAGCCTGGAGCCGCAAAAGCGTAACACAGCTTATAATCTTTTAAAAATGTTAACCTTTTTTTTAATTTTAACTGTTACAACAACAGAATACAACAAACAGAAGTGCAGTGTGTATGTGTAGGCCTACTTTGAAATAAATTAAACACTGAATAGCCCTATTAAATGCTAGTGTTCTCATCTGTTTAATGTGATTTCTGTTTCTGAAGCTCCATGTTGATCTTCCTTCTCTTGTCTTGAGTGTGTGACCGTGGTAAGGACCATGATGAATCATCTTGTTGTGGCTCGGTCTTGCCTGTCTCTCATGGAACGTCTATACAGTCCTCGCACCTGCTAGTGGCTTCCTGACCGTTAGCTTACCGCGGGCGCACACTCAAGAAGCCACCAGCAGGTGTGAGGGCTTTATAGACGATGTGACAGGCAAAGCCGCAAGACCGAGCCGCAGCAAGCAGGCTGAAGAGCCGCATGAGGCTCCGGAGCCACGGGTTGCCTACCCCTGGTTTAGGCAGTTTAAATTTGATTTTGGTTTAGAATTACCCAAGGATGTGGTTTATATTTATGAGCTTTGGCAGTGATAAAATGTCTTGTATGTTATGTACAGGAAAGTGTTGTTACACTTGGGGGTGCGAAAAACCCTGCACTACATTTTGGGGGGGGGGGGGCTGCATCTCATCAGATTTAAACTTATGATGTACTGTATATAAGCTGCCAAAACCTGATACAACATTTTGAAGGATTTGTAGAAATGAGCTTATGAACAGTGTGACAAAGTGATTCCCAACTTATGTTTGCATGTGCCCTCTTTGTGTGTTTTCTTCAAGAAGATGAGAGAAGATTTATGAATTTAACATTTGCTGGGGCCAAATCACTGAGCTGAAGCTGGTACATTGTATATGTCCCTAGCATTACTGATACTTTATGCATTCTAGATTTGCACTGTGTTGGTGTGTATTATAATTAAAAATGTCTGTATTTTGTATGCAGTTAATGTTCTGGGTTCTCTTAAAATACTGTTTCTGTAGAAGCACTTCCCTAAACAGAAATGTGTTTAATCTAAAATTACCTTTATATTTTCCAGTTCATATATACTGTACATGGTAATTATAAAAATGCCTATGAAAAACCACACTGATACAGTAAATCAAAGTTGTATGCACATGTTTCCTGTGATTTCCTGCTAATTAGTTTTCTTATTTACCAAAGGATGCATCACACAGTATTAGGATTGTGCAGCATTTGCAGAAGCTAAATTTGTCTTTTCAGCTAAAAACAGTACAATTTTCATGATTTCTTCTACATTGTGCTGACTTTGTGCATAGGGCTCAATTTATATATACAGTAGCTAATCTAGTTGTTATAATTATGTAATACACAAAAGCTATGAATATCTTGTAAATTATAGCCTTATAAAGGGTGAGTTCTGATGTCATCAGTTATAAACGGTGAGTTCTGATGTCATTTCTGTCACATGACTCACTGAAACTTGTGTATTATAATAAAGTACCCCCAGATGCAAAATATGAGGATATTAGAAGTTACCTCAGAGTTCCATGACCTGTAGAAAAACACTCGGCCTTCGGCCTAGTGTTTTTATATGATCATAAAAATCCTCTGTAACTTATAATATCCTTATATATTACAAGAGGGGGTACTTTATTCACTATATATTTGTGTTTAATATATGATAACTTGCGACATGCATTTTGTATTTTAGTTTAGTTAATTGAAGAAATACAGGTATGGAACCTGTTATATAGTATACTGAGGACCTGGGGTTTTCTGGATAGGGTACTTTTCTGTAATTTGGATCTCTGTCGTCTAATAAAAAAAAACATTTATACAGTAAACATTAAAGGGGAGCCGTCACCCAAAAAAAACATTCCAAATCCGATTTATCACATTAGTCAAGCAAAATGAACTTTAATTACACTATATAAATTATTTGAATCTTGTTCAGTCTGGGAATTCATAATTATAGCAAGCAGGCAGGATCCATTTTGTGGACACTGTTATTAAGACAAGCCTTGTATCATCTCAGAATCTTGTTTGTGCACCAGAATGGGGGACCTGATGTCCATTTCCTTGCCCTGGTTACACAATTAAATGGTAAAGAGAACGGGAAATGTGTGTAGAGTAGTGACATCTAGGAAGTGCTGAATGGAAAGTGAAAGTAAATTTCTGGCCCGCCTCTATGCCACTGGCATAGAGGAGGGGCACACAATATTTGATTGACAGCTGAGATTTTTAAATGAGCTTACAACAGCTATAAATGCTTTAATAAAAAATAGAAATTAAATTTCATGTTTAATTTGAAAAGTACTTTTATACAGATTTTTGTGTCCAGATGACAGGTCCACTTTAATATTAAGTTATTATTATATATATATATATATATATATATATATATATATATATATATATATATATATATATATATTGAATCATTTAAGAGCACTCACGGGTATTGTGAAGAATAATTTTTATTGGAGTGTTACAGTCTACCCCACATCAACGCGTTTCGGTTCTCTCTGAACCGTCGTCAAGAGAGAACCGAAACGCGTTGATGTGGGGTAGACTGTAACACTCCAATAAAAATTATTCTTCACAATACCCGTGAGTGCTCTTAAATGATTCAATATGCTATCCCCTGAAGCAGCACCCGGGGCCTGATGTTTTGAGGGTGAGTGCCGGTTCTACTATATGATTATATATACATATATATATATATATATATATATATATATATATATATATATATATATATATTTTTTTTTTTTTTTTTTTTTTTAACTTTGTGTTTATTAAAGCTTGACAGAAAAAAACAATGGAATGTATTTCTCACATGTAAACGTATGGGCATGAATAAAGAGCATCTTGGCATACATTCACATCCTGATTATGCTAGTTACTTATTTTCTAAGCAGTGAAAAATCTTGCATTCATATTTATACATGAGAAGAACTATAATGTGGGAAGGGGAGGAGAAAACTGGGGGGGGGAAGCGGGTAGGGAGTTTGGTGGTTGAAACGCTAAACCTGTCTATGCAGTAAGCCTTCTCGAAATAACCAGATATTCCACACTTCTTCAAATTTGTGTAATCTATTATTCATTAGAGCAGTTAGTTTCTCCATTTCAATAGTCCACCATAACCTATTCCGTATTTCCTGCATCGTTGGGGGGGTCCTTTCCACTTTTTAGCTATCAAGCGCCTGGTCGTTAATTATATATTTTATTTTACGTTTTACTCTGCTAATATTATGAATGCCTAATATAGATTTAGATTCACTAATAAGCTCTAGCACCCCAACCATAGCACCGAATTTTACTGCCCAAAGCAGTGAGGACACTTTTACTTTATAAAATATTGCAGTTAATGCTTTAAATTATGTCAATATCCAAATCTGCCTATTGTGTTGCAGACTGTTCTTCAGTATGTGACACAATGAAAATGCCCAGTATTTCATGCAAATACTAATCTGTATAATTGTAAATGCACTGCCTCTATAAATGGCATTACTTTCTTCTAAAATGTTTTCTCAACAGTGATTTGTTCATCAAATTTGCATTTCAAATAAATGACGTCTTACTAATGTAGCAAATGAAATAATTGATATATCCAAAGGCAGGTCAGTAATCACTTCCTGTGCATATTAATGACAATTAGCAACACCTCAGAGTATTTACAGTTTTTATAGCTTTTCAGCAGCTCCATAAATTACTGGAAAGTAGCAGAATAGTAAGACAGGTTACGGAACATGTTACAGTTAATAAATTAGAGAAATGGAGAAAAATACATTCGTCAGGTTTTGATTTTATAGTACGACAGGTTAAGGAATGTGTTACAGTTAATAAATTAGAAAAATGAAGAAAAATACATTAGTCAGGTTTTGGTGCTAGCAGTGTCGGACTGGGACACCAGGGGCCCACCCAAAAACTTTTGACCAGGGGCCCACCAATTAATCTTAGACCAGGGGCCAGTCTACACCCCTTTAACACTTCAACACACACATTTAGCAGTGGCAGCAAAGACCATGAAGGTAATTATAATGAAAAACTTCCCTTTACCATCCCCCCACCTCCAAAGTTGCTAGCAAATGGAATTTGGTTTGCTGAGAACACCATTTTGTAGATGTAGACATTTGTATATGTATTTTACATTTACTGTATATTCGTCATGTGTCATTGCAAGGTAAAGGAGAAATCCGGACAGCTTCACATTTATACTTTATACCTTTAAATGTATTTAGAAGATAATAAAATCATTTCCACTGGATTGTTCATTTCTTTGATATTTTCTATAAATCACTAAAGAGTTAGTTGGCTTTTCGTGGGAATGTTAGACATGCTTGAATGGTAACTCATAACATCACATTTATCTCTTTGGTGTGGGAGACATTAACATCCTTATGAATATTCATGTAATCTGCTTAATTAAGCTAATTGTACTGCTGAATTGCTTTCTCTTCCAAGGACATTTTTCCATGCAGTTTTCAGTTTAGATCATCTTCAGTATGGCTTTCTCATTGTTTGGCGTTTCACCCCTTCTTTTAAGTTGTGAACATTAAAAGGGCTGTAACGCCTCCTTTTTTTGTATTTTTCATCTTTCATTTTACACAGGTTTAAAGGAACAGTACAGTGTAAAATTAAAAGCTGGCTAAATAGATGTGCAAAATAAAAAACATTTCTAATATAGTTAGTTAGCCAAAAATGTAATGTATAAAGGCTGGAGTCTCTGGATATAATGGATATATAACAGAACAGAATACAACTTCCTGCTTTTCAGCTCTCTTACTCCAAGTTAGTCAGTGACTTGAAGGGGGGCCACGTTGGACATAACTGTTCAGTCAGTTTCTAATTGAGCCTTAGCATGCAGGTCAGATTCAAAAGCAAACAGTTATGACCCATGTGCCCCCCTCAAGTCTCTGATTGGTTACTGACTGGTAACCAATCATTAGAAACCAAGCAGGAAGTAGTATTATGTTAGACATCCAGTCACTCCAGCCTTTATGGATTACATTTTTGGCTAACTAACTATATTAAAAACATTTTTTATTTTGTACAGCTTATCTATTTACCCCGTTTTAATTTTTACACTGAACAATTCCTTTAAACAATGCTGTGCCATTCTTATTTTCTTGTTAGCGTGAAATAAAAAACATTGGAGATTTATTTGTGATAAATTAACCAGATCAGGGTCATTTCTGCCATGAGGCATCTAGCAAAAAGCTGCTCCTGGTAACTTTTAAGAGTGAAATTTCTGGTTATTAAACCAGAAATATGACTCTTCTAGTGGAGAGAGAATAACTGCACTAGTGATGCACCCTCCACCAGTGATATAAAGTTAGGCATGAGGGGCACCATTCAGATAGTGAATCAGTAATACTGCTATGAGTCTTAACTTACTTAGAGGATAAGAAAATAACATGGAAGTGTATCATGTAGCTCAACCCCATATGATCCAGGTTGCTGAATATGTTCCTAAAGTTTGCTCTCTTGGCCCCTTAACTTGCAGCTTTCTCGAAACTGTTTATGTGTGTGTCATATGTGTGCACTGGTGATCATTTAGGATCATTTAGAGTTAAACTTGATGTACTTTTGTAGGATTGAATTTTTTACATCCCAAAAAACTATGTAACTGTAAATTACTGAATACTCATGTACCCTTTTCTTCATTAGGCTCCACTAATGTTCTGGCATACTCACTTCATGGGGCTAAGCATGCAATGACTGCTGCATTGCATATGATCATGGGTTAGTACTGGATCTTTTAAGCCTTTATTGTTGATTGTTTATTAAATATGACACCTTGATGCTATCTGTCGGATTTATCCTTCTATAGTCCTCCTATAACTATAGGTTACAATTTAACCATTTCTTCTTCCATGGGGCTGATTGAGTGGCATCCAATCATCATTTGTGTTTTACCATAACTGTGTCACTATTTCCATCTGAGGGACAGACTCACAGTCTCACTACAATAGACAAATAAGGTTCATGTACTGTGTCAGCACAGTGTCCAGAATGGTATCGGTGCTGTGGTTTCTGAAACTATATGCGTCTTTCTTGGCCTTGCACTAGGAATACTTGTGACACAGATCAATTTCTTGTTTTGTGTAAGCATTCTACAACCCTAATAACGGAATGGCCTTTAACATTGAGCTTCTTTTACAACACAGCAATTCTGTATTAGTGTCATGTTCTGGATCTTTTTTCTTTGTTAATAACCACTTATGGCTTAAATCTAAAACCCTGATATCTACATTATGTACCTTGTATATTCGCATGCTACAAGCTGCTACCATTATTTAATGCATGTTTGCAAACACAAGAAGCTTGTCTAATAAAAGGTTGGATACTGGTGCTGGATTAGAAATATGATGTAATTGCCACTGCTGAAACATGGCTGCATGAGTCATATGGTTGTGCAATAAATATAAAAGGTGATACTTTGTTTCAGAGGGATGGGCAAATAGAAAATGAGGAGGGAATGTCTGTTTTTTAAAGGGAATTTAAAACACAGTATGGCTGAAAACATATGGGTTGAACGTTTCCAGCAAATGATGCTTATGGAAGTAAAGAGGAAGAGATTCAGATCCTGTTGAGGATAGGAAAGACGGCAAGTTTTTTAAATTATAAATTTGGTAGTAGATTAAGGAGCCATTATATCCTCCTCAGGTGTCAGTTTATATTAAATAGCCAGTTTGATTTTTTTTTTTTGCCTCTATTCAAACAATACCAATGCATTTATCTTGACTTTCTAGGAAACATCCAGCCAGTTGATACTTGTACATTTAGCAATAACAGTAAGCTACTTCGGTTTGGTTTCTCTGCCATGTTTGGATTTGGAGGAAGGATGCCATCATCCCAAAGAAATTTGCATTTCTGAAAACACTTGCCAATTTAAAGTAAGCAAATTCTAAGACTGACTTTTATACAACAAAAATCATGAGGTGATAAACCCAGTAATGGATAGAGCAGTCCCTGGATCAACATTGTGTAATATGGGAATAACATATATTTAACCACAGCAATATTATCACCCCTTAAACCTCTATTTTTCAGTGTAAACAATCACAAGTTGGCCATTCTTTGCATATACTTTAATAACATTGTCTTTTTCTCCTATTTTAGTAATATCACTTTTTGAGGACTGGTGATCAAAGCCACACTACATATTCGAGATGGCATTTGCCAGTGCTTTTTAAACAGGTATAATTACCCTTTCTATCTTGAATATGATCTATCAAAAAACATTCCCCACTGGCCTATAATTACAGTAAAACCCATTGTAAATATTGAAAAACGTTTTTTTTTTCCCTTCAGTCTATTTGTCCCATTCCTGTTGAGAGGAAGCCCGAGAAGATCAGATTTAATGGCCAAGTTCTAAAAACTCATGAGAGTATTCTCTCAGGCCAGCTTTGTTCACATTAAAGGGATACGGTCATGGGAAAAATATTTTTTTCAAAATTAATCAGTTAATAGTGCTGCTCCAGCAGAATTCTGCACTGAAATCAATTTCTCAAAAGAGCAAACAGATTTTTTTATATTCAATTTTGAAATCTGACATGGGGCTAGACATATTGTCAATTTCCCAGCTGCTCCAAGTCATGTGACTTGTGCTCTGATAAACTTCATTCACTCTTTACTGCTGTACTGCAAGTTAGAGTGATATCAACCCCCTCCCTTCCCCCCCCCCAGCAGCCAAACAACAGAACAATGGGAATGTAACCAGATAACAGCTCCCTAACACAAGATAACAGCTGCCTGGTAGATCTAAGAACAACACTCAATAGTAAAAACCCATGTCCCACTGAGACACATTCAGTTACATTGAGAAGGAAAAACAGCAGCCTGCCAGAAAGCATTTCTCTCCTAAAGTGCAGGCACAAGTCACATGACCAGGGGCAGCTGGGAAATTGACAAAATGTCTAGCCCCATGTCAGATTTCAAAATTGAATATAAAAAAATTGTTTGCTCTCTTGAGAAATGGATTTAAGTGCAGAATTCTGCTGAAGTAGCACTATTAACTGATGCGTTTTGAAAAAAACATGTTTTCCGATGACAGGATCCCTTTAAGTTTGCTTAAATGTTAAATTGACCAAGTTCTGTCTCATGCTTATATTTTGCCTTTCACTTTTGAACCATGAATCTGTAAGACATTGGAAGACCCTTGAATTAATTTCTAAACTGTTTCTGTTGTTTCCATAATGTGTACCTGGTCAATGTCTTTAATATCTCACAGACCAGAGAGTTGCGAACTAACCTTTCTACCTCTTCAAAATGAAGAAGTGAGATATCGTGCAGCCCAAAAGCATGTGTAGATCTTTGATAGATCTGCCCCAATTTCTTTATAAAACTTTCAGCACAGCATTTAAATATAAACATTTTCTTTGTTCCAGCTAGCAGGTTTCTATTGTGTTTTTGAATATTTGATCTTATATTTAATTAATAAACATGTACTGCTTTGTAAATGACTAACATAATATCATGGATAGGTTGGTTTAACCATAACAGATATATGTATGAAAATGTTTGCTTTTAAATACTAAGTAAAACTATTTAAATCAAATCTGTTTAGCTGTAGGAAAAAAAGAGAGAAAGCTGCTCACTGATAAGTATAAAGTGTTATAAACAAAATTGAGATGAAAACAGATACAAAAAAGTATGTTATGCAGGCAGCAAGGATCCATGGCAACACATCCAAGGTCAGTTGCTAAATGAAAGCATTATGGCTATTCTGTGCCTTTGTTCAATGGCCCCCAGAGGACTGGCACCCAATACCAGGTCAGTAGCAGCTTACACTGACAATTTGATTTGAAACCTTTTGTAAATATGCCTGAAATAGCTTGCAGGCTCCCACTGCCCACTGAACTGCTCTGCAGTCACTCTAAAGGATTAGGATCACTTATTGGATCAGTAAAAATAGGTCAAGTAGTCTGATATGAAGATTTCCCGTATAATTACATTGATTGTATTACTCTACAAGCAGCTCATATAAAAATTGTTTTTCTGAAAATGTCTATAATCTAAGGTTACCAGCCAAGACCCACCTTATGAACCATTGGATAGTTCTGAAGTGAAATAAAGTGGGTCATCTGCCAGAGCCAGACAGTCTCATTGCAACCTGCCAGGAAACAGGTTCTTAAAAATCTAAAAACTCAGCTACCTCACTGCTGGAAGACCATCCACAAAAATGTGCTGTAAACAATTGCAGGTCACAATTTCAAATACCTGTGTGGGCCAATCCCTGGCACAGTGTGTAGTGGCATTTGTAGTAACATAATGTTCTGTGTGCCATAGCCCTAATTCTATAGATATCTAACCAAGATGTCATAATTCCAAAATCAATTGCCTTTCTTCTACACTAAAGTGGTTACCCATGCAATTTGGTATGTGCAGAGTATGTTGTTTTGTAACAGGCTTATTTACAGTATATGTGATATGAAGGATTTTAGCTTTTATTTCTTAAATCACCTTTCTGTAATAAAGATTTGCTTTATAAATTCCTTACCTTACGAGGCTAAATGATGGAACTCTGGCTCTTGTTAAAACTTTCATGGTTAAAGAATTAAAGGTATCCATTAGTGATGGGCGAATTTGCGCCGTTTCGCTTCGCCGAAAAATTCGCGAATTTCGCGCAAAATTTGCGAAACGGTGAAAAATTCGCGAAACGGCGCCGGCGGCCCGTTTTTGACGCCGGCACCCGTGTTTGACGCCGGCGTCCATTTTTTCAAAAAAAATTTTTTGACGCCGGCGAATTTTTTACGAGAATTTTCGCGAATTTATTCGCTGGCGGCGAATCGCACAAATTCGCCGCGAATTCGCCCATCACTAGTATCCATAAGAAACAACGGCAATTATGGCAAAAGCACACCAGAACCAAATGGTAACGGTAATATGGCAGAAGGTGTTTGTGCATGGAATATCAATGGAGATTTAATGGGATTTTCTTCTCATATCTATGTTAGGTAATTCTGAGCTTCTCCTTGATTTTTGCACCTGAAAGGGCATAATAAAAATAGAGCTTAGGCACGTCCAAATCTCCTATGTCCATGCAACCCCAGCAGCTCGCTACGAAACAATCAGATTTCTTTAGCTTGACCTTGTCACATCTGGATGTGCATACCAGTGACAAAGTTCAGGATCACCTGCATGTGCAGATGCATTGGTCTGAATTATGCTCTTTCATGTATGTCCTTCAGTGCAGGCAGTCTTGAAGGGTGCCGTGGTCATGGACATGGACAGTGCTCCAGTCATCAGCGAACAATAGCCGGTTACAACTCAAGATAAGCAGCTGTGGAATGGGTGTGCATGAGCAGAAACAACATTGTGATGCAAGCAATGAAGTTTAAGGAAACAATATGGTGGCTGCAAGCTGCTTATGGGTCAATTAACATAAATATAAGCATTTTTTCAGAAATAAAAAAACCTGGCAGTTCCCAAGGGGGTATTGCTTTTAACAACCAAGCATAGTTATCATCTGGGGGGTTTCCTAGTCCTTTAAAAAGTATATCAGTATGACTGAGTTTAGTATATCCAGATTCATAAAGCCATTTCCTACCAAGAAAATCACATAAAATGGAAAACTAATTTGTCTTATTTTTTAATCATGCCATAATCCCTCTGTGGGCTGTATTTGTTTTCCTGATAATCTTTCATAAGATTTAGACATCACATGTAAGAAATATTTGAGTTTAAAGGAGAAATAAATCCTTAATAAAAAAAACCCTACCCCCCAACCCTTCATAGACCACCCTCTCCCTTCTCCCCAGCCTAGCTGCCCCCCCCAGGCAAATGCCCATAACTCTTTACTTACCCCTTGGTGCCGATTCTGTCCAGCGGAGTTCACAGGCGCCACCTTCAGCCGATTCAGTAATCTTTGGAATGAGACTGGTGCTCTGGCAATTTTCGTGAGTTTCGGCATATGCGCAGTTGTTGTGTAACATTAAATTGCTCCAACTGCACATGCACCACTTCACTGGTCTCATTCCGTAGATAATCGAAGAGAATAAGATAGCGCCTGTAAACTCCGCTGGACATGATCTGCATTGAGGGGTAAGTAAAGGGGGACAGCTAGGCCGGGGGGAGGGGGTCTATGTAGGGTAGGGGGGTAGGGTTTTTTTAAATTACTGGTAAGGGTTTGTTTCTCCTTTAACCAGTTAGCTTTCATAGATCATAATAACTACAGGCCTAACTGCTAACATCTTAGATTCTATGTTTTCTTTTGGATTTTGGTCTATTCTTCATAGATCCAAAGTGTCAGCATCAATAGCCCTAACTGGCTACACACAACCAAAATTGGTGATATCCAACCAAAAGTTCTTGTGTGTGAGCCATGTCTTAGCCCACTTTTCTTTGTATTGTTTTCATACAAACCATTAATAACAGTCCAGCCAGAAAAGGTCCATTAATAACAGTCCAGTCAGAAATGGTTGGACCTTTATTTAGCTGTCTTAACACCTTACAACAATTCCATGAGGTTTTAAACACTGTAGTGTAGGCTATTTTTTTTCTTAAATAATTGCCCTGTATATGGTATCATGCACGAACATGGAGAGCTCAACCCAATCCCAAAGCACTTGTTGTAAGTGTAGGGTGCTTATCCGGAAGACCCTTCCTTTGCATAAGGGTCAGTGGGTAAATAACAAAAGAAATTCGGATGCACACCTGTTAGTTGCAATTGTGTCCAAACGGTGATTTATTTGAAGCCCATCACAAATGTGATGTATACTCTGGGCTTCAAATAAATCACCGTTTGGACACAATTGCAACTAACAGGTGTGCATCCGAATTTCTTCTGTATATGGTATCAGGCATTATAAAAATTATTTAGCATTCTTATTTAAGAGAATGAATCTTTGTTTCATAGGTTGCATCCATAAATTAATATTTATGGAACTAACATTGAGGAGCTGGATGGGTTCAATGCAAAATGCAGCTGCTTGTAGTTCCAAACAAGAACACTCCGTGAGAAATTGATTTTTTTTTACATTATGTTTTATAATAGATCTGTCACAAAAGAAGCAATGAAATTATAAACGACACAAAGCTGTTTAAAATAAAATGGAATTTAAAGCCACAAACAGTCAACTGTGATAGAATAATGGCACAGAAACATAATTTCTATGAATACCTGTATTTGATAGGATCAATTTGCTCTGAATTGCTCTCTCTCTTTCGTCTAATTTCGAATGCAGTTTTTTTTAATCAAACTATTTATGGAGATGCAAGCAATCATCCAGCACTTTAGCAGTAGTTGCTTACTTTTGAAGGGGTGCACGCAAAACAATGTGTTCACCTTCACATCCTGTTATACGAAATCCATAGAGAATTGCAGCACTCCCAAGTAGTAATAAAACCTTTGTTTCACTTTACATCTGGCACTTTGTCAGCTTGAAAAAGGACCGGGAGGTCCGAAAAACGTTGCTGTGCCAGATCTAAAGTGAAATAAAGCTGGTTTTATTACTACTTGGGAGTGCTGCAATTCTCTATGGATTTTGTATTTATGGAGATATTTGTAGGACTGTAGAAATAGAGTGGCTAGAAATACTCCAATTAACATAAACAGATTCTGGTACCCTTGGAAAACATTTTGGCCCAAACTTTTCTATTGCTTTAAATCCCAGTTTCACTGCACTGACTGATCCATTGTGTAAGAGCACAGCTGCACTCACTGCCACCTAGCACCTCCATGGTTTCTAGTTCACTGACAGAACTATAGTTCGCATATGATGTTCCGTATGATGTAAATAAAGGTATTTATTGAGCTACAAGTGGTTTTAAGGACTTCAATAACTAAAACCAATCATGAAAGCAACAGAAGTATGGTTGCCCTACAGTATAAGGACAGATATGATTGAATAAAAACAGTCACTTACCTGTCATTTGTTTTTGTCCTCATACATTCAAGAAATTATTTTTATTATAGCCGATTCTTTGTTACCACTACAGGGCTGATTTCTTATGAATCCAAGGGGATCAGGAGATTTATTTATTTAGAAATTAATATTTAAATAGGCATTTCTTTTCCTTTCGTTTTCTTCTAAAAATTACAAAATATACAAAGTAGGAAATATAAAATATAAAGTAGGAAATGAAAGAATCAAGAAAAAAATTGTGTTAATGATAACGTACAATTCCTGTAACAAGGTATATCTTTGGCAAAATGTTATTGCTCCTTATAACTTAAGGCCAATTATTAGAAACATTGCCATTTTATAGCAGAATCATTTAAATCTTCTAAAATTTATAAAACACAATGCTAACATTGGATAAATGCATTGAAAAATGCCATTTGGCACAGGAAACAAATCACCCATTGACTCCAATGGATTTGATGCAAGAAAAAACACCTATTCACTCTAATGCATTTAGTGCAAAAAAAAAATGCCCATTGCCAATGCATTTGCCACAAGAAAGACATTTATTGATTCAAATTCATTTGGGGGCAAGATTAAAAAAAAATCACCCATAGTCCAATGAATTGGGGCAAGAACCTGCCCCCCCCCCCATTAACTCCAGTGAGTTTGGTACCAGAAAAAATCGGCATGACTTCAATGTTATAGGTACAAGAAAAAATGCCCAATGACTCCAATTGTTTAGTGAAATTTAGCTATTTTTTTCCATTATTCTGTAAATGTTTCAGTGAAGTGAAACAGACAGTTATAGTTTATTAGCTTTGCAATCCATAACACTTCAAAAATCTGATATTCATTTCCAATATTTCATTTATATTTTTCTGACATTTCCATATCTTCTACCCCTGTAAATCAAATGTGCCATTTGGGATGTAACATTTCTTTACATACAGTACCATATATACTCGATTATAAGCCGACCCGAGTATAAGCCAAGGTACCTAATTTTACCTACAAAAACTGGGAAAATGTATTGACTCGAGTATAAGCCTAGGGTGAGTGGGTTAAAGAAAACTGGTACATTTCACAAGTCTAAGCCAAAGCAGTTTGTCAGCAATGGAGAATAGGTTGAAGTCTCTTGTACACACACATTACACATATTTATGGTGCCTCAGTCTAGCTATGTATATCCATCAGTGAAGAGATAGTGTGTGTCATACAGGGGCAGCAGTAATTAGGCATGGTACACAGCTCCTAACACAAAATGGAGGCTTTAAAGGAGAAAGAAAGGCTGGAGACACTTGGGGGTGCCAAACGTTAGGCATCCCCAAGTGATTGTAGCGACTTACCAAAAACCCAGGGCCTATAGGAGTGAGCACCACGGAGAAAGCTACGGTACTATTGTCTTCGCGCAGCTGCGCATTTCCCTGTACTGGCACATGCGCATTTGAACGAAAAAGCCGACTTTACAGTTAAAGTTCGGGTTTTTGTTCTAATGCGCATGCGCAGCTGCATGAAGACGGAAGTACCGGTAGCTTTCTCTGTGGTGCTCATTCCTATAACCCTGGGCCGGTGCAGATTTCTCCTGATAGGAGCACCGGCCCTGGGTTTTTGGTAAGTCGCTACAATCACATGGGGGTGCCTAACGTTTGGCACCCCCAAGTGTCTCCAGCCTTTTCTTCTCATTTAAAGCCTCCATTTTGTGTTAGGAGCTGTGTACCATGCCTACGGTAATTACTGCTGCCCCTGTATGTCACGTCACAGCTCCATTCACACACCATTTGTTCTCCTGAAGCGCAGCCTTTCGGTTTTGCGTACTGACTCGAGTATAAGCTGAGGTAGAGTTTTTCAGCACATTTTTGGTGCTGAAAAACTCTGCTTATACTCGAGTATATCAGATACATTAACCCAGTGCCCCCCAACCACCCCTGTGGCTGCTGACTCTGCAAATAGGTGCACGTTTTCTGTGCACTGTATACCACAAATGCAATACAAAGTGAAAGCCAAAATAGAGCACATTACCATGTACAGACAGCAAAATATAAACCTATGGATTTTTTATACAGTTTTTTTAAAATACCACAATGTTTAGGTTATCCATTTTGCTTTATTACCCCTAGGAAAAAATATATTCCAATTATTTTCAGCAAACATTTGTTTTAAAAATCTCACAGGGGCTGCTTTGTTCTTTCTTTATTTTCAGTTTTGTGAGGTATTTTTACAAACACAAAATAAATCAGCAGTTACATTTATGTGGGATTAGAAATAGATTTTTTTGTTCTCTGAAATAAATATTTTAGCAAAAATTTCTAAACCCTATTTTCTCAGGGCTCAGGATATCGTCTAGTTCAGTGCTTTGCAATATGTTACAGGTAGTGGTCTGATTGTCATACAGCATGTTCAAGGGGCAGGTGTATGTAAAAATGATCATATCATGCAAATAAGTCTATGGAACACTTGCGTAAACTTGGGGCCATATAAATCCACTGGAGGGACACATCTGGCCTGCAGAACTCCAGTTGGACAGCCCTGGTCCAATTGGTGCTCATCCCACCCAATTGCCACTGATATTCACACAATACCTTGAACTCCAGTCACACAGCAGAACGGTTTCATTCTAGATTCCATAAATAATGCTTTTTCACTTCATTATAATTTGTTTTTTTCTAGGTATAAAAAAAATGCTTATTCGGATTCACATACATGTTTTGAGGATTCCGATATATATTTCAATGATCACACATTGAAAACACTGAGCAGTGACTCATTATAGAAACCTGATAGGAGCAGTGGCATTACTAGATATTACTGGGCCCCACTACAAATTATTTTTCAGGCCCCCAAAATGTCTAGAGGGTGACCACTTTTACCAATATTTGTTGGAATTGTATATGAATTAGGGATTAATGGGGCCCTTTTACCTCCTGGGCCCGCTGCAGGATCTGCTACCTCTGTAGTTACGCCCCTGAATAGGAGCACAGATTGGCAATTTTATTCTCAACCTTAATTTGATGAGGTCTAAGATTTTTGAATTATATAGAAACTTAGGTACAGATTCAAGTTCTTATTAAAAAGAACAAAACAATGCTTGTCCTTTTTTCATACCCAGACTTAGTACTAATTAATCTAAAGGAATGTAATGCCAACTTGGATCTATTACTGCCATAATAATGGCAGTAACACTTTCCATTAGTCATGATTAATGTTAATACTGTAAAGTTACAAATGTAATGCTTTTTCTTTCTTTGTTCATTTCTACATGTGATTGTATTAGATATAAACACATTACCCACCTGTACAATGAGTGCACAACAGCTACTGAAAGTCTTCATAATAATGACTCAAGAAATATAAGTCATAGTTAGGCCAAAAAGTAAACTGTACATTTTGAATTGTTATTGGCAGATGACATTTTTCATCAAAAAGTGCATGCATTTGTAAGAGTGACATATCATGGCACAAAAGTGATAAAGATATAAAATATACCACTGTTATATTTTTTAAGTCTGACTTGATCTTCTTATTTCCACCTTAAAGGCCATTGCATAGTAACTTCAAGTGGTAAATCAGTACTGTAATGTAACTTTCATGGGCAGATCTAGTAATGCTGGAACTGAGAAGCTCATGGCCTTGATAGGCTGCAGGTGTCTTGAAGGCCCAGCAGGATATGGATTTGTAAAAGTAGTATTTTCAAGCCAAAAAAAATCAAGCAGTGGAGTGTTCAGAGTGATATCCATCAAGTTCATAACACTCAATACATTTTTAACATACTTAACTCATTGATCAGAGTATGCATAGGGAAATCAGTAGCCACCTGGTTGTATGCCGGTGGCCAGTGCTGGTATAAAGTCTAAGAACCACAAAATGATTTGGCAAATCATTTCCAACCAGCACTTGCACTGTTAGATCATTGAGGAAGTTGTTGTCTTTATATCTTTGTGGGTTCTTGGGAAACTCCATACTATCAAATGTCTCCAAGTCATACGTTCTTCAAAACATTTGTTGTCATTAAATTCCTGAGATCCCTGGTTCCTTGTATACACGTATTATTTAAGAGGTAACGGTGCATTTTCATTTGAAAGTAGAAACTCGTCCTCAAAAAGCAGGCCCTTCATAAATTACCACTGAAATGGGCAGTACTCTCATAAATCTTCAATAATTCTCTTCATTCATCAATTCACATTTCGATAAATATATCTATCTTATTTTACTTCTTTTTCATCTTTGTTTAAATAGTTCCAACTTTCTCTTCTACTTGTCTCTTCTGTGCCAATGGGCTGATATTTTCTTCTAAAGAAACCGACCTGCAACACAAATCATATAGTGAGAAAGTTGTGGCAACAACACAAAGCAGTGCTCATTAATCACAAAGCATATGTAGGGTAGAAATATCCTGCACAATATATCCTATAAACTGCACTTAGCATTGTCATCAGTTATAATTGGTTCTTAGTGATGTCTTTTTGCATTTGACTCGCTGAAACTGGTATATTATAATACATAATGTTCCCCCTGCTGTAAAATATGAAAATATTACAAACCGCCTTGGAATTCCATTTCATGTTCCAAGCACTCAGTCAGCTGCCTTGTGTCTTTATATGGTCAGGGAAATCCTTGGGGACATCTAATATCCTTATATTTTACAATAGGTAGTACATAATTCACTATACAAATATAACATTCATTATCCAGAAACTTGCTATCCAGAAAGCTCTGCATTATGGAAAGGATGTCTCCCATAGGCTAAATTATAATCAAATCATCCAAATTCTTGAAAATTATTTCCTTTTTTCCTGTAATAATAAAACAGTAGCTAATATTTGATTCAAACTAAGATATAATTAATTCTTATTGACCAGATTATTGGGTTTATTCAATATTTACATGATTTTCTAGTAGACTTAAGGTTAGAAGATCTAAATTACCTCAGGTCACAAGTATTCTAGATAACAAGTCCCATACCTGTTTAATAAGCCAGCCACAAAATAGCTTGACTTATACCTAAAAATACCTAAATCTTTGTTGACATATTTCCAGTATATAAGACTATATATGAAGTTATTATATTAAAAAAGAAAAAGAAACCCCACCAATTGTTATGATTCCAAAAGTGGCCAGAAACACTGCACCGTGATTTATTACACTTGTTAGCTAACAACAATTCATAAAGAAATTGTAATAAAATTATTAAAGTGCTAGTGCTGCTATAAATTCATCCATAAATAGAGAAATTCATTGATTTAAGTAAAGTGCTGTGCAATAAATTAGAATATTAGTGCCCGTATGAAAAAATCAATTAAAAATATATATAGAAAAATGACCAACTTTAGGTAGTGGGTTAGCAATTGAAGTCACAATCCATAAAATTAGATTATAGAAAATGGAAAAAATAGATGGTAGAGTTGTCCCATAAACTAACTGCCTGATTTTTTCTAAAGCCTGGGACACCACAAAGATAAGGCAGGACAGGGTAACCGGGGCTGTGGCCTTGGTATTAAACTTGCCCTAAGTATTATTAAGAGGCTAGGTAACCCTAAAAAGCCACAAACCGTCGGTCCCTTGGAAAGGAAGGAAGATTGTGAGAGGTTGTATAGAATAAAGAAGGATTAGACCACAAGCTCTCTTGCCCCCACTACCATTGAAAAACCCAGCTCAAACGTTTCCTATAGATCGATTTGGCAAAAATTCGATTTGACCACAAGAGGATCGCTAAAAACGCCGACGTATGTTTAGCTGAATTGCTTTGTCAAGGCGAAATGGCGAGCATACCCGGTGTGCGTGTAGAAATAGACTTCCGCAATGCGCATCACTGATCTTGCCTCTCGCGTGATTTACGTCCGTGATCTCGCCTCTCGCGAGATTACGCTTACAACGCATGCGCCGAACTTAGTTCAGTAGTTTATTACCGGTATACTCCATCTTAGTACACCCATTAGAGTCAAACAGCGCATTGGTGTACTCCTCATAAGGACTCCCACGGGAGTACAAAGATGGACTCTCTCAGCCATTATGCTTAATTATGAAAACGGGTTAAGGTTCCTAATATTAATTTAACCAATTAAAAACAGATTTATTTATTTATTTCAAACCATAAAATAACTTCCGTATAATATTCTGAGATAAAAAACAGGTGAACCTGATTTATACTAATATTCTAATTTATTGCACAGCACTTTACTTAAATCAATGAATTTCTCTATTTATGGATGAATTTATAGCAGCACTAGCACTTTAATAATTTTATTACAATTTCTTTATGAATTGTTGTTAGCTAACAAGTGTAATAAATCACGGTGCAGTGTTTCTGGCCACTTTTGGAATCATAACAATTGGTGGGGTTTCTTTTTCTTTTTTAATATAATTTTTGTCTTTTCTGACATCCGTCAGACCTCAACTAATAGTTGTGAATATAATTTCTTGATATTTGAATAAAGGTTTCGTCTATATGAAGTTATGTTATTTTGAACAGTAGAATAAACTCATGATACTGTAAGCCTGCAACTTTATATATTACTGTATGTAGAGAGAGAGAGAGAGAGAGAGAGAGACAGAGAGAGAGACAGAGAGACAGAGAGAGAACAAAAACTTGCATTACCTTCCATAAAATATATGTCAATAAGGAAAATAAAAGAATTCCTAATAATAAACTAATTCCAATGATCATATAGATGACATGCTTTTTGGGCTTCAGATTATGTAGGGCTTCCAACACAACCTAAAATATGAAAGAGAAAATGTGTAAAATATCACTAATAAATATATTCAGTGGTCTATACTTTATACTTATTTTCAGATGAGATGATACAATATAGCTACTATAGCTAGAGTGAAGCAAATTTATTATTGCCAACAAAACTAAGTCAAGTAGTATTGCCTCCCATGCCAGCACTGTAGGCCCAGCACCTTGCCAACCTGCCCCATGCCTGCTTGCACCCACTTATACACCTCCTCAAAAAGGGCTTCCCTGTCCTCATTACCTAACTCCACCCACCAATACTTGTCGTAGACTGTCGTGGGAAAACATGTTGTTTTTCAAAACACACCAGTTAATAGTGCTGCTCCAGCAGAATTCTGAACTGAAATCCTTTTTTTAAAGGAACTGATTTTTTTCAAATTAATTTTGAAGTTTGACATGAGGCTAGACATATTGTCAGTTTCCCAGGAATCCTCAGGTCATGTGACTTGTGCTCTGATAAAGTTCAGTCACTTTTTACTGCTACACTGCAAGTTGGAGTGATATTACCCCCTCCCTCCCCCAAGCAGCCAATCAGCAGCCTATCAACAGAACAATAGGCAGCTAACCAGATAGCAGCTGACACCTCTGATGATAGATTTGTTTGCATTGCTAAAATCCCTAGCCCCTAGTAGTAGACATGAGAATAGCACCAAAGAGGAAAACCCCAGCTTTTTTCCTGCTTGGTTGCTATTCGCCTGTGGTATAGCTAGAGAGCACGACCCAAGTTATTGTGTACTTCAATGAGAAGACAAGAAACAAAAGCTGTCTCAAAGCAGTTCCATCCTGAAGTTCTGTCTCCTTCTCAAAGCTCAGAATCAGGCCCAATGCACTGAGATGGCTGCCTCCACACCAATATTGCAGCTAAAAAAATACATTTGTTGGTTCAAATATAAAATTTTTAATAGTAGAGTGAATTATTTGCAATGTAAACAGTTTATTTAAGAAATAAAAAGTAAGCCATAAAAATCATGACAGAATCCTTTAAGCTTAACAAAAGAAGTAGGGTAGAAATTTTGAACTTTATGTTTTGGGCTTTTATACCAGCCCCCATGCTCCCAAATATGCTCAGTAGCTCCCCATCTTATTTTCTGCTGATTCACTGCAGATGCTCTTTGCTGCTGTCACTTACTGGGCTTTAAAGACCATTAACCTATATACTGAATTCATATTTAATATAAATTTCATAATATAAGGCAGATTAGTACTTAATACAGATAACATGGCAGCCCAGAAGCCATTGCAGCTAGCATTAGAATTTAATAATCAGCCCTGTTGCATCAGTTTATATTACAGGCCAATCTCATTTTTGCTTGATAATTTGTGACAACCCCTAAGATTAGTTTTTCAACAGCTCTTGAGAGCCACAGAGCATGTGAGTGTCACAGCCACTTTCCAAGATGGTGACCCCCTGTGACAAGTCATGGATCATTGCTGCTATTGAGAAGCTGCAAATTTAGGCTGGTACAGTAAGTTTAGTATATAAAATATGGCACTTTTAGCCATATTTATTTGTAGGGATTAGTAATTCTTTTTGCCCCCCCCATCTGATGGCTATGGTCCCAGTCTGTTCTATTATGATATGACAGAGCAGTTTTATGTGGCCAATTTCTCTAAGTGTGGGATTTGTAAGAAACAAATAGTCTTTAGGGAAGCATTTTCCTGGCCATCCCCCGTCAACATGAAAATTCACTAATGGGTTAATCTCCTGCTACTCCCAGCCTGGACAGAAGATAGTTAATTTTAAGAACCCATAAAGCCCACACCCTCCTGGCTCACATCAGTCTTTTTCTTTTGTCCCAGTCTGGGCATAGTGTGAGAGGGTTAACAGTTTAAACTAAATCTCTTTTCTTTATTTTACAGGACAAGAAAGTACTCACTTATTTGCCAAGTTGTAGATTACCGGGTGCAGTTTTGTTTCTGGAGGTTCTTTCTCCACCCGTAGCCCCTGTTCCGTATTGACAACTGCGTTGTCAGGAAGGGGACCCTGTGCGGCCGGGGTATTATTGCTGCTTTGCAGTGCCTGCTGGTGCTTTGCACACCCTGTATGGAAAGCTGTTTGGCGCCAATCTGGATTTTCTTTTCTGCTGCTGCTGCCTACATGTGCACTATGAGGATCTGGCTGCATTTAAAAGAGTCGCTCCAGGAGCTGCCGAGTGAGTACCATGCTTTGCACTTCGAAAAAATTAGAACCTCCAGAGTGTTATGCTTATTATGCATTCTCTTATTGTTTTAAGTGCCTCTGCTCCTTCTGAAGAGCCCAGTAAAAGTGGGTAAGTGAGATTCAGAAGCATTTAACAAGTCAGCAATGAAGGGCATAGAATTTGTAATACATTTTCATTGAATATCTTTCTAAAAAGGTGAATTGTTTCACATTATGTAGCCATTCCTTCCAACTCATTGCCAGATCAGGAGTCTTTAATTAAGAGAGCAGTATCCCAAACTCTTAAAGAGACAGTGCTTATGCTTAAGATCTCTCTGTGCCTATCAAGGTTTTCTCTATCTAGGAAATTTCCTTTAATATAGGGCCAGCAGCTGAGCTCAGTGACACGGTCAGCTATTAAAGAAAGCCTACAGCTGTACTCATTTGCCTTGTAGAAAAATCAAAGATGCACCTTTTATACAGCTTAAAAAGTGGGGCTGAGAGAGAGATCTCGTTATTTGACCAAAAGCTTTTAATTCCCTTATTAAGACTGTTAAATGTACCCTCCACCTGGAGGAGTTTGACCAACTAACCACTTCTCTTCTTTTTCCAAGGGCTCAGACCTTGTGGCACAGCGCCTGGTTTATGGCTGTGGAGCTTTGAGTTTGAATACCGGCTGTGATCCTTGATGAATACTTAAGTGCCAGATTTTATTCAGGCAGAGTAGTTTAAAATCTCCAAAAGAGTTCTGGTTGAGAGATAAGTGTATGCGCTGTATCATCTTTTTCAGGTGAGACGAGTGGATCTGATGGCAGACTCCAATGGCTAGATTAGCTAAGAAGGCAGCTTTGCCAATAGATGACATTTCAGCACTGAAACATCCCAGGAATTAAAGAAAGGTTATGTCTTCTGGATGGCCTATAGCTTACTGTAGCTCTATGGCAGTTACAAAGGCCAATTCTATGTGGGCAAAGAATCTAGAACAAGTCATTGAGGATTACGTTCCCAGAAAAAAAATAAAAAAATAAATAATAAAAAAAACAACTATTTAATAAAACTTAAAAGGTCTGGATGACTTCAGAATAAGTTTCTCTAGAGCTTGTCCAGCTGTCAGCTTGCTCTTTGTCATTGAAGTTGCAGCACAGAGCCCTTTGGGTTAAAACATGTATTGTAGATACTGGCTCCAGAAATTTCTTTGCAAGATGCCTTTTCAAGGGAAAGGATTATTTGGGAAAGCCTTAGGGGACATGGTCTCCAAGGCTTCAGGGGGAAGAGTACTTTGCTTTCCCAAGCAAGACAGTTCCATGACAATTCCAGGAACGTTTGTAGGTCTTCTCCAGAAGAAGGCAGGACTCCAAAAATTTCCAATCCGGAGAATAATTTAGATTTTCATCTTGGCGATCAGGACAAGGTTCTTTCAGGTCCAGAGTTGGAGTGCCAAGATCTCCCAAACCTTCCTCAAAAGCTCATTTACAGTCACTCCGTCCAGCCTACCCCAGGTTGCTCACCTTTCAGGAAGTCTCGGCTAGAAAGGTTCAAGATTCAGGGGTGAAAACGTATGTATCTTTCAATTATTTGTTCCTACTGCAATTCCTCAAGACGTAGGGGAAAAGGACATTTCTTGCCAGTGTTTCCAGGGCTGTTGTTAAGAGAGCAATTTCAGTGGTTCCATCTCCGGAAGAAGGAAGAGTTTTCAATTCTCTGCTATTTGCTACTGGAGACTTACATCCCATATTAGACCTTGAGGAATGACAGATTCCCGAAGAGCCAAACTTTAACTGAGACCCTTGCTACTATAAAGTTTGTAGTTTGTCCAAGAGATTGGCTAGCCTCTTTAGATTAAAGATGTTTATTTGCATGTGTCCATTGCTTTAGAACATCACAGATTTCTATAATTTTGTCTCTAAGACCAACATTACCAATTTTGCTGTCTTCGCATTGACCTTGCTACTTCTCCCAGAACTTTTACCTTAGTTCTTGTTGTGATAATAGCCAAGCTAAAGGGCAGGAGAACACATAGATCTACCATTACCTGGATGATTTACTTAAGGGGTGTGTGATCCCGCCACATCACCATCCATCTGATAAAAAGGAAATTTTAGAGAAGTTTGGCTGGATCATAAGGGTAGCCAAAAGTCAGGTGATACCATGCCAGAAAATGGCATACCTTGGAGCTCAAATTGACACCTTTCCTTCAGGTAACGCAATTTTGTGAGAGGTCATTCATATCTGCGAAGTAATTTGTGATCATTCTAGGCCTTCTGATTTCAACTATAAACTTGGTGAAATGGACCAAATGGAGGATGAGGTTTATTCAGTTATTTTGTCAGGTAGTATGATCCTATAGCTTGAAACTGGCAATTCAGATCAACACAAGAGTGCAAGAGACATCTAGCCTGCAAGGAGTTTCCCCTCGGGAAACCAGCTTGGATAGAGGTGTTCACAGATGCCTCAGGGTTAGGTAGAAGACCTTTTTCCTAGATACTGACCAATATCCTGGAGCTCAGTGTGGTTCTCCTAGGGTCTGCAGTGAAGATCAGACAATGCAGTGGCTGCAGCTTATTTTAGAAATGAAGGGGAACAAGGAGCAAGTTCTTGCTCAACGTGACTGTCCCAATCATGGATGGTTTAGACCCATCTTCAAGATTTAACTGTTCTGTACATTCCAGGAGTGCAATATCTTGAGGCAGATTATCTCAGCCAGCATCTATTGGGACTGTCCGGAGCTGAATATGATGGCGATAGATCTGAACTCCAAGCTTCAGATCTTCCTCTTCAGAGTCCCTTGTGTGGGACTGTGGCAGTGGATGCCTTCTCCCAGAGTTGGGAGGGTCTGGTTGCTTACATCTTTCCTCCAGTACTGATAATATTGAGAGTCCTGCAAAGGATCTTATTGTCAAGGATGGACATGATGACCATTCTTCCGCTTGGCCCAGAAGACCTTGGTATCTACTCCTGAGAAGACTCAGTTGTCAATTGTGTTTGTTACTACTTCCACAAACCAGAAGTCTCCTTCTCCAGGGCAGTTGGAAGCATCCAAACCCAAACACCAAATGATGTTGTGGAGGTTAAAAGGAGAATCCTAAGAATATGAATAGGAGTATGAATGTTCTGATCAGGTCAAACCCTTATCAAGGCCAGTAAATTCAATACAAATTGTAAATATTATAAAACATGACATATATTCTCTTACTGGGCTGTTGAGCTGCATCTCAATCCATAACACCATCTGCGATGGATATCCTGAAGTTTCTTAACACAGGGCTACAAAAGGGTCTGAGTCTCAGCACTCTAAAAGACCAAGTCTCTGCATTGTTGGTGATTTGGAGAAGAGGTGGTCGAGAGATCCATTAGTAGATATTTTTTTCCAATCAAAACTCAAAATACGTCCACCGTTGAACTGGTCTATTTGTCCAACCATGGGTCTTCCTCTTGGTCAGAGATCCCTCTCTACTGCACGACTGAGCATTTAGATCAAGTTCTTTGTGGTTGCTTACTCCTAGTTAGCTGTGAAGTCAAACTTTTGACGTCAGCCCTTCGATAGATGCTCCTTACAGGATGTTCCATGAGGAGAAAGTATTTCTCAGACTGTAATCAGTATCCTGCCTTAAGTTGTTTCTAAGTTCCACATTAATTAACCAATTGTATTGCTGTCCTTGGATCCTCCAGCATCCTCTCGGGATGAGGATTCAAATATAGATATAGTCTTACAATGTTTTGAGATTTATTCAGAAGAAGAGAAGACTTCAGAAAGTCTAGAATACTGTTTGCTGTGCCAGCAGAAAGGAAAAAAGGGGAACTTGCCTCCAAGTCTACTCTTCCTGGATAGTCAAGACCATATTAAGGGCTTGTAAATAGCAGGGCAACTATTTGCCTAGGGGAGTAAGGTACATTAGACACTTGGTGTGGAAGCCTCTTGGGCATCAGAGGCAGGAGTATCTTGTGAAATTATCTGCAGTTACCCCTACTACGTTTCTTTTTAGACTCTACAGATTCGAGGTTTTGTCTTCATCTCAGGTCCTGTTTGGACAGTTGGTTCTCTTATTTTTTAGCCTGTTGGGCCATATAAATTGAAGTATAATTATTTTCCCTCCCTTGTGGTTTAATTGCTTGGGTATGACCCATTAGTGAATTTTCATGTTGACGGGGGATGGCCAGGAAAATAGAAAATTCATATCATACTTACCGGAATTTTCTTTTCCTGGCCATCCTCCCTGTCAACATGCCCTCCCTATGGTGGCTTTATAAACAGACTGATGTGAGCCAGGAGGGGGTGGGCTTTATGGGTTCTTAAAATTAACTATCTTCTGTCCAGGCTGGGAGTAGCAGGAGATTAACCCATTAGTGAATTTTCATGTTGACGGAGGATGGCCAGGAAAAGAAAATTCCGGTAAGTATGATATGAATTTTCTATTATCTCTCCTACAATTACCTCTCCATGAGCAACTAAGAACAAAAGTCAGAGAGTCTTCAACAAACACATACAGATTCTGGTTATTGATTTGTTCTTACATATGCATGATGATCCTGGTTAAGGTTGATAATCTTAAAACTGTCTTCAAAGCCTGCTTGAGCTGTTGTAAAAAACTGTATTAGCATAGCTTCATCCTATAGTAACAAAAGAAGGCAAAAAATTGTATGAGCTAAAGCAAGAATAAAATCTGAGAACAAACTGAATTATATATATATTACAAGAAAAAACATAAAGCTATATATGTATCAATGTTCATTTTTGGAATGTACCAAATCCAGGATTCACTTTGGAATTTGGCAAATGCCAGCACTTTTTTCGCAGAATTCATCTGAATCCTGAGTGTTCACTCCAAACCAAAAAAAGAAAGGGTTGAACAGCTTTTTAGCAAGTGAGGGAATACAGAATTATATGAGATAGATCAAGTTGATCCAGAAACTGGAATTTATCCCCCTCAAATTGGAGAGGCTTCAAACTGTTTTTTTTTGCCTTCCTCTGGATCACCTAGCAGTTACTCAGATTTTATATAGACTTAAAAGGTTGAATGGGATGGAAGTGTGTATTTTTTCAACCTAACATACTATGTTTTTGTGTTAAGGTATGAAGATCCAAATCATGAAAAGATCTGTTATTCAGAAAGCTCCAGGTCCCAAGCATTCTGAAATTACAGGTCCCGAGCATTCTGAATAACAGGTCCCATACCTGTACAGAAATTCAGGTGACATACATAATGCAGTTCTCTCATATTGGTGCAAATAGATGGCTATGCAATTACCTTGTATAAAATGTTGTAGCTAGTAGTGATGGGCGAATTTATTCGGCAGGCACAAATTCACTGTGAATTTCTGTGTTTCGCCACCTGCGAATCAATTTGTGTTTTGCCGCTGGTGACAGAATTGACGCCAGTGACAATTTAGACACCGGCGTCGATTAACGGACGCCCATTGACTTTAATTGGCACCGGCATCAACTTTGAATTTGCGAAATTCGTGGCAAAGCTAACCGGGACAAATTCACCCATCACTAGTAACTAGCTCTTTTGCTGTCTAGGATCCTGCAATATCATCTAACCTGAACTCTGCAAGGTGTATATATCTCCCCTTGTCTATATGCAGAGGTTAAACCAATGCCACTCCTCCCATTGTAAACAGAGGTTCTATCTATTGGACTGCAACCAGACACAATGTCTGCATTAAACATAAATGCCTACATACTGTATAAGGAACATTTGATACATACACAGTTATTTGTACATTAACTTACACGTTCTAAATGTGAATGACTGATTTCAAGTTGCACTTCCACAGTGGCCTTGCTTTCCCTTTCCATGTCTCCAAAGAGGCAAAGAATTTGTAGGCAAGAAGGGTCATCTTTTATGCAGTACTAAGAAAATAAGCATTAATATTATTATTATTATTATTATAACATTCTGTTATATTTATAAAATGTTTCCCATTCAAGTCTTTATACTGTAGGCGCATTTATGCATACCTGGGGAGCAATATAAAAATGCAAATATCTCAACAAACACGAAAAATAGAAAACAAAGATAAATTGCAAAATGAACTTTATATCACTTAATTTTTTGGGTTTAGAAACCTTTTAAATAAACTAGCAAATATTTATACAGTTGTTATTTAATACTTACCAACCATCTTTTGTCTGGTCTTGAAAAAAATGCAAATAGATCACCAATTTTTGATCGAGTGTGTTTTGGTGTTTCACAGTCCCTTGTAGAATTGTCAAAATAGCATTCACCAACTGTTGTCTACAGGAATTGAGTATATTGTTAGATAAATTGATTTTGCATTAAAGCCTGTTTGTTGACTACAGGATTGATACCAGAAGCTGTTTGGTCAGAGGGTAAAATAATATTATTCAAAAATAATTGTAGAATAATATATAAGTTCATTCCTTCATTTCTTTTAGTAAAAATTTAATAGAAGTTAAGCAGTGTCCCGGACTAAAGCAACAGCGAGGATGAGCCAAGTGGAAGAGACTCCGTTGATGATTACAGTTGCGGGTTTTGTGGAGCATCTATGCAAAATATGGACAGGTCCCTAGGAGCGGTATGGTAAAGTATGACTTATTGAGATTAATATCTACCTTTTATCATTATTGTGTATGCGATATGGGGACCTAATTCTTCTGTCCGTCCATTGAGATATTCGCCCATATTACTAACATCTCTCCTAAAGTGGTTCCACTCTCGCACTAAGTGCATAAATCTGACTAACATATTATAATAGCGCTGTGATACATTCTGTCTGAGAGAAAGTGACTGTGCTGCAGACTTAAATGCAAATCCACACCACTGATGAAGGATTGGTTATTTGGGATTTTTTAACCTTTTTTTTCCAATTTGGATTAAATTCATCAAAGTGGGGGAATTTATTTTGACCAAAATATTAGGTCCAGTGCAGTGGGACTAATGAGACCAGAGAGCTACATTTACCTACCCACTATTTTGGACCAGGCTTTGTGAATCAGCACCCAGTTCAGTATAAATAGAAGTAACCATAAGTAACCATAAGGAAAACAGACAGAGGTCTGTCCCTAATTTCCCGTGCCATATGCTAGTTGATGGTTTATAAACTGAATGAAGGGGGGTTGTTTATTTACCACTGATTTCTCCTAAAATGCACAGCGCTCTAAAAGTACTAGGGTTGGCGTAATAACTAGTGATGGGCGAATTTATTTGCCAGGCGCGAATTCGCAGCGAATTTGCACAATTCAACGTCAGCGAATAAATTCGGGAAACGCCCGCAAAAATTTCCGCCAGCGTCGGAAAAAATGGACGCCGGCGTCAAAAACGGGCACCGGCGTCAAAAACGTGCGCCGGTGTCAAAAACAAGCCGCCGGCGACGTTTTGTGAATTTCGAGCGAAATTTTTGCATTTTTCGGCGAAACGTCGCAAATTCGCCAATCACTAGTAATAACAGAGTTTGCCTCATACAAAGGGCATAAATGCCTTTATATTTGTTCATATTGGTTTTTGTGCATCCATTAGTGTAAGGGGAAAACCCTATCCGTTCCTCAGTTCTTAATTGTGTGGTTTACAACCATTCATTGTAACATAGAATTGACATTTGTGATTATACAATCCCTATGTAGAAGATAACAAAGTGGGATGTGGGGAAATGTAACTACACATGTACTTAACATACCTTTACAGCCAAAATATTAAACAGCTTTATGTCATTTGGAGCAAATGTGTTAGGCAACGATATCTGAAGCTTTGCAGCTGGAACCAGACTTGATCCAGCATTGATGACCTATAAGAGAAAGAGAGCAACAGAGTTACCAGTGGCAGCACCACAAAGACTTGCATTTTTTCAAGTGATAAATATAAAAAATTTGAGTTTGGAAACCCCAAATTAAAAAAAATATTCAAATTCATGATTTTCTCATGGCTTTGTCATGCCAAAGACCTTGAATATGAATTTTAATAGGTTTGCCCCCAAAAAAATTCAATCCAGTTTTTTTTTTGCATTAGAGCTTTTCAAAATGAATTATTAGCTGAATCCATAGCACAGAGTCAGGTCTAACTGTATGTAGAGCAATAACAAACTGTTCTTACATTGAAAATGTACTCTATCTCTTCCATTATACAAGAGCCATCTGGTTTATCTTCACGAGGCCCAAAGACAAATGAAAATGGAGAAACAGTTCTGTGAAGAGAAATTATTGGCAGCAAAATAAGAATTCTTTAGAATGCTGATTTTGTAACAATGTTATTTATTCACCAGTATGCTGTTACTTTTTTGTCAATGTAGAAAGTTTCCATACCTTCATGTTTTATGTTCCCATTGACAAATTTTTAAAGGGCCACTATAATTTTTAAAAAGTGGGCCAAAATATTGTGTGGGGGGGAGGGTGAAAGGATAAGTATTTTTTATTTGTTTATGTTTCCATGCTAACGTCAATGAATCTTTTTAATAGACAATGGTCCTCCAGGCCATCCTGCCAGACAGCTATTTATAGCCCACCTACGGTGTTATAATCCACCAATGATAAGACAGAAGGGGTGCGGTCTGTCTGCACTGACGATACGGTCAGCCACGCACAACTATCAAATTAATTTTTCATAGCATGGGGGTGTCAAAATAATCTATTGTCCCATATTGAAATTCAACGCTTTCCTTATGCTGTATTCACTAGTGCTTGGATATTACACGCCATTAGTGCAATATACATGGCAAATGAATAAAGACATCTGTAGCCCTACAGAAAGGCATAATGATGAATGAGTTTAAAAATACATTACTTGCTAATACCCACAAACAACTTGTAAAAGAAGCAATGAAATGAACTCACCCCAATACATTGAGATCGATCTCATATCTGGTTGGTATAATGAAGCTGACTTCATTATTCCACATAGTGTCTTGGGTCAATTCATTTTCACTTTTGAGATAAAAAAAACAAAAAAAAACAAAGCAAATAAGTGCTAGTATAGGAACTGTAAATCAAGAAAGTCAAACTGGTTTTGATGGTGCATGGGGTAAACTATTGCTGATGTGTCTATTCAGCTATGAATCTTGTGTTACAAAGTGGGATCTGTTCCTGCACCACATTTAACTGCCCCACACAATGCAGAGACCATGGTAGTCACCCTTACTTGCCCTTCATAAAATGGGCTCTCTAGTGCCCTTATATGGAACAGAATCAGAGATTCAGCAATTTCTAATTACAATGCATGAATTAATCCAATTACCCCCCCCCCCAGAAGCTAATTAGGTATATATAAGAGCTTGTATTGGACCCTTTTTTAAAGACTCTGACTCATTTTATCTATAATGTGGGTCTATTATAAAGTGAGGTTGCTGTATTCATATAGGTGTTAGGGCAGTGGCAGACCGAGAGATTACTCCTTACAAGTACATTAGAGGACATTATACACAGATAGTGGGAGAGTTTTTTTTCCACAGAAATGATCAATGCACAAGAGGCCATTTTAGAACAGATGGATAGAACTTTAATTTGAAGCAGCATAGGCAGTTTTTCATTGTGAGGGCAGTGAGGTTGTGGAATGTCCTGCTGGGTGATGTTGTATTGTGTTAACTCCTTTAAGAGGGGCTTGGATGATTTCTTGAACAATCATAACATCCAAGGATCTATAGTTAGTATAGATATTGGTATATATAGTGAATAAAGTACCCCCTCTTGTAAAATAAAAAGGATATTATAAGTTAACAAGGAGTTTCATGACCATATAAAAACATGAGGCCGAAATTACTTTGAGGTAACTTCTAATATCCTCATATTTTGCAACTGGGGGTACTTTATTCACTATAAATACCAATACAAGATATTCATGGCTTTTGTATATTATATAGTTATATATATATACTCGAAAACTTGCTTGAAGCCGGCACAGCACGTATAAAGGTTAAGTGTGCCAGGGTGCAAAATGCAAACACTAAGATAACTGTCCCAAATAATGCATGCACTCACAGGTCTTATCCAAGGTGAAAAATAAGGTGTTTATTCAGCAAAAAACTGCTAACGTTTCGGCTAGCCCTCTAGCCTTTCTCAAAAGCAGTTTAGCAGTATTTAAAGTATTAAAAAAAAAGTATTAGTATTTTAAAGTATTAAATAGCAGTTTTTTGCTGAATAAACACATTTTTCCACCTTGGATAAGACCTGTGAGTGCATGCCTTATTTGGGATAGTTATATTTGTATATGTATGTATATATATATATACCGTATATATATGTATATATATATATATACCGTATATATATATATATATATATATATATATATATATATATATATATATATATATATATATATGAGTGTATAGATAGGTTTGTATAGGGATGTATACAGTATATGAATGCTGGGTTTCATTAGGAAGGGTTTAACTTGATGGACTTTCGTCTTTTTCAACACAAATTAACTATGTAACTATGTATAACGTTTGTATATTGGGAATCCACTTACCAGGCCACAGTAGCATTAATGACTAGGTCCTCTTCTGCTCTAATAAGAGCGCTGGAATCCAGGAGAAATGAGAATTCTTGCTGTAGAAAAGCAAGGTTAACATATAATTCTTTATCTAATATAATCCCACTTTATTCTAAATGAGAATTAATAGGAAATATTTATAACCATTTGTTGTTAATAATGAAATACTCTAACATTATCTTTAGAATTGCAGAATAGTTCAGCTCAATCTTAAATCATTTATAAATTCTTATTATTGCTTGTTTTGCCCCTTCGGAAAACCCTATGTAATGCTTTTGCTAGTTTTGTTATGGTAGCACAAGCTGAGTTATTAAGTCTTTTAGAAGTAGAGAAGCCATGGTGTCAGCACCTGCCTGGCAAGATGAATAAATACTGTAACTCTGCTGAACTAAACAACAATCCAGGTAATAGTGGAAAACGTCTTATTAATTGGGCTCAATGCAAGCTTCTCCGAGAAAACAAATTAGTACAAGAAGTTCAACAAGCACTTTCATTGTACTGTGGCCAACATCAGTCAGTTCTATGTTAAATCGCTTCCCCTCCACCAACATGCAGCCATATTTACGATATGCACTTAAGTATTAAACTAAAGGGTCCGTTTACTAAAGTGCGTTAAAAATATTCGCACAATATAGAGACAGAATTTTCGCCAAATATGTTATCGCCAGTTTACTAACCTGCGGTTAATATAAATTTGCGAATTTTCTTGCGCAAGAATAATTGTTCGCCAGTTATCGCATTAGCTGAAAATAATGCTACGTACACATTAACGCATGGTTTACTAAACAGCGAAATGTGCTAAAGACAAAATTAACGCCAGAATATTCGCAAACTTTTACCGCCACCTATGTAGTGGCGTAAAAGTATTTTTTTCACCAGAAAATTCTCAAGGGGCAGGAAATATCCCATAATACTGTTTTTTTTTACCCATCATTCTTTGCTGACAGGAGAGAGATCTGTAGCTATTGCTGACAGCATGTTTTGGCTTCTGCTTCTATCTGGTGCAACAGCAGCAGTTTCAGCTCAGAGGCGTATTATTGGCAGCGGGCATCAAAGTCCAAGGATTCGTCAGCCTCTACGCTTTTTTGGTTTCATTGTGATTGATTACATTAAACTGTGCATTTCTATGAAGCAAAGAGATTGACTGGTATGATTTCTTGTTCCTATGATTCTATTGGCAGAAGGGTTTATATGATGCATACATGTTTGATTGGTGTTACTCTGGTGATGTTGGATGGTATAATCATCAGTCAATAAAGTTTATGAGTTTTGAAGATGCATTTCTGGCCATAAATGTCACAGTAAAAATTGCCATAATAACCGCCATAAAACAAGACTATTTTATAGCATAAATATTCGCAAAAACGTGATTTTTCGCCAGAAAATTCGCAACTCGCTAAAATTACCGCTAACATAAGCTGGTTCCTTAACGTAGTTACCGCAAGTGATCGCAATGACTTCTGAGCACATCGCTGTTTAGTAAACTTAGTTGCTGCGAATATTCTGGCGTAAAAATATTCTCAGCGATAACATGCGGAAACTTAAAGTCAGATTTACCGCACTTTAGTAAACGGACCCCTAAGAAGTCACAGAGCATCTTATTTACTGCACAGACTGTGCAAACAGATGTATGCTTTCAAATTAGGACTAGGGAGACCACTTTATAATGCCAAGTGGCAGTGCTGTGACAGAATGCTCAACAACACTGCAGTAAGTATTGCTATGGCCATCTACTAAAAGAAATTAGGCCTCATTTATAAAGCACAGGGCAAGGTGCAAAGTTGAAAAAAAAAACTTTTTTTGCACTTTGCACCATCCCCTGTGCTTAGAATCTATAGGCATATGTATTTAAATGTAAAGGAAAGACATACAACTCTCCCATGAATGGTGTTTTCTTTTGTTTTGCAGCATTGTATTTATAATGGATGAACTGGCGCCATTATATGGATGCCTCCTAACTTGTATGTTATTCAAATGCAGAAGCAAGGGAGCTCCAATGAAATGTAGGAGCACCTGTCCATATCATGGCTATTGTTCAGTAAAGTGCTGTGTTGTAGAGATGGCGCGAACTGTTCGCCGGCGAACTTGTTCGCGCGAACATCGGGTGTTCGCGCTCGCCGGAAGTTCGCGAACGTCGCGCGACGTTCGCCATTTTGGGTTCGCCATTGTTGGCGCTTTTTTTTGCCCTCTCACCCCAGACCAGCAGGTACATGGCAGCCAATCAGGAAGCTCTCCCCTGGACCACTCCCCTTCCCTATAAAAACCGAAGCCCTGCAGCGTTTTTTCACTCTGCCTGTGTGTGCTGAAGAGATAGTGTAGGGAGAGAGCTGCTGCCTGTTAGTGATTTCAGGGACAGTTGAAAGTTTGCTGGCTAGTAATCGTTTTGATACTGCTCTGTTATTGGAGGGACAGAAGTCTGCAGGGGTTTGAGGGACATTTAAGCTTAGGTAGCTTTGCTGGCTAGTAATCTACCTTCTACTGCAGTGCTCTGTATGTAGCTGCAGTGGGCAGCTGTCCTGCTTCTGATCTCATCTGCTGACTGCTGCAATAACAGTAGTCCTTGTAAGGACTGCTTTTATTTATTTTTTTGTTCCAATACAGAGCAGTATCAAGCAGATTACTAGCCAGCAAACTTACTATCATCTGTCCCTGAAATCACTAACAGCTCTCCCCCTACACTATCTCTTCCAAGCACACACAGGCAGATTTTTCAGATACATTTTTGCCCTTGATCCCCCTCTGGCATGCCACTGTCCAGGTCGTTGCACCCTTTAAACAACTTTAAAATCATTTTTCTGGACAGAAATGTCTTTTTTAGATGTTAAAGTTCGCCTTCCCATTGAAGTCTATGGGGTTCGCGAACCGTTCGCGAACCGCTCGCATTTTTGCGCAAGTTCGCGAATATGTTCGCGAACTTTTTTTCCGACGTTCGCTACATCCCTACTGTGTTGCACCCACAGATCTGCACTACCCTGAAATCCCACTGGAACAAGGTCTCCATGGATGGGTCTTATGTGACGGCGTTTCGATCCCTTTAGGGCCCCAGCACTTGAATCTTTTACGATTTGTAAATGATGCAGTTGTTCTTTTAGTAAAAAATGATTAAAATGCCACGTCAGGGGCCCACTACACAAACCCACAAAGTGAGGGAATACTGGTGAGTGTAAAACTCAGATGGGGATTGGAAGAATGTCTATTTAAGAGAAAGAAGGGGCAGTAAAGACAATGACATTGCTGTATTTTGAAGCTTTAAGGGTAATGTTTTTATAAAATACATATCAATACATATGTGGTTGGTGGGAGGAGGGGGGACAGGACACATTTATGTAGCCAGAGGACAATATTGGAAAATGTTGCAATATTTACTTAATGCTTCTGGACATACCTTAGAAAATGCATCAACATAGAAATGGCCAACACTGCAGTCAAGCCTTGTCTGCTCATTTTCCTCTTTATTCACTGCACAGTTGATCTCTTTCTCAAGCTGAACATAAAAACAGAGTAATCACATTATATTATAGAAGAGGCTGTCATAATGCCTAACCATCTAGTGAAATTTACCAATAAGCAGGAGAATGACTGCATCACAATGTTCTTTGTTCAGATACATTTGCAAGCCAGTGGGACGGCACATTGCTTATACTGCTGTATATATCATGAAAAGTAGAACTTGGCAGGGTATTCAAGCTTTTTCAAGTGATGAGTATAAAGCCAGGGCGTATTTAGTATCTCATGAATTCATTTTTCATTTCTCTATACCAGAGAAGACCAACCGGTAAAGCTTCCAGCTCTAAGGGGTTAAAGTCTGCAGCAAGTGGCAATAGTCATATACAAATAGATCCATAAGGGACCTTATAACCCTATTGTTTTTTTTTGTGTAATATTTCACCATCTTACCAGATCAAAAACTTTGACAAAGTAAAGTCCTTTTGGAAGTCTCAGCCGAAGAACAGTTTGGAATGCATCATCTCCTCCATTAAAGAGAGTAATATTGATCATTAAGTTCTTCATACCACCCACAGCAAGGTATGTTTTACTTTCAAATGGCCTTGGAGAAATGCAGGATAGAAAAGGTATGTGATAAAACACAAAAAAAATGGAGTATACACATTATGTATAATTTATTTATATAGAACCACAGCGGTGCTTTACAAGAAACATAGACAGGGGTATAGTTATAATGAGTATACAGGAACTAAAGATACATCTATGCTTAAGAGATTAGAACTTTCAGTACACAGTTGGGATGAAGTCCCTGCCCTAAGGAGCTCACAATCTATTATACACATCTAAAAATCTAAATGAGAACAGCACCAACAACTCATCATTTGCAGTTAAACACCCCTATTCTATGTGCCTATTGCAGGGGTTGGGATGGGGAAAAGTCTAGAAAAGTAGGGAATACAGACAGTGGTACAGGGGGAAATAACTAAATGATAGACTATGAGATTAGTATCAGAACCTCTATGTCTATTTAACTATCAAAACAGATGACAGTAATTATATTCTGTTAAACATATTTATGTACAACCTTATCAAGCAGCTAATATTCAAGATTTCCCAGAGACAATCCAATAATTGAACCAGTTTAGTAGCAAAACAAGAAAAGGAACAATCAGGCACTGAATGCACATCTGTATTTATTGTATTTCCTACAAATCCGGTGGAAAAAAAAATATCAGTGAAACTTGCAATGAAAGAGTCATTTCCAGAATATTCTGGCTCCGGACCAATTCATTAGTCAGCGTACACCTGAGGGACACGAATCTGGCATGGAGACAAGGAACAGATGCTGAAGGCACAGCATAGCCAGCTCGCTTCCAAGACAACAGCACATTAGATAGAAACATGTTGCTAACGCTGTAGCAATTACATTAGAATGTATTTATTTTATCCTTTTATGCACAAAAAGACCCTACTAAGCATGATAACAAATGCATGTATCTCCACGTGCCGGATGGGAATACCTAACAAATATTATTCTTGTATTTTTTTTCCTTATACAAGCAGAACTTCATGTTTCAGGTACAAAGCCTATATCCTAAAGGTGGCCAAAAGAGAGATTGTAGTTATCAGTTCAGCTTCATCTGACAAGGCATGCACTGTCCACAAGCATCTCAGTTAGACTGCTCATCTGACTGTTAATAACCATGGCAATAAGTATTATCTTTATTGCAATAGAACTGCTCCTTTTCCAATGGCAGTTTTACAGAATCTTAATGCCCTTACGATGTAAGATTTTTGTGAGATAAGCTTCACCCGGAGAGAAGCCTATGTTAGTCTATGTTGGTAAAGTCTGACCACTGCTGCCCTTGACAACAAACGGTTCAATTTCATCTTCAGAGCAAAGAATACTGCATACAGTTACAGATGGAGCAAATTTCATCTAGAAGGAAATTAGGCTAATTTGGCTCCATTTATATAGTTTATTACAAAACCGTTTCCACTGAAATGAATACAGTGACATGTTGTGACCTAGGGGCAGATTTACTAAGCTCGAGTGAATAATTTGAATAAAAAAATATTTGAATTTCGAAGTATTTTTTTGGGTACTTCCATCGAATTGGTCAAATTCGATTGAATTGAATGATTCAAACGATTCTAAGTAAAAATCGTTCGACCATTCGATAATCTAAGTCTATTTAAAAAAAAAACTTTGACTTCATACTTCGCCAGTTTAAACCTACAGAAGTCAAATGTTAGCCCATGGGGACCTTCCCCAGCACTTTTCTAAGTTTTTTTGGGTTGAATAAAAATCCTTTGATCGATCGCTTAAAATCGTTCGGTTCGAAGGATTTTGACGTTTGATCGAACGATTTTTATTTGATCGTTCAATCGAACATTTTGCGCTAAAATCCTTCGAATTCGATATTCGAATTCAAAGGATGTTACTTTGAGGGTCGGTTTTTTAACCCTCGAAATTCGACCCTTGATAAATCTGCCCCCTAGTGTCCCAAGTGAACAACATCAAAACAGAGCTTGCTCCATCTGTAGCAGTGGTCCCCAACCAGTAGCTCGTGAGCAACATGTTGCTCACCAACCCCTTGGATGTTGCTCAAAGTGTCATCATAGCAGGTGCTTATTTTTAAATTCCAGGCTTGGAAGCAAGTTTTAATTGCATAAAAACTAAGTATACTGCCAAGTAAAGCCTCTTGTAGGCTGCCAGTCCACATAGGGACTAACAAATAGCCAATCACAGCCCTTATTTGGCACCCCAAGGGACTTTTTGATGCTTGTGTTGCTCCCCAACTCTTTTTACATTTGAATGTGGCTTACGGTTAAAAAAGGTTGGAGATCCCTGATCTGTAGTGTAAATGTACTATTAGACACTTGGGGGGATATTTACTAAAACTCAACTTTTTCTCACTATGATACAAAAGAATTTGACCAAACCCGAATCCCCTTAATTTACCAATAATTTTGATCGGAAAAGTCGGTGCGGGAAAAAGTGGCAACAAAATAGTGCGAATAGTAACACTGACGTAAGTCACCCCTAAGATGATTAACGCTTTACCACTTCAGAAAGTGGGTGGTGCTAACATTTATCTTAAACAGAATACAGGGTTGGCCTTCACACCCACAAGGAGTAACTCCTGCTCGTTGTTCATGTGACTGACATGATTTTGTTTTTATATAGATGTGTAGCCATTGCTTTGCAATCAACAAATATATTTATATGGCACTATTACCTTTCATACAGGGTGCAAATGACAGGATAATCTGTTTTTCTGCTGGACCTTGGATGGCAGATGTTTGCTATTTGTGCTCAAACATACTTTCTGGTCCAACATTAGAAGCTGGAAATCCCTTTTAAAATATTTTTTAGGAAATGAGTTGCTCACAGAGATGTCAGTCGTCCTGAACCACATCATTACTGCATGATTTATCATAAGAGGATATTTGTTTTTATGAATAATGGTGACTATTTGATAAAGCTGTAAACGGTCATGATTGCATATTCCCTTGTACCAGATTAGGATCCTTTATATTCTATTATCAGATTATCTGAGTTACAGATCACAAATTCTCTAAAAGAGCCAATAGTTCAGCAAATTTAGCACTTGCTAATTAAGAAATGACAACAACTCTAATGCAACCTGTTAAACACTTTACACATTCCAGGCTTGTTAGTGCTACTTATTGAAATCTACTGGCACCTGTTAAAAATAATCCTATTTAGCTGTAACATTGTTTTTCTGCTTGATAACAGTTTCAGATATTCTCAGTATCCAGTATGCCATTGCTCTCTCTATGGCTTCCTATGTGCCTTAAAGTGGTTGCTGATCAGACATGGATCTTTGTGCATAGGGAGAGATGCCAGCTTTGTTTGCTTAAGTTAGAGTCCAGTGTTTCACTGATGTGTAGCATCCATAGGGTGGGAAACACCTTATGATCATTTAGTTCTACATATAGAGAAATCTTTGTAAACAATGAATATTTGAAGGACGTTAAGCATAATAAATTCAGTTACTTAATATAGTAAAACATTTCAGTCTAAACCACCTTGATTATTCTTGGAGGAGATCATTCATTGTCATGGCATGAATCTTATAACCATACAGTGCCACCAAGTCCCAAGTTTATTTCTCAAAACTGCACTTTTTCTCTATAAAAGCTCGCTCAAAATAAGAAAAGTTCCAAATGGTCATTAAACAGGTGTCATAGATGGTGGGTATATCAGGTTCAGCAGTTCTACTGTAGGGCACCCTTGCTCATCTAATATACAGAAGAAGGTATTTTTCACCATCCAGTTTACAGCAGGAATGTTTATGGACTGGTCTGCAAATGGCATCGATTGTGTGAAATCACCAGAATCGTCACTTCTCTGAATCTCGCAGAATCAGACATACAAAACTGCATAAAATGTAACTTAAGAACAATTGGACAATCGACATGTGGCCATGCTAAAATATTTACCATTATACATTAACGTGGAACAGGAAGGAAAAGATGTATCTTATAATGACAAGGAAATAAAAAAATTATAAAGTTACTTTATTTATTCCTTTTGCACTTACTTGGGGAAAGAGCGTTTTCCAGTTATCTGTAAATCTGCTGAGCAGTTAGGTAAATTGCAGTACCTTGCAAAATAAACCTGTCAGAATATGTAAATATCCAAGCATTAGAAAACAAACGGCGTTAACAATTTAATAGAGAATTTTGCAAACATGTAAAATACCTCAGGATGCTTTTCTAAGCACTCTTGCGATTTACATTCAAATGTTCCCGTTCCTAACTTATTAAGCTGTTTATTACTATAACTGGTCCGTTTCACACACTATAATGTCAAGGCCGGAAAAACAGAGAACAGTTCTGATGTTATTCTGCTCAGAAAAGACATGGGAAAGACCAGTTGAGGTTTCTGATGTCTTTCCTGAGCACCATCAACAATAGCTGGCCTGAAATTCAGTCCTGCTACTTAGTTAAATAGTGATAAGAAAGACATGACCACCACTCACTGAGCATTATACTTGTTACAAGAGGCAGTAGTACAGCTTCTATAACCCCCTACTCACATAAATGTGATAAGTACCCTCCAAGTGCCCAGAAAGTGCACTTGGAGGGTTTTCTTTTTTTTGTACTAGAAATCTACACACATCTAAGAAATACATCATTGTATATAACTAAAATGGGTGACAGCGAGTCTACAGGCACCTACCTCTTGTGTAGCATCTTGAACTATTTCATATAGGAACTATATGAGAAATGGTGGGTGTTATCTGCACTGAGACAGTCTCATTAGATTTTGCTGTTACATATCTACATTTCACAATAAAGATCAGTGAGTCCTGTTTTCCTGGGAGATATCAAACCAGAACACACTGTATCTGTCCCTTATAATATACAACCATCTGCTTATTAAATGTTGCGCAGAGACAAGTACAAACAGTGCTTTGTATTGTCATTTATGGATATTTTGCCAGGCTGTTCCTCACATGACAAATCATTAGGATTTTGGAACAGATGAATGTAATCTCTTTAGCACACATATCAGATAATTCCCTTCTCTGTATATTCCTATTTATCAATATGCCTGAGTTATTATGCTTAAAGGCACAGGCTCATTTTGAGGCATTGTTAATCCCATGTGGTCATGCTAGCTACTGACCTCATAGAGCTCAGAATATATTCTACCTAATGATGTGTTTAACTGTATAATACCTCTATATAACCAACTGAATACATCATTTCCTTTTCATAAGTATGAACACTATTCTGCAATGACAAGTGATGTCATAAGCCAAGGGTTTTTCAACTTAGGGGTAGCAAGGCAGTTTATGGGGGAGTCAGAAGACATGTTTGGGGTAAAAGTTTATTTGTTGTCTTAGATAGAACATACTTATTTGGATAATTTTGTTGCAAAAAATAAAGTTGCCTGTCATATTAATTGCCTTTCTTTATCCAGCTTCACTGTACATAGTGTCAGATTAAGGGTGCCCGCAGTTCCCCCATTGCTCTTTTGGAATGGAAACCGGTTAAATAATACTACAATAACCTGTAGCTTGAGTATCAGATCAAGGGCACTGAGCAAATGTTGGAACACATAGGAGGTTGCGAACCAAATAATAATCTGGAATATGCCAGTATGAGGTATCACTGATTATGCAGCTTTAACAAGTGCAACATTGTTAAAAGAAGGTCAAATTGTATATGTGGAAAACCTGAATACTCTCTCCAGAACTAGGGGTTGGTAGAAGATGCCTTTGCCATAATTGGAGGGAAGGCACAATTGGAAGGGGAGTGATCTATAGGGGAAGGAAAAGACTGGATAGCGGCAAGCAGGAGAAAGCAGCAGGGATAGTGTCAAGAAAAAAAATCCTGACAGTCAGGAAAGTGTCATCAAATAGACATATTTATCAGTTGGTCAGAATGCATTTGACAGCTTCTAATAGTGAAACACAATCAATTTCAATGGGTGTCAGGAAACAGCGCTGTTCAGCAGCAGCACCAAGTGCTAACACTTGTCCGAATCATTGCGTCCAATATGGGGATAATGCTCCCCCTACAGGTATAAAAGAAGGGAAGCAACATACTTTTAGTTGTTTTTGTAATAGTAACTGGCAGCTGCTACATTACATACAACTGTGCTGCATCAGCCTTACCTTGTTTGTTATGACATTTCCTTTTCCTTCTTTCTGCTGGAGAACTGGCTGAAGAGGCTGGAAATCATCTGCACTCCTTTTACTTACAATGTGTTTCCCCAGATAATAGGATGATTCCATGTGTATGGGAGTAAATATATCCCTGGTGTCCTTCTAAATAAGACAAATATAGAAAATAAACCTACTTACACAAATCTACCTTATACAAACTATGCAAGCATGTCATCAAATGTTTCTAATATGTAAAGAAGGGAATGCCTTCCAGATGAGTAAACCATCCAGATTAATAAATCGTGATTTTCCATGATCACAAGAATTAAGAACTCCGTGAATGCAGTGAGCATTTCCGAGAACTGATCACCTGAAATGTAATTGCAATGGCAAGGTCTGGGCAATTACCTTTCACATAGGACAGGGGGAATGTACAGGGCCCAGATGCAGTCTGCTGCTGCTCCCTAAATCATATCTAAATAATGAGCAAGTTACTTGATGGGTAACAGGGATACCTACATGCATATGGGTGGCATCTGGCAGTTCATTTACACTGCAAGGAAGGGTGCAGAGTTACATAAAAATGGTGGATTTTGAACAGTTTTGTACTTTGCGCCCTATCTTCCAGTTCGTAAATGGCCCCTACTATCTAGAGAGGCGGATAAGCTGTAGACCTATGTGAGACGACCAGAAGAATAAAGATATCTCAAAGCTTGGTTAACCAAATCATGCTCTTTAATTAGCAGCAATTCTCTGCTAGGGTTTCTATGCAGCTGCTGTTGTATATTACGTTCATTAAACTAATTAGCTATTAATTATTCTATCCTCAGATTTTATGAAATGCCCACAGAATTTAGCAAGTGTTTTATGTGACAATGTTAATGCACATTAAATTATGTCTGCTTGTTCCCGAGCAGAAAATTCACTGAGCTGAACACAAAATACACGCTATGAATATTTACAGCGTTACAGGCAATCAGGAGTCTAACAGCTGCGCTGCCTTGTTGCTCCCTCGCAATACACTGCTCACATGAATATATCCCCTTCTATGTTTCACTGGAGGCAACATTAAAGGCAAACTCTTTCGCTTAGGCATGTTCAAATCCATTCAGATACAGTATTTGATGCACTTTAACATACACATGTTGTTCATCATAAGACCATTATTATTTTAATTACCTCCTTAAATGGTTCACACTAATTTTTATGTATAACAATACACATACAGCATCAAAGCTGTCATTTACTGTTGGCATTTCTAATTTAAAGGCACAGGATTGCTGTTTTATCCCAAGGCAAAAAAAACTCCAGTTGTCCTCATGTACAGTTACGGGATGTTCCTTTAGACTCCCGAAATCATTTCAGTTGTGAAAGTTTATATCACTAGCACCTAGCCAACGAGACAGCATCTATACTCTCAAATACTCCCAAATAATTATTATCCAGCAAATAAATAATCAAACTATAGTTATCTTACTCTCATGAATGCTTGGTGAGTCTTACAGTTGGCAGACTTCTGACGGATTTTGATTGTCCCTGATATCACATCTGAGGTTCCATTGGAAACAAAGTAAAATCGTGCAGGGGTACCGCTTTTTCTCCTTACATCCGATGTGATATTATAGTATATAACTGAAAGGCAAAAATACAATTAATTGGATCAACAAAAACACAGAAATGTGGATAATTTGGATAATGAATGGTGTGACCAAACAGCTGCCTAGGAAAAGTCAGAACTGCAACCTGAGCAAGTAACACTCACAGAAATTAGGGTAATAAGGAAAAAATAATTGTTGAGTATTAATGTTTCCATCAGACAAATGTAAAACCAAAAAAGGCAGAGTGGCCCTGTGGATATAAACAAGGAATCTTACCTATGTAACCTGGTACGTCGAGTCCTTGATAGGCAAAGCAAACGGTGACGTTCATGCACACAACAGCAACTCCATTTTCCATACATTCAAACTTAGTCTTATTCACAGTGCTTGGCAACTTGAGAGACGCATCAATAACGATCACTGGTCTAGTTCTGCCATAAACAAGTGCACAAGTGTTATTGCTTATACTTCATGACATAATAGCATTCATTAGTACTTCTATAAACTGAGAAACACCAATTAGAAGTCTAGGCATAAATAAGAGAAAGCCCACTTAAGTTTTTGTTGTAGTTTTATCAAATAAACCTACACTTCGGGGCAGATTTATCAAGGGTCGAATTTCGAATTTGAAAAACTTCGAAATTCGAATTTAAAAAAAATTCAAAATTTATTTAAATAAAATCGAGTAGGTCGATTGAAAAAAAACGTTGATCTTTCAAAGTCCATTTGACTCCAAATATGTTCTAGGAGGTCCCCCATAGGCTGAAACAGCAATTCAGCAGGTTTTAGATGGAGAATGGCCAAAGTCGAATTTTTAAAGAGACAGTACATGATAAATTTAGAATTTTAGATTTTTTTTCAAATTTGAATTGAATTTGGGCTATTCCCTAGTCAAAGCACACAAAAGTAGATCAAATTAGATAAAAAAAAATCAAATTCGAATTTTCATTTCGACCTTTGATAAATCTGCCCCTTAGTATCCTCATGAGAAGGGGGCAATCCTGGCCTTCCTGCCATCCTGAGGCGGCTTGCTGCTGCCACCCTCCCCTTCCCCCACGGGGGAGTCTGGGGGAGTCCATGATTCTAGCGCAGAGAAGCACTTGCAATTGCACTTTCTGCACTAGAAGTGCTGAATTTATGGCTTGAAAACCAGAAATTCAGCTCATAAAGTTACCAGGAGCCTATTGGCCCAGCGACCCTGCTCATGAGTAGTGATGGGCAAATTTATTCGCTAGGCGCAAATTTCCCCCTGGCTAATAAATTTGTGAAACCGCTGCGAAAATTCGCCGGCGTAAAAAAAAATGGACACCGAAGTCCGTTAAAATGGACATCGGCGCCGTTTCACAAATTGCATGAGAAATTCACGAATTTTTAGGCGAAGCGAAACGCCCCAAATTCGCTGATCACCACACATGAGTGTGCAGTTTTATACTGTATACTACTGATGTGTGGGCTGGGTTCACCCATAGGTTGGATTGGAAAATACTCATCACAAATACTCATTCGTGTTTTTAAATTCAGATTTTTTAATAGATTCGATGACAATTGTGGTTTTAGAGAAAGTTAGTTTAGTTGTGGTTTCAAAAACCTCTAAAACCACTAAAATGAGACTGCTGGTAAATAAGCATTTATTTCAGCAACAAGTTCAGACTCACACAAGTCTACTTTGGTTTTTAAAGGGAAAAATATACCCTATTTATATTTTATTAGGTAATTAGTATGATTTTGTGTTTCTGTAAATGCTTAAATATGTGGAAGATGGAAAGTCAATTGAAAGGATCAAATTAGAATGACTTCCCACTGATTCTTACCTAGAAGAAACTATTTACATGAAATAACATTATCTTGCAGGAGATATTAACCTATGGTTATTAGACAGAAACATGTAATTATCAAGACAAAATTATAGTCAACAAAAAAAAGCCATTTAGGTCTAATTGCACACAATATATTTCTATGTGAGCTATGCAGTAGGTACAGTATAATACAATAATGATATGGAATGTTTATCTTTCCGCATGCTGTGTAGCTGAGAGCAAATGTAGGGTTTTAAATACAGCAAATAAATGAGTCCCTGAATAAATAGCATTTAGCTCACACTGTGGGGTTGATCGCTAGAAAGCTTTTTATATTGTTTTATCTGCAATTGCCTCTTATTTCTTCCAATTAACGCAATCTGTCCTTGCGCTTGAAACCATTCTGGGTCTCACCTGAGCAGCACAGCGGAGTCAGACAGGAAAGCACCAATGGCTACGTCTGTTAAAAGAGAGGACAGATTAATGGACATCATTAGGCAAAGCTCCTCTGTACAGATGCTCCCACCAAAGCCAACTGAGCAATGCTAAAAGCCATGCATCTCCCACAATGACCACTGAGTACTGACACCTACAGCAAATGAATGTGTTCCCTTGCTCATAGCAGAAGAATTAGTACAGGTATGCAATCCATTATCCAGGTACCTGTTATCCAGAAATATCCAAATTATGGGAAAACCATCTCCCATCGGGGCAAATTTACTAAGGGGTGAAGGGTGAAAATTCGCCAATGTGACATCATTTCAGGACATCTCCAATTTACTAATGGACGCTGGCGTAAATTTGTTAGCGAAGGTGATATACTCTAGAGCTACTTCACACTCTAACGCCAGGCAAATTTTAGCTCTGTCGAATAGACGTAACTATGCAAATTCACTAAGATTTTACTGAATGTTACATCTTGCGCCAGACTTGCCTTCGCCACCTCAGGCCAGGCAAAGTGCAATAGAGTAGACAGGAGTTCCTCAAAAAAAAGCTGACATTTTTTTAAGTCCCAACAAACGCTGGCGTCTTTTACTTTTTACAGGGTGATAGGTTGAAAAAGATGGTAAATTTTCTTTTGGGTTCCCTCCTTCCCCCCTACATTTCCTAACATATGGAACATAAACTATACACTGGGCTCATGTGTAGGGCAATATAACAACTTTATTTTACTTTATTAAGGTTCCCTGGGCTTGTGTAATGTAATGTATTTGCTGCAACATATACGTTCATTGTACTTTAACTTCACACTGTATGCTAATGAGGCATCGCTAGCGTAACTTCGAACCGCTTATCGTATTATTGCTAGCGCAACTTTGCAAGCGTTCGGAACCCTGGACGCATTTTCGTGAATTAGCGTTGTCCTGGCGAATCTACGCCTGCCGAAGTGTTGCGATGTCAGCGAAGCCATTGCTGGCGCAATTTCGGAGGTAAGTAAATTTGCCCCTTAGACTCCATTTAAGCAAATGATTCTGAATTTTAAACATGATCTCCTTTTTCTCTATAATAATAAAACAGTAGCTTGTGCTTGATGGTAACTAAAGCTGCATGAATCCATATTGGTGGCAAAACAATCCTAGCAAAATGCTTTTCTCTAAGCAACATTAAGACGGGAACAAGCTGGAGGGTTAATGGGGGAGGGATGGAAAAAACCCTTGTGAAAATGCCCAGATATTTTTTTTTTCATTTATCAAGGTCATAGTTGTGCAATTTGTGAATTTTCCCACAGACCCAGAATGCAAATGCTCTTGTATACATCATTACACTCACAGGCAGCGACAATTCACACATGCTAATTCTCCCTCATCTGTCACATGACTCAGTAGTCGGGTTTGCTGCACCACCTGACTCCCCATTGCATCTGCTGGGAGCTGGTATTCTTAGACTGTACAGTAATTAGACTTAGGGGCTAAGGTTGATGGCAATTGTGTCAAGCTGAAAATTCTTTATCCTGCACCCACAATTTTGCTCCATTCGTGAATTATCAACTTTGTTTAGAATTTTAAAAAATCAGTTGACAACTTTTCCCACAGATTTAGATGCTGTGATTACTGTAACCCACTCTTAGGGGCAGATTTATCAAGGGTCAATTTGAAAATTTGAATTTCGAGTTTATTTTAGTTGAATTCGACTAGGGAATCGTTTAGATTCGAGTTTAAACACTTTTTTTAAAAAAATTCGAATTTCAAAATTTATCATGTACTGTCACTTTAAGAATTCTAATTCGACTATTCGCCATCTAAAACCTGCCGAATTGGTGTATTAGCCTATGGGGGACCTCCTACAATCAATTTAGAGTCATTTGGTAGACTTTTGGTGAAAAAACTCGAATCAAATTGCGGGTCGATCCTTTTCACCCGAATTTAAAAAATTAGAATTTTTGAATAAGTTAGTCATTTTTTTTCAATTTCAAGTTTATGGGAGATTTTATAAACTCCCATAAACTCTAAATTTGATCCTTGATAAATATGTTCATTAATTTTTCATAAAAAAAATCAAATCGAGTTTGATCTCAATTTGGTTAAATTCGGGCGATTTTTTTAAAATTTGATTTTAGTAATAAATTTAGATTAGTCTAATTTATGGGGGTTTTAAAAACATGAATTCGAAATTCGACCCATGATAAATGTACCTCCCCTTGTGATTATTTTTCCCCCGACAACCAGAACATTTTGTTCAGTTTTTTCATAAATCTGCCCCCAAGAGTCGCAGGAATAATAGGAAAAATGACTGCACTTAATTCTGGGAATTGCAAAACTCTAGGTAGATGCCCTAGACTAAAAAATACAGGTGTAGATTATTCAGGACACACATCTTCATTTATTGTATCTGTAAAGCTGTGTTATACATATGAGTGGGAGGCTGTTCTCATGAGTAAAAGTCAAAGACGCTAATGGAATAGTGACCTTTAGTAAGCAGTTTGTGTGGAAAAGCCACATTTCAGCCCCTATAAGTAATATTGTCCAATCTGTCAACACTGTAAGCATTGCCAGGGTACATACTACATGCCAATTGAGGGTATGTCTGTTAACTGCATATGCTATAATGTCCCAAAAAGCTGAGTAAAGCAGCCTTTTTTTAAAATATTATTGCCCTCTTCATACAAAAGTAATATGAATATTATTATGTGATTTATTGAGTCTTACATTTTTTTAGACCCAAGGCAATTTATACATTACCTTGATATCCGTTGCCATCTATATCCAGTACATTGGAAAGTGACTGCCCAAACATGCGCAATCCATACCCAAATTTACTTCCCTGTAATCTCTAGAACAAAAGAGAGAAAATCAGCTGTTTTTGAGACATTGCCTTCAAAAGAGGGGCTAGTAATAAAAGGCACTAAGTTTGCCCAGGAGCAGTAACCAATAAGATGTTTGCTTTTAAACATGTGACCAGGAAATTCTACCTGCTGATTGGTTGCTATAGGTTACTACCCCTGGGCAAACTTAATGCCTTTAATTACATAACCCATATGTTAAAGTTTGAATATGTTTAAAGGGATACTGTCATGGGAAAAAAAAATTTCAAAATGAACCAGTTAATAGTTTCTCAAAAGAGCAAACAGATTTTTTTATATTCAATTTTGAAATCTGACATGGGGCTAGACATTTTGTCAATTTCCCAGCTGCCCCTGGTCATGTGACTTGTGCCTGCACTTTAAGAGAGAAATGCTTTCTGGCAGGCTGCTGTTTTTCCATCTCAATGTAACTGAATGTTTCTCAGTGGGACATGGGTTTTCACTATTGAGTGTTGTTCTTAGATCTACCAGGCATCTGTTATCTCGTGTTAGGGAGCTGCTATCTGGTTACCTTCCCATTGTTCTTTTGTTTGGCTGCTGGGGGGGAAAAGGGAGGGGTGAGATCATTCCAATTTGCAGTACAGCAGTAAAGAGTGATTGACTTTATCAGAGCACAAGTCACATGACTTGGGGCAGCTGGGAAATTGACAATACTGTATGTCTAGCCCCATGTCAGATTTCAAAATTGAATATAAAAAAATCTGTTTGCTCTTTTGAGAAATGGATTCCAGTGCAGAATTCTGCTGAAGCAGCACTATTAACTGATTCACTTTGAAAAACATTTTTTTCCCCATGACAGCATCCCTTTAATGTTAAATAACATTATATTGATAATGATAACCAAGGATAACCAGGTGGTACAACTAGCAGTGGCAAGACAGCTCTTCATGTGCAAGGATATATGCCCTATATATAATCTCTCTCTCTACAACCAGTACTCTTATATTAGAATTTAAAATTAAAAAAAAAATTATTTCACATAACATTTGTGTCCAATGTTTTGTCCTAATGTGTACTGAAATGTTGGACACAAGTGATACGTGAAATAAAGAGTTTTTTTGCTTTAGATCGACTGCAAGAGAGTGCTGGTCCTTACTAAGCATATATCTACTATAGGTAAATCTAAAAACAACTGGACTTGGTGAGTAATCAAGACGTTTCACTACTTATCCGAGCATCTTCTTCAGTTCAACTGACTGGTGTGGGAAATTCTCGGCATATAAACTCTTCCACTAATCCAATCACAATGGCACATTGTAAGTCTTCAAAGAGGTGACATCTGAAGAAATTCACAGAGGTGTATATTCTGTGTAGTTACTGTGATAGGATTATCCAATGTGTCATGCAACTCCTAGAGAGAGGTGTTACTTGTGAGAGTTGCATGAATGGATGTGTAAAGTGTTCTGAAACCGCCGGGGTACAGAGGTTAGAACAGCATTGTATGTAGCAGACAGGTGGTGTTGAAAACTTTATATGCAGAGAACTGAAGAACTGAAGAAGTTGCTCGGATGAGTAGTGAAATGTCTTCATTGATTACTCAGCAAGTCCAGTTGTTTTTAGATCTACCTATACTAGATATACCATGACCTGGATGAATGAAAATCTTCATAGTCATACTAATCATATGCATTTTTAAACCAACCATGCACCTCGACAAATCGTTTGGAGACAAGGTGGACTTCAACTACACCTGTAAACTAAAGTCATTCTCACCATTACATGGGTTTGGGGGGGGGGGGCTTTAAGAAAGAAAGAGACAGAGAGACAAAGCACACACCCATACAGCTGCTATTTTGGACATGTGCTTGTAACAGCTTCACAGGTGTGTATTCATTAAACCCACAAATACCTGGGAAAATGAGGGTGTTATTCCTTTCTCTCTTCCGTTATAGATATATACTGCTCCTTCAAGGTCTCCTTCTTGCGGTGCTGCTATGGCCACATCTGTGTATGAACACAATGTTAGTTTATCCTTTAAGCCCTGTGCTGGTTATTAAGTAGATGGCAACCACATGTTGGAAAAAGTGAGCCCGGTAAAAGCTTTCCGTGGTGGTGTTATATACACATGTATCACAAGGTGGCAGTATTGCTTATCACAGAGTAACACCTTGGTGATGTAATTCATGAAATGAACTTTCCTTTAGCTCAGTACATCATAGTGTTTTCATTTTGAAATGATTTTGTTTTAATTAAAGACTGATAGTTACAGTCCATTCAATAATACATGAGCTTTCATAAAAGCTCCCTCGCTGAACTCCCCAGCTCTCCAAAGCAGCCAGCCCAAACTTAATTACAAATGCAAGAGAGTGGCCCAGCGGGAATCCTGTCTAGCAGCGCTGCGTCAGTCATTTCCCTGCTATCTGTAAATTGTTGCTGATATTACACTTTAGTCAAACATAATAAAGGTGAACATGTTGTTTAGGTGTTTGGTGTTAAATGCTTATACTGATTATTACATGAAAAGATTCTCACTGGAACATTCTCTTTAGTGATGTGCGGGCTAGCCCGATACCCGTGGGATCCGTGGTCAGGTTCGGACCGACCTCGCAACCCCATTTCCGGGTTGAGCTCTTCTTTCTGCTCTCCCCGCCCGCCACCTTACACTGCTGCCTTCCGGGTTCCGGTTTTATATTCGTGCGCCTGCTCATCCCACTCCTTTTGTGACATCATTGACGGGGAGGGTAGGCACGGGTCTATAAAAGGAACCCGGAAGTCTGGCTCGGTCGGGCATGGGTGGTGGGAGGGCGGGTGTGATGTGCGGGTCGCGAAAAACCCGCACATCACTAATTCTCTTGCATTAAAGGGACATTATACTTCATTTTACAGCATCAGTGCAACAAATAGGGCCTGTGCTAAACATACTTGTTCAGTTTCAGATTGTGCCCTGTTTAGTGCAATAACATAAATCAAAGATTTATCAGTGATTATATTTTGTTTCTCATTTGTACGAGCACAATCAAAACAAATCAGTAACCAAACCAACCAAGAAGCCTCTGTTTAATGATTTGTTCCTGTTTGGCACTAAAATCCACCCCCAGCCCAGTTACTTAAAGCTCACCTATGGCTGATCAGGGAGGACAGTATCACTGTACCATCATTACCAGCTGTAGTATAAATATCAGCACTACTCAAGAATTATTGTAAAGTCAACTGGGAGTGTCAGAACTGGTAAGTGACAGTGGGCTTTCGCTGCTAAGAAGAGGGTTTAAAAAATAAAATCATGTGACCTTTCCCAGTCAAACAAATATGCTCCTATCAATAACAAAAATGAGGTTCCAGTGCCCAATATGTTGGGATATGACAGAAGTTGAATTCCATTGTGTCAACTAAGGTTTATGCCCAGCTCCCAGGTGTTTTGTTTTGTTTGCTGCTGCCCTCATTTGGAGAATAGTTGAGGACAAAATTCTTCCCTCCTCTTTCCATTGCTCCTTACTGTTTGTAATATTAGTGAATGACGTGCACAATTAAACCCACACAAAGCAGCGATGAGCAGCCATCACTATCAAAGCTAGTGTGTGATAAGGCTGGCAAGATCGTATGAGACTTAAAATACACAAATGCCAACTATACACGTTTTTCATCATATTTTTTACACCCCTTTTTAAATATGTCCCATAGTGTTTTCCAATTTCCATGTAAACATCACAAGGGTAATTTACTTTTTACCTGGGCAGAAGTGAACAAAATCACATCCTCCCCATGCCCAGTTGAGAGGTTTATTGGCTACCCCAGTACCGTCCTATGGGCAATTCAGACAAGTTTCTCTAAGACTGGGACTGAAGGGGATGATTCTACACCTGATTCCCATTTTTGTATCTGAAATATCTGCTGTTAACGTTGAGCAACGGGGGGCTTTCTACTTCTAGACTAAGAGCACATTCCAAGGCTAATATCAACTGGAGCCTATGTCAGAAAAAAGCAGGGGAAATTTGGGAGCAGCTGATTCCAATCACGATGAAGAAAAAGTACAAATAAAAATGAAGCCATTTCATTCTGCTGGCCAAGCCAAAATGAGACAGAGACCTGCCAGGCTGGAAATGAGAGCTTTCAAATCAGCTGAGCATGAAGCACAGTAAAACCAGACACCAGTAAACATGCTGCTATTCATATATAGAGAGATATAAAGATTTATGAATCACTTACTGAAATGTGTTTTTGAAAGCAGTTTTTTTTAGTACTTACATCAAATTAACGTGAAATTGAGCATCATGGGCTACAGTTTCTATGTCTAGGCCCCTGTGTTTTTCCAGGTGAACTCTAAATGAATATTTCTCATTGTTTTCTATATTTGAAAACCAAAGATTCAGACCATTACAGAACCATGATGTTCCGTTCTGTATATAGTTTTATTTCCTGAACTTCCACCACCTAATGATTACATATGTATTATTCTTTCCTTTTAAGGCTGTGGGGAGCCAGGCAGGGGAACAGCCAATTAACTAAGAGACTGGAATCCCCTTGTAACACCAAGACCAAGATATCAGAAGATAGTGCCTACACAGAATCCAGTGATGCTATGTAAGTAACCTATAGTGAAATATTAGGATTTTAATAGTTTTGATAACAAGTCAAGCCTCAGCAGTACTGCCTGGGCAGGGGTAACATCTATCTAGAACTGGTCGTGTGCAGAGAGATCACCCAGTCCCATACTGCCTATATAGTATGAGGAGCAGATCTGTAGCAATATCACTTTCAGTGATGTAGAAGTCCTTTACACCTACACTATTAAAGGGGGAGTATACCGTTCCTTAAATTAACCCCAAAATGCTCTTTGTGTCCCATCCTCACACCAACATTTATTTTTACTAGGCATGTCTCGGATCATGAAATTAGAAAGGCTGAAGGTGAAGAAACTAAAACAATGTACCTTCAAAACCATCATTATCGATGTCCCCCAGATTAGCTATGGTTTCTCCAAATCTTGCTGCATATAAGTCACTGCCCGAAAGCTCAAACTTAAGTTCCTCCATTGCTCCCTATTAAAAAAAGAAAGGATAATCATTAGCAATAGTATATTCATTATATGTCCCAATGCAGCTCCTTACATGACATTATGAAGGGTATAATCTACCCCTAGGGGAATATATAAGGATATTAGAAGACTCCAAGGACCATATACATGCATAAGACTGCAAGTTTCAACACGTCATGTAACTCCAAGGTGACACCTAATATCCGCACTGTGCAGCAGGAGGTACATTTTCTTTTTAGTGGGTTAGGTGGGTCAAGCTTTTGGTGGATATAAGGATCTAATGGGGCAGACTTCCACAAAACTATTCCTTTATTCAGTATAAGCATGTGAAAGATAATGCGCCTCATAATGAGATTTAGAAGAGGTATTAGAAAACACTTTAGAGCTGAACATAATAAGGGTCACAGAAGTCACTAATAGCTCTATAATTAACAGTTGGTGGAGAATATCTTATGAGAAAAAAGAGTCAATTAAGGCATCATAAACACATTTCAACACATTGTACAAACAAGCAGTGCAGCATTTAAATAAAGGCAATAAACTTCCAAAGTGCCGATGTGTTACTTTTACAAAGCAAAATAAAATACCAGGAAATTTTAACAACCAAACAAGTCTGTCATTTCCACTTGAGTAGAAAACCTTTTGTAGCTCAACTAATAGATAATTGCCTTTTTGGTGGTACAGAGGCAATTTCCTGTGGTGAACTCATTGTATAACATACCATTATGGAATAGGATGTACTAGGACAGGAAGGACACCATTATTCATATCATAATCCTCTATATACATATATTTATTTATATAAATGAATATACATTTTTGAATATTTGTGTTATTTAGTAACAGCAGATTTAATGCAGAAAGTTCTCGGCCTCTATTATCCCCCCAGTTCAAGTATAAGAGAATCAATTGTTGCATGGCCCATTGCCAAGAGGAGAAGTCTATAAATAACTGCCCTATTTAGAAACCTTCAAAGTAGAAAAAATGGTCAAAATGCTCTAGTTCAGCTCAGCCTGTTTGATTCCAGAACATATCATTACAGCATGTTTTTACATATAAATATTGTATTGCCCTGTTCACTTTCAGGAAACACTTTGCACTTGCTGCTCTTATTTATCAACTGAATCAATTAAACATATAAACTCTGGAATCAGCTGCTTGCATGTACAGTAAATATTTACATGTGAACAGTGCATTACAAGTGAGGAGACTCACTCCACATGTTTGTGAAAAAAACAGCAGGAATCAATGAAAGTAAATCAAGTTTTCATGGAATACCCTGTACATTGAAAGTCGTGCACTGAACTTTAAAGCAGAACCAGGACAGACTCTAATTAGAACATCTTCATCATCTATTATGATATAGTGCCAGCAAGATACACAGGTCTTGACATTCATTTATAACACGTGAAATCAATTGCAAGGCTTTGCCAGGATTCGTCTGTATTTATACACCCTGGAGAGCTGGCACATGGTTGGGGAATCACATGGAATGGTCTGGGAGTAACAAACCATGGTTTGGCAGAACAAGGCATGCAGTGGGTGTGATCAAGAAACACACCTTCCTCTAAACGTAGAGGAAGTGCTGCGTTGACATTGTTCTGTATATTAGCCTTGCCTTTGAATTCCAAGGAACTTTGCTTCTGCCGACCTTACTTTTAGCGCAAGTAAAACAATGCTGCTTTCAGATATGCCTGAGAGATTTTATTTGTCTGATAAATAAAACAAAATAAGAGGCAGATTTATAAGGGTCGATTAGGAAATTCGAATTTTCAAATTTTTTTTTTCGTCAAAACTCTAGAATTCGAATTGTGAATTATCGATTTGAAGTTTAATTTTAATTTTGAGATTTATCAAACCTATACCCTGGAAATTATTTAACTATTCTCCACCTTAAACCTGCCGAGTTCATGCATAAGTCAATGGGAGAGGAGAGGTCCAGTAACCAATCTGAAGATGTTATTAGCCTTCCTGCCATTCAAGTTTTTGAACTTGAAGTCAAAAACTGAGAAAAAACCCGATTCAAGTTTAGTCGAATTCGATTTGAATTTAATTAGAGTTTTGAGGTCAGTAATATTCGTTTGAAATTTAGATATTCATTTTTTTTTATAAAATAATCTCCCAGTCATATTTCGAGTATATTCGAATTTATTAAAAAAAACTCACATGAATTTAAAATTTGACCTTTGATAAATGTGCCTCTAAGTGTTCTTCGCAACATATTCAGTATTTTTGAAAGCTATTCAAAAACTTATGGTTATTCTCTGTAAATGAATAACATATATGAACAAAAAAAACTGCTCCCAATGCAGACTATTTCCCTCTCAATGTTTTACTGAGCATTTACAGATAACTAGAAAAGTGAATGTAAAATTCTACTTACATGATGCTACTTTTGTAAGTAAAATGACTTTGGCTTTATGTTATACTGTATAGAAATCAAAGCACTCCACTCTCTATGTTCTCTATGTAAATACCATTGATTGTAGCTCTTCCTGGGGAGTGCACAGACCCAATTTGCACAATATTATAAGGCTAGAAACTGTTACAATAGAAGAATAAAAACTATTATTGCCTTCTTCCTCTGTATATTCTTGAGTTCAGGATTTCCTTGCAGTGTGTAGAATAGTGCAGGGGAAATGACAATCACGTCAGACACTGAATGATAACTTCCTACTCAAAATATACATTCTATTCATTACTAATAGAAGAGAACTGATAGTATTAACTGTATAGCCAATAACAGGGGCCCCCAACCTTATTTACCCACAAGCAACATTCAGATATAAAAGTAGTTAGGGAGAAATGTATGGAGACAATATAGATGAATCACTCTGTATCAGCTTAATGCAAATACTATTGCAAATACTATTGGATGTGTCTGAGCAGCTAGGAGGGGTAATTTCAATTTCAATTTTCAATTGTGTTGCTGCTCATTATACACAGGTTCATTCTCTATAAATCAAGTTTCCCAGGAAATAATACATGCAGAAATACTTACACTACCAGTGTTCATGTAGACAAAAACTCTTCCCTCCTCTCGAATGGTACTTTGCATGGGTGCTCCCACCAACAGGTCAGACAGGCCATCGCCATTCAAATCCACAGCACACACTGCAGCCCCGAAGTATGAGCCAAGCTAAGAAAGACAAAGATACCCGAGCGTGAGTATGAACGGAAATGGGAGTGAAAAGATGGGGTTTTCCCCCAAACACAAGCTAAACACATACCTTTTTACCTCCGGCTTCAAATAAAATAGTCAGTTGTTTTTCTTCGTAAGTGAATATATATGCCTAAGAGGGATAAAAAATGTCAATACTGTAAATAAAAAATAAAAAAGGCAAATACTGTCTCGACTTTAACTCATAAATCCTTGTTTGAGTTTAAATAGCATTGTAATGTCCCTGTTCAGGAAGCCTGCCCATATTGTAGAACAAGGAAGCACCCATATGTAATAAGCATGCATAACAAAAATACATTCAAATATCATATGTCAAAGACAGAATATGTCTCCTTCAAAGAAGCAATGGAGGGAGATAGAGCCCTTACTCTACCAGTCTGTTCCTGTTGTGGGGCTCCTCCAATAACGTCATAACCATTTGGGGTCCGGAAATGGCCAGCTCCTACTGAGTACCCTAGAAATAATAAACACTTTCTTAGGTCAAATGATCTCTCATTCATAGCACATAAACTGCTCAGCATAGTTGACTGATGGTCCTTCGAATGGAATGACTTGGTCAACTGTATGGCTGTGGGTTTGAATGAACTACACCTGTTGGCAGTGCTTTTTATGCAAGGCTAATCTACTGTTTGTGTTTAAAGGGCCAATAAACCTAAAATTGTTTATTTTATACTCAAAAATGCATTCTGCTTTATCCTCAAGCACTACAGCAAGAAACGAATCACCTGATAACCACACACATTTATGGTGACTTAATTAGATTGCACTCTGGTCAATCAGTCTGGTCTAAATTAAATATACCGAACAACCATCTTGCTTCATGTATGGTCACCTTTTGCCCAGTTGCTAGAGTAAAGTGGCCCCTAGCAACAATAAAGCTGTTAGAAATCTACACTGGAGAGTTGCAGAACAAAAAGCTAAATGACTGCAGTGCAGAAAGAAAATCAAAGAAAAAAAAGATCAACTGCAAACTGTCTCATAATTTCTCATAATTTAATTTCCATCATACTAAACTTTAAACCGCCCAATTAATTAGCAGAAGGTTCACTGAAACAATGAAGGTTCTATTTTGAAGGCAGAAGTAAATAAGTACAATTAAGTTAGTTAGACAGTTAGTTAGACCCAGGAACTTCAAGTAAAAAGACACAATAAATATAAACATGTTTACAGGCCTCCACAATGGAAACCCAAAGTGTAATCAACAACTTGCAGGCATTTAACCATAGGAATTCAGAGACAAGCTAATATCCAGAACAATGTCAAAGCAGGTGGTGGTTACAGAATGTAACCACTTCCCTTAACCCATCTGGTTCCTGAGAAACAATAGGGATGTAGCGAACTGCCGCTAATGTGTTCGCGAACGCCGTTCGCGAACACCGGCAAAAAAAGCGAGCAGTTCGCGAACAGTTCGCGAACTTCGAACGCTCGATAAAATCGTTCGATCGAACGATCAAAGGATTTTATTCGTACGATCGAAGGATTTTCGTTCGAATCAAACGATCGAAGCTATTCGATCGAATGATTTCATTCAATCGAATGCTTATAATCGTTCGAACAAATGGAAATCGTTCAATTTTAGCGATCGAATGGTCGAATGGTCGAACGAAATTTTACTTCGAATCGAACGCGAACACCAATTGGCGAACGTCGCGCGACGTTCGCGAACATTCGGCGGACGCGAACAGTCGAAGTTCGCGCGAACTAGTTCGCCGGCGAACAGTTCGCTACATCCCTAAGAAACAATACGTTCTGTAATCTGCAAGTATTCATACCTGTAGACATTCACAAATATATAACTGTGAGCTACCACTTGTAATATGCCATCACCCATTCTAAATTATATATATAATTAGTATCTATACAGGGTGGAGGTTCCAGGAAACATATACATCACAATAGGCTATCTACTTTATTGTTATTTATTACAGCATTAAATAATGAAATGAGGGGACTGTGGTAAAGGGTTTGGTGCTTGTTTTATTAATGATTTTAACCTGGTAAATTAATGATTTTCACCATGTAAAATCATTAGCTATTGCCTAAAATTGCGACCAGTGACTAGCTAGTGATTGTATGAAATATGTGCCCCCATATTCATTATTACTAGTGTCTTTATCTAATTTATCTTGCTTTTTGACATTTAAGAGCTCTCTTACCAATGCTTGGGGCAAGCTCCAATTATTTCTCTCAATCTCTATGATTCTAAATGGGTGCATATTTGTATCTTTCCATGTGCAATAGACAATACACTTGCCAGTGGCACTGGTGCAGGGGGAGCTGAGCTCTATGCACTCATTCTGGTTGTGCCTCTTAAGTCACATCCAATGCGGGTGCAGCACATAGGCACTGAAGGTGTTGCATACAGGGCTCCACAGCACCTTGTGGCCCTTCCCACTTATTCCTTTGATTCTTACCTAATGAACATCAGAAGGTGATGCTCCTGCACCAGCACTTCTTCAACTCTGGCTGATTCAAACATTGCTGCATGCAGAAAAGGGCTCCAATAAAACGGCTCCATGTCTGTGCTCAACTAAAGAAACAGTAGCACCTATCCAAGGCATACACAGCTTCAGGGGGAACAAAATCAGGGATGCAAAAAATCAGATGCCCACTTAGGGGACATAATGAAGGGTGGAAAAACTTACTAAACGGATTAATGTCTTTGAAGTTAAATTATTCTTTCATTCTCTTGTAAAAAAAAGTTCTTGTTTTGAAACAAGCTGTAGGCATCTAAAATGTTGCCATTGATTGCTGTGCCACAAGCAAGACATATCCCATACTATAATTAAAAACAGTTCCAGCATCTCCAGTCATTATGGTCACCAAAATACAAGCCCCTGCAGTGGCGGAACTATCGGGGGGGGGTGGGGGGGTGCGACACCAGGGCCCACACCCCCTCAGGCCACCCAGCGGTTCACGTGAGTAAATCCTCAGTGAAAATTGCTGTTGGAGAGGGGGGGCTGGCTGTATGACCTGCACCCGAGCCCCTGTATCAACCTTGAGTAATTAGTTTAATAATTCATAATATCTGTCTGTCCTCTAAATTATGTTTTAAGCCTAGGCTCATATTGCATTATATTCCAATCCATACAGGCACCGGTTAGACAGCTCTCATAGATATCTCATTAGATATTCTACTTACCAGATAAACAAAATAAAACTCACAGCTAAAAAGAATAAAAATTACCTAAATAGCTCCCAAACTTCACAGCATTGTTCAAATCCACATACGACTTGATTGTGTTCTCAGTAGTATTGTAAACAAATATAGATCCTGTCCAGTAGAATGATCCAGGAGCCCCCATAATGATTACATCCTAAAAAGGAAGAACATAACCTATGCTTAGGATTCATATGGATTCAATGCCCAGAGATGTGGCAAACTATTAATACAAAATTCAACAATTAATACAGTATGTCACACAAGCAATGGTGCACACTTATGTAAGGACTTAGTAGTTTACTATTCAAACCCACCATCAGGTGTAATTTAAACTCCAACATCTGCTCTTGTAGATACAGCAGGGAATAGTTTGGAGACCATTCTGACAATTGTAAGGTTTGAAATATTTCTTCCCATTGCCAGGTTATGCACATGTTTTCTATCAACAATACAAGCATGCAAATACATTGTACTTTTTCATATTCTGAAATTTTGGATATCTGCATTCCATTTTAGGGACGCATCAAATCCAGGCCTCATTTTGGCTAAATTCCAGAAATTTTTACAAGATTTGGATCCAGCCAAATACTTAGGGACTAATTAAAATTTAATTTGAGGAAACTGAGGCAAATTTAAATTTTCGATTCATCTGAACGCTTTTGAATTGAAAATATCTTGAAAATTTGAATAAAAACATTTGCCGACTAAAACCTACAGGCAGTAACATAACTACAGAGTGCGGGGCCTGGGTGTAGGCCGTGAAGCTAGGCCCCCACCCCCTCCAATAGAGATCTTTATGGTAGATTCACATTTATGCTGGTGGGCCTGAGGGGGCGTGGGCTCTGGTGCACCCCCTGTAGTTCCGCCACTGCCTACAGAGCTTCTACAGATTTACAAAACTTAACACATTTACATACCTCCCAACATTTTGGAAATAAAAAGAGGGACAAAAACGTTGCTGCACGTATCGTCACAATTTTTTGACCACGCCCATTTTTGTGGCCACATTCCCAAATGTTCATTTTACAAAATTTTTTTTTTTCAGTTATTACAGTTTTGCTAATGAAGGTGAATTGCCCTTTAAGCTGTGAGTCTAACTTTTCCCAAGGGACCTCTTATCTTATATTGTTACAATTACTCATTTGCTTATCTCGAAATTGTTACAATCGGGCAGTCAGCAGTGTAGGAATGATGACATTGTTAGTGGGTGATATGGAGTTTGGCACGGTGTGTAAGTTACTACTTTGCAAAGGGCTTTATCTGATATGTGAATCTTACCTCTACATAGAAGGTAGAAATCCCAGCTTGGCAAGAACCATATCTATCCCCAAACTTTCGAACATGATCTGCAATAGGAAAAACATTTTACTATTTTTTTTTTACTATTTTTGATTTTAGCACAAATAGACAGTATTTCATCAAACTGTGAGGTCAGGTTTTAATTGTGAGACTTGCTTTCTCATCTGCTCAGGCCAAAGTAGAGTTGTTGCTACGTATACATGACTGTATTAGCTCCTATTTATTAGATGATGAGGGTCAGAAAAGGTACATAACTATAAAGTTCAGCATTCTGTACAAGTGAGGTCTTCCTTATTTCTAGATGATCTGGAGGGAGAAATTAGCTTCCTGGCTCCAGCCGCTTACAGATGCAGGTTTTTAAAATGGAGCACAAGGACCTGCCCCCCATGAACACAGTGCTGCCACATCATTAATTCAGTGCATTCCACCTTACACCCCCAACCTCTCTCCTAATTTGTGCATCCTGAAGCTGGAAACAGGATGCAAAGGAGCTCTGTACTTACCACCTGTGGGTACAGGGCTGATGTTTGCCCACCAGCTCTGCTCTCTGGTTTAAAGATCCAGCACAACTTGCAGAGGACAGCAAGGCCACTGTGTCTGTAAATTACCCCCAATTTAGCTTTAAAGGAGAAGGAAAGGCTAAAACTAAGCTTCATCAAAAGGTTTATATCAATACACCTGTAAACCCTCAAAATAATGCAGCTCTGAGTCCTCTGTCAAACCAAACACAGCATTTATTTCCTTCTATTGTGTACACATGGGCTTCTGTATCAGACTTTCTGTTTTCGGCATAAACCTAGGGCTTGAGCATGCTGAGTTTGCTCCTCTCTCCTTCTTAATTCCGAGGGGTGGCATACACGACATGTTTCGGGTACAATACCCTTTATCAAGTGAATACTTGATAAAGGGTATTGAAACATGTCATGTATGCTATTTCCCCCTGTACGGTTAAGCATTCTGCAGAATAAATATAGTGTTATAGCTTGCACTATTGTGGCTAATCTATTGCCAATAAACTGCTTCGTTAGCTTTCCTTCTCCTTTAAATTTAGATAGAATCTTGTCTTAACCAACAACTTTGCTTATTTATAACAATTTTAAAATTTGACTTCTGTTCATGTATTGGAGGGGTCCCCAACCTTTTTAATCTGTGAGCCATATTCAAATGTAAACATAGTTAGGGAGCAACACAAGCATGAAAAAGTCCCTTGGGATGCCAAATAAGGGTTATGATTGGCTTTTTTGGTAGTCCCTATGTGGACTGGCAGCCTACAAGAGGCTCTACTTGGCACAATACTTACTTTTTATGCAAATAAAACTTGTTTTCAAGCTTGGAATGTCAAAAATAAGCACCTGCTTTGAGGACCCCGAGAGCAAAATCCAAGGGGTTGGAGAGCAACATGTTGCTCACAAGCTACTGGTTGGGGATCACTGATGTATGTATACCTTTATAACATGGGCAAATCCTCTTGCTCAGCTCAGTTCGGAAATCAGCAGGAATCCCATAACATACACCATAAGGAAGCTTGTGGTCACTTAACATGAAATGTGTATTCTTCCACCTATGACCGCATGCCTAGGACAGAGAAGCAAGCTGTAATATAGTATGACTAACATTTGGCTTTCAAAATTGTCAATAAACGATAACAGTAAAAACAGCACATTCTACACCAGATCTGTCTTTATAGGTTATTCAGATTGGTATTGGCAGCCGCAGTTGGTACGAACAGCAATGTATAGTAGTTATTTTGGATGCTGTCAGGGAAAGATTTTGACTGAAACACTTTATATGGGTTTTGTGCAACTTGGGGCTTCCAGCTACTGTTTGAAGCACAGCTCTTAACACCTACAGCCAATGGTCATGTCAGTGCATCTTGACCATCTATTTTCTGCAAACTCATCTGTGATTGGCCGGCAATAATTTGTTCACTCTAATGATGTGCTCTGATAAGCTGCTTATTCTTAGCCCAATTACACCTGCTCACATTCCCACTTACACAGTGATAAAAACAGAATAGGAAACAGAATTGAAAATATATTACAGATCCAGTGGTGAAAAGTATGTTCTGGTAGCTATATGATAGTCTGCTTCCATCAAGGGATTTAAGGTAAAAGGGCTCATTAACAATATAACAGCGTCATTACCAATAGCAACATAAATGAATCGGGGGGGGGGGCTCCCAGTGACTTGCTCTATGTACAGTATATCTGGCTGAAAATCTTCATTAGCCTACAGTACCAACCCAGATCAGGCCTAGTGTGTTGGTGGACAAATCAGGCAGCGATCCACTTGTTTGGTGATATTGCCAACCAGCAGATCTCAAAGTGTATGGTCAAGTTTACAGTTTGAAAGAACAAATTTAACTGGTGAATATGGATAACCAAAAATAATATATCAAACAACTGCATAAACTGAAGATTCTCATTATGCACAGTACATTACTGTATCAATGATGGTTCACAAACGACATGAAGATAATTTGGGGAAAAAGCACATACAAAATTAGAACTGTTTAAATATCCTCCCTGACAGACAGCAGCACATTGCTATTTGTTTGTGTAAATTAAAGCCTGTATGCCTTTAAATGTATGACTATAATGGGTGGCTTGCATAGTCCTGAGAATAAAGAGTTCATCTGAATATTCCCTGTACAGAGATTAGGGATATTTGTACAGATTAACCACATTGACACAAAGATTTCTTTTGCTGTAATGGAAACAAACTTCATTTGGAAAGCCTTTGTTCCGAACAGAAGCCTTTAATCCATTTGTTCTGCTCTTCTCCAAAGTATGTAAGTGAAATAATCTGTCAGTAGTACATTGTCAAATTCTTGAAGGGGAAAGTAAACTGAATTTAAGGCATGTTAATTGCTGGCCATAAACAGTGGACACTGGGATGTAGCGAACGTCGGAAAAAAAGTTCGCGAACATATTCGCGAACTTGCGCAAAAATGCGAGCGGTTCGCGAACGGTTCGCGAACCCCATAGACTTCAATGGGAAGGCGAACTTTAACATCTAAAAAAGACATTTCTGGCCAGAAAAATGATTTTAAAGTTGTTTAAAGGGTGCAACGACCTGGACAGTGGCATGCCAGAGGGGGATCAAGGGCAAAAATGTATCTGAAAAATCTGCCTGTGTGTGCTTGGAAGAGATAGTGTAGGGGGAGAGCTGTTAGTGATTTCAGGGACAGATGATAGTAAGTTTGCTGGCTAGTAATCTGCTTGATACTGCTCTGTATTGGAACAAAAAAAATAAATAAAAGCAGTCCTTACAAGGACTACTGTTATTGCAGCAGTCAGCAGATGAGATCAGAAGCAGGACAGCTGCCCACTGCAGCTACATACAGAGCACTGCAGTAGAAGGTAGATTACTAGCCAGCAAAGCTACCTAAGCTTAAATGTCCCTCAAACCCCTGCAGACTTCTGTCCCTCCAATAACAGAGCAGTATCAAAACGATTACTAGCCAGCAAACTTTCAACTGTCCCTGAAATCACTAACAGGCAGCAGCTCTCTCCCTACACTATCTCTTCAGCACACACAGGCAGAGTGAAAAAACGCTGCAGGGCTTCGGTTTTTATACCGAAGGGGAGTGGTCCAGGGGAGAGCTTCCTGATTGGCTGCCATGTACCTGCTGGTCTGGGGTGAGAGGGCAAAAAAAAAGCGCCAACAATGGCGAACCCAAAATGGCGAACGTCGCGCGACGTTCGCGAATTTCCGGCGAGCGCGAACACCCGATGTTCGCGCGAACAAGTTCGCCGGCGAACAGTTCGCGCCATCTCTAGACACTGAGTAAAACGTTATACAAATAGGAACTAAGCTTTCTTTTTTCCACTTAGAACCAGGCAGTAGCAGGTAAAAATGATCTCTATTAGTGTGATAAAGTGCTCCTTCCATACACATGAAGGAATACATGACTTCTGATCTCTAGTACTTTCTCTGCATTTTTAGTTAATGAGAAAATCAAAAGAAAACATACTGTCTTGTTCTATGCCAGACCATAGCCAACCATAATTACTTTATCCAAACACTGTGTCCAGAGCATTACACTGTGGATGGGTTGTATTCTAGGTTTCAAGGCAACAAACAGACACTGTGCTTTAATTCTAACTCGAAATTCTGCATTTTGATTCTGATTTTTGTTCCCCCTTAAATTTGCCATTTTGGGTGCAATTATCTATTTGGGGGAATCCATAAATCAACCCAAAGAACTCCATCTAGAGAGCACTATGGTAACCCAGTATCCATCTGTTACCGGTTCTCAATCAGGTCCAAGTTGCACGCAATCTTCTGGGCAGGGTATCAAAAAGTTATTGCTTGTTAAAGCTAAGCAAGCACTCTGCTACTTTTAATCAAAACATTGCCTAAGTTTATTGAAGCCTTGGGAAGTTTGGAATCATGGTTGCCTAACCAAGTTGAATGCAAATCCTCATTATCAATGGGGTAACCAAACTTATATTTTGATACTGCAATGCTTCTTGTGTATAGTAGGTTTTGGGAGGCTCAATGCTTTTACAAGCCACTAGGCAGACATATTAGAAGACAATATACATTGTGTCCTTTAGTTTCAGAGAACTACTTTGCCTTGCCAACTGATATACTCAAGTGCAGCTTGGCCTGTGCTTTAGATCCCCCACTGTAATGAGAAATATCTTTCAGTTCAGAAGTGTTGAAACTATTTCCCTGCAGATTCAGAGCAGAGAGGAGTGAATCTGTCTTCACTTCCGGAGCAGTGACCTCTAAATATGTCAGCCACTTGCTGATAAATATGTCTCTAGGAACTGCAGTGAAAAGAAAAGGGGGAACTTTGACCTTTACTACACATTTTATCTTGTAAGTTCCCACCTACGTATGATGAAATGCCATTCAAACTTGTTTTCAGAATCAGAACTCTGTTTAGTGATTTTGTTATTATTATTATTATTGGAGCCCTAACCATGGTGAAAGTACATGTTTGCAGTTGAAAGAAGAAAACAATCCTTAAGTTACTGTGTACAGATACAAGAAATAAAAACGACAAAATTGTACCAAGGTAACAAAATGTTTCTGAATTATAGGTTTCCTGTGTTGCAGTTGTTATTCCTATTTCTTGTTGTGGCCAAACTTTTACTTGCCCTACAAATGTGTTTCACGACCTTCTCTCTCTGTATATGAGCCCCTAAGGTTAATATGGGAGGGGGTGTGGTTATTGATATTGAATGTGAAAAGCCCATTGTTGAATGTTGATTCTATACTTACAATGACAAATAATAAGTGAAGTACTATTTACTAAGATCTGTCCATTCTGTTCCTTGTGTATGAGGTTTGTATTGGGTGTCACTACTGCACCATCCCCTCATGAGGATTGATATGCCATACTAGCTGGTATTTAGCAGTGGCATTTTTACCAACATTGAAAAATAAGCTATCCCTTATACAAAGTTCTTTCATTAATCACGTGTACCAGTGTTACTCACCAATATCTGTCCATCTTTTGTTGGCTGTCTAGATAAACTAACACCCAGCCACTGGTTATCTTGCTCTTCCTTACAGGTCTTGCCACATTTAGCTCCATTTTGATTTCCTAGGGGGAAAAAGTTGGCAATGTTATGGGCCCATATTACATATTACATAATCCGTTTGAGTGCCGGTCAGCCCTGCTTCTTTATCTTCTCCCATATTACATTTGTCACAAAAGAATCACAATAAAGACTAAAGCAAGGATAGTAAGTATGAAACACACGTGTGATTATCAGCCTAACATTACACTAGCTTTTCTCCAACGCATCCCCCCAGAAAAGTCACAAAGATCACTACATGTGGCATAGAACTCTGCACTGACCAACATTTCAACATAAGTTTAGTAAATTCCAGAACTCATGTTGCAAATCTGTAATCCAAATGCTGGAAACATACTAGTGGATCTGCTAAATTTACCCCTACAGCTAAATGGCTAAATCAATTTAAAATTTGACTTTTTGCCATAGGAGCCAACTTGGCCTGTAAAAGCCCTGATCTGGTCAGATAGATCCTATCCTATAATAAGCTCAGCCAATGGTCTGTATATGAGTGATGTATTACCATCAGTAAAGGGATTAAGCAACCAGTATACAGGAATCTACACAACTTTCTGCCAAGGATTTGGTCACTTGTACTTCAAATACACAGACAGATTTCAGCCATATTATTAAAATCTGTCTGACATTGCCTAATCAAGTATAGACTGTTTAGTTTTCATATATTAATTGCATACACCAGTAGCTGTTTAGTACCACATACAATTTGTTTCATTAAGATTAAATACATGATAAATTGCATTTAAGAACCATATAAAAAGATACACATACTTGTTTTTAATGTGTGGAAATAGAATGTAGTCTTATATTATCTGTAATCCTCCCATGTTACCAGGCTTAAATGGTTTACATTACAAACTTTACTACATCTAGAAATAGGTTTCATTTTTTATGTTGTAGTAGCTCCCACATTATCCCAGTTTGATCTACCATTGAAACCAGTTTGCAGCTGCAACACATTTGCCCGGGTGAATGAGGCTTTTTTCACATGTTTGACAGATGGTTGATGACTTCTAATAATTGACATCAAACATTGATGCAATTTGTGCTTTCTCTTGCAGTTGTCCCCAACCAGTGGCTCATGAGCAACATGTTGCTCTTCAACCCCTTGGATGTTGCTCCCAGTGGCCTTAAAGCAGGAGCTTATTTTTCAATTACTGGCTCGGAGGTAAGTTTTGGTTGAATTAAAAACAGATGTACTGTCAAACAGAGTCTCCTTTAGACTGCCAGTCCACATAGGGGCTACCAAATAGGCAATCACAGCCCTTATTTGGCACCCCAGGTCTGTTGCATGCATATGTTGCTCCCCAACTCTTTTTACAATTGAATGTGGCTCATAGGTGAAAAAGGTTGGCGATCCCTGTCTTATAGCTATGCCAGTGTTCCCAACATTCCTGAGCGTGTCATTTATAACCTTAAATTTATATTACGTATTCAAATGACCACCAGCACCTTCTTGTATCCATACACTGTCCTAAATAGCACTTACACATTTCTCATACATTTCTTATTAGGATGATCTTTAAAATAAGAATCCAGGTGTCAAACACCTACTTTGACTTTTTGTTTTTTGTGTCACGTAGGGTTTGTATTACAACACTCGACTCCAAGCAGCATTGCAATTTCTCCTACATGAGGTCTCTTTTGGTATGATTGACACTGGCCTTATATCCTGCATACACAGAAAACAACTGAAGAAAACAGGAAGCCTACTATATTCGTAGAACATTGCATATATCTCCAGGCTGTGGTTAGAAACATGCCGAATAATCATGCACTAAGAATCACTAAAGGTTTGCTAAAAGTCATACCTAACCCATGAAAGTGTGTGCCAAACATTTTCCAAATGCTAATTTTTGTAATTTTTTTCAAAGATGTTTAGGGTTTTGTGTTTAAGCCCCCTTCCTGATCAGTATATGGCCATGGACCCCTTTCGAACATCATTACAATATTAACATATATACTGTATTAATAACTGCTTTTCAGTAATCTTGGGCTGCAAAAAGTACTGATCTCAGATTTCCCTCCACCCCAATTTGACCTACAGCTTGGGTTTACAGGAATATATAGGGTAGCAAAATCATTTACCCTAAATCTTACCCTAACTAGTTTTTAGACTGACCCTACTGTCCAATCATTTGATTTACTTTACGCATATGCTTAAAATGACCAAGAGTTTCAAGACTAAGTTAATTTATATGTCATCTTAATTGCTGACACTGATATGATTCCTCGATTCCAAGCACACTGCATTTCAGTTAGAGCGAATAAATTTGCTATGAACTGCATCTCTTGCTATATACAAGGCCAGATGTATAAAACATAGTAGACAAGGACAAAGGCCAGGGCAGATTTTAAGGAAACCACCTTCTGACCCCAGGCATGCAGCAGGGGATTCATTATGTTGCTTAACATTTACTCTTAGTAATGGAAGTCATGTGTCAGCATTATCTGTTTCTGAATGATCTGATAACTTTTGCAGAAGAGTTACTTACTAGGACTGCTGTGCCGAACAATGTCAGCAATAACACAATAAAACTCTTTTTTTTATTAGGATCTGCTAAAAAAACAGGAAACCCATCCATTGACCTAATTAAGTTAGCTGAGCCCACGTTTTACATTTTAGTCCAATTCTTGAAACACTGCTCCTCTGGTATATATTTAGAAATGTATTGCTATCAAACAGTTCCTATAGGACTAACTGTAAAGTCCAAAATGGTGTAATAGGCACAGCTCAAGAAGTATGCTAAGGTGGTACCAGCATCACACATCACTATCTTCATGTATGTGTTGGCCTCCCCAGTATTTCTGGTCTGGTTTCATAAGACCTCTGCCAAACCAAAAGCAACTTTTACTTAAAGGAAAACTATACCCCCCAAACAATGTAGGTCTCTATTAGAAGATACTGAGTAAAACAGCTCATGTGTAAAACCCTGCTTCATGTAAATGAACCATTATCATAATAATATACTTTTTTAGTAGTATGTGCCATTGGGTAATCATAAATAGAAAATTGCCATTTTAAAAAATAAGGGCCGCCCCCTGAGATCGTAAGATTCACTGTGCTCACATACAAACCACATGTAAGGTCACATGAGCCAATTAACAGACAGAGTTCTGCCTTTTGCTTCCTCACTTCTTCCTGTTTCAGTTAGAGTTGTAGTATTTCTGGTCAGGTGATCTCTGAGGCAGCACAGATAGAGTCACGAAATGGTGGTTCAAGGCAAGAGATGTAAAAGGGCAATATTTATGTAAATATATATTCCAGTTTGGTAAGATTCTTTAATATGTCATTCAATTTGATATAAACTATCTGTTGCTTAAGTATTCATTTTGGGGGTATAGTTTTCCTTTAAGTTCATTTTAACATAAGAAAGAGTCCTTCAAGACTTCACAGAAGCTGTGTTTTGTATGGTTCCATGTGTTTCCATCTAAATGGGTTTAGGCCTCTTAACAGGATTACGTTGCATAAGTCTACAATGCACAAAACCTGGGGTTAAGAAATAAATTTGATGATAAATTTATTTCATATGATTGATGCTTCCATATAAAAACATAAACGTATGTAAATAACAGCAAGTACGTTTCAAGAATCCATAAGGAATAACATTTCTATAAATTCTAGAATGGAAATGTCTGTCTTCTTTCATTAAATAAAGTTTTAAGGAATGTAAAGCAACTCCATCAGTCTCTGCGATGGAACATAGGTTTATTTAATTAGACTGTCTAATACTGTTTGTCTATACTGTCTTAAGTTTTACCTGAACAGAACGTTAGCACTCCAGGTAAGCTACATTCATAATAGGTCAACTGTTAAATATAGTATGATCATTCCAGCCCAACTTTGGTCTGTGTGCACAGGCTACACTTTCCCCGAGTAGTGCAGATAAAATTGTCCCACTTGTTGGTTATTGAGCTCAGTGTAATTTACAACATTCAACATGTGAAAGCAAATTCCACAAACTGTTCTAACCAAATGACTGATCAACTGATATACCATATAACTGTCCAATATAAGGCACTTAACTAAAGCATAGACTCCAGTGTGCTAACAGTTGAGAGCTATATGTGCGCAAGAATAAGAAGAAAATCTTTAGAAGTTCTGTTTATTATAAAGCTAAGCCGCATGCTTTATTATTGTTCATAAGAAAGTCTTGGGTAAGCAACATGAAAGAAACCACAAATGATATCTGGCTAAACAAGAAAGAGACTTTAGGCATCACCACGAATAATATGGATGGATATAATTGCTATGTGTTATTAAAACTCTATAATACATTGCCATGGATGCAGTGGCAAAAATATTGGGGTCTCTGAAAACATGCCAGAAATGATTTATTATTTAACTGTTCTTCTTGCCAGTTAACCATTTCTAATAGCAGGCATAGGCAGGAGTACAAAGGAAAGTCTTTTTTTCTTTTCTTTTGCAGCAGGTGTTTTAGATTTGATGTAGGAACACATCATGGGAAAGCAGAGAGCATGATAGATAAACCCATATCTTGTCAATGCAGACATCATAAAATAGGACTTTTGACTATCGCAGAATGATTTGTTTAAAATAGAAAGGCATATGAGAATAGAAGCATCCTGAATATTCATTGCATTTATGCAATGGACTCTTTTCCAGCAGCATGTTACCATGATGCCAAAGATAGTGCAAGGGTTTTAGAGGGTCAAATAGATTTGTAGGATGTCAAATGTATTTGAATTCCTAATTGTCTTATTTCTTTCTCTTATTTTATCTGTTGGATTAACAGGCTTTATAAATGACTAGACATTAAGCCCGTTAATTTAAAGGGCGCTAGACGGTCCGTGGGGCACATGCGCAGTAGCGCAATTCCACGGACACAGGGACTGGACGCAGAGACACTTCAACTTTATTAGATAGGATGAGTGAAATACCCTTCATGCTGACACTCACTTGGTGATTATGGTTTATCTTTTTATGTAATAGCCACACTTAGCAAATGGAAAGGAACACTGTATGGTTGAAGGTATTTAGAATAACTGGGGAAGAAATGATCGGGCACATTCACCTTTCACAGTTATTCCTTTCTGCTCATGAATCATCAAATACCCAGATAACTTGACACATCAGTTCAGTGGTTTCCAACCATTTCCTGTGCCAACAAAGAAACAAGTCAGTCATTTCTGCATTGTGATTTTAAAATTCTACCCACAAGATTATGGGCCTGATTTGCAAAGTGTAGGTCAGGGTGTAAAGGACAATAAACAGGCTTATTTTGCACATTTGCAACTGTCCTCGACCTTGCACAATTCAGCAGCGTTTATTTAGGGTAGGCTGGCAGAGTCCCATAAGCACGCTCCAAAATCATACAGTCAATTTAACTGGATCCTGATGGTCTAATGAGCAGCGTCTTTTTTATCTGTCAATATTTGTGTAGCACTATAGTAAATTGAGTGCACCGTTCTCTATCTATAAGCTACACTCCCAATATTGTGCTCCGTAAGAGACCTTAATTCTTAGGGAGTAAGCCCTAGCAAACGGTGTGGAGGCAGGGTGTAGTGTAACTGTAACTTGATGTAGGGTTCGATAATTGGGCCCCAGTGGTTCTTATAACTTTACTAATGAACATATTTATTGTACAAGAACATCCACAATAGAGTGTACATACAGAGCATACAGGATGATACAGCACAGTGGATAGGCATATACTTACAGCACCTTTGGTCAGTAGCTGTCCCCACAGGGATGGGAACATGTACACAATAGTTGCTCGGGGTACACCCAGCTTTCAGCCTTTTCCCTAAGTAGAACCTGAGGGGAAACTCACATCCCTAGGTCTGTACACTTAGGGGCCAATTCACTAAGGGTCGAATATCGAGGGTTAATTAACCCTCGGTATTCGACTAGGAATTAAAATCCTTTGACTTCGAATATCGAAGTTGAAGGATTTAGCACAGATAGTTTGATCGAACGATTGAAGGATAATTCCTTTGATCGAACGATAAAATCCTTCGAATCGAACGATTCGAAGGATTTTAATCCAAAGATCGAAGGAATATACTTTGATCAAAAAAAGTTAGCCAAGCCTATGGGGACCTTCCCCATAGGCTAACATTGACTTCGGTAGCTTTTAGATGGCGAACTAGGGGGTCGAAGTTTTTTTTAAAGAGACAGTACTTCGACTATCGAATGGTCGAATAGTCAAACGATTTTTACTTCGAATCCTTCGATTCGAAGTCGTAGTCGAAGGTCGAAGTAGCCCATTCAATGGTCGAAGTAGCCCAAAAGAAACTTCGAAATTCAAAGTTTTTTACCTTCGAATCCTTCACTCGAAGTTAGTGAATCGGCCCCTTAGTCCCTACTTCGGGGCAATTAGTACCCAGGATCATAATCCCACTCACATTCCTCGGAGGAGCCTCAAGCTGCTCAGCTACATAGCCTGTCTGTCTGTCACTACTACAGTGACCTCTTAAGGTGAGTAGCCTATCCTTACTATACCTGACCTGTCTAGGTTCCACTTGAGCTCTGTCTGCCTGCTCAGGCCAGAGCTAGCACAAGATGGACCCTGAGCACATGGCTACCCAGGACTTTAGACATTGCCATCTACCGGTCACTATGTGAACACCAAGGGGCATAGTTTTAAGCAGGAATAAGAACAAGTCCCCCCCAACTGCATTTTAGGACCTAGTTAGGCATCTATAACACTAGAGACTGCCTGCTAAATAATACTGGGAGACATGATAATTCATCATCATCATTTATTTATATAGCATCTACAAGATATGATAGTTGTACATTGGTGCATGTATCTAGAATTCAGCTGCAAACTTTGTCGGTTTGGCAAAGGAAAATGCAGCAGCTTTATGTGCAGATTACATATACCAGAATGTCACTATCATTACTAGATAAGGAAGCACCCCTTGAAGCTCGGCAAACCCTCAAAGGCCTAGAAAAAATATTTAAAGTAAAAAGTCATTCATTGAAAAAATCCCCCAAAACAAAGACTAAAATAGCTGCCTTTCTAAAAAAAATAAATTCAAAGCATGTTGAATTTATAAAAGGCTGTATTTTTAGTATTCATTTGAATCCATTGCGTAGCTTCCTTCAGCTCTCTTTATCCTTCCTTCTTGCTCGGTGTGAGACTGTCTAAAAGAATGGTTCAAACAGCAATCAGCCTCAGTTAGGAGCACACTTTGTGTAAAGACTCTTTTAAGTTTTATCTGACTGAGGATCTGTAATTGAGACGGATGCAGAAGATACTGTCACTTCCATCCCTTTCATCAGATATCAGACACACCACTCCAAACTGACACTTTATTTACCCCATGTTTTTGTTTTGATTATGTTAAATAGCTGGCTGGAAACTTTCTCTGGCTGGCAACCATCACTAAAAATAATCTGCTTCGAATGAGATACAACCTTCAACTGTGTCTCGCTGTATCCAATTGCCCTTTTCTGTAAATATTTTAGTCCTCCTTGCTGATCCACAATAACATTCCAAGGAAATATCAATGCTCTTATTTTATTATAGTATTTACTACTGCTTCTTGTGCACATGGTGCTCTCTCTGCACTACCAGAAAAACACCTAAACTTAAGAGGCCAACTTGTCTTTGACTGTAATTGGAATATACTGTAGATATATTAAATATATAAGAAAGTCTATATATATATATATATATATATAAACCCATACAGTATAGGGTATTATCAGTGCTCCCCCAAGGGTGTTTTGGCTAGGTGCATCTCCCAGCATTTTCTTCCACCCACATGGCTCTGCTCTTGCCCCCAACATATTTACCATAATAGAATACTTCTTCCAGAAGCTGCTAGGACAGTGTGATATAGTTGCACAAGTGTACAGTCCTATCAGAAATCACATCTTATCAACTTCTGTAAAAAGTGTATTATTTCAGTGGGTAAGGTGGGGGGAAACACATATTTATTTATTTTCCCCTGCCAACCTTTTTCCAAGTTGAAACATTGGTATTATATTAGACTTTCTGCTCAAACTAGCTCATTTTGAATCCTTCTTTGCAGCAGATATCTTGTGTGTTGCAAGTATTCAATGAGGAAGGGCAAGCTCTCTGGGATATCAAACTGCTCATATTATGTAAAAGCTCTATAAAATAGAACACATACGAGTAGCCTTTCTTACAGCAAGTCACTAGTGCTAAATTGGCCTTTCCCTAGAACTGGCAAAGCCTTTAAGATATTCAGTGTTTTTACACTATACATATTTAAATACAGAGTTGACCATGCATAATGTGCTAAAGTGCTAAATTAAATTGCTATTATGTATATATGACAAGTTCAGATACATAACCGCAGAAAATGTCACCGCATTTTTCAAATGACAGTCAATTTCAGCAACAATATACAGCGCAGCCAACTGTTGTGTAATACATATCTTGAAAGGAACACCCATGAGCAACGTGACCATTGCTTTTCTATTCTCTGCTTTCCTGTGACAGTAAAACAATATTTAAGTGGTAGGAGAAAACATATTTATGGTATCTATAGTGGCTGGGGCATAACTTATGTTGAGCTGTGTTACTGGTTTCCAAGGTAAAAGCTGCAGAAGTGGTTTGGGTTTGGTTTGGCCAGCTCTGTCCTTTTGCTGCTTGGGTCTCTTCTGGGAGTAGGGTGTGGGAGAAGCCTACATAACACCCCAACCTATCATCTTGAATAAAGTTCTGCCAAACACAGACAGTACTCTATTCACAGGGTAGCTGCAGGTTTCTGTTCTCCCACCTGCTGCAATTCTGCAATAACAAAAGGCAGCATGCTAAGCGCACAATGGGGTGCATTTTATGAGGTCACTAAAACATGCACCCTGATTTCAATGCAAGTCACTGGACTTAAGCTCTCTGCAGCTTTGTGAGTATAGGTAAGACATCTCTTATCTGCAAACTAGATTTTCAGGAAGGCTGTCTTTACGCAGACTCCATTTTAAGCAAATAATTTAAAGATGTTAAATTCCCTTTTCTCTTTAGTAATAAAATATTACTTTTTACTTGATCCTAACTAAGCTAGCATCAATTGGTGGCAAGTAATCCTCTCATGAAAAATAGATGCCATTACTTGGAGTGGACTGACATATAAAACAACAGATGTAAATGAGACCATAAAAGTCTAATATCAGAGAAAGTATAGAATTAGATTTTGGGCAGCTACTTTGGTTACTTGGAAATTAATGATGAGCACAACTATCCTAAGCATTTGTGCCAATAAATGTGCTGTAAAATTCTATGCTGCATCTCCTAATGTAACAGGCAGTTAAGCTGTTTTAATGAAACTTCCCAAAGTGACATACATCCCTCTTTACAGCTCTTCTAATGCGTAACACAAACCACTGCAGGAAGTATGTTCAAAACAAAAAGAATTGAGCCGCCTCCCTCACTAACAATTAATGTGTTAAAACACATCATAGAGTTCTGATCTTATCTAACAGACCTCCATGCAAGGGATATAGAAATTTCACCTTATATTGAGCAATTAGTATTACTTTAAACAGTACAAAGAACTCGCCTGTTTTATATGTCATTGTCAGGCATTGGCTCCCCTAAGGTTTATGACTTATATGGCATTTTTCCCAGAAAAAATCACAAAGACAAAATACAGCTATATTATTTTTCTGATCTCTTCCCATTACATTCATTAGGAATCTGCATAAAACAGTGGCCTGTGAGCACTTTCTTAAATAACCTAAAATGTTTTATTTGTGTTGGGCCATGATATTCTACATTTCAACATAGTTTTCTACAATCTCCACATCTGTGTTATACCCTCCAAAATGTGTCTTTCAAGGACCATGAAAGGACAATTCAAAAGACAATAAAATACTAGCAAAAGTTTGAATTAGTCATGGATGCCCCTCCACTTACCAGTTTGCATTCATTGTTGAAACTTTGGCATGTAAAAGAACTCAAAACGATAGAAGGAGGAAATATAAAGGACCTAAATGTTCGAAAACATTGGAATTTTCAAAATTCTGAGAATCGATGAAACTAATGAATAACGTACATCCTTTTGTGCACTTTCATATTCATAAATGTTATTACCTAAAACAAACAAACGTATTTATAAACTGACAACTTACAAAGTATTTTGTGCACATTTTCATTTGTATCTTTGGCAGGCAACATCAGTTTCAATTAAAACTGTATGGAGATCTGTATCATGTAGAAGCTCAGTATGAAAGAAATACAGTGCCAAAGCATAATCAATAAGAACAAAATCAAAACTTAATATTTACTCAGGGGCCTATTTATTGCGCTGTGTAAAATGAAATTTGTCAAAAGAAGGCATAAAAAGCTGTGTAAAATAAATGGTGAATTTATCAAGGTGTGTTTCATTTTACGCCATGTGAATGCAAGATTTGCCACCATTATTTGTCACGGCTTTAGACCTTTTTTAAGTTCCAGTTGCTCAAAGAAAAAGCCCATTAAAAAATGACTACATTTTTACTCCTTTTTTTACACGGCAATGTGTGGCAAATTATTCAACATAATTAATCTGCCATTTAGTGCCTTGTACTCATTTATGGGCTATCCTATACAAAAAGGGGCTAATTTACTAAAGGGCGAAGTGGCTGACGCTGGCGAAAATTCGCAGCGTGACGTCATTTCGGCACGTCGCCAATTTACTAACTACACTAGCGAAGGAGATAGACTCTGGCGAACTTCGCACTGTAACGCCAGTCGATTTTTCACTCTGGTGAAAGAGCTTTACTACGCAAATTCACTACGTTTTTGATTTTACTGACTGTTGCCTCTATCGCCAGACTTGCCTTCGCCACCTCAGACCTTGTGAAGTGCAATAGAGTAGATAAGAGTTTGTCAAAAAAAAGTTGGAAAAAAGTCCCAAAAAACGCTGGCGTCTTTTCCTTTTAACAGGGTGATAGGTTGAAAAAGAGCGAATTTTTTTTTTGGGGTACCCTCCTTCCCCCCCCACATTTGATAACATATGGCACATAAACTAAACTGTGGGCACGTGTGTAGGGCATTATAACAAATCTTTATAATGTTATTAAGGTTCCCTGGCCTTGTACAGTGTAATGTATTTGCTGCAGCATATACGTCCAATGTACTTTAACTACACGCCGTATGCTAATTAGCCAACGCTAGCGTAACTTCGAACTGCTGAACGTATTTTCACTAGAGCAACTTCACAAGCGTTCGGTAACCTGTGTCGTTCGGTAACCTGTGTGCAACTTCAGATCTTCGCGAATTAGCGTTCTCCAGGCGAATTTACGCCTGGTGAAGTGTTGTCGCAGGTAAGTAAATTTAAGAAATCCCATTACAGGAGATTGAATGTATGCAGCATTCTCTGCTGTAATATTTAATAATCAGCTTCCTCCTTTAGCACTCAAAGTGCTGGGAATTGCAGTCCAACAGTTGCTGATTAAAGGCAGCAGATAAGTACCATGCAGTGGTCTTTAAATAAATTTCTACCCCTTCTGGGTGCTTTAAAGTCCTGGGTGAATGAGTAAAAGAAAAATCTCATTTTCCTTCCTCTCTTTAATTACACATGTGTATAGTCCATCAGATACAGTTGTAAAGAGGAGGGCAAAATGTGGCACACAAGTTGCTATTGATAAGTTGATATTAAACCTCTATATATTCCCTTCTGTCTTCGCTGCATCCACGTCATTGCCATTGAGCTGAATGCTTTGAATCCAGAGTGTAAGAACACACGCATGCGTTCCGTTCGGCGCAGGCGCGGGCGCGGTAATGCGCGCCGGCGCGTGACGCAGACGCCGGCGACGGTCGCGGACGCGGTGGCGACGGCGACGGTCGCGGGCGCAGGAACGTAGGCGGAAACGCCTGTGACGGACGTGCTGGCGTCAGTTCCGCGACGTCAGCGTGAGGACGCTAGTTTGGCGCCAAAAGATATGCATTTAAACCAGATCCAGACTGACATACATTGCCTGGTTATTAGGTTTATTACTGAAACCCTAGCATCTATTACTTCTTGAATTGCCTGTTGTGACCCTGCCTGAACCTGGACTACGATTTCTGCTGCCTGCCTCGACTCTTCTGCCTGTCTTATCGTTACGAACCTTTCTGCCTGCCCTGACCTCGGACTTCTTGACTACGGCCTTGTCTCATCCTCTGTACCGCGTTTGATAGTCTCATTGGCTACTCTCCACAACCCTGCTCCCTGTTCCACTCCAGGTGGGTAGTGGTTGTGTGAGGCGCTTGTGAGTTCAAGATCTTCAGCTCCAGCTCCTTCTCCGCCTGGATCACACCGGTAAGCCTGACAGTATAACCAGGCCAAAGAATGGATCCAGCTGAAGGGGCCTCTCCGTTTGCTGTCCTAACCCAGCAGCTGTCCTCCCTGACGCAAGCGGTCCGGGAGCTGCAAAGCGGATATGCTCAGCTACAGGAGCATATCAGATCTCATCCGCCAGCGGCTCTCCCTTCCACTTCTGCTGCCACTCCTCCTGCGCCAACAGAGGTTCAAGTTATCACGTCGGAGATCTCTGAACCCAAGGTGGCTTTTCCAGAGAAGTTTGCCGGAGACCGGAAGCTCTTTCGGAATTTCAGGAGTAACTGCAAACTGCTGTTCTCCCTAAAGCCCCACACTTATCCTACTGAGCAAACCCGGGTCGGGGTTATTATCTCTTTTCTCACGGGAGAACCACAGACCTGGGCCTTTCGTCTCATGGACCGCCACAGTCCAGTCTTGGCTTCGGTGGATTCCTTTTTTGACGCGATGGCGGTCATTTTCGATGATCCACACAGAATCGCTACTGCTGAGGCTGCCTTACGTGCCCTGAAGCAAGGGGTCCGTCCTGCTGAGGATTATACGTTGGAGTTCCGGCAGTGGGCAGATGACACAGAATGGAACCCTGCCGCACTAAAGAACCAATACCGCTTCGGACTTTCTTCTGAGTTGAAGAATGAATTGGCCCGTACTGGCATTCCGGACAGTTTGGAAGATCTCATCCTCCTCGCTATCCAACTCGATCAGAGACTCCGAGAGCGTAGAGAGGAAGAAAAGGCAGAAAAAGCGGGGCTTTCATCTCAGACCTGGATGTTACCATCTGCTCCTCCTCCAGTTCGGATGCCGTCCACCTTTTCTCCAGCCATGCCTCCGCCTGTCTTCAGTACAGCCCCAGAGCCTATGCAGATCGGTGCTATTAAGTCTGCTTTATCTCCGGAGGAACGCATCAGACGCCGCAGACTGAATCTCTGTCTTTACTGTGGTCAAGCGGGCCATTTGCTTCGGGGTTGCCCGGTCCGCCCAGCGGGTAAGAAGTTGCTTGAAAAAGACTTTACCCCCTGCCATGTTCCTGTGCCGCTCCTGACAGTCTCTTTGTCTTTACAGTGGGGAGACCAACGGGTAGAACTCCAAGCAATCCTTGACTCTGGGGCCAGCGGATGCTTTCTGGACAATAGAGTAGCACTACGGTTCCAGATTCCGCTCCAAGCCAAGAAGAATCCTGTAGCTCTCCGGGTGGCTGACGGGTCTCTGATTACCTCAGGCCCTGTGGTGCAAGAGACCGTCTCTCTTTTTGTGTTGTTGAATAAAGGGCACGCTGAAATGATGAACTTTGATGTGGTGTCTTCTCCTTTGTTCCCCGTTATTCTGGGATTACCTTGGTTACAGAAGCACAACCCATCCATCAATTGGGCGACCGGTGAAGTAAAATTTCTTTCAAATTTCTGCTCTTCTCGTTGTATTTCTTCTGCAAAAAAGGTCTGTTTTTTATCCCCTACTTCGGAAATTCATGAACTTCTTCCTCAAGCTTATTGGGAGTTTCTGGACGTTTTCAATAAGAAAGGGGCTGACAAGTTACCCCCTCATCGCATTTATGATTGTCCTATTAATCTTCTTCCTGGGGCCCAGATTCCGTTTGGTCGAGTCTACCCTTTATCCGAGTCAGAACTTGTGGAACTTCGTTCTTATCTAGATGAAAATTTGGCTAAAGGGTTTATTCGACAGTCTTCTTCTCCAGCAGGAGCTGGAATTTTCTTTGTCGAGAAGAAGGACCATTCATTAAGGCCGTGTATAGACTATCGGGATTTGAACAAAATCACAGTTAAGAATCGTTACCCACTTCCTCTCATTCCTGAGTTATTTCAACGATTGGCGGAGGCTAAGATCTTTTCTAAATTGGATCTTAGGGGCGCTTACAATTTGGTCCGAATAAGAGAAGGCGATGAGTGGAAGACAGCCTTTCGTACTCGTTACGGGCATTTTGAATACCTGGTCATGCCCTTTGGTCTCTGCAACGCTCCTGCAACTTTTCAACATTTTGTTAACGACGTCTTCAGGGACTTCCTCGATATATTTGTCATCATTTATTTAGATGATATTCTTGTTTTTTCTAATTCTTTGGAAGAACACAGAGTTCACGTGAAGAAGGTTCTGGCCCGTCTACGCACGCATCAGTTATATGCTAAAGTTGAGAAATGTGTGTTCGAACAATCATCTGTAGATTTTTTGGGGTTCTGTATTTCTCCGCAGGGTATTCAGATGGATTCGAGGAAGATTTCTGCAATTCTTAACTGGCCAATTCCATCCTCTAAGAAGGCCGTTCAACGTTTTATCGGCTTTGCAAATTTCTATAGAAAATTTATAAAAAATTTTTCTCAAGTCATTCTTCCAATCACTGAACTGACGCGCAATAATCAAAAGTTTGTTTGGTCTACTTATGCTCAGGAGGCTTTTGAGAAATTGAAAACACTCTTCACTTCAGGTCCAATTCTTCATCATCCTGACGTTTCCCTTCCCTTCATTTTGGAGGTAGATGCTTCGGAACTTGCGGTAGGTGCTGTGTTGTCTCAGAGAACTGGGTTTCAAGAGGACCTTCATCCTGTTGCCTTCTTTTCTCGTAAACTGGCCAAGAGTGAGTGTAATTACGATGTGGCTGACCGTGAATTACTTGCTATCAAGCTGGCACTTGAAGAATGGAGGTACCTCCTCGAAGGGTCTAAACATCCGATTCTCATTTTTACTGATCACAGGAATCTGGAATATTTACGTTCAGCTAAACGACTTAGACCCAGACAAGCAAGATGGGCGTTATTTTTTATGAGATTCAATTTTCATCTTACTTACCGACCTGGATCAAAAAACGTTAAAGCAGATGCCTTATCTCGAATGTTTTCTTCGGAAAACGAAGTTTCCTTGGCCCCTGAGACAATTCTAAATTCTAATAACTTTCTTCTGCTCCAACCAACCCTGGTGGATAGAATTAAGGACGCTTCTTCATCTCTGAACCATCGTTACTGCCTAAGGAAGGTCTTCTTTTCCATCAAGGCAAAATTTTTGTCCCAGAATCAATGCGTCTGGAGGTTCTTAAAAATAGTCATGATTCTAAATTGGCAGGTCATCCAGGTATAAAGAAAACTATTGTCTTGGCTAAGAGAGTATTCTGGTGGCCTGGGATGGCTAAGGACTGTTTTAAATTTGTTACTTCATGTGAAATATGTTCCAGATCTAAAGACTCTCACTCTAGACCTATTGGTCTTCTTCAACCTCTGCCAGTGCCTTCCCGTCCTTGGGGATCAGTTTCTATGGACTTCATTTCCGATTTACCATTTTCCTGTGATTGTTCCACCATTGTTGTGTTTGTTGATCGGTTAACCAAGATGGCACATTTTAAATCTCTACCAAAACTTCCCTCCGCCTCCGAGACTGCCGATACCTTCATTAAAGAAGTGGTAAGACTCCATGGCCTTCCAGATGAAGTAGTGTCGGATCGGGGACCACAATTTACATCACAGTTCTGGAAATCATTATGCAAAGCACTCAAGATTTCGGTGTCTCTTTCTTCTGCGTTTCATCCTCAGTCCAATGGCCAGACCGAGCGAACTAATCAAACTCTCGAGCAATACCTGAGATGTTATTCTTCTTACCTCCAAGATGATTGGGTCAATCTTCTTCCTTTGGCGGAGTTTGCTTATAATAATTCCCATCACTCATCAATTAATCAGTCCCCTTTTTTTCGCAAATTATGGTCTTCATCCAGTAACCTTTCCCTCTGCCATTGTTTCAGATATTTTAGTTCCTGCTGTCAAGGACAGATTAACTTTTCTATCGAATAATTTCCAAAGGCTCCAAGAAAACATGAGGAAGGCGCAACAAAATTTCAAAACTTACGCTGATCGGAGGCGGAGAGGCGACCCAGAGTTCAAGGTGGGTGACCGTGTGTGGTTATCGACTGTTAACCTTAAGCTGTCTTGTCCCAGTAGGAAGTTGGGTCAACGTTTCCTGGGTCCTTTTTCTATCATCCGCCAAGTCAATCCTGTGGCTTTCCAGCTTAAGCTTCCAGCATCCTGGAAAATACATCCTGTATTTCATGCTGCTCTTTTAAAACCGGTCTCGATGTTCCGATTTCCTGGGCGTTCGGCTCCCCCACCGCTTCCTGTGGTGGTTGACGGTCAAGAGGAATTTGAGGTGGAAGAGATTCTGGATTCCAGATTAAGAGGCAAACGGCTCCAGTACCTGGTGAGCTGGAAGGGTTATGGTCCGGAAGAAAATTCTTGGGAACCGGCATCCAACATCCACGCTCCTGAGTTGTTGGACAAATTTCATGGAACCTATCCTGGTAAGCCTGCTGGTTGTCGCGTCCTGAGGCCGCTCCTTGATGGGGGGCAATGTAAGAACACACGCATGCGTTCCGTTCGGCGCAGGCGCGGGCGCGGTAATGCGCGCCGGCGCGTGACGCAGACGCCGGCGACGGTCGCGGACGCGGTGGCGACGGCGACGGTCGCGGGCGCAGGAACGTAGGCGGAAACGCCTGTGACGGACGTGCTGGCGTCAGTTCCGCGACGTCAGCGTGAGGACGCTAGTTTGGCGCCAAAAGATATGCATTTAAACCAGATCCAGACTGACATACATTGCCTGGTTATTAGGTTTATTACTGAAACCCTAGCATCTATTACTTCTTGAATTGCCTGTTGTGACCCTGCCTGAACCTGGACTACGATTTCTGCTGCCTGCCTCGACTCTTCTGCCTGTCTTATCGTTACGAACCTTTCTGCCTGCCCTGACCTCGGACTTCTTGACTACGGCCTTGTCTCATCCTCTGTACCGCGTTTGATAGTCTCATTGGCTACTCTCCACAACCCTGCTCCCTGTTCCACTCCAGGTGGGTAGTGGTTGTGTGAGGCGCTTGTGAGTTCAAGATCTTCAGCTCCAGCTCCTTCTCCGCCTGGATCACACCGGTAAGCCTGACACAGAGCACTGCTGTTTAGTTAAATGCTTGGGTACAAAACCCACAATAAAGCACATACAGATAATTCAATTCAATGCACATCCATGGCATAAACTCTCAGCTTCTCACTCTCAACTTTTCTCTTCTCAAATTTGTTTAATGGAATTGCACATTACTGCACACTTCCTTTGGATCTTACATGGACTATCTCTTCCTGTCATTTTCACTCTTTCTTCCTCTTTCTCTGATTGTCACACATCTCTTCATCAAAATATACTGTTTCCTCTCTGCTACTATTCCCATATTTCCTTTTTTTACTGTTCATGTCGCTTTTGTTTCTCACTCTGTTTCTTCTCCTCGCTAACTCTATCTTTGCCTCACACTTCCTATAAACTCCAACTCTTTCGATATCTCTACCTCTCATTCTCTCTTTTAATATTTACTCAAGTTGCCAAAGACATTTTGTTTTCCCCCCACTCTTTCTGTTTCTCTGTGTATCACTCTCTTCGTCTATATCTTACCAGTACGATCACTTTACATTTCCCCCTTACTTCTTTCATCTCATCCTGTCAGCCTTACACTGTTGTTTTTTACTCTTCTTATATCTTCATCTTTCCCAACATTCCTTACCCAGCACAGAATGCTGAAGTGCCTGCTGACACCATCCCTTGCAAACATACCGCAAAGCATTCATTTCATTATGTTTTAATGCTCAAGAAATGCCTTGATAAAGTGCCTGAAGTTCCATATAGATAAATTCTAATATTGGTGCAGTATACCCTTATAAATGTACTAACATGTCATTAATCTTCAGACTAAAGCCAATAAATGAACTGTGTTTGCATCTGTTGTACTCTACTCACTCAATAAAAATGAAAAATAAACCTTTTTATTTGACTTGTTTTAAAAGCCAGAAGAATGTAGTAATGAAATGACATTTTTCTTCACACTTTCCGAGTACCCACAGAAAGGTTATCTTCAGTTTGTTACCATTACGAAACTTATGTTTCTATTTACACCGTTTTTATTTTCACACTGAACTGTTCCTTTAACAAAAGAGTAAATGTATTTCCTTTCTGTTTACATTTATGGAACGCTGACATTGTAAGCAATAAATCGGAAGGGCCTTCCCTTCATTGGGTATAGGTAAACCTAGGAAGCATATGACTTCTCTTTTCTATTGTGGATGCCATGCTCTTCCCCTTCTTTCATTTTTTGTACAATGCGAAATATGTGCTGATCTGAGGTTTGTAATAACATTGCACAGATATTGTAAAGACGTGAATGTAAACTTTATGTTAAATAAAGAGTTAAAAAAAAAAGAGTAAATGTAAATGTAACTGAACAAAATAACTGCCTGCTTAAATTAACCCTTTTAAAGATGGAATAAAGTAATTCTATGTGCTTGCAAAGAAAGAACAATCTTCAATTGTGTAAGGTGGAAATATACAGGTTACTTTGAAAGACAGAACAACAATTTGTGCTTCTGTTGAAATATATTAAATTTTGTTTCCATCTCTTACAAACTTAGATGACTCTGAGCTCTTTTATATAATAAAAACATACTTGTGCTGCCGAAGAGAACCCACTTTTGTTCTCCTGAACATAAAACCAGTATATGCTGGTATAAAACCAGTACGTGCTATGTGTTTTGTCTTCTTATACTGATCTTATTTTTACTTTATGTAGACCAGGTTAATTTCCTACATACATGCAATATTTATATATAATATATACATGATTACAGAGGCTTCCATATCACGTATTGTAGCTAAAACATTATTTGTACACTATACATCTCCCCTACTGGTCATAGCATCAGATAAACACAATTCTGAGTAGACAATAAGCTAAACACTCATTTTCTACTCTACGGGACCCATTTACTTTAACAATCTAATTGTGTTTTTTTATGCGCAATTTTCAAAAAATTTGTGGTGTTCCAAACGTTCTAAAAATGTAAGATTTATTAAGTGTAAAAAACACAAAAATCTCTAATACAAAACTCTGTCAAGTAAGATTTATCGAGGTCCTATGGAAGTCCATTGGATCAATTGGACTTTGAGAGGTTTTCGGATTTTTTTTTAATAGAAATTGTCTGAAAAACATTTTTCAAGCTATTCTTATTTTTTTAGTGCATCGCTCATCTCTTGTTTTTCATGCATACTTTTTATATTTAGATCTTTTAATAAATTCCATAACAGTTCCGTGGCTTCTTCCTGCCGTGCCCTCCCTTTGCCAGGCGTTAGCGGCAAAAACATTGCATGTGTGCGTGACAACACAGCCCCGGGCCCCCTAGCCCGACCCTGACTATAAAGCTGGGAAGTGGTCTGTGCAGATCCTTTGCAGTTTGATACAAAGAATTTTACTTCATTTATTTTAAAACTGCCCATAGATGTTCTATACAAAGAAAAGATTTTTTTAAGATTGAGACAACAAAAATTAGTGGAGAAATGCACGAAAAAAATCACTTAAGCACTTCCATCTACTAGCATTTGTCTATAATTGCACCATTTGCCAAGACTGTGGTTGTGTCATCTTAGCAGAATTGTGTACCAAGTCTTATGCTATCTGGCCAAGGGAATTCTTTACTTTATTCCCGTCTTTAGCAGATGATAATTTCAGAGTAACCTTTTAATATTTCTGCTAAGTGAACTGCATGTGAAAGCGGTTATAGATGTTCTACACCTTGGAACACCCAAGGTGCAAGTCGCAATTGTGCACAACTATTATAAAAGTCAGAGCCTATAGAAATAGAAATACTTATTTTTCCCCACAGAACAATAACCTATACCCTTTTAGCCTATCACTTATATGCTAGCTGCATGACTCTAACACACGGAGGTCACTGCTTACTGTAAGTGATGTTTTAGACATTTGTGGGGCAGTTTTCTGTCCCTTCTTAAATGCCAGAGATTCGCCAACCTGTAAGTGGCTACATAAAGCAGCCAAAGCTGTGCTATACATTCCCTGTTATGTATGGTTTTCAGTACAGTTAATGAAATGTACATATGAATATTTTAGTTCTGGTGTACAAACCACCTCTTTAGTGATCTATAACTGTAGCACTGCAAAAGCAAATCGCCAGGAAGGATGTTATTGTTGTTAGAGGAAAGAGGAATAGGAATTCTTAGCCACCTGATAAATAGGAAGACGGAAGTGTGTGCTGGGAAAGGATGTTGAAAGATCACTTAATCTAAAGCTGGCACAGATAACTGTCATGCTTGTAGCTCTGTTACACATGGACATCAGTCATGGACCCTATCTTATAACAAAGGCCTCTGGCTCACCTAATTTAAATGGTACTGAGGGGCTGTAACTGACTTTTAAGGATTTGGTGTGCTTCATAAGTATTTAAAATACAATTAAAACACACATTTTAAATCAACATGCAGCGGTTCCATTTTTTTTCTCCTTTCATAGGCACATATCAGTATGCTTAGCCGACAAATGCAACCAAATTGTATTTATTTTGACAATGAAGCAGAGGCGGCAACATACAGTATCTCAGGGATCAGAAGTGGATCAAGGGCAATAAGGTAAGGAAGAAAGTAAGTGAGTACACGGAGCAGATTTCACTACTGGCTGATAGAATGTAGTTTGGGGCACTTTATGTCCGGGATATCAACTGTCTAGATAAAAGCAGCAACAGTTACAGAAGTATCCCTGCAACAGAGACTTGCCCGTAAATGCCAATGTTGTTAAATAGCCACACAGAGCCGAAAACTAAAATCATTCCACAAACATGACTCCTTAAAGGGGAACTCCACCAAAAAAAACAAACAAAACAACCCAGCACAATGAAAGAACAATATTTTTATTATGCAAATAACAGGCTTAGTCCCCTTTAAAGTTGACAGCTCTGCTTTATCCACACATAAGTCTGGTGATACATTTCAAGAGTTGTTACCAACTCACCCCGTTAAAGTAGGACGCTTACTGAATACACATGCTGCAAGCTGGAGGCATTGATCAGGGATTTGTGTGCAGTCATGCATCCAACTTGTAGCATGTGCATTCAGTAAGTGTCCTACTTTATAGGGGTAACCCTAAAGAGGAGACTTAAATCCATTGTAATTAGAGAGACGCCATTAAAATTACTCAGGTCATCCAGATATGGCAAATTAAGACATGCTTTGGGGAGTCCCATATTTTGGCTACAGTACTTTGCACCTGAATCAAATGTTAACCAAAGCAATTGAAAAGGCCTACAACTGTAAATTACCTCAGATACAGACCAATTTGGCAGGGATATGGCCAGTGAGTGGCCAAAATGCTTCAGAAAATAGGACTCTAATGGTAGAGACAGATATAATACAAGGAATAACATAGTTTGCTTATCATCAACAGGAAATACCCAGCTCTTGTGGGCCCCGCCACCCAGATCTTCACCCTGCGCTGCTTCCTTCTGCCGTGACCTTCTTTCTTCAAGCCGGCTGCACAGCGGGTGGGGGCTGGAGGGGTGCCATGAGACAGACCCCCTGGGCCACCCAGTCCAACCCTGGTCCTGACACAAACTCCCTGCCAGTTTTGTTAGCTCTCTGCCTCTCCCTCTGGAGAAGCACAAACACACAGTGCAGACCTTGGGGTGCAGAGAATCTGATGCACTCTGAGGTGGTGCAACAAAAATGCCTCATAGGCAGTGTCAGACTGGGCCAGCAGGACACCGGGAAAAAACCTGGTGGGCGTCAGCCCTCATGGGTCCAGCCAGCCCAGCCATGCTCCCCCGATCAGGCTCCCCCTTGAAAAAAACACTTAAGCTGCTGCGCCTCCACGCCCGAACTGAGGTGCACAGAGGGAAGCCGGGAGGGGGGCCCCAGTGACTGCCTGGAGGGGCCTTCATGTGGCAGTCCTGGTGGGCTCCCATTACTCCAGTCCAAACCTGCTCATAGGACTGAACAAACAGGCCTAAAACTGGTCATGGAAAGGAGCATCTAAAAAAACTAATAGAAGCAAAAAATATTTCATGTTCCCCTGTAAATATAGGGATTAAAAAAACTACCATGCAAGATTTTGTTTGGCAGGCAAGGATGATAGCCTCACAAGGCTCTTTGCACTACAGACTTTGTTTACTGCATAGCAATGTGCTGCACCTCTAGTGATTTATAGGTCTCAGAATTCCTTATTTAGCAAAGTGTAAATGCACATGCCTCAGGGTGCCCGCTGCTGTCTGACATTGTGTATAAAGCCCATAAACTATCTTAGCACTTTGCTTTGTGAAGCTAGGCAGATCCTTGGCATTGCGGCACAATTTCAAAGCAACACAAATTCACAAGGGTGAGTAGCTTTAAAGGCAAACAGCAAATTCAAAAATGAAACACCCGTGTATCCATTTCCCCCAAAACTCTTATGCCTACTTGTACTTGCAGGTGCTGTGTCAGCTGACTGAGAGAACAGAAATGGTTGATAACTGCTTTGCTCAGGAGTTTGAAGCAGAACAAGAAGTCAGACATTTGCTCTTCAGTTTGCTGATAACAGCACATACACTTGTGTTAAGAAACCCTTTACTCATATGTCACAAATGAAAGAGGACATAACCTTCCTTAGGAGAGTTACACCATACAAATGGTGCTAGACTACAACTCCCAGCCGCTGCCAGTGGATTATCATGGGTTAAAGCATTATGAGAGATGTAGTCCAGCAACCAGAGAGATGGATATCGCACAGAAAAAGTTTTAAAAGTCAACAAGTGGCTAGTAGATGCTAGATGATCCACCAACGGGTATCCTGACTGTTCTGTTTACACTTGGCTTTCACTTTCTGATTTGTTCAAAGGTAATAAGCAAGTTTTTTTTTTAATAAATCTGAACTAGACATAAATTACACATGGATTGTTCAAGAGTCATAATTATTTTCCCAAATAATAATACTAATAATACTAATAAAATAATCATTCTAATACATTTTCCAATACACATTAATTTCATATGTTCATGGTATTTTACATTATTTGTAAATATATTTGCAACTGAAAGCAATGCTTGTACCTTTCTGTACTGCTAGTTCAGTTCAGAAACAATGTATTCATGAGCATTACCATTGTGTTTCAAAAGTCAGAGCCATGAGGGCAAAAAAGGGGTAGACAAAGTCCCCTTTCAATTGCTATTCTATTTATAACTTTACAACCACTGAATTAACATATACTGGAAAGTTGCTTAGAATAACATTTTCTTTCATTAGGTGAAATATTATTTTGGGGGTCACAGCCTCTTGAATTATTTAGATATAATCAGCAATGCAAGAACCTGAAGGAAGCAGATCTGTGTGTAACTAGTCTATGGTATCTTGTAATTCCATGCAGAAAATAAACATTTATCAATATCAACTCCCTACCCCAAACCTGTGAGTTACTTTATGCTTAAAGCTATGGCTGGTCTATTCCTTGGAGCCCCCTTATGATGGTCAGGAAATGTGAGCTCACTACTGGAGACTCCATGTATATCTGCAGTTGTAATAACAAGGAGGGGCACCTCTTTGGGGGGTGACCGTGTGATGTAATATGAACAACTAGTAGGGACTTTAGTGAGCTGCCCAGCGTGCATATTCACATCATTGCACTTTATTTCATCCATGTTAAGTCACTGTTTACACTAAATTCATCCTTCACTGTACAATAACCCAACACAGCATAACTACCCACACAGAAGTACAGCACGCCTTGTAATATAAGTCTATTTCCATTTCGATAAATGAAGAAATAAATATCACATTCTTTCTTTATTCCTTGAAATGAAGGAAGTGAAACCAGAATGGTAGAGATTATACAGCATTTAGCCATGCGTGCACCACTGACAAGTGTTACCAAAAAGAATAGGGTTACAAAAATAGCAAATGGGAGAAAGAAAATCCTTAATCGGTGCAGTGTCAGTGACAGGAACATTCCTTGTGGCTTGTGCCATTACTAAATCTGGATGCGACACAGAAAGTTCATTGTGCTGTGCTACAACGTCTGGGTCTTGTGTGCAGAATACTTTTCTCTTTTTTAATCCAGTGGGCCGCAGTTGTTTCTTAGTATTTATTTTGATTATAATCCAATGCAACATGATCTGTTACTATAGGATAATATCTTTTGCATTACTTTCAGGGGTGCACATAGTGCTTGATTGCCATTATCCCTGCGAGGAATGATGAAGGTAGTGAGGAGATGGCAGGTATAGCGGCAAAGCAGGATTGCTTCCATAGTAATTTATTTAAGTGTTATCCAACTAGAATTCCTTCAGTTGCTGTTTAAAGTTCAACTCTCAGCATGATGAGAACTGGACTATAACAACAGCTGATGGGCCAAAGGTCCTACAGTCCTACTTTATATAAAAACCTGTTTTCCCCTACCATACTTTATGTTGTACCATATATAAACAGAACTCAAAGCCCAGAACTCACCCAGTTCCAGCCCATCACATGTCCTATTTGGGTTTTGTTGAATTCGGCATTTTAGGATAGCACCAGGATTGCTCACGTTTTTTGTAGTCCAGCTGGACTGAGGGGCGCCGACTACAATCCTAAAAGGGACAAAAGTGTGAACATATCAAGCATTAATCAACTTAAATGTCCTTATGCATATGAGCTTACAATCTATGCCTTATGTGACTGCAACTGGTCAACTGCCCCTTAGTTTATGGACAATTCCTCGACAGAGGCAAGCAACATGGCAGCACTGTATATGATGAATACATACAAGAGGTTCAGGAAGGAATGTTCTGCACATACAATGGATTATGTTGTCACAATTTATTCACAAGTCCAGTGAAGGAGAAATAATTGGAAAATAAAGCCTGTTTATAAACAGTGTATATTGTCTGATGAGTTGACATTTAACTCCCAGTTACACAATGTAACATCCCTAAATAGAAAATCAAAGCTGCAGTCTCAGTACTGTGACGACAAGGTTTTGCAGAGGAAATGATAAAATCCCTACTCACCAGTTCCCATCCCCATTACTATGAAGAACCACTGAGAACCCAAACAGGGAGCCGGGCGACCCTTTAAAAAGCATTGGGCTGGATTCATCTATATTGTAACAGTCAGCAGGCGTTAAGGTCACAGTGTACAGAAGGATCCCAGTCCAGATGTGATCCAGCAGCAGGGAGACTTTGCCAACTTTCCCCAAGTCCCGTATCATGATGATGCCGCAGCGATTCAGTAGCGATGAAAATTCCAGCAGCAAATCCAATGACCCCCGTGTCAGCAGCGGCACAGATAGAGCAGCGACTGATTGTATTGGTTCCCTGGGGCCAGGCGCCTCTCTAGATCAGTTCCAGAAGTTTAAGGATTCATTGTATCTCCAGAACACACGCTCATCAAGTCAACGTTCCCTCTAACAGTCTCGCTCATCTGATTGGCTCCCTTCCATTGTTCCGCCCACGCTTCGGACCACTCCCTGTGATTCCCAGTGCGGGGCTTTCTCTGTGAGGTCTTCTCCAGCCCTAGCACTTCCAGCGCGCGTTCCCTGCTGATGAAAGTCTCACTGTACAGTTACCCCCGTTAATTCATCATGAACTGCACATGGCCTGGAGCGCAACGAAACGCAGCCCCTCCTGCCTGATACAAATGTTTCCAGACTCCTAGTTGTGCAGGACCTTTTAACGACTTGCACTGACTGGGCAACTAAATCAGTCACTTTTGGGAAAGACTGATCTGTGACCCTGTTAAACCCATACACTACATCTTTTCTGAAATGGGAACAGTTTGGCTGTAGCACCTCCCCCACATTGAGTAGGCTGCAAGTACTTTGTTTGTAAATGTGATTTCAATTAAAAGTAGCGTTTATTAATCACGTTCTGCACTTCTGGTTCTGACTATTGAACAGGATTAGAAGGCATCTATGCTCCAGGCCAGCCAAGACAGTTATGTTCATCAGCTGGTTTTGCTATGTTATTGCACTGCTTTCAGTTTATTGCCAGGTCTCTAACTGGGGATCTCTGCCTGATTCCCCATACACACAGTTTAATGAAGATACTCCCCTGTGGTGTCCAAACATTGACCGTATAATAGAATTTTTTGGTGCTAAGGCTCCCCATAAAAGTTTAAAAAAAAAACAGCGCCACAGTCCCCCATAAAGGTGTTTTAAAAATCATTGTTGGTCAGGGCCCCCATAAGTTAAAAACATTTTTAGAGCCAGGGCCACCCATAAAAGTTTTTTTTAGAAAAAAATATTGGTGCCAGGCCCCCCCCTTACAAGTTAAAAAGAAACAACTGGGGCCCCAGAAAATATTTTAAAAAACATTGGTGGCAGGGGCCTATAGAGTATTAAAATAATACATTGGTGGCTAGGGGTTTAATAAAATAAAATAAAAAAATAATTGGTATTCCGTAGAACTGAACTCATGGCTTCAGTACTTAAACTTCGACTCCTTTCGTGGCTTCAGGACTTCAACTTCAGCTCCTTTCGCAGCTTTGGGTCTTTTTACCGTCTCGGAACTTCAACTTCAGCTCCTTTTGTGGCTTCAGGACTTTTCGCTGCTTCAAAACTTCAACTTCAGCTCCTTTCGTGACTTTTGCATCTTTTTGTGGCTTTGGGACCTCGGCTCTTCAGGACTTCGACTTTGGGAGTTCCCCCTGTGCCCCCCTGATGACCAATAAATTGAGTTTTTAAATAATTTTTGTCTTTGTATTTTTGAAAAGTCAGAACCAGGGTACAGGGAATAGCAAGGGGCAGCTTACTTTTCAATTGCAATAATAAATGCAATTGCATTTGAAATATTGAAATATTTAAAAGTACAATATTTAAAAGTTGAACATAAAGTATAATAATTGGTGCCAAAATATTAAGTACCCCCAGTGAATAAAATCACTTACCTGATCCCCTGAGCCATTGATCTTGTTAGTTGAAAACTGCACTGGCCTGGGGGATTTCAGTAGAAGCTTCTCGTTGTCATATTTAGAAACCTGAGGGTCCCGCATCACATCATTAAAGCACAATAAATTAATAGCTGAACTTAAAGGGGTTGTTCACCTTTTTTTCAGTTCAGTTATGTTCAGATAGATCACTAGGAATAAAGACTTTTTCCAATTACTTTACACTTTCTATGTGCGATTGTTTTTCTAAAACCTAAGTGTAAAGTTTCATTTTTCACCTCCTAAGGCAGCTCTGGGAGGGGGGGGTCGCTGACTCTTTAACTGTTCCAAATTGATACATTTACTTGATACATTTGTTATCTTTGTCCCTGCTGAGTAGAATCCCTGCGTTTGATTAAAGGCAGCTGTTAGATACAATAGTTGCTAATATTCCACAGATACTGCTGAGAAATGTATCAACTAAATGTAGTAAATTGTAACAGTTCAGAGTCTGCTCCTGGATCACTGAGCTGTCTGATTGACACATGAGACAACAGAGTCAGGAACATTAAACTTTAAACAATTTTGGGAAAACGATAAAACGTAAAAGAAGGAAAGCAGTTCAAAAAAGTCTTCGTTTATGGTGAATAATCTGAAAACAACTCAACTGAAAAAAGTGTTTGGCAGATGAACAGCCCCTTTAAATGTAAAAAGCTGTTTTTTTTTACTCTGCGCATACACCTTCCTGGGCCCAGAGAAAGGAAGACTGAATAGGAAGAAGATTATTGCAAATGAGTCTACTAAAATACCCCTGACCTGTGCAGTTATTATACAAACAGGAGTACTGGTCAGGGTACCAGCTAATTTATTATAATCACTGGGGAGGGGCTAACAATTTGGTACCTCCCAGTGATTATACCTTTAGTTCTCCTATAATGAATCCATATTGGAAAGTTGGCTAGATTTACATTAGGCAAATGACAAGGAAACTCCCTGGGTTTCCTCTGAGTACTAGTGACGGGCGAATTTGCGCCATTTCGCTTCGCCGAAAAATTCGCGAATTTCGCGCGAAATTCGCGAAACGGCGCCGGCGTCTCGTTTTT